>CM062820.1:777096187-778346187 GCA_031772625.1 Pinus tabuliformis | reverse complement strand
AAACTCGATACGGAAATAAAACGTCGTGTCCTTGATCGCTTTTTACTTTTCAGGTCAGAGACACTAATCATGAAAGTACTCCTTGGTCGCAAGATCAAGCGGTTCTCCCAGGTATTATTTTATACTTTTTCGGGCTTGGGGGACACAAATTTATGAAAAAGTTCAACCTGAAGTCTTCTTAAGTTTTTCAGACTCTCTAAAATTGAAAAACGCCGAGTTTCTCCTATACTAGGCTCTTTAAAATTTCACAGTAAAGGACCTGTTCAATTGCAAACAGGAACGAACCACTCCTTCCTAGGGTTTGAATCAAAACTAGGTTGGACTCATCCGAAGGATGAGCTTATAATCAAGCATATGTTATCCTCCTCAAGCTTGTTAAAAATAAAGAGGTACTTGCCAGAAATGGTGGGGGAAAAGAGAGAAGAATGAACCAATTTGTCATCCTTTGTTACAGAAGAACCTTATCACCGCTCTTGAACACGACACTTTCCGTTCACCTGGGTTGGGAAATCCTTTGCCTTAAAAGTTGATCAAACCACTTTGAAAGTCTTCAACCATTTCCGGGTATTAACTTTGGGTCAATTGTCACCAAACCATCTGTCATGTCGTTATGTGTTCAAGAGGTCTCTGCAAATAAACCATTCATATGCAAAATACTTGTCGTCCATTTGACCATCCCTGAGTCAGTCCTTACAGCAACATTTCTTCAACTTGAACAATGATTTCGTGTTGTGGGCTTGCCTACAACGGGTCACTTTCTATCGACATCAGCACATTATCTGGAAAGATGACTTAGAAATCGACAATACCTTGAAGTCTGCATGCATCAATGGCAGGTTTCTCGCCTTTGACGACAGTTTACATCATTGACTTTCGATCAGAGGACTCCGTGACGTGTTTGACATCAATTCATTCATTCACATTTCATGGATTGTACTGGGTACTTTGAGAACCATTGACATCACTGGTGGTCTCTCTCACACTTGTTAACGGTTTACATCATTGACTGGTAATCAAGTGGTTTCTACCATGCTCGACATCAACTCATTTATTCACATGGCTAGAATCGTACCAATTCGGGAAGTAGAAATGAAGACCCTGGATCTATTGCCCACCATCCAGGCTGTGAGGAGTTTTTTATTCATTATATAGTAGACCAATTATAAACAGATGGCTACGTCCATACTGTGTCTACGCAAGTCTATGATTATGATGTAATGCAAGATCATTCGTGTATCAGAGTAGTTAGTCTGTTAGTTAAAGTTTTGATCTGAGTATGGGAATGCCTACCTCAGCGATGATATAATCTTATACATGTATTTTGTGTTGAAAATTATAGGTTCTGACCAGGCTTTCCACAAGATAATCCTTGAAATGATAAAGCGCTTCACCCTTCCTAGATAATACAAAACCCTAATCTACTACAGGCTTCGCACTTTAGGGGGCAATCTGTTACACTAAAAAATGTCACCATGGCTATTTACAGTTAGTATGGCTCTATCAACAGTCATGCTATCCTCCTGGGCAAGTCTTGTGCCTCTGCTCTCCATGTCAAACTCCAAAAAGAGAGAAAGTCTTAGTAAATGTGTTTATCTCTGGGTACGTAGATTCTCTCGGCCTTACCTGCGTATACGCACCTAACGTTCACAAAACTTGCGTACTTCTACGCTCTGTATGTAAAGGGGCAGGTGCGTACCCCTGTAAAGGTCAAAAGGCGCAAGTTTCACTCCAAAAAAGTTACTTGTGGTCATTTCTAGAGGCTTCTAGAAGTATGTTTGACGTGTATGAAGCGCCTCCAGATGGTTCATGTATCCCTACCAAAGAGGAACTTATCCCATCAATAAGGGAGCTATCCCATCCAAAGAGGGACTTATCCCATTGATGGTGGACCTGAATAACTTCCTCTAGAGCACTATAAATACAGGCATTGGGCCAGAAGGAGGGGAGGTTGAAAGCTAAACATTTCTAAGGGTAGATGTTGCTGGAATTAGGACTCCCATTTAGAAGCTGGTGAGGAGAGATTCCCATCCTTTCTTGTTTCATTTGGAAGTGGGTGATCTTTGTCAAAGTAAAGGAGAACTCTTGATGGACCCTGGGAGGGACTTGCACAACATCAAGGCTCAGGTTGTAATTGTTCCTTTTGTTTCCTATTAATGCAAATGAGTCCATTCTTCTCAATAACTTGTTATTTATGAGTTGTTTCATGTACTCCTTGGTCTATATGTTAAATATGTTTTATTTTATGAGATTATCAAGTGCTATTTAATCGTTTGATTGTTAGTGAATGCAGGTTGCGAAGTGAAGGAGGAGCTCATCCGGATCGGCGAGGCTGGACTGCTACAACAGCGTTGGACTACAGGTAGGATCTAAACACTTGATTTCTCGTATAGTAAATGCATGTTTAGAGAAGGATTGCTCTTGTTTGTCTTGTTTGTCACTAGAGAGTCTTAGGCTCCTAGGGAGGTTGGTTGTGTCCGCACTATCGACTCTTTCCGCCTGACAGAGAGGTCTATCATCCATGACCTTCAAACAATGGTTTGGATCAACTTCACTCTCAATGAATTTCAACTTCATCTGACAGCTATCAATCCTTTGATACTACACCTGAGGAATTTTTCTTCAAGCCATTGAGGGCTTTCTTCCACCTGCATACGTGAGATTCCTGATCATGAATCTCAAACCCCTTGGATTGTTCCAGACCTGTGGACCTGCTACATGAGGGGAATGGTCCCCTTGTAAGATTTTCCTTCGGTACATCTCAGACATGTACTTTCATGCTCTTTTTGAATTCAGGCATCCCTGCCACCATCTGACTCATAGATCTCTGGTGTTATGTGTCAATGGACATGGTCCCAGTGGACTTCCTACAACTTGATACAAACCTAAAATCAAATACATATTTAAAAATTTTTACCTTTCCATCGATGAGTACCACCCTATAACCTTTGACTTCCATTGCCAAAATGGACACCAGTTTTTTCTTGCGATCAGGTACATGAAAGAGATTTTGTAAATGAATCGAGTTACTCTTATTCAATTGAGGGGTATCATTCCCTACACCCTTTCCCGGATACTTGGCATCGACTCCAAGTATAATCCCATGATTATTTCCATCTCTACCAAATTAGAGAGTGCACCCATCTATCTGATGAAGTTCCTTGAAGCACTACAATCAGGGCCAATACAAGAATTCTTCTTCATCTTATGAGAAACAACATTTGATTCTTCATACCTAGGGTTCCTTGCTTTCTTTGAAGAGTCAACCATTTCCTTGATGACCTACATTACTTGTCATTCCTTCGATCATTGAAGATGTCCCTGGAACGATTGCTATCTTCATCAAGAGATGGACACTCCTTCGCATAATGGCCGAACTTATTGCAACCAAGGCATCTACCTTTCCTTCCACCCTTAGATCTAAACTTCTCGATGAAGTGATCTTTAGGTAGGCCATCAGAAACTTCTGTTGCACCATTCTGATAATATAATCTACTTTGACTTCACCCTTGGTGAATTTGAAGAGGGATGAGGAATCCACGGATCCTTTTGTCCTTTCCCAACTATCTTCGGTGATTGCTCTTTCACTCTTGCTTGGGCATTGTCTTCACCTCAACTCTGATACCATGTTAATTTTGGTATGTTTTATGCTAGAGAAATTTATTTTAATTTTCACAGTTAGCAATCACATCAACATTAAAGTAAAATATAGATAGAACATAAACATAAATCGCAGAAGACAAGCCAAGACAAGAGGACACAAGATGTGGTTCCAGCCAGGGACAAAACCCAATGTGGGGAAACCCTTGATCAATTCTTCTTTTATGTTCTTCAATAGTTCAGCAGAGAAAGAGAGAGAGATAGTACATTTACAACAGAGGTCAACACTTTGATTTTCTATATCTATATGAGATCAGTTGAAGACATGTTGCTTCAACTAATTCTCCAAGATGACTCCTTCACCATTCACAGTGCTGCATCTCATCCACTTGTTGCACCCTTCTGTGTGGCACCATGCTGCACTTATCATGACCATTCTATTTACTTCATGTTGTTGCTCCTGTCACTAAGCTGCTCCAATTATTGAGGATGATCTACACTCAATGACTTCATCATACAACATCCATTATCTCTTTGTTGCATCCTTGTTATCTAACTTATCCTCAACATAGTAATACTAACCCATGACAATATCTTTGTCCATCTCATGTTACAGAAACATCATACATTCCTCTAATAGCTTGAGATCTCAATAGTATTATACATTATAGCTCCATATATTATGCTAATAATATGAGCCCTCAAATACCCATACGAAATGCTTGATTGTGGTGTTATGGCCTGCGACCTAACACACAGTTTTCCTGTAGAAACATAAATGTTATACTTGTTCTTCTAATGATACCCCAACAGGTTTGTTCCACTGCTTATTTTAAATCAGCCTTTTAACAAGAAGAAACCACCCTCACACAGTTGTAACAGGGATGCTCAAAACATTCCCTTAATATTGTTGTATTATGGTTCCTTCTACTCCGGCTAGGGCACAACAGAATCATAGTTGGACTACATCTTGAACAACAGATCTGGTCTCCTTCTTACCAATGTATCAGGGCCTCCTTATTACCGTGTATAGGGCTACTGATCAACCCTTCCTTTACTGTGGATAAGGCCTCTTCATAACAGTGGATAAGGCCTCTTCCTTTACTGTGTATACATGCCTCTTTTTCTGCATAAAAACCTTTGTTGACTATGTCCTAGGGAACCCTTATTTGCTGCGGATAGGGAACCCTTAAATGTGGCTAAGTCTCTCCTCTAGGACTGTGTATGAGAGCTTTCAAATGACTACATCTTACTTTTTTTTAGGACTTCTTAAGGAAGCCTTCTAGGACAGCAGATTAGGGCATTCAATATGTGTCTAGAATCTTTGCTTTACTGTGGCTAGGGTATGGCAAGATCTCCCTCAACTATGGCTAGGATCCTCTCCCTTCAACTACCTCTTGGTGTCTGCTCCATGATTGTAATTTAGGGCTACGTATAAGGCCTTCACCTTCACTACATTTAGGGCATCATTTGTAGGCCAACATATTCTCTTGTTGTCTCTCCTTCACCAAAACCCAAATACGTGGAGAGGAGGAGATCACTTGAAGAGTAAGTGTCTATAAAATGACTTCAATTCCTTTTCTATTTATACTAAAAATGTAGAGGTTGAATAGACATGATGGTTGGGTTTCTGAGCCTGCATAAGTTGCTGGCCGACTTGACAATTTGTCCATAATCTAAACAAATTCATATCTTCATAAATACTTATCAGAATCGGATGATATTTAGATCAATCCTACACCTCTCAATGAGAGGGATCCAATAAAAATATCAGTTTCCATAAATAAGATGACCCACATGGAGTTTGGCCCTAGTTTCCAATTTTAACACTATACTAACTCCGGGGTCCAAACAATAGGACCGTAAAGTCTCCACCTTCCTTGGCTATCTTCTAGCTTTGTAATTCACTCGTATAACTCAACCGAAAAGTAACTAAAAAAGATCTCATGGATTTCTTTATATAGGTACTTATCTAACCACTATTCCTTTTTCAGTGGCGGATTTCTGTTCTCCTATGCCTCAAATTCATGGATCTTCCTGTCCAACCAGTCTTCGATCTCTTTCTTAGTTGGATTCTAGTGATACGACATCACACATCTCTCATGAAAATTATGATCCTAGCAACAGAACCATTTTTTGGTTGTGTTAGGCTTGACCTAGGTTCAGTGTTAGTTAGCCAAACAAATCCCTACACTACTAGCCCTTTCGACATTAGCCTGTGGAGCATGGACCGAAGTCTCAACCTAAGCAGTATGGGGAGACGCTGGAACCAAGTTTCCACACCCTAATATGGTCATGATCTTGTTTTATACCCTGTATTCTTACTTTCACACAAGTCACTAAGCTTTATGGCTCTTTCAGTCTAGCCCTTTATTTCACCCTTTAGTACCTTCGAGAAGGTGTTTGATTGACCTTCGCGCAGCCTAATCCGCGATCCAGGTACTTTCGTGCTTTTTATGATAGTGTATTGTATAGGTTCCCATGTTATCTTAAGTGTTTTACTTATCTTACTAAACAATCGCAGTTAGCATCGCGTAAACTGTTATTCTTACTTGCGTTCAATTAACCAATATAATCACATATATTCGCACATCACATAAGCATTGTAAATCAAACCCAAAACGAAATATAACCAGATGCATTAACATGAAATAAATACACAGAACTTGTAGAATACTTCTCTTTATTGATAGCTTCATACTATTACAAACTCTATCTGCCCTGCGTACACAGCTGCAGACTTCCACCCTAGACCTCTGCGCACTCAGCTATAGAGCCTCTACCTACACTAAGACCTAAAAAACTTAGACTTATATACCAAGGCTCTTCACTCGTTCTTCACTAAAGACTTAAGTCTTCAAAACTACTTAGAGCTTACTTACTTATGTTATAGAATTATATATTATAGAGCAATGGAACACATAAAATATTGTATAAATATAAACACATAAAACACATAAAAGAAGAGAGACACAGATATACGTGGTTCACCTAGTTTGGGCTATGTCCACAGAGAAATAGCCAGTCCTTCTTTTTACATTATCCAGCAAACTAAAGAGATACAACCTACAACAAATCTGTTGTAATTCCCTCTTCGCTCTCAATCTCCTCTCTCTTCCTCACTCAGAATACAGATATACATAGATGCAATACAATTCCTTCATATATAGCAAGGGGTTACCTTCTAGGGCAAAAACCCTAAATTAAACATAACTTCTATTGTCAGATCTCTACCTAATGAAGGGCCTAGATTGACTATGAAATTGCAACATTTTACAAGGCAATTTTACATCTATTCTTAGCTTTGGGGGCGTTGCCCCCAATCCCCCCACTAGGGGGGGCTCCTGAAGGTCGCAGCCACCCCCCTTGGACCCCCTCTGTAGTGAATATTTTACGGGCAACATTGCCACCCCATTACAAATTTGGGTCCAATGCACCGATACCTTTGAATACAGAAGATAATCAGGCTCCACACCCAACAATCTCGCACTTGGAGACTGATTATAGCAACTCCACTGCTGCTTCATTTGCTGGACAATGACTCCACTTTGGACCTGGTTGTTTCTCATCCTCTTCATCATACTTGAAGACCAATTGAAACTAAGAAATTCTTAGTTTCTCCCTAGTTAAAACTTTTGTTAACATATCTGCAGGATCTTGGCTAGTGTGTATCTTTTCCAGCTTCAATTGTCCATCTTCCAACGTTGACCAGATGAAATGGTAGTTGAGCTATATATTTTTAGTTTTGGAATGAAATGCAGAGTTCTTTGCAAGATGTATAGTACTCTAGCTGTCACTGTATAACTTTCCCAACTCCTGCTTCTTACCCAATTCATCCAGAAACCTTTGTAACCAAATCATTTCTTTACTAGACTTTGTAGCAGAAACATACTTTGATTCTGTTGTTGAGAGTACAACAACACTTTGCAGTTTTGAGACCCAACTAGCAATTGTTCCACCTAGAGTAAACACATACCCTGTTGTGCTCCTCATATTATCTCTATCACCCACCATATATGCATCAACATATCCCTGTAGAGATATGTTTGAACCACCAAAGCATAATGCTTGATTTGTGGTACTTTTCAAATACCTGAGAATACACTTCACCATCATCCAATGTTCTTTTCCTGGATTGTTCATGTACTTGCTTACAACTCCCACTGCATGTGCAATATTAGGCCTTGTGTAGACCATTTCATACATTAAGCTTCCAACTACTGATGCATATGGAACTTTAGACATATGAGCCATTTCCTCTTGAGTCTTGGGACATTCCTCCTTACTTAATTTGAAATGGCTAGCCAAAGGTATACTAACTGGTTTTTCATTCTACATATTAAACCTTTTCAACACCTTTTCTATGTACTCACTTTGAGACAATGTTAGTTTGCGATTATTCTTGTCTCTAGTTATTCTCATACCAAGGATTTTTTTTGCAGCACCCAAATCCTTCATTGCAAATGAGTTTGCCAATTTTCTTTTGAGAACATTTATTTCCTGCATGTTAGAACTCGCAACAAGCATGTCATCTACATACAATAACAATATAATATAGTTGCCATCATTTTGCCTTTTGAGATAAACACAATGATCAGAGTGACATCTAGTATAACCTTGTTTAAACATAAACCTCTCAAATTTTAGATATCACTACCTTGGAGCCTATTTTAAGCCATACAAGCTCTTCTTCAACCTCCACACTAGTTTCTCCTTCCCTTTTACCTCATATCCTTGTGACTACTGTATATATATCTCTTCCTCCAAATCCCCATGGAGAAAGGTTGTCTTTACATCTAACTGCTCAAGATGCAAATCTTCAGCTGGTACTAGACTTAAAATAGTTCTAATTGAAGTCATTTTAACAATAGGAGAAAATATCTCATCAAAGTCTATACCCTTTTTCTGTGCAAACCCTTTCACCACAAGTCTAGATTTATACCTTTTTCTACCTCCATCTTCTTCCTTCAACTTGTAAACCCATTTATTCTGCAATGTTGTTTTCCCTACAGGAAACCTGACTAAGTCCCAAGTATGGTTATGTGCTAAGGAGTCCATCTCTTCTTTCATGTCTTTCTCCCACTTCTTCCTAGTTTCTTCTTGTACTGCTTCTTCATAACATTCTGGTTCACTAGAATTAGTCAACAATACATAATATAATGAAGGAGAGTATCATTCAGGGGGTCTACTTATCCTGGTAGATATTCTAACACCAATTTCATGTGTTTGAGGTGCTTGTTGCTGTTGTGGTGGTTGTTCTAGCTGTTGCCATGTGGTGGTGCATGTCCTTATGTTTCTTGAAAGTAGATCTAAGCCAAGCTAGCCTTTTCCCATTTCAGGAACAACAACTGGGTCCAATGAATCTATAAGCCCCTCTTATTAATGATCTGCAGGATGTTCTAAGGAACTAGATGGACCTAAACCTTCTTCCTTGGGAGCTTCATTATATTTTGACGGTTATATTATTATATTGGTGGAGAAATTATGAGTGGATCAACTACAATATATCAGTGGTCTTGTGATTACTTGAGGGGAATGATCCCCTTGTAAGTTTTCCTTCGACACATCCCGGACATATACCTGCATGCTCTACTTTGAACTTTGGCATACCTCTCACCATCTGTCTCACATTGGGAAGAGCCTTATAATGAAGATGGGAAAACCTTCGGTGCCATAGTTCAGATTGTAGAGATGTGTCACATCATTATGATTTTCGGGCACCATCACTTTTTCTATGATCTCGTCAAGCACTATGTATTCTCTGTTTCCTTTTTCCTGTTTCTTTTCCTACAGTTGATCCTTATACAAAACCTTTTCATTGAATATGACATCTCTGCTCCTAATGATTTTGTGTTTTTTCACAATCATAAAAGCGATAACCAAAATCATTAACACCATATCCAATAAAGGTACATTCTTTGATTTTTCCTCAAGCTTTGTTCTATTTTCTTTATTAATGTGGACAAAGGCTTCACAACCAAAAGTCTTTAAAAAAGAGTAGTTTACCTTTTTACCTGTCCATGCCTCCTTTGGAATACCACCATCCAAGGAAATTGAAAGCCCTTTATCTATTAGATAAACAACAGTATCTACAGCATCTGCCCAAAATTGTAAAGGCAATCCTGCATGCAATCTCATGCACCTTGCATGCTCCATGATTGTCCTGTTCATCCTTTCTAACACACCATTTTCTTGTGGTGTTCTTGGAACTGTCTTTTCTCTGTGAATTCCATTCTCTGAATAGTACCTATCAAAATCTTTTCTGCAATATTCACCTCCATTGTCTGATCTGAGACACTTCAAACTTTTTCCTGTCTCATTTTCAACCAAAGCTTTCCATTTCTTGAAAATATCAAATACATCAGATTTATTTCGAATACAATAAATCCAGGTTTTTCTGGTTGCATCATCAATAAAAGTAACATAATAATGAGAGCCACCAAGAGATGATACCTGAGCACGTCCCCATACATCTGTATGCACAAGCTCTAATTTTTCACTTTTCTTTTCTTTCCCAACTCTAAGGAATCTCACTCTCTTCTGTTTTCCATAAACACAATTCTCACAGAATTTTAAATCAACATGCTTCAAGCCTGGCAACAAATTTCTTGAGTGAAGAATCTGCATCCCCTTCTCACTCATGTGCCCAAGCCTATGATGCCACAATGCCGTATCTTCTCCTGTAGATGTTAAAGCATTAACAGAATTAGAAATAGCATTGCATAAATACAATGTACCAACCTTTCCTCCTTTCACTATAACCAGGGATCCTTTAGTGACCTTCCAGGTTTTATCTGTGAAAGTAGTTACGCAACTTTCACCTCCCAACTACCCTGTTGAAATCAAATTTTTCTTTAGATCTGGAACATGCCTTTACTCCTTCAATAGCTACTGATTTCCATTTTGATATTTTATGAAAATCGTACCCATTCCAATGATTTTATAGGGCTTATCATCACCCAATCAAACCTGTCCAAAATCTCCTTGAACATAATCACAAAAAAATTTCCTATCAGGTGTGGCATGGAATGAGGCCCCTAAATCTACCACCCAGGCATCAATAATATTTTTTAATGAAAGAATAAAATCATCTTACAACACATCACCTGTTACATTCGCTTCATGATTATTTTCTTGCTGCATGTCTCCATCTTTTCCCTTTCGAGACTTGCAGTCTTTCTTTAGGTCTCCTTTCTTCCCGCATTTCTAGCACACTATCCCCAATTTGGACTTGGATCTATCTTTTCTTGACTTACTGCGATATCCAGGGCTCTTTCCTCTTTCCATTTTCTCCCCCTAGTCTCTGCGGTCAAAGCATTACCTAATGTCTCACCGGAGTTTTTCCGTCGCATTTCCTTGCTAAGGATTGCACCAACAACATCATCAAACTTTAAAGTACTAGATCTAGAGATAGAGTTACTAATGGACATAACTAAACCATTCCAACTTTTTGGAAATAAGCACAGAAATAACAGAGCCCTAACTTCATCATCAAAAGTTACCCCTACAAAACTTAACTGACTGGTAACTGTATTAAGCTCATTTAAATTATCAGAAACAGATCTAGCTTCTAACATCTTCATATTAAATAAACACTTCATAAGAAATACCTTATTTGCAGCTGAGAGGTTTTTCATATAGTTTGGACAATGTCTACATTAAACCCTCTGTTGTCGTTTCCATTGAAATATCAAACACTATTGACGCCGCTAGGCATAGCCGTATTGTTCCAAGTGCTTTTCTGTCGAGAATATCCCATTCTATGTCTGTCATACTCATCGGGTTATTTGTCTTTCCACTCAATGTTTGGCATAGATCTCTCTGGTACAAATAATCTTCCAACTACATCTTCCACAGCTGGTAGTTTTGGTTGTTAAATTTTTCTACCCTAAACCTACCATCTTCCACCATTTCTCCCACTCTAACCAGGAACCCTTCTCTCTTGCGAGTTTATCAGCCAAAAAGACCTTCGGCTCTAATACCAGTTGTTAGAGAATTATATATTACAAAGCAATGGAACACATAAAATATTGCAGAAATATAAACACATAAGATGCATAAAACAAGAGAGACACAGATATACATGGTTCACCTAGTTTGGGCTACATCCATGGAGAAACAACCAGTCCTTCTTTTTATATTATCCAGCAAACTGAAGAGATACAACCTATAGTAGATCCGCTGTAATTCCCTCTTTGCTCTCAATCTCCTCTCTCTTCCTCACTCAGAATACAGATATACATAGACGAAATACAATTCCCTTATATATAGCTCGTGGTTTACTTTTAGGGCAAAATACCCTAAATTAAACATAACTTCTATCGTCAGATCTACACCTAATGAACGACCCAGATTGATTATGAAATTACAACATTTTACAAGGAAATTTTACATCTATTCTTAGCTTTAGGGGCGCTGCCCCCAATCCCCCCACCAGGGGAGGCTCCCAAAGGTCACAGCTTCCCCCCCCTCGACACCCCCTGTAGCGAATATTTTACCGGTGGCGTTGCCGCCCCATTACGAACTGGGGTCCAATGCAGCAATACCTTTGAATACAGAAGATAATCAAGCTCCACACCCAACAAATTATCTCCTTTTTATACAATCCCATGGTTCACGGACCATGGGTGGATATTTACAGCTGACTTTACACTTTACAAACTAAGGGTAGACAACCCTTTATGACTCTTGACACCTTTGCGCCCTGCGACCAAAAAATGTTAAGACTTTACAACTTTATTACAAAATTGACCCAAAATATGCGCTTTTAGCCCCAAAATCTATCCTCGGAGGAATCTGTTCCCAACACCATGTACATGTTGAAGATAATAAATTTACCTATGCATATATGTGTATGGAAACATGATTTAAATGTGTAATCATTATTTGAAAATAATGTGAAAGGCATGTTTATGGCTAGTGTAAATTTTTGCATTAGCTATTTTAGACTTTATGAGTATATATAAATACATAAACATGTGTGGATATTGTAAAAATTAAAAGAAGTATGCACATTGGGCTATTGAGGACCTTAATTGGCTATTGTGATACACACTAGTGTTTATGAACACTAATAAAACTATACCTATCTGTATAACCCTTGATTGTTTCGAAAATCTGCTAACTAAGGTCGAGTTGTCTTACCTTATGATAGTAACCTTACTATTCTATTGGAATTCTCTTACCTTAACCCAAATAAAAGATTATACTAATAAACAAACGATGGGTAAATTGTAAAACTAAAAAAGGAAAAGCATCCAAAATGAGGGTGCATTCTTTTCCTCATTTGGGTTGAACCGCATAGCCATGAAAACTTAGAACACCTACGAGAGCAATTAGAAGGTAGCAGATCATATTTTGTTTCTCTTCTTTTCTTAAATTTTGTTAGCTCGAGTACCTGTTTTGAGAAGACGACAAATGGTGGGGGGAAAATGGAACAACATTTATTTTCCTACAAGGTTGATTAGTAATGGACAGGCTAGGAGGGATAGGTGTGACATTTTTGTTGGTCTAGAGAGGATGGAATATAACTAACCTTTATGAGCAGTGGAATTGTAGAAAAGAGAAGGGAGACAATAGGAGGGGGGAGGAAGAAGACGTGGGCCTATGGGAGAGAAAAGAAGGGAGGAACAAGCCACAATGGAGACAAGAAGAAGGGTATTGGAAGAAAAGGTCAGGGGCATTGTTGCAAGGAGGGAGAAGCACGAGCCTAGAAATCATGGGACCTATAGGGTGAACTGTGTAGTGTTAAGACTACAACAACAAAGGTAAGTCTTGTTAATGAAATACACCCTATATGTCAAATGCTTTAGACCATCACTTGTTCTGTCAAGAGTTCTGTAATAATTTGTTTTTGAAACTAGACCTGAATGTGACTCCCTTCTAGTCACCACTTTCTAATATATCACAATAAAAATGCATGGTTGGGTTTTCATACCTTCGGTATGTAATGCGACCTATTAATGTGTAACACCTTCCTCCAAGATTTACCCAAGTCAAATGTTCCATTGGGGTAAACATGTGATGAAAGGCTACTTTTACGTTATTCAACTCCCCATGTACAGTTAAGGGAGTGGAACTGACAAAACCAAATTAATTTTACCTTCCACACATGCTATAGAACCTTCAGGAGCCAACCAACCCTTCCAGGTGACCAATCCCTGAGACAACTTGACATTTAATTGATCTAGACCCCTAACCACTCCCATGAAAAGCCATGCATACGACTGAGGCCTTCTAGTCACTCCCATAGCAAGGGCATGCTAGCAACTGTGGACTTTTTTAAGCTAGTTTTAAGCCAACGACCCTAGATTTTGTGCCACTTTTTTAGGGTCAGGACTCAGGCCACTGCCTAGAACTTCATGAAACTTTCAGAAATGATAAATGACAATGGGAAAAAGGTAATAATGAAAACACTTGATCTATGACTTGAATGGACCACTATTAGCCATGACAATGTCATGTCCCTTCCTAAATTAATTTGGAACAAGAATAACTATTGAATTTTGGGGCCACTTTTGGAGATAATGGGGCCCATTCGATTTTATTAGGAGAAGTTATTTTGTTGTGGTTAATTTCTACGTGGGGGCCACCCAAACTAGGGAATACACACTGCCTAGTTCGAATTTCTTAGAGGGGAAAAGTTGATGGTTAAGTGAGGGCCCACTAGACACTAGAAGTGCACAAGCCATGGGAGTACAACCACCTACACCATGTGGGGAAAGCCGACAGAATCTAGGCACCAGATATCCTTAAAAGGAGTAAGTAGGACAGGGACAATTAGAGGGTGGGACAAGGGGGAACTTTTACTGGTGGAGGCCTGGCTTTAGATATCAGGAGCTTGAGGAGGAGGTTGAGCATGATGCTGAGAGACCACATGATGGTGATGAGCACATCAATTTACTTGGTGTGGCACAAGAGCTGCCATTATTCGAGACCTCTTTGATATCCCTAGTTGACACCTTGGTGGAGAGGATAGAGCCTACACAAGTAGAGCCATATGTTGAGGAAGAGCCAACCACGGATGAGATGTTGGTAGCTTTTGAGGTATCAAGGGCTTTGATTGAGTTTGTAGGTGATAAATACACATGACAGTTTCCTCAGTTCCATGCTGACCTTCTAGCATTGAGAGAGAAGGCCACCACAGTATGAGAGGCCATTCTACAACAAAACAAGGAGTTGGAGGGCATGAGAGTGGTTTGTTCCAATTCAATGACAAAACTAACTCGCATTAGGGAAAATTGGATTCCCTAATGGTATCACCAGAGTGCACTTAAGAACATCAAAGCAACCCTCTTCAGACATACATAGATGTGTCTTCTAGTGCTAGTAGTTTGCCTCTACACCTTGGAGGGATAGAGGCAAATCCACTTTGACATATTTTATGTGTTGACTAGGCCAATGAGATGAGCTGATATGAGTGGTGCAGGGTGCAAGTGTTCGTCGGATGGAGAGCTTGTCCTACATATAAGAGTTCACATATTCGTTCCCTCTCTTGGGGTTGGATGGCAAGAGATTCAGAGGTGTAGTGAGCTATGGATATGGTAGTGGACTGACATGAAGCTCAGTAAGAGATTTCATGCATTGGGGATACTGGAAGCCCAAACTGGCATTTGGATCCAGGTGGGACTACCTATCATTCTCCTAATATACCAGTTGACTACAACTATGGTGGTGTAGTAGTTGTCCTAGTGGTTGAGAACACACATTTTCTAGGAGAGTTTTTGCCAGTACTAGTAGCCAACCAACTTGCGGGTAGACTCCTTAGGTTGTCTTGGTATGATAGTTGTGTGTGGGATCACACGATGATCGTCACACTCTGGTGGGAGTTTGTCGGAGGAGGTGGCACGGATAGGCCACCTGAAAGTGCCTTGTATGGACTTGGGGATTCTTCATATTTGTGTAGGGCATGGAGGACATGGAGGAGAAAGGAAGTGGTGTAATTGTTACTGGTACCTAGGGAGATTCACTTCTTGGGTCCCTCAGGGAGGATTTGGAGGGGAGATCCCCTCATCGGAGAGCATAGTGATGTGATGGTGGAGGTGATGATACAGGTTGGGTGTAGGCCAACGCATATGGACACAACTTTAGGCCATCACATCCAAGGATGGGCAGGAGAATCTAACATGGAGCAGTGGTCTGCAGATGGGCATGGAGATGTATGGGGGTGTGTCGTAGTATGTTGGAATACATTATGGAGTGGGAGTTCCTCACATCCTATTGCGTACATACAGGGAGTGATAGGTGCAGTGATACATGTGGGACATAGGATAGTATATGATGGTATAGTCATAGTCTGGAGTATCTAGTGATGTACCGGGATAGGTTACGGTGTACAGTGGTAGGTCGAGGAGTGTGAACACACTGGGTGGTATGAAGTGGCAGATGATGCGGCGTAATGGGAATTTGGAGTGTTTCCTCCTAGGAGACTTATGAGCAGGGGTAATATGTGTACCATTGGATGCATCCCACCTGGGATCGATGACGACACTATTGAGCATATGGGAACACCATGTTTAGTGAAGACAGGGCTTTGAGGGGGTTATCAATAGATTTGAGACAAATATGGGGTTGTTCGTAGGATTACTATTGAGCACAATACACATCCTCATTCGATGTTGTTTACAGTTGTAGAGTGTTTGTTTGTTGCCCATTGACACTTTCCATTCATGCAACAGGGCTTGGGAGGCTCACCCTAGGCAGTTGAATGAGACACCTCGTGTCATGAGCCAGGTGGAGACTCTCTAGTTGAGACACTTGGTAGGTTCGCAAGTTGAGGAATACATGCTTAGGGATGTCATGGCTGATTTTTGAGTTAGCATATGTTCCACTCTTAGGATTACACTTGGGGAGGTGAATGAGAGGGAGTTACATGGTGCTTTTTCAATTGGCAAGCTCGGGGTGTTAGGTGAGCATGAGGTGCAGAGGACAGTAGTCCTTATTGGTAGGATGATGCCTAGGCTTCCCGCGGTACCCAAGCACATCAGCAGGAGCTGGGATAACATATCTCGCTATGTGATTTGGCAGGCAAAAAGCAAATGGATATTCATGGCATAAGTTATTGATGCTCGGTGTCTACCTCTTAGATACCTATAGGATATAGAGATGGGGCCAGAGGGCTCCCAACAACTAGTAGCATAACACAACAACAGGCATAGAGGATTTGGGGTTGTAGACCTCTAATATGCTTATGGGATCCATGGATCTAGTGGATTGATGGAATACTCCACTCCTCAGTGAGCCTAGTCAGAATAACATGCAAACTGATTCATTCACAGGTAGACACATGGGGAATCACCAAAGCCCTCACCATAGGGTGAGGTAGATTGTTGCTTAGGATTGGGGCTAGCCATGGGATGACAGGCGCTAACTCTATTGAGGCTCTTTGGTAGGTTGGTCCTAACCTCGATCATCGCATAAATTGTGGCCAAGATTTATGTGAGAGGAGGTTATGATATGAGCATGCTAGAAAATTAATAATGATCAGATCGTGACGAGGTCAACATGATAGTTTCTTGTTATGTTGGGAAGGGGGCTCTAACATCAAAGTACTTAGCAGTTCAACTACCCATATCTGGTCCCTACAAGATAGGTTCATCCAGATTTTCCACTATGTTTCCTTGATTCGTTGATGGTGTGGGTGTTAGGCCCCTATACTACTAGTGTAACCCCTTATTGTTATTAGTACAACCCACTTATTATATTGATGCACCCATGTAGTGCCCATATTGTTACTATTGTGCCCCATAGAAGCCCACTATTGTTATTATTGTGCCCTTACATTATTATTGTTATGTCGGCTCTGATTATGTTATGACCCCTTAGACTCCTATATATAGAAAGGAGGTCTTTTCATTTTTATCATTGAAGAATTTTTCATTTATGTAATGTAAAGGGGGTTGCCCCCTTAGAGAGGCTGAATTCTAAGGCGTTGATCTATCTATTCTATCTTCTTCTTAAGCTAGTTTCATAACATTTGGTATCAGAGGGGCTGATGAAGTCTCCCACTGTTAGGCCCCTATACTACTAGTGTAGGGGCCTAACAGTGGGAGACTTCATCTACATGGAAGAATGGCCAGCAAGAGGATTTTAGGAGGAGCTCATGCAAGAGAGGCTTCATTCACATGGAGATTGAGTTGTATCTTCAAGGGCATACAATCAGAGTGCATGGGGTGGACTATTTGTTGGGTTGTGTTATATTCTTTCCACAACTAGCCCATGTAGTTAACTAGGGGGTTAGAGGGGGGGGCGGAGCCCCTTTCATTGTGCCGATTGTGTAGTAGGGGGGAATCACAGGGGGTTTGAGGTGTACCCATAACCCCACTTTATGGGGTTCGGGGCAGCGCCCTAAATTTTTTTGGTTTTGGATCCTATGTTAGGATGGGCAGACCCAACTATGGTTTTGTGCATGTTTTTCGCACATGTTTTTGGACACGATGGTTTTCGGTCCATGGTATTGGATGCTTCGGCATGTATAAATATGTATTATAACATGAACATAATGAAAAATCAAGCTGGTAGTCTCAGTTTTGGGATCCAGGGGAAAATCTCTGTGTATATGTGTTTTATGTGTCATGCTCTATTTATTTTATGTGTTTTAGAATTCATATGCAGGTAATTTCTGTATGGGGTTAAAACCTACACTATTTGGTAGGGAAGCTTCATGAGGATTTGGACTGTGTTTTACATAATCAGAATGCTCTACTTATTGGCAGTAGAGAGAGGGGTTCTAATGCCCCTAGTTGGAAGGATAGTGAGTGGATCAAGGGGTGCTCCACGTTGATTAGGTTGGCTTGGGATCCTGGTATCGATGGACTCATTAACTATAGGTTAGTACAATGATCAGGGATGATCCAATGGAATATTTGGGACCCTGGTGAAGTTTGTAGCGACAATGGGGATCCATCATCAGAGAGGGAGCTTGTTTAGGCACTGCTTGAGGACAAGCAATGTTTGGTTCATTGGAGGAGATTTCTAGATGAGGATTCTACTTGGGAGCATGAGAAAATAATTAAGCATCCAACACTGAAGTTGCTTTGGGAAAAGAAACATTTGGAGGGGAGGAATCTCATGTCCCTTCCTAAATTAATTTGGAACAAGATTAATTATTTCATTTTGGGCCAATTTTGGAGATAGAAAGGCCCATTATATTTTATTATGAGATTAGACTTAGGAGAAGTTATTTTGTTGTGGTTAAGTTCTATGTGGGGGCCACCCACACTAGGGAATACAAACTCCCTAGTTCAAATTTCTTGGAGGGGAAAAGTTGATGGTTAAGTGAGGGCCCATGATGGAGGGAAAAATTGGAGGGAAAAGTGCTCCACGAGATCTATGTAAGGAATAAAAATCTCCTCATTTCATCATCTTTTTGGCATATCGATTTCTCTTTGGTTTCTCAAGCTCCTTAGCTGAGTCACTCACTATTCAACATGAGTTATTCAAGCGAAGAACTCACCCTTTCTTTGGGGCACTTTGAGTGCTACTGTAGGAAGTTTTTTCTTCATTTCATTAGGAGGAGGATCTCAATTTGATTTCCAGCAATTACATTCATCTCTAGGTGGTGTATATTACTGGGGCACGTAGTGAAGAGGAGGCCGAGCTTTCTTGTGGTGTCTTGCAGTGGAGTTTGGGTGAGATATTTTCCAAAGAGGAAGCATAGGAGGATTGTTGGAATTTGGGAGAGTTTTGGAGCTGGAGGAGTGTGCTACCTTGCAAGGTGACTTTTGCACTTCCTGGGCTAGCGTAGAGGCAAGACTGGGTGCTCATGTGGGAGGGTAGAGTATCAGTCTTTGAGGATGAAATTTACCTTGGAGGTTAAGCGAAATATTTGGAGAGGTGATTTCTGCATTTTTGAAGCTTTGAGGAAGATTTCATTGGTGTTCCTTGCAGGCCGTATTCCTTAAGAAGTTTGGAGGGCGTATTGGAGGCCGAATTTTGGAGGTCAAAATCCAGCCAAACCATTTCTGGGTTTTTCTAGGTATTTAACAAGGACCCTAGATATAATGTTTCAACATTTTTTGAGGACCAGAGATGATCTTTCACATAGTTCCTTTTCAGCCAACAATGTAGTTTCTAGGGGACAATGTAGAGTAGTAGAGGAGAAATTATTTTCTAGCTTTGAGATTATTGTTTATCACCTAGGTTCTGTCAAGCTTTCCCTTGAGGTAAGCCCAGGTGCATATCTCCATACTATTGTACCTGCTCCATTCCATTAATAAAATGGCTCAGTCGGTTCTCATTTTTGGAGTGTATTGAGCATTTGCTGATTGTTTAATTTTTTTCTATGTATAAATCATTTTTTCTTTTTCATATCACTGTTTGTTTAAGCTTGGAACATTACAAACAACCATTTCATCAAACATGTCACAAATATGCAATCTACAGGTCATAACATCATAACTAAGCATAGGTGTCTCATACTTATCTGAGATTAGTAAAGAAGCATATTTTCCATATCACAGTAACTGCATTATCATCAATCAGGTCATATATTCATCGTAATTTCAATTCCTAATCAAAAGATGATGAGAGCTTGTTGATAGTGTTGGACCCACCAACATTTAGGGTATCTCCCCAGTATGAAGTCCAAACTAGACCTCACATCATTTGGTGTAGGAGTCCCATCTGGTATAAAGGCCCAATTTCCATATACTTAGAGATATGCCTTCGCTCTAGCTGTCAGTACATGGGAGCATTGTGGTGGTGTCTTCCAACAACAAGGTAAGTGTGCCTAGTGAGTGCTTAATGTAACTTGTGTTTCAATTCTCTTATTACAAAAGGGAAGAGTAAAGTGAGCCTCTAAGTGAGAGGTAATAGTAACACCCTGGAAGAGACACACATGAACCATAAAGGTCTATCTAAAATCCAGCAGAATAGTCCACAGTGGATGTGGCAGTAACTAAAATCGAAGTGAAGGGGACAACACATACACCACCTAGTGGAGTAGTCCACATGGATGTGACTGTTGTTATAACCAAAAAGCAAAGATGGTGTGTCGAGTATCCTGCGGAGTAGTCCACAAGGATGTGACAATGGTGATAACCAATACACAAATGTGGTCTACCTAGTATCCCACAGAGTAGTCCATAGGGATGAGACAATGGTGATAACTAGTACAACAGATTACCAACAATGTAAGTACTAAAACAACCAAATTAGTTCAACTATATTAGTACAAGTGAAACAAACATGCATAACAAATGCTAAAAGAATAGTCTTACAAATATCTACAAGACATGAATGAAAATGTGTTTCCCTTAACATGCTTATGAATTAAGAAAAAGTCCCACAACACATTTGTACACCATACGTCATTATTCCCAGTAGTCGGACGTGAAGCCACTCCTCGCTCCTCCAAGAATTGACTATCTACTCTTAAGGCTATGTGGGAGGAGCCAAGTTGAAAATTCCTTGCTCATACAATGGGAGGGGTATATATAGACAAGGGTGATGCTTGACCCTTGTGACTGTTGGACTATCCTCATGCCTTTTCAACTTCTTATTAATTTTCAATTGACATGCCTCTTCATCTTCATGTGTGTGTCCATTAGATGTCCACTTTACATTACATTAGGGTACAACAAATATGGCCCATAGTAGTGATGTGGCCTTGACAACTCATGACACATCTTGACATGACATTGTTGACATGTACTAGCTGGTTGTGGTGTTCATGTCAAGCTCTACATTGCTAAGTGATGGATGTACTCTCGGGTGTGCTTTGTCTTCCCCTCTGCATGGCTTGATGTTGTGGGGTGCCCAATGGTCTTGATCTTGCAAGACGATTGTGTGCATGTGTTCCTTTCACTTGCTCTTGGATGCGCTTCTCTTGTCTGTCCAGATGCAAGTAAGTCTTCTAGCATGTGCGATCCCTCTTCATCTCTTTCGTGATCTCACCGTGATCCATTAGTGTACATGTTCATGCAATTCACTCATGACGAGACAACATCAAATCCAAAACCTCCTAGTCTAAGATGCATGCATTGTCTTCTGTGTTCCAAGCTCGGGACATATGATAGGCTAGGAAGAGGGCCAAGCAACTATGCAATGCGCAGTTCTAGGTGACAGGGAGGTGGACTGGTCACTAATATTGTGTAGAGCGTAGCTAAGGCTTGGCTAAGGAACTTCGAGGTGTAATCTTCATTTTCGAGGAAAACTATGTAGAGTTCACTTGGAGGCAGGATTGCACAATTGAGGACACTAGTGGAAACTTGCAAGGTGGGACCTTGAGGGACACCTTTGCGCAGTTTCCAGAGGGAAGGAAAGGAAGGATAACAGAGGGACCAGAGGATAGTTCTGTGTAGTTTTGAGAGTAGTAAGTCCTGGCTGAGGGAGGTCACTAGAAGGACACCTCTACACATTTTATAGGAGTAGTGCAGGCTCATGTCTCTACGGGATGTGGGGTTCCAATAAGCAGGAAGGAGGCTTGATAACTGATCTTGTGAAGTGCGCAGTTCAGGTTGGGCTTTGAGGTAGTTTCTGTGTAGTTCTGTGAAGGAAGACAAGCTACTCACTTCTGGGATTTCACAGTGCAATTGACTCACATGACAACCTTAAGCACTACGCAGTTCCAGGTAGAAAAGTAGCACTAGTGAGGGATGAGATTAGGTAGTGTAGCTCAGTTGGGGTCCAGTGAAGTGGGGTTGTTCAGTCAGAGAGATTTTTAAGAAAATGGCTAACTGTGAGAAGCAAGTGAACTTGTGATAACTTAAACATTGTGATCACATGTTTAGCATACTTCGACAACATGACCACACTGACCACTGGGACAACATAGCAAAGCATGACCCTTTGTGAGATTTTCTAGTGCTGAAAGTGATATGTGTGACACTTGGGATAGACCTTTGGACGTCCATGGTGAAACTTGCGTGACAGTGCTTACAACTTTGTGTATGAGTGCGATAGGTGTTCACATGGTTAGGAAAACTTGTATGCACAAAGACAAACCTTCATGGCCACAAGAACAATTTGCAAACATGACATAACAACCAGACATGTCAAAATATGACAATTGATCCAACAGGCGAAAGGGTGCAAGACAAATAGAGGCAACACATGGAATAACTTTTAGTGATTGCAACCATGCATGACATTGAAGACAGAATGATATGAAAATGATAAGAAGTCCTTCAATCTACACTAATAGGTGTATTTCAAAAGATGTGCTTTGTTTTCCATAACTACCCTCCAAAGGGTTATGCATCAGATGCAGTCTTCATGCGGTCCTAATATTCCATCATAGCTTGGGTTCCTTGGTCTACTTTTCTTCCTCCTCAGCTCCTTGAGAGTCCTCTAGCATGTCATCCTTTGTGTGATCACTGAGAGACACATTTGCGTAGTTTTAGTGGGCAATGATTGTTGCGAGATGAGGCCCTGGGAGGACATATCTACGTAGTTTCAGGATGCAAGGCAGACTGAACATTTGGGGAACAAACTCTGTAGTTTTTGGATGCAAGGCAATAATGCGGGATGACATCCCCAGGACAGTTGAGGGAAACAACTGCATAGTTTTAAGATGCAAGAAATTGCTACAGGATGAGGCCTTGAGAGGACACATCTACACAGTTTTAGGATGCAAGTTAGACTAGGCAACTGAGGGACAAAACTATGCAGTTTCTAGAGACAATGGGTTCCAACTAAGGGAAGGACATTGGATGAAACCACTGTACAATTTCAAATGATAAGGGAGGCTGGGAAGATTTCCCCTTGAAGAAAAAAAAAACTTCCCTTTGCATAACAAGTGATAATCACCATCCCCAATGATGACACGAATTGGAGAAAAATAAAAGCATGAAGGACTCTTAAGATCAGAAAGGGGAGCTTGAGATCATCAACTTACCAATAATTGACTAAGGAATGATTAATCGCAGGATCCATGGTAGGCTCCTAAATTTGAACACATGACAAAATTTTGGAGGGTGTTGCAATGACTACAACACTTGGTGACACATTGGTTGAATTCTAGCTCCTTTGTCTTGGTTCATTTAGTGTAGGGCCTTGGTCCATTAGGGAGTATTCATTCATCATGTAGATTAATTTGGCTTCCCCACTTACCCAATGGACATACATGGTTTGCCTTGTACCAACTCAGTTGAACACAACACAATATTCATCCAGATCACAGTGTTTTGAATTGAGAAGGGTAGTTTAGCTTGCAAGATTAATATTTTTAGAGTATAAATTTTCATCTCCAGTGTTTCTCCTCTGCCAACATGCCTAGAAAGTACCCCAGCAGAGTCACACAGGAACACAAGAATTTATCCACTACCAGCGAGCCTGGACAATACCCCGATGGAGTTGCTTGCTTCACCTCTCTGCATAGGAAACCTTTCTCTTCTTTCACATTTTTTATTTTTGAAATAGAATTACGCATAGGCACTTGTTTATTTTTGGGGTGGAAGAGGATCCCGACTTATTGTGATAAGGAGAGGTTTTTACTTCAAAGAATCATGTAAATACCTATGATTTAGGTTTTCTCATTTATAATTGTCCCCTTCTCCATTTTTACTAGTTGGATAAGATTGAACAAACCAAAACAAAACACTGAGTACAGGCATGAGGTTCCTAGACTAGAAACATGCTCATGGTTAGCCAAATCTCTCCTTATGGATGGATCATATTTTCTGTCAAGACTTCATCGACCAAAAGTTACAACAAAATACAAGGAAGATGAACACAAGACTAGCCAAGGGTTGCAATGTCACAAGACTCTTTGAATGTCAACCACTTACACATTCAGAAGCTAGGACGCAAGTCCAGGCACATAACTTATTCGTGTAGTGAAAACAAATGGAAAAATGAACAAGGAAGGAAACAAAGCAAAAAGAAAGAAAACACAGAACCAGGAAACCAAAATAAAAAGACAAGACAAAAAAATGACTAAAGCAAACATGATGAAAGATCAGAATAAGAAAACCATAATGAAATACCGAGAAGGAGTGCAAGATGAGTACAAGGAAAAGAAAAATAAGATGCACCTAATCCTACTCCTATCCTAACATCTAGACAGTTGGGGTTACGTTTAGTGAAATTTCTAGTGAATCCACCGTATTCATTCCTAAATTCCATCCATAAAGATATGAACAATTAAAAAAATAAAAACTGATGTGCAACAGAAAATACATAAACTTGAAAATGTTGCACATGGGAAGGAAGGCCTTTCCTGTGGGTAGAAATACATATCGGAATCTCTACTTTTACCAATGCACATGCTTACCTTTTCGATGGATACCTCTTTTCAACAAACCTCGGAAGCCTCTTGCGGGTGCGTCCTTGTCTGCATCAAACTTCTTAACAAGTGCAAGGAAGGATTGAAACTTTTTGTCTGTAGAAGATCTTTCCAATTAAGATTGTTCTAGCCATTCAACTATTGGATCGTAGAATTCATAATGGTTGTCTCGAAAGCCTCGTGATATTTAAAAAGATAAATTTTCGATTGGAGAGACAAGATCACACTGAGAATATTATAAAGAAAAATAGATCTAATAATTCTCGGTGGTCATGCTGAGACAGTGCGGACATGTCATAGCCATCAACGAAGTAGGAAGTGCCTCACCTGCTTAACAAAAGTCTGAAGAGAGAGATGTTAAATTGTGAATATTAGAGAGTGAGAAGCCACCGTCATCGGATGTGCTGATGGGAAAATAATAAGCCGAATGATAGTCATCCAAGATAGAGGAATAATTAGATGATCTAGTTGAGACGTCAGATTCCTAGTTTGCAATGAACAAAGAAAAATTCATTTGAAAAATGTTGTGAATGATATAAAAAATCAAATCAAGTTCACTATGAGCTATATTTGACGGACCACCTTCCTTCAACTAGTTACCAATTGTGAAAGCATCATAGCCATCACAAGAATTTAAAAAGGATTCTAGCACTATGAATGCATGAAACCAGTTGAGGCATGGTGAATGGAGTGGAACTTGATTCATGTGATAACTTGTGTGTTCATCATCACCGAGGGAGATTTCTGGTGTAACGATAGGACATATTTTTAGTACAAGGTTTGCAAGAAGACCGACGAGCTAACCATGAAGGGGAAAATTTGATAAGTATGATTGCGGGAAAATATAGCCTTTGAAATGATCAACTTCACAGTTCCATGACTTCGCTAGAGACACACATTCCCAACTCGAATTTGATGTGAGAGATGTGCATGAAGACAGCGACGATGTAACAGATTCATGAATTTGGATATAAGTGGAATTTTGAAAATTTGAGAGATCACACTCAGAATACCAAACATTTTTCACATGGGAATTCAAATTGAGTGCAACCATGCAGATAGATGGATTGTGCATGAGAAACCTTATCTAATTTGGTTCGGGGGGTTTATGAGATTTATGAGGTCTTGACATAACCATCAAGGAATGTTGAAGTGCCTTGACTCCTTGGCACGTACCGAAACTTTCTAGAATTGCAGAACCACATTTTGAAGCTTGGACCAGATCATGCATGGCTTGAGGTTGGTTGCTGCTGCTAATTTCAAAACTAATTTCCAGATGGTAGCCACATTTGTCACAAGTTTCAACAACAATCAAATTTCTCAATTGAGGAGGTTCCTTTGATGGTACGTCCAAAGATAAATGAATTGGTGAGCTCGCATGAGCAGGATGATTTGACGAGTTGTCTTCATGCAACATAAGAGATGATGAGGGGTGGAAAGGGTCCTATGTGATTAGATTGTTTTTTATTTTATCATGGACAAATTGACCGTCTTGTGTCAATTGAGGAGATATCTCATCGGATGAAGATGAAAAAGAACATGGAACATCTCTGTGGCATGTATATGCATTGAGAATGGTAGGACAGAAGGGAAAGTGAGGTGGGGAGGAAGTTTCGATTTGGACGTCTTATTTAACTGGAGCACATTCTAGATCTGAGTTAGAGTCTTCATGAGAAAATGAAATATCACATGATGTGCTTGGGAATTTGTCACGATGTATGGAAGCATGGGAGTGATGAACTCCCAAGACTGGGGGTTGATCGAAAGAATTGATTGTAATGTTCCACCGAGATTAGCAGATTGAGAATCGTTCACGAATGGAAGCTTATTGTTTTGATGCAGACAATTTTGAAATAGAGAGGGAATATTGATATTGTCATCACCTCTTTTCTCCTTTTCCTGTGTAATGTGACTACCTTGTGCCTGATCGCAAGTTGAGCCATCATCTCAAGAATCAAGAGAATGAAAACAAATGGCTGGTGAAGAAAAATGATCAAGCAAGACATGGTACAAGGAGTCATGGCATGTAGATGATAGAGGATGGAAGAGATGTAGATCAAATTCAAGACTTGAGTTATGAACGTGTGACGTCCTCTTGCAGAATGGAGGAGCGAGTCTTCATTGTAGGTGTTAGCACTCAGTTTCCCAAGGCTAAGAAAGGAAACCAAGAAGGTAACATTAGACCAACTTTGGACTTGGAAGCTAGCCCTGCCAAATCACAGAGGAATATCTATAAAAAAACCTCACATTCAATGGAAGTGACTAGAGAATATGTGGATTTTAGGCTAGGTATTTGGCATAGTAGGGTTTGATTTAGGGTTTGCTAGATAAAAGCACTAGATCCGAGAACTAGTTGAAGTATTCCTAAAGGTCAGTTCCAGTCATAAGATGGGGAAATGTAGATGCAATCATTGACTCAAAGAAATTTTTCATTGTAGTGTAGTGAGGATAATATATTAGGAGTTAAGTGAGCAAAATGATGAATTCACTTATCTAGAGGAACACATTGAAATGCCAATCCCAAACAAATCAAAGCATTCAGGTGATGATTTCTGTTTAAAAATCATGAGATAAAGCATAAGATTAAATTTAAATGGTTTCTAAATAGGTCTACTAATCAAATATAAAATCATACATGAGAAAAAGAAAGCCACTACCACAACACAGGAATCCCATAAAAATAGTTGCAACTGCATATATTTCTGCCAATATCAAGTACACTAGTTCAAGAGCATGAGTTTCCACTATCCAACCCTCTCTATGAGTTCATTATGACTACATATAGATACAAAACCAAATTCCCCCTCTCAGGGTTTCAATCCTGCTTCCTAGGAACTGATTTCCTAATCCTACCTAACATGCCACATCATGAGGAGTTACAAATCACTTCCCTCCTTTACACTCACTGATTGAGTTTGTTTTTCAAAGCCTTAATTACAAAATTATTTTACTATTTAAATCCTAACAAGCCTAATTACATCAAATGATTTCGTGAAGTAACTATTTCAATCACTCAATTTTGACCTTTGACCATCACTAACAAAAAAAAATAGTGAATTTCACAAAAACACGGAAATTTAGCAAAAGCACAACGAACTTTGGCAAGATGTTTTGATGAATTTGAGGGATCTTTAAAATTTTCTGAAGGCTGGTACAGGTACCTTAGGATATCTAGTACACTTGTGAATCTTTAGGTCACCAAAAATACATCTCTAAGATACCTCAAAACTGATTAGAATACAACTACTCTAGAAGCACAACGAGTGACCCAAAACAATGGTAGAAGGGTGAAAAATAGGTGGTTTTTGGCCTTTTTTTGAAAATTCATGAGTTGAAAAGTGAACCCAAGTAGATTTATGGAAGGTATTAATCAAAATCCACCTCCATATTCTTTCCAATCTTCATTTGGATCCTTTGGGAAAAAGCACAACAAGCACACACTACGTTTTTGTAGAGTACCCTTTAACTGTGTGCAAAAAATCTTCAAAATTTCAAACAATTGTTGCTTTTTCTTGTTTTCTGAGTTGCATTTAGGCCACTAAGGATACATCAACTAGAAGGTCAAGGATATCCCTCTCCTTGAGCTTCTTAAGGGCTTTCTTGAGTGTTCCCTTCATGTTTATGACCTTAACCCTAGAAACCATGTTCCTTGCATAATAACGTCTAACCATATTCCTCTGCATGGTGACATCCCTGTTTTCCCCTTTCAAAAAATTCTCCAAATGCTCATTAACCCTTTCAAGCCAATATTCCTTGTCCTTCTCAAGTTCAGTAGCTATGGAGTCATCAATGGTGTTTTGGGTTTGAGGAGGAGAAGGATTTTCTGCTTTTTGTCCCTGTCTGACCATGGCTTTAGTTGTAGGCCTCCTAGGATGTACCTATGTGTCCTCATCCTATTGTTTTACATCAATGAAAACCTTTCCCTTGTCCTTGGGTGTCAAAATATCTACTCTGTTAGATGAGATAGAATCTTCATGTGATTTACCTTGCTACATTAGGCTTATCTTCAGTTGCATATTCTCTTGTTTCAAGAAAGCCATCATGAAATTGGATTTAGAAAGGCCATCTTATAACTCTTTGATCTGCGCCTACTACTCTTTAATGATGTCTTCCACTTCCTTATCTCCATGATCAGTCATATCTACCCGAGGAGGTACCTCTTCATGGTGCTACAATAGTGAATCACCTCTATCCCTAGGTGATTTATCTCTCATTGCTTCAACTTGAACTTCTTCAATAATAACCTCCTTAGGCACTCTTTTTGCTTGAGCCCTAGTCATAGGCTTAGGAGTGGGCATGTATCTTTCTATCTTAGGGGAAAAAACCAACCTCTTACCCTTCTTGTATGCTTTTGAAACGTCTACCCTAGGCTATCTTTTTGTCACTGATGGTATACTAGATGGCTTAGGTCTTTGTGGCCCAGAAGATGTAGGAGTATTGAGTCTTTTGGATAGATGAGAGATAGGCAAGAGAGAAACTACCTCCAAGAATCTTTCCCATGACATATTTACCTATGTGAGATGGTGGAGAACTATGAATTTGATCAAATCATGATGAAATAAGCTTTCTTGATGATCTCTCCCTTTAGTCTACACCATTTCAGTCATATTAACCAGGCTTCTAAACAAGTAATTGGGTAGGTTTAGTGGTTTGATGGATGTGAAATGCATCAACAACTTGATGTGATACTGATTCAAACTACTTAACCTGCCTTCAAAAGTAAAATATTTCAGAATCATCTTCATCAAAGGAGTATATTTATCCAATAATTGCATGCTAGGAAAGATACGAGATTAGGTTTCCTTATACTGTGGTTTCGGGAACACTTCTTAGTTTTCAATGTCCAAATCCATCCAATTAAACCAAATTTCTCCTTGATTGAGGATACTAGTGGTTGAAGCTATAACCTATGCTAAGACTAGGAAGTGCATCCCTGATATGGCAGTCTTGTTCCTCTTGAAATTGGTGGCAAATAGACTAGTCAGCTCACAATGGTAGCCAACCTCTTGTACTTTCTCACAAAACCCTAGGTAGCCTACTTGTTCGAAGGACCCCTTGATGAACTCTGAAGCATT
This sequence comes from Pinus tabuliformis, assembly GCA_031772625.1. Lineage (NCBI taxonomy): Eukaryota > Viridiplantae > Streptophyta > Pinopsida > Pinales > Pinaceae > Pinus > Pinus tabuliformis. The sequence goes on along the minus strand of CM062820.1, from coordinate 778,316,289 downwards.
GGTATCTTGCATATGAGTTGGATCATATGTTGAGATCTGTCCCCCCATGTTGTATTTCTTCTTTTCACTGGCCATGTTGTTGGCTTTGCTTGACTGAAAATCCTAGTTTGAGAGGAGAAAGGTTAGGGATCTAGGGCTGCCAAATAGGGGAAACAAAGCAACTATTTTAGGGAGGGAAATGGAGGGGATAGGAGTTAGGGAAAATTTAAGGGGTAAGGGTAGATGTTAGGGATACTTTTGCAATGAAATTTCTTAGAATGTGCGAGGGAAGAAGGAGAAAAATGAAAAACACAGTGAACACCAAGAAACACAGCAAAAGCATAACGAGGGCTTGGGTTTTTGGGGAAAAATGATGGGATGAGAGAAATAGGTATGGGAAATGGTTAGAAAGGGTTTAATAAGTGTATACACGTGTATATGGGAAGAAAAATAGGGATCTTCTCCTTGGAATGAAGCAAACACCATTAAAACTTGAAAACACAGCAAAAATGCACCAGAAACCTTAGGAGAGGGGATTTTATAACTTTCAGGGGGAAAACACTGCATCAGAGGGTTGATGAAAGCTTTAATTACTTGCTTAAGAGTCTTTGTATTTTGTAGAGTGACGAATGAGCCCTTTCTTTTCTCCCTTCGACCTTCAAACCAAAAGCACAACAACTCTTCCAAAAACGTAGCAGATTGACAAACTAAGCAATTGGTGATCAAATTCGAACTTTTGATGGTTGTGGAAAGTGTTACAATGGCTGAGAGGAGATGTTTAAGCTTTGGAAGGATATAATATGTTATCACAAAATCATGCCCCTGATAGGCTGCTGATCAGGAAGACCTTATGTAACTCTTTCAAACCAACTTTTGGCTGAGGCTTAACCTCCTCAACCTGAGAGGGCTCTCTCAAAGGTTAATGATTTTGATAAAGATTAGATGGCTAACTCTATGAAACAAGTGAAAAATATGAATGGTTGAACATGATCAGTAAACATCCATTGGGCTTATGGAGTCAACAACACCTCAATATAACAATGAACTCAACCTTACATGGAAGTCAGGGCATTCAACATTTAAACATTCAGAACATAAACTCATATGGGACCACACAGTTTATAGATGTATACAGGAAGTCAGAGCACATTCAGTGAATTCTGAGTGATTATACATCCATACCACTGTAAGAATTAAGAAAAGGACAACATCACATATTCTGAAACATAAAAAATCCTTCATGAATCCTGAGAAGTAAAGTCAAGCATATATTACTGAAAATGAGTCTTACATAAGCCAAATACAAGTTTTTGTATAAAATTTCCAACCCTTTGTACAATAGATCTTCTTCTATATATAGAGCTCTTTACATAACTGAGATTCCTCCTCCAGCATGAGGGGAATTCCAATTCATCCTACTATGACACCTATTGATACATAAAACTAGTTATTAAATGCAAATGACACCTAACTAGCAGTCCTAGAGACCTAATACAACTAGGAGTGTAACTCCTTATCATGATTCAACAACCTTATCTAAGCATTTAAAGAATTATTTGACAACTTGTAACCTCAAGAAGTCGAATTTGATGAAGCCTCCCACGTGGTCATCTGACTGCTGAAGACAAAACCCTAGAAATTAGGGAACATGTTTCCCTGTTTTTAGGTTTAGATCCTTGAAAATTGGCACGTGGTACAAAGCCTTTATCTCTTCATCCGTGACACATTTTACGAAACTGAAGGAGGTTTTTGTAGCCCATGTTTTCCAAAAAAAAAACCTCTCCTTTTTTTGAAAAAATTTCTCCAGCTGTCCAAAAACTGTCCTTGAAAAACACGTGGCAAACAGGAAAAATCCGTTTTCTGAAATTAGGGTTTCAAAGAAAGCTTATTATCTCCCAACTGAAAACACTTATGAATAAATTGAGATAGGTTATTGTAGCAGGAGAGTGGATGAAGATAAACCTCCTTCATAATTCCAAATTATCCTTTCATGTGACCAGAAAAGGATCTTGAAAAAGGCTGCTAAAACCAGAAGACAAAGCTTGACTTTCAGCAGTTTCATAGCGCAAGTGTAACCATAAATTTCTCCCACCTCAGAACGAATTTGAAGAAACTTAAAGAGGTTTTTGTAGTTTGGTATGTTAGGAAGAAAAGCCTCTTTTATTTTTCAAAATTCAGTTCTCAGCGGCTCAGGAAAGCTTCTGGAAGTTAACTAGTAAACACAATTTTTCTGCTAAAACAGGCTGCTACAGGGGTTTCGTAGCGCGCTGCGAAAACTCCTAGTTCAGTGATTTCGTAGCTACTTTCAAAATTTCTCCAAAATTATGTGAGATATGACTTATAAACACCTGGTAAGACTTCTAAAACATGGAATGAGGCTGTCAAACATTATTTGGAAAAGAGATATGATCTTAAAAGACTTCTAACCTTATGACCTAACCCTTAAAGCATGAAATGACCTAGAGACCCTTTAACACCATGACTAGAAGAAGGGTTTGTAAATGAGAATGACACTAATTATGATGAGATGACTCAAAAATTATAAGACTATGACTAGAAACAAGGCAACTTTCCACAGCTTAGAGACAAAGATTTTAGGGTGATAACAGTGGCTCCACTAGGGATAGTGTGCCCTTGTGGTATACTAAGAACTTGTAGCTCCAGTGCCACTATCCATCCTCTAGAATAAAACTCTAAACCTCTGCCCAATTTTCTCCCCAAGCCTTTAATGATTTCTGAACGAAGAACTCAAACTGCACCTACTGAAATAGATGCTTAGTCAACCTACCCTGAGCTTATTTGCACATTCCTACCTACCCTATCAGCTGCATTCTCCAATTGTAGCTCAAGGAACATGAAACTTCCAATGAAGCCAATCATCAATCTGATCTGAAACTTGGATCTCCTTACTGTGCTTGAAGCATAAATAAACCAGATACTGAAATAACCAAGGAAGCATGAGGTGTAACTGTTCTTCAAGATGAACATATAATTGGAAGCCTGAACAGTAAATCTTTTCCATGTAGTCAGCTATAGGGTCAAAAAACACATGGTTAGTTTGATGATTCTCATAACTTTCTGGTTGTGCAAACTGATCTTCAACAACAGTGTACAGTTCCTCAATCATGAAAGAGAAAGGAAGCAACACTCTCTCCTTGTGTTCTGCCATAGAAAGCTTCTGAAAATAATGACCATGATTATGAAGACTATATGCCTGAATTTGACCTTGTAAACCTTCAATGTCTTTAGCAACTTCATCCAAAAATTTCATCTTATCCTCTGCCTTGTAGTCAGATGATTTTAGATAAGAAGACAAGGACAAAGAAAAATTTTCGACTATTTCTTCATTAATATGATGATCATTCCACTGTTTGAAACCTTGAATTGAAGGAGAGTTTGCCACCGCATCTGATCTATCCATCCATTCCTCCAAAAACATAAGCCAAAAGTCTTCAAATGACTTAATGGATTTGGTAGGAAAGCTTTCAATCCATTGTTTACATTTCCCTTGAAATGAATCATAGAACAACATAATGCAAACATCTTCATGTTTAACTCTAAGAAGCTATGTAAAATCACAAAAATCTGATATATGCTTCAAAGTTAAACTCAAATCTTCTCCGTTGAATTTTGGACCATTCCTTAGAAAATATGCATCCTTGGGAAAATGATTTGGGAAACCATGAATTCCTGAAAAATCTATGCATGCATACCTTGAAATAAGAATGGTAGCATCTGGGTCCTTCATAACTCCAGTGGAATCACCATGAATGTATGAATTTCGAATTCTTCAACAATGGAGTCGCCAAGGTAGATTGCAGCCTCGAAAATTCTTCTGAGCTCCTCCTACCTTCAGAAGTTCAGTCTCTTGATTTCGGGAATGAATAATCTTCAGGCTCCCGATAGACGCACCAAAATGTTATCACAAAATAATGCCCCTGATAGGCTGCTGATCAGGAAGACCTTATGTAACTCTTTCAAACCAACTTTTGGCTGAGGCTTAGCCTCCTCAACCTGAGAGGGCTCTCTCAAAGGTTAATGATTTTGATAAAGATTAGATGGCTAACTCTATGAAACAAGTGAAAAATATGAATGGTTGAACATGATCAGTAAACATCCATTGGGCTTATGGAGTCAACAACACCTCAATATAACAATGAAATCAACCTTACATGGAAGTCAGGGCATTCAGCATTTAAACATTCAGAACATAAACTCATATGGGACCACACAGTTTATAGATGTATACAGGAAGTCAGAGCACATTCAGTGAATTCTGAGTGATTATACATCCATACCATTGTAAGAATTAAGAAAAGGACAACATCACATATTCTAAAACATAAAAAATCCTTCATGAATCCTGAGAAGTAAAGTCAAGCATATATTACTGAAAATGAGTCTTACATAAGCCAAATACAAGCTTTTGTATAAAATTTCCAACCCTTTGTACAATAGATCTTCTTCTATATAGAGAGCTCTTTACATAAATGAGATTCCTCCTCCAGCATGAGGGGAATTCGAATTCATCCTACTATGACACCTATTGATACATAAAACTAATTATTAAATGCAAATGACACCTAACTAGCAGTCCTAGAGACCTAATACAACTAGGAGTGTAACTCCTTATCATGATTCAACAACATTATCTAAGCATTTAAAGCATTATTTGAAAACTTGCAACCACAAGAAGTCGAATTTGATGAAGCCTCCCACGTGGTCATCTGATTGCTGAAGACAAAACCCTAGAAATTAGGGAACATGTTTCCCTGTTTTTAGGTTTAGATCCTTGAAAATTGGCACGTGGGACAGAGCCTTTATCTCTTCATCCATGACACATTTTATAAAACTGAAGGAGGTTTTTGTAGCCCATGTTTTCCAGAACAAAAACCTCCCCTGGTTTTTGAAAAAATTTCTCCAGCTGTCCAGAAACTGTCCTTGAAAAACACAAGGCAAACAGGAAAAATCCGTTTTCTGAAATTAGGGTTTCAAGGAAAGATTATTATCTCCCAACTGAAAACACTTATGAAGAAATTGAGATAGGTTATTGTAGTAGCAGAGTTTATGAAGATAAACCTCCTTCAGAACTCCAAAATACCCTTTCATGTGACTAGAAACTGATCTTGAAAAAGGCTGCTAAAACCAGAAGACAAAGCTTGACTTTCAGCAGTTTCATAGCGCAAGTTTAACCATAAATTTCTCCCACCTCAGAACGAATTTGAAGAAACTGAAAGGGGTTTTTGTAGTTTGGTATGTTAGGAAGAAAAGCCTCTTTTATGTTTCAAAATTCAGTTCTCATTTTCTCAGGAAAGCTTCTGGAAGTTAACTAGTAAACACAATTTTTCTGCTAAAACAGGCTGCTACACGGGTTTCGTAGCGCGCTGCGAAAACTCCTAGTTCAGTGATTTCGTAGCTACTTTAAAAATTTCTCCAAAATGATGTGAGATATGACTTATAAACACCTGGTAAGACTTCTAAAACATGGAATGAGGCTGTCAAACATTATTTGGAAAAGAGATATGATCTTAAAAGACTTCTAACCTTATGACCTAACCCTTATGAAATGACCTAGAGACCCTTTAACACCATGACTAGAAGAAGGGTTTGTAAATGAGAATGACACTAATTGTGATGAGATGACTCAAAAATTATAAGACTATGACTAGAAACAAGGCATCTTTCCAAAGCTTAGAGACAAAGATTTTAGGGTGATAACATAATGAAGGATTGAAATTATTCATTTCTCTTTTATAATTCAAAAACTCGATTTTGGCTTGATGAAAACTTGACATCATGTGTGCTTTTGAGAAAATGACAATTGACTGATTTGACATGCATCATTATTTCTTCAAAAGGAAATGTTACTTTGATTTATTTTGTTCCCTAGACCATGACCTATATGATGACACATTAACTCTTTTGATGACCTAGAATAGGGGATGATGACATTACCATGATGGGTGATGGCGACCTTGAATAGGTGGAGGGAGTAGAAATGACCTAGACATTAACTAATGACCATTTGATAACTAGGAGGTATCAAATTTTATTTGAAAATATAAAAATGTGACCTAATGACCCTATCAACCACATGGAAAGAGTACATTTGATCACTGTGACTATTGGACACTAACACTAGGCTTGTTAGATTTCAAGCTTCTGTGGTAGTTTTCTGGAGTAGCATGATCCAGATTATCCACAGTATTGTCTTTATTCTGTCAATGTTTCAAACCCCAAAGGAGGTCCATCATCAGGATTAAGATAGAATATGAATGATATTTCCTTGATGATGGACCTCCTTTGGGGTTTGAAATGTCGATAGAATAAAGACAATATTGTGGATAATCCAGATCATGCTACTCCAAAACACTAGGCTTACTGAGCCATTCTGGAATGTCCTCCATTGAAGCGAGAGGCATATGAGAAGACGAAATGGGGACTTGATGCACAAATTTCTCAGCTTCATGTTCATTGCAAGGGGGCACCCACATCGGGATCAGAAAAGGAGGAGGACAAGGAACAAATGGGATAGTGGGCCCCTCCTCTATAGCCTAAGGTGCCTCATGACCTGCAAGAGTTGGGGAAGAAGGTAAATCAGGAGGTTCACCTTATTTGGAAATGTGAACCAAGCATTTGAACTCTTGTCTCATGAAATCTGAGTTCAAAAATTGGTCAGGAATTTTACAATAGAGGTGAAGGAGCCACTCAGACAAGTCCTCAGCTGATTCATCAGGATCCATTCTTAAACAATAGATTCTTTTACATACATCTTGGTGGTTGTTCTTATCAAAAGATTTACAAAAAATCTTGGCAAGTTGAGCGAGAAAATGGATAGAAGCAACAGGTAATGTATGACACCATTTCTTCATTAATCTAGTGATCACATCTTCAGAACATACCTTTTTACAAAAGCAACAACATACAACTTCAAATATATGTTCATGAAAATTTGATTCATCCTCACCATAAAAATTAAGTTCATGCATGAGTTTCACAGGGATTGCACAATTAAGATTTTTGGAAAAACATCTAGGGATTATGATTTTGGGAAGATCCATTTTAAAATTAAGAGATTCAAACCAAACTCAATGGGCACAACCTATCGTTTGTCCCTTCTTCTAGCTCTAGAAATGTTGATGGTGCTAGACCCACCAACATTCAAGGTATCCTCTCGATATGAAGTCACACCTAGAGTTCACACCATTTGGTGTATGATTCCCATCTGGTATAAAGGCCCAGTTGACATATACTTAGAGATATGCCTTGTCTCTAGCTATCAACACATGAGAGTGTTGCAGTGGTATCTTCAAACAACAAGGTAAGTGTGCTTGTTAAGTGTGTAATGTAAGTTGTGTCTTAGTTCTCTTACTCCAAAGGGGAAGAGTAAAGTGAGCCTCTAAGTGAGAGGTAATAGTACCACCCAGGAAGAGACACACATGAACTGGAAAGGTCTATCTGGAATCTAACATAATAGTCCACAACGGATTCGATATTCGTTAAAACTGAAGTGAAGGGGACAACATGTACACCACCGAGCAGAGTAGTCCACAGGGATGTGATGGTCATTATAACCAGAAAACAAAGATGGTATGCCAAGTATCCTATGGATTAGTCCACAAGAATGTGACAGAAGTGATAATCAATACATAAAGGTGGTCTACCTAGTATCCCGCAGATTATTCCACAGGGATGAGACAAAGGTAATAACTAGTACAATACATTCCCAATAATTTAAGTACTAAAACAGTTAAAGTAGTTCAGCTATCTTGGTATAGGTGAAACAAACATGCATTACAAATGTCGAAAGAATATTCTTACAAATATCTACAAAACATGCATGAAAACGTGTTGGCCTTAACAGGCTCCTGATTTAAGAAAAAGTCCCAAGACACATATGTACACCATACATCACTAGTCCCAGTAGTGGGATGTTGGAGCCACTCCTCGCTCCTCAAAGAACTAACTGTTTACTCTCAAGGCTATGTGGGAGGAGCCAAGGTGAAGATTCCTTGCTCATAAAATGGGAGGGGTATATATAGCCAAGGGTGATGCTTGACCCGTGTGACTCTTGGACTACCCTCATGACTATTCAACTTCCTATGACTTTTCAACTGACATGACTCTTCATCTTCATGTGTGTGTCCATTAGACATACACTTTAAGTTACATTCGGTTACAACAGATATGGCCCATAGTAGTGATGTGGCCTTGACAACTCACCACACAACTTGACATAACATTGTTGACATGTACTGCCTAGCTGTGGTATCCATGTTAAGCTTCTTCACTGCTAAGTGATGGATGTACTCTTGGGTGTGCTTTGTCTTCTCCTCCACTTGACTTGATGTTGTGGGGTTCTCAATGGTCTTGGTCTTGCAATATGGTTATGTGCATGTGTTCCTTTTGCTTGCTCTTGGACATGCTTCTCTCATCCATCCAACTACAAGTAAGTATTCTATCAGCTGGATGGATGAGAGAAAGGGGAGCTTGGGATCATCAGGGGATCTTGAGATCATCAACTTACCAATAAGTTACTAAGGAAAAAATGATCACAGGATCCATAATAGGCTCCGAAATTTGAGTATAGACCAAAACTTTGGAGGCTGTTGCAGCCACTACAACAGAGCCATACCTCAAGTCTTTCATAAAACATACTCACAACCAACATATAACAAACATAAATAACAAGGATATGACAACCATATAATCCACATATAAGCCAGTACATTTACACATGAAATATCAAGTAGAAGGAACTATTATTAATGAATTCCAAATCGAACTAGCTTTGGGACTTCCACGAACCACTTGACCATAGATTGGATTAACCAAATCCTTCTTTCAGCCAATCACCCCTGTGCCACATTCCAATCATGAATGTGGGACTCAAAACCAAACCAAACCAAACCAAATTTCCTCATGCTTTATCACAATCCCCAGTGGATCACTAGGTCCTAAACAACATGGATGCCACCGATTTCTCCACCTACACCATGAGGAATTTCCCTGTCCCCTAGTCTCTAGGCTTTACCATATATCCTGCCATACAAAAGTCAAGGATTCTTAGGCCTAATCAAGACTCCACCGTCTAGGATTTACCGTATAACTTGCCATTCACCGGTTAAGGATTCCTAGGCTTGATCAAGGGTACAAGCCTCTAGGATTTACCATATATCCCACCATTCACCAATCAAGGATTCCTAGGACCACATAGGCACACAGAATATGGCTTTACCACAATCCTAGTCCAGCCTAGGGATTCCTAGGCATTGTGTTCTTTCTTTTAGAGACCACCCCACTTAGATTAAAAACCAACCAACAATCTAGATCAAAAAAATACAAGAGAACCATCACACCATGGCTATCTGGAAATGGAAAGGAAAGGTTGAAGAACATTGTCACACCTGGAAAAACCCATGCCAATGACAACAAGAGAACCAAATACACACATGAATTTACCATGCAAGCCAAAACTAGCAAGGAAATCACACATGTAAATTGATACCTACAATAATCCTATTATAGCTATTAGATAGTTCTCTTCCTTGATTGGTCTTTTCTTTCTTAATGCAATACTAGAGTGCTCCAAGAAAAATCTTAAGTGTCCAAGGGTGAGAGAGAGAGAGAATAGAGAGAGAGCTCTAAAATTGAACTGGAAAAAAGGTATCAACTGATCCTTAGAAGCCTTTTTATTAATGAGGCCTTTATTTTCTTCATTTTACATTATTTTCCTTCATTTTCCTCCTCACACACAACTTGTGACATTTCACCTTCATTTTCTCCTAATTTCCATTATTTGCAGAAATAAAATGTGAATTAATGTCGCATTCCTTTCTAATGCCTTTTACATTGCTTGTGCCAATTTCATTAGCCATAATAAGCCAAATGAACACCAAAACGAGGACGTTTTTCCCAAAATTCAGCTTGGAATACATGTCCCATGACCTTGGTTATGATTTTGCCTTTATTAACTTTATTTACAAGGAATTTTGACCAGGACTATTACAGAACCCTCCCCCTTGGGGGAACACCATTCTCTATGTTCAATAACACCTACAACCAACAATACTGTTAAAAGAAAAACATAGTGCCCATGAAGCTTTAGAACATAGCTCGATGTAGTATTTACAATGATCAACCTGCTAAGAAGCAAACCAACAAGACACATACAAACATAACAACCATAAAAACATGACACCCATACTGCGTATTTGAGCTTTATAACACAACTCATAGTGGTATTTACATCCATATACATATGTACGTATACCAAAACATCACACCAAAACATATACCCAAACAATTCACTCAACCAATAAATAGAGAAGGATACATAACTTGCATCTGATCCACCATATCCCATGTAGCTTCGTTGGGCCCAAAGTGATTCCACTGCATTTCAACTTGTTTGGTTGCTTGGTTCTAGAGGATGAGCATCTTTCTCTACAATATACACTGAGGTTCTAGATGGAATTTTCCATCTGGATCAACCTGCAATACATACCAATCACATGATTAATATATGTAACATAATTCTTAAGTAATGGCACATGGAAAACATCATGGACTTTCACTGTTAGAGTCAGTGCAAGTCAATAGGCTACTCGTTCAATCCTCTCAAGGATATTGAAAGGTCCACAAAACCAAGGTGCCAACTTGGCACATGATCCAATCCTCATGGAGCTCTTCATGGGATTGATGCAAAAATACACTTGTTCCCCAACCTAAAACTCAAACAACATGTTCCGATATGCATATATTTTATATTTGTCATGTGCTTCCTCTAGATTCTTCTTGATTACCTGCATTTCATGTTCTATCTTTTCCAACATATCCAGTCCATTCAATACCCTATTCACTAGATCACTCCAACTAATGGGAGTATTACAACTCTGTCTGTAGAGTTCCTTAAACACACTCATCCTCATTGACTCCTCATAACCATTGATATAAGAAAACTCAACCAACAGAAGGTACTCCTCCATTCTCATATGCTGATGCATCACATACATCCTCAACATGTCCTCCAATATCTTGTTGACCCTCTATGTCTGTCCATATTTCTGTGGATGATATGTTGTGCTGAAGGCCACAGTCTGTCCCCAAACTTGTAAAAAAAACTCCTTCCAAAGCTTGGAAGTGAACTTAGCATCATTTTCTAAGACAAAATTTCTTGGAACACCATATAACCTCATGACATCTTTGATGAATACATGTGCCACATCAATAGCTAAATAAGTAGACTTCACTAGAATAAAGTACACTACCTTAGTCAACCCGTCCAAGGCGACCATGATGGAATCATGCTTCCTAGATGTCCTCAATAAACCTATGATGAAATCCATGGAAATGACCTCCCACTTCCACTCTAGAATTAGAATTGGTTATAATAGCTCACTTGGATGCTTACATTCTAATTTCACCTACTAATAGTCCAAATGTCCTGCCACAAACTCTACCATCTCCTTCTTTAGATTCGGTCAATGATAAAAATTATTCACTACTATCAATGTCTTATGGTATCCTCGATGACTTGAATATGGTTTTGCATGAAACTCTCTTAAAATAGGCTTCTTGAGCTCACTTGGCTATCTCGCATACCGCAAATCAGCTATCGCAGCAGTTCCTCAGTCATAGAAAAATCCAAAACTTGTGGGGGCCAATCTTGCGATACAATGTGAAATCGTCGGGGGAGGGCTGATAAAGGTTAACAAAGGAAAGCATGAAAAAACCAAGGTGAGCAGCCCCCTCTTTGTCTCCTCCACATGGTACAATCCTGCACTCTTGCAATCCCACATCTTGCATCTCGACGACCCCACAGTCCCGCAGTTCAGTATATTGGCGAATCAGCAGGTTCTAAACTTAAAAGACCTTGCGAGGGCCAATTCTGCGGTATAATGTAACATCGTCAGGGGAGGCAATTTTTTTTTAACAAATGGAATGTTGAACAAAAGAAGAGCAGACCACCCCCCCTTTCTTTCTCCTCCACATGGCGTAACCCCGCACTCCCACAACCCTGCATCCCAACAACTCCTCAGTCCCGCAGTAACAATAAACTCCAAAGACCATGCAGGAGCTAATTTGTGATATAGTGTTGCATAGTCAGGGAAGGGCTGAAAAGAGTTAGCAAAGGAAGGCATGGAGAAACAAAGGTCAGGCCACCACCCTTCTCTCTCCTCCAAGTGGCACAATCTTGCACACCCATCATCCCACATTGCTCAATATCGATGAATCGATGGGGTTTTCATTCCAAGACCATGCAGGGGCTGATTCTACAATATAGTGTAAAAGTTCTGGGAAAGGACGAAATTCATTAAAAAATGAAATGCTTGCCAAACCAAGGTAGATGGCCCCCTTTCTCTCTCCTCCACATGGCAGTACAAAGAGTGACGTGGGTGTACAGGAGATACGTGTCACTGAGTTTTAACATTTTCACGGGTGAAATGGGGTCATTCCCTGGTGCCACATGTCACAACTCATAGGGTGACACATGGCAGTGATGACATTACCCCACAGATCGACGATCGCATATGTTAAGGGGAAAATCTGAAGTTAAAAGGACATCAAGCATCAGGATGTGATATTCCAAGTAACAAAGGGAAAAGGTCCCCCCGAGATGCGATAAGTTATTACGACATGATATATAAGGATCTCACATCTAGACTGTCAGCCCACGCTAAGGAAAAGCGTAAAGGGTCCCCCTCTCCTATAGTGCAATTGCGATGTCTTAGGTGGGCTTGATCTCACAGGTTAGAGATCGCAAGTGTCTGGGGAAGAATTTAAGGCAAAAGCATGGTAAAGTGCCAATATGTGGGATTTTCTAATACAAAGGAAAAGGCTCTAGACATGGATCTAAAGGCCTTAGTGCCTGAGGACTAAGCCCCTGGTTCCAGCCCCTGGTCATATGAGGAAAGCCACATGCGGGGATATAATAAAGGGGGCTAAGGGGGAAATCAAAAATGCTAGTTTCACCTATTTTAGAGGAAAAAAATCCCATGCCTGCAAGACTGCGTTGTTAGACTGGAATGAATATCACCCAATACATCAAGACACCAATAGTGTAGTACAGAGGTTTAATGGGTAGATGGGACGGTAGCTAGAAGACATAAATGGAGTGTTAGCGCTTGAAATTTCACCTCAGGCTGAGAAAGGTAAACCTTAAGGCAACATCAAACCATTTAGCCTCGTAGCTAGCCCTACGGGGCAGGAGAAGGCTCTCTCCGGTCTATCTCGTAAAATTTTCAATAGATGAGATGACCAATAGGGTAACACTGATATTAGGCTAGTAAACTGATAAAAAAGGTTGATTTGGGGTTTTTTTTGGGTTTTTGGTGGCAGATTGAGGGGATGGCAATTTTGGGTGCGGGGATTTGGACACAGTTTCTACAAGTGGTTCTTTGGGGCGAGGTAGGAGACAGAGTTGATGCCTTTAACTAAGGTGAATGGTCAGGAATGAAATATGAGGAGCTAAAGAGAGCAAAAAATCACTTTGAATTCTCTTTAGACAGAAGAAAACATTGAAATTAAACAAACTTAAAAGCAGAGCATGGCAAGCATGAATTCATACTTTAACACTTCATTTGTTTAATGTGCAGAAGTAAAAGAAAGGAAATGAATCACATAACAAGCTTACAAGTACATTGAGAAACACACCATCAACACATGAGTCCACAATAATCCCAAAGAGGACTGCAAAACCCTGGTCTTCCTTAGCCAAAAATTGCAGAGATACAGTGAATAATACAATGATAGCTTCTCCCTCAAGAGTCCAACCATGAAAATGAGCAAGAAAGTACATAATATATATGATCTAACCTCTTTCCCTGCCTCCATGGGTCGAGATCACTATCCTAGGAGTTGTTTCAACCACTTCTAAACTAAGCACTACAAACTAGGTAGTAAAAACAACTTGCCTCTATAAGCTAGGAAACCAATCCATTCATTAAATATTTACCCTTTACATGAATGAATCTTCTAGAAGTGTTAAACAAGAGTAAAAGTGTCTTATAGTTACAATAATTACATCAAAGATAATCATCTTCCACCCCAAAAAGTCAAACTGGGTCAAAACTGCATTTTCTGGGCTGTACAATGCAATCTGGCAAAAACTGCTTGACGGGTCGCACGCCCCTGCCTGACGGGTCGCGCGCCTTTGGAGCGATTTTTGAAGCACTTGCAAGTGTCCAAATTGAGCAAACGTTGGCTTGTTGGAAAGGTCTGTGAGTCTACTTTCCAACCCAACTAGAACTTTTGAATTTGGAGGTCATTTTCCCTGTCAAAACGTAATTCTCCCAAGACTGGTTTCTGCAACTCAAAAAAGGGCCAGAAAGTCATTTTTTGGTAGTTTTTTGACCTTTTGGGGGACCAAAACTACACAAAATCTCAAGTCCATCCATGGGCATATGTAAATTTGCATGAAAAATCTAGAAATTCTGAGTTTTTACCAAACTGAGTTGCCATGATGTAGGGTCGCGCGCGGGGTGAGACCCGTTAATGGGAAAAACCTGCAAATTGCTAAAAATTGCCAAAATTCACCCAAAATTCTCAAAAAATTTTGGGATTTGTGTTGTGGCTGAGCTAATTAGTGCCTTGATCTTTGAGGGAAGCCTCAGCCAAGATACAGAGTGGATTGGTCTTCTTTTTCCGTTTTAGGGCCTCGGACAACCGCCTTTGAAACATTTTCATCTTGGCCTTGCACACATGCATTCTCGCCCAGTAATGGTTTTTCATGTTCCTCAACAATTTCTTCTCTTGGTTGGCCTTAGCCAACAACCTCTCCAAGTGTGCGTTCTCCTTGATGAGCATGGACTCTCGGTCAGTGGGCAATGGATCACCGGATCTTCTTCGGTTCAAGACTCGGTCACTACGAATCCTCCATAACTCATCAAGTGCCTGCTCATCTTCTAACTGTTTGTTGCGCTGCTCAAGGTAAGTGATGGTCCATTGTGCCCCCTCTAATCTCCTCTGCAAGGCATCATTTTCAGCTCTGAGATGCTGAATGGTCTCCTTTGCTTCTTGGCTCGGAGAACTAGCCTCTAGATCAACAAGCTCAATATCTGGAACTCCGGATGGACCCTCATCAATCATGGGCTGTTTGCCCCTCTCTGGTACCTGTGCTGGTGAAGAAAGCGAGGCCCCTTCCACCTGATGTGGATATAACACTCGCTGAGTCGATGATGAAGGCGAGACCCCTTCCACCTGCTGTGGAGATAGTACTCGCCTAGCTGCTGCAAATAAGACCCTCGGGCCTTTCTGATATGTAACCAGAGGTGAGGAGCTGACATGTCTAGTGACAGGGATGTCATGCTGCTGTGATGGTCCTCCCTCCTCGTGAATAACCCCATGATGTGGTGAAGGTGGTGCTGTGAACAAATCTCGAGAGATGAACTCATCCCAAGAGATGCCCTGCTGAGTCAACTGATGCAATACCACTAGCTGAATCAAACCATAATGATAAAGGCTCATGTACTGCTGTGCCAGGCTCTTCCTTTGCATCATGGACACCATCTTCTCAATGTTCTGATAAAAGAAGACCGGGATGTTCATCATCCGCACTCGAGTGAAGTGCATCAAGAGGCAAATGTGATATGAGTATACCTGGGAAAATCTGCCCTCACAGGTGAAATAAAGCATAATGAGTCTCATCATGGGGGTATATTGACTCCGGAGGAACCTGAAAGGAAACACACCAGCCAAATGTCTCATGAATGGTGGCCAGACAAAAGGCTCAAAGTGAACTGTATCCAATACCTTGTGTTTATTCCAAATCTCCCTGACATTTGGAATCCCTGTAGCCTGTGCAATGGTCTCGGGTGTCAAAATGAAATCCACCCCAGCAAGGTTAACATGACCCTCATGCAAGTGCAAGACAAAGAGGTGGGCCAATTCTCGGTGATGCTGAATCCGAGAGATCCTCTCACAAAACTCATAACAGGACATGTACTGAAAGCAAGAAACTGCCATAGGACAAGCTTGTAGACCTGCCAAAGAAGTAGGTTCCTCTCTCCTGTGATGGCCACCTTTTCCACCCCTATGTGGCCTCCTCTGTACCTCAATCTCTGGAGATGACGAATCGTCATCACTCTGCTCATATGTTTCAGTGTCTGACATGTTTGAGGAGCAAAATGGACAAAATGTACTGCTGTTTCTGCCTTTAAAAGTGTTGAATTCTATGTTGTTTCAAGGGGACAATGACATGAGGGAAATGTTAGGGGAGGGACCTCTTGCACAAGGAATTGGGAATATATGAATAACAGGGAATTTTGGGAATACATTGCAAACAAATATTTGCATATATACAGGCATACATGTACATAACAAGGATATAGGGAATCATTTACAAAATCACTGCATATAGGAATACATGTATAAACAGTGAACATAAGGGAATACATGTATGTAACAAGGGAACATTTGGAGACTTATTTACAAAACCTTTCACATATTCACCAAGAATTTTTTATGTTTATAGCATGCATATGGTGAAGCAAGAGTAGGGTTTGAGTTTTGATGCTTTGGGAGGGGGGTAGGGTTTGTATTTTTGGTGATTAGGGAGAGGGGAGGGTTTGCAATTATTTACAACATAGCATGGGGAAAATAGATATGAATGCAAATATGAGTACAAAGGGAAGGAGGGAAACAATTTACCAAGGGAAATATCTTGAAACAACACAAACCCTAGCACATTTAAACATTAACATTACAGTCATTTGAAATTTCATCCACTTGCACAATTTAACTTTTAAACACAAGCATGAGGGTCATCAATCATAAGCAACCATCAAACTGAAGTGTAGAGGGCCTACCTCGAACAATCTTGAAGATTTGAGGGAGTTTGAGCGATTTTATTTCGAGTTTGCAGGGGAAACCTTGACGGGTCGCGCGCCACGCCCAACGGGTCGCGCCCGTTCAAAAACTGAACTGTTGGATGGCCTCTGACGGGTCGCGCCCTCCTGACGGGTCGCGCGCCTGTGCTGAGCCCGAAATTCGACCAGTTTTCGCCTAACACTCTTGATGCTTGCTCACTCTCTCTCAACGATGCCTTGGATGCATAATAAGAATAATAGGAGGGAAATTGAGCTTTTGTAACCTCCATTTGAAAAAATTTCATGCTCAAACCCACTTTCTAAAGTTTATCTTTGACACTTTATAAAACTGACTTTTTGGCTTCCTTTGTCCTGAAATTGACTCTTTTAGTGCTTTTTCTTGATTCTTTTTGCAGGTAGATCATCTGAGGGATCTTGGCAAGGGGGCCAGGATTTCATGATGTTTGTTGCAGTCTTTTGAAAATTTCATCACTTTTTACAAAAATTCAAAAAAAATGACCTTGGCTTTAAAAAACAAAGTTTTTAAATCCAAGGTGAAAATTCACTGTACAAGATAAAAATATCAAAGCAACATGTTTACAATCCTCCCTTTGGCTTGCTGAGCACTCATGGACTTTCAAAGACATGACCTTGCAGAGATAAATGACCAAAACCCTAGACCTAGGACTTTGACCTCAAGACAAAACAAGACAAGCTTGAAAGAGCTTAATGACTGATATGACTGATCCAGCAAAGCCAAGAGGGGTATAATTACACTAGCTCCTCCATCAGGGTTATGGCATGCCTAACGGGATGCGAAACTTGACACTGATGAGACACCTACCTATGCAAATGCAAAGAGTTTTGATCGCTGATGGAGGGCTTCAAGACCGACACTAACATGGAGCATGGTGTAGCATTGGAGCAATAATGGGACTCAGGAAGATTAATGGCTCAGCATGGAACCCCATCCCTCTACACAACAAAATACCACCACGGTGGGCACTTACAGTTGACCCAACCCCCACTTCATAGAACAAGGCATCCTAGCAGTAAAGGCAGAAGTAGCGGGGTTAGTTGAGCAATGCAGGATGCCATACCGTGAACAAATGACAGCCTGAGGCAGAGGCAATCACAGGATGGACACAAATACTTTCATTTACTTTTCTATCTGGTTATTTACTTATTTTTTTTCTTGTAACATCTCTTCCTTCCAAGGAGGCATTTAATTTTGTAATACTTTTGTGCTACATAGCCATTCGTTACTAATACAGCTAGTCGACCTGACAGCTAAATCTGGACCATAGATATTTTTGTTGTAATGTATGTTCTTTCTCCCCTCTCCAGATAAATACGGGAAAGTAAGACTTAGAAAAGGTTCATAAATTCTATAGAAAACACTGCATGCTATTTTTAGACTGTATCTCTTTGTAATACAAATCTTTTTTAGAATATCAAGAAAACAATGGTGATTTGCCCTTCAAGTATTACAGTATGTTTTATCTTTGTCAAACTCATTTTTATGCTCATGCTTCTTCCCTGAATTCATGCAATTATAGTTGCTAGAAATATTTCAAGCTCCCTCACATATTCATTAGTGTCTACATGTTAATGCAAATTCCTATAACCGTTTCAGAGATTCATTTGTCTCAACGTTGTTTATGAATATGCCTGTGTGTATTATTGAAATTATATCTTTAATCTGTGATCTTAAATTGATTGCTAGTTAGTGTTGTGCTAGTATCATTTCTAGATATAAAATTTTCTTTACTTTGGTTTGCTTATCCATAAATAGTTTATGCATGAGCATGTGATTGTCAATTCATCTAGCTTGGTGAAATTTAGTGTTTTTCATGAACTTAAAAGCATGAATTTAAATGGTTGAACAACAACATATAAAAACACAGCAAGCACAAATAACAGAGCTCAATACACAATTTTGTTTTGAAGGAGTTCACCCCTCCTCGGCTACATCTCCTTGGTCCAGCTTAATAGTGTGGGTCTTTGTATGAGCTTCAATAGTCCTAAAATTGTTGTTACATTCATCCATTTCTCTTCGAACCCATTACAATGAGTTTAGAACATTCAAATCTACCAGAAATGACTATTTGTTTACTTAATTTGGTTATGAACTACTTTGGGAATGGCCTCCAACACGTGGTGGCCCTAGGCTTAAAAAATATTCAAGTGACCAAACACACTTGTAGATGACCTCTTTTGCCTCTGCAACCTTTTCTAATGAGTTCTTAGCATGCCAATTAGCCAAAAAAGACTATTCATTTTCGAAATTTGGCTTAGAATTGCCTCAGTTATGGCAAAGCCATTTTTTCCTACATTTACTCCACCAAATCTGGAAGAATTGGCAATTAAATTTCCAAAAATAGGAATTCCACCATAGTTGGAGGTGTCGCCAAAACTGCCACCAGACTAAACTCTAGTTAATTAAGGCTAAACAAAGTTAATGGCACTAATCACACTTAACAGTTGGCACTCGGTCATGTGTTTGAGGTCGCATGGAGAGGGGGTTGGCTCCCTCCTCTCCCTGTTGATCAACAATTAAGGCTTTAAATAAATGCGCACGGCCCCTCCTTTCAATTGTGTGCTCATGGCTTAATGGTAATACTTTGGCATGGGGAAGGGGAGGTTGTGGGTTCCATTCCCCATCCCTTTGCTCCTATTTTAATTTTCCAACCGAAACTTACCATTTAATACATGCCTCCGAACTTTGGTTAATGCAGCCATAAAATTTGGCATTTAATTCAGGAAATGCACATATACCTTTGGTTTAATATTTAATATTCAAATTAATATATAATATATAATATATATATTAATCATATTATCATATATAATTTTAAAAAATCATATAATATAACATAATAATGATATATACATAATATATATATATATATATATATATATCAAATTCCACCTTAAAGGCCAATAAGCCAATTTCACCTTCCCTGAGACAAACTGGTGAATCTGGAGGCGACACTTGTCACAACCCCATTGGGTGAAAACTGAAGAAGATTCCCCTTGCTGACTAGATTGCCATGTCATCATTTTGTCCCATTCTGCAATTTTTTTAGCTATTTAGGAAAATGAACAACATGCCTTTTCTCCTTCATCCAGACTCCATTTTCGTTGAAATGAATTGCATTGCGATCGTCTTAATGAAACAAACACATCCATACAATTTTTGAGCCAATCTGAGAACTTTGAATTTTGAGCTAAAATATTGATCCCTGATCATTCCTCCCCACTAGAAGCCTTTTGGACCTCAAAATCTCTCTTAATCACTGATTATGTTGATGAGGGGACTATTCCCTCATCCTTCAATTCTTTATCCATTGATATTTTCCTAATTTCATCATTTGGAGCTTTTCATAAAAAGTCAAATTTTTCCTTGATTCCGATGACCTATTGCTCTCTTTGACACCGTCATGCTGCAGTATTTCTGAATTTGCAGAACAACAATCTAATTTTTTAGAAAACATCTTGTTCCTACCTTGGTCAACAATAAAAGGAAACTTGGAATATTTCTCACCTTGCAGTTTGTCTGTATGGCGATTTTTAGCTGCTTTTGCCTTGTACTTGAGTCGACTCTTGCCCAAGGTTCTTTGCCATTGTAATGTGCCTTTTGGAAACCAAAAATGAGCATTTGTGAAACCCATGCCTTCTTTGCTAAGCTGCTTTGTCCTCTTCTCTTTGCCCTTTGCAACTTCTTGCACCGACATGTTGTTTTCAATACCACTCAACACCAATGTTGGCCGCTGCAAATGTTTTTCACCTTCTTTCAAAGGCAATCTATTATCATTCTGAAAAAACTCATTACAAATATAAGCATATTTATGAAAAGTATGATTCAAAACATATCTTTGTTTGATCATAACGAATTTCAAGTTCTAATTGCATTCACTAGCCTCTTCATTTGCCCTGCATTAACTAAAGAAATGTTGAGTTTCTTGCAATGAGCTCTCACAATATACTTCACCCCATCTTTAGGAAAATGATATTTTTTCTCACAGTGATGAAACACAATTTTGCTGCCATAAAAATATGGAATTCCCAAGATAATTCTAGAAATGTGAAGTGGGAGAATGTCTAACTCGACTTTATCAACAAAGTTTGTAGTAATAGCATATCTAAAAATGCATTTCCTTGAAACCTGTAAATTGGCATCCTTAACTATCCAACCCAAAGGGTATGGTTTATGATGTGGTATGGTTTCAAGTTTAAGCTCTTTAACTAAGTCTTCTGAAATCAGGTTGGCTTGTGATCCACTATCAAAGAGTGCATCAATCTTGGTATGATTTGAGATGACTCTAATAGTGAACAACTCTTCCCTTTTGTCTTCATTTGGAGTGTTGTTGTGACTATTTGAGGAACTAGTACTTTCAACATGTTGACCTTTCAAACCCATAGCTGTAATTTTTGTCTCATCTCCTGAATCTGACCCTAAGTATTTTTCAGCTATGGAAACAATTTTTCCCTTCTCTTTGGCTTTCAATCTATCTGGTTTTAATTCAGGATAAAGTTACCAACAATGGTCTTCATCATGGCCAGTCTTTGAATAGTTTTTGCATGTGAGTTTTTCCTTCCCTTTTTTGATACTTTCATTCTTCTTTCCCTTCCATTTTCCTCCCTTCTTTTTTCCCTTACCCTCACTTTCACCTTTATCCTCTATGTTTTTTTTCCCCTTGCCTCAAGATGCGTGGCTTGCACACATACTTCATCTAAGTTGCTTGGGTTAAACAATATGATAGGATGTTACAAATAGGAATGTAAACCTCCAATATATTTCAAGAGTGTGTCTCGTAAATTCAAGTTTACTCCCAACAATAAATCCCTCTTTCTAAACTCGTGAGTGTAGTCTTGGATATTTTGGCCTTTTAGTTGCGTAAAGTTTTGCCAACTGATGATTGATTTCTGCATATAGGATAATGGATAAAGTTGTCTTTTAATGGAAGAAATGAATTCAGTCCAAGAAATGGAAATCTTACAATGGATTCACATTTCCTTTTGTGTCTTTGCCTCCCACCAAACTAATGATGCTACTTCTAGCCTTAGCAAAGCCAACTAGATCTTGGTATCGTCCTCTTGTAGATACTAAATTCTGTAGTATACTTCCAATTGATGTATCCAGTTGTCTAGTTTTTTAGCATTATCCTCTCCATTATACATGGGAAGTTTGAGTTTTATGTCCAATTACAGTAATGGAGTTTTTCCTTTTGGGGTTTTTGAATGAGTATGGGAAGTGGTGGTAGTGGAAGATGATGCCGTGTGAGGTAGTGAAGATGATGAGGAATATGATGAGGATGGTGGAGATGGAGGTGGATTTCCACCATTCCCTTTAGAATCCTTCTTCTCATCTTTTTTGTCTTCTGAGCTTCCTTCTCCATGTGGAGGTTTATAACTCTCTCAAACCATTTTGGTGTTCCTCTATTCATAGAGGACTTTAACCATCTCAGTCAAAGTATAGAAATATTTCTCAAATTCTTCCTCTTCTGAAGAGGGACCTCTAGGCTCTCTTTCTCTAGAGATAATGGCTATGGATTCAGGCTCACAAAATTGTATTGATTGTACATCTTCAATCTCAATTGAAGGAAAAACTTGAGGAGTTTCAAGTACAGATGGATTTGGAACTTTGGGTGTTCGAGATTGTGGCCTTGTGGCTCTCTTTCTTTTGGGAATTACCTTAGGAGTTGCAACCAATAGATTCCCTCCTCCTCTTTGTAACTTTAACCTTGTAAGAATCACAATTTTACAACCATTAAACCTTTCAAGTAAATCAAGCAGGCAACCTTGTGCTATGATACCAATTTGATTTGAAACTGATTGCTAGTTAATGCTGTGCTAGTATCATTTCCAGATATAAAATTTTCTTTGCTTTGGTTTGCTTATCCATAAAGAGTTTATCCATGAGCATGTGATTGTCAATTCATCTAACTTGGTGAATGTTATACAACAAAATGACCTCCTTGTTACACAATAATTTGTCACTGTCTCCCTGTCAGTCTCCCTACTGTGTCATGAAATCAAATCCATCATACTCATGCTCTCTAAACTAGCCAAATGACCCTCTTTGCCAAAGTTTATTCCATCATCGCGATTGTTATTAAAATAACCGCGCTGACTAGCGGCTGATAGTGCAACTGATGCGCTGCCAGCACGGAAGCACACGGGTTTTCTGCGCTGGTCGAATTTCATGAGCCAGCGCATCCTATGTTTGTATTAAGTCGCGCTGACACAACCTTCTTCGTTATTCAGATGCGATGTCAGTGCCCCAGTGCAGTTATACACCCGCGCTGATCCAGTTTGGGCGAGTTTCTTCTAACAGCCAGCTTTCCAGATGACTCCAGACCTGGTTGTTGGCCTTGTGAATGTCGCCCTACCTTCTATGGCATGTCTGTTCGTCATTTGAGCCACCTTCCTTGGAGATAAGCTCATCCTCCCACCATTCAAGGAGACTCCTTCTCTTATTTAAACCTCTACCATTGCCATGAGCAGCTAGTTTTGGATAGTGTGGAATTCATAGTGCTTAGAGTGCTGCTGCTAGTAGGTAGTTGGTGTGACAAGTGTGGATTTGCTAGAGAGCTTAAGGAAGGTTGTGAGTATTGCTTCTGTGAGAGATAGTTTTGTCTTGGGAGATCTACCTCCAAGGGTGAATGCTTAAGAGACTTGCTGGCTGGACCCTCTTGAGAAGGACTCAACGTCAGAACTTTGGTTGTACCTTTCTCTGTTATTGATTAATAATAGATGACTACTATTATGGTTCCATTCTCATTTGTCTTTGTAATGGTTAATGTGAATTACATCCTTTCTGACAGATGTATAATTGCGTTTATTAGATTTCACGCTTGTGTTTGTGTTTCTCTTCGTGTGTGCAGGTATCTATCTACGGGGATCGTGACTGGCCAAAGTGAAGGAGCGAGAACGACATCTCTTCATCAAACAACAACGTTGGAATCCAAGTAGGTGTTCATTGCCTATCTTTTAATTGCAATTAGGAACTTGCATAGTAGCATTGATTGATTGTTGCTAGACCCATTCTGGGCTAGTAGGGATCGCCTCTATCTGTAGAGGGGATTTACCTCTCCAACAATTTGGCCACTCCGCTGGGGAGCTGGCCTTTGTCTCTTTTTGTTCATTCTTGTTTTGAGTTTGATTGTCACTCTCTTTTCAAATATTGGGGATTAGTTATCTGCTTTTGGACTTCCTGGTTCAGTCTGGGAGGTGTCTTAATTGTTTAAAGAGTTCTTGCCTTGGTTTGGGAGCTTTTGGCTTGATTCTGCCTATTTTTTAGCCTCAGCGTGTTTTATATCAAAACAGTCGCGCTGACAGCGCATAACGGTTTCTTTGACTTCGTGGTCATCGTGCTTGTACGTTAAACAGTCGCGATGGTTCTAAAATCGGACCAGCGCGCTTAAGTCATGTACTTCCGCACTGACAGCGCTTTGTTGCTACGCGTGACTTCTGGTCAGCGCATTGTTGCTGAGTGTTACCCGCGCTGATCCTGTAGAATTGAATTTGTTTCAATTTTGCCTCCTGAGCCTGTTGGTTTGACTATCTCCTACTCTTTCTACCTGGTTTATGACTTGATTTTTATTATTTGAATTGTGAAGCACTTGCTTGCGAAGTCTTGTCGGACGAATCTTGTTTTGTGTCCTGTGACCTAGTGCCATCATCCCATTTTCGCTGGATTGACTTTGTTTTATCACTTATTCACAAAGATTCGTTGCTACTGGCCTTTGCTATTGCAAAAACCTTCCTCTTTTTTTTTTCTTTGCTTGGTTGTTTAGGTGATTGTCATTGAACCAGTCCTCGGATTGTTTCAATTACTTCTCACTACCCAGACACGGATCACAGTTGCTTGGGTTCAATCGACTCTTTTCACGGTTGCTGTGTTTTTCATTGAGTGATTTGATTTCTCTTTACTCGGTGTTGCTGTCTCTCAAAATTCATTTTAAGTGCATTGTGCCATTGGAAAAAGAAATCAAACTAATATCTTTTGCATTCAATAGTTAATGGGAAAAAGAGCATTTCGTTGATTTGTGTTCTCAAAAGAAAAAGTTTCATTTCTTTGCCATTAGCTGCATTAGATTGTTTGATTGATTGAGTTCATTTTGTTTGGTCAAAAACTCTAAACCCTCTCATAGTTAGTGTTATCACTGACAAAATTTCAATGCCAAATGTCTTACATTTGTTTGATGGTAAAGCACCTAAATCCTTTTCAACAGTTTCGCAGCGCATAGATCCCTTTATCAGTTTTGCAGCGCAACATCTTTTAGGTGATTTCGTAGCGCATAATGCACTGGCTGCGCTACGAAATTGGGGATTTTTTCGAATCCATAGCCATTTTCACCCAGCTGTCATACTTATCATAATCTGCTGTGTTTTAGATCGTTAGGTGTTGTGGTACTGACACATGTTGCAGCTGTTGCTGAGAAGGTGACAGTTTTAGTGATTGCAAGGTACTACCTCAAGTTAAAGGCACCCTTGTTGTTTGTCCCATGGTAGCTGTTATTCAATGGAGGAACGAGATTGCTCGGTTCATTGCTGAAGGAAGCATTAAAGTTTTAGTTTATCATGGCGCAAATAGATGTGAAGATGTGGCCGAGCTTTCTCAATACGATTTTGTTTTGACTACTTATTCCATTGTTGAGATAGAACATAGAAAGCATTTGATGCCTGCAAAAGAAAAATGTCAATGGTGTATTAAATTATTTTATCCAGATCGGTTGGCCATCCACCTCCGTTTCTTTTGTGGACCCACTGCCGTGAAAACATGAAAACCTTATGCTGAATGATACATGTACTCGTGGAAAGGATCACCCTATTTCTAATCATGCAGAGAGTCAGTCGGAGTTGAGTATGGAAATCAGTTCTCAAGATCCTGAAAGTTCACCTGCTATAGATTCCCGTCAATCACCACATCATATGCTTTCCGAGGAGTCTTACATGAGTGCACAGCCATCTGTAACGGAGGCTTCAATAGATTATCATGCATTAGTTCTTCCACCGACAGAGGACATTTGGCAAGCATTACTAGCTGTTCGTGCATTAGTTCTTCCACCGACAAAGAACATAGACACATGGTTGAAATTTGCTTCTCTTTGCCATAAAAGTGGTCGTATTAGTCAAGGTCATTCCACCTTGATCAAACTGTTGCAGTATGATCCAGAATTTACTCCTCCAAATACAAGATTGTCAGCTCCGCCTCAAGTTATTTTTGCATATTTAAAGTATCAGTGGTCTCTTGGAGAAGATAGTAAACGGAAGGGAGCATTCCATCGGTTGTGAGATTTGTCTTTTGAGCTTGCTGAAGATGCATATTCTTCGGGATCTATGTATCTGTATCTCATTACAACATCCAGCTCCTCCGAGAATGGAAATAGACGAGACTATTCTAAAATCAGTAGAGCAGAAGACGGGGTCTATTTCAGGAAATACAATCACTCTTAACGAGATTCAAAGAGATCGGATTACCAAAATTGCAAATGCAAACTGGGTAATCTCTCGAGATGTTGTGTCAAAGCCCACTTTTAATCCCAACCTTGTGGAGGAGATTTATAGAACTGAACTTCTTGTAACAAGTGGCAGTAAATCTGTTCCTTTGCAAAGGGTGATGGTCCTTGAAGTCAGCCAATATCTGGAGAATTATCTGTTGCCTAATTTTGACCCCGACAATGCAACCTTTGAGCATCTCATGTCTATGATTTTAATGGTGAACGAAAAGTTTCGGGAAAATGTGCCAGCATGGAAATTCTTTCATGACAGGGACGATGCATTTGAGGGTTTCTTAAGAGGAGTTTTGTTACTGAAGCAGCAGGGAAGAGACCTAAACATAGCAGAGAAAACAAATTACTTGATCTTTTTGATTCACTCATTCCAGAGCTTGGAAGATGAGATAGTGCGTGGAACAGTGCTTAAACTCGTCCATCTGCAATTATGGCACAGCCTTTCTTCTGGTCGTTTTCAGATGGAACTGTGCTTACATCCTCAGCTCATTAAAAAATGGAAAACAATGGTCAAGAAAGAAGCTAAGGAAGCTAGAAGAACTGGAATGTCCTCTGATCCCCGTGATAAACTTGAAGTGAAATTATCAAGCTTTGTTAGCCCTTCAAGTTCTGGAGTTTCTCTCCTTGCTCGAATATATAAAAAACTTGGAATGTGGCAGTGGGCACTAAACCCTGAACTGGATGAAGACTTAATACCTGGTGCTACTATTCATTAACGTTCTTATATTTTTGTTGCATTTCAAAATGCCACGGAAATTGCTGGCGAATGGTCAAAAGAAGCATTGGTGCTCACCGTGCTATTCTAAGCTGCTAGATCACCTGTCTTTGAAAGTATGTTTGCTCATGACTCGAAGGAAAAGGAATCATCGACAATTAATATCGATGACATATCCATTGATGCATGCAGGGCTGTTTTGAGCTATATATATATGGATCTCTTACTCCTAATGAGTTTTTACACACACAGGTTGGCTCTGCAGATAAATATAACATCAGTGATTTGAAGGATGCCATGTTGGTAATCAAAGACCTTTTATCTGTTGCATCATTTTATGCAACTGAATCCAGCTTCACAGCTTCTACTGCCTTGTCTATAACATGCTTCGGCATGTCCTTTCCTGAAGTTTATAGCAAAGATGGTACAAATGTACAGATCAAACATCTAAAGACATTTGATGAAGGACTCTTGAGAATGGACAGAGACACACATGTTATGGATTGGTTTTTCATGGAGCAGGCCTAGATGTAGATGAGTATGTCCGGAGGTCCTATAAGTTTGCTTATGTGGATGGTATTGAAGTTGGTATTGAAGCATGATTATTTGGCTTTGAGCTTCTCAAAAGTTGAATTGTTGTTTTGTTTGTGGCTGGAATATACAAAGTTTTCTTAATATGCTTTGGAGAGCACCGTGATTCGTCTGAGGGAGGGATCTAGGAGGAAAAGCCCTGAAAGTTCTTCAAGTTTCTCTGAAGGCTGCGAATCAAGTGCAAAGCGTAGCAGTAGTGTTGAAGCTGCTCAAATTGGAACTGCCATTGAGACTATCTGTACCAGTAACGTTCGAGGTCAAAGTGATAGTGATAAGGTGAACATGAAAGGTGCCACACAGTGAGAGCAGATGTGATTATTGGAACCTTCTGATGTCTCAGTGCACGAAGAATCCGAGTTAGCATTCTCAACATTTATGAGTACCTTGGCAAACCAGATAGGCTTATGTTTTCAAGAGCGGATGCGTTCTTGCAACTCTGTTTATACAGGGGAAAACAACTTGTCTTCACACACAAGGATTCTTGATGAAATTGCTCAACATTTACTTGGTGATTCTATGCTATCAGCATCGTTTGATGAGCAATCTTTTGTGATAAAGGTCTCCATGAATGATGCAGAAGAAGTGAGTAACATTAGTTGACCGACTACTGCCCTCCAACCTGCAGGCAATACACAGAATCGAATGTTGAATAGCTGGTAGTATTTGACAAAAGGTTTCTCCTAGGAAGTCTCTCTCGTCCGCACAATGAATGAAATGCATTAGTTTACTGTCATGTCATCCGCTCCAGGTTTTGCAAGAATTTCAAGCATGAATGTTGTGATCATCGATAAGTTATTTGTGAGCAAGGTGGGAGCAGTAGCAATCACAGTTTAAGTTATATATGTTCTCGCCTGGCTGCTAACTGTACAACATGGTTATTAATAAGGAGTTTGGGTGGATTTAAATGTCTAGCATTAGCATTGGACTCTTTTCTCTGGAAATCATACGATTCAAAGTTGTGTTCTTCGCGGTCTGGAATCTATTGAAGTGGCTGTAAGAAAAGGTGCTTTGCAGTGAAAGGTTCCAGGTTGGCAGGTACTCTGCTTGCAGAGAAATCTGGGCATGCTGTTTGAGTTTTATAGGAAAAGCTATTGACATTGAAGCCTGGCAGCTGAACAGGATTACTTGCAAGTTGTTATTCATTTGTTGAGGAAAATGTGAACAATCAGCTGAAAGAGAAATATGGGGAGAAGATGGCAAGAATGCAGAGAAGTGATGAGGCTGTGTATGATGAAATTACACAGCAGTTTCGTAGCGCGCTACGAAACTGCTGTAGCTACATGTTTCAATTCCGTTGATCAATTATGATTGATAAAGCGGCAAATCTTTTTGAAGATTTTGTCATCACACAGATACATGAAAGCGGTGGACAGCACATCAAGGACGTGGCACTCCATCTTGGGTAATTAAAGGATAAAGAACATGGCTAATTACTTCCGAATATCTTTGAGGAAAACAAAGGCATAAAAATAGGGACAGTTTCCTGTTTCTCAGCAGAGGTAAAAGGATACGACATTAAAGGGCAGCAAGCAGCTACAAACATCCATCACAGCCACCGCCAGAAGGGAAGCAGGTGTCAAAGAACGAAGTTCATTGTAATTAAAGCCATCAAGCATGTAATATGGAGTTAGAGTCCTACTTGATTTAAATCTCTTAAAACTCCAGTCAACAGTCAGTTGTATTTATTAGTTAGTTTAAAGTGTTAGTAGGTGTCATCATAGGTAGTTATCGAGCTCCCCTCATGCTGGAGGAGGAAGCTCGAATCAGCTAGAATAAGCACTCTATATATAGCTGAAACAGCAAAGTAATAAGGGTTGGATATTTTATAAAACAGAGGACTGTTTTGGCTTATGTAAAAACAGAGTTCAGTAATATAAATGACTGTTTTACTTCTCAGGATTCATAAGGGATTTTCTTGTTCAGAATGTGTGATGGTATATTTTCTTTAGTGTTCTTTTACAGTTGTACAAATGCATAATCACTCAGAACTCATTGATCATGCTCTGACTTCCTGTATGTCTTTGTAAACTGTGGTTTTATATAAGTGTTATTCTGAACATCCAAATGCTAAATGCCCTGACTTCTATGTAAGGCATCATCATTGTTTGCTGTAGTATGTTTGACTCCATAGGCCCAATGGAAACTTATGTAATGTTTGTCCAGCCTTCATTATTTGTCAATGTTATTCACAAGAGTTAGCCATCTTATTAATAGTCAAAATCAATAATCCTTTGAGAGAGCCCTCTCAGGCTAAGGAGGCTAAGCCTTAGTCAAAAGATTGGTGTGAAATAGTTACTTGAAGCCTTCCTGGGTTGCATCCTTCCAGGGCTGGATTTTGAGATAACAGTTAGAATTCATCGAACGAAATGGTATTCTTTGGCATATAGTTTGCATCTAGGTAATTGTGAGAGATCACACGATAGGGCCTGAAACCGAAACTTAATTCAAGATCAACCATAAAATAAATTAAATAAACCTAAAAATGCATTGGAACTTAACGCAAACATCTAGAGGTCTAGGCTAGAGACGTGTTCTGGCGTCTTTAAACATAGTCACTATTGTTTCACATTACGGTTGGGTGATTCCTCCTTCTGTGACTCGATAGTAGTCTAACACGGACTGTGCTCCCACGTACCGTCGCGTATATAGGGAGACCCCACTAGGCTTTAATCCTTGATCCATAGGAAGCTGAGTCTGCCGCCCTGCGAACCGTAATGCACCGAACACAGCATTTGGTAAGATTGACTGCAGTACGGAAAGTCCTTGGTTCTTATACGATTACCAAGGTGTATAAGCAGTTTTATGGATTGCTTAGTAAACCCTTTGCCTAGAATCTCCAGAGTAGTCACTTTTGATCCTTTTCAGACTCCCTAAAAGAAAAGGTGCCCGTGAGTGTCTTGTCACTTCGTGCTCATTAAACATTCGAAGGAGACTAGAGTCATTTTTTCGTCCTTTTCTCGACTCTTGAAACATGAAAAGGTCAAGTTTAGTTCCTGTGTCTTAAAAATTTATTCGGCCACGATAACATTACCTGGTTAAATCTTGTGTGCGTTAGCTTGAGTAGGGTCTTTATCATTAGTTTCCTTTAGGTTTTGTGTGGGGTTTGTCATCCTGGCTGACCCGTCAACTCCCGGTCCAAGTGATCAAGGTTCTCCATCTTCTGTTGCTCCTGAGGTACCAGTTGTAAGCGATACTCTTCTTGTTATCCCGAGTATCCAACCTATCAACGTACGTGCCCCGGGCGAGGAGGATTACGAAGAAGATTGGAACCATATCTGGGAGCCTGACGAGGACGATATTCCTGTTACCCCTCCTGGTGTTTCGTCTCCAATGTCTACTTCCCACATGGATGAGACATCTCCCAGCGCAAGTGAGACACACGTGGTGTCGAATATTGACACTCCCATTCCAGCTACTTCTCCACTCCCCCCACGATATCAGTCGATGAGGGATAGAATAGCTGCCAGGATGCCTACTACGACTATGTGGGATCCTCAGATCACTCCCACCATGGGACCCTTTGTTTCACAACCCCATACTACACCTATTACCTCAGTTCCCACGAATCCAACTGTTTGTGTAGCATACTCGATTCCGGTCGTTAGTGCCGTGACAACGTCTTCATCTACAAACCCTGGTGCTGATCCCTCTCACGGTCAAGTGAGTAATGGCCAGCCGGAACTTTCGTCTGGAGTCGTCGACCCTGCACAAAGTGCTCAACCCTCTTCTGGTCCTGTTCCAGGAGGGGGGCCATATGATGCCCATGGGCAACCCATTGTGGACCCAAATGCGCAAGGTCCACTCTTTTATTATGATTCTACTGGTCAGTACCTCCAGTTCACTCAAACCATGCCTCTTCAACCTTTCGTTGAAGTCTCGGTACCGTTATCCATCACTTGGGACGCCAGTACTCATTCTTTTCATGGGGGCCAGGCAATCCCTGGACAGCCTCAAGGACCACCTAATCTAGGCCAGCCACCTTATGTGCAAGCCCCCCAAGGGCAACCACTTTATGGCCAGTCTTACCCAGGACAATCTGGGGGCCCATAAGGACAACCCTATCCGGGACAACCTTCGGCTGCTGGTGGTCCATCATTTTCTTATCAGAGTCAACCTTCTGGTTATCCAGGGCAACCTGGTACCCAACAAGGTTACCCGTCTGGACAACGAGGACAGCCTTACATCCAACAAGGCCAACCTGGTCTCCAGTAGGGTTATCCCTCTAGACAAGCTAGGAAAAATTATATTCCTCAAGGTCAACCAGCAGTCCAACAGGGGTATCCTTCTGGGCATGGGGGGCAACCCTACGTACAGCAGGGCCAACCTACTGCTTAGTCTGGTCATCCTTCTGGGAAAGAGGGGCAACCCTACGTGCAGCAGGGCCAACCCACTACTCAATCCATGCATCCTCCTGGGCAAGGGGGGCAACCCTACGTACAGCAGGGCCAACCCACTACTCAGCCAGTGCACCCTTCTGGGCAAACGGGCCAGCCTTCTATGCAGCAAGGCCAACCCACTGTCCGCCCTAATCATCCATCCGGACAGGCTGGCCAACCGCAAGATCAACCAGCCATCCAGTCTACTCGACCATCTGTTCCGCAAGGACAACCCTTGGTTGTTCAAGGACAACCTGGCACCCAGCAAGTACGTCCTTCTGGGCAAACAGGTCTATCCCAAACTCAACCAGGCCAACCTTCCGGCCAGATGGTCCAAGCCCAACCAGTTCAAGGACATTATTCTGGGCCCCAAACTCAAATGGGTTATCAAATGCAAGGCGGGCCAAGGCCCCAACCTTCTTACCAAGAACAGCCTTCTTATGAGGCTCAGTATGGAGCTTAGCAAATGTATGGCTACCAACAACCCCAGGGGCAAACTCAGTTTACCCCTTATCAAAATTATCAATAGATGCAGGCCACTCCTTAGCAAAATTATCAGTATGGTGCACCTGCGGGTCAAGTTGCTAATACATGGGGTGCTGGGGGGCAGACCCAGGGACAAGTGTCTGCATATGGACAGAATTCATATGGAAATAACCCCTACGGGCAAGGTCCCTATGGGCCAGGCCCTTTTGGGCTGAGTCCATCTGGACAGAGTCCATGGGGGCAACCACCACCTGGTTGGAACCCTGGTACTGCCTCGCTTCCACAGCCACAAATGTCCTTTAACCCTCAGTTGCCGTTCTTAGCGACGTTGGAACTTCCAAATGTGTCCAAGTTAACGAATGATCCCATTCTGCATAATCCATATTGGCCACCAGTTCCAACTAAAATACCCGGTGATTGTCCAAAATTTGATGGCAAAGCTGGTGAAGATCCTCAAGCCCATGTCATGACCTATCACCTCTGGTGTTCATAGAACTCATGGCTTGATGACTCTATCCGGTTCCACCTCTTTAAGAGAACTCTCACCGACTCAGCCGCTATGTGGTACATTGAGCTAAATCGCGGCACGTTTCAAGATTTCAACTCGCTGGCTATGGCGTTCTTAACTCATTTTCAGTTACCCATTCGGTACGAGACGGGGACACATCTCCTCACGTCTCTCAAACAGGACACGGCTACGCATATATCTGATCATATACATGAATGGAGAAGGCGTCGTCGCTTGATCAAATTCTGGATTCCTGATCAACTCCTGACCGATTGGTTCACAACTTCCTTTGTCCCTGCGATTGCGCGAGACATCACCATGGGAGCTTGTGTAACTGAAGAGAAAGCTATCACGCGTGCTCAGTACCTAGACTTGGTATACTCTCAGTCGGGTACTCTATATGATTATATGCCAGACGCCTCGAGGCCTGGGCAGCCCAAGGCTCCGCCAAAACCATCTGTTGATGGAGTCATTGGCTCTGTAAACTCGTCATCAAAGAAATCGGCCGCGAACCCTGGGAAGAAAAAACAGAACGCTTCTAGTGGAAACGCTTCTCAGGGCCAATCTATTCCTGGAAGTACCTCTGAGGTAAACGTCGTTCAGTCCACCGTGGCGGATAAATCCTCAAAAGGGAAAAAGAAAGGGAAAGCTAAAGATAAATCTGGACAGCCCAAGCAGGATCCCCCTAAGCCTCTGTCTGAGGAAGGAGCTAAACGAAAACCTAAGTATCCTTGTCTCATCTGTGATGAGGATCACTACACTAAGGACTGCCCAAGGCGGTCCGAAGTTAGTCGACTTTTGAAAGGTGCTCCAGGGACTCCTGCCATGCTTAAAGAGCCTTTCCCTTCCCAGCAGACTCAAATGGTGGCAAACCTGTCTCAACCCTCTTCCTCGTTCGGTTCTCAAGTGTTCATGGCTAGAACGATTCCCATCCATGTTTCAACTTGAGCAAAAGACTATCCATCTCATGTCGGGAAAGAGCCGGAGGTCCCCTCCAACGCTCCTCCATCTAGTTCTAGTCCTCTCCACATCGAAAGGCCCAGCGCTGAGACGATCCCCCGACCCCCTCCAAAAGGTGTACTCAGGAAGTCATCTTACAACCCTAATGCTCGTGCTGCCCAACACTATAGCATTGTTGAGGACTTAGCTCAGGCTCCGTCTGCTATGTTCGCTCTAGAAGTCCTCCAGAGCTGCCCCTCCCAGAGGAAGTCCTTGCTATCAGCTATTGGTGGCATCGACCCGGCAGATTCAGATTTGATTTCTTTTGATCTCGAGGGTTTTACACAGAGACTGCCTCACCAAGTCGCTTTCCTTATACAGGTCATCATCAATAGCAAAACAATTCATCGTACGGTTATTGATGAAGGTGCCTCAACCTGCATCATGTCTATTGCTTGCTGGAAGGCTATTGGTTCTCCTACTTTGAGTCAGTCTCCTACGACGTTAGAAGCCTTCGATGGAAGAGAGTCCCGTCCTTACGATATCCTCCAATGCTTTCCCATCTCTCTGGAAGGGAAGACCGTAGAAGTGGAGGTCGAAGTTGTTGACACCAATCTTACGTACAACCTCCTCCTCGGACGGAGCCGGACATATGCCATGCAAGCCGTGGCTTCCTCCATATTCCGTGTCATTCGTTTCCCTCACCAGGGGAAGATTGTCACGGTGGACCAGCTCTCCTTCTTTGCCTCTTCTTCTGAAGGTAATGTGCCATTCGTGGAGCATACCTCTAAGTCACTCGAGAGCGTGGGTGCTGGACTTTTCAAAGATCCCACTTTAATGGGAGTCTTTCCCCTCCCACCTCTGAATCTCGCCCCTATTAACATGATCTCTGTACGCTCTGATCTGTGGGTTCTTCCTCCTGCTAATTAGGAAGACTCTTGGGGTGATATGATGCCGTTGAGTCCTGCCGAACTCAACTACATCGAAATCGTCGCTGCATCGGCTCCCCCTGATGAACTTGCTCTTCCGAGCAGTGTTCCCGATTCATATGTTCATTTCCCTTGGCTAGGAGATGAGGCTACTTCGGATCCATTGAAGGAAATATTTCCGTCCGATGACGCCATCATAGAGACAATGTCTCTCGAAGAGCTCCCTTGGTCAGATCACCACCACCGCTCTTCGTTTCTCCCTCCCCACCCGGAAATGATCGCATGTCTTGAGCGGTTTGCTTCATGTGTCCCATCCCCGCCCCTCCAAACACCTATTCAGCTTTATCAAGTGTCTTCTGAGGGTAATATGGGAAACATCACGCAAACCCAACCGATCGACATCTCTGTCAAACCAGGGATTGTCGAGCACATTCATATCGGAGTCACTTGCACTCCAGAGGAAGTTCAACTCTACACTGCTCTATTTCGCGAATTTTGTGATGTCTTTGCATGGTCCTATGAGGAAATACCCGGCATCGACCCTAGTATAGTGGTGCACGAAATACCTATGTATCTAGGTGCTAAGCCTGTTCGTCAGCGCTTACGCCCTGTGCACCCCCGAAAGGCTGCAGCCATCAAGGCCGAAGTCGAAAAGCTTCTTAAAGCTGGTTTCATTTACCCCATTCCCCTTACGGATTGGGTGTCTAATATAGTCCATGTGAATAAAAAGCAGGGCACTATCCGGGTCTATGTTGACTACCGTGATATCAATCGTGCCTGTCCGAAGGATAACTTCCCTACGCCCTTCATCGATCAGCTTATTGATGAGTGCGCAGGAAGTGAAATTTACTCATTTATCGACGGCTTCTCTAGCTATAACCAGATCAACATTGCACCCACGGACCAGCATAAGAGGGCTTTTATTTGTCCTTGGGGCACCTTCGCCTATAAGAAGCTCCCTTTTGGTCTCAAGAATGTTGGCGCCACTTTCCAACGTGCAATGTCTTATGCCTTTCATGATATTCGTCACATTGTACAGCCATATCTGGATGACCTCCCAGCTCATTCAGCCAAGCGTCAGGACCATCCTTCTCATCTTCACGAAATTTTTCTCCGTTGTCGACACTACCGTATTTGACTCAACCCTCATAAGTGTGTCTTCTGCGTAGAATCAGGCTGACTGCTCAGGTTCATCGTCTCCCGAGAAGGCATCCGTCTGGATCCCGTCAAAGTTGAGGCCATCCTGAATCTTCCTACCCCTGCCTCTTTGCAGCAATTGTAGAGCTTGCAGGGCAAAGCGAATTTCCTTAGACGATTCATTCCGAATTATGCCGAGGTGGCTAAGGGTTTCACACGGTTATTAAAGTGAGACACACCCTTTTGTTGGGATGCCATCGCTCAGGAGTCTTTCGAGCCACTCGAGGACCTCCTTGTCTCGGCTCCACTCTTAAGACCTCCGAACTACCACTGTGATTATACTCTCTATCTAGCTGCCGCTGACACCACCATCGGAATGGTTCTGGTGCAGGATGATGATGATGGAAATGAGCACGTTATCTATTACCTTAGTCTCAATCTCTTGGATATGGAAACTCGCTACGCCTATGTCGAGAAGTTGGCATTGGTAGCTGTCTGCGCCGTCCAACGTTTCCGGCACTATATCCTGTTGCGCACCACGACCGTGATTTCTGACTGCAACCCAATGACCTACATTTTGTCGCGTCAGTTACTGGGGGGCAAATACTCAAAATGGATCGTAATCCTCCAAGAGTTTGACTTGGAATTTACTGCTGCCAAGTCTAAGAAGTCTCTGGTCTTTGCAGAATTGCTCTATTCTTTGCCATCTCCTTCTGCACCATCTCGTTCAGAAGAGCATATCCCGGATGAAACGTTGTTTCTCATCAGCACCCTTGACCCTTGGTATGGGGACATCATAGTATATTTGCAGACGTCTTCCTTCCGTCCCAATGTATCAAAAGACGCTCGACGGAGGATTCGTCATCAATCTCAACCTTATCGCATCATTGGCGATACCCTGTACCTCTTCGACGCTGATTCTGTTCTCCGCCGGTGCTTGACTCTCGAGGAGGCTGAGCCGGTATTGAATGACTGCCACTCTGGTGCTTGTGGCGGCCACATGTCCGGATATGCCACCGCCCAGAAGATCCTCCGTGCTGGTTATTTCTGGCCTTCTATCTTCAAGGATTGCATCCTTGCCGTCCGTGCATGTCATGAATGCCAGATCTACCACCGGAAAATGCGTGCACCTCCTGCACCACTACACCCTGTTGTTACCGTAGGTCTGTTTGCCAAATGGGGCATCGATTATACATCCTGTAACCCTCGTTCGGCCGGGGGGCACGGGTATATCATCGTTGCCATGGATTATTTCACCAAATGGGCCGAAGCGATGCCTACATTGAACAAAGACGGTTACACGGCGGCGCAGTTTTTGTTTAATCATGTCATTACTCGGTTTGGAGTCCCCCAGGCTATCGTCACGGATCACGGAAAACATTTCCGTAATCACATGATGACGGAACTAACGACCCAACTAGGCTTGCGTCAAGATAGTTCAACACCGTACTACCCTCAATCCAATGGCCAAGTTGAAGCTGTGAACAAAGTTTTGATCACAATGCTCCAACGTACCGTTGGTACACACAAGTCTAATTGGCATCTGATGTTGTTCCCTGCCTTGTGGGCCTACTGGACCTCTGTGAAGGACGCCACCGGTTTCACCCCTTTTCAGCTTGTTTATGGACTGGAGGCCACCCTTCCTGTTGAGTGTGAGATTCCTTCGTTAAAGTTATCTGTCGAGTTGCTTCCCAACACCACTCTGGTGGAGGAACGGCTTCTTTATTTAGAATGGCTAGACGAGACCCGTCGCTTAGCTTCTCTAGCTATTGAAGCGCAGAAGAAGAGGGTTAAGGCTCACTTTGAAAATACCATTCAACCCCGTTCCTTTGTTGAGGGAGATCTAGTACTGCTCTATGATCAAGCTAAGGATAAGCTAGGGGCAGGCAAACTCGAATACATGTGGCTAGGCCCCTATATCGTGAAGAGAGTTCTGCAAAAGGGGGCATATGAGCTGATCGACTACGAAGGAGATCCTCTCGACAAGCCCCGCAACGGGCTCTATTTGAAAAAATACTATGCATGATTTCATGCACCTAGCTTGTACATACGTGTGTTTTTAGCAAGTGTGTTATGTGTGCATGATTTCACGTTTTGCTTTGGTGTGAAGGCGTGTTTGCCTCTTATTGTGTTTTCTACTTCTTGTGCAGATGTCTAGTGCACCTTATGTTGGTTTCACTGATGGCGCCTGCCGTAGCACTTGCAATTTCTCTTCTACGGCGTGGGCGATCTATGATCCTCACGGAGAATTGATAGACCTTCAAGGTGTCTTCTTGGGTCGTACCACTAACAATGTTTCCGAATACAGTGTTGTAATTGAGTTACTAGCCGAAGCAGTTGATCTCGGCATTCGCGCATTGGAGGTGAACCTGGACTCTCAACTTGTCATCCATCAACTCAACGGGCGGTATTCCGTCAGAGACCAACGCATTCTAAGGTTGTATCTACGTGTAAGATTGTTAGAAAGGAATTTTGATTACATCACATATCAACACATTCCGAGACGATTAAATACGTTAACTGATGCATTGGCAAACCATGTGTTAGACAGACATTTGCGTAATAGATAAACATCATACAAGAAGACATAGAAAGCATAATAAGACCATAGAATAAGCATATGTATGTAAATGAATTTTTTTCCAAGCATAGTTTGCATGTGTGTTGTCATGTGTGCTTTTAAGCTTGCATTAAAAAATTAAAATATGTGGATCGTATGTTGTGCAACTGATACATTAGATCACATTTGTGTTAGACATTTGCATAGCATATAAAAACATCATCATATGTAAAAGATCCATCCAAAATCGGTATATATATATATATATATATATATCGTGTGGCGCACTAAGGCGCTCAAAAATAAGTGTATATGTCTAAGTAAAGTCGGTGTCCTCAGTACATCTGAGACCTATGTCTCTCAAAAACATCAGTGGAAATAAAACCTAGATGTCTACTGTGGTGGGTTATGCTCTCTGTAGCACACAACTGCCCGTGCCACCCGCCTCAAAAGGCGGTGCATCCTGGGTTCCACCCCCACTGTGTGGATCTGAGATGCTATGGGGACCTCCTCGATCCCCTGGTAATCTGGCACCCCTGGTAGTAAGTCGTCGAGGTTGTGCGCCACAGTCTCCACCGTATCGCCTCCTGGAGGAGCTAGGGCCAGAACTCCAGCGCCTTGTCCCTCTCTCCATGCCTCCGGAGCTAGACCAAGGGGTCTCGTGGGTCCCACATCTGCATATCATAGCATTTATCAAGACATGTACATGAAAAATTTAAAAACATTACAAAAGATAAAAATTTAAAAAAGAGATCAAGTGTCTTACCTCCATCGTCCCAATGCTCTCCCACAGGCAGTGGCATGTCGGGATCACCGCGGAAGTCTATATCGGCATATGGCCAGTCCTCTACGAAAATGACCTGCCGATCCAGCCACTCTCGAAAATAAACACCCCATGCCACTGGGCGTCTGCCACCTCCGCGCGGCATGACATCGCCCCATCAACTGGCCCTCGTCTCCCGGGGACCTCTGGGTGGATCCACGACCATATCCTGTAGCTGTAAGGCCAGCACCCGCTCCAGCATGAGCGGAAGTAAGAGCAACCCATAACCAAACTTCTTCGACTCTCCGCGTCGACAGTTGCTCAGTTGTCTCTTCATGCTGATCGTTACTGCTGCTGCCCAGTTGAATATGGTGGGCTGTAAACACTCGAGAGCTAATAGCAGATGGGTCTTTGAGGCCTCATGATTGGCCAAGCAGCCCGCTGCCCGGGTCACCATGAAGAGTATGGTGCGAAGGACGATGTCATCCACTGTCGGGATACCCACCTTCCCACTCCGTGTTTTACGTGCCCCTGGGCACACTCGATCCATGAGCATGTCAAGGGTATCACCACTGGGCCGTTGCCCCTCCAGAATGGGCATCTCGCCCTGGCGTGACAACCCAGTCAAAAAATAAATATCCGTGTAATCGAACTCGATATCACGGCCACGGATTGTGAATTTTCCGTCAACTGGGTTCCAGGCTCTGATTAAGAGCTCGAGGAGATCAGGTTGTGCTCTCAAGCGCGGAGTGAGGAAAAATTTGAGGAATCCGCATGCCCGCATTGCATTTCGGCACTCCGCATTGGCATAAGCTGCTATATCTTCGTTATCATGAGCCCTCTCTTACCAAATAAATGCCATTGTGTCTTGCATGACCATGAAAAAATATTAGAGCCCTCACCGTTGAAGTTCATATGTCCAAAATCATAAAAATGTAATTTCACGGCGTCAATGCGGCTGTTTTTAAAACAGTCACGCTGATCATGGCGCCCCTTTATTTTTTCCTTGGGTCAGCGCGGAAGCACACGTGTTTTCCGCGCTGATCCGGGAGGTGGTGTGTGTAAAATTAATTGATCAGCGTAGACCCGATGAGGAAATCCGCGCTAACCGAGAGTGCATCAAAGCTCAAAAAATCCGCCCAAATGGCCAATTCCCACCATGGAGATGCTGCAAAAAAGACTCAAAATGAAGCGCAGGGAGAGGAGAACCTACCTGGAACAAGCTACCGGATGGATGGTGTCCACACGGGATGGAAATCGCTCCGTCAACCTCGCAGCTCCACAACATTCTCCACAACTCAAAATGGTAACAATGGTAAAAAATGTCTTTTACCCCCCTATTTATGGTAAAAATTTTATAATTGACTATGGTTTTTTATAAATGTGGGTTTTTGTCATGTTTTTACCATGAATTTAGTGCTAATGTCGCCATATTATGCTTTTATGCATGTTTTACTATGTTTTTTAACATGTCGAACAGGTTTACGCATGCGGTGTTCTTGTGCAGATTCTAGTAACCGGCGTGGTCACAACGATCCTATACACACTTGATCCCAAAAAAGTCGTCTTTAAGCTCTTTTTCGACGTAAAGCAAGAAAAGATGGCTGAGCTTCCTTTCGGCTCGTTAAAAGGAATGAGAGGCGGTCGCTTCTAAGGCTCTTTTTTGACCGTTTAAACTAAAAAGATTGTCGGGTGTTTGTCATTTCGCACTCGTTATTGGCTCCAAAATGACGTACTTCCGACCGCTTTTCTACTTTTTTGGGTCGAAGTCACTACTTACGAAAAGTACTCCTCGATCATATTGGTCGGGCGGTTCTTTCGAGCATTGTTTTATACTTTTTCGGGCTTGAGAGACACAACTTTACGAAAAAGGACCCCCCTGGAGTTCTCTTTTCTGCTGTCTTTTCAGAATCTCTAAACAGGAAAAGACGCCGAGTTCTTCCTTTGTCAGACTCGCTAAAACTTAATGACATTGGACACCGTCGAAATGACTCTTCCCAAGCATATGCTATCCCCGTCAAGCTTGTCACCCAAAAATAATCGGGGTACCTGCCAGAAATGGTGGGGAATATGGAACTGTAATAATGATTGTATCGGCAGTATGTCGCTCTTGAACATGGCACTCATCTGCATTCGTGTCTGGGTAGGGATTTCTCATCTTGTTTTACACTAGCCTCCGTGGGTTTGGGTTATCCTATTTGACCTCTCATCTGCTCATTTCCTTGTCACCATGACCTCTGCTCATTTGATGTCAGATACTGCCAAATCCGCTGTCGTGCCACCGATATGTTCAAGAGAAGTTGACCTCTGCAAACTTACCACCTCCCTCTGATGTCTCACAAAATATTTTTATCCTTCTTTGTCTCGTGTCGATGATGTGGGAAACATCATGGCCCACCTTCGATCAAGGTTCCTTCCTGTCGACTTCAGCCCATTATCCAGGAAGGTGACCTAGAGACTCCCTTCAAGTGCCTTAGAGCCTGCATGCCTCAATCGCAGGTTCTTCGTGTTCGACGTGAGGTTTTCATCATTGGCCTCCGATCGAATGATTCTACGGGTGTTCGACACCAACTCATTGATTCACACGCCGCGGATTGTACCTATAAGTACCTTGAGGACCATTGTCATTATTGGTGGTACCTCTCGCGTCTATTAACAGTTTTTATTATTGGCTATTAATCAGACGATGTTCATGCATGTTCGACTCCAGCTCATGTATTCACATGCTTGGACTTGTACTTTGTTCGGGTTGGGATGGAGTGCAAAACCCTGGTTTTTGTCTGTTGCGAACCAGGCTGCGATTTTGTGGATTATTATTACATGACTCATTGATGGATGGCTGCGCCCATACCTGAGTCTTTTGGGATGGCTGCGACCATACCTTATTATCATCATGGTCTCTTCAGTTGGGTGGCTGCGTCCATACCAGAGACCTTTTCGTATGTCTTTTGGATGGCTGCGCCCATGCCTAGACTACATGTAATCGAGATATCAGTTGTACATACGTGCAGGTTCTTCCTGGTGGTGTTCCAGTTCAGTGAGTTTTGTAAAGAATTTCACCCCTCCCACTCTCTCGGGCTTCATGCTTTAGGGGGCATCTGTTACACAGTAATTTGTCACTGTCTCCCTGTCAGTCTCCCTACTGTGTCATGAAATTAAATCCATCATACTCATGCTCTCTAAACTAGCCAAATGACCCTCTTTGCCAAAGTTTATTCCATCATCGCGACTGTTATTAAAATAACCGCGCTGACTAGCGGCTGATAGTGCAACTGATGCGCTGCCAGCGTGGAAGCACACGGGTTTTCCGCGCTGGTCGAATTTCATGAGCCAGCGCATCCTATGTTTGTATTAAGTCGCGCTGACACAACCTTCTCCATTATTCAGATGCGATGTCAGCGCCCCAGTGCAGTTATACACCCGCACTAATCGAGTTTGGGCGAGTTTGTTCTAACAGCCAGCCTTCCAGATGACTCCAGACCTGGTTGTTGGCCTTGTGAATTTCGCCCTACCTTCTATGGCATGTCTGTTCGTCATTTGAGCCACTTTCCTTGGAGATAACCTCATCCTCCCACCGTTCATGGAGACTCCTTCTCTTATTTAAACCTCTACCATTGCCATGAGCATCTAGTTTTAGATAGTGTGGAATTCATAGTGCTTAGAGTGCTGCTGCTAGTAGGTAGTTGGTGTGAAAAGTGTGGATTTGCTAGAGAGCTTAAGGAAGGTTGTGAGTATTGTTTGTGTGAGAGAGAGTTTTGTCTTGGGAGATCTACCTCCAAGGGTGAATGCTTAAGAGACTTGCTGGCTGGACCCTCTTGAGAAGGACTCAACGTCAGAACTTTGGTTGTACCTTTCTCTGTTATTGATTAATAATAGATGACTACTGTTATGGTTCCATTCTCATTTGTCTTTGTAATGGTTAATGTGAATTACATCCTTTCTGACTGATGTATAATTGCATTTATTAGATTTCACGCTTGTGTTTGTGTTTCTCTTCGTGTGTGCAGCTATCTATCTACGGGGATCGTGGAAGATCGTGACTGGCCAAAGTGAAGGAGCGAGAACGACATCTCTTCATCAAACAACAGCGTTGGAATCCAAGTAGGTGTTAATTGCCTATATTTTAATTGCAATTAGGAACTTGCATAGTAGCATTGATTGATTGTTGCTAGACCCATTCTGGGCTAGTAGGGATCGCCTCTATCCGTAGAGGGGATTTACCTCTCCAACACTCCTCATCAACTCAGAGGTGAAAGACAGCATGACTGAAGTAAAAACCACAATTGCAAGCCTTGACTCCACACTAGTGCTTGTTGCACACTGAGAACCTACTTTATAAAGCTTGTTACCAAGCCTAAGGGTACGTTAGTGACCCTGCTAACTCAAGTTGTTAGACCAG
Source organism: Pinus tabuliformis (assembly GCA_031772625.1). Classification (NCBI taxonomy): domain Eukaryota; kingdom Viridiplantae; phylum Streptophyta; class Pinopsida; order Pinales; family Pinaceae; genus Pinus; species Pinus tabuliformis. The sequence goes on along the minus strand of CM062820.1, from coordinate 778,272,578 downwards.
GGGCAGCATTAGTGAAACTAAGAGAAGATTGGTGGATCAAACCAACGAATCTGCTCACAAATATCTAGATATTTATCCCTAAATTTTCTCAAGAAAAGCAAGGGAATTCCCAAAAATCAAACTATTTGGGGAAATTCCAATCTGAAAAAGAAGGAAAATGGGAAAGAGCTGGAAAACAGAGCAGGTTCATTGCTTTTTCCCTAATGAACTCTATAAGAGCTTGGAAACCCTAACTCGATTGCTACATAAGCAGTGAGAGGGCCATTGTGAAAGGGGTCAGAGCATTTGAAAGGATAGCCTACTAAGCTATTGTGAATTGTCACATACTTGAAGAAGTGAGCTGAAAGAGAGAGAGAGAGAAGTAGAAGGGGCAAAGGAATACTGATATAATGGATGGTTGTAATCACTCTTCCGTTATTAATACAGAACTGCAGTTGTGTTCCTTACTCCATGGTGTCGGTAACCTTTGTTCATTAAGTTGTTCATTTGATACTTGTTTAGATGAGTAGTTTAGCTGTATGCAAATAGATGTTCATTGTGCATGCTTATATTAGTTTTCAAGATTGTATGCTTTGATTGTGTTTGCCTTTCCTTTGTGCAAGAATTGATTTGGAGTTGGCTTTGAAGGAGTTCTTCTTAGCTGCATTGCGATCTCCAAACAAATCCAGAAGGATACTTGAGGTAATCCTCTTCCCATACTTTTTTAACTGATATTTGATAGATGAACATGTGTATAACTTGGTAGCTTCTACAGATAATCTTACAGTCTGTGGAAGGTCCCAGGAAGGCCTTTGAGGGTAGTTTTCATTCTCCATACACAGTGCATTTTACCCCATAGCAGAATTGGTGACTCTGCTGGGGACTATACATCTAGTTCCCGATTTACCCAGACTCTTCTATGTTTTCTCTTCCTTCCAAGAGCTCCCTATTCTTCAGAAATCCTTTTTCTGATCCATGAAATATCTTGCTGCATCCTACTAGTATACATTCATCTCAGAAACTGATCTTGAAAACCCTTGTGATAGATTTCCCACACTAATGCAGGATACCAGGCTACACAGAGCTTTATAAAGCACTATGCTTGTGTATAGGGAGCATTAGTGGCCCTACTAACTCTCTGTAGCCACTGTTACAGAGCATTAGTCTCCCTTTGCCTTGATTTCCAGTAGTATCTGTGAACCAAAAGGGATGTAAAATCTTCTCATGGGCTAAAATAAGATCTGTAATTGTATTGTCAGCAAAATTAGTGTCCTACAAATTTATTTTTAGGAAAAAATTTTGGTTTTTCTCTCTTAAAAAACATCTTTTCTGAAAGAAAGACTGATAATTTGTGTTCATCCTTCTATTTAAATAGTTGTGAATTGCTTCATTTTGGTTTTTATTAGTTGTTAGGAAATATTGGAAAAGAATATTTTGGTTATGCATGTGTTGAAATACTATAGATGCATAGACGAATCTATAAATATGCGAAAAATATGAATATGTAGAATACAACTTGTATGCATCAAATTGAAAAAAAATAAAAATCAAAGCATTGTTTCTACATGATTTATTGAGTCAAGAGTCACCATATTTCATATGTCAACACCCCTACCGAAGACAATAATCAAGTACACATAAAATTTACATTAAAATAAATTAGTTACTCTTTTGAGCAAACCAACATTAGCTAGGCTAGGATCTTGGGATAAGCATGTGAGTGAACTACCCAAGGTCAAAAACCAAACCAGTGTCATTAATGAGTGAAAATTTCCTTCTGCACTCATACTACCGGAACCACTCCAGTAAAAGCGGAGCGAAATACGAGACAACATCAGACTGTAATTGAAGGTAGCTTGCCTTCTCTTACAAATCCTTTGGGCATTTTGTGTATTGGGGGTCCCTTCGGGGATTTTGGAACTAAGTGGGTGACTCAAGTATCCTGCCCACACAATGTGCTATCTATGACTATGTCCCCCCCGGTGGTGTCTATGATCTGAGGTATCTCTAGTGGCCAAACTTATAGGGACTTACACAAGGTGACTAGGACGGGCTGTCCTGGTACCTAACACGGACGGATCTACTCTGTCTTCAGTTTTTGGGAGGGTGCTCGTCTTCACGAGAGTACTTGGCCCCTCAATCTGAGGTTCAAGTGAAGCTCTAGAGTAACTGTAACTGTACATTTGGCCATCCTTCTCTATTATTCATTGAGATACCGGGTTTCATCTCCGGTGATCGGTGCTTATCAAACGAGGTAATTTCCCTTTGTTTGCTGATTGATCCATTTAGTGTATTTTTTATACTTATTTAGGTACCTGAGTGCTATCATTTGAGACTTTAAAGAATATCACAATAAAAATTTATCAATAAAATTAACGGTCACTGTGGCTACATCCAACCCTCATCATCACTCCAGTCAATTGTTAGGACTTCCTCCAATCATTGTGGAAGATCTACCGAGTTCCACTTAATCAGATTCCCTATCTTCAGGGGATTAGTCTCCTAGATCTCACACGAGATTTGTTTGGAAAATTGACGATTCAAGTTTGCTGGAGGATTTCTTCACTGAGGGATTTCTTCCCCCCTTTAATCCTCCGCTCACGAATACGTTGGAACCTATCTTGGCTCTCGTGGTACCTATAATTCCTGCTTCGGTAGTTGGAAAATTTCCATCTATCTAGTCGACAACTAATGGGTTGTGTAACTTTAGGGACACTTTTGGTCCTTCACCACTCCCCAAGTCGATAGTCATCACAACACCGCTAATGTGGAACCCCACTATCCCATTTGTCCCAGGTACAACCACTCACATGACACCCTCTATGAGTGGAACCCAACAGATGCCAGGTTCCACTCCTATGGTGCCAAACTGCATACCTTTGACAAGTGCCACATATAGTGCTCCATATAACACTCAATGCGCCACTATGGGCATGGTTCCTGTTTACCAAAAACATGGTTGACCGCCAATGTACAGATCAAACCCCCAGATTCATATACCTAGGGGGGTTCCCAATATGCACATGCTGATAGGGAATGTAACAGTTCCCCCTCTATTCTCAGGCATGCATGGTCAGTCACTAATTGACATGAGCATTCCCTCTATCAGTCAATCAAGGCCAAATGTTTAGTTTTGTGTCGGGCGGGAATCCACAAGGGGTTCCCAACCAGTCCATGGGGGCACCCTACTCACAGACTCAAATGAGTCAAGGGGGCACCACTTATACTGGGGGAAATTCCATACCCCAGTATCAAAATCCTCATGGAAATCCACTCTACAACACCATACCACAAAGCAACTGCTACACCACGCAACCCATGTACACCATGGGGAACCAAACGATGGGAGGAGCGCAAAGCTCCTCAAGTCATTCGTTATCACCATGGTCTGAGTTGGGGGCACCTAACTCTCTGCCTTTCTTGGCAATGTTGGATATACTCGACTTATACAAGTTGACAAACGAACCCATCTATCACAACTTACAATGGCCACTGATCCCACATAAAATACCAACGGACATCCCAAAGTTCGATGGAAAACAAGGGTAGGATCCTGTCACCCATATCACCACCTACCATCTCTGGTGTGTTTCAAACTCTATGGTGGATGATAGTGTCTGGTTATGTCTTTTTCCCCACACCCTCATTGGAAATGAAGTGTATACCCCTATATTGAGTTACCACGTGCGTCAATAAACACCTTTGACACTTTAGTGATGAAATTCCTAAAGCACTTCCAATTACCTATCTGCTATGAGACTGGGACAGAGCTCCTCACTTCATTTCGTCAGGATACCGCCACCCACATCTCTAATCATATTCATGAATGGAAATGTAGGTGGAGGTTAGTAAACGCTCCCATCCCAGATTTTCTCTTAACGAACTGGTTCTGCAGGCCCTTACTTCCTCAAATTGCTAGAGATGTCGTGCTAGGTGGTGCAGTCACAGAAGACCAATCCATATGTCGTTCCCAGCACTTAGATCTGATATATTAATAGTCTGGAACTCTTTACGACACAATCTCTAATGCTCCTGGTAACCCCAATGCTTCCACCACTCAGCACCTCGGAGTGCCTCTGATCTCATACTTTAGGGGGCATCTGCTATACAACAAAATGACCTCCTCATCAACTCAGAGGTGAAAGACAACATGGCTGAAGCAAAGACCACAATTGCAAGCCTTGACTCCACACTAACGCTGGTTGCAAACTAAGAACCTGCTTTATAAAGATTGTTACCAAGCCTAAGGGTGCGTTAGTGACGTTGCTAACTCAATTTGTTAGACCACGAGTAGCGTTAGTGAAACTAAGAGAAGTTTAGTGGGTTAAACCAACGAATCTGCTCACAAATATCTAGATATTTATCCCTAAATTTTCTCAAGAAAAGCAAGGGAATTCCCAAAAATCAAACTATTTGGGGAAATTCCAATCTGAAAAAGAAGGCAATTGGGAAAGAGCTAGAAAATAGGGCAGGTTAATTGCTTTTTCCCTAATGAACTCTATGAAGAGCTTGGCAACCCTAACTTGATTGCTTCATAAGTAGTGAGAGGGCCATTATGAAAGGGGTCAGAGCATTTGAAAGGAAAGCCTACTAGGCTATTGTGAACTGTCACATACTTGAAGAAGTGAGCTGAAAGAGAGAGAGAGAGAGAGAGAGAGAGAGAGAGAGAGAGAGAGAGAGAGAGAGAGAGAGAGAAGCAGAAGGGGCAAAGGAAGACTGATACAACGGATGGTTGTAATCACTCTTTCGTTACTAATACAGAACTACAGTTGTGTTCCCTACTCCATGGTGTCGGTAACCTTTGTTCATTAAGTTTTTCATTCGATATTTGTTTAGATGAGTAGTTTAGTTGTATACAAATAGATGTTCATTTTGCATTCTTATATTAGTTTTCAAGATTGTATGTTGTGATTGTGTTTGTCTTTCCATTGTGCAGGAATTGATTTGGAGCTGGCTTTGAAGGAGTTCTTCTTGGCTGCATTGCAATCTCCAAAAAAATCTAGAAGGATACATGAGGTAATCCCCTTTCAATACTTTTTTAACTGATATTTGATAGATGAACATGTGTATAACTTGGTAGCTTCTACAGATAATCTTATAGTCTGTTGAAGGTCTCAAGAAGGCTTCTGAGGGTAGTTTTCATTCTCCATACACCGTGCATTTTACCCCATAGTAGTGAAATTTAGTGTTTTGCATGAGCTTAAAAGCATGAATTTAAATGGCTGAACAACAACATATAAAACCATAGCAAGCAAAAATAACAGAGCTCAATACACAATTTTTTTTTGAAGGAGTTCACCCCTGCTGGGCTACATGTCCTTGGTCCAGCTTCATAGTGTGGGCCTTTGTATTAGCTTCAATAGTGTTCAAATTGTTGTTACATGCATTCAATGCTCTTTAAACCTATTACAGTGAGTTTAAAACATTCAAATCTATTATAAATGACTATTTGTTTACTCAATTTGGTTACTAGTTGCTCTGGGAATGGCCTCCAACACCTAATGGCCCTAGGCATAAAAAATATTCAAGTGACCAAAAAAACCTATAAATGACCTCTTCTACCTCTGCAACCTACTCCAATGAGTTCCTAGCATGCCAATTAGCCAAAAATTACTATTCATTTTCTAAATTTGGTTGAGAATTTCCTCAGTTATGGCAAAACTAATTTTTCCTACATTTCCTCCACCAAATCTGGAAGAACTGCCAGTTAAATTTTCAAAAATAGGAATTCCGCCATAGTTGGAGGTACCACCGAAACTTCCGCCAGACTAAACTCCAATTAATTAAGGTTAAATGGAGTTAATGGCACTAATCACGCTTAACGTTTTCCCTCGATCACGTGTTTGAGGTCGCATAGAGAGGGGGCTGGCCCCCTCCTCTCACTGTTGGTCAACAATTAAGGCTTTAAATACATGTGCATGGCCTCTCCTTTCAATTGTGTGCTTTTGGCTTAACAGTAATGCTTTGGAGTGGGGTGGGGGAGGTCGTGGGTTCCATTCCTACTCCCTCTGCTCCTCATTTAATTTTGCCAATCAAAACTTACCATTTAATACATGCCTTCGAACTTTGGTTAATGTGGCCATAAAATTTGGCATTTAAATCAGGAAATGTGCATATACCTTAGGTTTAATATTTAATATTTAAATTAATATATCATATATATATCTATATATATATATATATATTAATTATATTATAATATATATTTTAAAGAAATCATATAATATAACATAATAATTATATAATATATATATATACATATATATCTATATATATATATATAATCATATTTAAATAAATAAATAAAAATCAATTTCACCTTGAAGGCCAATTAGGAAATATCACCTTCCCCGAGACAAACTGGTGAATCTGGAGGTGACACTTGTCACAACCCCATTCAGTGAAAACTAAAGAAGATTCCCCTTGCTGACTGGACTTCCATGTCATCATTCTATCCCATTCTGCAATTTTTTTAGCTATTTAGGAAAACAAACAACATGCCTTTTCTCCTTCATCCAAACTCCATTTTTGATGAAACAAATTGTATTATGATCTTCTTGACAAGACGAATGAAACCATACAGTTTTCGAGCCAATCTGAGAACTTTTAATTTTGAGCTAAAATACTGATCCCTAATCAATCTGAAACAAATGAATCATAGCTTTCAGCTCCTCCTTCATTCATTATTTCTACTTGTAACTCAAATAAGTATAGAAATACTTAATGCCTCAAGCTCTATGCATTAGGTGTAGAACATTTGAAGCCTTATTCTCTATGTGATGAGTTTCTCCTTCTCTTTGTCCTCTCTCATCTACTCTGCAAAAGCTTATTAAGCTGTAAGATTTTGAAACACTTGACCTCCACTATTTTTATGCTTATTTCTGAGATCTGAACCCGTGAAGAAGTACCAAAAATCCATGTCTTATTTCTTTGGATAAATGAACCAATCCATCTCCTATATATATGTGTATCTATAGAACATAATTGATGTCTCTAGTTTCCTATAAACCATTTGAGACACACCAATCTAGATGTGCCCAGGCACTAGTCTTGTAAGTAATCCAAGGTTGTCTCTAGGAGCTACAACATCTTTTGGCCCCATTGTCAGGGAATGAATTGAAGGAATTTTCCCCTGGGATATGACAAGCTGAACAATCTTTATTTAGGTGAGCAAAGTTTGTTCTGATTTCATTCACATCACCTTGGCGATTCCACACCCCCCTCATTATCATTCATAACCTAGATTTTAAAAGGCCTCATACTCGCTCAGATACATCCCAATAGAAAGCCCCATTTGTATTTGATCCAGAAAAGTTGATCTTCTAGAAATTTTGGAAAAAGAAAGCATCCCCTGACTGTGTGACCATATCACTAGCCTTTGAAGTTCCCTCATTCAGTTCTCAGCCAGTTGCTAGTCATTATTCAGGGCTTTCTCCAAAGGCCCCAACATACCCTCTTTCCCCTCCAAACATTGTGGTCTTCACCCCACTCCCTCCAACAAATTTTAACCCCCCTCCACTAGTCTAGATGGCTCTTCTAGGCTTTCTTCTAAATAAGTATGCACCTCTTGATCTATCTCAGCCCTTGAGTGAAATTCCCCAGGACTACTTAAAGCATATGCCTAGGTTCAATGGGGAAGATGATAACAAAGCAAAAATTCACATTGAAACCTTTAGTTCTTTTTCTGAGAACATAAACATGGAACAACTGGATGTGGTCATGAGACTTTTTGTACAATCCCTTAATGGAGAGGCTAGAAAATGGTTCAAATCCATACCCAATGCCTCCATCACTACATGGGAGAAACTTGAAAACTCTTTCACCCGGAAGTGGGGAGAAAAGAGGAATCATGAGTACCTCCTCATTGAGTTTAATTCCATAATAAAAAATAAGGAGTAGGATATTTTAAAATTCATCAAAATATTCAATAAGAAGTTCAATAACCTGCCAGCTGACATAAAGACTCCCCTAGCTATAGCTCGCATGGTTTTTCTGGGAGCCTTTGACTCCGACGTTGGCTTTACCCTGAGAGAAATGAATTCTACCACTCTAAAGAAACTTCAGATTGGTGCTCTCGAAGTGGAAGAAAATTTGGCTTCATCAGGGAAGTCAAGGGTAAAGAAAGAACCTACTAAACCCAAAATAGGAAAAGAAGAGACATCCTCCTCTGGTCGAGATGGAGAATCATCAGACCTGAAGTGGGATGGTTTAGAAAAAATCATCAAGATTTTATCAAAAAAGGTTGGAAAGCTCGAAATCGAGAACAAGAACCTCTCCAGGCAGAATGCTCAAGTCAAAAACCGGGGCTATAACCCACAATATAGAAGGCCTCCACTGCAACTACTTCCAAGGGAAAGAAAGGAGTAGCTTGATTAGATCCCTCATCCCTTATACTTGGAAGATGGTCCCGATGAACAATCGTCAGATACACAAGAGATCTAGGAAACATATATGTTGGTTTTGCTAAAGAAGAACATGAGAATATGGCTCACTAGGAGGCTAGTCATCATAGAGAAGCAACATCAGAGGAGGAAGATATGGATTATTATTACAAATAGTTTGTAGAGTTCATGAAAACACAACCACAACGTAAGTATAATATAAGATCTTCAAAGAAGAGGGTGAGAGAACTAAAAAAACAAGGGGAAGCTACTCCCCAAGTGGTTCCTCCAACACCAGAAAAAGGGAAATGTAAGCTCCATTTTGACCCACCCAAGATAAGGGTCTCTACAAATAAGGATAGAAATGGTCCTAAGGGGCAGACAGAAAAGGAGGCACTTGTTCTGCTGACAACTACCAACAGGCAGGGATAAAGAACAAAGCCAGGAGATACAAAAAAGGCCCAACATACATTCATTCTCTAGAAGGAGATGGAAAAGGTAAAAATTCATGTTCCTCTAACTGAGCTTCTAAAGAAACCTCATTACAAAGCTCAAGTCTCTCAATTCATGCATCCAACCACCTCTACACCATCCCATGATAGTTTGAACCTTCAAGAGGAGAGGCCCATGGTTTCTTTTGGGCCACATGTGGAAGAGTTGGAAACTTCTACTGCACCTTTCTATGTGACTTTGGTGATCCATGACCTTTTGTTGCATAATTGCATGCTGGATTTCGGGGCCTCACACAACCTCATGCCACTATCAGTAATGGAACAACTAGGTTTAGATATCACCAAACCATAAATGGACCTATACTCCTTTGACTCCAAGAGAGTCAAATGCTTAGGCATCATAAAGGATCTGGTGGTAAACTTGGCTCAGATCCTAGTGAAGAGTGTGGTAATGGATATAGTGGTGGCTGATATACCTCCTCACTTTGGAATGCTCTTATCCAGATCTTGGGGTTTCAAGGCGGGTGGCTTTATTAAGATAGATATGACTTATGCCACCATTCCCACTTTCGGAGGTGAGGAAAGGAGGCTATACAAAGAATCCGGGTTTGTGAAAACTGTGACCCAAAATAAAGGCTTAGAAAACTCCCCAGTGCATGGGAAGGATAGCGGCATCTCCTTTCTATTCCTAGAAGAGGATGATACCTTCCTAGAGGAAACATCAGTACACCTGACAGGGCAGTCAGAGCACTTGCGAGCAAATGAAAATGAAGTATGGAAATTATACTTTGATGGAACAAACTCAAAAGATGGAAGGGAGCTGGAATAATGTTGTTATCTCTAGAATGAAGCATGATACCCCTCTCATTCAAGCTCGAATTTTGAAGAAACCAACAATGTGGCGGAGTACGAAGCATTTCTCCTGGGGTTACAAATGAAAAGAAATATGAACATTGAATGCCTATCGGTCTATGGAGACTATGAGCTAGTCGTAAGGCAGATCTAAGACCAATGCCAAGCCAAACACCCCAGGCTAAGGACATACCAAAATGAAGTGTGGGACTTAATCGACAATTTCTTCCTAGCCTTTAACATCGAGTTTCTACCCAGGGAAGAAAATAGGATGGCAAACTCTCTTACAGTAGCTGCAAGCACTTTCAGGTCCCCACATAATCCACTCCTTAGATATGAGATAGAAGTCAAACACATGGCTTCAATATTTGATAATGTCAAACACTGGAAATTATTCAAAGATGATGAGTAGGTGAAAAGATTCATAGAAGTCATTGGGGAGTTTTCCTTCTCCACCATCGATCAAGAAGAAGAAGAAGTAGAAAAAGTAGCCACTTCGCGGAAAGACATAGTGGTTGGGAAAAACATTTTGCAAATAAAAGGGAACACCATTCCTCATGGACTTGTTCCACTAGAAAGAATTTTCAATAAAGATGACATAGCTTCCAAAAAAATTGCCCCAAAGAAAGATGAGCAAGTTGAAGACTACAACATTGGATCAGAGGAGGAACCCTAGACGATCAGGCTGTCTAAAAGTAATCCCTCGACAATAGAAACGGAGGTATTTATATCTATTCAAAACTTACAAAGATGTATTTTCTTGGTCTTATGATGATTTGAAATCATTTGATACTAATGTCATTCAGTGTAAGATTCCTCTAAAGATTGGGATAAAGCCATGAAAACAGAAACTCAGACAAAAGAATCCTCTTACTCCCCTCCATTGAAAAGGAGGTAAGGAAGTTGCTACAGGCCAAGATCATAGTACCTTTAAGATACTCTGAGTGGGTGGCTAATTTGGTCCCGGTCTAGAAAAATAATGGAGAGATAAGGCTATGTGTGGACTTTCGGAATTTAAATAGGGCGCCTCTAAAAGATAACTACCCTTTGCCCAAAGATGGATAATATATTGTAAAAGGTAGTGGGTGTAGCCAGAATGTCTATGATGGATGGATTCTACAGATCTAACCAAGTGGTAGTCCACTCTGAGGACCAAAAAAAGACTACTTTCACCACCCTGTGGGGAACATTCATGTACGCTCGCATGCCATTAATGTTGATAAATGCAGAGGCCACATTTCAGAGAGCTATGGACATAGCTTTTGTAGGCGAGAAAAATAAATTCATGGTAGTCCACTTGGACGACATCACAATATTTTCTAAGATTGATGAAGAGCATCTCCTCCATTTAAAGCTCACCTTCGAGAAGTGCAAGAGGTATGGCCTCTGTCTGAATCCTAAGAAATTTCAGTTCGTCCTGAGTGAGGGAAAACTGCTTCAACATATAGTAGTGGAAGAAGGAGTAAAGATTGATCTTGAATGAGTCAAAGCCATCAACCTTATTCCCTTGCCCAAAAATAAGAAATAAGTCCAAGCCTTTTTGGGGAGGATAAATTTCTTAAGGCGATTCATACCCAAATATGTTGAGATAGTCAAAGGTATCACAGAGATGCTTAAGAAGGAGAATGAAGTTAAGTGGAGCTCTCTCCCCCATGATTATTTCACTAGGATCAAAGAAGCTTTGGCTGATGCCCCATTGCTAGTTAACCTCGACTATTATGTGCCTTTCTACATATTTTCTTTCGCCTCTCCACATACCATTGTTGTTGTGTTGTTACAAAAAAATTAAGAAGGTTACGAGCAACCCATTTCATTTTTTATCCAATCCCTAAGGGATGCTGAGTTGAAGTATAATATATTGGAGAAATAGACCTATGCACTGGTCAAGGCGCTGAAGTCATTTCATATGTATGCGCTGCAATCGAGAATCACAATGTTTGTTCCAATGACTGCAGTCAAGGACATTCTAGTGCAAGGAGACAACGAAGGAAAGAGGGGTAGTTGGATAGCTAAAATAAAAGAATATGAGCTAGAAATAAAGCCTACCAAGTTCATCAAAGGCCAGGGGTTGGCCAAGATTTTATCTGAATCCAACTGGAAAGCTATAGGCATAAGAATGATCATAGAGGAAGGAAAACCAGAGGATCACCAGAGCGGAATTAAAACAGATGAGCATAAGATCTATGCCAAACATGAGGGATCACCTAGGTATAAAAAAAAAAATTCATTGCCTCTTATTCCTAAGATGCCTGTTGGGATTGGATAGATATAAATACAAGAGTCTGAGATTGCAGGCACAAAAATACATTATATCCATGGACTGCTCTACTGGAAGGACCCGGTGGGGGTATTACTGCTATGTTTGGTTGAGGGATAAACCCATGAAGTGATCGAGTATTTCCATGGGAGAGTCTGTGGAGGACACTACAATTGGAAGGAAACAACACAAAAAATCCTCAAGGCAGAATTTTACTAGCCCACGCTATTTGTAGATGTTTATTCTCAGGTAAGGTCATGCCAAAAATGCAAATTGTTTGCTGAAAGACATAAGTTTTTTTCCTCTCCCCTTGATTCTTGTGCATGTAGAGGGGCCTTTTAAATAGTGGGGATTGGACTTCATTGGAGAAATAAACCCACCATCTAGTGTCCAACATAAATGGATTTTAATAGCCAATGATTATTTCACCAAGTGCATAGAGGCTATCCTAGCTAGAAATTCTACTGACTCAGAGGTGATAAAATTCATGGAAGAGAACATACTATCCTGCTTTGGGTGTCCTTTTAAAATCATCATTGATAATGCATAGGTATTCAAATATGCCAAGTTCACCAACTTTTGTCACAAATTTAATATCATTATTGGGAACTCCACTACATACTACCCTCAAGGGAATGGCTTGGATGAGTCTTCTAATAAAACTGTGGTGAGGGTTCTAAATAAGACCATCACTGAAAATCAAAGGAACTGGGACTCCCAATTGAAGTTTTCTCTATGGGCTAATCGTGTAATGCCCAAATGATCCATTGGGAAATCACCTTTTGAGCTAGTATATGACAAGGTTGATGTATTCCTGTTCTAATTAGAAATTCAGTAGCTAAGTGGCTACAAGAAGCCTAAGAAGAGGTAAGCACCTTGACTAGAAGGATAAATCAGCTAGTGGATCTTCACGAGAATAGGGAGTAGGTGGGGACCAAATTGTCAAACTACCAGCAAAGGATGAAATCTCTATTTGACAAGAAGGCTAAGGACAAACCTCTTCAACAAGGAGATTTAGTTCTCAGGTGGGATTTTTGACGAGAAGACAAAGGCAAGCATGGGAAATTTGATCTGCTATGGTTCGACCCCTTCAAGATTGTAGAAGAGAGGGGAAACAACACTTACATGCTTGAAAAATTGGATGGTGAACTCCTCGAAATACTTGTAAATGGTCAGTTCCTAAAATTCTATTTTCAAAATTAGAGATATCTGTCTCATGTTCATTGTAAATATCCAGTGTGTTTGTTGAAATTGATATTTGAAATTTTCAGTTTATTATAAAAAATTCATTTTCACAGAATTATATTTTGTTTAAGAATAATTCCATGCCCAATGGAAGGAAAGGATACTGGTCTGCAGGTCCTCAAGACCTTGCCATCAAGGCATCATCCACAGTTGGAGCCAATGTTATCACTCACTACATTGTGGGTTTCATTTGGTCAAGGTTGCCCAAGAGGAGTGAAGTTTGGAGCCACTTTCCTAGGCCACAGAAGATCTTAGAGCTTGATCAGACCCCTCTAATGCCTAGTTCTTAGAAAGAGCTTTCCAACAGTATATAGAAGTCCAAAAAAGAACTCCTCGATCAGAAGTTAGAGCTTGTTGAAGATTGCCTTGGAAAGCATAGAAAACCTAGAAAATGGCTAAGTACGAGGGAAATCCCACATCCCGCAAATTGGCTATCATAGCAGTCCTTTAGTCACAGAAAACTCCAAAACTTATGGGGGCCGATCTTGCAATATAATGTTGCATCACCGGGGAAGGGCTAAAAAGAGTTAACAAAGGAAAGCATGGAAAAACAAAGGCTAGGTTGTCCCCCTTCTCTCTCCTCCACATGGCGCAATCCCACACTCCCACCATCTCGTATCCTAGAATATTAGCGGATTGGCAGGGTTTTCATTCCATAACCATGTGGGGGCCGATTCTCCGGTATAGTGTAAAATTTTTGGGAAAGGCCAAAATTCATTAACAAAGGAAATGTCTGCCAAACAAAGGTGGACAGTCCCCTTTCTCTCTCCTCCACGTGGCAGTACAAAGGGTGATGTGGCTGTACGAGAGACATCTGTCAATTAGTTTTAGCATTTGTAGGGGTTGTTAGCGCTTGAAATTTCACCTCAGGCTGAGAAAGGTAAACTTCAAGGCAACATCAAACCACTTAGCCTCGTAGCTAGCCCTACGGGGCAGGAAAGGGATCTCTCCGGTCTATCTCAGTAAAGATCTTCAATGGGCAAGATGACCAATAGGAAAACACTGATTTTAGGCTAGCAAACTGATCAAAGGGTTGATTTGGGATTTTTAGGGTTTTTGGTGGCAAATTGAGGAGGTGGCAATTTTGGGTGCGGGGATTGGACACAGTTTCTGCAGGGGGTTCTTTGGGGTGAGGTAGGAGACAGTATTGATGCCTTTGATTGAGGTGGATGATTAAGGATGACAGATGATGAGTTAAGGAGAGCAAACAATAACTTTGAATTCTCCTTAAACAGTAGAAAACATTGAAATTAAACAAAATTAAAAGCAGAGCATGACAGTCATGAGTTCTACTTTAACACTTCATTTGCTTAATGTGCAGAAGGAAAAGAAAGGAAATGATTCACATAACACACTTACAAGTACATATAGAAACACACCATCAATACATGTAACCACAAGAATCCCAAAAAGGACTGCAAAACCCTGGTCTTCCTTAGCCAAAAATTGCAGAGATACAGTGAATAATACAATGATAGCTTCTCCCTCCAGAGTCCAACCATGAAAATGAGAAAGAGAGTACATAATATAGATCATCTAACATCTTTCCCTGCCTCTAGGGGTCGAGCTCACTATCCTAGGAGCTGTTTCAACCACTTCTAAACTAAGCACTAAAAACTAGGTAGTCAAAACAACTTGCCTCTATAAGCTAGGAAACCAATTCATTCATTTAATTTTCACCTATTTCATGAATGAATCTTCTAGAAGAGATACATAAGTGTAAAAGTGTCATAAAATTACATTATTTACATCAAGGAGGATGACAATCCATTCCAAAAAATCAAACACAGTCAAAACTGCATTTTGCTGAGCTGTACACTGAAATTTTGAGAAATTTGCCTGATGGGTCGCACGCCATTTCCTGACGGGTCGCGCGCCTTTGAGGGCACTTTTGGGGCACTTCCAGGTGTCCGAATGAGGCAAGCGTAGGATTGTTGGAAAGGTCTATGAGTCTACTTTCCAACCAAACTAGAATTTTTGAATTTGGTTGTCATTTTCCCCTCCAAAATTGCAATCTCCCAAGACTGCTTTCTGTGTGTCAAAAATGTGGCAGAAAGTCATTTTTTGCTTGTTTTTTGACTTTCAGGAGGCCCAAAACTTCATAAAATCTCTTGGCAATGGGTGAGCATGTGTAACCTTTCATGCCAAATCTAGAAATGCTGAGTTTTTTGAAAATAGAGTTGCCAAGTGAAAGGGTCGCGCGGGGGGTGAGACCCGTTGAGAGGGCAAAACCTGTAAATTGCCTGAAAAAACCAAAATTGACCCAAAATGTTCAAAATTTCTTGGTATTTGTGCTGTGGCTGAGCTATTTAGTGCCTTGCTCCTTCAAGGAAGCCTCGGCCAAGATGTGGAGGGGATCGGGCCTGTTTCTCCTTTTTTGTGCCTTGGCCAACCGCCTTTGGAGCACTTTCATCTTGGCCTTGCACACGTGCATCCGTGCCCAATAATGATTCTTCATGTTTCTAAGCAATTTCTTATCTTGGTTGGCCTTGGCCAACAGCCTCTCCAAATGAGCATTGAGCCGGATAAGCATAAACTCTAGCTCAACGGGTACTAAATCACCGGGTCTTCTTCGATTCAAGTTGCGGTCACTACGAATCCTCCACAACTCATCAAGAGTTTGCTCATCCTCCAACTACTTGTTGCGCTGCTCTAAATAGGTGATCCTCCACTGTGCCATCTCTAACTTCTGCTGCAACAAGCGGTTCTCAGCCTCCTTTTGCTGAATGACCTCATGAAGCTCCATGGTAGGAGAGCGGGTATCAAGATCAATGATATCAATTTCGGGATCACTGGTCATTCCCTCGGGATCACCGGTCATTCCCTCCTCGATCATGGGCTGCTTGCCCCTCTGTGCTACCTGTGCTGCTGAAGAAGGCGAGGCCCCTTCCACCTGATGTGGAGATAGCACTCGTCGAGCCGCTACAAATAAGGCCCTTTGGCCTCTCTGATAAGTGACCAATGGAGAAGAGCTGACATATCTAGTCACGGGGGTGTCATGCTGCTATGATGGTCCTCCCTCCTCGTGAACAACCTCAGGATGTGGTGGTGGTGGTGCTGTGAAAAGCTCACGAGAGATAAACTCCTCCCATGGGATGCCCTGCTGAGCCAACTGATGTATGACCACAAGCTGAATCAAACAATAATGATAGAGGCTCCTATACTGCTGTGCTGGGCTCTTCCTCTGCATCAAGGGCACCATCCTCTCAATGTTCCGGCACAAGAAAACAGGGATGTTCATCATCTGTACCCGTGTGAAATGCATCAACAAGCGAATATGGTACGAATATACCTGTGAAAATCTGCCCTCACAGGTGAAATAGAGCATGATAAGCCTCATCATGGGGGCATACTCACTCCTCAGAAATCTGAAGGGAAATACACCCGTCAAGTGTCTCATGAATGCAGGTCTAATGAAAGGCTCATACTGAACACTGTCCAACATCTTGCACTTATTCCACACCTCTCCGACATTAGGTATCCCTGTGGCTTGAGCAATCATCTCGGGTGTCAATGTAAAATCCACCCCGGCAAGGTTCACATGTCCATCATGCAAATGCAAAACAAATAAGCGAGCCAACTCCCTGTGATGCTGAATCCGAGAGATCCTCTCGCAAAACTCATAGCAAGACATATAACGGAAGCATGATACTGCCATTGGACAAGCCTGCAAATCTGTCAAAGAGGTGGGCTCCTCTCTCCTATGATGACCGCCCTTTCCACCCTTGTGAGGCCTCCTCTGTACCTCAAACTCTGAAGCTGACGCATGGTCATCACTTTGTGCATAATTGGTTTCGGTTTCTGACATTGTTTTAGGAGCAAAGTGGCTGAAATATACTGCTGTTTCTGTTTTGTAAACTGCTGATTAGAATGTTGTTTCAAGGGGACAAGGAGCACGAGGGAAATGTTAGGGGAGGGATACTTTAAAGGGAAAACGGGAATAATAATAAAACAGGGAGTTTAGGGGAAGAATTATTGCATATACATCATTATACAATTTGATTTATAAGGATATTATGAGAGGTAGGGTTAGGGTGTAATTTTTTGATTTCTTGGGAAGAGGGGTAGGGTTTAGGGCTCTTCACATATTTGGAAGGGAAATTTACATAGAATGATAAGGAATATGAAATGGGAGATAAAAAAAAAATGAGAACAATGGGATACCTCAAAACAACATATAAAACCCTAGAAATTTGACAACTTCAAACCAAAAGCACAATGGAGACTTTCACTTGCTAATGGAGACTTTTGCAAATACAATCATGACCTTCTTGAACTGTAGCAAGCAATAATTTTTTATGATGGAGGGCCTACCTTGCAAAATTTAGCAATTTGTGGCTCCTTGGCAAATTTGTTGGCGGTTTTGCAGAGAGAGTGTTGATGGGTCGCGCGCCTCACCCAACGGGTCGCGCGCGTTGTAAATTAACACTGGCGGAGGGTGCATGACGGGTCGCGTGCCTGGTTCGACGGGTCGCGCGCCTTCCCAACTCACAAACTTCACTCAAACTCTCTTGCAATCAGTTGCTCTATCACTTGGATGCATAATGAGGCTTGATAGAGGGAGATTAGGGCTTTTATAGCCTTGTTTGAATTAATTTCATATCATAACCCACTTTATAATGTTTTTCCATGACACTTTATAAACTTGACTTTTTTGGTTTCCTTTTGTCCTGAAATTGATTGATTTGATGATTTTCTTTGATAATTTTTGCAGGGATAGCATCTGAGGGATCTTGACGAGGGAGCCAGGGTTACATGTTGTCCTTTGAATCATTTTGAATTTTTACAATTTTTACAAAAATGAGAAAAATACCTTGTCTTTAAAAACAGGGTTTTCAAATCCAAGATTAAAATTGGCTGTACAAGATGAAATTTTTCGAAGAAGCACTTTGAAAATCATCCCTCTGGCTTGCTGGGTACTTATTGACCTTCAGAGACATGAGATTTGAAGACAAACTTGACCAAAAACCCTAGACCTAAAAATTTGATCTCAAGACAATAGACAAGTAACCTTGACAAAGTTTAATGACTGAAACAAGCTGATCCAGCAGTGCCCACAGGGGGACAAAGACACCAGCTCCTCCATCAGGGTTATGGCATGCTTAACGGAATGCAAAGAATGACACTGATGAGACACCTACCTATGCAAATGCAAAGAGCTTTGATCGCTGATGGAGGGCTACTAGACCAACTCTAATAGGGGTGAAATGGGGTCATTCCCGAGTGCCATGTGTCACCACTCATAGGGTGACACATGCAAGTGATGACATCAACCCGCAAATCAACGATCACAACTGTTAAGGGGAAAAGCTACAGGTAAAACGCCATCAAGCACTGGGATGTGGGATTCCAAGTAACAAAGGGAAAAGCCCCCCCCACCCAGATGCGATAATTTATTATGGCATGATCTATAAGGATCTCGTGTTTTGACTGTCGGCCCATGCTAAGGAAAAAGGTAAAGGGTCCCCCTCTCCTGCATTGCGAATGTGATGTCTTAGGTGGGCCCGATCCTTTAGATTGGCAATCACAAGTGTCTAGGGAAGAAGCTTAAGGTAAAATCATAGTAATGTATTGATATGTAGGATTTTTCAGTACAAAGGAAAAGGCTCCCATATACGGGTCTGAAGGGCTTAGCACCTCAGGGGTAAGCCCCTAGTTCCAACCCCCAATCAAATGAGGAAATCCACACGAGGGGCTATAATAAAGGGGGCTAAGGGGGAAATAAAAAATGACCATTTCGCCTATTTTAGAGGAAAAAATCCCAAGGTGCAAGACTACATTGTTACACTAGAATGCATATCACCCACTACATCAAGGCACCGATAATGCAGTACATAGGTTTAATGGGAAGATGGGCTGGTAGCTAGTAGACTTAAATGGAGCATGGCACAACATTAGAGCAGTACGTAGGACTCAAGAAGATTAAGGGTTCAGCATGGAGCCCCATCCCTCTACACAAAAAAATACCTTCAAGGCGGGCACTTACAGTTGTCCACACCCCCACTTCAGAGAACAAGGCATCCTAGTAGTAAATGCAAAAGCACCGGGGTTGGTTGAGTAGCATAGGAGGCCATACCATGAACAAATTACAGCTTGACGCATAGGTGATCAAAGGATGGACACAAAGATTTTCATTTACTTTTATGTCTAGTAATTTACTTATTTTTGTCCTGTAACATGCTTTCCTTCCAAGGAGGCATTTAATTTTGTAATATTTTGGTGCCACAAAGCCATTCATGACTGATATAGCTAGTTGACCTAACAATTGAATCTAGACCATAGATATTTTTGCTATAATGTATGTTCTTGCTCCCCTCTCCAGATAAATAGGGGAAAGTAAGACTTAGAAAAGGTTCAAAAATTCTATAGAAAACACTGCATGCTATTTTAAGACTGTATCTCTTTGTAATACAAATCTTTTTTAGAATATCAAGGAAACAATGGTGATTCCCCCTTCAAGTATTACAGTATGTGTTCTCTTTGTCAAACTCATTTTTATGTGCATGCTTCTTCCATGAATTCATGCAATTATAGTTTCTATAAATATTTGAATCTCCCTCACATATTCATTAGTATCTACATGTTAATGCAAATGCCTATAACTGTTTCACAGATTCATTTGTCTCAACATTGTTTATGAATATGCCTGTGTGTACTATTGAAATTATATCTTTAATCTACAAGACATGAATCATAGCTTTCAACTCCTCCTTCATTCATTATTTCTACTTGTAACTCAAATAAGTATAGAAATCCTTAATGCCTCGAGCTCTATGTGTTAAGTGCAGAAAGTTTGAAGCCTTATGCTCTATGTGATGAGTTTCTCCTTCTCTTTTCCCTCTCTCATCTGCTATGTAAAATCTTATTAAATTGTAAGACCTTGAAACACTCAGCCTCCACTATTTTTATGCTTATTATTTAGATTTGAACCCATGAAGAAGTACCAAAAATCCATGTCTTATTTCTTTGGATAAATGAAACAATCCATCTCCTATATATATATATATATATATATCTATATATATATATATATATATATATATATATATATATATATATATCTGTGTGTGTGTGTGTGTGTGTATCTATATAACCTAATTGATGTCTCCAATTTCCTATAAATCATTTGAGACACACCAATCTAGATGTGCCCAGGCACTAGTCTTGTAAGTAATCCAAGGCTGTCTCTAGGAGCTACAAAACCTTGTCAATTATTTCCTTCAATTGTAACTTTATCTCTACTAACTCTAGTGTGCTCATGCTATACATTTCCTTCAATGCTGATGCTACCCATGGTAACAACTCAATGGAAAATTCCACTTCTCTGTGAGGCAGAAACTCTAAAATATCTACTGGAAGCACATCCTAAAACTGCTACAAGATTGGGTACCTTCTTAATATGTTCGGATCCTCAACATCCTTACCATTATCACTACAAATATGCACTACAAATAATGCACATCCTTTTTTGAGACTGCACTTTTATTGTATAGCTATCACCATTCTAACTAGTGTTGCCTTCTTTTTACCCTGCAATATTTTGTTCTCCATTGTCATCCAAACATTCAATGGTCTTGTCATAACAATTCACTTTGGTCCTACGAAGACACAACCAGTCCATACCCAAAAGAATACTATATGATTCCAACAAAAATACATTCAAATGTGTTGAGGTAGGCATACCATTAAATTCGAATGCACAAGCTCTTATCGAGTGATACACTCTCTTCTTTGTACCTATAGCCAACTACACTAACCAGGATCCTACATGCACTTCTTTATTCAAACCAAACTTATCCACCAAGCGAGGACTATCATAACTATAATCAGATCCAAGTTCAATCGAAATGGAAACAAATTGATCACAATGCTTACCATCCATCTTGATAATAATTTCCTAGTGATCTGCATGCTTGTTATCCAACACTTCATAAATCCTTTGAATGCTCTACCCAACATCCCCAACTATCTATGCTTCCTATGCACTATGAATATGAGGCCTACAGCTTTGATTTTACGGTCTTAAGATGCTCCTTCTCACATTTCCAACACTATAACCATCCTATACCATCACCTCTATTCTATTACCATCCAGGTTGTGACCCATTAAATTTCTTGTAAGGTGAAACATTTTCTTTCTCACTTGCATCTTGAGGCCTTATTCTTTTCAACTGCCTTTTACATTTAGCTTTGTCTTTCCTTTTCCAACCTTGCTGAAATTTTGTCTTATGCTTACACTGCTCATAAAAATGCTTAAATTTTCCAATAACTTCCTCAAGTGACTAAGGCTCATCATACTCAATCCGATCTCTAAATGCTAATGGAAATCCACTGACAAATCTCTAAACTTTATCCTTCTCATCCTTAAGATACAGTACATACCTCAATAACTCTATAAACTTAGTCATATACTCCTCATCTGTCATCGATCCCATCTTTAGCTCATAGAATTCATTGGATTTCCTATTCTAGTACCTCTATGACAAGTACTTCTTCCTAAAAAGTCTCTTAAATTCATTCTAACTCAACTCCTTTGTCCTGATGTCTCTAACCCACTTCACATCTTCCCACCAGATGCCCACTTTCCTTTTGAGGCCGAAGATAGCTATTATAGCCTTCATGTTCTCTATGTAATAATGTAGCTCAAATAATTTCTTCATCCTAAGTAACCATGCCTTTGCATCCTCTAGCTTCTTCAAACATCCATGAAAGGTAGGTGGCTTCACTTTCTTGAACTCATATGGAAAATATCCCCTATCACTCCTCCCGTAAGGATGATAATGATGATGATCATAGTGCTTGTTAAAACCAGAACTAAAATAGAACCTGTGTTCATCACCTCTCCTATCTAGAGTATCCAAGAGGCTACCATCTCTAATCATGTCATCTCTATCCGACCTGTGTCCACCATGAGATCTACTGCCATATGCCCCATTTTTTTTCCTTCTGTCCATGGCTGATATGAAGTGGTGCCTATCTCTGCAATTTTGAAAAACTTTGAAAGATTACTGCATTTACTTCTTCTTGTTTCTCCTATGCCTGGATGATCCTATTATTATTTGCCTTGCAACTTCTTATTTTTTCCTTCAAGCTTCTCAATGTGTCTACTAAGTCAGAAGAATGCCCAACACCATGCTACTCATTTGACCCATAGGGAGAATCTTGTGAAGTATAGTCTACCATCCTACTAGTAATCTTTGATCTCTTTCCTACAAGTACACCATTTCAGTTAAAACCAAAACATAACATAATCAACATACCTCAGTATGGTTCGGGGGAGGATATCTCATCTCCAAGAGTAACCATATTAGCACAATACATGTATAATAAAAATCACATCAGAAATACTACCAGTTTAAGCACTATCCAATTATCAATTCCTTATCATACCAACCACATACCATGACTTCATGCATGACAACTACAACCATATCAATGTATGCATGACAATATATAAGAACTGGCAACATAACCAATGCATAACCCACATACACTCATGATGACCACATCCAAAACACACCATCCAATTTCACATGGCGACACCACTGCAACCGTGGCCACCACCATGCATGCACAACAAGTACATATACCACAAGCATAGATAACACATATATGCAACCAACATGAATGCATGACTATTAAAGACATATTTGGGCACTGTAAACCCAATCTTATATGTCGATAAACCAATGCTCTTTAACCCCTAAAAGTGTTGTTGCATATCCTAAAGGATCATGGTCAACTAATTACATCATTCCCCAGAAGTTCCACCTGAAAAACCACTCAGAACTGGCCAAAATTGGACCTTACTGACTTCTCGACTCTCAGAGTGCAATGCATACTGAGTCCTACACTAGCCAGGTGCAATGCATACTGAAGAGGGCTTCTGTGGGGTGCGATGAGCGAGAATGGATAAATTTCTGAGACAGTTTACGAAGTGGATGCTCATGGAATCTTCTAGAAACTTCTCCTATGACACTTGCCTCTCTGAATTCACGTAGGGATGAGTAAGAGATCCAAGAAATCTCCAAGTGGAACCAAGAACTACAAGTGGAATGATACTAATCAAAAACCTAGAGATGACTCATATCCTTGCAGACTTCTATGAAAGGATCCCTTATCTGAGAGATCTGGAGGCTGGAATTTTGTAATTTGTAAGGAAATGCTGATAGTTTGTCTTTGAGAAGGAGCATTGCATTGTTGGGTGATCTTACTTTTCATGAGGTGAAGAGGGTTTTTATGCTGGGAGGATGATGCTGGATCAGACAGCTAGGTTGTAATTTTCCCTTCTATTTTAATAAAGTTCTTTGAGTTTTCCTCCATAAAATCGTGTACTTGTGAATCTTGTTATTTGTGAATGCCATTGTATGTTCAATGTATTTCTGATTCTGCATTGTTTATGATATTATAGATCGAGATGTTTTGATGGTGTTTTGTTACTTTGTTTCTATAGGTATTCTCTAAGCGGGACAAGTAGGAGAGGAGTTGCAAGCTATATCAAGGGGGAGAGAAATCAAGCAAGGAGTCAAGCGAAAGATCCAAGTTGGCCAAGATTTTATCTGAATCCAACTCGAAAGCTCTAGGCATAAGAATGATCATAGAGGAAGGAAAACCAGAGGATCACCAGAGCGGAATTAAAACAGATGAGCATAAGATCTATGCCAAACATGAGGGATCACCTAGGTATAAAAAAATTGTTCATTACCACTTATTCCTAAGATGCTTGTTGGGATTGGATAGATATAAATACAAGAGTCTAAGATTGCAGGCACAAAAATACATTATATCAATGGACTGCTCTATTGGAAGTACCCGGTGGGGGTATTACTGCTATGTTTGGTTGAGGGAGAAACCCATTGAGTGATCGAGTATTTCCATGGGAGAGTCTATGGAGGACACTACAATTGGAAGGAGACAACACAAAAAATCCTCAAGGTAGAATTTTACTAGCCCACGCTATTTGTAGATGTTTATTCTCAGGTAAGGTCATGCCAAAAATGAAAATTGTTTGCTGAAAGGCATAAGTTTTTTCGTCTCCCCCTGATTATTGTGCATGTAGAGGGGCCTTTTAAATAGTGGGGATTGGACTTCATTGGAGAAATAAACCCACCATCTAGTGGCCAACATAAATGGATTTTAATAGCCACTGATTATTTCACCAAGTGCATAAAGGCTATCCTAGCTAGAAATGCTATGGACTCAAAGGTGATAAAATTCATGGAAGAGAACATACTATCCTACTTTGGGTGTCCTTTTAAAATCATCATTGATAATGCATAGGTATCCAAATATGCCAAGTTCACCAACTTCTACCATAAATTTAATATCATTTTTGGGAACTCCACTACATACTACCCTCAAGGGAATGGCTTGGATGAATCTTCTAATAAAAATGTGGTGAGGGTTCTAAATAAGACCATCACTGAAAATCAAAGGAACTGGGACTCCCAATTGAAGTTTTCTCTATGGGCTAACCGTGTAATTCCCAAATGATCCACTGGGAAATCACCTTTTGGGCTAGTATATGACAAGGTTGATGTATTCTTGATCTAATTAGAAATTCAGTAGCTAAGTTGCTACAAGAAGCCTAGGAAGAGGTAAGCACCTTGACTAGAAGGATAAATCAGCTGGTGGAGCTTCATGAGAATAGAGAGTAGGTGGGGATCAAATTGTCAAACTACCAGCAAAGGATGAAATCTCTATTTGACAAGAAGACTAAGGACAAACCTCTTCAACAAGGAGATTTAGTTCTTAGGTGGGATTTTTGACGAGAAGACAAAGGCAAGCATGGGAAATTTGATCTGCTATGGTTCGTCCCCTTCAAGATTGTAGAAGAGAGGGGAAAAAACACTTACATGCTTGAAAACTTGGATGGTGTACTCCTAGAACTACTTGTAAATGGCCAGTTCCTAAAATTCTATTTTCAAAATTAGAGATATCTGTCTCATGCTCATTGTAAATATCCAGTGTGTTTGTTGAAATTGATATTTGAAATTTTCAGTTTATTATAAAAAAGTCATTTTCACAGAATTATATTTTGTTCAAGAATAATTCCATGCCCAATGGAAGCAAAGGATACTGGTCTGCAAGTCCTCAAGACCTTGCCATCAAGGCATCATCCCCAGTTGGAGCCAATGTTATCACTCACTGCATTGTGGGTTTCATTTGGTCAAGGTTACCCAAGAGGAGTGAAGTTTGGAGCCATTTTCCTAGGCCACAGAAGATCTTAGACTTGATCAGACCCCTCTAATGCCTAGTTCTCAGAAAGAGCTTTCCAATGGTATATAGATGTCCAAAAAAGGACTCCTCTATCAGAAGTTAGAGCTTGTTGAAGATTACCTTAGAAAGCATAGAAAACCTAGAAAATGGCTAAGTATGAGGGAAATACCACATCCCACAAATTGGCTAGCATAGCAGTCCTTTAGTCACAGAAAACTCCAAAAATTATGGGGGATGATCTTGCAATATAATGTTGCATCACCGGGGAAGGGCTAAAAAGAGTTAACAAAGGAAAGCATGGAAAAACAAAGGCTAGGTTGTCCCCCTTCTCTCTCCTCCACATGGCGCAATCCCACACTCCCACCATCTCGTATCCCGGAATATTAGCGGATTGGCAGGGTTTTCATTCCAAGAACATGTGGGGGCCGATTCTACGGTATAGTGTAAAAGTTCTAGGAAAGGCCAAAATTCATTAACAAAGGAAATGCCTGCCAAACCAAGGTGGACGGTCCCCTTTCTCTCTCCTCCACGTGGCAGTATGAAGTGTGATGTGGTTGTATGGGAGACATCTGTCAATTAGTTTTAGCATTTTTAGGGGTGAAATGGGGTCATTCCTGAGTGCCATGTGTCACCACTCATAGGGTGACACATGTAAGTGATGACATCAACCCGCAGATCAACGATCACAACTGTTAAGGGGAAAAGCTAAAGGTAAAACACCATCAAGCACTAGGATGTGGGATTCCCAGTAACAAAGGGAAAAGCGCCCCCCCCCTCGTCTCCCAGATGCGGTAATTTATTATGGCATGATCTATAAGGATCTCATGTTTTGACTGTCGGCCCATGCTAAGGAAAAAGGTAAAGGGTCCCCCTCTCCTGCATTGCGAATGTGATGTCTTAGGTGGGCCCTATCCTTTAGATTGGCAATCACAAACGTCTAGGGAAGAAGCTTAAGGTAGAAGCACAGTAAAGTGTTGATATGTAGGATTTTTCAATACAAAGGAAAAGGCTCCCATATACGGGTCTGAAGGGCTTAGCACCTTAGGGGTAAGCCCCTAGTTCTAACCCCCAATCAAATGAGGAAATCCACATGAGGGTATATAGTAAAGGGGGCTAAGGGGGAAATAAAAAATGACCATTTCGCCTATTTTAGAGGAAAAAATCCCAAGCTGCGAGACTACATTGTTACACTAGAATGCATATCACCCACTACATCAAGGCACCAATAGTGCAGTACATAGGTTTAATGGGAAGATGGGCCGGTAGCTAGAAGAATTAAATGGAGCATGGAACAACATTAGAGCAGTACACAGGACTCAAGAAGATTAATGGCTCAGCATGGAGCCCCATCCCTCTACACACAAAAATACCTTCAAGACAGGCACTTACAGATGTCCACACCCCTGCTTCAGAGAACAAGGCATCCTAGTAGTAAATGCAGAAGCACCAGGGTTGGTTGAGTAGCATAGGAGGCCATACCATGAGCAAATTACAGCTTGACGCATAGGAAATCAAAGGATGGACACAAAGATTTTCATTTACTTTTCTATCTAGTAATTTACTTATTTTTGTCCTATAACATGCCTTCCTTCCAAGGAGGCATTTAATTTTGTAATATTTTGGTGCCACAAAGCCATTCATGACTGATATAGCTAGTTGACCTAACAATTGAATCTAGACCATAGATATTTTTGCTATAATGTATGTTCTTGCTCCCCTCTCCATATAAATAGGGGAAATTAAGACTTAGAAAAGGTTCAAAAATTCTATAGAAAACACTGCATGCTATTTTAATACTGTATCTCTTTGTAATACAAATCTTTTTTAGAATATCAAGGAAACAATTGTGATTCCCCCTTCAAGTATTACAGTATGTGTTCTCTTTGCCAAACTCATTTTTATGTGCATGCTTCTTCCATGAATTCATGCAATTATAGTTTCTATAAATATTTGAATCTCCCTAACATATTCATTAGTATCTACATGTTAATGCAAATGCCTATAATTGTTTCACAGATTAATTTGTCTCAACATTGTTTATGAATATGCTTGTGTGTACTATTGAAATTATATCTTTAATCTACAAGACATGAAACATAGCTTTCAACTCCTCCTTCATTCATTATTTCTACTTGTAACTCAAATAAGTATAGAAATCCTTAATCCCTCGAGCTCTATGTGTTAAGTGTAGAAGGTTTGAAGCCTTATGCTCTATGTGATGAGTTTCTCCTTCTCTTCGCCCTCTCTCATCTACTATGTAAAATCTTATTAAATTGTAAGACCTTGAAACACTCAGCCTCCTCTATTTTATGCTTATTATTTAGATTTGAACCCATGAAGAAGTACCAAAAATCCATGTCTTATTTCTTTGGATAAATGAAGCTATCCATCTCCTATATATATATATATATGTGTGTGTGTATGTATATATATGTGTGTGTGTGTGTGTGTGTATCTATATAACCTAAGTGATGTCAACAGTTTCCTATAAATCATTTGAGACACATCAATCTAGATGTGCCCAGGCACTGGTCTTGTAAGTAATCCAAGGCTGTCTCTAGGAGCTACAACACCTTGTCAATCATTTCCTTCAATTGTAACTTCATCTCTACTAACTCTAGTGTGCTCATGCTATACATTTCCTTCGATGCTGATGCTACCCATGGTAACAACTCAATGGAAAATTCCACTTCTCTGTGAGGCAGAAACTCTAAAATACCTACTAGAAACATATCCTAAAACTGCTACAAGATTGGGTACCTTCTCAATATGTTCGGATCCTCAACATCCTTACCTTTATCACTAGAAATATGCGCTACAAATAATGCACATCCTTTTTTGAGACTGCACTTTTATTGTATAGCTATGACCATTCTAACCAGTGTTGCCTTCTTTTTACCCTGCAATATTTTGTTCTCCATTGTCATCCAAACATTCAATGGTCTTGTCATAACAATCCACTTTGGTCCTACAAAGACACAACCAGTCCATACCCAAAAGAATACTATATGATTCCAACAAAAATACATTCAAATGTGTTGAGGTAGGCATACCATTAAATTCGAATGCACAAGCTCTTATCGAGTGATACACTCTCTTCTTTGTACCTATAGCCAACTGCACTAACCAGGATCCTACATGCACTTCTTTATTCAAACCACACTTATCCACCAAGCGAGGACTATCATAACTATAATCAAATCCAAGTTCAATCGAAATGGAAACAAATTGATCGCAATGCTTGCCATCCATCTTGATAATAATTTCCTAGTGATCTGCATGCTTGTCATCCAACACTTCATAAATCCATTGAATGCTCTACCCAACATCCCCAACTATCTATGCTTCCTATGCACTATGAATATGAGGCCTACCACTTTGATTTTATCGTCTTAAGATGCTCCTTCTCACATTTCCAACACTATAATCATCCTATACCATCACCTCTATTCTATTATCATCCATGTTGTGACCCATTAAAGTTCTTGTAAGGTGAAACATTTTCTTTCTCACTTGCATCTTGAGGCCTTATTCTTTTCAACTACCATTTACATTTAGCTTTGTCTTTCCTTTTCCAAACTTGCTGAAATTTTGTCTTGTGCTTAGACTGCTCATAAAAATGCTTAAATTTCCCAATAACTTCCTCAAGTGACTAAGGCTCCTCATACTCAATCCGATCTCTAAATGCTAATGGAAATCCACTGACAAATCTCTAAACTTTAGCCTTCTCATCCTTAAGATACAGTACATACCTCAATAACTCTATAAACTTAGTCATATACTCCTTATCTGTCATCGATTCCATCTTTAGCTCATAGAATTCATTGGATTTCCTATTTTAGTACCTCTATGACAAGTACTTATTCCTAAAAAGTCTCTTAAATTCATTCCAACTCAACTCCTTTGTCCTGATGTCTCTAACCCACTTCACATCTTCCCACCAGATGCCCACTTTCCTTTTGAGGCTGAAGATAGCTAGTATAGCCTTCATGTTCTCTATGTAATAATGTAGCTCAAATAATTTCTTCATCCTAAGTAACCATGCCTTTGCATCCTCTAGCTTCTTCAAACATCCATGAAAGGTAGGTGGCTTCACATTCTTGAACTCATATGGAAAATATCCCCTATCACTCCTCCTGTAAGGATGATAATGATGATGATCATAGTGCTTGTTAAGACCAGAACTAAAATAGAACCTGTGTTCATCACCTCTCCTATCTAGAGTATCCAACAGCCTACCATCTCTAATCGTGTCATCTATATCCAACCTGTGTCCACCATGAGATCTACTGCCATATGCCCCATTTTGTTTTCCTTCTGCCCATGGCTGATATGAAGTGGTCCCTATCTCTGCAATTTTGAAAAACTTTGAAAGATTATTGCATTTACTTCTTCTTGTTTCTCCTATGCCTGGATGATCTTATTATTATTTTCCTTGCAACTTCTTATTTTTTCCTTCAAGCTTCTCAATGTGTCTACTAAGTCAGAAGAATTCCCAACACCATGCTACTCATTTGACCCATAGGGAGAATCTTGTGAACTATAGTCTACCATCCTACTAATAATATTTGATCTCTTTCCTACAAGTACACCATTTCAACTAAAACCAAAACATAACATAATCAACATACCTCAGTATGGTTCAGGGGAGGATATCTCACCTCCAAGAGTAACCATATTAGCACGATACATGTATAATAAAAATCACATCAGAAATACTACCAGTTTAACCACTATCCAATTATCAATTCCTTATCATACCAACCACATACCATGACTTCATGCATGAAAACTACAACCATATCAATGTATTCATGACAATATATAAGAACTGACAACATAACCAATGCATAACCCACATACACTCATGATGACCACATCCAAAACACACCATCCAATTTCACATGGCGACACCACTGCAACCGTGGCCACCACCATGCATGCACAACAAGTACATATACCACAAGCATAGATAACACATATATGCAACCAACATGAATGCATGACTATTATAGACATATTTTGGCATTGTAACCCCAATCTTATATGTCAATAAACCAAGGCTCTTTAACCCCTAAAAGTGTTGTTTCATACCCTAAAGGATCATGGTCAATTGATTACATCATTCCCCAGAAGTTCCACCTGAAAAACCACTCAGAACTGGCCAAAATTGGACCTTACTGACTGCTCCACTATCAGAGTGCAATGCATACTGAATCCTACACTATCCAGGTGCAATGCATACTGAAGAGGCCTTCTGTGTGGTGCGATGAGTGAGAATGGACAAATTTCAAAGATAGTTTACTAAGTGGATGCTCATGGAATCTTATAGAAACTTCTCCTATGACACTTGCCTCTCTGAATTCACCCAGGGATGGGTAAGAGATCCAAGAAATCTCCAAGAGGAACCAAGAAATACAAGTGGAATGATACTAATAAAAAACCTAGAGATGACTCATATCCTTGCAGACATCTATGAATGGATCCCTCATCTGAGAGATCTGGAGGCTGGAATTTTGTAATTTGTAAGGAAATGCTGCTAGTTTGTCTTCGAGAAGGAGCATCGAATTGTTGGGTGATCTTGCTTTTCATGAGGTGAAGAGGGTTTTGATGCTGGGAGGATGATGCTGGATCAGACAACTAGGTTGTAATTTTCCCTTCTATTTTAATAACGTTCTTTGAGTTTTCCTCCATACAATCGTGTACTTGTGAATCTTGTTATTTGTGAATGCCATTGTATGTTCAATGTATTTCTGATTCTGCATTGTTTATGATATTATAGATCGAGATGTTTTGATGGTGTTTTGTTACTTTGTTTCTACGGGTATTCTCTAAGCGGGACAAGTAGGAGAGGAGTTGCAAGCTCTATCAAGGGGGAGAGAAATCAAGCAAGGAGTCAAGCGAAAGATCCAAGTTGGCCAAGATTTTATTTGAATCCAACTGGAAAGCTCTAGGCATAAGATTGATCATAGAGGAAGGAAAACCAGAGGATCACCAGAGCGGAATTAAAACAGATGAGCATAAGATCTATGCCAAACATGAGGGATCACCTAGGTATAAAAAAATTGTTCATTACCTCTTATTCCTAAGATGTCGGTTGGGATTGGATAGATATAAATACAAGAGTCTGAGATTGCAGGCACAAAAATACATTATATCATTGGACTGCTCTACTGGAAGGACCCGGTGGGGGTATTACTGCTATGTTTGGTTGAGGGAGAAACCCATGAAGTGATCGAGTATTTCCATGGGAGAGACTGTGGAGGACACTACAATTGGAAGGAAATAACAAAAAAAATCCTCAAGGCAGAATTTGACTAGCCCACGCTATTTGTAGATGTTTCTTCTCAGGTAAGGTCATACCAAAAATGAAAATTGTTTGTTGAAAGACATAAGTTTTTTCCTCTCCCCCTGATTATTGTGCATGTAGAGGGTCCTTTTAAATAGTGGGGATTGGACTTCATTGGAGAAGTAAACCCACCATCTATTGGCCAACATAAATGGATTTTAATAGCCACTGATTATTTCACCAAGTGCATAGAGGCTATCCTAGCTAGAAATGATACTGACTCAAAGGTGATAAAATTCATGGAAGAGAACATACTATCCTGCTTTGGGTTTCCTTTTAAAATCATCATTGATAATGCATAGGTATTCAAATATGTCAAGTTCACCAACTTCTGCCATAAATTTAATATCATTATTGGGAACTCCACTACATACTACCCTCAAGGGAATGGCTTGGATTAGTCTTCTAATAAAACTGTGGTGAGGGTTCTAAATAATACCATCACTGAAAATCAAAGGAACTGGGACTCCCAATTGAATTTTTCTCTATGGGCTAACCGTGTAATGCCCAAATGATCCACTGGGAAATCACCTTTTGAGCTAGTATATGACAAGGTTGATGTATTCCTGATCTAATTAGAAATTCAGTAGCTAAGTTGCTACAAGAAGCCTAGGAAGAGGTAAGCACCTTGACTAGAAGGATAAATCAGATGGTGGAGCTTCATGAGAATAGAGATTAGGTGGGGACCAAATTGTCAAACTACCAGCAAAGGATGAAATCTCTGTTTGACAAGAACGCTAAGGACAGACCTCTTCAACAAGGAGATTTGGTTCTCAGGTGGGATTTTTGACGAGAAGACAAAGGCAAGCATGGGAAATTTGATCTGCTATGGTTCGGCCCCTTCAAGATTGTAGAAGAGAGGGGAAACAACACTTACATGCTTGAAAACTTGGATGGTGAACTCCTGGAACTACTTGTAAATGGTCAGTTCCTAAAATTCTATTTTCAAAATTAGGGATATCTGTATCATGCTCATTGTAAATATCCAGTGTGTTTGTTGAAATTGATATTTGAAATTTTCAATTTATTATAAAAAAGTCATTTTCACAAAATTATATTTTTTTAAGAATAATTCCATGCCCAATGGAAGGAAAGGATACTGGTCTGCAGGTCCTCAAGACCTTGCCATCAAGGCATCATCCGCAGTTGGAGCCAATTTTATCACTCATTGCATTGTGGTTTTCATTTGGTCAAGTTTGCCCAAGAGGAGTGAAGTTTGGAGCCACTTTCCTAGGCCACAGAAGATCTTAGACTTGATCAGACCCCTCTAATGCCTATTTCTTAGAAAGAGCTTTCCAACAGTATATAGAAGTCCAAAAAAGGACTCCTCGATCAGAAGTTAGAGCTTGTTGAATATTGCCTTGGAAAACATAGAAAACCTAGAAAATGGCTAAGTACGAGGGAAATCCCACATCCCGCAAATTGGCTATCATAGCAGTCCTTTAGTCACAGAAAACTCCAAAACTTACTGGGGTCGATCTTGCAATATAATGTTGCATCACCAAGGATGGGCTAAAAAGAGTTAACAAAGGAAAGCATGCAAAAAACAAAGGCTAGGTTGTCCCCCTTCTCTCTCCTCCACATGGCGCAATCCCACACTCCCACCATCCCGTATCCCGGAATATTAGCGGATTGGCAGGGTTTTCATTCCGAGACCATGTGGGGGCCGATTCTACAGTATAGTGTAAAAGTTCTGGGAAAGGCCAAAATTCATTAACAAAGGAAATGCCTACCAAACCAAGGTGGACGGTCCCCTTTCTCTCTCCTCCATGTGGCAGTACGAAGGGTGATGTGGCTGTATGGGAGACATCTGCCAATTGTGTATGAGTGTTAATCGCCTTTGAGTTTTTTTATTTTTTTATCTTTGGAACTCTCAAGAAATTTTCTTGACTTGCACTTGATTGGTTCTTAGATTACATTAGAATCATTTTGTGTTTGAGAATTCTCTTGCATAGATCACATTTGCATAATTAGAATTCTCATTTTCAGAATATGAATGAAAAATGTGCATAGATTACATTTGGATACTTTTCAAGTGAATTGTGCATAGTTTACATTCTGAAAAATCAATTGTAGACTTAGATCAACTTTCTTTGATTTGAATTTACATATTTTTATGCTTGTTTTAACACATAAAAATATAAATAAAAACTGTTTTGGAATTAATTTGCATTAGTTTTTCTTGATGAAATTAGTGCATTAGAGAAATTGTTATATTTTCTCTTAGTGAAAATTTTTTGCATTGTTGAAAGTGAATGGAAACTCTCTCCTTACTTTAGTTAGGATTCATCGAATTGAAAAGATTACATTATCATATTTGATTGCATTCAGTTTTGGGTCGGGTCATAACACCATTGGTTTCATATCCATTTAGCCTTTTGAGTAATAACAGCCTAAATAACACAGCGCTTAATTAAAATTCATCTAGTAATTTTTACATTTTTAGGGCTCTTTCCACCAATCTAGCTTAGGCTAGTGTCTTGGAATAGGTTTTAGTTAACTCTCCAAGACAGTAAAACAAACAAGTAGTTGTATCTTGCGGTAGAAGATAAATTCCAATTGTTACATCTATGCTCTGGGAAAGCTCCTCTTAAAGGAGAAGCACGAGATCATATTTGAACCAATGTGGGAATCAATCCTTCCTCATTGGGAACGATAGAAGATATTCACGTATTAAAAATAGTAAACCTTGGATTGACCATTGTCGAGGAGCCTGGGGTCACTTGTTGGTAAACCTTGGATTTTGTCAAGGAGCCTTCAAGGGGATTGAGCTTGTTACTCTGCCCTTGCGTGCGTATCGGATCGTAGACTGTTCCCCCAGGTATATTTGTTTCTGTTGGTAACCATAGTGACCATATTCTATAGGATTCTTTCCTAAGGTGATGGTGGATGGAAGATCCCACTGTACCTGGAGCAGACGTCGGCTAGAGTCACTTGGATTTTCTGGGGGGTTCTCTTCACTCGAGACGGTTTAGTGGAGAAACTTGTGCCATTCTATTCATTAAGCAGGTTGTCAGGGTAACTGTTCCAACTACCATTTGTGTATTGAATTCTGCGACATTGGATTTCATCACCAACTAGTGTTTTCGGTACGAAAAGTTACTGTTTGTGTGTGGTTTGACTCCTAGATTTGATAGCACATGTTAATTTGTTTGTTTTTACTTTTAGAGACCATAGGTGTTAATTGTGAATTTTAATTGTTAGGTGTGAATTGCGAATTGTTAATTTTAGTTTTAAATTGTTAATAAAATTCACCGAAGTTGAATATAATGGCAAATGTTCTGGAATTTACCAACCAAGGAACCCCTCTTAACGAGAATCCTAGTACTTTTCCTTACTTTGGAAATGTTGGTCCTCCTTATATGGCTACTTTGTCATTACCTGGATTTACAATAGGTTTACCGATATGGTTATTTTCAACTTCGTTGGCCCCAAATACTCCAATTGTTCCACCTCAACCGAATGCTTCACCTCAACAGAGTTCACCATCTCAACATCACCAACCTTCTGTTGACCCTTTACCTTCTTCGCCTAATTTTTCTTCCTCCATTTCTTCCTCTTCACTTGGTAAAAGCCTTGATGCTAGTATCTAGGTGACTAAGAAGAAGAAGAAAGGGAAGAAGAAGAAGAAGAAGCAAGATAAGAAAGAAGTCAACCAACCAACCACGACTGTAGGTGTTAGTTGTGTTGAGGAAAACTCCGACATGCATCGTAAACCTAAATACCCTTGCAGGCTTTGTAAGGGTGACCACTTCCTTATCAATTGTCCTGGTATTCCAAAGGTCTTGGAAGTATGGTCATAAAAATCTCATCAACTTTCCATTGATCCATCAACCAGTGATAGTCAGGTTCCTGGGAAAAAGGGTAAAGTTAGGTTTCCTTGTAAGTTATGCAAAGGGAGTCATCAAACTCACGTTTTCCCTCACATGGATGAAGCCTCGAAATTGTTGGAAAACCTTACTGTTCCACAACAAGAATTTCCAACTAGTTACCGTAAACTTTCTCCCAACCTACCGTCCACTGACGGAGTGATTGATCTAATTTCAAGTATAGTCGATCCCACTCTTCCATTGCAGAGTGAAACTCATATCACTCAGCTTAATGGTCCATTAGTTGATCAAGTGGTCGATTCAATTTCACATTCGGTCGATCCCACTCTCCCTTTAGAGAGTGAACTTCATACCACTCAGGTTCTTTTTGTTACATCAGATTCTTTTATGCGGGGGGCATTTCACCTATTTCTACAGAACCCCCTCCAAGTACTGAGGTCTTTTCCTTTGATTGGAATAGACTGACAGAACCTCGTCTTCCTTCCTCCATCCCTTTCCAAATCATTGTCAAGCCTGGTAGTAGGGACATGCACCGCACACAGGTAGATGAAGGTGCTTCTGTTATTATTTTATCCTCAACTGCTTGGAAAGCTTTGGGTTCCCCTCAGCTTGCGCCTATTACACAAAATCTGAAAGCTTTTAATAGAACCATTAGTGAACCTTTAGGGATCCTTCCTAAGTTTTCTATTACCTTGGAAGGTAAAACTGTCTGTATTGATCTTATAGTAGTTTGAGGTCCCTTGGATTTCAATTTACTCCTTGCGTGAGACTATGTTTATGCAATAAAAGTTGTTGTATTGACACTCTTTCGCGCGATGTCTTTCCCTCACAATGGAAATATTGTGACTGTAGACCAGCTTTCGTTCCCTAGTCTTGTTTCAATTACCAATAATATGACACCCCTAAATGTTCATCATTCTAAAGTGGTATCTACCCCGCTGTTATCACTTAGAACTATAAACATTTGTATATAATCCTTTGTCCAAGTTCAATGTCAAAAGTTGGTGTCAAATTGTTTTTGTTCTATGTTTCTTACTTAGGGTTGGAGCTTTAAAGGTGTTTGATGTAAATTGTACTCTAATCCTATTGGTCATCCTCCACCATCATGGTTTCATAAGCCATGTCTTGTCTTATCCATGTCACCGATCCTTTTCGTAATTTCGCAGCGCAGTCTCTTATTGGTCAGTTTTGCAGCGTAATCATTGTTTAGCCATTCCGCAGCGCGTCATCATCAAGCCGTTTCGCATCACATTATGACAATTCAAAACTCACCACGCTGCGAAATCGCAGATTCGTGCGTTTTGCAGCGAATATTTCTCAAAGGGTCAAGTCTGTTGATGAGTCACCACTTCCGTCCTCTCATGTCAGTCTGCGTACCTCCCAAACGCTCATTAACCATCACTCCACCAATAGATTTGTAGACATGCACATAAATATTTTTCAAATGGGTTTTACCATGCATGGATCTTTATGATGATCGTAAATGATGCATAAGTGACCAGCCTGTGTGATGATATATTTGAGTTTGCAAGTGAAGCTATTTTCAAGTGAGCCCGATTACAAGCGAGGCCGAGTTAAAAAAGAATTGAATCACCATTTTAGTTGAAGCTGTTGGTCGTTGTCTGTGCGAAAATTTCAAAAGCAAAATGGAGAGGAAAGAACATAGGTCTGGAAAATGTCAGAGAACAGAGCCTGAAGGTTTAGACCTAGCATTAAGAGATGAAGGCGTGAAGAAAGCCTTCAAGGATGCTGGCTGTTGGAATTTCTGTAAGAAGCTGCAAGGTGGCCATGCTCAGGTAACAAAGGATTTTGCTTTAAACTTCACCGGTTTGAATTCTAAAATAGCTATGTTAGAAGTTCAAGTGTCTCCGGAGGAAATAGCTACTGTAACTGAGATCCCAAGAGGGGGGCAAGAATGGTTTAAGAATTTTAAGTTTGATATGAACCCCTGCAAAGAGTTTTTAAAAGAGGCATATGTGAATGAAGACCTAACAAAAGTAGTTCCTAGAAACTATGTTAAGGAGCACTATGCCCTTCTTCTCACCTGTATTCAAAAGTACTTGACCTGTGAGGGAAGATACAATAAGGTCTACTCTTATCACTTCAAGTTGCTGTTACATTTCACTGGTAAAGCATCCATAGACATTCCCTTCTATTTGTTTTGTAGTCTAAGCAAAATGTGTGACAAAGTGCAATTAAGGAAGGACGACTGTGAAACATCTTTATTTCACCATGGTTTGGTTAAATTGTTAGTTTTGGATGGTCTTCAGAAAATTGGTAGAGACTGGAACTCGTTCATTTTCATGGCGGGTTTCCAAAGCAAAACAGGTCTTACTCCACAGCCAGTTAGAGAAAAAGAACAATCAGTTGAAGAACCCATGATAGCTGAGCTTGAAAGGGAGGAAAAAGATAAAAAGAAGGTCAAGTCACAGTTAAGAAAATCAGTGAGGCCACTGATCATTAAAGAACAACCTCAGCCATCAGCAAAAGAAGAAGCTCAGCATAAGAAAAATGTACTTGGACCAAGTGGATCTGAAACAGTGTCAAGAGTTAGGACAAGGAGCCAAATAAGTAAAGAAAAAGGCAAAGCATTAGCTGTTGAGGAAAGCTCGGTATCTAAGGCAAGCCTGAGTGATTTGTTGGAGGCCATTGAGTTTGAGCAAATTGAACCGGTGGACATTGAACCAGTGCACATTGATTTGACACTGTCATCACCAGAAAGCACCAAGAAATCTAAAGCTTCAAAAAGACTGAGGTTTGATGAACCAGGTGATGAATTCATCTTCAAACCAAGAAGACCTATTACAAGAAAGCACGTAAGGGAAGTTGAGAAACTGCCTAGAAAAGAGGTAGCTGAGAAATTGCCCAGAAGAGAGGAGGCAGAGAAAGTCAAGCAAAAAGACACAAATAGAACAGTCATCATTTCCCAAGGAGGTAATATTATAGCCATAAGGAACCAGTTGGAGGCAGCTAAAAATGAAATTGATAAGGTGAAGAATGCCACTAGGGAGTCTGCAGTTAGGTATGCAAATTATCGAAAAGTTGTATTGAAAGGAAGTAAAAACCTAGTAAGCCAGGTGGATTCAGTAGCTGATGTTTACACATGGACAGTTCCAGCTCTCAAACAGGCCAAATTCATCAGAAAGATAAACATGTGTTTAAGAGCCGAAAACAAAGCTATGAAGAAGAGGATTGAAGACTTGGAAGCTCAGCTAGGTCAGTGGAAGAAGGTTGCAGACTTAAAGACACAGCTAGACCAATTAGCTGATAAATGAAGTGCTGTTCAAAGAAAGGTGTTGTTCTAAGTTTTGTGAAATTTTGCTTAGTTTCAGTATTTTGAGGACATCTAGATCCCTGCCATATGTAAAGGAGTTTTAGCAATTAAAGGTATAAGCAGTAAATACCTCAGGGCAAATTCAGCAGTTTCGTAGCGCTCTACGAAACTGCTGTAGGTGGCGTTTTTAAAGCAAATAAACAGTTTGGTAATATGTGTGGGAATTTTCAAAAGGGAACACCTAAAGGTTATGTAAAAGATCAAATGAAGACATCCCAGCCATTCTGATCAAGACAGGTGTGCCTTCAAAAAGGTGAAATGTGTTAACCTTAGGGTAAATTTTTTGGTTATAAAGCCACTTTATTGCCGGTCATAGGGTGTTGAATGAATTGCCTACATGGAATTTTGGCTTGCACACCTGTCCATTAACGAAGCCTCCAACTCATCAGGAAACATGGTGGTGTTCTATTGTTTTTGGGTTATTAAAGAGACTTAAAGTACATGCTGCTGCATATTCGAAGTGATGGGGGACCAGAACCGAAAAGTAAGGGATATTCTCAGCCAACACGGAGCATATTAAAGCCTTCAGTATCCAAAGCCAACATGGGGCATTAACTGCTCATCTCATGCCATCTCAGCCAAATGAAAAGGAAACCAGGTGTCAAAGCTGCAAGGAGGAATCATTTACGAAGGAGATAGAGTTAGAGTTATAATTAAATTAGAACTCTTTAGAACTACAGTTAGTGGTTATTGTATTAAATAGTTTGTTGCAAAGCAGATAGGTGTCATTAGTGACAGTCATCGAGCTCCCCTCATGCTGGAGGAGGAAGCTCCAAGTAGTTAGAGTTATGTTTCTATATATAGCTGAATCATCTATGTAATGAGGGTTGGATATTTGAGAAAACAGAGTATTATTTTGGCTTGTGTAAAAACTCAGTTTCAGTAATACAATTTGCTGCTTTTCTTCTCAGGATTCATACAGTGTTTCAATGCTCAAGATATGTGGTTTTGCTTTATCCTTTATGCTTTTACAGTTGTATAAATACACAATCACTCAGAATTCACTTATGCTGCTCTGATTTCCTGTGTGTATTTGTAAACTGAGGTTTTCTATGAGATGTGTTTTGAGTATTTAAACATCACATGCCCTGACTTCTATGTATGAGTAGTTTTATAGTTTACTGAAGTGTGATTAACTCCATAAGCCCAATGGAAGTCTTTGTAATGTCTGTCCAGCTAGCATGTTTGTTAAATTCATCTTACAAGAGTTAGCCATCTTATCAATATTCAAAATCAATAACCTTTTGAGAGAGCCCTCTCAGGCTAGGGAGGCTAATCCTTAGTCAAAAGATTGGTCTGAAACAGTTACACAGAGTCTACCTGATCAGCAGCCCTTCAGTGCTTGATTTTGTGATAACATTTTGGTGCGTCTGCCGGGAGTCTGAAGATTACTCATTCCCGAAATTATAAGACTGAACTTCTGAAGGTAGCAGGAGCTCAGAAAGGTTTTCGAGGCTGCATTCTACCTTGGTGACTCCATTAAATCTTAAAGTTTTAAAGGTGGCTTCGAGAGGAAGATATACAAGAAGTAATCCTGACCCAAACCCACCTAGTCCTGTGGATAATCCCAATATCATCTCAAGGAGTAGACAAAGATTTTCTGATATACCAGGTACTTCAAACATTTCAAAGTCTTTGTTTCCTGAGTTTTCTAGAAGCCCTGAAGATAAAATTGTTGATGATAAAATTCAAGAAGTGTTGTTGAGGTCTGAAAACGAAGAAGAACTTATTGGTATCATTTTAGATTTACAAAAAAAGGGCATTGATACTTCATCTTTAGTGTCACAAAAAGATAAAGAAGAGTTTTGGGAAATTGTTACTTCTGAATTGTTATTAGAGGAGGAGGACTTGAAACAGTTCAAGGAGCTTGACCCTTTTGAAGTTTTGCTTAAATCTAAAACTGGTCTACCTCTCCCAAATTGGAGTTCTTTTGTCAGTGGTTTACAAAGTCCAAATAGCCCTTTCCGTACTCATACTTTATCTTCTGCCTCTGCTAGTCCAAATAGTCCTCAGACAACATCTCATACTAGTTCTGGTTCCACTAGTCATACAGTACCTGTTATCACTGCTCCTCCTTTCATTATGGCTGTACCTACTAGGTATGCTCCTCTGGATCTCCCTGCTATTCTACATGATTTGCCTAGTAAATATGCTGCTAGGATTCCAACATGGGGAGGTGATGAAGAAATTATAGCAGAAGAACATGTGGATAGGTTTAATGATTTTGTTGATAGGGAAGAAGTGGATGATGAAGATGTTAAACTAAGATTGTTTGCTCAAACTTTCATTGGGGAAGTCAGAAAATGGTTTAAAGCCCTTGGAGCTGGAAGCATTCATAGTTGGGTAGAATTTGAAGACAACTTTCTAAGAAAATGGGGAAGCAGAACTAACCCTGTCCAAGCCCTTACTGAGTATAACAGTCTTAGGAGAGCTCCAGAAGAAACTGTTCAAAGTTTCTCTAAGAGGTTTAACAAAGTTTATAATTCTATTCCAACTCATTTGAAGCCTCCTGGAGCCCTGGCACAGTTGAGATATGCTGAATCATTTGATTCAGATTTTTCCCTTTTACTCAGAGAAAGGGAATCAGCCTCTCCTGCTGACATGCAAAATGATGCAATTAAAGTAGAGGTGAATATGCTTGCTGCTAAGAAATCAAAAATGGCAAAATCTAAATTAAAAGAGGAAGAGAAGCCTTCTACATCTGCTCAAGAAGACAAGTTTGAAACAATGATGAAAACCATGGAGAAATTGATGGACAGATTAGCCCTTGGGAATGCTTCTGCTCCTCAAGCACAGCAAGAACCTCGGTTTAGAAACCCACAGTTC
Organism: Pinus tabuliformis; assembly: GCA_031772625.1. NCBI lineage: Eukaryota > Viridiplantae > Streptophyta > Pinopsida > Pinales > Pinaceae > Pinus > Pinus tabuliformis. Next base: position 778,230,854 of record CM062820.1, on the reverse strand, counting down.
AGGAGACCTCAAAATCAGCAAAGGCCAAGAGATAACTGAGATCAGCAGGCAGATCCTCCAGTGAGACCTCCTTTCCAGCAAAATTTGGTAGATGAAGAGGATGAACCTGAAGTTCCTGAGGAATCAATTCATTGTTTTGATGAAGAAGGGTCAGGAATCTTCTTGACCAAAGAGGAACATGATGAATCCAGCATGATAAAGTCAGAAGAAGAACCTTCAAATTTTTTAAAGGGTTATCAGCATGCTATTTTTGAGATGCAAAAGCAGTATAATCTCAGGAATAGAGAGGTTCCTATTACAGCAAACAAAGCACAGTTCAAGAAGAATGCCTCGAGAACAGCTGATGATAAAAAGGGAAAAGCAAAGGTAAGTGAAAGTAAAGAGGATCCTCTTCTTGACAAAAAAGACATTCAAATTTCTTCTCCTCCCAAAGAAAGTGACAAGTCTACCTCTGTTTTTAATATTGAGAATGAGATTGCAAAAATTAAAATATCAGTCCCTTTTAATGAAATTCTCAAGGTAGATAAGTACAGAAGCAAAATTGTTGAAATGCTGAATTCACAACCAGGAGTGGCTGATATTCTAAATGTACAAGAAGATAGTCCTATTATATGCTTGGGTCCAAGGCTTGAGGATGAACAAAATGAAGAATTTCCTCCTTTCTACATAAGCATTACTATCCATGACATGACTCTACATAATGCTATGTTAGATTCAGGTGCATCACATAATCTTATGCCTAAGGTAATTATGGAAAGATTGGGGTTGGAGATTACTAGGCCTTATAAGGATTTATTCTCCTTTGATTCCAAGAGAGTTCATTGCATTGGTTTGATAAAAGATGTTGTTGTGGGTCTTACACAAATTCCAGCAAAAACCACTGTCATGGACATTGTTGTTGCAGACATCCCACCTAAGTTTGGAATGCTTCTTTCAAGGTCATGGGCAGCCAAAATCAAGGGCACAATGCAGATGGATCTTACATATGCTACTATTCCAGTGTTTGGTGAGCAAAGGAGGTTGTACCGTGAAACAAGGATGGCCTACATGGTGAGTAGCAAAGAAAAACCTCGGAATTTTCCTATTTACTCATGTGATACTGGTCTTGGTTCAGCTATTCTCTTCAATGAATCAGTTGGGAGAGAATTAGAAGATAAAGCTGCAGAAAATCAGAGTCATGAAGGACAGCAAGGAGAAGAAGAAGATATCATGGGCTGTTGGTCATTGTACTTTGATGGAGCAGCAGGAAAAGAAAGGGCAGGAGCTGGAATTTGGATCACTAGTCCAACTGAAGAAAGTAGTTTCTGTCATACAAACTAAACTTTGATTGTACCAATAACATGGCTGAGTATGAATCTCTGGTGTTAGGCCTAGAAACCTTGATAGAATTGAAGGCAAAGAATATTGCTATTTTTGGAGATTCCGAATTGATTATTAAGCAGGTACAAGGTACATATCAAACAAAGGATGCAAGGATGAGAGCCTACAGAAATTTAGTGTTGGAATTGTTGGAAAAATTTCAATCCTATACCTTCAGTATAAAAACCAGAGATCAAAATTCTATTGCAGATTCCCTTGCTGTTGCAGCCAGTCTTTTTATTGTTCCCAAACATTCTTCTGATAGCTATGAAGTGAAGGTTCGCCATAGACCAGTAATCCCAGATAATATCATCAACTGGCAAGTCTTTGAAGATGATCAGCAGGTAAGAGATTTTCTTGAGTTGAAAGAAGAGTTTGAGCATAATCAAATAGATCAGCAGAATATGTTAACAGAGACAAGGGAAAAGTCTGAAGTGTTGCAGCTACAAAATAACCTAATCCCTAAAGGCCTTATTCCACTTGAAAAATTATTTGATCAAAATGATGTGTTTAAAGCACCAAGATTGCAAGCCAATGAAGAGGAAATAGAAAGCTCTAATTTAGGTGACTCAGTTGTGCCCAAATTAGTCAAAATTTCAAAGTTCCTATCAATTGATATGAAGGTCAAATATGTTGAAATGATGAAGAAATTTATTGATGTTTTCGCATGGAGCTATGCTGATTTGAAACAGTATGATTCTTCAATCATACAACATACCATCCCAATTAAGCAAAATGAGAAGCCTTTTAAGTAGAAATTAAGGAGGATTAATCCTCTTCTGATGCCACTGATTCAGAAAGAGGTGAAAAAGCTTTTTGATGCAAAAATTATTGTTCCAATCAGATTCTCAAATTGGCTTGCTAACTTGGTAGCAGTTAGGAAAAAGAATGGGGAGATCAGAATTTGTATAGACTTCAGGAACTTAAACAAAGCTTCATTGAAGGATAATTACCCTCTTCCCAAAATGGATCTCATTTTGCAAAATATTGTTGGTTCACAAAGGATGTCTATGCTTGATGGCTTCTCAGGGTATAATCAGATCCTTGTTCATCCAGATGATCAGGAGAAGACAGCTTTCACTACACCATGGGGCACATTTATGTATGCAAAAATGCCCTTTGGCCTCATGAATGCAGGAGCAACTTTCCAGAGGGCTATGGACATTGCTTTTGCTGAAGAAAATGATAGATCAGTGGTGGTATATCTTGATGATATTACAGTCTTTTCAAAGAAGGAAGAGGACCACTTAAAGCACCTTGAAAGGATCCCACTAAAGTGTAGGAGGTTTGGTATTTCTTTAAACCCAACCAAAAGTATTTTTGCTTTAACTTCTGGCAAATTGCTTGGACATATTATCTCTGAAGAGGGAATTAGGATTGATCCTAATAGAGTTAGTGCAATTCAAAGGTTAGATTTACCAAGGAGTAAGAAAGAGATTCAATCCTTTCTTGGAAAGGTTAATTTTGTTAGAAGATTTATCCCTAACTTTGCTGAGGTGGTCAAAAATATAACAAAAATGCTAAGGAAAGGAGCAGATTTTAAGTGGACAGCTGAAGCAAAGAAATCATTTGAAGAGATCAAAAAGGCACTCTCTCAAGAACCAGTCCTTATCAGCCCGGATTTTACTAAGGATTTTCTGATCTTCACATTTGCTTCTGAAGATACAATTGCTGGAGTTTTATTGCAAAAAGGAAGTCAAGGTATTGAACAGCCCATTTCTTTTTTCAGCAAGACATTGGCTAATGCTGAGTTGAAATATAATATCTTAGAAAAGCAAGCATATGCATTAGTGAAAGCAATTAAGGATTTCAGAATTTATGTGTTGCACTCTCATATTATTGCATACGTGCCAAGCGCTGTTATAAAAGATATTCTTACACAAGCTGACCCAGATGGAAAAAGAGGGAAGTGGATAGCAAAGCTGTTGGAGTATGACATTGAGATCAAGCCCACCAAGTTGGTGAAGGGGCAAGGCTTAGCAAAGTTGTTGACTCAGTCAAATCTGGACTGCATTGGTATCAATTTTAGCACAGAAATCTCAGAAATTTTTGAGAATGAAGAAGAATTAGTCCAAATCAATGAAAAATTTTTGATCTCAGAGTGGTATAAAGATGTAGCATTTGTCTTGCAGCATAATAGAGCTCCTGATAACCTTTCAAAATCCAAAGCTAGGTTCACCAAGTTGAAATCCCTCAGATATTTTGTATTTGACCAAAATCTGTTTTGGAAGGATGCAGGAGGGATATTATTAAATTGTCTCATTGAAGAAGAAGCTGATAAAGTAATTGATGAGTTTCATAAAGGGGATTGCGGAGGTCATCATTATTGGAAGGCCACTGCAAACAAGGTATTAAGAGCTGGCTATTTTTGGCCAACTATGTTTAGAGACATTTATAAAAAGATAGCCACATGTCATGAATGTCAAGTATTTGAAGGAAAGAGAAAGCTCATGCCAATGCCATTGGTTCCTATTTATGTTGAAGCACCTTTCCAGCAGTGGGGATTAGATTTTATAGGGGAAATTCATCCTCCTTCATCAGGACAACATCGCTGGATTCTCATAGCCACCGATTATTTTACAAAATGGATAGAGGCAATACCCACCAGGCAAGCAAATGATTCAGTAATAATTTCTTTTTTGGAAAATAACATCTTATCAAGGTTTGGTTGCCCAATCAAGATTATCACAGATAATGCCCAAGCTTTTAAGTCCAAAAGAATGATAAATTTTTGTCATCAATATCACATTTCCCTTGGTCATTCCACTGCTTATTATCCACAGGGAAATGGTTTAGCTGAAAATTCAAACAAGAGTCTTGTGAGAATTATTAAGAAGCTGCTGCAAGAAAATAAAAAGGCTTGGCATTTGAAACTAAAGTATGCCTTGTGGGCTGACCGGATTTGCACAAAGAGGTCCATTGGAACATCACCATATGAACTTGTGTATGGAGCAGAGGCTATATTTCCAACATCTCTTGGGGTACCAGTAATGAAGCTGATTCAAGGATTAGAAGAGGAACCAAATGCCATACAACGAAGGATCAATCAGCTAATAGCTTTGCAGGAGAAAAGAAGTGAGGTGTTTGAAAGTCATCAACAAAATCAGAATAGGGTCAAGAGAGCATTTGACAAGAAGATCAAAGAGGTCACTTTTCAGATTCATGATAAAGTCCTGAAATGGGAAGCCAGAATTGAAGAGAAAGGTAAACATGGTAAATTTGAAAATTTGTGGAAAGGGCCATATCAGATTTCTGCTTTCCATGGAAATAACACCTACATTCTGCAGGAAGTTGATGGAACACCATATGCTGGAGGACCTGTTAATGGCAGGTTCTTAAAGCATTAAAATCAATGAAATTCTGCCAAGTATCTCATGAGCATTGTATATAACCGTTTTATGAATCTTTCCTGTTAAAAATAAATGACAAGCTGAACAGAAAAGCTTAAGCCCGAGGAGAAGGCCCACAAAGCTAGAAAGGAATGCTTGTCAACTCTGTGTGTGTATTTAAGAAATGGATAAAGCACTGGATCTATGAGTTCTTAGTGTACTACAGGAGCACACTATCCCAAGTGGAGCCACTGTTATCACTTAGAACTATAAACATTTGTATATAATCCTTTGTCCAAGTTCAATGTCAAAAGTTGGTGTCAAATTGTTTTTGTTCTATGTTTCTTACTTAGGGTTGGAGCTTTAAAGGTGTTTGATGTAAATTGTACTCTAATCCTATTGGTCATCCTCCACCTTCATGGTTTCATAAGCCATGTCTTGTCTTATCCATGTCACCGATCCTTTTCGTAATTTCGCAGCGCAGTCTCTTATTGGTCAGTTTTGCAGCGTAATCATTGTTTAGCCATTCCGCAGCGCGTCATCATCAAGTCGTTTCGCAGCGCATTATGACAATTCAAAACTCACCACGCTGCGAAATCGCAGATTCGTGCATTTTGCAGCGAATATTTCTCAAAGGGTCAAGTCTGTTGATGAGTCACCACTTCTGTCCTCTCATGTCAATCTACGTACCTCCCAAACGCTCATTAACCATCACTCCACCAATAGATTTGTAGACATGCACATAAATATTTTTCAAATGGGTTTTACTGTGGATGGATCTTTATGATGATCGTAAATGATGCATAAGTGACCAGCCTGTGTGATGATATATTTGAGTTTGCAAGTGAAGCTGTTTTCAAGTGAGCCCGATTAAAAAAGAATTGAATCACCATTTTAGTTGAAGTTGTTGGTCGTTGTCTGTGCGAAAATTTCAAAATAAAAATGGAGAGGAAAGAACATAGGTCTGGAAAATGTCATAGAACAGAGCCTGAAGGTTTAGACCTAGCATTAAGAGATGAAGGCGTGAAGAAAGCCTTCAAGGATGCCGGCTGTTGGAATTTCTGTAAGAAGCTGCAAGGTGGCCATGCTCAGGTAACAAAGAATTTTGCTTTAAACTTCACCGGTTTGAATTCTAAAATAGCTATGTTAGAAGTTCAAGTGTCTCCGGAGGCAATAGCTGCTGTAACTGAGATCCCAAGAGGGGGGTAAGAATGGTTTAAGAATTTTAAGTTTGATATGAACCCCTGCAAAGAGTTTTTAAAAGAGGCATATGTGAATGAAGACCTAAGAAAAGCAGTTCCTAGAAACTATGTTAAGGAGCACTATGCCCTTCTTCTCACCTGTATTCAGAAGTACTTGACCTGTGAGGGAAGATACAATAAGGTCTACTCTTATCACTTCAAGTTGCTGTTACATTTCACTGGTAAAGCATCCATAGACATTCCCTTCTATTTGTTTCGTAGTCTAAGCAAAATGTGTGACAAAGTGCAATTAAGGGAGGACGACTGTGAAACATCTTTATTTCACCATGGTTTGGTTAAATTGTTAGTTTTGGATGGTCTTCAGAAAATTGGTAGAGACTGGAACTCGTTCATTTTCATGGCGGGTTTCCAAAGAAAAACAGGTCTTACTCCACAGCCAGTTAGAGAAAAAGAACAATCAGTTGAAGAACCCACGATAGCTGAGCTTGAAAGGGAGGCAAAAGATAAAAAGAAGGTCAAGTCATAGTTAAGAAAATCAGTGAGGCCACTGATCATTAAAGAACAACCTCAGCCATCAGCAAAAGAAGAAGCTCAGCATAAGAGAAATGTACCTGGACCAAGTGGATCTGAAACAGTGTCAAGAGTTAGGACAAGGAGCCAAATAAGTAAAGAAAAAGGCAAAGCATTAGCTGTTGAGGAAAGCCCGGTATCTAAGGCAAGCCTAAGTGATTTGTTGGAGGCCATTGAGTTTGAGCAAATTGAACCGGTGGACATTGAACCAGTGCACATTGATTTGACACAGTCATCACCAGAAAGCACCAAGAAGTCTAAAGCTTCAAAAAGACTGAGGTTTGATGAACCAGGTGATGAATTCATATTCAAGCCCAGAAGACCTGTTACGAGAAAGCAAGTAAGGGAAGCTGAGAAACTGCCTAGAACAGAGGTAGCTGAGAAATTGCCCAGAACAGAGGAGGCAGAGAAAGTCAAGCAAAAAGACACAAATAGAACAGTCATCATTTCCCAAGGAGGTAATATTATAGCCATAAGGAACCAGTTGGAGGCAGCTAAAAATGAAATTGATAAGGTGAAGAATGCCACTAGGGAGTCTGCAGTCAGGTATGCAAATTATCGAAAAGCTGTATTGAAAGGAAGTAAAAACCTAGTAAGCCAGGTGGATTCAGTAGCTGATGTTTACACATGGACAGTTCCAGCTCTCAAACAGGCCAAATTCATCAGAAAGATAAACATGTGTTTAAGAGCCGAAAACAAAGCTATGAAGAAGAGGATTGAAGACTTGGAATCACAGCTAGGTCAGTGGAAGAAGGTTGAAGACTTAAAGACACAGCTAGACCAATTAGCTGATAAATGAAGTGTTGTTCAAAGAAAGGTGTTGTTCTAAGTTTTGTAAAATTTTGCTTAGTTTCAGTATTTTGAGGACATCTAGATCCCTTCCATATGTAAAGGAGTTTTAGCAATTAAAGGTATAAGCAGTAAATACCTCAGGGAAAATTCAGGATGTTTTAACAAATTCAGCAGTTTCGTAGCGCGCTATGAAACTGCTGTAGGTGGCGTTTTTAAAGCAAATAAACAGTTTGGTAATATGTTCGGGAATTTTCAAAAGGGAACACCTAAAGGTTATGTAAAATATCAAATGAAGACATCCCAGCCATTCTGATCAAGACAGGTGTGCCTTCAAAAAGGTGAAATGTGTTAACCTTAGGGTAAATTTTTTTTTTGGTTATAAAGCCACTTTATTGCCGGTCATAGGGTGTTGAATGAATTGCCTACATGGAATTTTGGCTTGCACACCTGTCCATTAACGAAGCCTCCAACTCATCAGGAAACATGGTGGTGTTCTATTGTTTTTGGGTTATTAAAGAGACTTAAAGTACATGTTGCTGCATATTCGAAGTGATGGGGGACCAGAACCGAAAAGTAAGGGATATTCTCAGCCAACACGGAGCAGATTAAAGCCTTCAGTATCCAAAGCCAACATGGGGCACTAACTGCTCATCACATGCCATCTCAGCCAAATGAAAAGGAAACCAGGTGTCAAAGCTGCAAGGAGGAATCATTTTACGAAGGAGATAGAGTTAGAGTTATAATTAAATTAGAACTCTTTAGAACTACAGTTAGTGGTTATTGTATTAAATAGTTTGTTGCAAAGCAGATAGGTGTCATTAGTGACAGTCATCGAGCTCCCCTCATGCTGGAGGAGGAATCTCCAAGTAGTTAGAGTTATGTTTCTATATATAGCTGAATCATCTATGTAATGAGGGTTGGATATTTGAGAAAACAGAGTATTATTTTGGCTTGTGTAAAAACTCAGTTTCAGTAATACAATTTGCTGCTTTTCTTCTCAGGATTCATACAGTGTTTCAATGCTCAAGATATGTGGTTTTGCTTTATCCTTTATGTTTTTACAGTTGTATAAATACACAATCACTCAGAATTCACTTATGCTGCTCTGATTTCCTGTGTGTATTTGTAAACTGAGGTTTTCTATGAGATGTGTTTTGAGTATTTAAACATCACATGCCCTGACTTCTATGTATGAGTAGTGTTATAGTTTACTGAAGTGTGATTAACTCCATAAGCCCAATGGAAGTCTTTGTAATGTCTGTCCAGCCAGCATGTTTGTTAAATTCATCTTACAAGAGTTAGCCATCTTATCAATATTCAAAATCAATAACCTTTTGAGAGAGCCCTCTCAGGCTAGGGAGGCTAATCCTTAGTCAAAAGATTGGTCTGAAACAGTGACACAGAGTCTACCTGATCAGCAGCCCTTCAGTGCTTGATTTTTGATAACACCCGCCACGGGTTAATTATGTGGCAACTAGTCTCATGTTTTCAGTTACCGATGTAAGTGAGCCTCTCACTGTTTTCTCATCGTCCTTTGATTTAGATCCGGTAATTGACATGGAAAACTCTATGGGATTACTTGAACACAATGTTCTTATCCATTTTGAGTCCCTTGACATGTGTTCCTTCCAGAGAACTATTCTTCCTTCTGATGAAGACCTCTTGGAAGCCATGATCAAGGTGTGTCCATTGACATGTCTTTCTTCCAGTTGGAAGCCATGATGAGTGAGTGCGAGGATAGTTTTTTCCTGTATCAACCTCGTTAAAAAATGATACAGGATGTCTCGAGGATAGTTTTGTTCCTGTGTCAACCTCGTTAAAAAATGAAACAGGGTGTCGCGAGGATAATTTGTTCCCGTCTCAACCTCGTTAAAAAATGAAACTAGATGTTTTGAGGATAGTTCTTGTTACTAAGTCAACCTCGTTAAAAAATGAATTAGGTATGAGGACAGTTCTTTTCCTGTGTCAACCTCGTTAAAAAATGAATCAGTTGTTTCGAGGAAAGTTCCTTTTACTGTGTCGACCTCGTTAAAAGATGAATCAGTGAGTATGAGGACAGTTCTTTTCCTGTGTCAACCTCGTTAAAAAATGAATTAGTTGTTCGAGGAAAGTTCCTTTTACTGTGTCAACCTCGTTAAAAATGAATCAGTTAGTCTCGAGGAAAGTTCCTGTTACTGAGTCAACCTTGTTAAAAAATGAATTATGTTCGAGGACAATTCCTTGTCTTGTGTCAACCTCGTTAAAAAATGAAACAAGGATAGGTTATATAGGTATATTGTAGAGAGTAGTCATGAGCATAGTTCCTTGTCTTGTGTAAAGCTCGTTAAAAAATGAATCAAGGATTTTAGAGCATAGTTCCTTGTCTTGTGTCAAGCTCATTAAAAAATGAATCAAGGTTTTTAGAGTATAGTTCCTTGTTAAGTAGATTGTAGAGAGTAGTTATGAGCATAGTTCCTTATCTTGTGTCAAGCTCGTTTAAAAAATGAAACAAGGGTTTTGAGGATAGTTCATTTCCTGTGTCAACCTCACTAAAAAATGAAACAACTCCCGCAAGTCTTTCCAAGATTTCGAAAGTAAACCTTCATTTCATCCACCTGGTTGAATGCAATGAAGCTTGGGGGGCATGTACCTTGATTTGCGTCATTATGCTGGGGGTATGTGAACTTATAACAAGCATAGTTTTTCATTTCATGCTTGCGTAAACATGAAACTGAATCCAAGCATAGTTCTTTTCCTGTGTCAAGCTTGTTAAAAAACGAAACAAATCATCCTCTAATTGAGTCGAGAGTTTGACTAGATCTCATAAATGTTAAGTTGTATATTTAGGTTAGTTATTTCAGTTTTTGCATAATTTTCTTACAGTTTTAGGTCAAGTCTTTCAAATGATATCGTAACTAAACCTTCATTCCATCCAGCTATTAATTACCAGCAATGTACTTAGTTGAATGAAATGAAGCTGGGGGGCATGCGCTCTAACAGTTACACTTAGGGGGCATCAAGCATAGTTTTCTCTCTATTTCAAGCTTGTGTAAAAATGAAACTACTTTGAAGCATAGTTTTTCTCTGTTTCAAGATTTTCTAAAAATGAAACCTATCTCGAGTCAATTTCAGTTATTTTCAAGACTCGTTAAACTCATGAAAATCCCGAGATTATTTTGCTATCTTTCATTCTTGTAAAACAAATGAAAATGCCGAGTTCTTTCCATCTTTTCTTGCTCATAAATTAAATTGAAAGTCGGCCATATGAGTACATTTTTATCATTTTTTCGAACTGATTAAAACTTACAAAAAAGTGAAACCTTAGAGTCACCTTTAAGCTCTTTTCTGACTCCTAAAACATGAAAAGATTGCCGAGTTTTTCTTTTTAAGCTCGTTAAAATGGAACTAAAAAGACGGTCCACTTACAGCTCTTTTTCTGACCGTAAAAACATGAAAATATTTCCGGATTTTTGTCGTTTCAAATTCGATATTGGTGATAAAACGACGTGTCATTAATGGCTTTTTTACTTTTTCGGATCAGAGGCACTAATTACGAAAAGTACTCCTTGGTCGTAATGATCAAGCGGTTCTCTCAAGTATTATTTTATACTTTTTCGGGCTTTGCAGACACAAATTTATGAAAAAGGACAACCATGGAGTCTTCTTATGTTTTTTCAGACTCTCTAAAATCTAAAAAAGTCGAGTTTCTCATGTACTGGACTCGTTAAAATTTAACAGTAAAGGACCTATTCAATTACAAACAGGAACAGACCACTCCTTCTTAGGGTTCGAATTTAAACTAAGTTGGATTCATCCGAAGGATGAGCTTATAATCAAGCAAATGTTATCCTCCTCAAGCTTGTCAAAAATAAAGAGGTACTTGCCAGAAATGGTGGGGGAAAAGAGAGAAAGATGAGCCTGTTTGTCATACTTTGTAACCACTCTTGAACACGACATTTTTATTCACTTGGGTTGGGAAATACTAGTGATTACCCGATTACTATTGTAGTTGTTATCACTTAGAACTAAAAATTGATACATGTAATTTTCTGTCCTAGCCCGATGACAAAGGTCTGTGCTAGTTTAATTTCGTTTTAATTTTCTTCCCGTAGGATTTGGGGTTTTTAAAAGAGTTTTTAACTCAAGTTGTTCTCAACTCCCATTGGTTCCCCTCTACCCATCATTGTTCTATAGCCACCTCTTGTCTTATGTGAGTCACCGTGCCTTTTCGTGATTTCGTAGCGCTATTCCAATTCGCCAATTTCGCAGCGCAATCATAACTAGGCAGTTTCGCAGTGCATCATTAAAATTCAAAACTAACAGCGCTGCGAAATGATGGATTCGTACATTCCGCAGCGAATCTTTCCCGAAATGTCAAGTCCGTTAGGTGAGTCGTCAGCCATGTCTTCTCATGTCAGCTCATATACCTTTCTTATCACATTTTAACGCTCATTGCCACTATCTCCACCACTAGATCTGTTGATATGCACCAATTATTACTCCCAAGAAATTTTATCGTGCATAAACCATAATGATGGCCGTAAGTCCTGCATGAATGACAAATCTGCAAGATTATATCTTGAAAGGTTTTAAACGGAAGAGTTTAAAATTCAAGCAAGGCTGATAATTCAAGCGAGGCTGATAATCAAGCGAGGCCGAATTAAAAAAGAAGCTGAATCACAATTCCAACCGGAGCTGGTAGTCTTTGTGTGCGAATATTTGGAAGGATCCATGGAGAAAAAAGAGCACAAATCCGGCAAATGTCTAAGGACTGAACCCGAAGGCCTGGATATAACGCTGAGAAATGAAGAGGTGAAGAAAGCGTTTAAAAAGGCCGGGTGCTGGAACTTTTGCAAAAAGTTACAAGGAGGACATGCACAGGTAACTAAGGAATTTGCACTTAACTTCACTGGTTTGAATTCAAAGGTAGCCATGTTAGAAGTGCAGGTTTCTCCAGAAGTGATATCTGTTGTGACAGAGATCCCAAGAGGACAAGAGGAATGGTTCAAAAATTTCAAATTTGACATGAATCCTTGCAAGGAGTTTTTGAAGGATGATTATGTAAATGAAGATTTAAGTAAGGCAGTGCCCAGGAATTATGTCAAAGAACATTATGCTCTCTTACTCACCTGCATACAGAAATATTTGACTTGTGAAGGAAGGTATAACAAGGTTTATTCTTACCATTTCAAACTACTTTTGCATTTCACTGGGAAAGTCTCCATAGACTTACCTTTTTATCTGTTTCGTAGTTTGAGTAAGATGTGTGATAAGGTACAGCTGAGGAAAGAGGACTGTGAAACCTCTTTGTTTCATCATGGTTTGATTAAACTATTGGTTTTAGATGGGCTCCAAAAGATAGACAGGGATTGGAATTCATTCATTTTTATGGCTGGCTTCAAAAGCCAGACTGGCCTCACTCCTCAACCTGTTAGAGAGGCTACAATAGCTGAGCTCCAAACAGAAGTAAGAGCTAAAAGAGTTCCAAAGTCACAAGTAAGAAAACAAGTGAAGCCACTCATCATCCAAGATCAACCTCAGCAATCAACTAAGGAAAAAGTTCATGGTAAAAAGACTGTACCTGAAACAAGCACATCTGGAGTAGTCTCGAGGGTAAGAACAAGAAGCTAGATAAATAAGGAGAAAGGTAAATCTATAGCAGTCGAAGATAGTCCAGTGTCCAAGGCAAGTTTAAATGATTTATTACAGGCTATTGAATTCGAGCAGTCTCTACCAGTTCAAATCGAATTGATGCAGTCAGAACAAGAAAGCACCAAGAAATCCAAGGCCTCAAAAAGGCTTAAATTTGATGTGCCAGCTGAAGAATTCGTTTTTAAACCTAGAAGACCTATGACAAGGAGATTCCAGCAAGTACAGGAAGCACTGCCAAGAACAGAGGAAACAGGGGAAGAGACACAGAAAAACGCAAGCAAAACAGTCATCACATCTCAAGGAGATAATATAGCAGCCATAAAGAGCCAATTAGAATCAGCTAAATATGAGATTGCCAAATTGAAGAAAGCCGCTAGAAAACATGCAGTTATACACGCAAAGTATTATAAAGCTCTATGGAAAGGGAATGAAACCCTAGAAGCCCAGTTGAATTCAGTGGTTGATGGCCATTCACAGTTTCACACATGGACAGTACCAGCAATCAAAGAAGCCAAGTACATCAGAAGGATTAATATGCAACTGAGAGCTGGGAATAAGGCTATGAAGAAACAAATTGAAGATCTGAAGGCACAGCTAAGCCAGCTACCTGCTAAATGAGTTTTCATTTCAAGTAAGGTTTTGTTTCCAAAATTTTGACAAATTTGCTTAAACTTATCTCTCTGAGGAAATATAAATCCCTGTTCAACACGTGGAAAGTTTAAGGGAGTTTTTGGCAATCAAATACTCGGCTAATAAAGGTCAAGGGTCAAAAGCAAGCTGTTTAAAAAAAAAAAAAAACTCAGCAGTTTCGTAGCGCGCTACGAAACTGCTGAAGGTGATGATTTTTACGCAATTCAAGCAGTTTGAATTATAAGCGGGAATTTTGGAAGGAAAACGTCTAAAGGGCATGCAAGACATCATCTGAAGCTGTCAACAGTCAATTATGTCAAGACAGGTGGACGCTTAAAAAGGTTTAATATTCAAATCCAATTTTTGTCATAAAGTGAACACCTTTACCACAGTTCAGGATATATCAAACGGTTTGCCTGCAAGAAACTTTTTCCTGCACACATGTTCATGGGAAAAGCTTACAACACATCAAGGACGTGGCAGTCTTCTACATTTTGATGTAATTAAAGGCTAAAGGTCATGCTTCTGTGCATTCGAATATTTTGGGGAAAACTGAAGCCGAGAAGCAAGGGTATTCTCCTAATATTTCTGAGCAGTTAAAAAGATTCAGCATCCAAGGTCAACATGGAGCATTAAACACCCATCTCAGCTAAACTGAAAGAGGGCCAGATGTCAAAGAACGAGGAGAAGCCATCATACATACAATATGGAGTTAGAGTCATAGTTGATTTAAATCTCTAAAAAAACTCCAGTCAGCACTTTGTTGTATTTATTAGTTAGTTAAATGGTTGATAGGTGTCATTAGAAATAGTTTTCGAATTCCCCTCATGCTGGAGGAGGAATCTCGATCAGTTAGAATAAGAGTTCTATATATAGCTGAAACAACAATGTAATGAGGGTTGGAAAACTTTATAACAGAGCATAGTATTTGGCTTATGTAAAGACTCACTTTCAGTAATATAATTTTGATTTTACTTCTCAGGATTCATGAAGGATTTCTTATATTCAGAATGTGTGATGTTTTCCTTTTCTTAGTTTTGTTTACAGTGGTATGGATGTATAATCACTCAGAATTCACTGAATGTGCTCTGATTTCCTGTATGCATCTGTAAACTGTGTGGTTCCATATGAGTGTATGTTCTGAATATTCAAATGTTGAATGCCCTGACTTCCATGTAAGGTCAAGATCTTTGTTATATTGAGGTGTTTTTGACTCCATAGGCCCAATGGATACTTGTTTAATGTATTTCCAGCATTCATATTTGTCACAGTTGTTCTACAAGAGTTAGCCATCTTATTTTTAATCAAAATCATTATTATACCCAGAGAGAGCCCTCTCAGGTTGAGGAGGCTAAGCCTCAGCCTAAAGTAGGTTTGAAATAGTTACTTAGAGTCAACCTGACCAGCAGCCTATCAGGGTCTGATTTTGAGATAACATTAGTTATACCCCTTATTAATATTGTTGGCTCCTATTGACCCCATATTGTTATTATTGTGCCCCATAGAATCCCTCTATTGTTATTTTTGTGGCTTTATATTATTATTGTTAGGTCGGCTGGATTATATTGTGACTCCTTAGACTCCTATATATAGAAAGGAGGTTTTGTCATTTGTATCATCCAAGAATTGTTCCTTTATGTAATGTAAAGGAGGTTACCCCCTCGAAGAGGCTAAATTCTAAGGTGTTTATCTATCTTTTCTATCTTTTCTTGAGCTAGTTTCATAACATTTGGTATCAGAGCTTTGGATTCTAGGGTTTCGCTACTCCAAACAGGTCATCGTGGCATTTTCGCTATAACTTTTTTTCTGCGATGTTTCAGAAGTTGCAAAAAAGACCCATTTTAGAAGAAATTGCGCTGAACCTTGGGTCCGAATTTCAGAGCTTTTACGTTATATTTGCGGAGATATGATCTAAGGAAGTTGGTATTTTTGCAGACTCCTGAATTACATTCCAAACAGGTGACCTGGGGAAAATCGTCATAACTTTCTCTCTGGGGATCAAATTGAAATTTAGTAAGAAGGTACAAAAATAGGACGGAATTTAGTTTCTTGAATGCATTTTTCAGATCTAAAGGTTGAAACAGTGATTCGTGGCACGTCGTACAAGTTCTCTCTACTGAACTAGTCTATAATCAAGTCACTGTGGGAGATTTCACATAACTATTCCTTGGAGAATACAATTTGGGTTAGACTTGTGGCATTGGAAAGAGGACATAGAGAGCTACTACAGATAAAAAAATTAGAAGTAGATGATTGGAAAGTACAGAGATACATCAGAGACAATATTGAGCTTCTACAAAGTGAAAAAAGGTGTGTAGATTGTTTTTAATTTTTGCTTAAGATTGGTTTGAAAATTTATTTTGAAGGAATTAAAAGGGAATAGTAGAGCATTATTATCGGTAATTGATGCCTCGAGGAAAGAAAATTCAAACACCTAGTAAAGAACCTGAAAGCTCTAGCATAAATCATGAAGAAGAGGAAGAAATGCTACATGATATATCAAAATTACAAGAACAAGTGCAACAAATTTCATGCTCACAAAAGTTAACAGAAGCAAAGATAAATGGTGTGGAAGCTAAGATGAATGGCATGGAAGCTAATATGGAGAATTTGAAGATATATTTGAACACGAATTTGAAGACAGGCATGGCAGATGTGAAGACAGATTTGACAAATTTTCTACAAGAAATACTTACTAATGGTGAAAAGCTAGTAAAGGAAACTCATGATGAGAACAAAAGAAATGTTAATCATGATTCCATAGACGTTAATGTTGGATTGAAGACTCACCATATTCCAAAAATCGATATGAGGAAGTTTGATGGCAAGGATCCCGCCACATGGATATTACATATGGAGCAATTCTTCGATCTCAATAATGTGCAAAACACATAAAAGGTACGTATGGAAACTTTATATTTGGAACCAAACCAGTTTGTATGGTATCAATGGCTTTGCTCTCGTAAGAAATTTATCACTTGGGCAATTTTTACGGAAGAATTGGTAGCACATTATGAGGATACAAAAAGCAACACTTTTTTTAGCCAATTGATAAGTCTCAAACAAAAGGGTTCAATAATGGAGCACATTGAGGAGTTCCAAAAATTGAACAAAAGGGTAAAAGATATTCCAGAGGAGCATAGGATTAATGTGTTCATAGGGTCTTTAAAGGATAATATCCAACATGATGTTTGTCTTTGGGAACCTGATTCATTAGAGAAGGAATTCAGGTTAGAAAGAAAAATGGAAAGCAAAATTATGGCAACCATGAAGCATACCACTCACAACTATAAAGACGGAAGTGTTGTTGCCCTTAGTCTTCCACAACCTATAAGGTTGACACCACAACAATTGGAAGAAAAAAGAGAAAAAGGGCTTTGTTACAGTTATGATAGCAAATACACTAAAGGTCATAAGTGTGCTGAGAAGAAATTATTCTACATAGATTGTGAAGAGGAAGAAGAAAAGGAGCAAGAAAGGTCAAAAGAAGAGGATATACACCAGGAACAAAGCCTAGATGAAGAAAAATAAATCCGACCATATCTTGTAATGCATTGGTGGGAATTACCACTCCTCAAACATCAAGATAGAAGGACAAATCTAGAAGAGAAAGGTAATAGTGTTGATTGATTCAGGAAGCACCCACAATTTTATTCATTGTAAGGTAACAAAAGAATTGAATTGCTTCTTATATCCAACACCAGAGTGTCAAGTGATGATTGAAAATGGAGGAACAATAAATTGCTCTGGAAAGTGCCATAATATCAAGCTATCCATGGGAGAATATGTATTGACTAGCCCAATGCTTTCCATTCCAATGGGAGGTGTTGATGTTGTACTAAGAGTCCAATGGCTACAATCCTTGGATACAATAGCTTTTAATTTTCAAGAACTTTTCATCAAAGTTTCTACGGAAGGAAAGGAAGTTGAATTAAGGGGTATTGCGGGGAAACTAGGAAAGATAATCAGCTCTAATGGTATGACAAAGCTTCTATAAAAGGAGCAAAGAGGTGTAATTGCACAATTATGCTCGCTAGATGTTTCCACATCAGAATCGTCTATTTCTCTAGATCTCCAAAAAGTCCTGGACAAGCATTCCAAGGTATTTGAGACTCCCAAAGGTCTCCCACCTATGCGTTATCATGATCATGCTATTCATCTGATTCCAGGAAGTGTTCCTCCAAACATCAGGCCGTACAGATATCCTTATGTCCAAAAGAGTGAAATTGAACATATGGTTGCAGAAATGCTAGAGGCTGGTATAATTCAACCGAGTCAAAGTTATTTCTCTGCTCCAATAGTATTGGTGAACAAGAAGGATGGATCATGGCGCATGTGTCCAGATTATAGGGAGCTCAACAAGCTCAGCGCATGTGTCCGGATTATAGGGAGCTCAACAAGCTCACTATTAAAGATAAGTTCCCCATTCTTGTCATTGATGAATTACTGGATGAATTGCATGGATCAATTTACTTCACCAAGTTGGGTCTTCGTTCAGGATATCATCAAATTAGAATGAAGACTGAAGACATTCTGAAAACAGCGTTTAGAACTCATGAGGGTCATTATGAATTTTTGGTCATGCCTTTTGGCCTTACCAATGCACCTTCAACATTTCAAGGTTTGATGAATTCAATTTTCAAACCATTCCTTAGAAAATTTGTGTTAGTATTTTTTGATGATATACTAATCTACAGCAAGTCTTGGAAGGATCATGTTGAACATGTTGACAAGGTGCTACAACTATTGGAGGAGAAACAATTATATGCAAAAAGATCCAAATGTTTCTTTGGAGTCCAGGAGGTGGAATATTTGGGTCATATTGTATCTCATGAAGGAGTTAAGGTAGACCCTAGCAAAATTAAAGCCATTAAGGAATGGAAAATCCCCACATCCATAAAGCATCTACGAGGATTTCTCGGGTTGACAGGGTATTATAGCAAGTTTGTTAAGAATTATGGGAGAATAGCAGCACCTCTAACAACATTATTGAAGAAAGATGCATTTTCATGGACTCTGGAAGCAACAAAGGCCTTTGAACATCTTAAAGAGGCAATGTGCCAAGCACCGGTCTTAGCTACACCGGACTTCACAAAAACCTTTATTCTGGAATGTGATGCTTCAGGAAATGGAATTGGTGCTGTTCTAATGCAAGATGAAAGACCCATTGCTTTTGAAAGTCGTCCAATCAAGGGAAAGTTTTTAAGCAAAGCTATTTGTGAGAAGGAAATGTTGGCAATACTCCATGCACTTAAGAAATGGCGACCCTACCTAATGGGAAGACACTTCAAGGTAAAAACGGATCATGATAGCCTTAAATACTTTTTAGAACAAAGATTATCCTCTGAAGAGCAACAAAAGTGGGTCTAAATGATGTCGGGTTATGACTTTGAAATCATCTACAAAAAAGGGAAGAAAAATGTGGTGGCAGATGCACTCTCAAGAAAGGATGAGGATGTGGAAGCATTGTTGTGTGCCATTTCTATTATCCAACCATATTAGATAAATGAAGCAAGGGAGGAATGGAAGAATGACGAAGAAGTGTGGGCACTTATTCAAAAGTTACAACAAGATTCCAGTACGTCTGATACATTTAGCTGGCAAAATGATTCGTTATGGTACAAAGATCGCTTATACCTCTGTATTCCCAGCTAAAACAAAAGATTCTTATGGAATTGCACACTTCTCCCTTAGGAGGGCACTCAGGATTTTTAAAGACTTACCACAGGGTTAAGAAGGAATTTTTTTGGGATGGCCTTAAATCAGATATTCAAAAGTTTGTGGCGGAATGTTTGGTTTTCCAACAAAATAAAGTTGAAACAATTAAGACACCGGGTCTATTACAACCTTTATCCATTCCAAGCCAACATTGGGAGGAGGTTTCAATGGATTTTATCATAGGTTTACCCAAGTCTGAGGGAAAGAGTGTCATCATGGTGGTAGTTGACAGACTTACCAAGTATGCACACTTTTATGCATTATCACATCCATTTAAAGCCAGTACAGTTTCTACTACATTTATGGAAACAATTCAAAAGCTACATGGAAACCCACAGATTATTGTAACTGACAGAGATCCCATTTTCACTAGAAATTTTTGGACAGAATTATTTTCTTGTCTTGGTACTCAGTTAGCTCATAGCTCATCTTATCATCCTAAATCTGATGGGAAAACTAAGATAGTAAACAAATGCTTGGAAGGATATCTTCGTTGCTTTGTATATGATAAACAGACACAATGGGTCAAATGGTTGCCTCTGGCGGAATGGTGGTATAACAATTCCTTCCATACAGCAACAAAAATGACCCCATTTATCGCACTTTATGGGTATCAACCACCATCCATCACATCATATTTAAGAGAAAACTCTAAGGTTCAAGCAGTGGAACATCACATCAAACATCAACAACAAGTCCTCCAACTCTTAAAGGATAACCTCGTGTTGGCACAGAATAGAATGAAACAACAGGCAGATCAAGATCGCAGTGAAAGAAGTTTTGATGTAGGTGATTGGGTATTCCTACGGCTACAACCATATAAGAAAATGTCCCTCAAGCAAGCTAAGAAGGATAATAAATTATCACCAAAGTATTATGGTCTGTACAAGGTGTTGCAAAAGATTAGTACTATGGCATACAAATTAGAGCTTCCTGCAGCTTCTCGATTGCACCCAGTTTTCCATGTTTCATGTTTAAAGAAGGTTATAGGCAACAAGCTCCCAATTCAAACAATATTTCCAGAACTTGACGAGGAAGGAAAAATTATATTGGAACCAGAAGCAGTCACAGAAACATGAACTCGACAGCTACGAAATCGATCAATTTTAGAGTATCTTATCAAGTGGAAGAACTTATCCACTGAAGATTCCACATGGGAGGATGAGAATTTTATGCAGAAGTATCCAGAACTACTCAAGCATTGAGGACCACACTTTTTTGAAGGAGAGGGGCATGTTGGGTCCCTATAATACTAGTGATTACCCCATTACTATTGCAGTTATACCCCTTATTAATATTGTTTGCCCCTATTGCCCCCATATTGTTATTATTGTGCCCCATAGAATCCCTCTATTGTTATTTTTGTGGCTTTATATTATTATTGTTAGGTTGGATGGATTATATTGTGACTCCTTAGACTCCTATATATAGAAAGGAGGTTTTGTCATTTGTATCATCCAAGAATTGTTCATTTATGTAATGTAAAGGAGGTTGCCCCCTCGAAGAGGCTGAATTCTAAGGCGTTGATCTATCTTTTCTATCTTTTCTTGAGCTGGTTTCATAACATTCTCCTATACTGGACTTGTTAAAATTTAACAGTAAAGGACCTATTCAATTACAAATAGGAATGGACCACTCCTTCTTAGGGTTCGAATTTAAACTAAGTTGGACTCATCCGAAGGATGAGCTTTATAATCAAGCAAATGTTATCCTCCTCAAGCTTGTAAAAAATAAAGAGGTACTTGCCAGAAATGGTGGGGGAAAAGAGAGAAAGATGAGCCTGTTTGTCATACTTTGTAACCACTCTTGAACATGACACTTTTGTTCACCTGGGTTGTGAAATCCTTTGCCTAACAGTTGATCAAACCATATTGAAAGTCTTCAGCTAGTTTCTGGGTATTAACTTTGGGTCAATTGTCACCAAACCATTTGCTGTGTCATTATGTGTTCAAGAGGTCAGTGCAAATAAACCATTCATCTACAAAATATATGTCATCCATCTTGACAATCCCTGAGTCAGTCCTTGCAACTAAATTTCTTCAAACTTGATCTATGATTTTGTGTTGTGGGCTTTCCTAGGACGGATCGCTTTCTATCGACTTCAGCTCATTATCTAGAAAGATGATCTAGAAATCGTCAGTACCTCTGGATCTGCATGCCTCAATGGCAGGTTTCTCGCCTTCGACGATAGGTTGCAACATTGACCTTCAATCAAAGGATTCCGTGACATGTTCGACATCAACACATCTATTCACATCTCATGGATTGTATTGAGTACTTTGAGAGCCATTGACATTACTGGTGGTTTCTCTCACACTTGTTAACAATTTACATCATTGACTGGTAATCAAGTGGTTTCTACCATGTTCGACTTCGACACATTCATTCACATGGATAGAATCGTACTATTTTGGGAAGTAGAAATCAAGACCCTGGATCTAGTTTCCACCATCCAGGCTGCGAGGAATTTTGTATTCATTATATAGTGGATTATTCATAAACAGATGGTTGCATCCATACTATGTCTATATGTGTCTATACTTGTGATGTAGTACAAGATCATTCCTATATCAGAGCAGTATTTAGTTTTCTAGTCAGTTTTGATCTGGGTATGGGAATGCCTACCTCAGCGATTGTATGATCTCATATATATATTTCGCATTGAATGTTTTTACAAGTTCCAACCAAGCTCTCCACAAGATGATCCTCGAAATGGTAAAGTACTTCACTCTTCTTAGATGATAAATGAAATCCTCATCTACTACAGACTTCGCACTTTAGGGGGAAATCTGTTACTCAAAATATTGTCACCATGACTATTTGCAGTTAGTATGGGTCTATCATCATTCATACTGTCCTCCTAAGCAAGTCTAAAGCCTCAGCTCTTCATGTAAAGCTTTGAAAATGAGAGAAAGACCTTAAAAATCATTAAAGCTCTGGTTTCACACTTTCTCTCACTATTTCCTGCGGTCCCGCACCCCCTGTTCATGTTACCTGCGGACCTGCCTGCTCTGTCTCTAAAGGAGTGGGTGCGGACCCCTGTGAAAGTAAAAAAGGCGCAAGTTTATTCTTAAAAACTCACTTTGGGTTAATTCTAGATGATTCTAGAAGGAATTTTGACGTGGATGGTTCGCTCCTAGGTGGTTCATGCATCCCAAAAGTAAAGGAGCTAATCCCTTGATGAGAGGAGCTATCCCTTTGAAGGAGGGCTTTATCCCTTTGAAGGTGGACCTAGTAACTTCCCTCCATTGCATTATAAATTAAGGCATTGGGCTAGTTGCTAGGGAGGTTAGAAGCTGAACATTTTTTAGGGTAAATGCTAGTGGAATTGAGACTTCCTATTTAAGCTTGAGAGAAGAGATCACATCCCTTTTGGCTTCATTGGGAAGAGAGTGAAACTTGTCAAAGTAGAGGAGACTTCTTGTTGGACCCTGGGAGGAGCTTGTACAACATCAAGGCATTGTAACCCCAATCTTATATGTCAATAAACCAAGGCTCTTTAACCCTTAAAAGTGTTGTTTCATACCCTAAAGGATCATGGTCAACTGATTACATCATTCCCCAGAAGTTCCACCTGAAAAACCACTCAGAACTGGCCAAAATTGGACCTTACTGACTGCTCCATTGTCAGAGTGCAATGCATACTGAATCCTACACTATCCAGGTGCAATGCATACTGAAGAGGCCTTCTGTGTGGTGCGATGAGTGAGAATGGAAAAATTTCTAAGATAGTTTACTAAGTGGATGCTCATGGAATCTTATAGAAACTTCTCCTATGACACTTGCCTCTCTGAATTCACCCAGGGATGGGTAAGAGATCCAAGAAATCTCCAAGAGGAACCAAGAAATACAAGTGGAATGATACTAATCAAAAACCTAGAGATGACTCATATCCTTGCAGACATCTATGAATGGATCCCTCATCTGAGAGATCTGGAGGCTGGAATTTTGTAATTTGTAAGGAAATGCTGCTAGTTTGTCTTCGAGAAGGAGCATTGAATTGTTGGGTGATCTTGCTTTTCATGAGGTGAAGAGGGTTTTGATGCTGGGAGGATGATGCTGGATCAGACAACTAGGTTGTAATTTTCCCTTCTATTTTAATAAAGTTCTTTGAGTTTTCCTCCATACAATCGTGTACTTGTGAATCTTGTTATTTGTGAATGCCATTGTATGTTCAATGTATTTCTGATTCTGCATTGTTTATGATATTATAGATCGAGATGTTTTGATGGTGTTTTGTTACTTTGTTTCTACAGGTATTCTCTAAGCGGGACAAGTAGGAGAGGAGTTGCAAGCTCTATCAAGGGGGAGAGAAATCAAGCAAGGAGTCAAGCGAAAGATCCAAGTTGGTCCCTTTGCTTCTCTCTTATCTATCATACATAGAGGAAATCACAAATTGCTTTGATTGTTTGTTTCTAGGATAGCTGCCAATCCTAGTGGGGCTAGCAGATAAAAAAGACACTAGTTTTCCCAGAAACAAAATGGTGACTCCACTAGGGACTGAATAGTTTGTTTGTTTGTTGTTGATTGTTTGTTTTATAAACTATAGATGGAGCCTAAAGTTAGCCAGATAGCCTTCGAATTTCTCTTTCTCTACAATTGCAAAGTAGATGAATGCTGCTTCAATCAATCTCCAGTTTAGTTTATGAGTTGAACATCTGATTTACAAGCATTCTAGATGCCCTGTTGGTAGCTCAATAACCTCCCAAGATCCCAACCATGTAATTTTCTCTTTACTGTCCATAACAGCTCAACTTAAGTCACTGAAATTACCTACATTGAGCCAAAACCCATCTCAAGTTGCACTCCCTGGCCCATCGCACTGTCTGTAACTGGAAGCTAGTATGCATCGCACTTCCCGAGTGTAGAAGGTGCCGTGCATCCCTAATTTTGTGAAGAAAAAGTGTAATGACTGAGTAATCCTATTTCTCTCCTTGAAATTTGGGGTTTTTGTCTTTGTTTTCAGCTTTGTTTAGTTGTTTTTTGCTACTTATGAATAGTATCTCATTGCTGAAGCTTGCTTGCATTACATAGTTCAACCTCCATTAATTAGGATTAGTAAATGTTTTTATGTGTTTGTTCATCCTTTACAATCCTTTGTCGAAAAGTTGCTTAAATCGATTTGTCATTTTGGTACAAAAGTGTCGTAATTGTCATTGTGTCAAAAAAAGAGAAGTGTTGTAAAGTCTTCCTTCTCTAGATAGTCGATTGAACTTTTTTTCATGTATTTGATTTGATTTATTGATATTTGAAGTGTCGAAAGAATTTTCCTATTTGAAATTGAAAAGTGTCGTTTAGTCTTCTTTTCCATTTTGAAAAGAAATTGTCGAAATGTCGCTTTGAGTAAAATATTTCAGATCTTTACTTAGTTTTCCTTTTTTGGCATTTTTCATATACGCTACTTCAGTTAAGGCAAACCACATGTATACGCAAGGGCATACAATCAGAGTGCATGGGGTGGAATATTTGTTGGGTTGTGTTATATTCTTTTCACAACTAGCCCACGTAGTTAACCAGGGAGTTAGAAGGGGGGCGGAGCCCCCTTTCATTGTGCCAATTATGTAGTAGGGGGGGATCGCCCTAAAATTTTTTGGTTTTGGACCCTATGTTAGGATGGGCAGACCCACCTATGGTTTTGTGCATGTTTTTCGCACCCTTCTATGGGGTGCGATGGGCGAGAGTGGACAAATGGCAGGGTCAATCTATAAGGTGGAGGATCATGGAATCTTCCAGAAACTTCTCCTGTGACACTTGCCTCTCTGAATTCGTCCAGGGATGAGTAAGAGATCATGAATCTCCAAGTGGATTCAAGAACTATCAGAGAGAGGACACTAATCAAATCTCAAAAGCTGACTCGCTCCCCTTGCAAACATCTATATATGGATCCCTCATCCAGAGATCCAGAGGCTAGAATTTTGTATCTTGTAAGGAAGTGCTGCTGGTTTCTTGGTGCAACATCATAGTGTTGGGTGATCTAAGCTTTTCATGAGGTGAAGAAGGGCTTTCTTGCTGAGAGGATGATGTTGGGTCAGAACAATTGGTTGTAATCCTCTTTTCTATTCTTGATTATTAATAAAGCTATTCAAGTTTTCCTCCACATTCTTGTATGATTGATGATATATGCATTGGTGTGGTTAATATATATCTGGTCCTGTATTGTTTATGATAATAGATCTATGTTCTTGGATAGTGTTATGCTGCTTTGATTCTATAGGTGCTCTTTGAAGCTGGGTAGACGAGGAAGCAAGTGGCAAAGATATATCAGAAGAGAGAGGAATCAAGCAAGGAACCAAGCGCAAGATAGAGGTTGGTCTCCTTTATTCCCCTCTTATCTATTTTTCATAAAGGAAAATGAAAGTGGTTTTACTTTGTTTGTTTCTAAGGTAGCTACCAGCCTTAGTGGGACTAGCAGCTCTGCATAGACACTAGATTTCCCGATAACAGGATTGACCCAACAGATTCCAATCTTGTGGCCTTTAATCATAAAGGATATGACCCTCAGTTACCAGCTCAACTAGCTTTCCTTATTCAAGTGAAAGCCCTCAACAAAACTGTTCATCAAACAATTATTGATGAGGGGGCATCTACATGTATTATGTCGATGAGTTGCTGGAAAACTTTAGGATCTCCACTGTTGTCACGATCTTCAATGACATTAAAAGCATTTGATGGATGAACATACATCCCATATGGGATTTTAAGTAACTTGCAAGTCGAACTGGGGGAAAAAACGATAGAAATTGATGTTGAAGTGATCGACAGAAACCTCGATTACGACACCCTACTGGAAGGCCCTGGATATATGCTATTGTTGCCGTTGTGTCGACCTACTTCAGGAAGATCGCATTTCCCTTCCAAGGAGGTATTACGATCATCGACCAGCAAACATTTCTCCGCAATAGTTCACAAGTTACGGGAAGCGTTCCGATGATCCATGGAAGCCCTCATTCACTTCAAAATATCAAAGTAGGCCTACTAAAATACCTTATATTAATGGGGACTTTTTCCCTACTGCCTCCAATCAATCTGGCGGAAGTGGCAATGGTAGGAACCTACAATATGATATCTTCTATTCAAAAGATGTCAGAAAATGATATTAACATGGATCATCTGCAGGTATTGCCTCCAAGCCCAATAGAAATATTGTAGCAATCAATGTTTTCGGCATGGGAGGCAAACCCAAATCAACGCTCATCAAGTGTTTGGATAGATAGGTCTAAGGAATATGGCACCCCTTCAGATCCTTGGTCAGAAGTACATTGTACAGATGAAGGAATTGTTCAGGCAATGATGATTGACGAGGCACCATGGGAAGATTACAACCATCGTTCCCATCTTCTGGATTACAAGGAAGATACTCCTAGTGACCTTCATCATCCCTCAATTTTTGTTTTTCTATCAAATACTGTAAACACGGTGGATTCCGAACGAAACTTGTCCAATATTGAAGAGACTATTGCCATAAATATCTCGACCAAAACAGATGTTCTAGAGAATATTCATGTCGGTAAATCTTGTTCTTCTTCAGAACTGGAAATATATTACGCTCTTTTTTGCGAGTTCAGAGATGTCTTTACTTGGTCGTATGATGAAATGCCAGGCATTGACTCAAGCATAGTTGAACATGAAATTAAGATGTATCCAGATGTCAAACTGGTATGACAACGACTCCGGCAGGTGCACCCCAAAAAAACCGCTGCCATCAAGGCAGAAGTTGAAAAACTTCTCCATGCTGGTTTTATTTACCCGGTTCCTCTAACCGATTGGGTATCGAATATTGTTCCTGTAATGAAAAAACAAGGAATGATTAGAGTGTGCATCGATTATAGGGATGTAAATCAAGCTTGTCTGAAAGACAACTACCCTACACCCTTCATTGACCAGATAATTGATGAATG
This sequence comes from Pinus tabuliformis, assembly GCA_031772625.1. NCBI lineage: Eukaryota > Viridiplantae > Streptophyta > Pinopsida > Pinales > Pinaceae > Pinus > Pinus tabuliformis. The sequence goes on along the minus strand of CM062820.1, from coordinate 778,203,725 downwards.
CACCGGATGTGAAATCTTTTCATTTATGGATGGATTTTCCGGGTATAATCAAATAAATATCCGCCCATAGGACCAGTCAAAGACTGCATTTATTTTTCCGTGGGGCACATTCACATATCGCAAGCTACCCTTTTGTTTAAAGAAAATAGGGGCAACATTTCAGAGGGCAATGAATTATGCCTTCCATGACATCAAAAACATCGTTCAACCATATCTCAATGATCTTTTGGTTCATTCACAAAAGTGGACTGATCATCCGCAGCATTTGAGAGCGATATTTCTATGTTGCTGAAACTACAAGATACGACTCAATCCACACAAATGTGTGTTTTGTGTTAGTTATGGTCATTTACTTGGCTTTGTGTTCTCAAAGGATGGGATTCGTCTCGACCCATGTAAGGTTCAGGCAATCATTGATTTTCCTCCACCTTTGAATTTGCTTCAGATTCAGAAACTCCAAGGGAAAGCTAACTTTCTGAGGAGGTTCAATCCAAATTACGCTGAACTTGCTAAAGATTATACTCGTCTATTGAAAAAAGAAGTACCCTTCGTTTGGGATCAGGTTGCGCAAGATTCCTTTGATGCTTTAAAGGAATCCCTGATAAAAGCATCACTAATGTACGCTCCTGATTATCAAAAAGACTTTAACTTGTATCTGGCTGCAGCAGATACAACCATAGCAATGGTTTTAGTTCAAGAAGACAATGGAATTGAATGTCCTATATATTATTTAAGCCGAAACTTAAATGATATAGAAATAAAGTACTCCTATGATGAAAAGCTAGCTCTCGCAGCTGTTCAAGCGATACAAAGATTTCGACACTATGTCCTCTTTAGAAAAACTACCATTTTGTCAAATTGGAACCCCATGACCTATATATTGTCGCGACAATTGTTGGGGGGAAAATATTCAAAATGGATAGTGATCTTACAAGAGGTTGATCTGGACTTCGTAAAATCAAAATCGAAGAAAGCACCGATTTTCGTGGAGTTACTATGGGATCTCCCATCGTCGTCCAACAATGCCACATCCGAGGAAGCAATCGTGGACGAATCATTGTTTCTGATATCGTCAAGCAATCCATGGTATGGAGATATAATAATCTATCTCCAAATGCAAACATATAGGTCTAATACCTCCCGCTCAGAACAACGACGCATTCGATACCAAGCAAAAGACTACATGATCATTGGTGATATGCTTTACCGTCGTGGTATCGATACAGTTCTGTGGAGGTGCCTCACCCATGAGGAGGCCGAAAAAGTCCTGAATGAATGTCATTCAGGCGCATGTGGGGGGCATCAATTTGGTTATGCTACGGTACAAAAGATTTTACGATTAGGATACTTCTAGCCAACAATGTTCAAAGATTGTATAACAGCAGTCAAAAGCTGCCATGCCTGTCAAATCTTCAACATCAAAACCAGAAGACCACCTGCACCTTTCCAACTAGTAGTTGTTGTCGGACCATTCGCAAAATGGGGCATATATTTCATGACATGTAACCCCACCTCGGCAGGGGGGCATGGGTATATAATAGTTGCAGTAGACTATTTTACCAAATGGGCCGAGGCGATGCCTACATTAAACAACAGCGGCGAAACGGCTGCCCTCTTCTTCTTCATTCATGTAGTCTCCAGATTCGGTGTTCCACAGGCCATAGTCACAGATCATGGATCACATTTTTGCAATCACATGATGGTTGAGTTGGCTACCAAATTAGGGCTATCTCACGACCGCTCTACTCCATATTATCCGCAAGCTAACGGACAAGTTGAGGTAATCAACAAGGTCCTAAAGCGGATGCTGCAAAGGATGATTGGAGTCCATAAAAGGAGATGGCGTCTAATCTTGTACTCGACCTTGTGGGCATATCGGACAACGGTAAGGAATGCGACCGGGTTTACACCCTTTCAATTGGTGTATGGACTGGAAGCAATCCTACTGGTTCAGTGTGAAATCGTGTCCATCAAACTCGCGGTCGACCTTCTCCCCGGAACTTCAGAATAGGAGGCTTGTTTCTTTGAACTAATCCAATTGGATGAAACCCATCATGATGCTGCTTTGGCTAATGAAGCCCATAAGAAACGAGTCAAGTCACAGTTCGATAAGAATGTCAAACCTCGTGTCTTCTCAGAAGGTGACCTAGTCTTACTTTACGACCAGGAGTCCTATAAATTAGGAGCAGGTAAGTTCAAGTCTTTATGGATGGGCCCCTATATTTTTAAGCATGTATTAGCAAAAGGAGCCTACGCTTTAGTGGATTATGATGGGATTCCACTGGTGCAACCCCACAACGGGTTGTACCTTAAGCGTTACTATGCTTGACTCAAGATAGTAACCCCTATGCTTTGTTACATTTTTTTTTCGCTAAGGGTAATTGTTTTGGTTAAGTGATCCACTTTTGCGTTTGTTGCAAATGTCAAACCTATTGGAATCATTTGTTGGATATGCCAACGGAGCAAGTCATAGTTTGCGAAACTTATCTTCTGCGGCCTAAGACATCTTCGATCCAAGCGGCGAGTTAGTGAGTTTCAGAGGGGTATGTATTGGTTGGTCAACGAACAAAATTGTTGAATATCGTGCATTGATAGAAATCCTCTCTGATGCCATCACACATGGCATACACCGACTTATCGTCGGGCTAGACTCACAACCCGTCATTCTACAGCTCACTGGTATCTACTCTGTACGAAATCCAGCTATCTATCGCATGTGTTTAAGGGTCAAGATTTTGGAAAGGCAGTTTGATGCTATTAAATATCAACATATTTCCAGAAACTTAAACACATTAATAGACTCATTGGAAAATTATCTGTTAGATAGACATTTGCAACATTTATAAAAGAAGAATTTTATCAATATTTACATCAAGATCATGTAACTTAACCAAAATAAAGCTCCGAAAATAAAAAATATATATATAACTGTTTATGGCTTATACATAATGCTCTGTAACCAAGACAAAATCGGTCAAATGACCCAAAACGCAAAATTCTAGGGGGCACCCTAGTCTAATGATGCTAGTGATAACAAGTCACTGCCTATGCAATCATGCGTAAAAGCCTAGTCCATCGAGTCGACACACCAGTAGTATGTCGTTGCAACCTCAGAGGTAGCTCGTCAGTCTTCACGTCCGGAATACCAAGAGTGAGACCCTCGACCTGATCCTGTAATGCTGAAAGAGTCTCGGCCATGTCAAGGTCACGAAGGATAGCCCTCCCCATAGCCTCTCCTGCTGGAACAACAACTGGTGCTCTCAGACGTACTGCTGGCCAAACTGGTCCAATATCTACATGAGAACATGAGTTTTGATTAGTATTGATAGAAGAAAGCACGAGAACATTATAAAAAATGATGAATAGAGATATGGTCAGAGAATTTACCTATAGCACCCCACTACTCACCAGACAGTAGCACCAAATCTGGGTCACCTCAGAAATCCATACCAGCATATGGACACTCGGCATAAACCATCTCCTGACAGTTAAACCACTCGAAGAAGGTATTAGAGAAAGAAACCTGGGACTAACCAGCAGGTCGAGCCATGAGGTCAACCCATCTCTGCATCCATGGCTTAGTCGGTGGAGGTAAACCAATTGAAATGTATTGCGGCTACATTAGTGGGATCTTTTCCAAGGCGAAAGAGGTCAAAATAGAACCATAGCTGAAATTCTTGGATCTTCTGCTTTTTACCTTGGTCAGTTGTTCTTTCATCACAGGGAGTACTACGTCACACCAGTTGAACACCTTTGGTTCAAGGCATTCCAAGCGTACTGCATATAAGACTTGTTAGCCACGTGAAGAGCCGCACTACCAGCCAGTCTAGAAAAAGTGAATAGAATGGTCCTCAAGGACTGATCAGTGACATCTTGGATGTTGATCTTGCCATCCCTACTCGGCTGAGATCCCTCTCTGTAGTACTGGTGAATGTAATCTCTCACGGATTCATCCCCACGGGCGGAACCTGATAATGAGAGAGGGGCACCATGCCTTGATAAACTGGTCAGAAAATAGATGTCCATGATAGTCAAGGGGATGGATTTTCCTCTGATCTGGAATACTTGGTTGGTAGGATCCCATGCATCGAGGAAATATTGCAATAAGTTGATTTTTTGCCTCATGCTAGAGATGTAGAAAAACTTGACCAGGCCATAGTTCTGCAGTGCAGTTACCGTACTCAGATCATGTAAAGCAACCATGTCCTCTTCTTCATGCTTGCGTTCTCACCATGTAACAACCATTTTTCATTGAAGAATCTCTGCAAAACAAACAAGAGAAGAGTCAGGGTCCTGCTTTGGCAAAAAAAGGCAAAAATTCCATGAGAAAATAGTGCAAAAGTTTCCTTTCTTGCGCCCATCGCACCCCAGCAGTGTTCTGGGTGAGATGCATACTAACTGGCCAATGGCCAGGCTAGTATGCATCGCACCTTTCTATATAGGAAGGGTGAGATGGAGCCAGGGAAAATTTTTCAAACTCCGGGGGCTCAGAAAAACAGGGAAACATGCTCAGAATGTTGGCATTTTGGCACAAGTGTGGCGCTACGGTACAGGTGTTGTCCTTGATGGCAACTCTCTTTGATGACAGATCTCAGTCCAGACTACAAGAATGAAGAGAAATTTCATATACGCAGGTTCATTAAGCCCAAGTTGCGTATACACGCTGGTACGCTATATACTAAGCCGCGGAAACGCAGTCTCGCTATATACGAAGTCGCGTATACACGCAGTTTCATGAACAGAAAAGAGTGTACATGTCGAGAAGCTTCCCTTTGGTCCGTGGTAGTTAGTCCTCGGTACTTGAGCCTATGTTTTTGGACCAAGGTATCTCGACAGTTGTGTTGATCCCGAGTTTTGAAGTTGATGGTATTGTATTACTATGGTTTTGGAATGTGGTATTGAGAAGGGCCTAATACTATATAAGGAGAAGAAGATCATTAGGAAATTGTATCGAAAAAGTCTTGAATATCTAATGAAGAAAGAGATCTAGTATACAAGTTCTGGGTTGATGATACATTGCTTGATCTGAGCTAAGGAGAGTTCACACCGGTTGATGGAAGACTAGATCTAAGGATAGATCGGGATCAATTTGTTTGATATGAACTATCTTTATATGGTTGATTATGCATATTCTTAGATCTGCATACTGAAGCAATGTTATGTTCTGGGTATGACTGATGTCTGGTACAGCTGCAAGTTATGAGAAATTATTTTTAGTTCTGTACGCAGGTTGTCTTTGGTAAAAGTGCGTGTATACGCGGGTTGGTTTCATTGAAGTAGCGTATATCTTTTGAAGCTTAATTTTTGGGGTTGCAGTTGGGTCTGACTGTTATTTCATAGTTCTGTAGTCTGCTCTGTGTTCTGGTGACTGGGTGTTGACAGGGTTTCAGTGGTTCAGTGATTCAAAGATTGATGATGCTAGTATTGGTTGTTTTGTGCTTCAATGATTTGTTATGAAAAGTGAATTAATCGTGGTCTTCAGATTGTAATGTTGTGCTTCAGGAGTATCCAGTCTTAAAATTTATGAAAAGTGGTACCTGAAGGAAAGAAGATTGTAGGCCAACACCTACGTACTAGTATCTTAGCTAGTACAAGAGCAAAGGGGGCTGGAGCTCCCTTCCAGGAGAATTTGGAAAACGAGAGAAGGTTGTAGCCTGCGTACTGGTATAAGGCTGCACCAGTACAAAAGATTGTAAACTAAAGTTTCTTATTAAAGAAATATAGAGACGACTTGCAGCAGGTGGTTTTCACCCACATTGGGTTTCCACCTTATATCATGGTGTTCATGTGTGTGGCTTTTGTGTGATGATTTGTTCTGTTATACTACACCTTTTTACTTTTAATATGGTTAATAATGTCCTGATGCATTTACTGAAGATAAACTAACTGAATCATAAGATTTCTGGTTATACGCTAGTTGCTTTAGACATAGTAGCGTGTACACGCTGGTTCACTTAACTGAAGTAGCGTATATATTTCTGAGTATTGAAAAAGTTTTATTGATATGATAATACTGATTCACCCCCTCCCCCCCTCTCAGTATTATTTCCAACAATTGGTATCAGAGCAGGTCCTTCATAGAAGCTTGATCACTTGAAGGTAGATCGTTCATCATGAGAAACTACGAGAGAGAAGCATCAATCAGGCCACGAGTTTTTGATGGGACAAACTTCAATTATTGGAAGGTAAGATTTACTGCCTATATTCAATCTCTTGGTACAGAAGTTTGGGACATCGTAGAGACAGGCTACACTTTTCCTTCAGTTACTCCTATAGATCCAGCCGAGAAAAAGAAATATGAAACAAATGCGAAAGCAGTCAGTACTCTATTAGGATGTATATCCCAATCAGAATTCATGAAGGTAATGCACTATAAATCCGCAAAAGAAATATGGGACAAAATTGTCACGAGCTATGAAGGAGATGAACAGGTAAAGCGTGCTAAAATTCAAACTCTCAGGATTAAGTATGAGACTCTCAGAATGTATAATGATGAAAGTATGGCTAACTATTTCCTTAGGGTAGATGAGATTGTTAATTGCATGAAAAACTTGGGTGAAGAAATAAAAGAGGCTATTGTGGTTGAAAAGGTTCTAAGATCATTGTCCCCCAAATTTGAATCTAAAGTGTCTGCAATAGAAGAAAAGGAAAATATACGAATTCTTACTATGTCTCAGCTTCACGGAATTCTAACTGCTTATGAAATGAGAAAAGGAGGTCCATCAGACAGAAGAGAAGCTGCTTTCAAGGCTTCAGGCAAAGAAGATTATTATGAAGCAAGTCACGTGCCAGAAGATGAAGAAGAAGAATCAAATTTTTTTAGAAATCTTCAAAGGGGTTCTGGAAGGTTCAGAGGTAAGTTACCTTTTAAATGCTTTGCTTGTGGAAGAGTAGGTCATTATGCTGCCAAATGTCCTCACAAAGATAAGAATGACAAGGGAAAGGAACCTATTAAATGGAACAAGAAACAGAATGAAAAGAAGAAAAGCTATTACACTCATGAAGATAGTGATGGTCTTTCAAATAGTGACGAAGATGAACAGGGTAATAGATATAAACTTTTAATGGCTTTTGAAGATGATGACTACATGGATGCTATAGATGTAGAAGGCTTTTGTGAAGAAATGAATAATCTCAAAGTTTTCTTAGAAGAGAAAAATGCTATTATTGATTCTCTACAATGTCAACTGGCGGAAAAGGAAAAACATCTTGAAAAATTGGAATGTGAGATTGTTTGTCTTAGAAAGGAGATTGAGAAAACAAAAGCGATTAATCTTAAATTTGTTAAAGGATTTGAAACCTTGGATGAGATTATCAATGTGCAGCGTTCTCCTCTGATCAAGACAGGTCTGGGATATAATGGAGAAACATCTCAAGCTTCTACCTCTAAAAGTTATCTTGATGCAGCAAGGAGGAGCGAGCAAAGACCAAATAAAAGTCATCAGGTGAATCACGGACAATTTACCTCAAGAACAAATAAAGACTATCAAGAAATTCGGGGACAAGCTTCCTTAAGGACAAACAGAAGCTACAATGAGCCACAGGTAAAATCTTCCCAATTTGCCCCAAGAATGGATGTCAATAGAAGCTACAATCAGTTGGATGATAGAGCTGATTATCGCAAAAATTTCTTTAATGGCCAATGTTTTTCTTGCCATAACTTCGGTCACAAAGCAGCTCAATGTGTTGCCTACAAGACAATCATGACTAGAGAAGCTCAAAAGCAAAGAAGTATGACTAGAACCATGAAAAGGACTTATAACAACTTTTCAGTTCTTGAAAATGAAGTTGAATGCTCTATTTGTAATAACTTTGGTCATGAAGACTCTGAATGCAGGAGCAGGTTCTGGAAGACAACTCAGAAGGAACAAACCTCAAATGTCAGAACATGGAGAATAAAGGAACCGCAACCAGAGAGATGTGGGATAGCCTTTTATGCAGAAGGTCAAGAAAGTCTATGGTACATTGACAGCGGATGTTCGAAGCATATGACAGGGGACAAAGAAAAACTTGAATCATATACCGCATTAGAAAAGGGAAAGAAAGTTTCTTTTGGAAATGATATCTTTGCAGCCATAAAAGGAAAAGGCGTTGCTCCGTTGAAAGAGAAGGTCAAAGCTGAAAATGTTTTGTATGTTGATGGATTGAAGCATAATCTTCTGAGTGTCAATCAGATGTGCGATCAAGGAACAGAGGTAATATTTAGATCAAATGGATGTTGTGTTCGTGATCTTGATACAGGTGAAACAATGATCAAAGGAAGAAGGACTCCAAATAATCTATACATATTTGAAGAAAGACAACAACAATGCTATTTGAGCAAGGATGATGAACACTGGCTATGGCATCGGAGGTTGGGGCATCTAGGCTTTCCACAAATAAGGAAAGCATGCAAATATCAGACAGTTCGTGATCTTCCAGATATCAAAATTCCAGACAACACCATATGCAAATCATGTCAGTTTGGAAAGCAAACCAGAACTAATTTTCCTGAAAAGGAAGGATCAGCTAGCATGCCTCTTGAGCTAGTACATACAGATACATGTGGTCCATTCAGAAAAAGAACACCTCGAGGAGAAGAATATTTGATATTATTCATTGACGATTTCTCCAGGTTTGTCTGGTTAGGACTTATGAAGCACAAAGATGAAGCATTCAAAAAATTCAAATCCTTCAAAGCCTTGGCTGAAAATGAATCAGGACACAAAATTAAGTGCCTCAGATCTGACAGAGGTGGGGAGTTTACCTCGAATGAATTTTTTGATTTCTATGAAGAACATGGGATAAGAAGAGAATTATCTACAGCTAGAACTCCTCAGCAAAATGGAGTTGTGGAAAGAATGAACAGAACAGTCCAACAAATGGCTCATGCTATGCTTGATGAATCAGGTACTCCCGCAACTTTCTGGGGTGAAGCTGCACATGCTGCAGTTATTATTCTCAACAAAACAAATGTCCGAGTAAACAACACTCAAACTCCTCATGAGCTCTGGTGTGGTAAGACTCCTTCGGTGAAGCACTTCAAAATCTTTGGGAGCAAATGTTATATTAAGAATACTGATGAGCAACTTGGCAAACTTGAACCAAGAGTAGACGAAGGCATTCTTCTTGGATATTCTCCACATAGCAAAGCATACAAGTGCTACAATAAAAGACTTGGCAGAATTGTTGACAGTGTTGATGTTGTGGTTGATGAGAAGGGATACATTCCTAGGAAAGTTCATCATGAAGACATCGAAGAAGATGAAGGCTACCCTCAAAGACAAAATGATGAAGAAGAACCTCAAGAAGAAGAAGAACCTCAAGAAGAACCAGAGGAGCAGACAAGAATAGAAGAAAAGACTCCATCCAGATATGTTCAGAAGAATCATCCAGAATCTCAGATTGTGGGGCAGAAATAAGCAGGAGTACAAACAAGAAGAACAATTGCAGAAGCTTCAAGCTATTTGGCATTACTCTCTTCCACTGAACCACAAAATGTGAAAGAGGCATGCAAAGATGAATGTTGGGTCAAAGCAATGGATGAAGAACTTGAGCAGATCGAAAAGAAAAACACTTGGGAATTGGTTCCTAGACCAAAAGATAAGAATGTCATAGGGACAAAATGGGTCTTCAAAAATAAATTGAATGAAAATGGAGAAGTAATTAGAAACAAGGCCAGACTTGTTTGTAAAGGGTATGTGCAACAAGAAGGAATAGATTTTGAAGAGACCTTTGCTCCTGTTGCAAGACTTGAGGCCATCCGAATGTTCCTTGCTCTCTCAAGCTTTCAAAACTTCAAGGTATTTCAAATGGACGTGAAATCAGCCTTTCTGAATGGAGACTTAGAAGAAGAAGTATATATTGAGCAGCCAGATGGTTTCATCCTTGGGAATGATCCAAACCTTGTATGCAGATTGAAAAAGGCTCTTTATGGTCTCAAACAAGCTCCAAGGGCTTGGTACTATCGTTTGGACAAATATCTTCACCAACAAGGTTTTTCAAAAGGATCAGCAGATAGCAATCTCTATATGAAAGTTGAAAATAACAAATTGCTAATACTTTTTGTGTATGTAGATGATATTATCTTTGGCAGCAATGAAGAGGCTATGAGTCAAAACTTTGCCTTGGTTATGCAGAAAGAATTTGAAATGTCATTACTTGGAGAATTGACATACTTTCTTGGATTGCAAATCCAACAAAATGAAGGAGGTATTTTCTTGTCTCAAACCAAGTACCTCAAGCAGATCTTGAAGAAGTATGGCATGGAAGATTCAAAGCCAGTGTGTACCCCCATGGTTACAAGATGCAGCCTCATTGCAAATGATGAATCAGCAGCAGTTCACCAACCAACTTATAGATCCATGATTGGGAGTTTGCTTTATTTGACAGGTACCCGGCCAGATATTATGCATGCAGTAGGAATTGTTGGAAGATTTCAAGCCAACCCAAAGGAAACTCATCTTCAGGCAGTCAAAAGAATCTTCAAGTATCTTCAAGGGACTCAAAACTATGGCTTATGGTATCCTAGAGATACAGATCTCACTCTTCATGCGTACACAAATGCAGATTGGTCAGGAAGTGTGGATGACAGGAAAAGCACAAGTGGTGGTGCTTTCTTCATGGGTTCCAGATTAGTATCTTGGTTCAGCAAGAAACAGAGTTCGATTGCTTTATCTACAGCTGAAGCAGAATATGTGGCTGCGGCATCTTGTTGCACACAACTTCTTTGGATGATGCAGACCTTGCAGGATTTTCAAATCACATGCACTCCACCTGTCTCTATCTTATGTGATAATACAAGTGCAATCAGCATTTAAAAGAATCCAGTCATGCATTCAAAGACCAAGCACATACCAATTAAGTATCACTTCCTCCGGGAACAAGTGCTTGAACAAAAGGTCAAGTTGGAGTATGTTTCTTCTAAAGAACAAGTTGCTGATATTCTCACAAAACCACTGCCCAGGGAGACTTTTGAATATCTCAGACAAAAGCTGGGAGTAGTTGATGCTTCATCCTACTGTTGAAGCTTGTCTGGTCTAAAGAAAAGTTGGTATACACGAGTTGTGTAAGGGATATCCGCATACATACGCTGATTTATGCAGGTGAAGTCGCATATATGGAGTTCTGAACAGCAAGGGCAGATTCTGGTTGGAGAAGGTCTGAGATGGGTATGCCAGAGTCCTTCAGGCACAGTTTCAGGGGGAGAAGTAGGCACAGTTTCAGGGGGAGCAGCTTAAAGTCTAATAAAGCATTGTTGGCATTTAGATGTTTTTGGTTCTAGTTCACAACTGTTGTTGGTTTCAGGAGAAGGAGCACAGAAGGAAATCTTGGTTGCTGATCTAAAAGATGATTATCAGATGCTGCTGGTGACTTTCATAAGTCTTGGTATAGATCTTTCATCTCTATGTCATGTATCTCTTTTGTGATATCTCTTTTATGATGTCAAGGTCATGTAACGGCCTATGTTGGTTTCCCCACTATGCCTGGGATGAATGATGTAATGTAATTGGTTGTTATATGTAAATTTCTGATGTATCCCCTCTTGGTTGGGATTATGGATATATGTATTGAGTCTTTTGGTGATAGGAAAGTCCTTTATGATGTATAAGTCTTGGTTCTTCTTGAAGAACATCTTTTGTAGAACTTGCCTACAGTCAGGGGGAGCATGTTCAGCACAGCAGAGCAGAGATATTAGCATGTTCTCAGGGGGAGAACAACCCTTTGCCCTTGATGACAAAGGGGGAGAATGATTCTAAGGATCTTGGGGTTGCCATCAAGTCCAAAGGGGGAGATTGTTGGCATTTTGGCACAGGTGTGGCGCTATGGTACCGGTGTTGTCCTTGATGGAAACTCTCTTCGATGACAGATCTCAGTCCAGACTACAAGAATGAAGAGAAATTTCATATACGCAGGTTCATTAAGCCCAAGTTGCGTATACACGCTGGTACGCTATATACTAAGTCGCGGATACGCAGTCTCGCTATATACGAAGTCGCGTATACACGCAGTTTCATGAACAGAAAAGAGCGTACATGTCGAGAAGCTTCCCTTTGGTCCGTGGTAGTTAGTCCTCAGTACTTGAGCCTATGTTTTTGGACCAAGGTATCTCGACAGTCGTGTTGATCCCGAGTTTTGAAGTTGATGGTATTGTATTACTATGGTTTTGGACCGTGGTATTGAGAAGGGCCTAAGACTATATAAGGAGAAGAAGATCATTAGGCAATTGTATCGAAAAAGTCTTGAATATCTAATGAAGAAAGAGATCTAGTATACAAGTTCTGGGTTGATGATACGTTGCTTGATCTGAGCTAAGGAGAGTTCACACCGGTTGATGGAAGACTAGATCTAAGGATAGATCGGGATCAAATTGTTTGAAATGAACTATCTTTATATGGTTGATTATGCATATTTTTAGATCTGCATACTGACGCAATGTTATGTTCTGGGTATGACTGATTTCTGGTATAGCTACAAGTTATGAGAAATTATTTTTAGATCTGTACGCAGGTTGTCTTTGGTAAAAGCGCGTGTATACACGGGTTGGTTTCATTGAAGTAGCGTATATCTTTTGAAGCTTAATTTTTGGGGTTGCAGTTGGGTCTGACTGTTATTGCAGAGTTTTGTAGTCTGCTCTGTGTTCTGGTGACTGGGTGTTGACAGGGTTTCAGTGGTTCAGTGATTCAAAGATTGATGATGCTAGTATTGGTTGTTTTGTGCTTCAATGATTTATTATGAAAAGTGAACGAATCGTGGTCTTCAGATTGTAATGTTGTGCTTCAGGAGTATCCAGTTTGAAAATTGATGAAAAGTGGTACCCGAAGGAAAGAAGATTGTAGGCCATCACCTACGTACTAGTATCTTAGCTAGTACAAGAGCAAAGGGGGTTGGAGCTCCCTTCCAAGAGAATTTGGAAAACGAGAGAAGGTTGTAGCCTTCTGTAGGTTGTAGCCTGCGTACTAGTATAAGGCTGCACCAGTACAAAAGATTGTAAACTGAAGTTTCTTATTAAAGAAAGATAGAGACGACTTGCAGCAGGTGGTTTTCACCCACATTGGGTTTCCACCTTATATCATGGTGTTCATGTGTGTGGCTTTTGTGTGATGATCTGTTCTGTTATACTGCACCTGTTTACTTTTAATATGGTTAATAATGTCCTGATGCATTTACTGAAGATAAACTAACTGAATCATAAGATTTCTGGTTATACGTTGGTTGCTTTAGACACAGTAGCGTGTACACGCTGGTTCACTTAACTGAAGTAACGTATATATTTCTGAGTATTGAAAAAGTTTTATTGATCTGATAATACTGATTCACCCCCCCCCCCCCCTCTCAGTATTATTTCCAACACAGAATTCAAAAAGGAAGGAATACAATTGAATAGCTCGGGTTTAGCTCTTACCTGGTCCAAACGGTGCCGAGAATCATCCACAGAATCTCCCAGAATCAGCTAGTGAAAATCAATGTGGGAAGGCACCTCCAAAGCTCCAACAAACCAAAGTTAAAATGAAATGATAAAATGGTGGGTAAAAACCACTTTTAAATTACTTTTCACATAATTTGAGTAAGGTATTAGTGTTTTAACTCATTTTTCAAGCATATATTGTTCGTTTCTAATCGATTTGATGAAAAAATTGAACAGGAAGTATGACCATCGAAAGAACAAAGTGTTAGCGGTGAAATCAAATAATTGATGACCATTATCATGAGCAGTTTTTATGTGAAGTTCAAGCTCGTTAAAAATTAAACCTAAAAAATGAGCAAACGTTCCCTAGAATTTAAGCTCATTAAAAAATGAACCAATTTCCGATAAATAACCATTGTGAATACATTATTATCAGCTCTTGAGCCTTGGTCGTGTTCTCATCATCACCTCCACTCTGGTTTAGTCGATCATTCGCCTCCATCTAATTGTTTGCCATTTTTTAGGAACAACTGCGAGGAGTGATTCTGTTAGCCATCCTTGTGACACTGCCGTGATTGGAAATTCCAAACCTTACCTGGAATCAACTGCTACCCGAAATTATCACTTGTTCCTCAAAAATAAAGTCTCCTTTAAGCTCTTTTCATCTGACTCATAAAATATGAAAAGATTGCCGAGCAGTTGGCCACTCCAACTCGTTAAATCTACTGGGATTGCTATCCTTCCTCTAGATTTTAATCTTTTTCGACCAAAGGGATTATTACACAAAAAGATCGAGCGCTTGTCTTGCTCAGCTCATTAAAACTATTGAAAATTCATCCCTTTCGTATTAGTTTATACTATTTCAGACTTAAGGGATTATATGACGAAAAAGGATTATTGGAGTTTCCTTTACGTCCCTTTCAGACTCTCTAAAATTGAAAAGGAACGAGTTATCTTTGTCGTTAAACTCGTTAAAATCAATAGCGACAAACTTGTCCATATAGACAAGAACGAGTTTCTATATCACTAAGCTCATTAAAATATAGTGATGGGTTTGCCCGAAGGGCAAATTATAGAACAAGCATATGTTATCCTCCTCAAGCTTGATAAAAAATAAAGAGGTACTAGTCAACAATGACTGGGGAAAAATTGGGAAGAAAACTTGAAGAAACTTTATTGGTAGCAAGGTCGCTCTTGAACATGACACTTTCACTCATGTCTGAGTCGGGTTGGGTTATTCCATTCGCCGGTCATATTACCATTGGTCCACCGTACCATCCATCTTTGGGGTTAACGCTACCAATCCATTTCAATGTCACCGATATGTTCAAGAGAAGTCGATCAGAAAATTCACCAACCTATATTGTGTCTCATCTGCTGCAATACCTTTACGCTTCATTCTTTCATGACCGCCACCCTGAACCCTGTATCATCAGATCGTTTTCACCTCCAAAAGTCATTTTCTCCATTCCATGTCGTAGATGTGGGATTCATTAAGGCCCTCCTACGATGGGTCACTTCTTGTCGACATCAGCTCATTATCCAAGAAGTCGACCTAAGAACAACCCTTTCAGTACTTTGAAGCTTGCATGCCTCAATGGCAAGTTTCTCACTTTCGACGATAGGTTTATATCAATGGCCTTCGACCGAGAGATTTTGCATGGTGTTCGACGCCAAGTCCCATTTTCACACCATGCAAATTGTACTGTCGTACCTTGAGGGTGATCATCATTATCGGTGATTCCTCTCGCGCTTGTTAATAGCTTACATCATTGGCTGGTAACCAGGCAATGTATTTCCATGTTCGACTCCAGAACATTTTTCACATGGATAGACTTGTACTTCGGGCGAAGATTGGATGAGTTTGAAGACCCCGGATCTAGTTTCATCCATCTGGGCTACGATATATTTAGGATAATAAAGACATCAAATGTACATCATTGCTGCACAAATGATCATCCGAATCAAAGGATGATGGCTCTATCAGAATCATCAGTCTGCCACACAGACGGTTGTCTGTCCTATGTACATGAAAATGAATTTATAAATCTAAGCATGGGAATGCCCACCTCAGCTATATCATGAAAACGTTATGAAGATAATGTATTGTATTGTATCTTATTACAAGTCACCTTCCAGTTCGAAAAACCTCGGATCCTCATGATAAAGCATTTCACCCGACATCAAAAGATTAACGACCTCATGCTTTAGGGGGAAACTGTTATAGACATTTTTGGGCACTACAACCCCAATCATATATGTCCATAAACCAAGGTCTTCTGAGTCCCTAAAAGTGTTGTTTCATACCCTAAAGGAACAAGGTCAACTAATTACATCATCTCCCATAAGCTCTCCACAGAAAACTGCTCAGAACTGGTAAAAACTGGACCATACAGGTTGCTCAGTGCTAAGGGTGTGATGCATCTCCCTACCTAGTGTAAAAGGTGTGATGCATACTGGAAAGCCCTTCTGTAGGGTGCAATGGGCAAGAATGGACAAATGGCAGAGACAGTTTGCGAGGTGGATGATCATGGAATCTTCCAGAAACTTCTCCTGTGACACTTGCCTCTCTAAATTCTCCCAGGGATGAGTAAGAGATCAACAATCTCCAAGTGGAATCAAGAACTATCATAGAGAAGACACTAATCAAAATCCCAGAAGCTGACTCACCTCCCTGCAATCATCTATATATGGATCCCTCATCCCAGAGATCTAGAGGTTGGAATTTTGTATCTTGTAAAGAAGTGTTGTTGGTTTCCTGGTGGAATATCATAGTGTTGGGTGATCTAAGCTTTTCATGAGGTGAAGAAGGGATTTCATGATGGGAGGATGACGCCAGGTCAGATCAATGCATTGTAATCCTCTCTTCTAATCTTTATATCAATAAAGCCATTCAAGTTTTCCTCTACATTCTTGTATGTCTGATAGTATATGCATTTCTGTGGTCAATATATATCTGGTCCTATATTGTTTATGATTGTAGATCTCTGCACTTTGAAGGTATTATGATGCTTTGACTTTATAGGTACTCTTTGAGGTGAAGTGGTCAAGGGAGAAGTGACAACTACCTATCAGTGAGGAGAAGGAACAAGCAAAGAACCGAGCGAAAGATCAAGGTTGGTATTCTTTGATCCTCTCCTATCTACTTCTCATAAAGGAAAATGAAAGTAACTTTAATATGTTTGCTTCTAAGATATATACTTGTCTTAGTGGGACTAGCAGCTCTGCATAGACACTAGATTTCCCAATAACACTTAGAATTCAGCCTCTTTGAGGGTTCAACCTCCTTTACATTAAACAAATGAACAATTATTAGATGATACAAAATGACTAAACCTCCCTTTTATATATAGGAGTCTAAGGGGTCACAATATAATCAAGTCGACGTAACAGTAATAACATAAGGGCACAAAAGTAACAATAGTGGGTTTCTATGGGGCATACTAATAAACATATGGGGACAATAGGGGCACAATAATAACAATAAGGGATACAATGACCATAGTAATAGGGGAATCACTAGTATTATAAGGGCCTAACAAAATCACTGAAGCTTGTGTACTTGACAAGACAAGAGATGGTTCTGTGAAAGGTTGGTAGGGAGGCTCCAAAACGAAGCTAAGGAAAAATTTTGGAGGGTGGTTGTATCTACTACAACACTTGGCAACACACTGGTATAACTCCAAATCTCTGAATAAAACTTGTTCATGAAAAGAAACTCTAACACCTCTGGAAGTATTGTTCAATTGTCAGTTCATCTTGCTTTCCACAGTTGCTTGATTGTAAGATGTAGCATCTACCAAGCTCTTGGTCGATTAACACACATTCCAAGCCAAGTCAACATAGTTATTTCGATTGGGGTTGAGTGGTATATTGATGCACAAGAAGTATAGTATTCAGAGTCTTAGTTTCATCTCTAGTGTTGCTTTGCTGCCAATAGGTCTGGACAATACCCTGACGGACTCACGCAGGAACACAAGAATCACTCCACTTCTAGCGAGCCTAGATAGTACCCCAGCGGAATTACTTGCATGACCTCTTTATGCAGGAAGCCTTTCTCTTATTTCACCCTATTCATTTTCAATTTATTTTTTTTAAACGTTTTTCACTTTTTCATTTTTTTCATTTTTCATCTTCATAACTATGCATAGCACTTATTCATTTCAGAGGTAGAAGAGATACCCACTTATTAAGAGAAAAAGAGGTTGTTCCTTCAAAGAATTAATTTATGTATACCTCTAACGTTCTTGTTAAGGTTTTCCCCCTCACCTTATTCTACTTGACTGAGCTGACAAGGATTAACCCAAAAACAACTGACTAGAGTAGGTGATACTAGTTAGCACGCAAGCATTGTGTTTTCACCAAGGTTCACTTTGAACAATACGTATTTTCCGTTGATGTATCATGGACTAAAGACAACAAGTTCTTACATAAGAAAGTGGACAATAGATAACCAAATGTTGATAGTTTTACAAGTCCTCTCATTCTTTAACCAGCTTGTTTTAAGAGTCGCACACGATCCATGCAAAACTAACCTATGGATAATAACAAGCAAACAAAGAAAAAAGAAAAGGAAAAAGCAAAAGCAAATAAGGAAGCAAATCGAGTAAGCAAAAAAAAATACAAAGAAAGAAGAAAACATGCGTCCAAGCAAACATCTCGAAAGAAAACATTACTACTCCTAAGCTAACAACACATGGGTCATCTCACGTGAAGTGATACTTCCAATGTAGCCACCGGTGCATTGGGTGACCCATGTTGGTGAAGGCATGGTTTGCGAACATCACAGTTGTGCAAACCAGCAAGCATGAAATATATAAAGATGAAGACAGATGCACTCTGAGCTTACAAGAAACCACATAACAAAGATGAGTGAAAGTGCATGACATGCACTCTGTGGAGCTGCCATGGTGTTATGCAACACTACGTGCCAATGTTGAGTGTATGCATTCTCTTGACTATGACATGCAAGAAAACGTGAGAAAGGTAGACCACTTACACTACACATGTGTGCTTGCTGTGTAAGATTCCTCCAATGCATGAGAGATGGGATCATGTAGTTTGAGTGGAGAAATCAAAATATGGGTGTTTGGCTGATATTCAATGCAAAGTAGAGAGTGGTGAGGAGCCTTGAGTGTTTCAACAATTTCCTAATCAGAAGTGAAACCAACCTCAGGACAACAAGGGCCTGAGATAACCATCCGCTTGGGCTAAAGTGCCTCAATAGTTTATGGGGTTTCAACTCCATTGACAGATGGATCATCGTAGACTACTGTCTTAGATAGATTAACAACAATTGAATCATCATCGTGATCGGATGAGGAAGTGGAGAGATCATGACAACCAAGATTAGAAAATTTAGGATGTTTGTCAGCATCCTCATGATTTGATGAATAATGCAAAGGGGTAGATGTGAAGCAAGGATGTTCACCCTATGTGTTTTCAGAAATGATAGTTGACAGATTTGATAGATTTTTGGAGGAAGATGTGTCCTCTCCGCACTGTAATGACAAACTGACATCCAACGTGTCTTATGACCGATCGAAAGTAGAAACATCCAGAAATGAGTTTTTGTAGGGGAAATCAGCAGTGGAAGAACCAAAAGGGATGTTTGGATAAAGTAGATGAGGCGTGGCTAGAAGGGAGTCATCCTTCACCATGGGTTCTTCTTTAGATTCCCGCACACACTCATCATAAACAATGGCGTAGGTTGGCTGCATAACACCAACTCTATCGACAATTTGATCCTCATTCACAACAGGTGAGGAGCCTGGAATGGGAGAACACAAGACAGTACAATCCGTAGGATCAACAGAACGTGGGGACAGAGGTTGAGGGACAAATCCACTTGACAACCAACAGGCTTGCAAGCCAAATCTACACAGATATCAAGATCAGGCGGAGTGGGAGGATGTGACATTTCAACAAATGTGTGTGCATGATCTCCTACATCACTCTATGGTTGTGGAGCTATTTGATGAGTTGAAGGCAGACAGTCACTTGTGATAGCAAATGTGCCTAACTATGGTTGCGCACCGAAGAGTGCTGAGAGGGGTTCAGATATGTGAAGAAGATACTCAAATCTTCCATAAATAAATTCTCAATCAATTTCATCTTTGGGAAATTGGTATGCAAGATTACAAAAGTGTGTGTAAAACTAATCAATGGATTCATTGGGTGCTTTTCATAATTTCATAATTTCTTGTTCGAATGCTTTATGGTTAAAGTGATTGAAGGCATAGTCTATCTATGTGACTAAATGAGAAAGAGAATGAATATATTTTTTGGGCAGCGTGGCACACCAGTGCATGGGGTTCCCTCAAAGCGTGTAGACGAACAGTGCGTAGGTCGTGTACTATTCAAATATTCCATGTCTTTTGCATGAGCCTACAACCACGACCGCATGCCTAACCAAGGATACATGGCCTCCACCATCATATGTTTTATGTGACAAGTTATCCAAGAGCTCTTCTGAGATAATGAAGTCATTTCCATAAGACATACACTCCGGAAGAGGAACTCGGTAGTTAGTCATGATAGATATGTAGAGATTCAAAATAGATGTGAGGACTCAACTTGTCATCTGGCCTTCCTTCTAGCACCAAAATGTTGACGGTGTTGGACCCGCCAACATGTAAGGGGATCTCCCCGGCAAGAAGTCCCAATTAAACCTAAAACCGCTTGGTGTAGGAGTCCCAACAGTGGATCATATGGTAATGCCTTGACCACAGTTTCGCATAGGGGCAAGTAAGATGTTCCTGTTGGTAGCAAGGGTGTGACAGCTTTAGTATGTCAAAGAAGATGTATGAATGATTCTAACACATAGAGAGTGATGTGAATGCATCGCTTTGAAACCTATGATAGCATGAAGTTAAGAAGGGAACACATGAGAAAAGATGCACCACAACATGGAAGGCAACTTAGCTAGCAATCCAAAGTGATGGTTAAACCATCAACACGTTTCAGAAATATACATATATACTTATACAGAATATTCCATACATGCATGCATAAGTAAACAGATACATATAGCATTTAGAGTAAATAGATAGCTGAAATACAATACAGCATATGCATGAAACGTGTTGGCTCTTTTTATATTAAGAAGTGTAAGTTCTTGTCATACAATACATCCATGTCCAACCACTAGTTCTAATAGTGGAACATTATAGACATAACCACCTGCTCCTCCAAAGAGATATACTAGCTCCGTGTAGTGGAGAAGCCAAGGCTCGTTAAAATACTATCCAAGATTTCTCTAAGATACCCCTATCGAAAGCTTGGATGACCAAAAGCCTTTACAATCAGTTATGAGGTTCTATTTATATAAAATGGTGGGGTGACCCTTGACAATCCCATTTGTGAAACCTCATCTACCCTAATGACTCTTCATCTACTCTATGACTGTTATATCCAACTACAGACACTCGAACTTTCACTTGACAAGACATTGCATTACAATGAAGATGTGCCCATGTGAGACAAAATGGCTTGATCAATCCATGCAAGACATCATTGACACTCGGTCCATCGTGGTGAGACCAAATCTTTGACATGCTTGTGATGGTGAAGGTGGTGAATTGATTCCAAGCTTGGTCATTCGTGATGGTGTGCATGTGCTCCATGGTGATATCTTGTTGATGCAAACTCTTGCCTCCGTTGCATCTAGGTGCATTGGTATGGCTCCTCCATTCGACTCATCTGCTAGCATGTGCATGGTCTTCTTAGGTGTAGCCAAACTGGAAACACATTGATGCATAATGTCTGCTCTGATCTTCCAGTGTGTGCTGGTGGTCATGTGCATCAACTATCAACTGCATATTCAGCTCCAATCGGACATGATTTTTGTCTTTTGCCTCGGTGAGTGTGATGAATGGGTGGGATTGCATGAGCGCGCACAATGACATGCATACTTCTGAATTCCCTTGCATGAAATCAAGAACACTACTCACCATGTTTGCTCTGTGCTAGCTTCTGTGATGGATCTATAACTTGTACGGGCATAGTTTCATCTATGAGTGCATGTTGCACCCCCTGCTGTAAATGTTCCTGCTGCAACTCATTCTCTCATCTATGCAACTCCTTTTCTTTCTTGAATTGTTGCCTCAACACATGCAACTCCTTATCTATTCCATTCTCTACCTTCGCGCGATCTTCATTTTACGCTGTCACCTCATAGCCTGAGTCTCCAAAGTTGCTTTAATAAGTGGATGTGCTTGAGCTTGCAACTTTGTTCTGCCTCTGTGTTATCAACAAACTTCCTCTTGCATTCGGTGCTTCTAGTTTGCTACCTTCAGCTGCTATTCATGATGTTGCTTGCTATGATGTTGCTATTGTCATATCTTGATTTCCTTTTCTATGAACAACTTCATGTCTTCATGGGTAGAAATGTTCATAGACACTTGATCAGCTGCATCCCCAAGTGTGTTCTGAATGGTGTCTTTGACTTTGCTCTCTTGGAAACCATTGTACCTGTGTTTCTGAGAGGAAAATTAACACCTGGGATACCCACAGACATGGAAACACTCATGGCAAGCAATCTATCAGTTGAAAACCAAAACGAACTTGAGAACTGACTTGCAACATACTTGTGTGACTGATCATGAAGGTCGCGCAATTTTCGCTAGGAGGTCAGGAGACTGACTACCAAAACTGTGCAATGCACAGTCCAGGTTGTTAAGAGGCTGACTGATTGCTGGAACTACGTAATGCATAGTCCATCCTAGCCTACTGAGGATTGAAACTGTACAATGCACAATTTTAGTCAGCAGTGACATGCAACCAGCAAACTACATTGCATAGTTTCTTGGGACAATAAGAAATTTCCTCCAAGAATTGCATCATGAAATCCTAGAGGTTAGTGCCTGGATAGACTTGCACAACTTCTGGAGGGAAGGCAGAGTATTCACTTTTAGAAATGCACAGTGCTAGCTAGGCAAGGCACGGTCCCGGCCAAAGTAGCCCAGTCCAGGTGATGGGTGATTGAAAACATGAGAACTCTGAATGCATGGTGAGATGAGTGAAAGCAAGAGTGAATGATAATTCATGCAAACAACAAGTGTAGGATTCGGAAAACGCAAAAGCATGCATGTGTGTGAAACGAGTCACTGCATTGATGACCCTCCATGAAAAACATGTCATGCATATGAAAATAGTGAGATGCAAATGAAAACTAAAATGGTGCTAGTACAAGCTAGTATGCATGCAAATGACAACACGCACTCACTGAAAGCAAGTAGAAACATTCATATGAAGCAAAACACAAAAAGCACCAGAAATGCAGCACAAGTTAGTAGCAGCGGGCCTACCCCAAGACAACTGAGTTGAATGTGCCAGTGACTCCTAGATGCAATGTGGATGCCAAAGTTGCAAGGTCGATGTGAGGAATGAGCTCTACATCATCCAGTTAATGAGTTTTGATAAGGTCAAGGTTCTGACGCACATGCCATAAATCTAGGAAAAGCGACACTTGGTGGGAGGTTTCTGAGATGATCCTTGCATGTAGCCTCTAACTGCTAAAAATAGATCCCTAAATCAAGGGATGCTTTTGCATGTTGCCTTGGGAGGAGCATCCCATGTATGCAAATTAGTTTTGCAGATGCAATAGTTTGCTTAGCTAGGAGGAAAAAATGTGCATTTCTAGGAGGGAGTTGGGCTGGCTACCCAGAGGGATTGCGCAATTTATGGGCAGAGCAGCTGATTACTGCCCAGAATTACGAAAATTTTATGCTGAGTAGTCCTATTGAGAGGAATTATGTAATTTTCTCAATGAACAGTGACAAGGAGAATTGTGCAATTCTGGAGCCCAACAGGCTGCCCAACAGAATTGATCAATTTCTGGAGGTAAAGTTGGATTCCCTCCAGAATTGTGCAATTTCTTGATGGAGTTTCTCAGCCTGCAGCTGGACCAAGTCTGGTGAAACAACCTGTGAAGGGGATGCAACAATATTTGATGGACAGGCTGTCATTCTGCAAGAAAATCACTAAATCTTGTGTACTTTACAAGACAAGACATGCTACTGTGAAAGGTTGGTAGGGAAGCTCCAAAAAGAATCTAAGGAAAAATTTTGGAGGGTGGTTGTAGCCGCTACAACACATACCCTGGGTTCCTTGGTATTATTATCTGATAACTATATTTTCTCCTCATCTCCTTGAGTGTCATCTAGCATGTCCTCCTTCTTCATCACCTTCTTCATCATCTTTCCATATCCTAGTAGAATTCATGTATCTGTAATCCACTCATGATAAGATGACATCATTTTGATAAACCCCTAGTCTAAGATGTTTCACTTGGATTCATAAACTAGTTCAAGACTAAGTGATAGGTTAGGGGAGAAGTCTCGGTGACTGTCCAATTATGCAGCTTAAGCAGCAAAGGGTCAATCTTAATCACTGAGACTGCGCAGTGCACAACTCAGGCCCGAGTGAGGAAAATTTCTTCACAATCCTCACTGAGGGAAAGAATTGTGTAATGACCATTGAGAGACACAATTACATAGCTCAAGCAGACAGTGGGTACTGTAGGATAAGGCCCTAGGAGAAAAAATATGTTTAGTTTCAGGAGGCAAGGGGGGTTGGGCATATGAGAAGCTTAAGGGACAGAACTACATAGTGTTTGGAGACAGTGAGTTCTAGCTGAGGGAAGGACACTAGAGGAAGCATCTTCATAGTTTTAGATGCCAAGGGAGGTTGGTATTTTTTCACATTGTGTATTTTCAATAGGCAAGGAAATGGCTTGAGGGTTGAAGATGCGAAGTGCACAGTTTAGAAAGGTTGAATTAGGCTAGGTTGTTAGGAAACCTCCATAATTTGGCTAAGTGTGGGATCAGTGGAGCGGATGTGAACAATGATAGGAATCAACTATGACCACACACTTGAACACTTAGTGATACAACATAGACCATCCAGAACATATGAAAACATACTTTTCTTAATGCAACAACCTTTGTGGCAGCTTACGACAAGTGCGGATCCGATGGTAGACTTTGTGAGGATAATGACGACACTTGTGTAATAGTGCATCAAAATTTCAAAATGAGCGAAAAACATGTCTATATGATGAGAAACACCCATTTTCACAATTTTTTCTTGTTGAATAAAAAAAAACTTCCTTTTTCATGACAAATGATAATCCCCATGCCTGATGATGACACATACTATATAAAGATGAAGGCGTTAACGGCTCTTAAGATCGAAGAGGGAGATTGAAATCAACATCTTACTAATAAGTGACTAAGGAATGACCGATCATAGGTTCCATAGTAGGCCCCAAAATTCAAGTGTGTAAATTTTTTTGGAGGATGTTGTAGTCGCTACAACACTATGGCATCTTCTCAAATACAGATGATGAAAAAAATAGAAAGCCAAGCATTTTTGTTCTCACATTTTCTCTTTATTCCACCACAAAGTCCTTCTAAGCCATGCCCTTTTCACACAAGGCCTTACTTATGTATATTTTCCAAGAAGAAAAAAACAAAATGGGACCCGAATAGAGAAACACACAAATATTTACACACACAATACAAATGGACACAAAAGAAATTTTTACAGGAAACATCGCTTAGAGCTACTATTGGAAAAAATGACTCAAATATCAGCCATTTATAGGAAGAGGGCCAGTCCTCCCATCTAAGGATTTTAGCTTGAAGGTATTATGACCCAGCTTCTCTTTGATGGTGAAAGGACTAATCCACAGAGGTAGGAACTCCGTGTGTTTTCGTTTCTCTTCGTGGGCTTTGTCCCACTTCAATACTAAGTCACCCACATCCAAACTCTTAGTCCTTATAGATTTCTTATCAAATGAGTGCTTAGTATAGTTTTTATGGATGACAAATATTTCTTTGTCTTTGAGCTTTCTTCCTCAAGTTTGAGTGAATTATCTATCCTACTTTGAACTAGAAGGCAAGGTATACCTTGGGACTCTTGGGAGAGTTGAAGGCTGGGAGATAGGGGCAAGATAACTTCTTTACCATAAACCAAAAATTACGATGAGGTTTTAAGGGAAATTTTAGGAGTTACATAGTCAACAAATAATTCAGTTTTCAAATCATTGTGTCAGTTCCTTTGCATTGTGTTAGTTCCTTTGCTTTCTTCAAAGTTTTTTTTCTTGATTTGGCTAAACCATTTCCCTGTGGGTAATAGTTAGATGCATGCTTTAATACAATACCATTCTCTAATGTGAGTTAATAAATTTTCATAGAAGAAAAATAAGTCGCATTATCAAAGACAAAATGCATTGTTACACCAAACTTGGTTATAATGTTTTTCTTCAAGAAGTGGATGCCTTCCTGGTCATTTACGTGTATTAAAGGAACTACTATCCACCGAGTGCAATAATCTATTGTATTTAAAATGTATTGGTGTTTCTTCAACAAATGTTGGAATATTTCTCCAATAACATATAGTCCCCACTATTGGAATGGTTCCTCGACTACTATTGGTAGTAGTGGGGTGGCTAAATTTCGATCTCGACTGGTGCATCTTGGAAAAGTTGGGAACTTGAAAGCATAAGCGTGATAATCCTTGGATAAGGTGGGCCAATAATAACCATTCCTCATTACTTTATGTATAGTTGTATCACCCACATAGTGACCACCTTATGATTCACCATGTAGATATTTCAATACGTTCTCAGTATCTTGAAGCTCAAGTCATCTTAACAAGAGACCGTTATGGTGCTTTTTGAAAAAAACTCCATGAACAAGCTAGTAAGATAGAGATTTAAGGCAGATTTACCTCTTTTTTTTGTTTGATATATGTGTGGGCAAGGTGTCATGCTCTAAGAATTTCCATATGTCTGAATACCATGGTGTTGTTGATTTAATCTAGGGAACATGTCCAATATTATACATCTATATTTCCTACTCCCATCTTGAAAGATATTTCTTATGATGCTAATTAACAGAGGTCGTGACCGTTAATAGTATGAACTAGTTTAAAATTTATATCATATTCTTTTAAATAGGTCATCCAATTTTTCCTCTTCTCACCAAACTCCTGTTGTACGAAGAGCTCTCTGAGCATTGGATGAGACAAATATGATCGTGTGAGCTTTAATGAGATAGGGCCTGAAGTATTTTATTTCCTTATATGTAGCGTAAACATATTTATTAGTGGTAGAATAATTTAGCTCTTACCCTTGTAAGCCATCACTCATGAAAGAGACATGTCGCTCATTTCCCTCAGCATCCTTCTGAGATAGTACGACCACAATAGACATATCCGAAGAAAAAGTATAAAGAAAGAAATATTTGCCATAATTAGGACCAAATAATGAAAGTGCGTCGGTGATAGCTTGTTTAATTTGAGAGAAAGCATCCTTTTCCCTTTTGTCCCATTTATAATTCACATATTTCTTAATCATATCCTGTAAAGGTTTAACTATTTGAGCATAGTCAGAGATGAACTTTCACAGGAAATTAATATTCCCTAAGAAAGGTTGCATAGCCCTTATCTTCACCGAGAACGAGATTTTATTTATAGCTTGGAACCTTTTGGGATCAACTTTAATTCCACTTTCGCAATGATGTGTCCTAAGAGAGTGCCTTCTGACACACCAAATATTCTTTTCTTGGGACAAATCACATATTTGGGACATCACTCAAATATTTTCTTTAGATGATGTACATGATCTAATATTCTTTTGTAGAACATAGTAACATCATCCAAATAAACAAATACACTTTGGCCAATCAGGCCACAAAAAGCAATGTCCATTTCTCTCTGGAATGTAGCACCAACATTAATAAGCTTGAATGGCATACACTCAAAGACAAATGTTCCCCATTTGGTCCCAAAGGTAGTTTTAGGAAAATATAGTTCTGCCACTAGCACTTAATTGTAACCAGAAAAACCATCTAGTAGTGGGAACATCTCTACCCAAATCATTTTTGGAGGATTTGTTGCATGGATGACACTGGGTAGTTATATTTATCTAAAACCTGGTTGAGATTATGAAAATCGACACATAAACTTATCTCTGCAGACTTCTTTATGGCTGGGACCAAATTCAAAACCCAAGTGGAATGTATAACTTTGAAAATGATCTGAGATCCAACAACTTTCTCAATTCTTTTTGAATTAGGGGTTCCAACGTTGGATGAACTTTCCTTAATTTTTTTCTGAAAAGTTCTTACCCCTTCTTTAATTTGAATGACATGCTGGATGATATGAGTATCATAAATATTGAAATCATTGTAGGTCCATGAAAACACATCTTGATAATGTCTGAACATGCGAATGGATTCTTATTGTTCATATGGAGAATAACATGTACCAAGGTTTACATACCTCATATATTCTTGAGTTCCCAAGTTGACTTGTTCGGATGAAAACTTCGAGCTCCGAGTCTTAGCATTGAATGGTACTTTGAACTAGTTTTACATGTCATATCATTTTTCCAAGGATACTACACCTTTGGGAATATTATTACCTTTCACTGTATTATATTCCTTCTACAAATCCTTGTTGTGCACATCCTCCTCAATGGAAACATCTTTAAAAATGTTTGCATTAGCCATAAAATGCAGTATCTATTGGTTTTCATTGAAAACAAAAAAAATATAGTGACATTATTAGGCACAAATGGTTTATATATATTCTCTATGGAAAAACCATTATTCAAAGGTGACATTCTAGTGGTTTCATTTGCTAATGAATATGTTGTAGCATTTCTAAGACTAGGAACATAAATGATATTAAAATATTTAAAATAATTAATCAATTGGCATACCTCCCATTAGTAGTTTTTAATTTTTGGTGAAACAGAGTGGATAGTATCCCACACTTTATGAGAAACCACTTCTAAGTCCCCATTTACCTTGAGCATATCTACCTTCAAATCAATGGTTGTCTATCATCCAAGCACGAGTGCTTCATATTCGGTAGTAATATTTCTACACTCAAACTACAAACAACATTATAAGAAGTGATTCTTATTGCATGGTTATATGAGTAGGCAACCAACTCCAGAGCCATCCCACGTTCTTGAACCATCAAAATATAAAGTCCAAATATTATTAGCTACTAATTAACTAGTTCCTGTATTATTATTATTATTACTATGTACATTTATGTTACATGATTCATTGGAACTAGTCAGAGTACAAGGAAGGACCTCCAGCTCTGTATCAAGTGGGATGGGTGATGGTTGTGCTTGATAACACCTATGATCAGTTTCCAAGAAACAATTTCCAAATATTAAATTAGTAAAAGAAGAAGCCTCATTATGACCCTCAAGTGGTGTCATGGAGGACTTTGTGTATGGCTCACTCTCCACCCAAATCTAGTGGTTTCTTCCCTTATATGGAAGCCATAAATGTGACCAATCTGTAGCAAAATAGCCTTGTAATTTAATAGACTAGTCTCTACTCAAGAGTTTTCCATAGGCTTCGGGGATGTCAACAATTGCAATGTTTATACATTGGTGTACTTGGTGATCATATGAAAATTAGATAATAGCATTCTTGAGTTCACCAATAGCTTGGATGAGGGATTTTTCTATCTAAATGATTTTTGCATCATTTTATTCCATTTAGCATTAATTTTCTTAGCAATAGATAATGGAATTATGTTCACTGATGCGCCTAAATCGGCTAGACAACTATGGACATTGTAATTAAAAAATTCAAAAGTTTGCAAAAATGGGGGCCAAAGATTATTAGCATCTAGAGTTACAATGTTAACTATAGATTTGAGGGATCCATAAGACTTACCAAACACCTTTTGAGAAGTATAAGCTTTGTCATATGTTGAAGGTTGTGAAAAGGCTTGGAAAAGAAGTTTGCACTGGCCTGCTAACTTCGCGAGCTCAAAGATGGAAATTTTGGTGTGATCTCTCTTCAGATATTTAACTATTGTAATCAATTGTTTCGCTTTTAGCAGGCATTGTTGAAGTGTGAGAGGAGTGGATTTTTTTAACACTTCTAAAGTGATGGACTTGTTTCTGTTGCTGGAAGATATGTTCTTAGAAGTAGTAGCATTTCCAAACTTACTTTTTTCATTCTAAGCAGGGTTGGCCAATGGTGAGATCCTTCTTAAAAATTACTCCTTTAGTTTTTGTCTTGTCACCTCCTGTTCAGGAATGAGTCTTTCATTCCTCAAACTATATCGCCCATTTTGTTTATGAGGTGGGGCTTTGATTTACGGTGGTTCTTCATTAGTCTTCTTGTCAGTATTGAAAATTAAATCAAAAGAATTAATTGCATGACCAACACCTATACATTCTTCAGCTGTTTAGGTTCATCTGTTTCTCCCATCTACTCAGACTGCTCAACTTCTAGTAAAGTATTAACAATGTGTGTGGTGAGAGCTTTCATGTTGTGGTTCCACTCTCGGAATGTTTTCTCTGAATGCCATTCCTAATGGAAAGAATAGTAATTATCCATGCCAATACTTTCAATATTCAACACAACATTCAAACTATGGGCAAATTTAGTTAGTCGATCTTTGTTGTTTTTTTATTTCTTCTAAATGGGAAAGACTTCGGGGGCTTGATACTAGTATAAGTCTTGCTTGAGCTCCTCTTAATTATGAAACTTCGTTAGTGAGTTCCTTTAATGATATGGTTAAGATTTCAATATCTACAGAATGATTTTCTTTAGCCTTAATCAAAGAAGGTTGATACTTCTTTCCAGTATCATTGGAATATTTAGATTCATCGTAACTTGTAGTAACTACAATGGCATGCAAGTCTTTCTCCACGACGATTTCTTTTGCAAGTTTTAGAAACAATGTCTCCTTTGCAACTCATTTAATAAAAGAGGAAATCTTTGTTGTCAAGGAAACTGTATAATAACTTATAGTGATTTAATTCTAAGGTTGCATGCCTGAGGGAAAATTGTTCAATATGTAGTTGAAATTTTGATTGAATTATTTTAATTTCTCATTTTCCCACATATTATATTTCCAAGTGCTTCTAATAACATCGCGGGAGTCTTATCACCGGTTAATTTCTCTAACAAAAATTTCTTAAAATCCCTCCAACTATGGTGTTGGCTTAGGGGGTCCTAACCCAGGTTCAGAGTTAGTTGTGCCAACCAACAAAACCCTACACTACTAGCCCTTTTGACCACAATCTACATAGCACAGGTTGCAGTCTCACCCGAAGCAGTATGGGGGAATACTGGAACCAATTTTACTCATCCAGAGATATGTATGGTGTCTTTTAGCACCCTAGATCCGCCTTCGTGCAAATCTATAATCCCCTAGGGCTCGGTACTGTAACTCTATCTAAACATCCCTTAGAACATTGCGAAGGTCTATGCTTGGTCTTTACGGACACTTAATAGTCAATTTATCTACTTATGTGCACCCAAAAACAACCCTAGATTAGAGTTTGTGCAGATCTACTTAGGTTATTATTAAACTTAATAGAATTCATCTAAGTCTTCGCAAAAGTATTTAACATGCATTGCGTACAATTATTAAGTCTTAATAAAGAGAATCACACATCATTAGATCAATAGTCTATAAACATATTGTTCATCAACAACATATGTCATAAACAAAAGTAAACAACAATACACAATATTTCTTCAGAAACATCTCTTTATTGATTTCCAATTTAGAATATAGACTCAAAACTTCCCTACGCACTCAGTTATAGGCGTCCACACACTCAGCTGTGGATTCTACCTGAGGCCTTTGTGCACTCAGCAGTAGAGCCTTCTTCCTTCTCTCTACCTGCTTCTTACTTTCCTTTTTCTTCTCCCAAGACATAGACCTTCTACCTTAGACTCTTTAAGACACACCTATTTATACCATTTTTCATACAATCCCATGGTCCGCGAACCATGGGTGGGTCTCAAAACCAACTTAAAATTTACATAAACAAGGGGCTAAAACCCCTTTGACTCCTAATCATCTGCGTGCTCTACATCGACAAATCACGGAGAATCTACATTATTTAAAAAAATCAAACTTGGGTCATTTTAACCCCAAAACTGACCCAGGGGACCCCATCCCAACAGGTTCCCAACACAAAGATCGTGACTCACCCTCAAGTCACTCGGCAGTGCTCTGCGTGGCTACTTACTTGACCTCTTTGACTAACTTCTCTGTAGCTGGGCCTTTTATGGCCAACCTTATTGTTTGTTGCATCTGTTGCAAGCCCTTTAGATTATCCTAGATGGTTGTTGTGATATGATAAGAATCGTCCAACCATGGATGCAACCTGGCCTTTAGCAAGGCCTCCTTCTTATGTGCCATCTCTACCCGCGCTAGAAGTTGCTTCCCCTCCTGTAAATTTTAAAGGCGTTGCACTGGTGCAATGGAGTGCAACGTTGCCCAAACATCATTATTCTGCCACTACAACTCCTTGATCTCTATATTCATTTTCTGCAGGTTTGGATCCTCATGTAGATTTGATACCAACTCCATAGCTTTCTCAAATAACATTGTGCAATATGCCATTACGGCATCTAGAGTGGCTAGTCCTTCCTTGGTTATGGCTCCACACTACTCCTGGACCTCTGGTGGAGTCGTGGATTGCATCTTCAATTGCAACTCAGTGATATTCATGTTGAGTTCAAATTGAACTCGATTAACATCATATTTGGCTTCACTCACACCAGCAGATGATTTTCTAATCTTCGCGTCTAGCTGTGTGTCCTCAGGGATATGAAGCTTAGGCACTATCCTGCATGCCTCTGTGACTGCTGACTCCAGTTGTGAATTGTGCACCTGGAGCATCTCCTTCTCCTGCAGAACCTATGTCTTTTCAGCGAACATCTGCTAATTATTAACTTTGATTTCACTAATAGCACTGAGAGTTCACTATTCCCTTATGCGAAGCTCTTCCAAGAATACCTATAGTAATGCATGCAATGAGTCCAGTGTCATCGCAGAAAGGTCCAAGCCTATATTCGAGACTCTATCAAGGAGGGTGTGTTGTTCCTCGGTGTCAACGTGAACTGAACCTACAGTTAAGGGGAAGACTCGCACATCCTGTAGCCAAGGAACCATCTTCGTGCATGTACTTTTACCTCATGTCAAACTACCTTGTGCGCCGCTCACCTTCCCCACATCTTCTTGGATCTTGGTTGCTTGGAGCTATAACTCTTGGAGATCCTTTTGAACTCCTCCCAATGTTTGCATGTACTTTTGTTCCAACTGTTGTAGTACTTATGTGGTGGTGTCCCTAACTTTATCACTGATCTCATCAAGATCACTTTCAGTGAGCACCATGGGATCAACTTGTGTTTTCTGAGCTTTTTGCTTCTTGTGCGATCCACCTTTCTCTTCCAATTCATGCCTTTTCAGAATGGAGGGGGTGAGTTGCCCTTCCTCGCTTCAGTCGCCTTGTCCAGTAATCTCTTATGTTTTTGTTTCTAGAGAACGTGTCTTGTCACCTTTCTAGGTCCTGCATTGCTCTTGTTCTGCCTTCTCCTTGGTCGTGCATTCTTGCTCAACATAAGCCTTCTCTGCAGCATCCTTCTTTTTCTACATGTTGAGGTTTTACGCAGCGTGCTTAGCTGCCTCCTTCCTTTTCTTTGCGGCCGCACTCTCTGCACCTGTGCTTGGTTCAACATCTAGATATGAAGGGCCACACCACTTGGCTAGCCATCATGCCACTACCTCCTACACATCGGTCTCTGTCACCAAATATGGCAAGTCATACCACTTCTATGATGGATCCTTCCACGTCTAGATATATACCCTATGAAATTCAGCCTTGAATATGGCGTAGGCTGACAGTTGTGTGTACAAGGTTGGTGACAACCTTGGATGCTGGTTAACATCCATGCGGAGACTCACTTCCATCAGGACCCAAATATTTTTGTCTCTGTGATCTATGTGGGGTCCTTGGTAGCCCATAAGGATGTGAACTACACTACCTATGGCAATCCTTCTTCTAGTGAAGGAAACTATCTACACTCTCATAGTTCCCATGCAACCAACACAATAGGAAGAAATAACCAAGCATAATGAAATGATTTGGTTTCATCCTGGGCCTCATGGAAATTCGAGAGGAATTCCTGGCATAGGTATCTGGACCGGTTGAACAATACACCTTTCGTGCACTGAGCATCCAGGGATACTATGGGTGTAGCAACTTCATCCGAGTGGCATTTCATGATCACATTTTTGGCCAATATCTACGCGGCCAATTGAACTACGAGGTTTGAGATGTAAAAAATGGAATACCTGCACAGTTTTTTAACAAGTTCATAATCTTTTTTCATTCACTCTACAAGCTCCTTTTCTACCATATTTCCACCAAACTCCTTGGTCGGGTTCAGACCTTCATTTGGTAGGTGTGTGATCATATGAGTGAGCATATCTGTGATGGGTATAGGCCCTCCTAGCCATAAGCACCCATCGTGCACCAAAGTGAACAGCTGGCGTATACAAATTGTGTTAATGGGGGTGTGGTGGTAATGGGGCACCCATAGCAAGTTGAGAAATCCTGATTGCTCGACATCGTGGATCCATTCCTCCATTTCTAGTGTTGTAACACTTGTGTCCTCATAATAAACTCACTTAATGCATTTATCTGTCACTAAGTGTGGGAACTTAGTGTGATCTGCGAGGTCGCAATCCTCCATCTTCAATAATGGACTCGCACGAGCCGCAGACCTTCAAAAGCCACATGCTCAGGTAGCAAGGGCATGGAGATGGTGAATTTCTCCAAGTTTAGGTCTTTATTAATCTTCGCCTTTCCCTTTCTCGAAGGGATATACCTAGGGAGATTTGTTATAGGTTATGCGCCTTCAACATCGATATCCTTCGTTCTGGGCCTTGTTCCGCCTCCAAGTCTACAACCTTCTGTTTATCTTTTACTCGCTACTTATCTTTCTTTTGGGCTGGTGTCAAAGTATGCTTCCTTGGGAAATCAAGTATCTACACTGGCTTTTTCTTCTTTTCCTTGGTTGCAGGTTGTTTTTCTTTTGCCATGGATTGTTTTGGCCTTGGTGACCTCGGCGCTGTGGGCACCACAGGTGTAGTTTCAAGACTAGATACTTCAGGTCCTAGAGCATGAGATATGGCTACTTCCAAACTCAGGGCTTCGACGGGGTTGGTGGCAGTCATCCTCTCCATAAACACCTCAGGGGCTTCCAGAGTCACGTCTGTGTGGGTGAAGAATTCCTCCCAAAACACTTGGCTCATCGATAGACAACAAATTTCAATAACAACTCTAAGGGTGCAAAGTGTTCTTTGTTGGGATGACATGCTTAATTTATAGGGGGTTTTGGATTCAAGTATGACCTTTCCCCCCAAATTTTGACAATTAATGAGGTTTTGGTGGCAGATCTTGAAAGTTTTTTTCCTTAAATGTTGATAGCCTGCCCCTCTTAATCGTCCTTTGGTTGTCAAGTCATGAATAGTGACTCCAAAGATCACTTTTATGTTGTGCTATGTGGCACTTCTCTCCATGGTGTAGCTTCCTATGCGTAGCTTCATATGTTGTAACTTCATCATCTTCCGTGCAGCCCGCCTGCTTCATAGTCCTCCAACCCTGACAGTGTAGTTTATAGTCCTGTGCTCCCTTACAACTGCCTAGAGCACTGAGAATGCCATGCTTCCATATAGTCACTACATAGGATCCCCTATATACAGCTTCAATCAGCTCCCATTCACTCTTCCTGAAAAATTTTCTCCATTCAGCTTCGCGAGCTTAACTACACCTCCATCTATAATTTCTTTGATAATATATGGCCCCAGCCAATGCATCTCAAATTTCCCTAGAAACTTAGTGAATTTACTATCATATAACAAGACTAGATCATTTAGCTTGAATGTGAAAAGCTTGATGTGTCGATCGTGTAATTCATTTTCACGTTCCTTTTGTACTTGCTGATGAAATCTTGTCAAAAATCTATCTTCTTCGAGCTCCATCAACTTCACGAGCCATCCCTCCAAGGCCTCGCAATCTGCCATACTTGGTAGTGTTGTTATACGTAGACTAGGCACAATATACTCCATCGACATTACAACTTCGACACTATATACCAATCTAAATGGTGTCTTTCCTACCAGCTTCTTTCACGTAGTCCTATAATCCCATAACACTGCCTGTATGCACACATCCCAATCATTCCACTATGCATTGCAGATCTTTGTCAGCGCGTTCTCTAAAATATTGTTGAAGGCCTTAACAATTCCATTGGCTTGTGGGCAATACAGTGTACTCTTCTAACGATACACCTAAAATTCTTCAGTCAACATGCTAATTGTTTCATTCAGAAAGTGCATACCTCTATCACTCATCAACACTTTCAGGCAACCAAATCTGGTTAAGACATACTCAAAAAAAAACTTTGTTGTTGTAGCCCCTATACAGTCCTTAACCACTTATGCTTCTATCCATCTGGTTAAATACTCTGTCACAGTGATGATGTAGTGCAACCCAGTTTTCTTCCCCGTGGGCTGAATTGGCCCAACAAAATCAATCACCCATTTTTTAAATGGTTGTAATGATACTTGAGGTTGTAATGGAAATTCATCTCTTTGTGATGATCGACCCGTTCTATGACATGCATCGCATGATTTAAAATACAACTTGGAATCCTTATGTAGCGTTGGCCACCATAGACCTGTGCACAAAATCTTCTGCGTAGTCAACTTTCGTGCATAATGTCCTCCCATAGCTCCTCCATGAACCTCAGCGAGAATTCTATCTCTCTCAAAATCTGTCACATATCTCTGCAATATTTCATCTGCACCCATCTTATACAGATGTCTCGTAATAACTAAGAAATTTACCTTACACACTATGAGTTCCTTCTTTCGCTGACTTGTGTACCCTTTCGGTGCCATCTCCATAGTCAAGAAATGAATGATATTTGCAAAGTGATTATTTGCAATGTGCACCATGAAGAGCTGCATCTAGAAACGCTTCCTCCAGATTAGTAGGTTCCTCACCTATCTCGATTCGTGACAAGTGGTTAGGCCCTACATTTAACCTCCATGGCTTCACAATTACTTTAAAGTCATAGTCTTGGAATAATAGCAACCACCTTTAGATGTCCCCCCCAACACAAGCTTATTGACCAGGTATTTCAAAGTAGAATGATTTGTGTAGATATTAAAATTCCCTCCTAACAGATAGTTCCTAAACTTCTGTAGTGCATACACCATGGTCAATCCTTCGTGCCCAGTCGTTCAACAATTCTTCTCATCTTTCTATAGTTTCCTACTCACTAAGGTTATAGGATGGTCCATTTCTCCTTCACTAGCTTGCGTTAACATTGAACCCAACGCAATGCAAGAGGCATCCACATGCACATGAAATTCCTTCTTCCAGTTTGGGATTACCAAGATCGATGCAACGACCATCTTTTCTTTCAACACATCCAAGCTATGCTAACATTCTTCGTCCCAACAGAATGTTGCATCCTTTTTTAGCAATTTTTCCATGGGCGTGGTAATCTGAGCATATGCTTTAACAAATTTCCTATAATATTTTGTATTTCCTAGGGTCACGCACAACTTCTTAACACTTCTCGGGTCCTCCATATTCACTATCACCGTAATCTTGGCAGGGTCCACCATCAGCACTTGCTTGCACACCACATGACCCAGCAAAATTCCAAAGGGAACACACAATAGGTATTTCTTCAAATTCAGCATGATCTGATATCTGTGACACATATCCAACATTAGGCACAAAATTGGTACATGGCACTTCACTAAACTGAATACTGTCTAATAATCAAAGTATACTTTGAAGAAATTATGGATGAACTCCTTAAACACTGCTATAACTACGTGATAGAATATCACAGGTGCATTCTTGAGTGCAAATGACGTCACAATATATTAGAAACAACCCCATTCCATTGTGAAGCTTTTTTTTCTCCTATCCTCTTATGCAATCTTGATATGGTGATACCTTGAAAACCTATCAGTGAATGAGTAGGCCTCCTACCCTCCAACATTGTCTAATATTGCATTGGTAAATGGTGTTGGGAATGGATCATGGACACTAGCATCATTAGCCTTCCTCAGATCTACACAAATCCTTATTTCACCCTTCTATTTCTTCTCCTGAACCACCATCAGGCTCTGCAAATCAGATTCCTTCATGGGTTCTATGATGCCTGCCTCCAACATCTTATCCAACTCTTCACAAACCTTTTCCTTGTATTTGGGATTAAGACGATACGACATATGCTTAGTAGGCTTTGCACCCACCTTCAGAGTAATCTTCAGGATGCCCAAGTCACCTATTATGCCCTTCAGGTCTGAAAACTTGGTAGGAAAAAGATCCTGGTACTCGCGGTGTAGCTCAACAACTTTATCTACAGTGGCATCACCCCAATAATCCCCAATATTTGAAAACTTCAGTTATGCTTCAGTACCAATGTTCACTTGCTTTGTCTTCAATGGCGCAGTGATGTTCGGGTTCTTTATTTATAGGCCTTAATCTTTGTGGTGCCCTTCTGCCTCTAGAATATTAATATTTCTTGGATGATCATCCTCCTCTTTAGTGGTCACATTATAACATTCCAGCACATAGCGTAGCTGGGTGCTCCAATCTAGCTGGACCCACTCCAATGGTTCTTGCAGCATTCTGAAGATAACTACCTTAATCTCCTGTAGGGCTTAATCAATGCTCATGAATCCATCTTCAGAGCTGAAGGTCAATAAGAACCCTTCCCTCAATATATCCCACTCTATAATGCCATGGCAGAGTTCTGTTTCCAAATACCAATTCATGGGGATTGCATCTAAAGTGTGGAAAAATAAGTGTACCCACTTCGGCTCCAACTCTGTTCCATAATATTTAGTCCATTTCACTAGGTGATCATGTGGATCATCCCTCCCATCGTATTTCTTAATCAATCGAGTGTTAGGACGACTAAACAGTAACTCATCATTCTTCTGTAATCCTTCCATTTATTAAAGTTGTCCTTGTGCGTACCCTACCATCGCGCAGGCATAGCACGCAGTGCCAAATCTAAGGCTTGAAAGTGGTGATCCTCAAGGACTTCACGCTCAAATGCATCCAAAAAATTATCCATGTAAGTCAAACCATCATAATAGGGTAAGTTTATTACCTCTGATGAAACATAGTGCAGTGACTTCGTCATCATATTGCATCTCAGCGTGGATACTTCATGTAGTCGATTTTGTCAATGTTCCAACTCTTCATCTGAATCATAGGTGTAGGAATCTCCTGATCCCATGTGATCCTCCCATCTACCATCAAATTGATCCAATCTTGGTCTAGCGTTGTTATTTTATAGATATGATCCAGTTCATCCCCACCTTCTTCATAATCACAGACTAGTTCAATGTAGCATGCTCCTTCTACAGTGTCCAACGGCACTAAAACCCAAAGTAATTTCCTTTCAAACGACATTGTCCTCTTCTTCAAATTGATGATTCCATTCATGTCAAAGGCTCGGTTGATTCCCAGGAGTGTAGGGTATGGATAACTATCGTCAATGATCTCTATCACCTCAAAGTCAACCATCACGCTCGCACTTTCTATATCAACTGTGATTCCGTATAATCGTTCCATAGGGATGATCTTCTGTTGGTTCACCATTCTTAGCTGAATCGAAGACCACTAGAGTGTAGATCTCCCCATTATTTCCTGTGTTTTCTTTGATAGTACGTTCACATAAGACCCTAGATCCAATATGACTTGCTCCATCTCATAATCTTCTATCTGCATAGTGAGCATCATCCCGTGCCCCATTCTAGCCTTATGCTTTCCAATTTTTCTAACAATGCGGTGTCCATTGATGATGTTCTCCTTGCAGACGCATTTGTTTATTAATTCCTGCAATCCTATCATAGCTTTGCTATCACGCAAAAGTTTCATGCACGTCTCCAAGAAAATTGTAAGGACAGAGGGATCAACCTCTGTAGGCGCACCAGTTTCTTACACTTTGTGCTGGCTTCCTGAGGTGGAGACCTCAACGAAGCTCTTCTTGGCTTCCATAAAAGTTTCCTTTGCATGCTCTAGATTAAAACCAACTTCCTTTTCTGGGGCCTTGCAGACCAATTCGTCCTCCTCAGGTTGTTTACCCTTATCATCACCAGTCTTTATTCCACTCCTCAGCAATATATACATGCTTTGATCTTCCTCATGGGGCTCAACTCTCATCATCTCTAATTTCTACGTAAGTTGTTGAGGTTATGCATTCTTCTCCTACATCTTAGCTATCAGCACCAGGCATTCTTATATATTGTTGTTATAGACATTTTTGGGCACTGCAACCCCAATCAAACATGTCCATAAACCAAGGGCTCCTAAGTCCCTAAAAGTGTTGTTCCATACCCTAAAAGAACAACGTCAGCTGATTACATCATCTCCCAGAAGTTCTCCATGAAAAACTGCTCAGAACTGGTCAAAACTAGACCGTCTCACCTGCTCCATGGTCAAAGTGCGATGCATCCCACCTAGTGCACATGGGAGGTGCGATGCATACTGAAAAGCCCTTCTATGGGGTGCGATGGGCAAGAGTGGACAAATGGCAGAGACAGTTTGCGAGGTGGATGATCATGGAATCTTCTAGAAACTTCTCCTATGACACTTGCCTCTTTGAATTCACCCAGGGATGAGTAAGAGATCATCAATCTCCAAGTGGAATCAAGAACTATCAGAGAGAGGACACTAATAAAAATCACAGAAGCTGACTCACCCCCTTGCAATCATCTATATATGGATCCCTCATCCCAGAGATCCAGAGGCTAGAATTTTATATCTTGTAATGAAGTGTTGTTGGTTTCTTGTTGGAATATCATAGTGTTGGATGATCTAATATTTTCATGAGATGAAAGAAGGGCTTTCATGCTAGAGGGTGACGCTGGGTCAGAACAATTGGTTGTAATCCTCTTTGCTTATTCTTGATATTAATAAAGCTATTCACGTTTTCCTCCACATTCTTGTATGTTTGATGATATATGCATTTATGTGGTCAATATACATCTAGTCCTCTATTGTTTATGATTGTAGATCTCTGTTCTTCGATAGTATTATGCCATTTTGATTTCACAGGTGCTCTTTGAAGCTGTGTAGACGAAGGAGAAGCGACAAGGATCTGTCAGAAGGGAGAGGAATCGGGCAAGGAACCGAGCGCAAGATTGAGGTTGGTGTCCTTCATTCCACTCTTATCTACTTCTCATAAAGGAAAACAAAAGTTGTTTTAGTTTGTTTATTTCTAAGATAGCTACCAGTCTCATTGGGACTAGCAGCTCCGAGTGGACACTAGATTTCCCGATAACAAAATGGTGACTCCGCTGGGGAGCGAATAGATTGTTTGTTTGTCTATATTTGTTTGTTTTATAAACTTACAGACGGATCCTGAAGTCAAACCAGCTAACCTTCGAACTGCATTTGCTATGCAAGTGAAAAGTAGATCAATGCTGCTTCAGTCTATCTCTGGGTTTTGTTTATAAACTGAACAATCGATTTGCAAAATTTCTAATTTCCCTAGTGGTGGCTCTAGTAACCTCATTAGATCAGCCCCTGTGATTTCTATTTACTATACATCACTTGCCTGGCCTAAATCCCTAAACTGAGCTGCAAACTGTGACCCGAAACCCAGTTGAAGTCTTGTCCCTGGACCATCAAACCTTTTACTCTTGGTAATCTGGATGCATCACACTTCCCGTGTGCTGTAGGTGTGATGCATCGCACTTTCCCTACGTTACAGGTGCGCTGATCAAACAAGACCTCTTCTGCTCTTAGATTTTGGTTTCTGTGTTCACTCTCTTCAGCTCTATTCAGGAGTTTTTCTATCTGTGATTAGTATACCACTGTGGAAACCCCCTTCCTTTCCATCATTCTGCCTCCATTGTGCAAAGAACTGTGAATTTTTTTATGTATTTTTCGCCATTTTCAGTTCTCTTTACAAAGTAGTAGCATAGTCGAACTGTCGTCTTTTGATTTGAAAGTGTCGCAAGTGTCGTTTTCAGTCAAAGAAAAGAATTCTATTGTTCTTGATGGTCGATTATACAGCTACTCTTGTATTTGATTTGAATTAGTAGTTTTTCAAATGTCGAAAGAAGTTTTCAATTCAAAATAGTAAAGTGTCGTCATTATCTTCCTTTCGTTTTTGAAGAGAAATTTGTTAGTACTGTCGCTTTGAAAGATAATTCAGATTTGTACTTAGCATTCTTCTTGTCATTCACACATTAAGAAAAGCTGAAAACAAATACATGCATGTGCATTTTCATTTAGACTGCTTGTTGGTTTGATTTAGGACAGTGCATCTAGTGTGTGCTCTCTGCTCTATGTTGAAAGAATATCATCTCTCTTTCTTTAGTAGCTAGGATTTTCATTGAAAAAAGAATATTAAACGATTGTTTATCATATTAGATTGCATTTTAGGAATTGTACATCTACATCACACAGTGAACCTGAAAGGAAAATTTCTTAAGAAAGATCAACTGTAAAATAAATTTAATAAACCTAAAAAGGCTTTGGAACCTAATGCACAACATCTAAAAGTCTAGGCTAGAGACATATTTCGGTGTTGTAAAGCCTGGTAACTGTCGCTTTCACTGTTGGTTGGGTGATTCCTCCTCTTTGAGACGACAAGTGCCAGTATGGACTTGTGCTCCCATGCACTGTCAATTATATATTGGGAGACCACAATAGGCTATATCCTTTATCCATAGGAAGCCGTGTCTACCGCCCTATCAATCGCAATGCACTGAACACATCATTTGGGAAGATTGACTACCGTACTATAAAAAGTACTCTGCAATTTTGCGATTGGTTTGGTAATCCCTCTGTCTAGATTTCCAGAGTAGTCTCTTTCGTTCCTTTTCAGACTCCTTAAAGGAAAAGGTCCATCTGAGCACTTGTCACTTCAGGCTCATTAAAAATTGAAGGCGACTAGAGTCATCTTTTTTTTTTTTATCGACTCTTAAAAATTGAAAAAAACAAGTTGTGATAAAGCATCTAAAATTTATTTTAATTAGAATAATATCACCATTCCTGCGTTGGTCTTAGGTTGAGGAAAATGGAGTCCACCAACCAAGGAGTTCCCCTTGGAGGAAATCCTGGTCCTTTCTCCTCTTGGGGAGATTTTGGTGCACCTCATATGGCCACATTGTCACTTCCAGGATTGACGATTGGTTTGCCAATATGGCTCTTCTCGACCTCTGTCATTCAGAACACCATTATTCCTGAACAATTAAGTCAGCAACTAGATGATACTAAAGTTATCCCCCAACCTTCTACTTCATCTGATTCTCCCTCTTCTCCTTCCTCTTCGCTTGATAAAGCCAGTAAGGCCCAAAATCAAGTAACTAAGAAGGAGAAGAGAAAGAAGAAGAAGAACGAGCCAAAGGCGAAAAGGGGTAACCAGGCGTCGTCTAGTGAAAATCCACACACTGCACCATCTAAACCGAAATCTCCATGTGTCATTCGCAAAGGAGACCACTACCACCAAGATTGTCCATGCATCCCTTGGATCTTAAGGGACTGGTCTCCTCGTTTGCATGACCCAGTGTCATCAACCTCTGAAGACCATGTTGAAATTACACCATCAACTAGTGAAAGTGAAGCATTTGGACAAAAAGGGAAATGTAAATTTCCTTGTAAACTGTGTGAACGAGACCACACCGTCCACCGTTGTCCCTTCCTAGACAAAGCTAAAAGAGTTTTGGATGACCGTCCGGCTTCCTCTTGGATATAAGAAACTCTTTCCGAGTCCGTCACTGGTTGAAAATATGACTGACACGTCGTTGTGGTTGGTCGAAGCATCTATCATTGAAGATAAAATCGCTGAACCCATACTAGACAAAAGTGAAAAGGTTGAGGTGGCAGTCGACCTGGTCTTCTCTTCAGAAGGTCCATCTTTAGATGACACAATCACCTAAGAGAATGAGAACAACACCGTCCAAATTATTGTCGTAAAAACATACTCTGATGAACATGGGGGTAGTCTACCCGTTCCTTTACCGTGGGAAGGAAGTTCATCAAAGTCATATCCGGCTGTCTATTCGGTCCCACCTCCAAGCAACCTAGTCATTTCTTTCGATTGGAATCTACTAGGCAGACCCTGGGTACCGGCCAATGTACCATTCCAAATCATTGTACAAGCTTACAAAATGATCATGGTCGGTACCATCATAGATGAAGGGGGCTTCTGTGAGTATCCTTTCCTCAATTTCTTGGGAAGTGCTTGGTTCGCCATCGCTTCTACCTGAGATGAGAAATCTGACAGCCTTTGACAAAGGAACCAATCGACTGTTAGGGATCCTTGCCAATGTGCCCATAACATTGAGAAGGAAAACCGTTTACATGAACGTGATGGTAGTCCGAGGACATCTAGATTATAATCTACTCGTTGGACGTGACTATATTTATAGCATGGGAGCCACTGTCTCCTTACTCTTTAGAGTAATGTTTTTTCTGCATGAAGGCAGAGTGGTCAATCTCATAGACCGGCTGTCATTTCCCAGCTCACACATAGCTAATAGTCAAATATCATCCCTAAATGGTCTTTTCACGTAAGGAATGTCTCATCAATCTCCAATCTGTTCACCTGAAGAGTGCGAGTGATTTTGGAGGACATGAATGAAAACCACGGGGCATGCACCCTGGTCTGTTTTGGTAGCAAAACCTTGGGTATATGGTAGGTTTCCACGGAGAATATATGAATAGTTTGACACATCTGTCCATTTAGGAAAATGGGATTAGACTGGAATAAAATTCCCTCATCAAAGTTATATGAGTGGAGGTGACCGCGCCACTCACCTTTGTCTATTTCGGTAGACATCGCCAAGGAAGCATTTTGCCTACAACGTGGATGGAGAGCTTTCATATGGTAGCTTGGAAACTTTTCGCTATACCTGGGGGCAGTGAAGAGCGACCATTTATTTTCATAGTTTGTAGTTTCTCAACCCTTTAAACTCGTAGGATTGGTAGTTCCTAACTTGCATAAAGAAAGGATCCGGGGCAAAGCTTTGAAAGGTGCAAGCTCCATAAAAACTGGCATCTTAGATGAGATATCCTTATTATATGACTGGCACAAGCAATTTTTATGTGGAGTTCAAGATCGTTAAAAATTAAACATAAGAAATGAGCAAATGTTCCCCCAGAGTTTAAGCTCATTAAAAAATGAACCAATTTCCAGTAAATAACCATTGTGAATTCATTATCATCAGCTTTTGAGCCATGGTGGTGTTCTCATCATCACCTCCACTTTGTTTTAGCCAATCATTCACTCCATTTGATTGTTTACCCATTTTGAGGAACAGCTACGAAGAGTGATCCTGTTAGCCATCCTTGTGACACTGCCATGATTGGAAAATTCCAAACCTTACCTGGAATCAGATGCTACCTGAAATTATCACTCATTCCTAAAAAATGAGTCTCCTTTAAGCTCTTTTCACCTGACTCGTAAAACATGAAAAGATTGCCGAGCGATTGGCGTCTCCAGCTCATTAAAGCGATCGAAAGTGCTATCCCTCTTCTAGATTTTAATATTTTTGGACTTAAGGGATTATTACAAAAAAAAGATCGAGCGCTTGTTTTGTTCGACTCGTTAAAATTA
The DNA here is from genome assembly GCA_031772625.1 of Pinus tabuliformis. NCBI lineage: Eukaryota > Viridiplantae > Streptophyta > Pinopsida > Pinales > Pinaceae > Pinus > Pinus tabuliformis. The sequence continues at coordinate 778,158,872 of CM062820.1, read as the reverse complement.
CCTGAAATTCATCCTTTTTGTATTATTTTATACTTTTTCTGACTTAAGGGATTATATGATGAAAAAGGATTATTGGGGTTTCCTTTACGTCCCTTTCAGACTCTCTAAAATTGAAAAGGATCGAGTTATCTTTGTCGTTCAACTCGTTAAAATCGAATAGCGACAAACTTGTCCATACAGACAAGAACGAGTTTCACTGTCACTAGGCTCACTAAAATATAGCGATGGGTTTACCTGAAGGGAAAATTATAGAACAAGCATATGTTATCCTCCTCAAGCTTTACAAAAATAAAGAGGTACTGGTCAGCAATGACTGGGGAAAAATTGGGAAGAAAAATTGAAGAAACTTTATTGGTAGCAAGTCGCTCTTGAACATGACACTTTCACTCCACATCCGAGTCAGGTTGGGTTGTTTCGTTCACTGGTCATATCACCATTGGTCCATCACACCATCCATATTTTGGGTTAACACTACCAATCCATGTCAATGTCACCGGTATGTTCAAGAGAAGTCGCTCAGAGAATTCACCTGTGTCTCATCCACTGCAATACATTCACGCTTCATTCTTTCATGACAGCCACCCTAAACCATGTATCATTAGATCATTTTCACCTCCAAAATCATTTACTCCATTCCGTGTCGTAGATGTGGGATTCATTAGCGCCCTCCTATGGCGGGTCGCTTCTTGTCGACCCCAGCTCATTATCCAAGAAGTCGACTTAGGAACAACCCTTTCAGTACTTTGAAGCTTGCATGCCTCAATGGCAAGTTTCTCACTTCCGTGTTAGGTTTACATCAATGGCCTTCGACCGAAAGATTTTGCACGGTGTTCAACGCCAAGTCCCTTATTCACACCATGCGAATTGTACTGTAGCACCTTGAGGGTCATCATCATTATCGGTGATTCCTCTCACGCCTGTTAACAACTTACATCATTGGCTGGTAATCAGGCGATGTCTTTCCATGTTCGACTCTAGAACATCTTTCACATGGATTGACTTGTACTCCGAGTGAAGATTGAACGAGTTTGAAGACCCCAGATCTAGTTTCATCCATCCGGGCTACGATATATTCAGGAAAATAAAGACATCAAATGTACATTGTTGCTACATAGATGATCATCTGAATCAAAGGATGATGACTCTATTAGAATCATCAGTCTCCCAGTGCAGCCCCCATTCTTGGTCCTACTAGGGCTTCTATGTTGGCATTATGATGCATGTGTTGTAATTGATGGCAACCGACTCGTAGAAGAACAACTCACTTATATATAACTAGATGAATCTACATAAGAGATATTAGATATGACAAAATACATGGGATGCAGGACAACTCAAAGGAATCAGATGACAGTTCTTGGTACGACAAGTTAGCTTTGCCATCAAGTCAAAAGGGGGAGATTGTTGGCATTATGATACAAGTGTGGTCCTTGATGGAAACTCACTCAAATGATAGATCATAATGCAGCAGGTCAGTAGCAAAGAGATGATGATCAGACTACAAAGAATGAAGAAAGAAGAGTATATATGCAGGTTCACTATATACCAAGTCATGTACATATGCAGGTTATACGCAGGTTCACTATGTACCAAGTCGCGTATATACGTAGGTTCACTATATACAAAGTAGGGTATACACGCAGGTTATACATGTAGGTTCATTATATACAAAGACGCCTATACACGTGAGATTGCTGATCAAAAGTCACGTATGTGTATGCACGCACTTTCATGCACAGAAAAGCGTGTACATGTGGGAAAGATTATTTTCGGGTCTGTTAGCGCTTGAAACTTCACCTCAGGCTGAGAAAGGCAAACTCCAAGGCAACATCAAACCACTTAGCCTCGTAGCTAGCCCTACGAGGTAGGAGAGGGCTCTCTCCGGTATATCTTGGCAAAGATCTTCAAAGGGCAGAGATAACCAATAAACAACACTGATTTTAGGCTAGTAAACTGATAAAAGGTTTGATTTGAGATTTTTAGGATTTTGGTGGAAAATCGGGGAAAGGCAATTTTGGGTGCGGGGATTGGACACAGTTTTTGCAGGGGGTTCTTTGGGGCAAGGTAGGAGACTGTATTGATGCCTTTGAAAGAGTTGGATGGATGAGAATGACTGGTGAGGAACTAAGGAGAGCAAGCAATCACCTTGAATTCTCCTTAAACAGATGAAAACATTGATATTAAGCAAACTTAAAAGCAGAGCATGGAAATCATGAATTCTACTTTAACACTTCATTTGCCTAATTTGCAGAAGGAAAAGTAAGAAGATGTTTCACATAACAAACTTACAAGTACAAAGAGAAACACACCATCAATACATGTAACCACAGGAATCCCAAAAAGGACTGCAAAACCCTGGTCTTTCTTCCTTTGCCAAAATTGCAGAGATACAATGAGTAATACAATAGAAAGCTTTCTCCCTCAAGAGTCCAACCATGAAAATGACCAAGAAAGTACATAATATAGGAAATATAACATCTTTCCTTGCCTCTAGGGGTCGATCTCACTATCCTAGGAGCTGTTTCAACCAATTCTAAACTGAGCACTGAAAACTAGGCAGTCAAAACAACTTGCCTCTATAAGCTAGGAAACCAATTCATTCATTAAATTTTTGCCTATCTCATGAATGAATATTCTAGAAGAGATAAATGAGTGTCAAAATATCATAAAATTACATCATTTACAACAAGGAGGATCAAAATCCACTCCAAAAAGTCAAATCCAGTCAAAACTGCGTTTTGCTGAGCTGTAGGTGCATTTCTGTGAAAATTGCCCAACGCGTAGCGCCCTGATTCTGAACGCGTAGAGCGCCTTTGGAGCAACGTTTGAGGCACTTCTAGGTGTCCAAATGAGGCAAATGTGGGCTTGTTGGAAAGTTATAGATGTCTACTTTCTAGCCCAAGTGGAATTTCTGAATTTGGTGTCCATTTGCCCCTCCACAATTGCAATCTCCTAAGACTGATTCCTGTGTGTCAAAAAAGTGGCAGAAAGTCATTTTTTTCTTGTTTTTTGACCTTCTGGAGGCTCAAAACTTGATGAAATCTCTTGGTAATTGCTGAGAAGGTGTATTTTTGCATGAAAAATCCAAAAATTTTGAGTTTTCCTGAAATGGAGTTTCCCATCTAAAGGGTCGTGCGCAGCGCGCTACGCGTTGGTGAAGAAAACTTGTTTTTAGCCCAAAAATTCACAAGTGACCAAAAATGCTCAATTTTTTTTGAAATTTGTGCTGGAGTTGAGTCATTTAGCACCATGCTCCTTCAAGGAAGCCTCAGCCAAGATGTGGAGGGGATCGGGCCCTTTTCTTCGTTTTAGTGCCTTGGCCAACCGTCTTTTGAGCACCTTCATTCTCGCCTTGCATACGTGCATTCGAGCCCAATAGTGGTTCTTCATGTTCCGGAGCAGGTCCTTATCTTTGTTGGCCTTGGCCAACAGCCTCTCCAAATGAGCATTGACCTGGAGGAGCATAGCCTCTCGCTCAACATGTACCAAATCACCAGGTCTCTTGCGCGCCAAGTTGCGGTCTTCATGGATCCTCCGCAACTCATCAAGAGTGTGCTCATCTTCCAATTGCTTGTTGCACTACTCTAAGTAGGTGATTGTCCAATTTGCCATTTCCAACATTTGTTGCAACGATTCATTTTCAGCCCTCAGTTGCTGGATGATCTCCTTTGGCTCTAAGCTAGGAGAACTGATATCGAGGTCAACAACATCTATGCCTGGATCACCTGATGGCCCCACATGAATTTTGGGCTGCTTGCCTCTCTCTTGTACCTATGTTGCTGTCGAAAACGAGGCCCCTTCCACTTGGTGTGGAGATAAGACTCACGGTGCTGATGAAGAAGGCGAGACCCCTTCCACCTGATGTGGAGAAAATACTCGTCGAGCTGATGCAAATAAGGCCCTGTGGCCTTTCTGATATGTGACCAATGGAGGGGAGCTGACATGTCTAGCCTCGGGGATATGATTATGTTGTGAAGGTCCTCCCTCCTCATGAACAACCTCAGGAGGTGGTGGTGCTGTGAAAAAATCTCGAGAGATAAAATCCTCCCATGGGATACCCTGCTGAGCCAACTGATGCATGACCACAAGCTTGATCAAACCATAATGAAAGATGCTTCGGTGTTGCTGTGCTGGGCTCTTTCTCTACACCAAGGGCACCATCCTCTCAATATTCCAGCATATGAAAAATGGTATGTTAATCATCCGTACCCGTGTGAAATGCATCAACAAGCGGATATGGTACGAATACAAACGTGAAAATCTGCCCTCACAGGTGAAATAGCGAATGATGAGCCTCATCAAGGGAGCATACTCATCCCTCAAAAATATAAAAGGAAATACACCAGTCATGTACCTCATGTACACAGGTTTAATGTAGGGCTCATACTGAAATCTGTCCAATAGTTTGCGCTTGTTCCACTCTTCTCCAACATTGGGTATCCCTGTTGCTTGAGCAACAATCTCAGGTGACAATATAAAATCCACCCCTGCAAGATTTACATGCCCATCATGCAAATGCAAAACAAACAAGCGGACCAATTCCCTATGGTGCTGAATTTGAGAAATCCTCTCACAAAATTCATAACATGACTGATGGCGGAAACATGTGACTGCAAGTGGACAAGCCTGCAAATAGGTCAAAGAGGTGGGCTCCTCTCTCACATGGTGACCACCCTTACCACCCCTGTGAGGCCTCCTTTGTACCTCAACCTCTGGTGTTGACTCACGGTCATCACTTTGCTCATAGTCGGTTTCGGTTTTTGACATGGTTTCAAGAGAAAAGTGGCTGAAATATACTGCTGCTTCTGCTCAAATGACCTGTTGTTTTTACTGTTGAAATGCTGATTCAAGGGGACAAATAACACAAGGGAGATGTTAGGGAAGGGAGACTTTTAAGGGGAATTAGGGAAAATATATGAAAAAGGGAATTAAGGGAAGGAATCATGACATATACAACATGATACAATTATAATTTTCCAGGGTTTTATGGGAAGTAGGGTTTAGGGTTATGTTATTGAATTTTAGGGATAGGGGTAGGGTTTTGGGCCTTTGATATTTTTGGTATGGAGATTAGGTAAAAATGATAAGGGAGGTGGCTGGGATGTGGGGAAAAATGGGAGTGAAAGAGATGACCTTGAGAGCAGCAAAACAAAACCCTAGCTTTACTTGCACTTTGACATTTTTAAGCAAATACACATGAACTTCTCATTTCAAATTGATGGCATTAAAACACATTTCCCATGCTCATTTTTCTTTATCAAGAAAAATACTTTGATGATCAGAGGCCTACCTGCAACCTTGAAGAAATTTGGGGTCGTTTTAAGATTGTAGGCAAATTTTTTGTGTGTTATACCCCAACACGTAGCGCGCGGGTCCTGATGCGTAGCGTGCGCCCAACGCATAGCGCCCATGTCTTTTTCCCACTGTGCTGACCGCCCCGACGAGTAGCGCCTGCCCAACGCGTAGCGCACAAGTCTTGATGCGTAGCACGCGGGCTCTGTCCACCAACTTGCACAGTTTTCACACTAAATCACCTTTTGCTCTTGCTTTTGGAGTCTTGGAAGCAAATAATGATAAAATGAAGGGAGGGGAGATTTTATAAACTTGATTTGAATTAATTTCCCCTCAAACCCACTTTCTAATGTTTATAAAATGACACTTTTCAAAATTTAAATGCTGCTGAGTTATGGTTTCCTTTTTGTCCTGAAATTGGTTGAAATGATGCTTTTTCTTGAAAAATTTTGCAGAGGTAGCTTCTGAAGAGTCTTGGCAAAGGAGACCAGGGTTGCATGCCAACTTCTTGGAGAGTTTGAATTTTTACAAAATATGAGAAAATGACCTTGCCTTCAAAAACAGAGTTTTTGAACTCAAGGTAGAAAAAATAGTTGTACAATATGAAATCCTTTGAAGTGATGCTTAGATAGACATCCCTCTGGCCTGCTGGGCATTTATTGACCTTTAAAGACATGACCTCAAAGACAAATTGGACCTAAACCCTAGACCTAGGACCTTGACTTAAAAACAAGACCAATGACCCTGTAAAGAATTTTATTGACTGAAACAACTTGAACCAGCAGTGCCAAGAGGGGAACATAAAGACACAAGCTCCTCCATTAGGATTATGGCATGCCTAATGGAATGCAATAAGATGACATTGATGAGACACCTACTAATGAAATGCAAAGAGCTTTGATCGCTGATGGAGGGCTACTAGACCGACTCTAACAGGGTCCATGGTATTTAGACCTATGATTTTGGTCCTTGGTATTGCATCCGAAGTGTTGAACCCAAGTATTGGGTCCCTAGTATTGGTTCTCAATGGTTTTGGACCATGGTATTGAGTATGGCCTAAGACTATAAAAGGAGAAGAAGATCATTAGGCAAAGGTATTGAGAAAATCTTGAACATCTAATGAAGTATGAGATCTAGTATGTAGGTTATGGGTTCATGATGCATTGCTTGATCTAAGCTAAGGAGGAATCTCAACGGTTGATGGAGAACAAGATCTAAGGATGGATCGGGATCTTAAGGCTTGGAATGCTTATCATTATATGGTTTGATTATGGATAGACTAGATCTAAATTATTGACGCATGTTTTATTGTATGAATGTTATGATCTGGGTATGATTGATGTTTGAAACAGCCACAAAGTTATGAGTAAATATTTACAGATCTGTATGCGGGTTGGATTTGGTGAAAGCGCGTATGTACGCTGGTTTGGTTCTTCATAGTAGCGTATACATTATGAGATATGATAATTGAAGTTGCAGTTGGATTTGGTTATTGTTGTAGAGTTCTGTTGTCTGTTCTGTGTTCTGGTGATTATGTTGTTGATAGGGTTTTAGTGTTTCAGTATTGGGTGATTTGGAGATTGATGATGCAGGTGTAGTTGATGGGTGTATTTTTGTGATGATTAATTTTGTTCTTCAATGTTGTCGATGGGTCCAGTATGAAAATTGGATGAAACGTTGCCTTCATATTATGATGATGTGTTCCATGACTATCCAGTCTGAAAATTTATGAAACGTGGTACCTGGAGGAAGAAAGATAAGGTTGTAGCCTTCTGTAGGTCGGCACCTATGTACTAGTACATCAGCTAGTACAAGAGCTAAGGGGGTTGTATCTCTCTTCTAGTAGCAGCTGGAAAACGAGTAAAGGTTGGAGCATTTCAGTAGGCCGGCACCTACGTACTAGTATATGGATTGGCTAGTACAAGAGCTAAGGGGGTTGTAGCTCCCTTCCAGGAGCGTCTGGAGAATGAGAGAAGGTTGTAGCCTTCTGCAGGTAGAAGCTTTCGTACTGGTATAAGACTGCACCAGTACAAAACCATTGTAAAAGAAGTTTCTTATTGAAAGGAAGATTGAGATGACTTGCAGCAGGTGGTTTTGACCCACATTGGGTTTCCACCTTACATCATGGTGTTCACGTGTGCTTCTTGTGTGTGATGATCTATTCTATTTTACTTCTCCTATTTACTGTTCATATGGTTAATAATGTTCTGATGCACTTATTAAGGATCAACTAACTGAATCATAAGTTTACTGGATATACGCTTATTGCATTACACATAGTTGCGTATACATGTGGTTTGCCTTAAGTGAAGTAGCGTATATGAATCTTAATATGGAAATGAAAAATTTATATTGATTTAATAATACTGATTCACCGCCCCCTCTCAGTATTATTTCCAACAATTGGTATCAGAGCAGGTCCTTTGGTAGAAGATTGATCGCTTGAACAAGATCCATAGATCAATGGGAAAGAAGCTTAAGAAGAAAGCGCCTAAGAAGAAGAAGACATCTCAGAAGAGCTATGATAGTGGGAGAATCAATTTGGGAGTATGTGGAAGAAGCACTTCAGATTCAGAATCACTTCAGAGTGAAGAAGAACAAGCAAAAGAACTAGCAGGTATGAATTTGTTATACTCTGGTGATACATTTATCCATCCATTTGAAGATGATGAAAGTGATAGCAAAAAAACTTAATTTTCTCTTATGGGTGAGCAAGAAAGATATCAAATAGAGGCAGAATTTAAAAGGCTTACAGAAAAAATTAGAGATCAATAAGATCTATTACACAAAAGGGAATGTATCTCTAAAGAAGAAGTTACCAAACTAAAAGCTCAACTAGAGGAAGGAAACAAGGTAAGGAAGCTATTCAAGGAAAAATTTCAAAGGTTGCAAGATGAAGTGACATCATTAAGAAATAAAGTAAATGAAAGAAACACAACAATCAAGAAACTCAGAGAAATATCTAGTTACTATGAAAGTCTTGAAGCCACAATCCTCTCGCTAAAACAAGATCTTGAAGAATCGAATAAGCAGAATAAAGAACTACTTGAAGCTCTTGAAAAACAAGAAAATGAAGTTCTTGAATTAAGACACCAGTTGGAAGAAGGAAGAAAAGCTGAAGAAAACATGAAGAAGCAGTATCGTGAAAAGGAAGAGTAAATTCAAGTTGAGGTAAATATTCTAAAAGATAACTTAGAAGAAAAGGATAAGCTCTTATGATTTCAAGATAGTACTAAGATCTTGGATGATATTCTTAGTAGTCAAAAGTCTCGTGCTATCAAATCTGGTCTTGGTTTTCATGAATTTGATGAAGGTGAATCTTGCTCACAAAATAAGACAAGGAACTCTAATGCACCATCTGAAATACTCAACAAGGAGATGAGAGGTCAATCCCATCAACAACCAAGGAAAGAAATTCTTCAAAGAAAATCTTTTACTCCTCTGATGAATAATGTTGAATGTTATGTATGTCATAATCTTAGACATGTTGCAGCTAGATGAAGAAGTAGAATGGTTCAAGACCATCACACAGAAAGATCATCACGTTCCAGGTACTTTAAGGGATATTGTTTTTCTTTCAATATGTTTGGTCACAAAGCTGTTGATTACTACAGAATGAATATGAAACATGTAAGATGGTATGCATGTAACAAGCTTGGACATATAGCAAAGGAATGCAGGAACAAAGTACGGGCACCTTAACAAAAGGAGAAAACATCATCACACTTGAAGATACGGAAGAAGAAGGAAGTACTGTCAGAAAGATGTGGCACAACACAATGTATAGACATAACAGACTCAGAGGAAGTTGAAAGTGTAAAACTTCAGTGTTCTCAATCTCATACACAAGTTTCATAAAGAGAAGTCGCGTATATACGTGAGTTTGAAAGTGCACAATCGCGTATATGTCAGTTTGAGAAAAGCAGTGGGACATGCTCAGGAAAAGGGTTTGATATGATTCAATCCATTACTTGCTCTGTTTGATAATGGTTACAATCTTCTGGTGATGTATGGAAATGTCTTGATACTTGTAACATGTTTAGAAGTGTTTTGATCCTAACTTGTTGATGATGATGCCTTGATACTTCTTGCTGATATATGCATGATGAGATCTGACAGTAAGCAAGATGGCATAGGTTCAAGGGGAGCATATGCCTTTAATAATGCATTGTTGGCATTATGATTAGTAGTCCTTGGTGATGATGCTTATATGGCTAAATGATATATCTTGCTATGATATGGTTATGAGTTGTCCATGACAAAATCTCATATGATTCTTGGGGTTACATAGTTGATGATCAGATCAGATTTGTGGTTGATTCTTTGATGATGCATATATGGTGCTTACATGGTGATCTTCATAAGGATAAGGAGAAGTACAAAGCTTGAATACACATCTTCATTACTTGATGATGAGTCACTCATATGCTACTATCATCATATGCATAAAGATCATATAATACAGTTATGATGTAGGATTCCTATAGTTCTTGGTGCTTATGTGGATGAGGATTGTTGTTGATGATGATATCAAGAAGTCTTGACAAATGATATTGAGCTCAAGATACATAGTGCTGGATACATGAATGATTACTCAAAGTTGCATTGTTGGAGACATGATGATGATAAGTTCTTACCTATATGATGATAGGTTGATAGTTACAGATGTTCCCAAGTGATGATACTTGGATCATGCAGATCTTGATGTTGATGAGATGGCTATGGTGTTTTTCAAATATGATATAATATGAATGATTCTGTATGTCATATGCAAAATTCTGTTCAAAAGGATGAGTTTATGCCGACATAACATATACAGGTTGCTTGTCTAGATGCTATTGTCAGATGATTATGGAGTAGATCATACATTGTGTATGATAGTTGCTGATGACTATCATGGTCTTATTTAGATGTTTGGTCTATGTTATAAATATCATGTAAATCTCATATCAAGACTCATGATGTAATAGTTTATCTCTATCTATTTTAGTCATTTGATGAATCCCTCTTGGTCATATGATGTAATTTGTACCCCCGCTATGCATGGGAAGGATGAAGTAATACTTCAGTCATGTAAAAAAATTTGGTATCTGGCGTATCCCCACTTGGTTGGGTGGATGAGTCAATATTGGTATATCCCCACTGGGTTGGGAGATGGATGTATGTATGAGTCCTTGGTGATAGGAAGGTCATTTATGATAGAGTCAAGTTCTTCTTGTAGAACATCTTTTTGCAGACCTTACTTACAGTCAGGGGGAGCATGAACAACACACTTCAACAGAGCAGAGATTTCAACATGTACTCAGAGGGAGCATGGACAGATTGGTACACCTTCGCATATACAAAAGGGGAGCTCATTCATAAATTTCAGCAGGTACTTAGGGGGAGTATGGACAATGGAATGTTTATCAAGGAAAGAGAATATCTTGGTCTGCCCTTTTCCCTTGATGTCAAAGGGGGAGAGTGATTTGGGTTGTTGCCATCAAGTCCAAAGGGGGAGATTGTTGGCATTATGATGCATGTGTTGTACTTGATGGAAACCCACTTGTAGAAGAACAACTCACTTATATATAACTAGATGAATCTACAGAAGAGATATCAGATATGACAGAATACATGGGATGCAGGACAACTCAAAGGAATTAGATGACAGTTCTCAGTATGACAAGTTAGCTTTGCCATCAAGTCGAAAGGGGGAGATTGTTGGCATTATGATACAAGTGTTGTCCTTGATGGAAACTCACTCAAATGACAGATCATAGTGCAGCAGGTCAATAGCAAAGAGATGATGATCAGACTACAAAGAATGAAGAAAGAAGAGTATATACGCAGGTTCACTATATACCAAGTCGCGTACATATGCAGGTTATACGCAAGTTCACTATGTACCAAGTCGCGTATATACGCAGGCTCGCTATATATCAAGTAGGGTATACATGCAAGTTCACTATATACAAAGACACGTATACACGCGAGATTGTTGATCAAAAGTCGCATATGCGTATGCACACACTTTCATGCACAGAAAAGCATGTACATGTGGGAAAGATTATTTTTGGGTCCATGGTATTTATACCTATGGTTTTGGTCCTTGGTATTGCGTCCGAAGTGTTGAACCCAGGTATTGGGTCCCTAGTATTGGTTCTCAATGGTTTTCGACCATGGTATTGAGTAAGGCCTAAGACTATAAAAGGAGAAGAAGATCATTAGGCAAAGGTATTGAGAAAATCTTGAGCATCTGATGGAGTATGAGATCCAGTATGCAGGTTATGGGTTCATGATGCATTGCTTGATCTAAGCTAAGGAGGAATCTCAACGGTTGATGGAGAACAAGATCTAAGGATGGATCGGGATCTTAAGGCTTGGAATGTGTATCATTATATGGTTTGATTATGGATAGACTAGATCTAAATTATTGACGCATGTTTTATTGTATGAATGTTATGATTTGGGTATGACTGATGTTTGAAACAACCGCAAACTTATGAGTAAATATTTACAGATCTGTATGCGAGTTGGCTTTGGTGAAGGCGCGTATGTACACGGGTTTGGTTCTTCATAGTAGCCTATACATTATGAGATATGATAATTGAAGTTGCTGTTGGATCAGGTTATTGTTGTAGAGTTCTATTGTCTTTTATGTGTTCTGGTGATTGTGTTGTTGATAGGGTTTCAGTGTTTCAGTATTGGGTGATTTAGAGATTGATGATGTAGGTGTAGTTGATGGGTGTATTGTTGTGATGATTAATTTTGTTCTTCAATGTTGTTGATCGGTCCAGTATGAAAATTGGATGAAACGTGGCCTTCTGATTATGATGATGTGTTCCATTAGTATCCAGTTTGAAAATTTATGAAACGTGGTACCTGGAGGAATAAAGAGAAGGTTGTAGCCTTCTATAGGTCGGCACCTACGTACTAGTACATCAGCTAGTACAACAACTAAGGGGGTGGTAGCTCCCTTCAAGTAGCAGCTGGAAAATGAGTAAAGGTTGGAGCATTTCAGTAGGCTGGAACCTACATACTAGTAAATGGATCACCTAGTACAAGAGCTAAGGGGGTTGTAGCTCCCTTCCAGGAGTGTCTGGAGAACGAGAGAAGGTTGTAGCCTTATTCAGGTAGAAGCTTTCGTACTGGTATAAGACTGCACTAGTACAGAACCATTGTAAAAGAAGTTTCTTATTAAAATGAAGATTGAGATGACTTGCAGCAGGTGATTTTCACCCACATTGGGTTTCCACCTTACATCATGGTGTTCATGTGTGCTTCTTGTGTGTGATAATCTATTCTATTTTACTGCTCCTATTTACTGTTCATATGGTTAATAATGTTCTGATGCACTCATTAAGGATCAACTAACTGAATCATAAATTTACTGGATATACGCTTGTTGCATTACACATAGTTGCGTATACATGTGGTTTTCCTTAATTGAAGTAGCGTATATGAAAAATGCCAAAAAAGGAAAACTAAGTAAAGATCTGAAATATTTTACTCAAAGTGACATTTCGACAATTTCTTTTCAAAATCGAAAGGAAGACTAAACGACACTTTTCAGTTTCAAATAAAAAAATTCTTTCGACACTTCAAATATCAATAAATCAAATCAAATACATGACAAAAAGTTCAATCGACTATCTAGAGAAGGAAGACTTTACGACACTTCTCTTTTTTTGACACACAACGACAATTACGACACTTTTGTACCAAAATGACAAATCGATTTAAGCAACGTTTTGACAAAGGATTAAAAAGGATGGACAAATACATAAAAACATTTACCAATCCTAATTAATGGAGGCTGAACTATGTAATGCAAGAAGGCTTCAGCAATGAGATATTGTTCATAAGTAGCAAAAAACAACTAAACAAAGCTGAAAACAAAGACAAAAACCCCAAATTTCAAGGAGAGAAATAGGATTACTCAGTCATCACACTTTTGCTTCACAAAATCAGGGATGCATAGCACTTGCTACACTCAGGAAGTGTGATGCATACTAGCTTCCAGTTACAGACAGTGCGATGGGCCAGGGAGCGCAACTTGAGATGGGTTTTGGCTCAATGCAGCTAATTTCAGTGAGTTAGGTTGAGCTATTATGGATAGTAAAGAGAAAAGTACAGGGGTATAATCTTGGGAGGTTACTGAGCTACCAACAGGTCATCTAGAATGCTTGTAAGTCAGATGTTCAACTCATAAACTAAACTGGACATTGACTGAAGCAACATTCATCTACTTTGCAATTGCAGAGCAAGAGCATTTCGAAGGCTATCTGGCTAACTTCAGGCTTCGTCTATAGTTTATAAAACAAAAAATTAACAACAAAAAAACAAACTATTCAGTCCCTAGTGGAGTCGCCATTTTGTTTCTGGGAAAACTAGTGTCTTTTCGATCAGCTAGCCCCACTAGGATTGGCAGCTATCCTAGAAACAAACAATCAAAGCAATTTGTGATTTCCTCTATGTATGATAAATAAGAGAGAAGCAAAGGGACCAACTTGGATCTTTCACTTGACTCCTTGCTTGATTTCTCTCCCCCTTAATAGAGCTTGCAACTCCTCTCCTACTTGTCCCGCTTAGAGAATACCTGTAGAAACAAAGTAACAAAACACCATCAAAACATCTCGATCTATAATATCATAAACAATGCAGAATCAGAAATACATTGAACATACAATGGCATTCACAAATAACAATATTCACAAGTACACGATTGTATGGAGGAAAACTCAAAGAACTTTATTAAAATAGAAGGGAAAATTACAACCTAGCTGTCTGATCCAGCGTCATCCTCCCAGCATCAAAACCCTCTTCACCTCATGAAAAGCAAGATCACCCAACAATTCAATGCTCCTTCTCAAAGACAAACTATCAGCACTTCCTTACAAATTACAAAATTCCAGCCTCCAGATCTCTCAGATGAGGGATCCATTCATAGATGTCCACGAGGATATGAGTCATCTCTAGGCTTTTGATTAGTATCATTCCACTTGTAGTTCTTGGTTCCACTTGGAGATTTATTGGATCTCTTACTCATCCCTGGGAGAATCCAGAGAGGCAAGTGTCATAGGAGAAGTTTCTAGAAGATTCCATGAGCATCCACTTAGTAAACTGTCTCAGAAATTTGTTCATTCTCGCTCATCGCACCCCACAGAAGGCCTCTTCAGTATGCATTGCACTTGGCTAGTGTAGGATTCAGTATGCATTGCACTCTGACAGTGGAGCAGTCAGTAAGGTCCAATTTTGGCCAGTTTTGAGTGGTTTTTCAGGTGGAACTTCTGGGGAATGATGTAATCAGTTGACCATGATCCTTTAGGGTATGAAAAAACACTTTTAGGGGTTAAAGAGCCCTTGGTTTATCGACATATAAGATTGGGGTTACAGTGCCCAAATATGTCTATAATAGTAATGCATTCATGTTGGTTGCATATGTGTGTTATCTATGCTTGTGCTATATGTACTTGTTGTGCATGCATGGTGGTGGCCACGGCTGCAGTGGTGTCACCATGTGAAATTGGATGGTGTGTTTTGGATTTGGTCATCATGAGTGTATGTGGGTTATGCATTGGTTATGTTGTCAGTTCTTATATATTGTCATGCATACATTGATATGGTTGTAGTTGGCATGCATGAAGTCTTGGTATGTGGTTGGTATGATCAGGAATTGATAACTGGATAGTGGTTAAACTGGTAGTATTTCTGATGTGATTTTTGTTATACATGTATCGTGCTAATATGGTTACTCTTGGAGATGAGAGATCCTCCCCCGAACCATACTGAGGTATGTTGATTATGTTATGTTTTGGTTTTAGCTGAAATGGTGTACTTGTAGGAAAGAGATCAAAGATTACTAGTACGATGGTAGAATATAGTTCACAAGATTCTCCCTATGGGTCAGATGAGTAGCATGGTGTTGGGCATTCTTCTGACTTAGTAGACACATTGAGAAGCTTGAAGGGAAAAATAAGAAGTTGCAAGACAAATAATAATAGGATCATCCAGGCATAGGAGAAACAAGAAGAAGTAAATGCAGTAATCTTTCAAAGTTTTTCAAAATTGCAGAGATAGGGACCACTTCATATCAGCCATGGGCAGAAGGAAAAAAAAATGGGGCATATGGCAGTAGATCTCATGGTGGACACAGGTTGAATAGAGATGACACGATTAGAGGTAGGCTCTTGGATATTCTAGATAGGAGAGGTGATGAACACAGGTTCTATTTTACTTCTGGTTTTAACAAGCACTATGATCATCATCATTATCATCCTTACAGGAGGAGTGATAGGGGATATTTTCCATATGAGTTCAAGAAAGTGAAGCCACCTATCTTTCATGGATATTTGAAGAAGCTTGAGGATGCAAAGGCATGGTTACTTAGGATGAAGAAATTATTTGAGCTACATTATTACACAGAGAACATGAAGGCTATAATAGCTATCTTCAACCTCAAAAGGAAAGTGGGCATCTGGTGGGAAGATGTGAAGTGGGTTAGAGACATCAGGACAAAGGAGTTGAGTTGGAATGAATTTAAGAGACATTTTAGGAAGAAGTACTTGTCATAGAGGTACTACAATAGGAAATCCAATGAATTCTATGAGCTAAAGATGGGATCGATGACAGATGAGGAGTATATGACTAAGTTTATAGAGTTATTGAGGTATGTATTGTATCTTAAGGATGAGAAGGCTAAAGTTTAGAGATTTGTCAGTGTATTTCCATTAGCATTTAGAGATCGGATTGAGTATGATGAGCCTCAGTCACTTGAGGATGTTATTGGTAAATTTAAGCATTTTTATGAGCAGTGTAAGCACAAGACAAAATCTCATCAAGGTTGGAAAAGGAAAGACAAAGCTAAATTTAAATGGCAGTTGAAAAGAATAAGGCCTCAATATGCAAGTGAGAAAGAAAATGTTTCACTTTACAAGAACTTTAATGGGTCACAACATGGATGGTAATAGAATAGAGGTGATGGTATAGGATGGTTATAGTGTTGGACATGTGAGAAGGAGCATCTTAAGACCATAAAATCAAAGTGGTAGGCCTCATATTCATAGTGCATAGGAAGCATAGATAGTTGGGGATGTTGGGTAGAGCATTCAATGGATTTATGAGGTGTTGGATAACAAGCATGCAGATCACTAGGAAATTATTATCAAGATGGATGGTAAGCATTGCGATCAATTTGTTTCCATTTTGATTGAACTTGGATCTGATTATAGTTATGTTAGTCCTAGCTTGGTGGATAAGTGTGGTTTGAATAAAGAAGTGCATGTAGGATCCTGGTTAGTGCAGTTGGCTATAGGTACAAAGAAGAGAGTGTATCACTCGATAAGAGCTTGTGCATTTGAATTTAATGGTATGCCTACCCCAACACATTTGAATGTATTTTTGTTGGAATCATATAGTATTATTTTGGGTATGGACTGGTTGTTTCTTCGTAGGACCAAAGTGAATTGTTATGACAAGACCATTGAATGGTTGGATGACAATGGAGAACAAAATATTGCAGGGTAAAAGGAAGGCAACACTAGTTAGAATGGTGATTGCTATACAATAAAAGTGTAGTCTCAAAAAAGGATGTGCATTATTTGTAGTGCATATTTCTAGTGATAAATGTAAGGATGTTGAGGATCCGAACATATTGAGAACATACCCAATCTTGTAGCAGTTTTAGGATGTGTTTCCAGTAGATATTTTATAGTTTCTGCCTCACAGAGAAGTGGAATTTTCCATTGAGTTGTTACCATGGGTAGCATCAGCATCAAAGAAAATGTATAGCATGAGCACACTAGAGTTAGTAGAGATGAAGTTACAATTGAAGGAAATGATTGACAAGGTGTTGTAGCTCCTAGAGACAGCCTTGGATTACTTACAAGACCAGTGCCTGGGCACATCTAGATTGGTGTGTCTCAAATGATTTATAGGAAACTGGAGACATCACTTAGGTTATATAAATACACACACACACACACACACACACACACACACACACACATACATACATACATACATACATACATATATCTATGTATGTATGTATGTATATATATATATATCTATATATATATATATATATATATATATATATATATATATATATATATATATATATATATGTATGTATGTATGTATATGTATGTATATGTATGTATATATATCTGTGTGTGTGTGTGTGTGTGTGTGTGTATCTATATAACCTAAGTGATGTCTCCAGTTTCCTATAAATCATTTGAGACACACCAATCTAGATGTGTCCAGGCACGGTATTGTTTCATTTATCCAAAGAAATAAGACATGGATTTTTGGTACTTCTTCATGGGTTCAAATCTAAATAATAAGCATAAAAATAGTGGAGGCTGAGTGTTTCAAGGTCTTACAATTTAATAAGATTTTACATAGCAGATGAGAGAGGGCAAAGAGAAGAAGAAACTCATCACATAGAGCATAAGGCTTCAAACTTTCTGCACTTAACACATAGAGCTTGAGGCATTAAGGATTTCTATACTTATTTGAGTTACAAGTAGAAATAATGAATGAAGGAGGAGTTGAAAGCTATGATTCATGTCTTGTAGATTAAAGATATAATTTCAATAGTACACACAAGCATATTCATAAACAATGTTGAGACAAATGAATCTGTGAAATAGTTATAGGCATTTGTATTAACATGTAGATACTCATGAATCTGTGAGGGAGATTCAAATATTTATAGAAACTATAATTGCATGAATTCATGGAAGAAGCATGCACATAAAAATGAGTTTGACAAAGAGAACACATACTGTAATACTTGAAGGGGGAATCACAATTGTTTCCTTGATATTCTAAAAAGATTTGTATTACAAAGAGATACAGTCTTAAAATAGCATGCAGTGTTTTCTATAGAATTTTTGAACCTTTTCTAAGTCTTACTTTCCCTTATTTATCTGGAGACGGGAGCAAGAACATACATTATAGCAAAAATATCTATGGTCTAGATTCAATTGTCAGGTCAACTAGCTATATCAGTCATGAATGGCTTTGTGGCACCAAAATATTACAAAATTAAATGCCTCCTTGGAAGGAAGGCATGTTACAGGACAAAAATAAGTAAATTACTAGACAAAAAAGTAAATGAAAATCTTTGTGTCCATACTTTGATCGGATATGCCTCAAGCTGTAATTTGTTCATGGTATGGCCTCCTATGCTACTCAACCAACCCCGGTGCTTCTTGATTTACTACTTGTTGTGGGGAAAAATGCCTATGCAGGACGATCCTATCCACCTAAGGTGTGATAGTGCCTTAGCAACAAACAGAGACAGCTATTCTAGTATTCTTCCTTTATGAATTAAGAATGAAGAGAGATAGATGGACTAACCAGTGTCTTCCATTTGTCCCTCGATCCGGTCTCTCTTCTCTTTGAGGGTTCCCAGCTACTTGCCTTCTCGCTCGCCCAGCTTCAAGAGGTTTCTGCAAGATCACAAGAAGAGAACACTACACAAGACATGGATTCATATTCATAACTAGTTCAGGATTAGAAATAAAGTAAACATACTAATGCAATCATACATCAAGGATACATCAGTATATAGGAGAAACCAATATAGCTTTATTGATGAATAACAAGGTTCAGGAAGAGATACAACCCAGAGGGCTCCAATCCAGCATCTCCTTCCTAGCAAATGGAATTCCTATCTTCACCCCCTTCAAAGCATTAAGCACCCAATGATTCCAATCTCAAACCAACAGCAATTCTTTGCAATAACAAAATTCCAGCCTCTAGATCTCATGGAGGAGAGATCCATATATAGATGTTTGGAGAGAGGATGAGTCAGCTTGAGATCTGACTAGTGTCCTCTCCCTCTGTCAGTTCTTGATTCCACTTGGAGGTTCTTGCTTCCACTTGGAGATTAGGAACCTCTTACACATCACCAGTCGAATTCACTGAGGCAAGTGTCATTGAGGAAGATTCTGGAAGCTTCCTGGGTCTTGACACCTCTTGAAATGAACTTTCCATTTGTCAAATCTCGCTCAACGCACCCTGGTAGTGCTTCTACCTGCATTGCAGTGCAGGTAGCCATTGTTGGCTTTGACATTCAACGCAGACAGCTAGTGTAGCCACTGAATTGATCCTGAATTGACTTGTTTTTGAGCAGTTTCTGGTGGAGAACTTCTGTGAATTGCTGTGGTTTGTTAGCCTTGTTCCTCTAGGGGTAGGAACAACATGTTTAGGGACTTTGGATCCCTTAGATTATGGACATTTCATGCTGAATGTTGTAAGGCACAAAAATGTCTATAACAGTTGCCCCCTAAAGTATGAGGCCGTTTATCGGGTGAAATTCTTTATCAGGGGGATCCGAAGTGCATCCAATGCTGGGAGGAGACCTGTAATAAGATAGAATACAATACATTATTTTTCATTTGCTTTCATGATCTAGCTGAGGCAGGCATTCCCATGCTCAGCTTTATAAATTCATTTTTCTGTACATAGAACAGACAATCGTCTGATGGTAGACTGATAATTTTGATGAAATTATCATCCTTTGGATAGGATGATTATATGCTGCAATGATGTACATGTCAATGTCTTTATCTTTCCTGAATATATATCGCAGCCCGGATGGATGAAACTAGATCCGGGGTCTTCAAACTCGTTCGATCTTCACTCTAAGTACAAGTCGATCCATGTGAGAAATGTTCTGAAGTCGAACATGGAAAGACATCGCTTGATTACCGGTCAATGAGGTAAACCGTTAACAAGTGTGAGAGGAATCACCGATAATGATAATGACCCTCAAGGTACTGCAGTACAATTCACGTGGTGTGAATAAAGGACTTGGTGTCGAACACCACGCAAAATCTTTCGGTCGAAGGTCATTGATGTATACCTGTCGCCGGAAGTGAGAAACTTGCCATTGAGGCATGCAAGCTTCAAAGTACTGAAGGGGTTGTTCCTAGATCAAATTCTTGGATAATGAGCTGATGTCGACAAGAAGCGATCCGTCAAAGGAGGGCCTTAATGAATCCCACATCGATGACACGGAACGGAGCTAATGATTTTGATGGAGGTGAAAATGATCTGTGACATATGATTCAGGGTGGCGGTCATGAAAGGATGAAGGATAATGTACGGCAGTGGATGGGACACTGTTATAGACAATTTTGTGCCTTACAGCAACAAGCATGAATTGTCAATAATCCAAGGGATCCAAAGTTCCCTAAACATGATGTTCCTACCCCTAGAGGAACAAGGTCAGCAAACCAACAGCTCTCAGATCAGTTCTCCACCTGAAAACACTCAAAAACAAGCAATCCTGAAATCAAAGCAGGTGCTCCACTAGGTTTCTGCGCTGAAACTCAGTTGCTCCATGGTGTACCTGCGTTGCAAAGCAAGTGGGACAAAGGCCACCTGCGCTGAGCGAGAAGGGACAAGTGGCACAGTGAGTCATTTCTTTGGAATCTTCCAAAAATGACACTTGGATCAGGTATTTCACCTTGTGATGAGTCAGAGGCTCTGTTTCTCCAAGTGGAAGCAAAGTTCTCCAAGTGGACTCAAGAACTGAAGATCAACTAAAGATTAACTGAAGAGAGAGAGGACACAAGGCAGCTCCACATCAGTTGCAAGCTGACTCATCCTTTCTCAATTCATCTATATATTGAGCTCTCTCCTATGAGCTCAGGAGGCTGGAATTTTGTGCAAAGTAATGATATGCTGTTGGTTTCACTATTGAGTTATTGGGTGATTGTTAGAGAGAGGTGAAGAAGAGCAATTCTTTCTGCTGGGAGGTGTTGCTGGGTTGGAGCCTTCAATGGTTGTAATACTCTTAGAACCTTTATTTCTTCATTAATAAAAGCTATTGAGGTTCTTCTATGTGCTCTTGTTTCAATTATATATTGTGATGATTGCATGTTTGGTTTACACTAATCCATGAACCAGTTATGATTGCATGCCTCTTGTAGTTTCCTTCTTTGTTATTTTGCAGGATCTCATCATAGCTGGGCGAGCAGAAGGACAAAGAACTAGGAGCAAGCGGTCAAAGAGAAGAGTTTGGATTCGACATTAAGCGCAAGGCAACGGTTAGTGCTTTCTCCATTCTCTTTTGCTTTCATAAAGAAGTAAACCTTAAGTAGTTTGTTTTACAGTTGTTGCTAAGGAACTGTCACCCTTAGAGTGGGATAGGGTCATCCGAGTCGGATACTTTTCCCTACAACAAACTGGCGACTCCACTGGGGATCGTATCCGTTTGATTGTGTTTGTAGTATTTTGCTATTCATTTCCTGAACAAAAGAGTACCAAATCGAAAAGCTTTTGACTATATCAAAAGCGAAGTAGAGGGCAGCTACTCTAGCTCATTTCTGAGCAAGTTCATGATTTGAAGAGCTGATCTACAAGGATCCTTGTAAGCTCTTAGTGATAGCTTTGCACCTTCCTAATCATCCCTTTGAGTGTGCTTGACTGATTGCTTCTGATTTGAGCAAAAACCGTGCATTTTTGAGAAAATTATGACCCGGAAACTGTGAAAACGCAATTCTCGTTTTCCAAAGCAGGTAGTACACAGGCTACCTGCTTTGCAACGCAGGTCCCGAAGGGGCTACTGCGCTGAGAGCCAGTTTGGCTGTGCAGAGCCTGCGTTGGCCCAAATTTGCCTAGTGCATTTGGGGTTTCCTCCTTTCTCTTGCCTGTTTTCACTTAGTCTTGCTGCTAGGTGTCAGTCTTGTGCCTGTTTTGAAACCAATATTACTTGCCATCATTCTGCCTCTGTTATATAACGAAATTGTACTTGTTCTTTGTATTTCTTACTCATTTACAATTTCCCATAACGAAAAGTAAACTAGTCATGCTTTTGGCCTCTTAGATCTGAACCTGTGTTAGGAATTTTGCTGATCTAAAGAGTTAGCTTGTTTGCTATCCATAGCTGATTAGTCATTTTACTTTCGTTAGTATGGTTTGATTTCATGTATTTCCAGTGATTAAGCAAGTGAATCTTAAGGTGTCTTTTGATTTTGGACAAACTTGTTTACTTTCGCTTTAAATCGAAATCAAAGTTATATAACCACTTTCTTTTGGTAATCCATCCACATTAAGAAAGGGAAAAGAAAATACATGCATTGTGCATTTTGCATTTGAAAAAGTTTGCATGATGATTTAGGAGAAAGTGCATTAGTTTGTGCTGTATGAACTGTGTGAAAAGAATTTGCCTTTCTTCTCCCTCAGTAGTTAAGATTTTCATCAGTCAAAAAGATTTGAAAAAGCTTGCTTCTCATCTTAGGCTGCATTTAGGAATTTGTCATATACATCTCGTGGTGAACCTTGAAAGGAAAACTTTAAAAAGATCAACTTAAAATATACTGAATGAACCTAACAACGCATTTGAAACATAACGCAAACATCTAGAGGTCTAGGTAGAGACGTGTTCCGACGTCGTTAAACATAGTGACTGTCGATCTCTACGAAGGTGGGTGATTCCTCCTGAGAGTCGGTGGCACTAATACGGACTTGTGCTCCCACGTACCGTCGCATATATATTGGGAGACCCCTATAGGCAATTATCCTTTATCCATAGGAAGCCGTGTCGGCCGCCCTACTGATCGCGATGCAGTGAACACAGCATTCACGAAGATCGACCACCCGTACCGTAAAACGTATTCTGTGGTTTCGCGAAAGGTTTGGCACACCCTCTGCCTAGATCTCCAGAGCAGTTTCTTTTGGCCTTTTTCAAACTCTATAACTGAAAAGGTCCAACCGAGCATTTGTCACTTCGGGCTCGTTAATACATCGAAGGAGACTAGAGTCATCTTTAGCTTTTTCTCGACTCTTAAAACATGAAAAAGCAAAGTTATGTTTAAAAGCGTCTAATAAAATTCATTCAAATCGGAATCACAAATTTTCCCCTTTATATTTTAGTTGATCGAGTAATCCGCAATCGTGGAAGAAAGTCAATTGAATATCCGTCGTTCTTGGAGGCTTGCGAGTCAACCGTCTTTGTCTCCGGAATCGAAAACAATCCAGACAAAGCGAGCTCGTCGAACCAGTTCAAAATCTCCTTTAAAAGTTAGAACAAGTGTTCCAACAACATCTGAGATTCTGGTCACTCCAAACATTTCCGGAAACCTTGCCTCTATAGAAGAAGTTCGATCGCCACAGAAGGACAGTAATACTGATCCTAGTCTGGGGGCAAATACTTGTATGACTGAACCAGTTCCATCTGTAACCGGTCCAGAAAGTTTTGTTCCTCAAACATCTATCGCGGTCGATACAACCCCTTCTTCGGCACCGGAAATCTTTTACGGACCTGACGGTCTTCCTCCTCCACCTAGTCTGATTGCGATAGAGGAAATTATAGAGGAACCGCAAGTATCCGCTCCAATTCAATTTGGAGTAGGGGTCACTCTATTTCCTACTACAACAGAAGTTTGTCCATCACCAGTGGAAGTTCCTGTAGAATCACTAGACGATCAATTGAATAGACTAAAAATGTCTGAACAACCGTCGACATCTAGGACTGTGTCAAATGACACGGCGACGGCAGAATTACCTGTCGCAAATCCAACAATGTTCGCCGGCATACCATCTGTCCCAACTAGCTCTCAATCGCTAGAAGGAGTCCACCAAGAGACTATCCCGACAGTATGGTCTGTTCCTGTTTGTTCCGGAGTAATGTTTGGTAACTCTTATGGTGAGACTCATCAAATTGACCCTTTTGGGAATCTAATTAGGCCATCCAGTCCTCCAGGACAATCAATTTCCTTGAGTTCTGGATTGCTACCGTATGGGGGGCAGTATGCCCTTTCATTACCCCCTCCGGGAGGGTACCCATACGGGAGTTCTCAACCTTATTCAAGTTATGGTGGAATTGCAACAAGTAGTTGGGTACCTATGCTATCCCAGCCACCAAGAGTTGTATATTCCATGCAACAGTGTGTACCTGTGACGAACATCCCAACTACACCGGCTATTGTAACCGTGTCGCAAGTTCAAACGATGCCTGTTGTATGTCAACCTCAGATTTCTCAGGTTCTCATGCAACAGCCCCTTGACCCGGCGACCCAACCACAATCGCCTACTGGTGGGGCGACACAAGTACAATCGGGTACAACTACCCCACATCTTGGTCCAATGGTTAGTGTAGCGCAACAACCCATGGTAACACAACCGTGGATAGTGCAATACCAACAGCCACAATTCCAACAAGTGTACCAAGGTTCTGAACAGCAAATTTTTGCGAATACTGGACAACCATATATTCAAAATGGTCAAAATCAACCACTTTATAGTGGTCAAGTCCATCAACCGTATTCATCATACCAACATCAACTCCATTATGCTGGTATGCAAAGACCGACTGTTCAGACGATTCCATCGTATCCTGGTTACGCTTCACCTAACTTGAACCAGCAGTTACCATTCGTGGCGACTTTGGAGTTGCCTGATTTACATCGGTTAACCAACGATCCAATTGCTTACGCCCCTTGGTGGCCAGTGATTCCACACAAACTTCCATCCGACATTCCTAAATTCAATGGAAATCCAGGCGAAGACCCGTCGAATCATGTGATGACATTTCATCTATGGTGTTCGTCGAACACTTTAAATGACGATTCGATAAGGCTTTGCCTCTTTCAGAGGACATTGACAGGTCCAGCGGCAAAATGGTATATAGAATTGCCTAGAGCTTCGTTCGACAATTTTGGCTCCCTTGCCACGACATTCTTGACCCACTTTCAATTACCAATAAGGTATGAAACGGGAACAGAGATATTGACTAACTTCAAACAAACAACCGCAACTCATATATCAGATCATATACATGAGTGGCGACGTCGACGAAGAATGGTTAAAACATACGTTCCTGATCAGCTTTTAGCTGAGTGGTTTATAAAGTCGTTACTTCCGGCCATAACGGAAGATGTGGAAAAGGGGGGAGTCGTAACAGAAGAGCAGGTTATTGCTCGTGCACAATATTTGGACTTAGTATATACTCAGTCCGGCACGCTCTATGACAAAATACCAGACGCCCCTAGACCAGAGTTTTCAATCCCTCCTCCTCCTCCTAAATCAAACAGTGACTCTCATACCGGTGATGGCGTGATTGGCACGGCAAACACGAATCTGAAAAGGACCAGTCAAAAGAAGGCCCGTAAGGATTCGAATCAAAATGCACATGAAGAAGTTCTTGCTTCGGAAGTAAATGCCGTATCGACAGATAAGGGCAAAGAAACCAATCAACCAGGAAGCAAGAAGAAGCAAAACAAAGGGAAGAAGAAGAAACAAGGAGAGTCATCTCCTCGAAAAACTTCTTCAAGCCCTCCTCGAGATAGGAAACCACCTTATGGGTGTCAGATATGTGATGAGGATCACTGGACGAGAGAATGTCCATACAAAGCTGATCTAAAAAGATTCTTAAAGAGTTCGCAAACTCCAGCTGTGTTAACTGATCCGTTTCCCGATCGAGGAAAAAATCTGGTTGGTAGTGGAAATGCTTCACCGTCGCAAGTGCTTATGTTATCGATATCGAAGCAACAGAATGATGCTTTGATTTCGACAAGGAACAGAGATTACGGGAATCCACAGGTGTCGAACGATAAAGGTAAAGATCAACCTAGCAGTTCGACAACAACTTCGGCAGAAGTTGTACCCCCCATCACACATGAATTAACAATAAAACCGCCGAAGGGAGTAGTACACAAGTCGACATTTAATCCTCGTGCCAGAGCGGCACAGCATTATAATATAGTGGAAGATTTGGCGCAATCGCCGTCTGCTATGTCGACTCTTGAAGTACTACAAAATTGCCCATCCCAAAGGCAGGCATTGTTATCAGCAATTGGTGGGGTGGATCCTAAAGATTCCAATCTTGTATCCTTTGATCACAAAGGATATGATCCTCAGTTACCAGCTCAACTAGCTTTCCTCGTCCAAGTGAAAGCCCTCAACAAAACTGTTCATCGAACAATTATTGATGAGGGGGCATCGACATGTAATATGTCGATGAGTTGCTGGAAAACTTTAGGATCTCCAACCTTGTCGCGATCATCGACAACATTAAAAGCATTCGACGGAAGGACATATACCCCTTACGGTATCCTTAGTAACTTGAAAGTTGAACTAGGGGGCAAAACAGTAGAAATAGATGTTGAAGTCATCGATGGAAATCTTGACTATAACATCCTACTGGGAAGACCATGGATTTATGCCATGGAAGCTGTTGTGTCGACCTATTTTAGGAAAATCGTATTCCCCTTTCAAGGAGGGATTACGATCATGGACCAACAAAATTTCCTCCCTAATGGTTCACAAGTTACAGGAAGTGTTCCTCTGATCCATGGAAGCGACCATTCGTTTCAAAATATCGGAGTAGGCCTACTAAAAGATCCTACATTAATGGCAACTTTCAACCTTCCGCCAACGTTCATTGTGGGAGAAGTAGCGACAGTAGGAACCTGCAATATGATATCTTCCGCACAAAAGATGTCAGAAAACGATATCAGCATGGATCATGCAAAGGTTTTGTCCCCAAGCCAAATGGAAGTATTGTAGCAATCAATTTTCTTGGCCTGGGGGGCAACCCCAAGTCAACGCTCATCAAGCGTTTGGATAGATAGGTCTAGAGAATATGGCACCCCTTTAAGTCCTTGGTCGCGAGTGCATGGAACCGACAAAGGAATAGTCCAATCAATGGTAATTGACGGGGCACCATGGAATGATTCCCACCATCGTTCCCTTCTCCCGGGTTGTGGGGAAGATACTCAAAATAACCTTTATCATCCTTCAGTTTTCGATTTTCTATCAAGTACTGTAAATACAGTGGGCAATGAGGATAGTTCTTTTACTATGTCAACCTCATTAAAAAATGAAACGATCCCCTTTCCAGATCTCAATGGTAAACCTTCATTCCAACCAACAAAGTTGAATGCAATGAAGCTTGGGGGGCATGCCTCGTTTGCATTATTATGCTAGGGGCATCCATAATCGAGCAGTTTTTGTATAGAGTTCATGCTCGTTAAAAAATAAACATAAGTTGTGAGCAATCTTTCCTTAGCAGTTCAAGCTCACCCAAAAAAAATGAACCGGTAAA
The DNA here is from genome assembly GCA_031772625.1 of Pinus tabuliformis. Taxonomy (NCBI): domain Eukaryota; kingdom Viridiplantae; phylum Streptophyta; class Pinopsida; order Pinales; family Pinaceae; genus Pinus; species Pinus tabuliformis. The sequence goes on along the minus strand of CM062820.1, from coordinate 778,131,529 downwards.
TAACCTTGAGAAATGTAACCTTTGACAGCCATATTAAAAGCCCTTGGTCGTGTTTATATGCCATCACCTCCATCCGTTCATTTGGCCAATCGTTCACCTCCATATGTTTGTTTACCCATTTTGAGGAACAGCTGCGAAGAGTGATTTCACTTAGCCATCCTTGTGACACTGCCGTGATTGGAGAATTCCAACCTGTACCTGGAATCTGTTGCTATCCCTGTTCATCACTCGTTCCTCAAAAGACGAGTCTTCTTTGAGCTCTTTTCACTGACTCGTAAAATATGAAAAGTTTGCCGATTTTTGGCCTTCCAGCTCGTTAAAGGACAAGAAGAGCTATCCCTCCTCTAGATTTTAATCTTTTTTGGACCTGAGGGATTATTACACAAAAAGATCGAGCGCTTGTTTTGTTCGGCTCGTTAAAGAAATCGAAAACTCATCCCTTCTGTATTGTTTTATACTTTTTCGGACTTAAGGGATTAGAAGACGAAAAAGGAATTTTGGAGTTAACTTTTCTTACCTTTTCAGACTCTCTAAAAATGAAAAGGACCGAGTTTTCTTTGTCGTTAGACTCGTTAAAATGATTAAATAGCGACAAACTTGTCTTTAGACGAGAACGAGTTTCCCTATCGCTAGGCTCGTTAAAACATAGCGATGGGCTTGCCCGAAGGGCAGGTTATAGAACAAGCATATGTTATCCTCCTCAAGCTTGACAAAAATAAAGAGGTACTGGTCAGCAATGACTGGGGAAAAATTGGGAGAACCTCACAGCATTAATGGTAGCAAGTCGCTCTTGAACATGACACTTTGTCCTCCGTATCACATCGGGTTGGGTTGTTTCATTCACCGGTCTCATAACCATGGTCTTCGCCACACCATCCACAATTGGGGTAATGCTACCAATCCATCACATCAGTGTCGTTATATGTTCAAGAGATGTGGTTTTGTAAAGAGTCAACCGTGTTCCACCCACTGCCATACATTATCCTTCATCCACTTCATGACCGCCACCCTGAATCATACATCACAGTTTGTTTTCACCTCATCACAATCACTAGCTCCGTTCCGTGTCACTTATGTGGGATTCATTAAGGCCCTCCTTTGACGGATCGCTCCTTGTCGACATCAGCTCATTATCCAAGGAGTTGATCTAGGAACACCCCCCTCAGTACTTTCAAGCTTGCATGCCTCAATGGCAAGTTTCTCACTTCCGGCGACAGGTATACATCAATGACCTTCGACCAGAAGATTTTGCATGGTGGTCGACGCCAAGTCTTTTATTCCCACCATGTGGATTGTACTGCCGTACCTTGAGGGTCATCATCCTTATCGGTGACTCCTCTCGCGCTTGTTAACGGTTTACATCATTGACCGGTAATCAAGCGATGTCTTTCCATGTTCGACTTCAAGAAATTCTCACATGGATCGACTTGTACATCGAGTGAAGATCGGAAGAGATTGAAGACCCCGGATCTAGTTTCATCCATCCGGGCTGTGATATATATTCAGGACATAAAGACATTTGATAAGTACACCATTACAGCAGATGATCATCCTTCTCAAAGGATGATAATTTCAGCAGAGAATTATCAGTCTACAATCAGACGATCGTCTGTTCTATGTACCAAAATGTATTTATAAAGCTGAGCATGGGAATGCCCGCCTCAGCTAGATCATGAAAAATGTATGAAAAATAATGTATTGTATGGTATCTTATTACAGGACACTTCTCAGCAGATTGAATGAACTTTGGATCCTCTCAATAAAGCATTTCACCCGATAAACGACCTCATACTTTAGGGGGCATCTGTTATAGACAATTTTGTGCCTTACAGCAACAAGCATGAATTGTCAATAATCCAAGGGATCCAAAGTTCCCTAAACATGATGTTCCTACCCCTAGAGGAACAAGGTCAGCAAACCAACAGCTCTCAGATCAGTTCTCCACCTGAAAACACTCAAAAACAAGCAATCCTGAAATCAAAGCAGGTGCTCCACTAGGTTTCTGCGCTGAAACTCAGTTGCTCCATGGTGTACCTGCGTTGCAAAGCAAGTGGGACAAAGGCCACCTGCGCTGAGCGAGAAGGGACAAGTGGCACAGTGAGTCATTGCTTTGGAATCTTCCAAAAATGACACTTGGATTAGGTATTTCGCCTTGTGATGAGTCAGAGGCTCTGTTTCTCCAAGTGGAAGCAAAGTTCTCCAAGTGGACTCAAGAACTGAAGATCAACTAAAGATTAACTGAAGAGAGAGAGGACACAAGGCAGCTCCACATCAGTTGCAAGCTGACTCATCCTTTCTCAATTCATCTATATATTGAGCTCTCTCCTATGAGCTCAGGAGGCTGGAATTTTGTGCAAAGTAATGATATGCTGTTGGTTTCACTATTGAGTTATTGGGTGATTGTTTGAGAGAGGTGAAGAAGAGCAATTCTTTCTGCTGGGAGGTGTTGCTGGGTTGGAGCCTTCAATGGTTGTAATACTCTCAGAACCTTTATTTCTTCATTAATAAAAGCTATTGAGGTTCTTCTATGTGCTCTTGTTTCAATTATATATTGTGATGATTGCATGTTTGGTTTACACTAATCCATGAACCAGTTATGATTGCATGCCTCTTGTAGTTTCCTTCTTTGTTATTTTGCAGGATCTCATCGTAGCTGGGTGAGCAGAAGGACAAAGAACTAGGAGTAAGCGGTCAAAGAGAAGAGTTTGGATTCGAAATTAAGCGCAAGGCAACGGTTAGTGCTTTCTCCATTCTCTTTTGCTTTCAGAAAGAAGTAAACCTTAAGTAGTTTGTTTTACAGTTGTTGCTAAGGAACTGTCACCCTTAGAGTGGGATAGGGTCATCCGAGTCGGATACTTTTCCCTACAACAGACACGGTCAAGGATAATTTTAGGGGCGAATGTTCGCCCTTTGGCGAAATTAAAGGGTTTTAAATTTTTAGTGGGCGAATATTTTGTATCATAGTACATTTTTACAAATCACCTCAAATAGCCCACCTTATTTTAAGGGAGAGGGTAAAAAAGGTAAATTTATCCCTTGAAATTAGGACTTACAACCTTCCATTCGCCCATTTTCAAGAATAGGTTTTATTTAAGTGAATCCTATGGGCCAAATACCATATTTATAAAAGAGGTATGGTAAATTAATAAAAATATAAATAAATGAGAGGTATGGTAAATAAATAAAACATTTTTTATATTTACTCCATAAGTCACCTTATATACATGTAAGGGTGTAAACAAATAAAAATATAAGTAAAGTTGAGGTATGGTAAATAAATAAAACGTCTTTTTATACTTACCCAAAAGGTATGGTAAATAAATAAAAATATAAATAAACTAGATGTATCGTAAATAAATAAAACCTATTTTTATATTTAGTCCATAACCCTCGTTCTATTTATGAAGGCTCAAGAAAGAGGTTGTATTTAAGTGAATCCTATGGGCCAAATACCATATTTGTAAAAGAGGTATGGTAAATTAATAAAAATATAAATAAACGAGAGGTATGGTAAACAAATAAAATATTTTTTTATATTTACTCCATAAGTCACCTTATATTTAAGAACACTCAAAAAATGGGTTATATTTAGATGAAACCTATGGCCAAAATACTATGGGACAAATACCATGGACTAGATTGTTATTAATACCATGCAAAAAATTATTATTAACCCTAATATTAGAATTAATAAAAATAAAAATGGCACATGGTATTGACCCATGGTATTCACCAAAATGGCACATGGTATTGACCCATGGTATTCACTTGGAATGTAGCCTATTTAAATGGGGGAATTAAACCAGCATGTAGCCTATGCTAAGATTCACTAGGACTTTACAAAGTTTTATTATTTAGTGAAAGAGTCACCAAGATCTTACAAGATTTTATAATTGAGTAAAATATTCACCATGCCTGGTGAGAGATTTGCCAAAAAATTATAGATAAATATTATATTATTGATAAAATAGCCTTCCATTTTTCCTATATACCATGGAGATTCGCCCATTTATTATATTTATAAATGTAGGGGGGTTCTTAAAATTTTCCCTGGACACGGTTGAATTTTTTGAACGACTTCTCTTGAACATATGGCGACACTGATGCGATGGATCGGTAGCATTACCCCAAATATGGATGGTATGGCAGGACCATGGTGATGTGACCGGTGAATGAAACAACCCAACCCGATTGTGGTACGGAGGAAAAGTGTCATGTTCAAGAGCGACTTGCTACCATCAAAGTTTTCTTTAGTTTCTCCCAATTTTTCCCCAGTCATTGCTGACCAGTACCTCTTTATTTTTGTCAAGCTTGAGGAGGATAACATATGCTTGTTCTATAACCTGCCCTTCGGGCAAGCCCATCGCTATGTTTTAACGAGCCTAGCGATAGTGAAACTCATTCTCGTCTAAAGACAAGTTTGTCACTATTTAATGCATTTAACGAGTCTAATGACAAAGATAACTCGGTCCTTTTCATTTTTAGAGAGTCTGAAAAGGTACATAAAGTTAAATCCAAAAGTCCTTTTTCGTCATCTAATCCCTTAGGTCCGAAAAAGTATAAAACAATACAGAAGGGATGAGTTTTCGATAGTTTTAACGAGCCGAATAAAACAAGCGCTCGATCTTTTTGTGCAATAATCCCTCAGGTCCAAAAAGATTAAAATCTAGAGGAGGGATAGCACTTCCTGTCCCTTTAACGAGTTGGAAGGCCAAGGACTCGACAATCTTTTCATATTTTACGAGTCAGATGAAAAGAGCTTAAATAAGACTCGTCTTTTGAGGAACGAGTGATGAAACAGGTTAGCAGCTGATTCCAGGTACAGGTTGGAATTTTCCAATCACGGCAGTGTCACAAGGATGGCTAGTGAAATCACTCTTCGCAGCTGCTCCTCAAAATGGGTAAACAAACATATGGGGGTGAACAATCGGCCAATGGAAAAGTGGAGGTGACGGTGCAAACACGACCAAGGCTTTAATGGCTGATGATATTACATTCACAGTGGTTATTTACCAGATAGTTCATTTTTTAACGAGCTTAAACGCGGGTGGAAACATTTGCTCGATCTTATGTTTATTTTTTAACGAGCATGAACTATGTGCTAAAACTGCTCGGATCTTGCGTTTATTTTTTAACGAGCATGAACTGTGTGCTAAAACTGCTCGATTACCTAGTCATATGATAAGAATGTCTCATTAAGATTCTATTTTTTATGGAGCTTCATCTTATAAAGCTATGCCCCACATCCTTTCGTTATGCAAGTTCGGAAACGACTAATCCTATGAGTTTAAAGGGTTAGAGGTCCTAAAAATTTAAAAAATAAATAGTCGCCCCTTGCTTGCACTCAAAAAGGTTTGCATGCCTCCAGGCATAAAGTACGATTTCAAAGTTACCTCTACTTTAGTCCGGCAAAACAATTGTTTTACCGAGAGAGGCCTACCTCTTTCAGGTTACCCAAAGATTGTCTCGTTAATCTTTCAAACAAAAAACTTCCTCGGCAATGTCTACCGAAATAGACGAAGGTGAGCGACGATGCCCGCCAACTCACATAACTTTGACAAAAGAATCTTATTCTAGAATAACCCTCTTCCAGCATGGGCGGGGTACAGACTAGTCATATTCTCCCGCGGAAACCTACCATATACCCAAAGTTTTCCTGCCGAAGCAGACCAAGACGCATGCCCCCTGGGTTCCAATCATATCCTCCCAGATTACTCGCGCTCATCAGGAGGACAGACCGTGGGTTGAGACACTTCTTGCGTGAAGAGACCATTTAGGGATGGTATATGACTATTTTCGATGCGTGATCCGGGAAATGAAAGTTGGTCCACGAGCTTGACCACTCTTCCTTCATGCGGAAAACACATTACTCTAAAGAGTGAGGAGACGATGGCTCCCATGCAATATATATAGTCTCGTCCAAGGAGTAGGTTATAATCCAAGGGTCCTTGAACGACCATCACATTCATTTGAATGGTCTTCCCTTTCAATGTTATGGGCACATTGGGGAGGATCCCTAAAGGTCGACTGGTTCCTTTATCAAAGCCTGATAGATTTCTCATTTCAGGCAAAAGCGCTGGTGAACCAAGCGCTTTCCAAGCAATAGAGGAAAGGATACTCACAGATGCCCCCTCATAAATGATAGTGCCGGCCATTACCATTTTGTATATTTGAACGATAATTCTGAATGGTATGCTTGCTGGCGAACGGGGTCTGCCTAGTTGGTTCCAGTCGAAGGACACAACTAGGTTGCTTGGTGGTGGGACCGAATAGACGGTCGGGTATGACTCTGACGAAGTTCCTTCCTGCGATAAAGGAATGGGCAAGTTGCCCCCTTGTTCATCGGAGTCTATGTTGATGAAGAGAATTTGGACGGTGTCATCTTTATTCTCTTCTGTGATGATATCATTCAAGGATAGAGCCTCTGAAGGCAAAACCGGGTCAACTGTCGCCTCAACCTTTTGAATTTCGTCAGGTATGGATTCAGACGGTTCATCCTCAATGATAGGTGCTTCGGCTGACCACCTGAGCGGGCCAGCTGAGTTCTCAACTGGTGAAGGACTTGGCAGGAGTTTTTGATATCCAGGAGGAAGTTGCGCTCGTAAAATCAGGCGATCTTCCAAAACTATTTTAGCTTCATCTAAGAAGGGACAACGGTGGATGGCATGGTCGCCTTCACATAGTTTACAGGGAAATCTAGCTTTCCCTCTCTGTCCTGTGGCTTCACTTTCACTAGTTGACGGTGAGCTGTCAACATGGCTATCAGAGGTTGACGCCACCGAATTGTGCAACTGGGGAGACTAGTCCCTTAGTATCTGAGGGATGCAGGGAAAATCTCTGTGGAAGTGGTCTCCCTTGCATATGACACATGGCGATTTAGGCCTGGTCAGTGCTGTGTGTGGATTTCTGTCAGATGACACTTGTTTGCCCCCAGTCACTTTTGGCTCTTTCTTCTTCTTCTCCTTCTTCTCCTTAGGAACTTGGTTTTTTGTTTTACCAGTTCCTTCAAGCGAAGAGGAAGGAGGAGAGGAAGAATTAGATGAAGTAGAAGGCTGGTGGGCAACTCTGGTTTGGTCTAACTGTTGATTCGACTGTTCAGGAATAGTGGTGTTCTGAATGACATTGGTTGAAAAGATCTAGACTGGCAGGCCAATTGTCAGTCCTGGAAGCGACAATGTGGCCATATGGGGTGCACCAACATCTCCCCAAGAGGAGAAGGGACTAGGATTTCCACCAAGGGGAATTCCTTGGTTGGTGTGCTCCATTTTCTCAACCTAAAGATCAATGCAGGAATAGGGGTGATTGTTCCATTTAAAATAAATTTTAACGACGCTTTAGACACAACTTGCTTTTTCAATTTTAAAGAGTCGAGAAAAAGTTAAAGATGACTCTAGTCTCCTTCGATGTTTTAACGAGCCCAAAGTGACAAATGCTCGGATGGACTTTTTCCGTTATAGAGTCTGAAAAAGGCCAAAAGGAACTGCTCTGGAGTTCTAGGCAGAGGGTGTGCCAAAATTTTTGCAAAACCGCAAAATACTTTTTACGGTACGGGCGGTCGATCTTCCTGAATGCTGTGTTTAGTGCATTGCGATCAGTAGGGTGGCTGACACGGCTTTCTAAGGATAAAGGTTTTATGCCTATAAGGGTCTCCCAATATATACGCGACGGTACGTGGGAGCACAATCCGTACTGGCGCTATCGTCCCTCAGGAGGAATCACCCACCATCAATGAGATCGATAGTCACCAGGCTTTACGATGCCGGAACACGTCTCTAGCCTAGACCTCTATGTTGTGTGTTATGTTGCAAAGCGTTGTTAAGTTCATTCAATTTATTTTAGGTTGATCTTTTCAGAAGTTTGCCTTTTGAGGTTCACCACGAGATGTATGATACAATTCCTAAATGCATTCTAAAGATGATAAGCAAGCTTTATATCTTTTCAACTTATGAAAATTCTAGCTACAAAGGGAAAAGAAAGACACCATCTTTTCTCAAAGAGCAATCAGCACACTCTAATGCACTTTTCCTAAATCAAACATGCAAACTATCAAGATGCAAATGCACAATGCAGGTGTTTGTTTTCCGCTTTCTTAGTATTGATGCCTACAAAGAAAGCTTTTTGTACAACTTTGAATTTGCTTTTAAATGAAAAATACAAACAAGTTTACTTTTTCGAAATCAGAGAGGGTAGAAGAGATTACAACACTTAACAATTTCCGAAATGAATACTTGTTTCGACACTTAAAAGAGACAAACTCAAACCAAAAGCATAAGTAAATGTATAATCAACTGTAAACAGCCAATGAACTCTCTTCTAAGATCACAATCAACAGATCTGAATCAAGGGCTACAGGATGACTATTTCACTCTTGCAAAGGAAAACTGTAAATGACGCCACAAACACATAAAAACACTCACAGTCTTTTTGTACAAAAGGAGGCGGAATTTAAGCAGAGAAAAGGAGTTATCAAACTGGTAGCTATGCTGGTTACAGGCTGCAAAAATCAGAGATCAAAACAAGGCAAAACATAGCAGAGAACCCCAGCTGCATAAGGCTTAACTGGATCAGCGCAACCTCAACACAGGGGTTTTGACATTCAGCGCAGGTAGCCTTCACGGGACCTGCGTTGAAATGCAGAACCTCTTCACAGGGTCTGCGTTGAAGGAGAAACGAGAGTTTCTCACTGGGTTCTGGGTTACAGATTGCTGATTAATCTACTGTTTCAGGCCAAATAAAAGCAACAAGCAAGGTGCAATCAAAGGCATGCTTTGAGGGAGTGTTAAGATCTATCACAAAGGATCATCAAATCATTCGTGAGTCCATTGTTCAGATCATAGACAAGTCCAGTGACTGGATCAAAGCAGCAACTGTCTACTTTGCATCTGAGAATAGCAGATGCAGTTCGATTGTTGCTGTCGAGTCTATGAAACAAACAATGATGGAAACACAAATAAAATGACTAAACAGATCTCCCCAGTGGATTCGCCAATTTGTTGTGGGGAAAAATGCCTATGCAGGACGATCCTATCCACCTAAGGTGTGACAATGCCTTAGCAACAAACAGAGACAACTATTCTAGTATTCTTCCTTTATGAATTAAGAATGAAGAGAGATAGATGGACTAACCGGTGTCTTCCGTTTGTCCCTCGATCCGGTCTCTCTTCTCTTTGAGGGTTCCCATCTACTTTCCTTCTCGCTCGCCCAACTTCAAGAGGTTTCTGCAAGATCACAAGAAGAGAACACTACACAAGACATGGATTCATATTCATAACTAGTTCAGGATTAGAAATAAACTAAACATACTAATGCAATCATACATCAAAGATACATCAGTATATAGGAGAAACCAAGATAGCTTTGTTGATGAATAACAAGGTTCAGGAAGAGATACAACCTAGAGGGCTCCAATCCAGCATCTCCTTCCCAGCAAATGGAATTCCTATCTTTACCCCCTTCAAAGCATTAAGCACCCAATGATTCCAATCTCAAACCAACAACAATTCTTTGCAATAACAAAATTCCAGCCTCTAGATCTCATGGAGGAGAGATCCATATATAGATGTTTGGAGAGAGGATGAGTCATCTTGAGATCTGACTAGTGTCCTCTCCCTCTGTCAGTTCTTGATTCCACTTGGAGGTTCTTGCTTCCACTTGGAGATTAGGAACCTCTTACTCATCACCAGTCGAATTCACTGAGGCAAGTGTCATTGAGGAAGATTCTGGAAGCTTCCTGGGTCTTGACACCTCTTGAAATGAACTTGCCATTTGTCAAATATCGCTCAACGCACACTGGTATTGCTTCTACCTACGTTGCAGTGCAGGTAGCCAGTGTTGGATTTGACATTCAGCGCAGACAGCTAGTGTAGCCACTGAATTGATCCTGAATTGACTTGTTTTTTAGCAGTTTCTGGTGGAGAACTTCTGTGAATTGCTGTGGTTTGTTAGCCTTGTTCCTCTAGGGGTAGGAAAAACATGTTTAGGGACTTTGGATCCGTTAGATTATGGACATTTCATGCTCAATGTTGTAAGGCACAAAAATGTCTATAACACTACTAGGATGCCTTCTTCTCTAAAGCGGGGGTGTGGACAACTTTAAGTGCCCGTCTTGAAGGTATTGTGTGTAGAGGGATGGGGCTCCATGCTAAGCCATTAATCTTCTTGAGTCCTGTGTATTGCTCTAATGTTGTGCCATGCTCCATTTAAGTCTTCTAGCTACCGGCCCATCTTCCCATTAAACCTATGTACTGCACTATCGGTGCCTTGATGTAGTGGGTGATATGCATTCTAGTGTAACAATGCAGTCTCGCAGCTTGGGATGTTTTCCTCTAAAATAGGCGAAATGGTCATTTTTTACTTCCCCCTTAGCCCCCTTTATTATAGACCCTCGTGTGGATTTCCTCATTTGATTGGGGGTTGGAACTAGGGGCTTACCCCTGAGGTGCTAAGCCCTTCAGACCCGTATATGGGAGCCTTTTCCTTTGTATTGAAAAATCCTACATATCAACACTTTACTGTGCTTTTACCTTAAGCTTCTTCCCCAGACACTTTTGATTGCCAATCTAAAGGATCAGACCCACCTAAGACATCACATTCACAATGCAGGAGAGGGGGACCCTTTACCTTTTTCCTTAGCATGGGCCGACAGTCAAAACACGAGATCCTTATAGATCATGCCATAATAAATTATCGCATCTGGGCAGGGGGGGGATTTTCCCTTTGTTACTTGGAATCCCACATCCCAGTGACACGTGGCACTCAGGAATGACCCCATTTCACCCCTAAAAATGCTAAAACTAATTGACAGATGTCTCTCGTACAGCCACATCACCCTTCGTACTGCTACGTGGAGGAGAGAGAAATGGGACCGTCCACCTTGGTTTGGCAGGCATTTCCTTTGTTAATGAATTTTGGCCTCTCCCAGAACTTTTACACTATATTGTAGAATCGGCCCCCACATGGTCTTGGAATGAAAACCCTACCAATCTGCTAATATTCCGTGATACGGGATGGTGGGAGTGTGGGATTGCGCCATGTGGAGGAGAGAGAAGGGGGACAACCTAGCCTTTGTTTTTCCATGCTTTCCTTTGTTAACTCTTTTTAGCCCTTCCCCGGTGATGCAAAATTATATCGCAAGATCGGCCCCTGTAAGTTTTGGAGTTTTCTATGACTAAAGGACTGCTATGATAGCCAATTTGTAGGATGTGGGATTTCCCTCCTACTTAGCCATTATCTAGGTTTTCTATGCTTTCCAAGGCAATCTTCAACAAGCTCTAACTTCTGATCGAGGAGTCCTTTTTTGGACTTCTATATACTGTTGGAAAGCTCTTTCTGAGAACTAGGCATTAGAGGTGTCTGATCAAGTCTAAGATCTTCTGTGGCCTAGGAAATTGGCTCCAAACTTCACTCCTCTTGGGAAACCTTGACCAAATGAAACCCACAATGCAGTGAGTGATAACATTGGCTCCAACTGGGGATGATGCATTGATGGCAAGGTCTAGAGGACCTGCAGACTAGTATCCTTTCCTTCCATTGGGCATGGAATTATTCTTAAACAAAATATAATTCTGTGAAAATGACTTTTTTATAATAAACTGAAAATTTCAAATATCAAATTCAACAAACACACTGGATATTTACAATGAGCATGAGACAGATATATCTAATTTTGAAAATAGAATTTTAGGAACTGACCATTTACAAGTAGTTCCAGGAGTTCACCATCCATGTTTTCAAGCATGTAAGTGTTGTTTCCCCTCTCTTCTACAATCGTGAAGGGGCCGAACCATAGCAGATCAAATTTCCCATGCTTGCCTTTGTCTTCTCATCAAAAATCCCACCTGAGAACTAAATCTCCTTGTTGAAGAGGTCTATCCTTAGCCTTCTTTTCAAACAGAGATTTCATCCTTTGCTGGTAGTTTGACAATTTGGTCCCCACCTACTCTCTATTCTCGTGAAGCTCCACTGGCTGATTTATCCTTCTAGTCAAGGTTATTACCTCTTCCTAGGCTTCTTGTAGCAACTTAGCTACTGAATTTCTAATTAGATCAGGAATACATCAACCTTGTCATATACTAGCTCAAAAGGTGATTTCCCAGTGGCTCATTTGGGAATTACACCGTTAGCCCATATAGAAAACTTCAATTGGGAGTCCCAGTTCCTTTGATTTTCAGTGATGGTATTATTTAGAACCCTCACCACAGTTTTATTAGAAGACTCATCCAAGCCATTCCCTTGAGGGTAGTATGTAGTGGAGTTCCCAATAATGATATTAAATTTATGGCAGAAGTTGGTGAACTTGGCATATTTGAATACCTATGCATTATCAAGGATGATTTTAAAAGGACACCCAAAGCAGGATAGTATGTTCTCTTCCATGAATTTTATCACCTCTGAGTCAGTAGCATTTCTAGCTAGGATAGCCTCTATGCACTTGTTGAAATAATCAGTGGCTATTAAAATCCATTTATGTTGGCCACTAGATGGTGGGTTTATTTCTCCAATGAAGTCCAATCCCCACTATTTAAAAGGCCCCTCTACATGCACAAGAATCAAGGGGGAGCAAAAAGCTTATGTCTTTCAGCAAACAATTTGCATTTTTGGCATGACCTTACCTGAGAATAAACATCTACAAATAGCGTGGGCTAGTAAAATTCTGCCTTGAGGATTTTTTTTGTTGTTTCCTTCCAATTGTAGTGTCCTCCACAGACTCTCCCATGGAAATACTCGATCACTTCATGGGTTTCTCCCTCATCCAAACATAGCAGTAATACCCCCACCGGGTCCTTCTAGTAGAGCAGTCCATTGATATAATGTATTTCTGTGCCTGCAATCTTAGACTCTTGTATTTATATCTATCCAATCCCAACAGGCATCTTAGGAATAAGAGGTAATGAAAAAAAATTTTATACCTAGGTAATCCCTCATGTTTGCATAGATCTTATGCTCATCTATTTTAATTCCGCTCTAGTGATCCTCTGGTTTTCCTTCCTCTATGATCAGTCTTATGCCTAGAGCTTTCCAGTTGGATTCAGATAAAATCTTGGCCAACCCCTAGCCTTCGATGAACTTGGTAGGCTTTATTTCTAGCTCATATTCTTGTATTTTAGCTATCCACCTACCCCTCTTTCCTTCGTTGTCTCCTTGCACTAGAATGTCCTTGACTGCAGTCATTGGAACAAAATTGTGATTCTAGATTGCATCACATACATATGAAATGACTTCAACGCCTTGACTAGTGCATAGGTCTGTTTCTCCAATATATTATACTTCAACTCAGCATCCCTTAGGAATTGGATAAAAAATGAAATGGGTTGCTCGTAACCTTCTTTATTTTTTTGTAACAACACAACAACAATGGTATGTGGAGAGGCGAAAAAAAATATGTAGAAAGGCACATAATAGTTGAGGCTGACTAGAAGGATAAATCAGCTGGTGGAGCTTCACGAGAATAGTCGATTGAACTTTTTGTCATGTATTTGATTTGATTTATTGATATTTGAAGTGTCGAAAGAATTTTTCTATTTGAAATTGAAAAGTGTCGTTTAGTCTTCCTTTCCATTTGGAAAGAAATTGTCGAAATGTCGCTTTGAGTAAAATATTTCAGATCTTTACTTAGTTTTCCTTTTTTGGAATTTTTCATATACGCTACTTCAGTTAAGGCAAACCACATGTATACGCAAGGGCATACAATCAGAGTGCATGGGGTGGACTATTTGTTGGGTTGTGTTATATTCTTTCCACAACTAGCCCACGTAGTTAACCGGGGGGTTAGAGGGGGGGCGGAGCCCCCTTTCATTGTGCCGATTGTGTAGCAGGGGGGGATCACAGGGGGTTTGAGGTGTACCCATAACCCCACTTTATGGGGTTCAGGGCAGCGCCCTAAAAAAGTTTGCTTTTGGACCCTATGTCAGGATGGGCAGACCCACTTATGGTTTTGTGCATGTTTTTCACACATGTTTTTGGACGCGATGGTTTTCGGTCCATGGTATTGGATGCTTCGGCATGTATAAATATGTATTATGACATTGAAAGGAACATAATGAAAAATCAAGCTGGTAGTCTCAGTTTTGGGATCCAGGGGAAAATCTCTGTGTATATGTGTTTTATGTGTTATGCTCTCACATTGTTTATTTTCTGTGTTTTAGAATTCATATGCAGGTAATTTCTGTACAAGGTTAAAACCTACACTATTTGGTAGGGAAAATTCATGAGGATTTAGACTGAGTTTTACATAATCAGGATGCTCTACTTATTGGCAGTAGAGAGAGGGGTTCTAATTCCCCTAGTTGGAAGGATAGTGAGGGGATCAAGGGGTGCTACACGTTGATTAGGTTGGCTTGGGATCCTGGTATCGATGGACTCATTAACTATAGGTTAGTACAATGATTAGGGATGATCCAATGGAATATTTCAGACCCTGGTGAAGTTTGCAGCGACAATGGGGATCCATCATTAGAGAGGGAGCTTTTTCAAGCACTGCTTGAGGACAAGCAATGTTTGGTTCATTGGAGGAGCTTTCTAGATGAGAATTCTACATGGGAGCATGAGAAAATAATTAAGCATCCAACACTGAAGTTGCTTGGGGAAAAGAAACATTTGGAGGGGAGGACTCTCATGTCCCTTCCTAAATTAATTTGGAACAAGATTAATTATTTCATTTTGGGCCAATTTTGGAGATAGTAAGGCCCATTATATTCTATTATGAGATTAGACTTAGGAGAAGTTATTTTGTTGTGGTTAAGTTCTATGTGGGGGCCACCCACACTAGGGAATACATACTCCCTAGTTCAAATTTCTTGGAGGGGAAAAGTTGATGGTTAAGTGAGGGCCCATGATGGAGGGAAAAATTGGAGGGAAAAGTGCTCCACGAGATCTATATAAGGAATACAAATCTCCTCATTTCATCATCTTTTGGGCATATCGATTTCTCTTTGGTTTCTCGAGCTCCTTAGCCGAGTCACTCACTATTCAACATGAGTTCTTCAAGCGAAGAACTCACCCTTTCTTCGGGGCACTTTGAGTGCTACTGTAGGAAGTTTTTTCTTCATTTCTTTAGGAGGAGGATCTCAATTTGATTTCCAGCAATTACATTCATCTCTAGGTGGTGCATATTACTGGGGGACGTAGTGAAGAGGAGGCCAAGTTTTCTTGTGGTGTCTTGCAGTGGAGTTTGTGTGAGAGATTTTCCAAAGAGGAAGCATAGGAGGATTGTTGGAATTTGGGAGAGTTTTGGAGCTGGAGGAGTGTGCTACCTTGCAAGGTGACTTTTTCACTTCGTGGGCTAGCGTAGAGGCAAGACTGGGTGCTCATGTGGGAGGGTAGAGTATTAGTCTTTGAGGATGAAATTTACCTTGGAGGTTAAGGGAAATATTTGGAGAGGTGATTTCTGCATTTTTGAAGCTTCAAGGCGGATTTCATTGGTGTTCCTTGCAGGCCGTATTCCTTAAGCAGTTTGGAGGGCGTATTGGAGGCCGAATTTGGGAGGTCAAAATCCGGCCAAACCATTTCTAGGTTTTTCTGGGTATTTAACAAGGACCCTAGATATAATGTTTCAACATTTTTTGAGGACCAGAGATGAGGTTCTCATAGTTCCTTTTCAGCCAACAGTGTAGTTTCTAGGGGACAATGCAGAGCAGTAGAGGAGAAATTATTTTCTAGCTTTGAGATTATTGTTTATCACCTAGGTTCTGTCAAGCTTTCCCTTGAGGTAAGCCCAGGTTCATATCTCGATACTATTGTACCTGCTCCATTCCATTAATAAAATGGCTCAGTTGGTTCTCATTTTTGGAGTGTATTGAGCATTTGCTAATTGTTTAATTTTTTCTATGTATAAATCATTTTTTGCTTTTTCATATCACTGTTTGTTTAAGCTTGGAACATTACAAACAACCATTTCATCAAACATGTCACAAATATGCAATATACAGGTCATAACATCATAAATAATCATAGGTGTCTCATACTTATCTGAGATTAGTAAAGAAGCATTTTTTCCATATCACAATAACTGTATTATCATCAATCAGGTCATATATTCATTGTAATTTCAATTACTAATCAAAATATGATGAGAGCCTGTTGATAGTGCTGGACCCACCAACATTTAGGGTATTTCCCCAGTATGAAGTCCAAACTAGACCTCACATCATTTGGTGTAGGAGTCCCATCTGGTATAAAGGCCCAATTTCCATATACTTAGAGATATGCCTTGGCTCTAGCTGTCAGCACATGGGAGCATTACGGTGGTGTCTTCCAACAACAAGGTAAGTGTGCCTAGTGAGTGCTTAATGTAACTTGTGTTTCAATTCTCTTACTAAAAAATGGAAGAGTAAAGTGAACCTCTAAGTGAGAGGTAATAGTAACACCCTGGAAGAGACACACATGAACCATAAAGGTCTGTCTAAAATCCAGCAAAATAGTCCATAGTGGATGTGGCAGTAACTAAAATCAAAGTGAAGGGGAAAACACATACACCACCTAGTGGAGTAGTCCACATGGATGTGACTGTTGTTATAACCAAAAAACAAAGATGGTGTGTCGAGTATCCTGCGGAGTAGTCCACAAGGATGTGACAATGGTGATAACCAATACACAAATGTGGTCTACCTAGTATCCCACGGAGTAGTCCACAGGGATGAGACAATGGTGATAACTAGTACAACAGACTACCAACAATGTAAGTACTAAAAAAACCAAAGTAGTTCAACTATCTTAGTACAGGTGAAACAAACATGCATTGAAAATGCTAAAAGAATAGTCTTACAAATATCTACAAGACATGAATGAAAATGTGTTTCCCTTAACATGCTTATGAAATAAGAAAAATTCCCACAACACATTTGTATACCATACATCACTATTCCCAATAGTCGGACGTGAAGCCACTCCTCGCTCCTCAAAGAATTGACTATCTACTCTTAAGGCTATGTGGGAGGAGCCAAGTTTAAAATTCCTTGCTCATACAATGGGAGGGGTATATATAGACAAGGGTGATGCTTGACCCTTGTGACTGTTGGACTATCCTCATGCCTTTTCAACCTCTTATGATTTTTCAATTGACATGCCTCTTCATCTTCATGTGTGTGTCCATTGGACGTCCACTTTACATTACATTAGGGTACAATAGATATGGCCCATAGTAGTGATGTGGCCTTGACAACTCATGACACATCTTGACATGACATTGTTGACATGTAATAGCTAGATGTGGTGTCCATGTCAAGCTCTACATTGCTAAGTGATGGATGTACTCTCGGGTGTGCTTTGCCTTCTCCTCTACATGGCTTGATGTTGTGGGGTGCTCAATGGTCTTGATCTTGCAAGACATTTGTGTGCATGTGTTCCTTTCACTTGCTCTTGGATGTGCTTCTCTTGTCTGTCCAGATGCAAGTAAGTCTTCTAGCATGTGTGATCCCTCTTCATCTCTTTCGTCATCTCACCATGATCCATTAGTGTACATGTTCCTGCAATTCGCTCATGACGAGACGACATCAAATCCAAAACCTCCTAGTCTAAGATGCATGCATTGTCTTCTGTGTTCCAAGCTTGGGACATATGATAGGCTAGGAAGAGGGCCCAGCAACTATGCAATGCATAGCTCTAGGTGACAGGGAGGTGGACTGGTCACTAATATTGTGTAGAGCGTAGCTAAGGCTTGGCTAAGGAACTTCGAGGTGTAATATTCATTGTTGAGGAAAACTATGCAGAGGCCACTTGGAGGCAGGATTGCACAATTGAGGACACTAGTGGAAACTTGTAAGGTGGGACCTTGAGGGACACCTTTGCACAATTTCCAAAGGGAAGGCAAGGAAGGATAACAAAGGGACCAGAGGATAGTTCTGTGTAGTTTTGAGAGTAGTAAGTCCTGACTGAGGGAGGTCACTAGAAGGACACCTCTACATAGTTTCTAGGAGTAGCGAAGGCTCAGGTCTCTATGGGATGCAGGGTTCCAACAAGCAGGAAGGAGGCTTGATAACTAATCTTGCAAAGTGCATAGTTCAGGTCAGGCTTTGAGGTAGTTTTTGTGTAGTTCTATGAAGGAAGACAAGCTACTCACTTCTGGGATTTCAAAGTGCAATTGACTCACATGACAACCTTAAGCACTATGCAGTTCCAGGTAGAAAAGTAGCACTAGTGAGGGATGAGACTGGGTAGTGCAGTTTAGTCGGGGTCCAGTGAAGTGGGGTTGTTCAGTCAGAGAGATTTTCAAGAAAATGGCTAAGTGTGAGAAGCAAGTGAACTTGTGATAACTTCAACATTGTGATCACATGCTTAGCATACTTCAACAACATGACCGCACTGACCACTGGGACAACATAGCAAAGCATGACCCTTTGTGAGATTTTCTAGTACTGAAAGTGATAGGTGTGACACTTGGGATAGACCTTTCGACGTCCATGGTGAAACTTGTGTGACAGTGCTTACAACTTTTTGTATGAGTGCGATATGTGTTCACATGGTTAGGAAAACTTGTATGCACAAAGACAAACCTTCATGGCCACAAGAACAATTTTCAAACATGACATTACAACTAGACATGTCAAAAGATGACAATTGATCCAACAGGCGAAAGGGTGCAAGGCACATAGAGGCAACACATGGAATAACTTTTAGTGATTGCAACCATGCATGACATTGAAGACAAAATGATATGAAAATGATAAGAAGTCCTTCAATTTACACTAATAGGTGTATTTCAAAAGATGTGCTTTGTTTTCCATAGCTACCCTCCAAAGGCTTATGCATCAGATGGAGTCTTTATGCGGTCCTAATATTCTATCATAGCTTGGGTTCCTTGGTCTACTTGTCTTCCTCCTTAGCTCCTTGAGAGTCCTCTAGCATGTCATCCTTTGTGTGATCACTAAGAGACACATTTGCGTAGTTTTAGTGGGCAGTGATTGTTGCGATATAAGGCCCTACGAGGACATATCTACGTAGTTTCAGGATGCAAGGCAAACTGAACATTCGGGGAACAAACTCTATAGTTTTTAGATGCAAGGCAATACTATGGGATGACATCCCCAGGACAGCTGAGGGAAACAACTGCGTAGTTTTAAGATGCAATAAATTGCTATAGGATGAGGCCTTGAGAGGACACATCTACACAGTTTTAGGATGCAAGTTAGACTAGGCAGCTGAGGGACAAAACTATGCAGTTTCTAGAGACAATGGGTTCCAACTGAGGGAAGGACACTGGATGAAACCACTGTACAGTTTCAAATGATAAGGGAGGCTACGAATATTTCCCCTTGAAGAAAAAAAAAACTTCCCTTTGCATAACAAGTGATAATCACCATCCCCAATGATGACACAAATTGGAGAAAAATAAAAGCATGAAGGACTCTTAAGATCAGAAAGGGGAGCTTGAGATCATCAACTTACCAATAAGTGACTAAGGAATGGAGGGTGTTGCAATGACTACAACACTTGGTGACACATTGGTTGAATTCTAGCTTCTTTGTCTTGGTTCATTTAGTGCAGGGCCTTGGTCCATTAGGGAGTATTCATTCATCATGTAGATTAATTTGGCTTCCCCACTTACCCAATGGACATACATGGTTTGCCTTGTACCAACTTAGTTGAACACAACACAATATTCATCCAGATCACAATGTTTTGAATTGGGAAGGGTAGTTTAGCTTGCAATATTAATATTTTTAGAGTATAAATTTTCATCTCCGATGTTTCTCCACTGCCAACATGCCTAGAAAGTACCCCGACAGAGTCACACAGGAACAAAAGAATTTCTCCACTACCAGTGAACCTGGACAATACCCTGGTGGAGTTGCTTGCTTCACCTCTCTGCGTAGGAAGCCTTTCTCTTCTTTCACATTTTTTATTTTTGAAATAGAATTATGCATAGGCACTTGTTTATTTTTGGGGTGGAAGAGGATCCCGACTTATTGAGATAAGGAGAGGTTTTTCCTTCAGAGAAGCATGTAAATACCTATGATTTAGGTTTTCTCATTTATAATTTTCCCCTTCTCCATTTTTACTAGTTGGATAAGATTGAACAAACCAAAGCAAAACAATGAGTACAGGCATGAGGTTCCTAGACTAGAAACATGCTCATGGTTAGACCAAATCTCTCCTTATGGATGGATCATATTTTATGTCAAGACTTCATCGACCAAAATTTACAAAAAAATACAAGGAAGATGAACACAAGACTAGCCAAGGGCTGCAATATCACAAGACTCTTTGAATGTCAACCACATACACATTCAGAAGCTAGGACGCAAGTCCAGGCACAACACTTATTCGCGTAGTGAAAACAAACGGAAAAATGAACAAGGAAGGAAACAAAGCAAAAAGAAAGAAAACATAGAACCAGGAAACCAAAATGAAAAGACAAGACAACAAAATGACTAAAGCGAACATGATGAAAGATTGGAATAAGAAAATCATAATGAAATACCGAGAAGGAGTGCAAGATGAGTACAAGGAAAAGAAAAATAAGATGCACCTAATCCTACTCCTATCCTAACATCTAGACAGTTGGGCTTAAGTTTAGTGAAATTTCTAGTGAAGCCACCATATTCATTCCCGACTTCCATCCATAAAGATATGAACGATTAAAAAAATAAAAACTGATGTGCAACAAAAAATACATAAACTTGAAAATGTTGCACATGGGAAGGAAGGCCTTTCCTGTGGGTAGAAATACATATTAGAATCTCTACTTTTACCAATTCACATGCTTACCTTTTCGATGGATACCTCTTTTCAACAAACCTCAAAAGCCTCTTGCGGGTGCATCCTTGTCTGCATCAAACTTCTTAGCAAGTGCGAGGAAGGATTGAAACTTGTTGCCTGTAGAAGATCTTTCCAATTAAGATTGTTCCAGCCATTCAACTATTGGATCGTAGAATTCATAATGGTTGTCTCGAAAGCCTCGTGATATTTAAAAAGATAAATTTTCGATTGGAGAGACAGGATCACACTGAGAATATTATAAAGAAAAATAGATCTAATAATTCTCGGTGGTCATGCTGAGACAGTGCGGACATGTCATAGCCATCAACGAAGTAGGAAGTGCCTCACTTGCTTAAGAAAAGTCTGAAGAGAGAGATGTTAAATTGTGAATATTAGAGAGTGCGAAGCCACTGTCATCGGATGTGCTGATGGGAAAATAATAAGCCAAATGATAGTCATCCAAGATAGAGGAATAATCAGATGATCTAGTTGAGACATCAGATTCCTAGTTTGCAATGAACAAAGAAAAATTCATTTGAAAAATGTTGTGAATGCTCTAAAAAATCGAATCAAGTTCACTATCAGTTATATTTGACGGACCACCTTCCTTCAACTAGTTACCAATTGTTCTAGCATCATAGTCATCACAAGAATTTAAAAAGAATTCTAGCACTATGAATGCATGAAACCAGTTGAGGCATGGTGAATGGAGTGGAACTTGATTTGTGTGATAACTTGTCTGTTCATCATCACCGAGGGAGATTTTTCGTGTAACGATAGGACATATTTTTAGTACAAGGTTTGCAAGAAGACCGACGAGCTGACCATGAAGGGGAAAATTTGATAAGTATGATTGTGGGAAAATATAGCCTTTGAAATGATAAACTTCACAGTTCCATGACTTCACTAGAGACACACATTCCCAACTCGAATTTGATGTGAGAGATGTGCATGAAGACAGTTGTGATGTAACAGATTCATGAATTTGGTTATAAGTGAAATTTTGAAAATTTGAGAGACCACACTCAGAATACCAAACATTTTTCACATGGGAATTCAAATTGAGTGCAACCATGCAGATAGATGGATTGTGCATGAGAAACCTTATCTAATTTGGTTCAGGGGTTTTATGAGATTTGTGAGGTCCTAACATAACCATCAACGAATGTTGAAGTGCCTTGACTCCTTGGCACATCCCGAAACTTTCTAGAATTGTAGAACCACATTTTGAAGCTTGGACTAGATCATGCATGGCTTGAGGTTGGTTGCTGCTGCTAATTTCAAAACTGCTTTCCCAATGGTAGCCACATTTGTCACAGGTTTCAACAACAATCAAATTTCTCAATTGAGGAGGTTCCTTTGATGGTACGTCCAAAGATAAATGAATTGGTGAGCTCGCATGAGCAGGCTGATTTGACGAGTTGTCTTCATCCAACATAAGAGATGATGAGGGGTGGAAAGAGTCCTGTGTGATTAGATTGTTTTCGATTTTATCATGGAAACTTGATCGTCTTGTGTCAATTGAGGAGATATCTCATCGAGTGAAGAAGAAAAAGAACATGGAACATCTCTGTGGCATGTAGATGCATTGAGAATGGTAGGACACAAGGGAAAGTGAGGTGGAGAGGAAGTTTCAGTTTGGACGTCTTATTTAACTGGAGCACATTCTAGATCTGAGTTAGAGTCTTCATGAGAAAATGAAATATCACATCATGTGCTTGGGAATCTGTCGCTATGTATGGAAGCATGGGAGTGATGAACTCCGAAGACTGGCGGTTGATCGAAAGAATTGATTGTAATGTTCCACCAAGATTAGCAGATTGAGAATCGTTCACAAATGGAAGCTTATTGTTTTGATGTAGACAATTTTGAAATAGAGAGGGAAGATTGATAGTGTCATCACCTTTTCTCTCCTTTGCCTGTGTAATGTGACTGCCTTGTTCCTGATCGCAAGTTGAGCCATCATCTCGAGAATCAAGAGAATGCAAACAAATGGCTGGTGAAGAAAAATGATCAAGAAAGTCATGGTACAAGGAGTCATGGCATGTAGATGATAGAGGATGGAAGAGATGTAGATCGAATTCAAGACTTGAGTTATGAATGTGTGACGTCCTCTTACAGAATGGAGGAGTGAGTCTTTGTTGTAGGTGTTAGCACTTAGTTTCCCAAGGCTAAGAAAGGAAACCAAGAAGGTAACATTAGACCAACTTTGGACTTGGAAGCTAGCCCTGCCAAATCAGAGAGGAATATCTATAAAACAACCTCACATTCAATGGAAGTGACTAGAGAATATGTGGATTTTAGGCTAGGTATTTGGCATAGTAGGGTTTAATTTAGGGTTTGCTAGATAAAAGCACTAGGTCCGAGAACTAGTTGAAGTATTCCTAAAG
This sequence comes from Pinus tabuliformis, assembly GCA_031772625.1. NCBI lineage: Eukaryota > Viridiplantae > Streptophyta > Pinopsida > Pinales > Pinaceae > Pinus > Pinus tabuliformis. The sequence continues at coordinate 778,108,445 of CM062820.1, read as the reverse complement.
GTCAATTTCAGTCATAAGATGGGGAAAGGTAGATGCAATCATTGAATCAAAGCGATTTTTCAGTGTAGTGTAGTGAGGATAATATATTAGGAGTTAAGTGAGCAAAATGATGAATTCACTTATCTAGAGGAACACATTGAAATGCCAATCCCAAACAAATCATAGCATTCAGGTGATGATTTCTATTTAAAACTCATGAGATAAAGCATAAGCTTAAATGTAAATGGTTTCTAAATAGGTCTAATAATCAAATATAAAATCATACATGAAAAAAACAAAGCCACTACCACAACACAGGAATCCCATAAAAATAGTTGCAACTGCATATATTTCTGCCAATATCAAGCACACTAGTTCAAGAGCATGAGTTTCCACTATCCAACCCTCTCTATGAGTTCATTATGACTACATATAGATAAAAAACCAAATTCCCCCTCTCAGGGTTTGAATCCTGCTTCCTAGGAACTGATTTCCTAATCCTACCTAACCACTGCCACATCATGAGGAGTTAGAAACCACTTTCCTCCTTTACACTAACTGATTGAGTTTGTTTTTCAAAGCCTTAATTACAAGATTATTTTACTATTTAAATCCTAACAAGCCTAATTACATCAAATGATTTCATGAAGTAACTATTTCAATCACTCAATTTTGACCTTTGACCATCACTAACAAAAAAAAATAGCGACTTTCACAAAAACACGGAAATTTAGGAAAAGCACAACGAACTTTGGCAAGATGTTTTGATGAATTTGAGGGATCTTTAAAATTTTCTGAAGGCTGGTATAGGTACCTTAGGATATCTAGTACACCTATGAATCTTTAGGTCACAAAAAATACATCTTTAAGATACCTCAAAACTGATTATAATACAACTACTCTTGAAGCACAACGAGTGACCCAAAACAATGGTAGAAGGGTGAAAAATAGGTGGTTTTTGGCCCCTTTTTGAAAATTCATGAGCTTACAAATGAACCCAAGTAGATTTATGGAAGGTATTAATCAAAATCCACCTCCATATTCTTTCCAATCTTCATTTGGATCCTTTTGGAAAAAGCACAACAAGCACACGCTACGTTTTTGCAGAGTACCCTTTAACTGTGTGCAAAAAATCTTCAAAATTTCAAACAATTGTTGTTTTTTCTTGTTTTCTGAGCTGCATTTAGGCCACTAAGGATACATAAACTAGAAGGTCAAGGATATCCCTCTCCTTGAGCTTCTTAAGGGCTTTCTTGAGTTTTCCTTTCATGTTTATGACGTTAACCCTAGAAACCATGTTCCTTGCATAATAACGTCTAGCCATATTCCTCTGCATGGTGACATCCCTATTTTCCCCTTTCAAAAACTTCTCCAAATGTTCATTAACCCTTTCAAGCCAATATTCCTTGTCCTTCTGAAGTTCAGTAGCTATGGAGTCATCAATGGTGTTTTGGGTTTGAGGAGGAGAAGGATTTTATGCTTGTTGTCCCTATCTGACCATGGCTTTAGTTGTATGCCTCCTAGGATGTACCTATGTGTCCTCATCCTATTGTTTTACATCAATGAAAACCTTTCCCTTGTCCTTGAGTGTCAAAATATCTACTCTGCTAGATGAGAGAGAACCTTCATGTGATTTACCTTGCTACATTAGGTTTAGCTTCAGTTGCATATTCTCTTGTTTCAAGAAAGCCATCATGAAATTGGATTTAGAAAGGCCATCTTATAACTCTTTGATCTGTGCCTACTACTCTTTAATGATGTCTTCCACTGCCTTATCTCCATCATCAATCATATCTACCCGAGGAGGTACCTCTTCATGGTGCTACAATAGTGAATCACCTCTATCCCTAGGTGATTTATCTCTCATGGCTTCAACTTGAACTTCTTCAATAATAACCTCCTTAGGCACTCTTTTTTCTTGAGCCCTAGTCATAGGCTTAGGAGTGGGCATGTATCTTTATATCTTAGGGGAAAAAGCCAACCTCTTACCCTTCTTGTATGTTTGTGAAACCTCTACCCTAGGCTATCTTTTTTTCATTGATGCTATACTAGATGGCTTAGGTCTTTGTGGCCCAAATGATGTAGGAGTACTGAGTCTTTTGGATAGATGTGAGATAGGCAAGAGAGCAACTACCTCCAAGAATCTTTCCCATGAAATATTGACCTATGTGAGATGGTGGAAAACTATGAATTTGATCAAAGCATGATGGAATAAGCTTTCTTGATGATCTTTCCCTTTAGTCTACACCTTTTCAGTCATATTAACCAGGCTTCTAAATAAGTAATTGGGTAGGTTTAGTGGTTTGATGGATGTGAAATGCATCAACAACTTGATGTGATACTGATTCAAACTACTTAACCTGCCTTCAAAAGTAAAATATTTCATAATCATCTTCAACAAAGGAGTATATTTATCCAATAATTGCATGCTAGGAAAGATATGAGATTAGGTTTCCTTATACTGTGGTTTCAGGAACACTTCTTAGTTTTCAATGTCCAAATCCATCCCCTTAAACCAAATTTCTCCTTGATTGGGGATACTAGTGGTTGAAGCTATAACCTCTGCTAAGACTAGGAAGTGCATCCCTGATATGGAAGTCTTGTTCCTTTTGAAATTGGTGGAAAATAGACTAGTCAACTCACAATGGTAGCCCACCTCTTGTACTTTCTCACAAAACCCTAGGTAGCCTACTTGTTCGAAGGACCCCTTGATGAACTCTGAAGCATTGGTCTCTTGCATATGAGTTGGATCATATGTTGAGGTCCATCCCCCCATGTTGTATTTCTTCTTTTCACTGGCCATGTTGTTGGCTTTGCTTGACTGAAAATCCTAGTTTGAGAGGAGAAAGGTTAGGGGTCTAGGGCTGCCAAATAGGGGAAACAAAGAAACTAGTTTCGGGAGGGAAATGGAGGGGATATGAGTTAGGGAAAATTTAAGGGGTAGGGGTAGATGTTAGGGATAAGTTTCCAATGAAATTTATTAGAATGTGCGAGGGAAGAAGGGGAAAAATGAAAAACACAGTGAACACCCAGAAACGCAGCAAAAGCATAACGAGGGCTTGGGTTTTTGGGGAAAAATGATGGGATGAGGGAAATAGGTATGGGAAATGGTTAGAAAGGGTTTAATAAGTGTATACACGTGTATATGTGAAGAAAAATAGGGATCTTCTCCTTGAAATGAAGCAAACACCATTAAAACTTGAAAACATAGTAAAAACGCACCAGAAACCTTAGGAGAGGGGATTTTATCACTTTCATGGGGAAAAAACTGCATCAGAGGGTTGATGAAAGCTTTAATTACTTGCTTAAGAGTCTTTGAAGTTTGTAGAGTGACGAATGAGCCCTTTCTTTGCTCCCTTCGACCTTCAAACCAAAAGCACAACAACCCTTCCAAAAACATATCAGATTGACAAACTAAGCAATTGGTGATCGAATTCGAACTTTTGATGGCTGTGGAAAGTGTTACAATGGCTGAGAGGAGATCTTTAAGCTTTGGAAGGATATAATAAAGTCTTGAAATTATTTATTTCTCTTTTATAATTCAAAAACTCGATTTTGGCTTGATGAAAACTTGACATCATGTGTACTTTTGAGAAAATGACAATTGTCTGATTTGACATGCAACATTATTTATTCAAAAGAAAATGTTACTTTGATTTATTATGTTCCCTAATTGCTAACTCCCATGATGATGACCAAATGGATGACATGAATCCCTTTTTTCTTTTGATTTTCTTTTGATGACTAATATAATCATGACAATCAAAGGTGAATCCTAGACCATGACCTATATGATGACACATTAACTCTTTTGATGACCTAGAACAGGGGATGATGACATGACCATGATGGGTGATGGTGACCTTGAATAGGTGGAGGGAGTAGAAATGACCTAGACAGTAACTAATGACCATTTGATAACCAGGAGGTATCAAATTTTATTTGAAAATATAAAAATTTGACCTAATGACCCTATCAACCACATGGAAAGAGTACATTTGATCACTATGACTATTGGACACTAACACTAGGCTTGTTAGATTTCAAGCTTCTGTGGTAGTTTTCTGGAGTAGCATGATCCGGATTATCCATAGTATTGTCTTTATTCTATCGATGTTTCAAACCCCAAAGGAGGTCCATCATCAGGACTAAGATAGAATATGAATGATAGTTCCTTGATGATGGACCTCCTTTGGGGTTTGAAATGTCGATAGAATAAAGACAATACTGTGGATAATCTAGATCATGCTACTCCAAAACACTAGGCTTATTGAGCCATTCTGTAATGTCCTCCATTGAAGCGAGAGGCATATGAGAAGACGAGATGGGGACTTGATGCACAAATTTCTCAGCTTCATGTTCACTAAAAGGGGGCACCCACATCGGGATCAGAAAAGGAGGAGGACAAGGAACAAATGGGATAGTGGGCTCCTCCTCTATAGTCTAAGGTGCATCATGACCCGCAAGAGTTGGGGAAGAAGGTAAATCAGGAGGTTCACCATATTTGGAAATTTGAACCAAGCATTTGAACTCTTGTCTCATGAAATCTGAGTTCAAAAATTTGTCAGGAATTTTTCAATAGAGGTGAAGGAACCACTCAGACAAGTTCTCAACTGATTCATCAGGATCCATTCTTAAACAATAGATTCTTTTACATACATCTTGGTGGTTGTTCTTATCGAAAGATTTACACAACATCTTGGCAAGTTGAGCGAGAAAATTGATAGAAGCAACAGGTAATGTATGACACCATTTCTTCATTAATCTAGTGATCACATCTTCAGAACATACCTTTTTACAAAAACAACAACATACAACTTCAAATATATGTTCATGAAAATTCGATTCATCCTCACCATAAAAATTAAGTTCATGAATGAGTTTCACAGGGATGGCACAATTAAGATTTTTGGAAAAACATCTAAGGATTATGATTTTGGGAATATCCATTTTAAAATTAAGAGATTCAAACCAAACTCGATGGGCACAACCTATCGTTTGTCCCTTCTTCTAGCTCTAGAAATGTTGATGGTGCTAGACCCACCAACATTCAAGGTATCCTCTCGATATGAAGTCACACCTAGAGTTCACACCATTTGGTGTATGATTCCCATCTGGTATAAAGGCCCTGTTGCCATATACTTAGAGATATTCCTTGTCTTTAGCTATCAACACATGAGAGTGTTGCACTGGTATCTTCAAACAACAAGGTAAGTGTGCTTGTTGAGTGTGTAATGTAAGTTGTGTCTTAGTTCTCTTACTCCAAAGGGGAAGAGTAAAGTGAGCCTCTAAGTGAGAGGTAATAGTACCACCCATGAAGAGACACACATGAACTGGAAAGGTCTATCTGGAATCTAACATAATAGTCCACAATGGATTCGATATTCGTTAAAACTGAAGTGAAGGGGACAACATGTACACCACCGAGTAGAGTAGTCCACATGGATGTGATGGTCATTATAAGTAGAAAACAAAGATGGTATGTCAAGAATCCTATGGATTAGTCCACAAGAATGTGACAGCAGTGATAATCAATACACAAAGGTGGTCTACCTAGTATCCCACAAATTATTCCACAGGAATGAGACAAAGGTGATAACTAGTACAATACATTCCCAATAATTTAAGTACTAAAACAGTTAAAGTAGTTCAGCTATCTTGGTACAGGTGAAACAAACATGCATTACAAATTTCGAAATAATATTCTTACAAATATCTGCAAAACATGCACGAAAACATGTTGGCCTTAACAGGCTCCTGAATTAACAAAAAGTCCCAAGACATATATGTACACCATACATCACTAGTCCCAGTAGTGGGATGTTGGAGCCACTCCTCGCCCCTCAAAGAACTGACTGTTTACTCTCAAGGCTATGTGGGAGGAGCCAAGGTGAAGATTCCTTGCTCATAAAATGGGAGGGGTATATATAGCCAAGGGTGATGCTTGACCCATGTGACTCTTGGACTACCCTCATGACTATTCGACTTCCTATGACGTTTCAACTGACATGACTCTTCATCTTCATGTGTGTTTCCATTAGACATACACTTTAAATTACATTCGGTTACAACAGATATGGCCCATAGTAGTGATGTGGCCTTGACAACTCATCACACAACTTGACATAACACTGTTGACATGTACTGGCTAGCTGTGGTATCCATGTCAAGCTTCTTCACTGCTAAGTGATGGATGTACTCTTGGGTGTGCTTTGTCTTCTCCTCCATTTGACTTGATGCTTTGGGGTGCTCAATGGTCTTGGTCTTGCAATATGGTTATGTGCATGTGTTCCTTTTGCTTGCTCTTGGACATGCTTCTCTCATCCATCCAACTACAAGTAAGTATTCTAGCAGTTGGATGGATGAGAGAAAGAGGAGCTTGGGATCATCAGGGGATCTTTAGACCATCATAAAGGGGAGCTTGAGATCATCAACTTACCAATAAGTTACTAAGGAACAAATGATCACAGGATCCATAATAGGCTCCAAAATTTGAGTATAGACCAAAACTTTGGAGGGTGTTGCAGCCACTCCAACAGAGCCATACCTCAAGTATTTCATAAAATGTCATACTCACAACCAACATATAACAAACATAAATAACAAGGATATGACAACCATGTAATCCACATATAAGCCAATACATTTACACATGAAATATCAAGCAGAAGGAACTATTATTAATGAATTCCAAATCGAACTAGCCTTGGGACGTCCACAAACCACTTGACCATAGATTGGATTAACCAAATCTTTCTTTCAACCAATCACCCCTATGCCATATTCCAATCATGAATGTGGGACTCAAAACCAAACCAAACCAAACCAAGTTTCCTCATGCTTTATCACAATCCCCATTGGATCACTAGGTCATAATCAACATGGATTCCACCAATTTCTCCACCTACACCATGAGGAATTTCCCTATCCCCTAGTCTCTAGGCTTTACCATATATCCTGCCATACAAAAGTCGAGGATTCTTAGGCCTAATCAAGACTCCACCCTCTAGGATTTACCGTATAACTTGCCATTCACCGGTCAAGGATTCCTAGGCTTGATCAAGGGCACAAACCTCTAGGATTTACCATATATCCCACCATTCACCAATCAAGGATTCCTAGGCCCACATAGGTGCACAAAATATGGCTTTACCACAATCTTAGTCCAGTCTAGGGATTCCTAGGCATTGTGTTCTTTCTTTTAGAGACCACCTCACTTAGATTCAAAACCAACCAACAATCTAGATCAACAAAATACAAGAGAACCCATCACATCATGGCTATCTGGAAATGGAAAGGCAAGGTTGAAGAACATTGTCACACCTGGAAAAACCCATGCCAATGACAACAAGAGAACCAAATGCACACATGAATTTAACATGCAAGCCAAAACTAGTAAGGAAATCACACATGTAAATTGATACCTGCAAATAATCCTATTGTAGCTATTAGATAGTGCTCTTCCTTGATTGGTCCTTTCTTTCTTGATACAGTGCTAGAGTGCTCCAAGAAAAATCTTAAGTGTCCAAGGGTGAGAGAGAGAGAGAGAATAGAGAGAGAGCTCTAAAATTGAATTGGAAAAAAGGTATCAACTGATCCTCAGAAGCCTTTTTATTAATGAGGCCTTTATTTTCTTCATTTTACATTATTTTCCTTCATTTTCCTCCTCACACACAACTTGTGACATTTCACCTTCATTTTCTCCTAATTTCCATTATTTTCATAAATAAAATGTGAATTAATGCCGCATTCCTTTCTAAAGCCTTTTACATTGCTTGTGCCAATTTCATTAGCCATAATAAGGCAAATGAACACCAAAACGAGGACATTTTTCCCAACATTCAGCCTGGAATACATGTCCCATGACCTTGGTTATGATTTTTCCTTTATTAACTTTATTTACATGGAATTTTGACTAGGACTATTACAGAACCCCCCCCTTGGGGGAACACCGTTCTCTATGTTCAATAACACCTACAACCAACAATACTGTTAAAAGCAAAACATAGTGCCCATGAAGCTTTAGAACTTAGCTCGATGTAGTATTTACAATGATCAACCTGCTAAGAAGCAAACCGACATGACACATACAAACATAACAACCATAAAAACATGACACCCATACTGCATATTTGAGCTTTATAACACAACTCATAGTGGTATTTACATCCATATACATATGTACGTATACCAAAACATCACACCAAAACATATACCCAAACAATTCACTCAACCAATGAATAGAGAAGGATACATAGCTTGCATCTGATCCACCATATCCCATGTAGCTTTGTTGGGCCCAAAGTGATTCCACTGCATTTCAACTTGTTCGGTTGCTTGGTTCTAGAGGATGAGCTTCTTTCTCTACAATATACACTGAGGTTCTAGATGGAATTTTCTATCTGGATCAACCTGCAATACATACCAATCACATGATTAACATATGTAGCATAATTCTTAAGTAATGGCACATGGAAATCATCATGGAATTTCACTGTTAGAGTCAGTGCAAGTCAATAGGCTACTCATTCAATCCTCTCAAGGATATTGAAAGGTCCACAAACCAAGGTGCCTACTTGGCACATGATCTAATCCTCATGGAGCTCTTCATGGGATTGATGCACAAGTACACTTGTTCCCGAACCTAAAACTCAAACAACATGTTCTGATATGCATATATTTTGTATCTGTCATGTGTTGCCTTAGATTCTTCTTGATTACCTACATTTCATGTTCTATCTTTTCCAACATATCCGATCCATTCGATACCCTATTCACTATATCACTCCAACTAATGGGAGTATTACAACTCCGCCTGTAGAGTTCCTTAAACACACTCATCCTCACTGACTCCTCATAACCATTGATATAAGAAAACTCAACCAACAGAAGGTACCCCTCCATTCTCATATGCTGATGCATCACATACATCCTCAACATGTCCTCCAATATCTTGTTGACCCTCTATGTCTGTCCATATTTCTGTGGATGATATGTTGTGCTGAAGGCTAGAGTCTGTCCCCAAACTTGTAAAAAAACTCCTTCCAAAGCTTGGAAGTGAACTTAGCATCCTTTTATAACACAAAATTTCCTGGAACACCATATAACCTCATGACATATTTGATGAATACATGTGCCACATCAATAGCTAAATAAGTAGACTTCACTGGAATAAAGTGCACTACCTTAGTCAACCCATCCACAGAAACCATGATGGAATCATGCTTCCTAGATGTCCTCAATAAACCTATGATGAAATCCATGGAAATGACCTCCCACTTCCACTCTAGAATTAGAATTGGTTGTAATAGCTCACTTGGATGCTTACATTCTACTTTCACCTACTGATAGTCCAAATGTCCTGCCACAAACTCTACCATCTCCTTCTTTAGATTTGGTCAATGATAAAACTTATTCACTTCTATCAATGTCTTATGGTATCCTCGATGACCTGAATACTGTTTTGCATGAAACTCGCTCAAAATAGTCTTCTTGAGTTCACTTGGCTATCTCGCATCTTGCAAATCGGCTATCATAGTAGTCCCACAGTCATAGAAAAATCCAAAACTTGTGGGAGGGCCAAAAAAGGTTAACAAAGGAAAGCATGGAAAAACCAAGGTGAGCAGCCCCCTCTCTGTCTCCTCCACGTGGTACAATCCTGCACTCTTACAGTCCCACATCTTGCATCCCGACAACCCCATAGTCCCGTAGTTCAGTATATCGGCGAATCAGTGGGTTCTAAACTTAAAAGACCTTGCGAGGGCCAATTCTGTGGTATAATGTAACATCGTCAGGGGAGGCAATTTTTTTTTAACAAATGGAATGTTGAACAAAAGAAGAGCAGACCAACCCCCCTTCTCTCTCCTCCACGTGGTGTAACCCCGCACTCCTGCAACCCTGCATCCCAACAACTCCTTAGTCCCGCAGTAACAATAAACTCCAAAGACCATGCAGGAGCTAATTTGTGATATAGTGTTGCATAGTTAGGGAAGGGCTGAAAAGATTTAGCAAAGGAAGGCATGGAGAAACAAAGGTCAGGCCGCCACCCTTCTCTCTCCTCCACGTGGCACAATCCCACACACCCGTCATCCCACATCGCGCAATATCGACGAATCGATGGGGTTTTCATTCCAAGACCATGCGGGGGCCGATTCTACAGTATAGTGTAAAAGTTCTGGGAAAGGACAAAATTCATTAACAAATGAAATGCTTGCCAAACCAAGCTAGATGCCCCCCTTTCTCTCTCCTCCACATGGCAGTACAAAGAGTGACGTTGGTGTACGGGAGACACGTGTCACTGAGTTTTACCATTTTCACGGGCGAAATGGGGTCATTCCCTAGTGCCACGTGTCACCACTCATAGGGTGACACATGGCAGTGATGACATCACCCCGCAGATCGACGATCGCATATGTTAAGGGGCAAATCTAAAGGTAAAAGGACATCAAGCATCAGGTTGTGATATTCCAAGTAACAAAGGGAAAAGGTCCCCCCAAGATGTGATAAGTTATTATGACATGATATATAAGGATCTCACATCCGGACTGTTAGCCCACACTAAGGAAAAACGTAAAGGGTCCCCCTCTCCTACAGTGAAATTGCGATGTCTTAGGTGGGCTTGATCTCACAGGTCGAAGATCGCAAGTGTCTGGGGAAGAATCTTAAGGCAAAAGCATGGTAAAGTGCCAATATGTGGGATTTTCCAATACAAAGGAAAAGGCTCCCAGACATGGATCTGAAGGCCTTAGTGCTTGAGGGCTAAGCGCCTGGTTCCGGCCCATGGTCATATGAGGAAAGCCACACGAGGGGAAATAATAAAGGGGGCTAAGGGGGAAATAAAAAATGCTAGTTTCACCTGTTTTAGAGGAAAAAATCCCATGCTTGCGAGACTGCGTTGTTAGACTGGAATGAGTATCACCCAGTACATCAAGGCACCAATAGTGTAGTACAGAGGTTTAATGGGCAGATGGGCTGGTAGATAGAAGACATAAATGGAGCATGGTGCAGCATTGGAGCAATACATGGGACTTAGGAAGATTAATGGCTCAGCATGGAGCCCCATCCCTCTACACAACAAAATACCACCAAGACGGGCACTTACAGTTGACCCAACCCCCACTTCATAGAACAAGGCATCCTAGCAGTAAAGGCAGAAGTGACGGGGTCAGTTGAGCAACATAGGAGGCCATACCATGAACAAATTATAGCCTGAGGCAGAGGCGATCACAGGATGGACACAAAGACTTTCATTTACTTTTATGTCTGGTTATTTACTTATTTTTTTCTTGTAACATGCCTTCCTTCCAAGGAGGCATTTAATTTTGTAATATTTTTGGGCCACAGAGCCATTCATGACTGATACAGCTAGTCGACCTGACAGCTGAATCTAGACCATAGATATTTTTGTTGTAATGTATGTTCTTTCTCCCCTCTCTAGATAAATAGGGGAAAGTAAGACTTAGAAAAGGTTCATAAATTCTATAGAAAACACTGCATGCTATTTTTAGACTCTATCTCTTTGTAATACAAATCTTTTTTACAATATCAACGAAACAATGGTGATTTTCCCTTCAATTATAACAGTATGTTTTATCTTTGTCAAACTCATTTTTATGCTCATGCTTCTTCCCTGAATTCATGCAATTATAGTTGCTAGAAATATTTCAAGCTCCCTCACATATTCATTAGTATCTACATGTTAATGCAAATTCCTATAATTGTTTCAGAGATTCATTTGTCTCAACATTGTTTATGAATATGCCTATGTGTATCATTGAAATTATATCTTTAATCTGTGATCTTAAATTTATTGCTAGTGTTGTGCTAGTATCATTTCTAGATATAAAATTTTCTTTACTTTGGTTTGCTTATCCATAAATAGTTTATCCGTGAGCATGTGATTGTCAATTCATCTAAGTTGGTGAGATTTAGTGTTTTTCATGAACTTAAAAGCATGAATTTAAATGGTTGAACAACAACATATAAAAACACAGCAAGCACAAATAACAGAGCTCAATACACAATTTTGTTTTGAAGGAGTTCACCCCTCCTGGGCTACATCTCCTTGGTCCAACTTAATAGTGTGGGTCTTTGTATTAGCTTCAATAGTCCTCAAATTGTTGTTACATGCATCCATTGCTCTTCGAACCCATTAAAATGAGTTTAAAACATTCAAATCTATCAGAAACGACTGTTTTTTTACTTAATTTGGTTATGAACTGCTTTGGGAATGGCCTCCAACACGTGGTGGCCCTAGGCTTAAAAAATATTCAAGTGACCAAACACACTTGTAGATGACCTCTTCTACCTCTGCAACCTTTTCCAATGAGTTCTTAGCATGACAATTAGCCAAAAAATACTATTCATTTTCGAAATTTGGCTCAGAATTGCCTCAGTTATGGCAAAGCCAATTTTTCCTACATTTCCTCCACCAAATCTGGAAGAACTGGCAATTAAATTTCCAAAAATAGGAATTCCACCATAGTTGGAGGTATCGCCGAAACTGTCACCAGACTAAACTCTAGTTAATTAAGGCTAAACAAAGCTTATGGCACTAATCAGACTTAACGGTTAGCGCTTGGTCACATGTTTGAGGTTGCATGGAGAGGGGGTTGGCTCCCTCCTCTCCCTGTTGATCAACAATTAAGGCTTTAAATAAATGTGCACGGCCCCTCCTTTCAATTGTGTGCTCATGGCTTAATGGTAATGATTTGGCATGGCGTGGGGGAGGTTGTGGGTTCCATTCCCCATCCCTTCACTCCTATTTTAATTTTCCAACCGAAACTTACCATTTAATACATGCCTCCGAACTTTGGTTAATGCAGCCATAAACTTTGGCATTTAATTCAGGAAATGCGCATATACCTTTGGTTTAATATTTAATATTCAAATTAATATATAATATATAATATATATATTATCATATATAATTTAAAAAATCATATAATATAACATTATATATATATATATATATATATATATATATATATATATATATCAAATTCCACCTTAAAGGCCAATAAGCCAATTTCACCTTCCCTAAGACAAACTGGTGAATCTGGAGGTGACACTTGTCACAGCCCCATTGGGCGAAAACTGAAGAAGATTCCCCTTGCTGACTAGATTGCCATGTCATCATTCTGTCCCATTCTGCAATTTTTTTAGCTATTTAAGAAAATGAACAACATGCCTTTTCTCATTCATCCGGACTCCATTTTTGATGAAATTAATTGCATTGCGATCTTCTTAATGAAGCAGACACATCCATACAATTTTTGAGCCAATCTGAGAACTTTGAATTTTGAGCTAAAATATTGATCCTTGATCATTCCTCCCCACTAGAAGCCTTTTGGACCTCAAAATCTCTCTTAATCATTGATTATGTTGATGAGGGGACTATTCCCTCATCCTTCAATTCTTTATCCATTGATATTTTCCTAATTTCATGATTTGGAGCTTTTCATAAAAAGTCAAAATTTTCCTTGATTCCGATGACCATCTATTGCTCTTGTTAAATTGAGACTTCTGTGATCCATAACAGTTGTAAGAAGAGCTTCAGCGTAAATCACATACAAAAAGAGATCTTTGTCGACGCGTTTCCAACCAGCAAGTGTGGCTCATCGTCAGGACAAGTTGAAGAAACAGATCCAACTTTGCAAGTTAAATAGTCTGAGCAGGGCCTCCAACAACTATCTAGATCAACGGCTAGATTTGACCAAGAGACAGTCAAAAAGTCAAATTGATTATTTAGAGGAAGACAGTTAATGACCATACCTATAAATATATTAGAATGGGGTTACATTATTAATTTAATAATTAAATTTTTTTATTAAATGGGAAATAGTTATAATGGAGACCTAATATTTATATACCTAAGGTACATGTAAGTTAATAGTTCAATGAAATAAAAATAAAAATAAGCAATTAAATAAATAATAATAATAAATGTTCGTTAGTAGATAAATAAGTAGATTAAAGAAATACTAAAAATAAATATATTCGTTAATATATAAATTGTAAAATAACCCTATATAAAAGTTAGTTACGAAAAACAATAATTAAATAAAATAAGATATAAAATAATATAGATTAGTTATGAAAGACATAGTACTATATAAAATAATAAAAATATATAAAGGCTACTTTAAAAAAAAAAATTAATAATAATAATAATAAAAATAAAAATAAAAATAAAAAATAAAAATAAAAATAAAATAAATAAAATAAAATAAAATAAAATAAAAATAAATATAAAATAATAAATAATAAATAAATAAATAAATAAATAATAATAATAATAATAATAATAATAATAATAATATGTATTCGTTAATAGATAAATAAATAAATAAATAAATAAAATAGATAAAAAATAAAAATAAAAATGAGTAAATAAAAAACTGTTAAGATTATGAATACCAATATCAACTCGGGAAAGGCGGGAAAGGAATGATATAACATAGAAGAAGAAGGACCGGAAAGAGGCACGACGAAAGCGAAAAAGATGAAGGGGGGGGGGGGCGAACTAAGATGAAAGGGCAGGGATCCAACACCTACTGATCTTCCAGCCGTCATCTCTATTGAGATTGTTAGGTCTTCTTTCAATCTCAATAGCTTCCCTGAGTTTACGATGATGGAACTGGGTAACCTTGGCAACAACCTTAGCCTCCTCAATACAAACATGATGCTTGGTCTTCATCACATGCTCTGCTAACGCTGAGGACTTGGTTCTCCCATGTCTTAGGTCAGTTGCATGTTCGCTGATCCTCTGATGGATGGAGCCCCCCGTTTCCCCGATGTAGGGGGTCCCACAGGAGCAAGGGATCAAGTAGACACCCTTCATGTCCTTGGGGTTAACGGGATCTTTCATAGACCAGAGGGAATTATGAATCGTGCTGAGGGGTCTAAAAGAAGAGGGAATATCATACCTCTTAAGGATTCGAGCAATCCTGTCCGTGGTTCCTTGGACATAGGGAAGGTGGACCCCTATTCGGCGTTCCTTAGGTTCTTTTTTAATAGCTGCATTCCTGGATGCTTTAAGGAAAGCCTTCTGACCTAGGCGTCTACTATATCCATTCACCACAAAGACATCAAGGAGATGGGATCTCTCCTTATCAAAGCTCTCATTATCAGAAATCCTGAGGGCTCGAGTAGCGAGGGTGTTAAGGACACCTATCTTTTGAGTAGGGAAATCATGGGAATCGGCATGCAGATATTTGCAGTATCTGCATGCCGATTCCCATCATTTCCCTACTCAGAAGATAGGTGTCCTTAACACCCTCGCTACTCGAGCCCTCAGGATTTCTGATAATGAGAGCTTTGATAAGGAGAGATCCCATCTCCTTGATGTCTTTGTGGAGAATGGATATAGTAGACGCCTAGGTCAGAAGGCTTTCCTTAAAGCATCCAGGAATGCAGCTATTAAAAACGAACCTAAGGAACACCGAATAGGGGTCCACCTTCCCTATGTCCAAGGAACCATGGACAGGATTGCTCGAATCCTTAAGAGGTATGATATTCCCTCTTCTTTTAGACCCATCAACACAATTCGTAATTCCCTCCGGTCTGTGAAAGATCCCGTTAACCCCAAGGACATGAAGGGTGTCTACTTGATCCCTTGCTCCTGTGGGACCCCCTACATTGGGGAAACGGGGCGTTCCATCCATCAGAGGATCAGCGAACATGCAGCTGACCTAAGACATGGGAGAACCAAGTCCTCAGCATTAGCAGAGCATGTGATGAAGACCAAGCATCATGTTTGTATTGAGGAGGCTAAGGTTGTTGCCAAGGTTACCCAGTTCCATCATCGTAAACTCAGGGAAGCTATTGAGATTGAAAGAAGACCTAACAATCTCAATAGAGATGACAGCTGGAAGATCAGTAGGTGTTGGATCCCTGCCCTTTCATCTTAGTTCGCCCCCCCCCCCCCCCCCCCCTTCATCTTTTTTGCTTTCGTCGTGCCTCTTTCTGGTCCTTCTCCTTCTATGTTATATCATTCCTTTCCCGCCTTTCCCGAGTTGATTATGGTATTCATAATCTTAACAGTTTTTTATTTACTCATTTTTATTTTTATTTTTTATCTATTTTTTTTTTTTTTTTAATTTATTTATTTATTTATCTATTAACGAATACTTATTATTATTATTATTATTATTTATTTATTATTTATTATTTTTATTATTGATATATATATATATTTATTTTTTTTTTTTATTATTATTTTTTTTTTTTTAAAGTAGCCTTTATATATTTTTATTATTTTATATATTACTATGTCTTTCATAACTAAACTATATTATTTTATATCTTATTTTATTTAATTATTGTTTTTCGTAACTAACTTTTATATAGGGTTATTTTACAATTTATATATTAACGAATATATATTATTTTTAGTATTTCTTTAATCTACTTATTTATCTACTAACGAACATTTATTATTATTATTATTATTTATTTTTATTTTTATTTCATTGAACTATTAACTTACATGTACCTTAGGTATATAAATATTAGGTCTCCATTATAACTATTTCTCATTTAATAAAGATTTTAATTATTAAATTAATAATGTAACCCCATTCTAAGATATTTATAGGTATGGTCATTAACTGTCTTCCTCTAAAAATCAATTTGACTTTTTGACTGTCTCTTGGTCAAATCTAGCGGTTGATCTAGATAGCTGTTGGAGGCCCTGCTCAGACTATTTAACTTGCAAAGCTGGATCTGTTTCTTCAACTTGTCCTGACGATGAGCCACACTTGCTGGCTCGAAACACGTCGACAAAGATCTCTTTTTATATGTGATTTACGCCGAAGCTCTTCTTACAATCTATTGCTCTCTTTAACACCGTCATGCTGCAGTATTTCTGAATTTGCAGAAGAACAATCTAATTTTTTAGAAAAAATCTTGTTCCTACCTTGGTCAACAATAAAAGGAAACTTGGAATATTTCTCACCTTGCACTTTGTCTGTATGGCGATTTTTAGCTGCTTTTGCCTTGTACTTGAGTCGACTCTTGCCCAAGGTTCTTCGTCATTGTAATGTGCCTTTTGGAAACCAACAATGAACATTTGTGAAACCCATGCCTTCTTTGCTAAGCTGCTTTGTCCTCTTCTCTTTGCCCTTTGCAACTTCTTCCATCGACATGTTGTTTTCAATACCGCTCAACACTAATGTTGGCCACTGCAAATATTTTTCACCTTCTTTCAAAGGCAATCTATTATCATTCTGAAAAAACTCATTACAAATATAAGCATATTTATGAAAAGTATGATTCAAAACATATCTTTATTTGATCATAACGAATTTGAAGTTCTACTTGCATTCACTAGCCTCTTCATTTGCCCTGCATTAACTAAAGAAATGTTGAGTTTCTTGCAATGAGCTCTCACAATATACTTCACCCCATCTTAAGGCAAATGATATTTTTGCTCACAGTGATGGAACACCATTTTTCTGTCATAAAAATATGGAATTCCCAAGATAATTCTAGAAATTTCAAGTAGGAGAATGTCTAACTCGACTTTATCAACAAAGTTTGTAGTAATAACATATCTAAAAATGCATTTCCTTGAAACCTGTAAATTGTCATCCTTAACTATCCAACCCAAAGGGTATGGTTTATGATGTGGTATGGTTTCAAGTTTAAGCTCTTTAACTAAGTCTTCTGAAATCAGGTTGGCTTGTGATCCACTATCAAAGAGTGCATCAATCTTGGTATGTGTTAACGAGAAAAGTGTCTATTTAGAACGACCCTATCCCACTAAGGTGTGACAGTGACCTTAGAAACAGACAGAGAAAACTACTTTCGTGTTCTTCTTTATGAACTATAAACGAAGAGGAATAGGATGAACCAACATGTGTCTTGCGCTAGTCCTTTGATCCAATCTCTCTCCTCTTTGACAGCTTCCAGCTACCTGCTCCCTTATTTGCCCAGCTTCACCAAGTTCTTGTAAGATCACAGAAGAAGAAAACTACACAAAGACATGGATTTATATTCATAAATAGCTTAGGATCAGATTTAAGCTAAACATGCAAATATAACAAACATCAATGGTACACAAGCATGTAGGAGAAACTCAAATAGTTTTATTGATATAACAAGAAGATCCAGGAGGAGTTACAACCGATGATTCCTAATGCAGCATCAACCTCCCAGCAAAGGAGCCCCCTCTTCACCTCCAACAAAGCATAAATCATCCAATACTCTGATATCTATCTCAAAACCAACAACAATTCTCTGCAATGTACAAAATTCCAGCCTCTGGATATCTGGGATGACGGATCCATATATAGATGTATGCAAAGAGGATGAGTCAGCTTATGATTTGACTAGTGGCTTCTCTCTGTCAGTTCTTGCTTCCACTTGGAGACTGAGAGCCTCTTACTCATCCTTGGTCGAACTCAGTGAGGCAAGTGTCATTGGGGAAGATTCTGGAATCTTCCATTGTCTGTCCACCTCGCGGAATGATACTGCCATTTGTCATTTAGTGTACTTGGGTACGATGCAATGCAGCTAGCTAGTGGAGCAGCTGAAATGATCCTGATTTGACTGATTCTGAGCAGTTTCTGGTGGAGAACTTCTGGGAGAAGCTCTAATTTGTTGACCTTGTTCCTTTAGGGGCCGGAACAACACTTTTAGGGACTTAGGATCCCTTGGTTTATGGACATTTCATGCTTAGAGCTGTAAGGCACAAAAATCTCTATAACAGTTGCCCCCTAAAGTATGAGGCCGTTTATCAGGTGAAATGCTTTATTAGGAGGATCCGAAGTTCTTTCAATGCTGGGAGGAGACCTGTAATAAGATACAATACAATACATTATCTTCATACTGTTTTCATGATCTAGTTGAGGCGGGCATTCCCATACTCAGCTTTATAAATTCATTTTCATGTACATAGGACAGACAATCATCTGATGGTAGACTAATGATTCTGATAGAGCCATCATCCTTTTGGTAGGATGATTATCTGTGTTGCAATGCTGTACATTTCAATGTCTTTATTTTCCTGAATATATATCGCAGCCCAGATGGATGAGACTAGATCCGAGGTCTTCAATCTCGTTCGATCTTCACTCGAAGTACAAGTCGATCCATGTGAGAAATGTTCTGAAGTCGAACATGGAAAGACATTGCTTGATTACCAGTCAATGATGTAAACTATTAACAAGCGCGAGAGGAATCACCGATAATGATGATGACCCTCAAGGTACTGCAGTAAAATTCACGTGGTGTGAATAAAGGACTTGGCATCGAACACCACACAAAATCTTTCGGTCGAAGGTCATTGATGTATACCTGTCATTGGAAGTGAGAAACTTGCCATTGAGGCATGCAAGCTTCAAAGTACTGAATGGGGTGTTCCTAGATCAACTTCTTGGATAATGAGCTGATGTCGACAAGAAGCGATCCGTCAAAGGAGGGCCTTAATGAATCCCACATCAATGACACGGAACGGAGCAAATGATTTTGATGGAGGTGAAAACGATCTGATGATATATGGTTCAGGATGGCGGTCATGAAAGAATGAAGTATAATGTATGGTAGTGGATGGGACATGGGTGACTTCTCTAGATGACTTCTCTTGAACATGTCGGCGACACTTATGTGATGGATTGGTAGCATTTACCCCAGATGTGGATGGTATGGTGTGACCATGGTGATATGGCCGGTGAATGAAACAACCCAACTCGACTCAGGCATGGAGTGGAAGTGTCATGTTCAAGAGCGACTTGCTACCAATAAAGATTCTTTGAGTTTTCTTCCCAATTTTTCCCCAGTCATTGCTGACCAGTACCTCTTTATTTTTTTCAAGCTTGAGGAGGATAACATATGCTTGTTCTATAATTTGCCCTTCGGGCAAACCCATCGCTATGTTTTAACGAGCCTAGAGATAGTGAAACTCGTTCTCGTCTAAAGACAAGTTTGTCGCTATTAATATTTTTAACGAGTTTAACGACAAAGATAACTCGGTCCTTTTCATTTTTAGAGAGTCTAAAAAGGTACGTAAAGGTAACTCCAAAATTCCTTTTTCGTTATCTAATCCCTTAAGTCCGAAAAAGTATAAAACAATACAGAAGGGATGAATTTTCGATAGTTTTAACGAGCCGAACAAAACAAGCGCTTGATCTTTTTGTGCAATAATCCCTCAGGTCCAAAAAGATTAAAATCTAGAGGAGGGATAGCACTTCCTATCGCTTTAACGAGCTGGAAGGCCAAAACTCGGCAATCTTTTCATATTTTACGAGTTAGTTGAAAAGAGCTTAAAGAAGACTCGTATTTTGAGGAACGAGTGATAAAATGGGTAGCAGCTGATTCCAGGTAAGGTTTGGAATTTTCCAATCACGGCAGTGTCACAAGGATGGCTAGCGAAATCACTCTTCGCAGCTGTTCCTCAAAATGGGTAAACAATCAAGTGGAGGTGAATGATCGGCCAATGAAAAAGTGGAGGTGACGGTGCAAACACGACCAAGGCTTTAATGGCTGAAATGTTACATTCACGGTGGTTATTTACCGGGGAATAGTTCATTTTTTAACGAGCTTAAACGCGGGTGGAAACATTTGCTCATGTCTTATGTTTATTTTTTAACGAGCTTGAATTATGTGCTAAAACTGCTCGAATAATCCAGTCATATGATAAGAATGTCTCATATAAAACGGCAACTTTTAGATTTTTGCCCCACATTCTTTCTTTATGCAAGTTAGGTGACGACTAATCCTACGAGTTTAAAGGGTTAGAGGTCCTAAAAATTTAAAAAATAAATAGCCGCCCCTCGCTTGCACTCCAAAAGGTTTGCATGCCCCCAGGTATAAAATATGGTTTCAAGGTTACCCCTCAATTTGCAGACAAAACATTTGTTCTATCAGGAAAGGCCTACCTCTTACAGGTTACCCAAAGATTGTTCTATTCGCGGTGCAAACAAAACACTTCTTCGGCGGTGTCTACCGAGATAAACAAAGGTGAGCAACGATGTCCGCCACTTACATAACTTTGACAACAGAATCTTATTCTAGAATAACCCCTCTTCCACCGACGGATGGGGTACAGACTAGTCATATTCTCCCGCGGAAACCTACCCTATACCCGAAGTTTTCCTGCCGAAGCAGAACAGGATGCATGCCCCCTGGGTTTCAATCATATCCCTCCGAATTACTCGCGCTCATCGGGAGGACGGACTGGGGATTGAGACATTTCTTGCCTGAAGAGACCATTTAGGGATGGTATATGACTATTTGCTATGCGTGATCCGGGAAATGAAAGTTGGTCCACGAGCTTGACCACTCTTCCTTCGTGCGGAAAACACATTCCTCTAAAGAGTGAGGAGACGATGGCTCCCATGCAATAAATATAGTCTCGTCAAAGGAGTAGGTTATAATCCAAGGGTCCTTGAACAACCATTATGTTCATTTGAACTGTCTTCCTTCTCAATGTTATGGGCACATCGGGAAGGATCCCTAAAGGTCGACTGGTTCCTTTATCAAAGCCTGTCAGATTTCTCATCTCAGGAAATAGCGATGGCAAACCAAGCGCTTTCCAAGCAATAGAGGAAAGGATACTCACAGAAGCCCCCTCATCTATGATGGTACCAGCCATGACCATTCTATATATTTGAACGATAATTCGGAATGGTACACTTGCTGGTAAACAGGGTCTGCCTAGTTGATTCCAGTTGAAGGAGACAACTAGGTTGCTTGGAGGTGGGACCGAGTAGACGGCCGGGTATGGCTCTGACGAACTTCCTTCCTACGGTAAAGGAATGGGTAGATTGCCCCCATGTTCATCGGAGTCTGTGTTGATGAAGAGAATTTGGACGGTGTCATCTTTGTTCTCTTCAGTGACTGTATCATCCGAAGATAAAACCTCTGAAGGCAAGACCGGGTCAACTGCTGCCTCGACCTTTTGACTTTCGTCTGGTATGGATTCAAACGGTTTATCTTCAATGATAGGCGCTTCAGCCGACCACTTGAGCGGGCCAGCTGGATTCTCAACTAGCGACCGACTCGGCAAGAGTTTTTTATATCCAGGAGGAAGTCGTAACGGTGAAACCAGACGATCATCCAAAACTCTTTTCGCTTCGTCTAAGAAGGGACAATGGTGGACGACATGATTTCCTTTGCACAGTTTACAAGGAAATCTAGCTTTCCCTTTTTGTCCTGGGGCTTCACTTTCGCTAGTTGACGGTGTGCTTTCAACATGATCATCAGAGGTTGATGACACCGGATTGTGCAAACGAGGAGACCAGTCCCTTAGTATTCGAGGGATGCAGGGACAATCTCTGTGAAAGTGGTCTCCTTTGCAAATGACACATGGAGATTTAGGCCTGGTCGGTGCAGTGTGTGGATTTTCGTTAGACGACACTCGTTTTCCCCCATTCACCTTTGGCTCCTTCTTCTTCTTCTCTTTCTTCTTCTTCTCCTTCTTCTCGTTAGGAACTTGACTCTTGGCTTTGCCAGCCCCATCAAGCAAAGAGGAAGGAGGAGAGGAAGAATTAGAGGAAGTAGAAGGTTGGTGGGCAACTCTGGACTCGTCTAATTGCTGATTCGATTGTTCAGGAATGGTGGTGTTCTAAACGACATTGGTTGAGAAGAGCCATACTGGCAAGCCAATTGTCAGTCCTGGAAGCGACAATGTGGCCATATGGGGTGCACCAACATCTCCCCAAGAGGAGAAGGGACTAGGATTTCCACCAAGGGGAATTCCTTGGTTGGTGGAATCCATTTTCTCAACCTAAGATCAACGTAGGAAAAGGGTATGAATATTCTGTTTAAAATAAATTTTTAGACGCTTTGACACAACTTGTTTTTTCAGTTTTTAAGAGTCGAGAAAAAACAAAAGATGACTCTAGTCTCCTTCGATTTTTAATGAGCCTGAAGTGACAAGTGCTGAGATGGACCTTTTCCTCTAAGGAGTCTGAAAAGGAACGAAAGGGACTACTCTGGAGATCTAGGTAGAGGGAGTACCAAACCAATCGCAAAACTGCAGAATACTTTTTACGGTACAACAGTCAATCTTCCCGAATGCTGTGTTCGATGCATTGCGATCAGTAGGGCGGCCGACACGGCTTCCTATGGATAAAAGGTTCTCAGCCTATAGGGGTCTCCCAATATATACTCAACGGTACATGGGAGCACAAGTCCGTACTGGCACTTATCGTCTCAAAGTGGAGGAATCACCCAACCATCAGTCAGGACAACAGTTACCAGGCTTTACGACGCCGGAATACGTCTCTAGCCTAGACCTCTAAATGTTGTGCGTTAAGTTCCAAAGCGTTGTTAGATTCATTCAATTTATTTTAAGTTGATCTTTCTTATGAAGTTTGCCTTTTGGGTTCACCATGAGATGTAGATGTAATTCCTAAAATGCAATCTAAAGATGATAAGCAAACTTTTATCTCTTTTCAGCAATGAAAATCCTAGCTACAAGGGGAAAAGAAAGACACAATCTTTTCTCAAAGAGCAAAGAGCACACTATAAATGCACTTTTCCTAAATCAAGCCAAACAGACTGTCAATATGAAAATGCACATGTGCATGTATTTTTTTTTCACTTTCTTAATATTGATGCCTAAAAAGAAAGTTGATGTACAAATCTGAATTTGCTTTCAAGTGACAAACACAAACAAGCTTCTTTTCGAAATCAAAAGGTAGAGATGATTACGACACTTTATGATTTTGAAATAAATACTCGTTTCGACACTAGAAAGTCACAAATTCAAACCAAAGGCAAAAGTAAAAGCATAATCGACTGTCAACAGCAGATAAACTTTCTCCTAAGATCAAAATCGACACTTACGACAGATCTAAATCAAAGGACGACAGTATGACTATTCTACTTTTTCAATGGAAAACTGTAAATGATGTAACAAACACACAAAAACATCTACAGTCTTTTTGTACAAAGGAGGTGGAATTAAGGCAAAGAAAAGGGGTTTTAAACAGACACACACACTGATCACAGGCTGCAAAAATCAGAGACAAAACTGAAACAATGAAGCAAAGAACCTCAGCTGCACAAGGCTAGGCTGATCAGTGCACCTGTTACACAGAGAAACTGGATTGCAGTGCAGGTAGCCCTCTCGGGAACTGCGTTGAAATGCAGAATCTCTTCACAGAGCCTGCTCTGTGGCAGAAACGAGAATTCTATCCGGGTTCTGGGTCACGGTTTGCAGTTTAATCTATGGTTTTTGGCCGAATAAAAGCAATCAGTAATGCACAATCAGAGGGTAGATTTGAAAGAGGTCTAAGAGCTATCACAAAGGGTAATCAGATCATTTGTGAATCAGCTGTTCAAATCATAAACAGATCCAGTGAATGGATTGAAGTAGCAGATGTCTACTTTGCATTTGTTAATGGCAAATGCAGTTTGATCACTACTTCTCAGTTTATGAAACAAACAACAAGAGAAACACAAACAAACTAACTAGACACGATCCCCAGTGGAGTCGCCATTTTGTTATCGGGAAAAGTGTCTATTCAGAACGACCCTATCCCACTAAGGTGTGACGGTGACCTTAGAAACAAACAGAGAAAACTACTTTCATGTTCTTATTTATGAACTATAAACGAAGAGGAATAGGATGAACCAACCTGTGTCTTGCGCTAGTCCTTTGATCCAATCTCTCTCCTCTTTGACAGCTTCCAGCTACCTGCTCCCTTACTTGCCCAGCTTCACCAAGTTTCTATAAGATCACAGAAGAAGAAAACTACACAAAGACATGGATTTATATTCATAAATAGCTTAGGATCAGATTTAAGCTAAACATGCAAATATAACAAACATCAATGGTACACAAGCATGTAGGAGAAACTCAAATAGTTTTATTGATATAACAAGAAGATCCAGGAGGAGTTACAACCGATGATTCCTAGTCCAGCATCAACCTCCCAGCAAAGGAGTCCCCTCTTCACCTCCAACAAAGCATAAATCATCCAATACTCTGATATCTATCTCAAAACCAACAACAATTCTCTGCAATGTACAAAATTCCAGCCTCTGGATCTCTGGGATGAGGGATCCATATCTAGATGTATGCAAAGAGGATGAGTCAGCTTATGATTTGACTAGTGGATTCTCTCTGTCAGTTCTTGCTTCCACTTGGAGACTGAGAGCCTCTTACTCATCCTTGGTCGAACTTAGTGAGGCAAGTGTCATTGGGGAAGATTCTGGAAGCTTCCATTGTTTGTCCACCTCGTGGAATGATACTGCCATTTGTCATTTCCTGCTCAACGCACCCTGGTAGTGCATTTAGGTGCGTTGCAACGCACCTAGCTAGTGTACTTAGGTGCTATGCAACGCAGCTAGCTAGTGGAGCAGCTAAAATGATCTTGATTTGACTGATTCTGAGCAGTTTCTGGTGGAGAACCTCTGGGAGAAGCTGTAATTTGTTGAACTTGTTCCTTTAGGGGCTGGAACAACACTTTTAGGGACTTAGGATCCCTTGGTTTATGAACATTTCATGCTTAGAGCTGTAAGGCACAAAAATGTCTATAACAGTATGATTTGAGATGACTCTGACAGTGAACAACTCTTCCCTTTTGTCTTCATTTGGAGTGTTGTTATGACTATTTGAGGAACTAGTACTTTCAACATGTTGACCTTTCAAACCCATAGCTGTAATTTTTGTCTCATCTCCTAAATCTGACCCTAAGTATTTTTCAGCTATGGCAACAATTTTTCCCTTCTCTTTGGCTTTCAATCTATCTGGTTTTAATTCTATATAAAGTTACCAACAATGGTCTTCATCATGGCCAGTCTTTGAATAGCTTTTGCATGTGAGTTTTCCCTTCCCTTTTTTGATACTTTCGTTCTTCTTTCCCTTCCATTTTCCTCCCTTCTTTTTTCGCTTACCCTCACTTTCACCTTTATCCTCTATGTTTTGTTTTCCCCTTGCTTCAAGATGCGTGGCTTGCACACATACTTCATCTAAGTTGCTTGGGTTAAAAAATATGATAGGATGTTACAAATAGGAATGTAAACCTCCAATATATTTCAAGAGTGTGTCTTGTGAATTCAAGTTTACTCCCAACAATAAATCCCTCTTTCTAAACTCCTGAGTGTAGTCTTGGATATTTTGGCCTTTTAGTTGCGTAAAGTTTTGCCAACTCATGATTGATTTTTGCATATAGGATAATAGATAAAATTGTTGTTTAATGGAAGAAATGAATTCAATCCAAGAAATGGAAATCTTACCATGGATTCACATTTCCTTTTGTGTCTTTGCCTCCCACCAAACTAATGATGCTACTTCTAGCCTTAGCAAAGCCAGCTAGATCTTGGTATCATCCTCTTGTAGATTCTAAATTCTGTAGTATACCTCCAATTGATGTATCCAGTTGTCTAGTTTTTCAGCATTATCCTCTCCATTATACATGGGAAGTTTGAATTTTATGTCCAATTACAGTAATGGAGTTTTTCCTTTTGGGGTTTTTGAATGAGTATGGGAAGTGGTGGTAGTGGAAGATGATGTTGTGTGAGGTAGTGAAGATGATGAGGAATATGATGAGGATGGTGGAGATGGAGGTGGACTTCCACCATTCCCTTTAGAGTCCTTCTTCTCATCTTTTTTTTCCTCTGAGCTTCCTTCTCCATGTGGAGGTTTATAACTCTCTCAAACCGTTTTGGTGTTCCTCTCTTCATAGAGGACTTTAACCATCTCAGTCAAAGTATAGAAAGATTTCTCAAATTCTTCCTCTTCTGAAGAGGGACCTCTAGGCTCTCTTTCTCTAGAGATAATGGCTATGGATTTAGGCTCACAAAATTGTACTGATTGTACCTCTTCAATCTCAATTGAAGGAAAAACTTGAGGAATTTCAAGTGCATATGGATTTGGAACTTTGGGTGTTCAAGATTGTGGCCTTGTGCCTCTCTTTCTTTTGGGAATTACCTTAGGAGTTGCAACCAATAGATTCCCGTCTCCTCTTTGTAACTTTAGCCTTGTAAGAATCACAATTTTACAACCATTAAACCTTTCAAGCAAATCAAGCAAGCAACCTTGTGCTCCGATACCAACTTGATTTGAAATTGATTGCTAGTTAATGATGTGCTAGTACCATTTCCAGATATAAAATTTTCTTTTCTTTGGTTTGCTTATCCATAAAGAGTTTATCCATGAGCATGTGATTGTCAATTCATCTAACTTGGTGAATGTTATACAAAAAAATGACCTCATCATCAACTCAGAGGTGAAAGACAGCATGACTAAAGCAAATACCACAATTGCAAGCCTTGACTCCACACTAACGCTTGTTGCACACTGAGAACCTACTTTATAAAGCTTGTTACCAAGCCTAAGGGTACGTTAGTGACCCTGCTAACTCAAGTTGTTAGACCAGGGGCAGCATTAGTGAAACTAAGAGAAGTTTGGTGGATCAAACCAACAAATCTGCTCACAAATATCTAGATATTTATCCCTAAATTTGCTCAAGAAAAGCAAGGGAGTTCCCAAAAATCAAACTATTTGGGGAAATTCCAATCTGAAAAAGAAGGAAAATGGGAAAGAGCTGTAAAATAGAGCAGGTTCATTGATTTTGCCCTAATGAACTCTATAAGAGCTTGGAAACCCTAACTCGATTGCTACATAAGCAGTGAGAGGGCCATTCTGAAAGGGTTCAGAACATTTGAAGGGATAGCCTACTAAGCTATTGTGAACTGTCACATACTTGAAGAAGTGAGCTGAAAGAGAGAGAGAGAAGCAGAAGGGGAAAAGGAAGACTGATATAATGGATGGTTGTAATCACTCTTCCATTATTAATACAGAACTACAGTTGTGTTCCCTACTCCATGGTGTCGGTAACCTTTGTTCATTAAGTTGTTCATTCGATACTTGTTTAGATGAGTAGTTTAGTTGTATGCAAATAGATGTTCATTGTGCATTCTTATATTGGTTTTCAAGATTGTATGCTTTGATTGTGCTTTCCTTTCCTTTGCGCAAGAATTGATTTGGAGTCAGCTTTAAAGGAGTTCTTCTTGGCTGCATTGCGATCTCCAAACAAATCTAGAAGGAGATTTGAGGTAATCCTCTTTCCATACTTTGTTAACTAATATTTGATAGATGAACATGTGTATAACTTGGTAGCTTCTACAGATAATCTTACAGTCTGTGTAAGGTCCCAGGAAGGCCTTTGAGGGTAGTTTTCATTCTCCATACACATTGCATTTTACCCCATAGCAGAATTGGTGACTCTGCTAGGGACTATACATCTAGTTCCCGATTTACCCAGACTCTTCTCCTTTTTCTCTTCCTTCCAAGAGCTCCCTATTCTTCAACAATCCTTTTTCTGATCCACGAAATATCTTGCTGCATGCTACTAGTATACATTCATCTAAGAAACTGATCTTGAAAACCCTTGTTGTGATAGATTTCCCACACTAACACAGGATACCAGGCTACACAGAGCTTTATAAAGCACTATGCCTGTGTACAGGGAGCATTAGTGGCCCTACTAACTCTCTGTAGCCACTGTTACAGAGCACTAGTCTCCCTTTGCCTTGATTTCCAGTAGTATCTGTGAACCAAAATGGATGGAAAATCTTCTCATGGGCTAAAATAAGATCTGTAACTATATTATGTCAGCAAAATTAGTGTCATAGAAATTTATTTTTAGGAAAAAGTTTTGGTTTTTCTCTCTTAAAAAACATCTCTTCTGAAATAAAGACTGATAATTTGTGTTCATCCTTCTGTTTAAATAGTTGTGAATTGCTTCATTTTGGTTTTTAGTAGTTGTTAGGAAATATTGGAAAAGAATCTTTTGGTTATGCATGTGTTGAAATACTATAGATGCACAGACGAATCTATAAATATGCGAAAAATATGAATATGTAGAATACAACTTGTATGCATCAAATTGAAAAAAAATAAAAATCAAAGCATTGTTTCTACATGATTTATTGAGTCAAAAGTCTCACCATATTTCATATGTCAACACCCCTACCGAAGACAATAATCAAGTACACATAAAATTTACATTAAAATAAATTAGTTACTCTTTTGAGCAAACCAACATTAGCTAGGCTAGGATCTTGGGATAAGCATGTGAGTGAACTACCTGAGGTCAAAAACCAAACCAGTGTCATTAACGAGTGAAAAATTCCTTCTGCACTTATACTACCGGGACCACTCTAGTAAAAGCGGAGCGAAATACGAGACAACATCGGACTGTAATTGAAGGTAGCTTGCCT
Organism: Pinus tabuliformis; assembly: GCA_031772625.1. Taxonomy (NCBI): domain Eukaryota; kingdom Viridiplantae; phylum Streptophyta; class Pinopsida; order Pinales; family Pinaceae; genus Pinus; species Pinus tabuliformis. The sequence continues at coordinate 778,079,288 of CM062820.1, read as the reverse complement.
TCTCTTACAAATCCTTTGGGCATTCTATGTATTGGGGGTCCCTTCGGGGATTTCGGAACTGAGTCAGTGACTCAGGTATCCTGCCCACACAACGTGATGTCTATGAATATGTCCCCCCCGATGGTGTCCATGATCTGAGGTATCTCTAGTGGCCAAACTTATAGGGACTTACATAAGGTGACTAGGATGGGCTGTCCTGGTACCTAACACGGACGGATCTACTCTGTCTTCAGTTTTTGGGAGGGTACTCGTCTTCACGAGAGTACTTGGACCCTCAATCTGAGGTTCAAGCAAAGCTCTAGAGTAATCGTAATCGTACATTTGGCCATCCTTCTCTGTTATTCATTGAGATACTGGGTTTCATCTCCGGTGATCGATGCTTATCAAGCGAGGTAATTTCCCTCTGTTTGCTGATTGATCCATTTAGTGTATTTTTTATTCTTATTTAGGTACCTGAGTGCTATCATTTGAGACTTTAAAGAATATCACAATAAAAATTTATCGATAAAATTAACGGTCACCGTGGCTACATCCAGCCCTCATCATCACTCCAGTCGATTGTTAGGACTTCCTCCACTCATTGTGGAAGATCTGCCGAGTTCCACTAAATCAGATTCCCTATCTTCGGGGGATTAGTCTCCTAGATCTCACATGAGATCTGTTTGGACAATCGACAATTCAAGTTTGCCGGAGGATTTCTTCACTGAGGGAATCTTCCCCCCTTTAATCCTCCACTCACGAATACGTTGGAACCTATCTTGGCTCCCGTGGTACCTATACTTCCTACTTCGGTAGTTGGAACATTTCCATCTATCCAATCGATGACTAACGGGTTGTGTAAATTTAGGGACACTTTTGGTCCTTCACCACTCCCCCAGTCGACAGTCATCACAACACCGGTAATGTGGAATCCCACTATCCCATTTGTCCCAAGTACAACCACTCACATGACACCCTCTATGAGTGGAACCCAGCAGATGCTAGGTTCCACTCCTATGGTGCCAAACTGCATACCTTCGACAAGTGCCACATATAGTGCTCCATATAACGCTCAATGCGGCATTATGGGCATGGTTCCCATTTACCAAAAACATGGTTGACCACCAATGTACAGATCAAACCCCCAGATTCATATACCTAGGGGGGTTCCCAATATGCACACGCTGATAGGGAATGTAACAGTTCCCCCTCTATTCTCAGGCATGCATGGTTAGTCTCTAATTGACATGAGCATTCCCACTATCAGTCAATCAAGGCCAAATGATTAGTTCTATGTCGGGCGAGAATCCACAAGGGGTTCCCAACCAGTCCATGGGGGCACCCTACTCACAGACTCAAATGAGTCAAGGGGGCACCGCTTATACTGGGGGAAATTCCATACCCCAGTATCAAAATACTCATGGAAATCCACTCTACAACACCATATCGCAAAGCAACTGCTACACCACGCAACCCATGTACACCATGGGGAACCAAACGATGGGAGGAGCGCAAAGCTCCTCAAGTCATTCGTCATCACCATGGTCTGAGTTGGGGGCACCTAACTCTCTACCTTTCTTGGTAACGTTGGATATACTCGACTTATACAAGTTGACAAACAAACCCATCTATCACAACTTACAATGGCCACCGATCCCGCATAAAATACCAACGGACATCCCAAAGTTCGATGGAAAACAAGGGGAGGATCCAGGCACCCATATCACCACCTACCATCTCTGGTGTGTTTCAAACTCTATGGTGGATGATAGTGTCCGGTTACGTCCTTTTCCCCGCACCCTCACTGGAAATGAAGTGAAATGGCATATTGAGTTACCACGTGCGTCAGTAAACACCTTTGACACTTTAGCGATGAAATTCCTAAAGCACTTCCAATTACCTATCTGCTATGAGACTGGGATAGAGCTCCTCACTTCATTTCGTCAGGATACCACCACCCACATATTTGATCATATTCATGAATGGAAACGTAGGTGGAGGTTAGTAAAAGCTCCCATCGCAGATTTTCTCTTAACGAACTGGTTCTGCAGGTCCTTAATTCCTCAAATTGCTAGAGATGTCGTGCTAGGTGGTGTGGTCACAGAAGACCAATCCATATGTCGTTCCCAACACTTAGATCTGATATATTCATAGTCTGGCACTCTTTATGACACAATCTCTAATGCTCCTGGTAACCCCAATGCTTCCACCACTCAACACCTGGGAGTGCCGCTGATCTCATACTTTAGGGGGCATCTTATATACAACAAAATGACCTCCTCATCAACTCAGAGGTGAAAGACAACATGACTGAAGCAAACACCACAATTGCAAGCCTTGACTCCACAGTAACGCTGGTTGCAAACTAAGAACCTAATTTATAAAGCTTGTTACAAAGCCTAAGGTTGCATTAGTGACCTTGCTAACTCAATTTGTTAGACTACGGGTAGCGTTAGTGAAACTAAGAGAAGTTTAGTGGGTCAAACCCACGAATATGCTCACAAATATCTAGATATTTATCCCTAAATTTTCTCAAGAAAAGCAAGGGAATTCCCAAAAATCAAACTATTTGGGGAAATTCCAATCTGAAAAAGAAGGAAAATGTGAAAGAGCTAGAAAATAGGGCAGGTTCATTGCTTTTTCCCTAATGAACTCTATGAAGAACTTGGCAACCCTAACTTGATTGCTACATAAGCAGTGAGAGGGCCACTATGAAAGGGGTCAAAGCATTTGAAAGGATAGCCTACTAGGCTATTGTGAACTATCACATACTTGAAGAAGTGAGGTGAAAGAGAGAGAGAGAGAGAGAGAGAGAAGAAGAAGGGGAAAAGGAAGACTGATACAATGGATGTTTGTAATCACTCTTCCGTTATTAATACAGAACTACAGTTGTGTTCCCTACTCCATGGTGTCGGTAACCTTTGTTCATTAAGTTTTTCATTCGATATTTGTTTAGATGAGTAGTTTAGTTGTATACAAATAGATGTTCATTGTGCATTCTTATATTAGATTTCAAGATTGTATGTTGTAATTGTGTTTGTCTTTCCTTTGTGCAGGAATTGATTTGGAGCTGGATTTGAAGGAGTTCTTCTTGGCTACATTGCGATCTCCAAAAAAATCTAGAAGGAGACTTGAGGTAATCCCATTTCCATACTTTGTTAACTGATATTTGATAGATGAACATGTGTATAACTTGGTAGCTTCTACAGATAATCTTATAGTCTGTTGAAGGTCCCAGGAAGGCTTCTGAGGGTAGTTTTCATTCTCCATACACCGTGCATTTTACCACATAGTAGTGAAATTTAGTGTTTTGCATGAGCTTAAAAGCATGAATTTAAATGGCTGAACAACAACATATAAAACCATATCAAGCACAAATAACAGAGCTCAATACACAATTTTTTTTGAAGGAGTTCACCCCTGCTAGGCTACATGTCCTTGGTCCAGCTTCATAGTGTGGGCCTTTGTATTAGCTTCAATAGTGCTCAAATTGTTGTTACATGCATTCAATGCTCTTTAAACCTATTCCAATGAGTTTAAAACATTCAAATCTATTATAAATGACTATTTGTTTACTCAATTTGGTTACTAGCTGCTCTGGGAATGGCCTCCAACACTTGATGGCCCTAGGCTTCAAAAATCTTCAAGTGACAAAAAACACCTGTAAATGACCTCTTCTACCTCTACAACCTACTCCAATTAGTTCCTAGCATGCCATTTAGCCAAAAATTAGTATTCATTTTCTAAATTTGGTTGAGAATTTCCTCAGTTATGGCAAAACTAATTTTTCCTACATTTCCTCCACCAAATCTGGAAGAACTGCCAGTTAAATTTCCAAAATAGGAATTCCGCCATAGTTGGAGGCACCACCGAAACTACCGCCAGACTAAACTCCAATTAATTAAGGTTAAATGGAGTTAATGGCACTAATCACGCTTAACGTTGGTCCTCGATCACATGTTTGAGATCGCATAGAGAGGGGGCTGGCCCCTTCCTCTCACTGTTGGTCAACAATTAAGGCTTTAAATAAATGTGCGCGGCCTCTCCTTTCAATTGTGTGCTTTTGGCTTAACAGTAATGCTTTGGAGTGGGGTGGGGGAGGTCGTGGGTTCCATTCCTACTCCCTCTGCTCCTCATTTAATTTTGCCAATCAAAACTTACCATTTAATACTTGCCTTCGAACTTTGGTTAACGCAGCCATAAAATTTGGCATTTAAATCAGGAAATGCGCATATACCTTAGGTTTAATATTTAATATTTAAATTAATATATCATATATATATATATATATATATATATATATATATATATATATATATATATATATATTAATTATATTATAATATATATTTTAAAGAAATCATATAATATAACATAATAATTATATATATATAATATATATATATATATATATATATATATAATCATATTTAAATAAATAAATAAAATCAATTTCACCTTAAAGGCCAATTAGGAAATTTCACCTTCCCTGAGACAAACTGGTGAATCTGGAGGTGACACTTGTCACAACCCCATTCAGTGAAAACTAAAGAAGATTCCCCTTGCTGGCTGGACTTCCATGTCATCATTCTATCCCATTCTGCAATTTTTTTAGCTATTTAGGAAAACGAACAACATGTGTTTTCTCCTTCATCCAAACTCCATTTTTGATGAAACAAATTGTATTACGATATTCTTGACAAGATGAACGAAACCATATAGTTTTCGAGCCAATCTAAGAACTTTTAATTTTTAGCTAAAATACTGATCCCTAATCAATTTGAAACAAATGAATCATAGCTTTCAGCTCCTCCTTCATTCATTATTTCTACTTGTAACTCATATAAGTATAGAAATACTTAATGCCTCAAGCTCTATGTGTTAGGTGTAGAACATTTGAAGCCTTATTCTCTATGTGATGAGTTGCTCCTTATCTTTGTCCTCTCTCATCTGCTCTACAAAAGCTTATTAAGCTGTAAGAATTTGAAACACTTGACCTCGACTATTTTTATGCTTATTTCTGAGATCTGAACCCGTGAAGAAGTACCAAAAATCCATGTCTTATTTCTTTGGATAAATGAACCAATCCATCTCCTATATATATATATGTGTGTATCTATAGAACCTAATTGATGTCTCTAGTTTCCTATAAACCATTTGAGACACACCAATCTAGATGTGGCCAGGCACTAGTCTTGTAAGTAATCCAAGGTTGTCTCTAGGAGCTACAACATCTTTTCGCCTCGTTATCAGGGAATGTATTGAAGGAATTTTCCCCTGGGATATGACATGCTGAAAAATCTTTGTTTAGGTGAGCGAAGTTTGTTCTGATTTCATTCAGATCACCTTGGCGATTCCACACCCCCCTCATTATCATTCATAACCTGGATTTTAAAAGGCCTCATACTCGCTCAGATACATCCCAACAAAAATCCCCCTTTGTATTTGATCCAGAAAAGTTGATCTTCAAGAAATTTTGGAAAAATAAAGCATCCCCTGAATCTGTGACCATCTCACTAGCCTTTGAAGTTCCCTCATCTAGTTCTCAGCTAGTTGCTACTCATTATTCAGGGCTTTCTCCAAAGGCCCCGACATACCCTCTTTCCCCTCTAAACATTGTGGTATTCACCCCACTCCCTCCAACAAATTTTAACCCCCCTCCACTAGTCTAGATGGCTCTTCCAGGCTTTCTTCTAAATAAGTATGCACCTCTTGATCTATCTCAGCCCTTGAGTGAAATTCCCCAAGACTACTTAAAGCATATGCCTAGGTTCAATGGGGAAGATGATAACAAAGCACAAGGTCACATTGTAACCTTCAGTGCTCTTTCCGAGAACATAAACATGGAACAACTGGATGTGGTCATGAGACTTTTTGTACAATCCCTCGTGGATAGGATAGAAAATGGTTCAAATCCATATCCAATGCCTCCATCACTACATGGGAGAAACTTGAAAAATCTTTCACCCGGAAGTGGGGAGAAAAGAGGAATCATGAGTACCTCCTCACTGAGTTTAATTCCATAATAAAAAATAAGGAGGACACTTTAGAATTCATCAAAATATTCAATAAGAAGTTCAATAACCTGCCAGCTGACATAAAGCCTCCTCCAGCTACAGCTCGCATGGTGTTTCTGGGAGCCTTTGACTCTGACGTTGGCTTTACCCTGAGAGAAATGAAGTCTACCACTCTAAACAAACTTCAGATTGATTCTCTCGAAGTGGAAGAAAATTTGGCTTCATCATGGAAGTCAAGGGAAAAGAAAGAACCTACTGAACCCAAAATAAGAAAAGAAGAGGCATCCTCCTCTGTTCGAGATGGAGAATCATCAGACCCGAAGTGGGATGATTTAGAAAAAATCATCAAGATTTTATCACAAAAGTTTGGAAAGCTCGAAATTGAGAACAAGAACCTCTCCAGGCAGAATGCTCAAGTCAAAAACCGGGGCTATAACCCACAATATAGAAGGCCTCCACTGCAACTACTTCCAAGGGAAAGAAAGGAGCAACTTGATTAGATCCCTCATCCCTTATACTTGGAAGATGGTCCCGATGAACAATCGTCAGATACACAGGAGATGCAGGAAATATATATGCTAGTTTTGCTGAAGAAGAACATGAGAATATGGCTCACTAGGAGGCTAGTCATCATAGAGAAGCAACAACAGAGGAGGAAGATATGGATTATTATTGCAAATAGTTTGTAGAGTTCATGCAAACACAACCACAACGTAAGTATAATCTAAGATCTTCAAAGAAGAGGATGAGAGAACCAAAACAACAAGGGGAAGCTGCTCCCCAAGTGGTTCCTCCAACACCAGACAAAGGGAAAGGTAAGCTCCATCCTGACCCACCCAAGATAAGGGTCTCTAAAAATAAGGACATAAATGGTCCTAAGGGGCAGACAGAAAAGGAGGCACTTGTTCTGCTGACAACTACCAATAGGAAGGGATAAAGAACGGAGCCAGGAGATACAGAAAAGGCCCAACATACATTCATTCTCTAGAAGGAGATGCAAAAGGTAAAAATTCATGTTCCTCTAACTGAGCTTCTGAAGAAACCTCATTACAAAGCTCAAGTCTCTCATGCATCCAAAAACCTCTACACCATCCCATGATAGTTTGAACCTTCAAGAGGAGAGGCCCATGGTTGTTTTTGGGCCACATGTGGAAGAGTTGGACACTTCTACTACACCTTTCTATGTGACTTTGGTGATCCATGACCTTTTGTTGCATAATTTCATGCTAGATTTTGGGGCCTCACACAACCTCATGCCACTATCAGTAATGGAACAACTGGGTTTAGAGATCACTAGACCATACAAGGACCTGTACTCCTTTGACTCCAAGAGAGTCAAGTGCTTAGGCATGATAAAGGATCTGGTGGTAAACTTGGCTCAGATCCCAGTGAAGAGTGTGGTAATGGATATAGTGGTGGCTGATATACCTCCTCACTTTGGAATGCTATTATCCAGATCTTGGGGTTCCAAGGCGGGTGGCTTTATTAAGATAGATATGACTTATGCCACCATTCCCACTTTTGGAGGTGAGGAAAGGAGGCTATACAAAGAATCCAGGTTTGTGAAAACTATGACCCAAAATAAAGGCTTAGAAAACTCCCCAGTGCATGGGAAGGATAGCGGCATCTCCTTTATATTCCTAGAAGAGGATGAGACCTTCCTAGAGGAAACATCAGTACACCTGACAGGGCAGTCAGAGCACTTGCGAGCAAATGAAAATGAAGTATGGAAATTATACTTTGATGGAACAAACTCAAAAGATGGAAGGGAGTTGGAATAATGTTGTTATCTCTAGAATGAAGCATGATACCCCTCTCATTCAAGCTCGAATTTTGAAGAAACCAACAATGTGGTGGAGTACGAAGCATTTCTCCTGGGGTTACAAACGGAAAGAAATATGAACATTGAATGCCTATCGGTCTATGGAGACTATGAGCTAATCGTAAGGCAGATCTGAGACCAATGCCAAGCCAAACACCCCAGGCTAAGGACATACCAAAATGAAGTGTGGGACATAATCGAAAATTTCTCCCTAGCCCTTAACATCCAGTTTCTACCCAGGGAAGAAAATAGGATGGCGAACTCTCTTGCAGTAGCTGCAAGCACTTTCAGGTCCCCACATAATCCACTCCTCAGATATGAGATAGAAGTCAAACACATGGCTTCAGTATTTGATAATGTCAAACACTAGCAAGTATTCAAAGATGATGAGCAGGTGAAAAGATTCATAGAAGTCGTTGGGGAGTTTTCCCACTCCACCATTGATCAAGAAGAAGAAGAAGTAGAAAAAGAAGCCACTTCATGGAAAGACATATTGGTTGGGAAAAACATTTTGCAAATAAAAGGGAACACTATTCCTCATGGACTCGTTCCACTAGAAATAATTTTCAATAAAGACGACATAGCTTCCAAAAAATTCACCCCAAAGAAAGATGAGAAATTTGAAGACTACAACATCGGATCAGAGGAGGAACCCTAGACGATCAGGCTGTCTAAAAGGAATCCCTCGACAATAAAAACGGAGATATTTATATCTATTCAAAACTTACAACGATGTATTTTCTTGGTCTTATGATGATTTGAAATCATTTGATACTAATGTCATTCGGTGTAAGATTCCTCTAAAGAGTGGGATAAAGCCATGAAAACAGAAACTCAGACAAAAGAGTCCTCTTACTCCCCTCCATTGAAAAGGAGGTAAGGAAGTTGCTATAGGCCAAGATCATAGTACCTTTAATATACTTTGAGTGGGTGCTAATTTGGTCTCGGTCTGGAAAAAGAATGGAGAGATAAGGCTATGTGTGGACTTTCGAAATTTAAATAGGGCGCCTCTAAAAGATAACTTCCCTTTGCCCAAGATGTATAATATATTGTAAAAGGTAGTGGGTGTAGCCAGAATGTCTATGATGGATGGATTCTCCAGGTCTAACCAAGTGGCAGTCCACTTTGAGGATCAAAAAAAGACTACTTTCACCACCCTGTGGGGAACATTCATGTACGCCCACATGCCATTCGGGTTGATAAATGCAGAGGCCACATTTCACAGAGTTATGGATATAGCTTTTGTAGGCGAGAAAAATAAATTCATGGTAGTCCACTTAGACGACATCACAAAATTTTCTAAGATTGATGAAGAGCATCTCCTCCATTTAAAGCTCACCTTCGAGAAGTGCAAGAGGTATGGCCTCTGTCTGAATCCTAAGAAATTTCAGTTCGTCCTGAGTGAGGGAAAACTGCTTCAACATATAGTAGTGGAAGAAGGAGTAAAGATTGATCTTGAATGAGTCAAAGCCATCAACCTTATTCCCTTGCCCAGTAACAAGAAATAAGTCCAAGCCTTTTTGGGGAGGATAAATTTCTTAAGGCAATTCATACCCAAATATGTTGAGATAGTCAAAGGTATTACAGAGCTGCTTAAGAAGGAGAATGGAGTTAAGTGGAGCTCTCTCCCCCATGATTATTTCACTAGGATCAAAGAAGGTTTGACTGAGGCCCCATTGCTAGTCAGCCTCGACTATTATGTGCCTTTCTACATATTTTCTTTCGCCTCTCCACATACCATTGTTGTTGTGCTGTTACAAAAAAATAAAGAAGGTTAAGAGCAACCCATTTCATTTTTTATCCAATTCCTAAGGAATGCTGAGTTGAAGTATAATATATTGGAGAAACAGACCTATGCACTAGTCAAGGCGCTGAAGTCATTTCATATGTATGTGCTACAATCGAGAATCACAATGTTTGTTCCAACGACTACAGTCAAGGACATTATAGTGAAAGGAGACAACGAAGGAAAGAGGGGTAGGTGGATAGCTAAAATATAAGAATATGAGCTAGAAATAAAGCCTACCAAGTTCATCAAAGGTCAGGGGTTGTCCAAGATTTTATCTGAATCCAACTGGAAAGCTCTAGGCATAAGACTGATCATAGAGGAAGGAAAACCAGAGGATCACCAGAGCGGAATTAAAACATATGAGCATAAGATCTATGCCAAACATGAGGGATCACCTAGGTATAAAAAAATTGTTCATTACCTCTTATTCCTAAGATACCTGTTGGGATTGGATAGATATAAATACAAGAGTATGAGATTGCATGCGCAAAAATACATTATATTAATGGAAGTGAGAAAAATAAATTATAACACTAACACCATGCATGAAGAAATTTTTGGCCATTACCCTTCAAATATTAAGTAAAATTCCCAAGACACATGTATACAACGAACACCACTGACTCCAATAGTGGAGCATTGGTGCCACTAATTTCTCACAAAAATAGCTAACTTGTCCCTCTTATGCTTTATGGGAGAAGAAAATCTGAAAATTCCTTCACGTGTACAATGAGGGTGTATATATAACCAATGGTGTGATCCTTCACCTCCCTCGTGACTCTTTGACTACTTGTTATAGACATATTTGGGCACTGCAACCCCAATCACATATGTCCATAAACCAAGGGCTTATACGTCACTAAAAGTGTTGTTTCATACCCTAAAGGAGCAAGGTCAGCTGATTATATCATCTCCCAGAAGTTCTCCATGAAAAAATACTCAAAACTGGTCAAAGCACGACCATACAAACTGCCCAGTGCTAAGGGTGTGATGCATCTCACCTACCACATGCAAAAAGTGCGATGCATACTGGAAATCCTTTCTGTAAGGTATGATGAGTGAGAGCAGACAAATGGCACAAGCAATTTGCTAAGTGGAGACCCTGATAATCTTCTAGAAGCTGCTCATTTGACACTTGCCTCCCTAAATTCCCCCAAGGATGAATAAGAGATCATGAAATCTCCAAGTGGAACCAAGAACTATCAGAGAGATGACACTAACCAAAATCCCAGAAGCTGACTCACCCCCCTTCAAATATCTATATATGGATCCCTCATCCCAGAGATCCAAAGGTTGGAATTTGGTAATTCGCAAAGAAGTGTTGTTGGTTTCTCTTTGAAGACATTGTTGGGTGATCTTACTTTGTATGAGGTGAAGAGGGCTTTCAAGCTAGGAGGATGGCGCTGGGTCAGGCCAAGTGTTGTAATCCTCTCTTCTACTACTTTTATCAATAAAGCTATTTGAGTTTTCCTACATATTCTCATGTATCTCCAAATATTATGTTGATATATGCATTTGTATGGTCAATATATATCTGATCCTATATTGTTTATAGTGATAGATCTCTATGCTTTGATGGTATTATGCTGTTGTGATTCTACAGGTGCTCTTTGAAGTGGGACAAGTAAGGAAGCAGTGGTGATATTCTGTCGAAGGGGAAAGGAAACAAGCAAGGAGACAAGCGAAAAACTAAGGTTGGTACTCTTTGCTTCCTTCTCATCTATCTCTCGTAAAGGAAAGCACAAGTGACTTTAGTTTGTTTGTTTCTAAGATAACTACCTGTCTTAGTGGGACTAACAGTTCTGAATAGACACTAGTTTTCCCGGTAACAAAATGGTGACTCCGCTGGGGAGCAATTAGTTTGATTTCTTGTCTCTATTTGTTTGATTCATAAACCACAGGCGGAGCTTGAAGTTAAGCCAGCTAGCCTTCGAACTGCATTTGCTATGCAAGTGCAAAGTAGATCAACACTGCTTTAGTCAATCTCCGGGTTTGTTTATGAACTGAACAATTGACTTGCAAACATCCTAAGTGCCCTAGAAGTAGCTCAAGTAACCTCGTTAGATCAGCCCCTATACTTTGTGTTTATTGACTATCATTAGCTCGGCCTAAGTCCCTGAACTAAGCTATAAATTGTGACCAAAAACCAAGTTAACGTCTCGTCCCTGGACCATCGGACCTTCTTTTCTTGGCAATCTGGATGCATCGCACCTCCCATGTGCAGTAGGTGAGATGCATCCCTGTTTCCTTGTGTTACAAGTGCGATGATCAGATAAGACTGTTTCTGCCTCCAGATTTTGGTTTTTTCTTCACTGTCTTCAGCTTTATTCAGGAGTTTTGCTGTCCGTGATTAGTAGACCACTGTTGAAACCCCCTTCCTTTGCATCATACAACCTCCATTGTACAAATATTTGTGAATGTTTTTTATGTATTTTTCACCATTCACAGTTCTCATTTACAAAATGGTATCTTAATCAGACTGTCATCTTTTGATTTGAAAGTGTCACAAGTGTCGTTTTCAGTCAAGGAAAAGAATCCTTCTCTTTTTGATAGTTGATTACACTGTTACTCCTGTATTTGATCTGAATTAATAGTATTTCAAGTGTTGAAAGTAGTTTTCAATTCAAAATCGCAAAGTGTCGTCTTGTCTCCTTTTCGTTTTTTGAAAAGAAAATCATTAGTACTGTTGCTTTTAAAGAAGATATAATTCAGATTTGTACTTAGCATTCTTTTTTTCATTCACACATTAAGAAAGCGGAAAAAAAATACATGCATGTGCATTTGCATTTAGACTACTTGTTGATTTTGATTTAGGATAGTGCATCTAGTGTGTGCTCTTTGCTCTATGTTAAAAGGATTTCATTTCTCTTTCCTTAGTAGCTAGGATTTTCATTGCAAAAAGAAGAGTAAACGACTGTTTATCATCTTAGATTGCATATTTAGGAGTTGTATATCTATATCACGCAGTGAACCTTAAAGGAAAACTTTGTAAGAAAGATCAACTGTAAAATAAATTCAATGAACATAAAAACTCTTTGGAACCTAATGCACAACATCTAGAAGTCTAGGCTAGAGACGTATTCCGGTGTCGTAAAGCCTGGTAACTGTCGCTTTCATCGTAGGTTGGGTGATTCCTCCTCTTTGAGATGAAAAGTGCCAGTACGGACTTGTGCTCCCACGTACCATCGAGTATATATTGGGAGACCACAATAGGCTATATCCTTTATCCTTAGGAAGTCGTGACTGCGCCCTATCAATCGTAATGCACTGAACACAGCATTCGAGAAGATTGACTGATGTACTGTAAAAAGTATCCTACAGTTTTGCGATTGGTTTGGTAATCCCTCTATCTAGATTTCTAGAGTAGTCTCTTTCGTTCCTTTTCAGACTCCTTAAAGGAAAAGGTCCATCTGAGAACTTGTCACTTCAGGCTCATTAAAAATTGAAGGCGACTAGATTCATCTTTAGCTTTTTCTCGACTCTTAAAAATTGAAAAAGCAAGTTGTGTCAAAGCGTCTAAAATTTATTTTAATCGGAATAACGTCACTATTCCATCATTGATCTTAGATTGAGAAAATGGAGTCCACCAACCAAGGATTTCCCCTTGGGGGAAAACCTAGTCCTTTCTCCTCTTGGGGGGATGTTGGTGCACCTCATATGGCCACATTGTCCCTTCGAGGACTGAAAATTGGCCTGCCCGTATGGATTTTCTCGATCTCTGTCGTTCAAAGCACCATGATTCCTGAGCAATCAAATCAGCAACTAGAAGATATGAGAGTTTCCCCCCAACCTTATATTTCGTTTGTTTCTCCCTCTCATTATTCCTCTTCGCTTGGTGAAGATAGTAAAACTAAAAACCAAGTAACTGAGAAGAAGAAGAAAAGGAAGGAGAAGAAGAAGAAGGACCCAATGGCAAAAAGGGGCAACCGTGCATCGTCTAGCGAAATACACACACCGCACCATCTAGACCTAAATCTCCATGTGTCATCTACAAAGGGGACCATTATCATTGAGATTGTCCTTGCATCCCACGGATCTTAAGGGACTGGTCTCCCTGCTTGCACAATCTGGTGTCGTCAACCTCTGATGATCATGTTGAGAGTACACCGTCAACTAGTGAAAATGAATTCACCAGATAGAAAGGAAAATTTAAATTTCCTTGCAGACTATGTGAAGGCGATCATGCCCTCCACCGTTGTCCCTTCCTGGACGAAGCTAAAAGAGTCTTGGATAACCATTCTGTGTCACCGCAGTGACTCCCTCCTGGATACAAGAAACTCTTGCCGAGTCCATTGCTAGTTTAAAATCCGACTGATGCACCTTTGTTGTCGGTCGAAGCACCTATCATTAAAGATAAACCCTCTGAGTCCACATCGGACCAAAGTCAACAAGTCAAGATGATAGTCGACCCCATCTTGTCTTCAGAGGATTTACCTTCAGATGATACAATCACCAAAGAGAATGAGAATGACACTGTTCAAATTCTTTTCGTAAATACAGACTCTGACGAACATGGGGGAAATTTACCCGTTCCTTTACCATAGGAAGGAAGTTCATCAGAGATGTATCTGGCTGTTTATTAGGTCCCACCTCCAAGCAACCTAGTTGTCTCCTTCGATTGGAATCTACTAGGCAGACCCCGTTTACAATCTAATGTACCATTCTGAATCATAGTGAAAACTTACAAAATGGTCATGGTTGGTACCATCATAGATGAAGTGGATTCTTTGAGTATCCTTTCCTCAACTTCTTGGAAAGCACTTGGTTTTCCATCGCTTTTGCCTGAGATGTGAAATCTGACAGGCTTCGACAAAGGAACTAGTTGACTGTTAGGGATCCTTCCAAATTTTCATATAACTTTGAGAAGGAAAACCATTTATCTGAACGTAAGGGTAGTCCAAGGAACTTTAGATTACAATCTACTCCTTGGGGGTGACTACATTTATAGCATGGGAGCTATTGTTTCCTCACTCTTTTGAGTGATTTGTTTTCTGCATGAAGGAAGAGTGGTCCAGCTCGTAGACCAGCTTTCATTCCCCGATTCACACATAGATAATAGCCAAATGCCATCCCTAACAGGTCTTTTTCCGCAAGGAATGTCTCATCAATCTCCAGTCCATCCACCTGATGAATGTTATTGATTCGGTGGTTGTGACTGAAACCCAGGGGGCATACACCCTGGTCTGCTTCGATAGAAAAAATTTAGGTATAGGGTAGGTTTCCGTGAGGGATATATGACTAGTCTGAAACACCCATTCATTTAGGGAAATGGGATTAGATCGGAATAAGATACCTCTGTCAGAAGGTATGCCTTTCCCGATAGAACAAATGTTTTGTCTGCAAATTGAAGGGTAACCTGGGAAACTCTACTTCGCTATACCTGGGGGCATGCAAACCTTTTTGCATGAAAGTGAAAAGAGACCATTTATTTTCTTAGTTTGTAGGTTCTTAACCCTTTAAACTTGTAGGATTGGTCGTTCCTAGCTTACATAATAAAAGGATTCGAAGCATAATTTTGAATGGTGCAAGCTCCCTAAAAAATGAACCTATCGATGAGACATCCTTATTATACGACTGGCATGAGCAGTTTTACGCAAAGTTCAAGCTCGTTAAAAATTAAACCTAGCAAGGAGCTTATGTTCCACTAGAGTTTAAGCTCGTTCAAAAATGAACCCACCTCCGGTAAATAACCATTGTGAACGCATTATTATCAGCTTTTGAGCCTTGGTCATGTTCTTACTATCACCTCCACTCTGTTTTAGCCGATCATACACCTCCATTTGATTGTTTACCCCTTTTGAGGAACAACTGCGATGAGTGATTCTGTTAGCCATCTTCTTAACACTTCCGTGATTGGAAAGTTCCAACCCTCACCTGGAACTAGCTGCTACCCAAAAATATTACTCGTTCCTCAAAAACGAGTCTCCTTTAAGCTCTTTTCATCTGACTCGTTAAATATGAAAAGATTGCCGAGCAATTGGCCTCTCCAGCTTGTTAAAGTGATTAGAAGTGCCATCCCTCCTCTAGATTTTAATCTTTTTGGACCTGAGGGATTATTACACAAAATGATCGAGCGTTTATCTTGTTTGGCTCATTAAAAATATCAAAAAGTCATCCCTTTCACATTGTTTTATACTTTTTCGGACTTAAGGGATTATACTATGAAAAAGGAATATTGGAGTTTCCTTTCTGTCTCTTTTCATACTATCTAAAATTAAAAAGGACCGAGTTATCCTTGTCATTAAACTCATTAAAACAATAGCGACAAACTTGTCCGTTCAGACAAGAGCGAGTTTCATTGTCGCTAGGCTCATTAAAACATAGCGACGGGTTTGCCCGAAGGAAAAATTATAGAACAAGCATATGTTATCCTCCTCAAGCTTGAAAAAAATAAAGAGGTACTGGTTAGAAATGACTGGGGAATATTGGGAAGAAAACTTGAAGAAACTTTATTGGTAGCTGGTCGCTGTTGAACATGACACTTTCACTCCATCACTATGATTGAGTTGGGTTGGGTTATTCTGTTCACCGGTCACATCACTATTGGTCCACCATACCATCCACTTTTGGGGTTAACGCTACCAATCCATTTCAGTGTCACCGATATGTTCAAGAGAAGTCACACAGAGAATTCACTTACCTAGTTTGTGTCTCATCTGCTGCAATACCTTCACACTTCATTCTTTCATGACCGCCACCCTGAACCTTGTATCATCAGATCGTTTTCACCTCTACAAAATCATTTGCTCCATTCCGTGTCGTAAATGTGGGATCCATCAATGCCCTCCTACGAAGGGTCACTTCTTTTGAACATCAGCTCATTATCCAAGAAGCCGACCTAGGAACAATCCTTTCAGTACTTTGAAGCTTGCATGCCTCAATGGCAAGTTTCTCACTTCCGGCGACAGGTTTACATTAATGGCCTTCGACCGAAAGATTTTGTGTGGTGTTCGACATTAACTCATGTATTCACACCACGTGAATTATACTGCAGTACCTTGAGGGTCATCATCATCATCGGTGATTCCTCTCGCGCCTATTAATAGCTTAAATCATTGACTGGTAATCGGGCGATGTCCTTCCATGTTCGACATCAGAACATCTTCACATGGATTGACTTGTACTTTCAGGTGAATATTGAATGAATTTTGAAGACCTCGGATCTAGTTTCATCCATCCGGGTTGCGATATATTTAGGAAAATAAAGACATCAAATGTACATCATTGCTGCACAGATAATCATCCAAACTAATGGATAATGGCTCTACCAGAATCATCAGTCTGCACACAAATAGTTGTCTGTCCTATGTACATGAAAATGAATTTATCAAGTTGAGCATGGGAATGCCTGCCTCAGCCAGATCATGAAAATATTATGAAGATAATGTATTGTATTGTATCTTATTACAGGTCACCTTCCAGTTCGAAAAACCTCAGATCCTCATTATAAAGAATTTCACCAGACATCAAAAGATTTACGACCTCATGCTTTAGGGGGCAACTGTTATAGACATATTTGGGCACTGTAACCCCAATCACATATGTCCAGAAACAAAGGGCTTCTAAGTCCCTAAAAGTGTTGTTTCATACCCTGATGGAGCAAGGTCAGCTGATTACATCATCTCCTAGAAGTTCTCCATGAAAAACTACTCAGAACTGGTCAAAGTAGAACCATATAGACTGCCCAGTGCTAACGGTGTGATTCATCTCACCTGCCACATGCAAAAAGTGCGATGCATACTGGAAATCCCTTCTGTAAGGTGCGATGAGTGAGAGCAGATAAATTGCACAAGTAGTTTTCTAAGTGGAGACCCTGAGAATCTTCTAGAAGCTACTCATTTGACACTTGCCTCCCTGAATTTTCCCAAGGATGAGTAAGAGATCATGAAATATCCAAGTGGAACCAAGAACTATCAGAGAGATGACAATAATAAAAATCCCAAAAGCTGACTCACTCCCTTCAAATATCTATATATGGATCCCTCATCCTAGAGATCCAAAGGTTGGAATTTGGTAATTTGCAAAGAAGTGTTGTTGGTTTCTCTTTGAAGACATTGTTGGGTGATATTGCTTTGTGAGGTGAAGAGGGCTTTCAAGCTGGGAGGATGGCATTGGGTCAGACCAAGTGGTTGTAATCCTCTCTTCTACTACTTTTATCAATAAAGCTATTTGAGTTTTCCTCCATATTCTTGTGTATCTCCGAATATTGTGTTGATATATGCATTTGTATGGTCAATATATATCTGATCCTATATTGTTTACAGTGATAGATCTCTATGCTTTGATGGTATTATGCTGCCGTGATTCTACAGGTGCTCTTTGAAGCGGGACAAGTAAGGAAGCAGTGGCGAGATTCTGTCGAAGGGGAAAGGAAACAAGCAAGGAGCCAAGCGAAAGACTGGGGTTGGTACTCTTTGCTTCTTTCTCATCTATCTCTCGTAAAGGAAAGCACAAGTGACTTTAGTTTGTTTGTTTCTAAGATAGCTACTCGTCTTAGTGGGACTAGCAGTTCTGAATAGACACTAGTTTTCCCGGTAACACTACTGTCATAATTTTTTGACTTCCTTTTACATGACTCTTTACATTAAATTTGTGTCCTTTGGACTTCCACTTTACAATACATTTACGAATAAGAATTTAAAATAATCTAGAATATGATGCGGCAGATGATGACTCATGACATGACATTGGTGACATGGATTTTATGATTACATGGAAACGTTAGGCCCCTATAATACTAGTGTAACCCCTTATTATTATTAGTACAACCCCCTTATTATATTGTTGTATCCATGCAGTCCCCATATTGTTACTATTGTGCCCCATAGAAGCCCACTATTGTTATTATTGTGCCCTTACATTATTATTGTTATGTTGACTGTAATTATATTATGATCCCTTAGACTCGTATATATAGAAAGGAGGTCTTGTCTATCATTTAATAATTTTTCATTTGTGTAATGTAAAGGAGGTTGCCCCCTCGAAGAGGCTTATTTCTAAGCTGTTGATCTATATTTTCTATCTTTTTGTGAGTTTGTTTCATAACATTTGATATCAGAGCTTTGGATTTTAGGGTTCTTCTACTCCAAACAAGTCATCGTGGAATTTTCGCTATAACTTTACTTTTGCAATGTTTCAAAAGCTAAAAATAAAACCCATTTGAGATGAAATCTCACTGAACCTCAGGTCCAAAGTTAAGAGCTTGTATCGTTATATTTTCGGAGATATGATCTGAGGAAGTTATAGTTTTTGCAAGCTACAAAATTTCATCTAAAATAGGTCATCGTGGAATTTTCACTATAATGTTTTCGCTACGAAGTTTCAGAAGCTAAAACAAAAACCCATTTGAGAAGAAATCGATCTGAAACTTGGATCTGAATTTCAAATCATTTCTCACTATATTGTTGGATATATGATCTGAGGAAGTTAGGGTTTTTGCAGACTCTTGAATTACATCTTAAACTAGTGGCCTAGGGAAAATCGTCATAACTTTCTCTCTGAGAATCAGACTAAAATTTCATAAGAAGTTACAAAAATATGATGTATTTTAGTATTTTGTGTGTATTTTTGAGATCTTAAGGTCAAAACAGTGACACGTGGCATGCCATACAAGTTCACTATTCTGAAAATATGTATAATCAGGTCATCTTGGAATATTGTGCATAACTCTTTCTTGGAGAATCCAATTTCGATCGAACTGGTGAAATTGGAAAGAGGATGCAGAGGACTACTACAGGATGCAATTTCATAACTAGAGGATCTGAAACTACAGAGTCACAGTTGTTTCAAGATCGAGCTCCTAAAATCAAGAAAAAGTGAGATGAGGAAGTTTGATGGTAAGGATATGGTAAATTGGATACTATAGATGGAGAAATATTTTGATCTACATGGTGTAACACTGTTACAAAAGGTATGTATTGCATCTAATTATTTAGAACCAAATCAATTTTTATGGTATAAATGGCTTTGTTCTCATAAACCGCTTGTGACATGGTCAATTTTCACGGAGGAAATGATAGCACATTATGAGGATACAAAGAGAAACACCTTCTTTAGCCAATTGATAAATCTCAAACAAAAGTGTTCAATGGAAAAGCACATTGAGGACTTTCAAAAATTAAATATAAGGGAAAATGATGTTCCATAGAAGAATATGATTGATGTCTTCATAGGGACTTTAAAGGATAATATTGAACATGAGGTTCATCTTTGGGAGCCTGATTGATTGGAGAAGGCATTCAGGTTGGCAAGAGAAGTGGAAAGAAAAATTATGGAAACAATGAATTATACCCCTCACAACTATAAACATGGAAGTTTTGTTTCTCCTAGCCTTCCACAACCTACAAGGGTGACACCACAACAATTGGAAGAAAAAAGAGAAAAAGGGCTTTGTTACAGTTGTGATAGCAAATGCACTAAAGGTCATAAGTGTGCTGAGAAGAAATTATTTTACATAGATTATGAAGAGGAGGAAGAAAAGGATCAAGAAACATCAAAAGAAGATGATATACACCAGGAACTAACCCCAGAGAAAGAAGAAATGAATCCAACCATATCTTGTAAAGTAATGGCAAGAATTACCACTCCTCAAACTCTCAAGATAGAAGGACATATCAAGAAGAAAAAGGTTCAAGAAGTGAAATATCACATCGAGAAAGAAGAAATGAATCCAACCATATCTTGTAATGCATTGGCCAGAATTACCACTCCTCAAACTATAAATATAGAAGGACATATCAAGAAGAAAAATGTTCAAGAAGTGAAAGATCACATCGAGCATCAAGAAATGAATCTAACCATATCTTGTAAAGCATTGGAAGAAATTACCACTCCTCAAACTCTAAAGATAGAAGGAAATATCAAGAAGAAAAAGGTTCAAGCAGTGAAAGATCACATCGAGCATCAACAACAAGTTCTCCAACTTTTAAAGGATAACGCTACTTTGGTGCAGAATCGAATGAAACAACAGGTAGATAAACATCGCAGTGAAAAATGTTTTGATGTAGGTGATTGGGTATTTTTACGGCTACATCTCAAGCGAGCTATTTATGAGAAGGAAATGTTGGCAATACTACATGCACTTAAGAAATGGCAACCTTACCCAATGGGAAGACACTTCAAGGTAAAAATGGATCATGATAGTCTTAAATACTTTTTAGAACAAATATTATCTTTAGAAGAATAGAAAAAATGGGTCACAAAAATGTTGGGTTATGACTTTGACATCATCTATAAAAAAGGGAAGAAAAATTTTGTTACAGAGGCACTCTTAAGAAAGGATGAGGATGTGCAAGCATTGTTTTGTGCTATTTGTATTATCCAACCAGATTGGATAAACGAAGTAAGGGATGAATGGAAGAAGGATGAAGAAGTGTGGCCACTCATTCAAAAGTTGCAGAAGATCCCAATTCAAACAATATTGCGAGAACTTGAAGAGGAAGAAAAAATCATGTTGGAACCTGGAGCAGTCACAGAAACAAGAACCTGACAGCTACGAAATCGATCAATTTCAGAGTATCTCATCATGTGGGAGAACTTACCTGCTGAAGATTCCACATGGGAGGACAAGAATTTTATACAGAAGCATCAAGAACTACTCAAGCATTGAGGACAACACTTTTTGAAGGAGAGGGGCATGTTAGGCCCCTATACTACTAGAGTAACCCCTTATTGTTATTAGTCCAACCCCCTTATTATATTGTTGTACCCATGCAATCCCCATATTGTTATTATTGTGCCCCATAGAAGCCCACTATTGTTATTATTGTGCCCTTACATTTTATTGTTATGTCGGCTCTGATTATATTATGACCTCTTAGACTCCTATATATAGAAAGGAGGTCTTGCCATTCATATCATCCAAACATTATTCATTTGTGTAATGTAAAGGAGGTTTCCCCCTCGAAGAGGCTTATTTCTAAGGTGTTGATCTATCTTTTCTATCTTTTTGTGAGCTGGTTTCATAACAATTAGGCTTCAAATATTAAGTAAAATTCCCAAGACATATGTATACAATGAACACCACTAACTCCAATAGTGGAGCATTGGAGCCACTAATTTCTCACAAAAATAACTAACTTGTCTCTCTTATGCTTTATTGGAGAAGAAAATGTGAAAAGTCCTTCACTTGTACAATGAGGGTGTATATATAACCAATGGGGTGATCCTTCACCTCCCTTGTGACTCTTTGACTACCCTCATAATTTTTTTGACTTCCTATGACGTTTCAAGTTTTACATGACTCTTTACATTATGTTTGTGTCCTTTGGACTTCCACTTTACAATACATTTACGAATAAGAGTTTAAAATAATCCAGAATATGATGTGGCACATGATGACTCATGACATGACACTGGTGACATGGATTGTATGATGACATGGAAATTTCAAGCCATTCTTTGGTGTTGATTTCTTTGTTTCTTCTTGGAGATGATCCCTTTTCTCACCTCCTTATGGCTTAGATATGAGGACTCTTTAGTGTTATCAAAACTTTAGTTATTGTCGCAAACCAATGTCCCTATACTTCCTCCTGATTGATCTACTTGTACTTTAAGCTACAATGGTGTCTTCTATCATGGTCTCCTTCTCCATCATCCTGTCATAACATGATAGAGTACCTTCATCTGAAATTCACTCATGACAAGACAAAATCAGTCCAATAAAACCATAGTCTAAGATCCCTCATGATGATCCACTAACTAAGTTGGAACTGGGTGGAAGACTGAGGGAGAGGCTTAGTTACTGTGCAATTGCACAACTGAGGTAGTCAAGGGTCAGGTCTGAGCCTTGAGACTATGTAATGTTTAGTTCAATATGGACTAGGCTTGAGCATTTCTCAATTGAGGGATTCAAGGAGTTAGGCTAAAGGTTTCAGCACTAAAATTTCCCACTACACAGTGCTATAAGGACATGGATACCAGAGGATTGCGCAATTACGCAATTCAGGAGCTCAATGGTTGGGCTTGAGGACTGAGACTATGCAATGCACAGTTCAGGGCTAACTGGAGAGGTAGATTGCAAAAATTTTGAGCTTATGGGTTTTGCTTGAGCACTGAGATTGAACAGTGCACATTTCGTGGAGGCAGGAACTACGCATTGCAGTTCCAAGAGGTAAGGCTTCTACTTGAGGGCTAAGAATGCATAGTGCGCAGTTCAGGTTGGCTAAAAGAGGTTGAGTGGTCTGGTCGAGGAGTTTTCCCAATTTGACTAAATGTCAGATCAGTGAAAGAAATATGGGAAAAAACCATGACTCCGAACATGATCACACACTTAGATTATTTGACAACACAACATGGAACACTTAGAACACATGAAAAACATCCTCTCCTCAATATGAAAATTTTGTGATGACTTAGACCAAGTGTGTCACCTAAGATACACTTTGTGAAGATGATGATGACACTTGTATGACAGAGCTTGAAACTTTTGAAATGATTGTGATACATGTTTACATGGTGAGACCAACTCATTTACACAAATATTACCCCTTCAAACCCCCAAAACTAGCTTTTGTGGATTACGCAACATTTGACATGCTAATATACGACACTTTGATTTCCCTTCAAACGGTACAAGATTACTTATAGAAAACACATGCAATGAATCTTAATGCTTGCGACGATAGTATGTAAAATCAAAGTATGATCCGAAATTTGAATGTAAGCCAACATTTTGGAGGGTTTTGTAGTAGTGACAACATGTAGTGTCCCTTCTTGGTGAGATAACTTTGATGACACTTGGAGATGGTGATTTTGATATAAAGATGTAATATTATGCATGACATACTTATGTACATGCTTTTATGCTATAGACCTGGCTTGGGTCACCTAGTTGTTGTGTGCTTAGGATAATATCTATGGTTGTGTGTATAAGAATTGCTTTTGGTTAAGAACATATTATCGATGCTTTCTCTTTTTGTATCCTAGCTTGGGCATGGATGTATGACATGGATGGTGACTTAGGATTGAGGCACATAGATCCATGGATGATCATGGTTATGTGGAACATATGGTTAATTATTATTTATGGATGATACATGATTTTTGTGACTATATATGCTTAATATTGTATTGAGCAGGATGTGATAGGGCACCTAGTTATTTGCAAACAAGGATTCTCAAATTATAATGATTGTGGAATTCATGATACATTATTTTTATGATTATATTTGCTTAATCTTGTATTGAGTAGGATGTGATAGGGGACCTGTTTATTTTCAAACAAGGATGCTCAAATTATAAATGACTGTGGAAGTCATGATACAAGATTTTTATGATTGTATATGCTTAATCTTGTATTGAGAAAGATGTGATATGGAACGTGGTTATTTTCAAACAAGGATGTTCAAATTTTAAATGGATGCAGAAGTCATTTCTCTAGAACCAAAATGGTTGTGGAAGTCATGCACAATCTTTGGTAAAATGTGAATAAGTTAATTATGAAATTCATTGATTCCTTTGATCTATAAGATTTTGATGTGTGTAGGTCTTGGAATAAGGCCTTACCAACAAACCATCAGATGGGTATGAGCTCAAAATCAGTACCTTAAGGTGAAGCTTTGAGTTTCAAAGCAGAGTAGATGAGAAGCCATGGAAATTAGGGCACAGAGTCCCAAATCCATGAAAGATAAAGACGTGGAGTCTTGTATCTATTATAAAATGTTTAAGGCATAGATTCGTGAATATTTAAATAGATCAAGGTGTGGAATATTGGATCTTTAGAGTAGATCAGGGTGCGAAGTCCTCAATCTACTAAGGCGCAAATATGCATGCAATAGGGGTTTGGAATCCCTATTCTTATGAAGACAAATAACACTCATGGGCAGCTCAGGGATGAATTTCCTTAATAAAACATCTTTTCTAACAATCCTAGAGTGACTTTCTAAAAATAGAAATTCATGTCTAGCATCTCAAGCATGAATTTCCAAAAATAGTAAATCACCTTGCATAAATTGGAAATCAAGTATAGTTGAAGTAAAATCACTTAAGTTATCATTATTCAATCCTAATATTTCAATCTTGACTTAATCTTCAATATTATTAATATTAATATTATCTTTTATGAGACTATGATACTATTATTAAAAGGGAATTACAAGTCACCTTCATCTCCTCAATCACTTCACACCTCTCTCCTTGATGACTCTCATGGATCTATGTAAATCTCTCTCTTTTAATAATACATTCCACACTATTTTATGCACTCATAAAACAATGCCATATTCCTCTTACACGCATTAAAGATATGTCATAAAAGATTCCTCATACGCTCTCTCTAATTCATAAGTTACACTCTCTTTAACTAAGACATGCACACCTCTCCTTAATGGCATGAGTTACAGTCCTCTAAATGGAATACAAGGCATGCATATTACTCCTCATTTATGACAAGAATTTGTTGCTCCTCCTATATATGTGTCTCATGTATTCTCACTTGGAGGGAGAGGGAGGTGCATTCTGATACCAAGAGTTGGAGAGATTTGAAAAATATTATGAGAGTGAAAGACTTGGAGAGTATCCAATTGCTTTCAAAATGATTTTGAAATTCCTAAACTAAATTACTAAGTAGCTCTACCTGGTGGATCTGACCATGAGTGGTTTTGGGAGGAAGTGAAACTTATCTTCCTCAACTTGCCTTAGATATCTCTCTACTGCTATATTTTGGTACTGTTTGTGAGCTCTTACAGCTTGGGGGTTCCAGGAGGAGAAGTTCTCCCTGGATATGGTTGGGTGGAAAACCGAATGTTTCAAATGAGTTGGTCAAGGGATCAAAGATGGATCATATTCTCAATGGTTAGAGTTGAATGTCTCTTCAGGTATAACTTTTATTGTCCTAAAATTATATTATAGCTTTAGCATAAAATAAAATGTAGAAATTTAAATTGTTGTAAGAATCTAATTTTCGTTTAAGTTTATGTTATTTAGAATCGTATTGGATACTTGAAAATGAAGATTAAGAGTGGTATATATGAATTGATGGTTAGATCTCAAGATGTTATGGAATTATTATTGGTGTACTCTATTGTACAAAAATTGGTATTGTAGCATTTGAGAAAGGAAAGACAAATATCGCTGAAGGTAATGGCAATAAAGAAATTCCAAAGGACTTGGGTAAGAGTTCATGAGTTATGGTTCTATTTCATGTAATTAGAGACATGTTTTAGAAAGGGTTTCAGGATATTTTGCAAAGTGTTTGTCAAAATCCGTGAATGAGAAATGCTATTGTTATTTTTATCATTATGCATGAATAAGTGTTAACTTGCAGCCTACCAGAGCAGGAAATGGATGCATATCTAAAATATACCAGGAGGATTCACTAGATCAGTGGTTGAAATAAAAATGTAAAAAAAAAACAATATGGAAGACAAGAGTTTTAAAGAGAAACATTGAGTTAAGTTTCAATCATTATGTATTGCAATAATTCAAGATGCTTGCCATGAGTTTGTAGGAATGATTGAATGAAATTAATGTTTGATGAATAAAAGCCCTTCAATTCACTTACGGTGGATGAAATTATTTTGAAAGGAATTTAGACAATACATAAGTAATTATAATTTAATTATAGGTTGTTATTTTTTTTTCATAGCTATAAATTCAATCTTTCATGCCATCTGTTTGAAAAAAAATGTAAATGAAATTCCCGGAGTCAACATATTTGCTAGTTTTTAAAAATGAATCTATGCATGGTTTCGTTCCAATTCAAGACAACATCAGGGGGTATCTGTGCCATTCGGACCTGTAACCCCCAATTTGATTAAAAAAAACACTTTTCAAAACCCAGATCATAAATCTGGGTGATTTTGTAGATTGTTGTTGCCAACTGTGTGCATCTATTGTCAAGTTTTGGGTGAAAGAATAAGATGATTTGGTCACTGTTTTAATATTTTGTGATTTGAAGAATTAATATATAAATTTTATGATCTAAATATGTTGAGGGAGAATCTTATATTCATGTCAAATTTCCTTAAGAAATTATGGCTTCCAAGTGTTTGACAAAATTCCTTAATGGTTGCAAATTACATGTTTGCAAAGTGTTTGTTAAAAGGCATCACTGGTTGTAGATTGCATGCTTGCAAAGTGTTTGTCAAAACTTCAATGGATGTAGTTTTTGTGCATATAAATTGTTAGAGTAAATGCCCTACTTAATGTAGCTTTTATGCACTAGAAAATTTATGAATAGATTATTTAATGGGTGTAGCTTCCTATGTCTGCAATTTTTTGCATGAATGTGAAAATGAGTTTAATAAGTTATTGAAGTGTGAATAGAGAATAAGACAATTGTTACTTTTATTATCTAAAGCTTTCATTTAAAAAAATGGTTGTTGTTGGAAACAATTTTACAATGACTAATTCTGTAGGAATTTATGCAAATGAGCATAATAAATTTCGCATGAGTTGCATGTATTCATGGGTGCATTCTTGTGCTTCAATGACTGTAGAAAACAACTACTTGTGCCCAATTTATGTAGGTCCATTGTTTTACTTGACACATTTTGAAGAATAATATGCTTCTGAATTGGTAACATTAGTTTCTCTTGCTGTAACATTCATTATACAATTATCAGGATTAAAGGATTAGCTTCATAATTGGGATGGGAATTTTAATTGATGAACTTGGAAATTTTGTTGGGTCAATATATTTTGTGATATTAAGAGAAAGTTATCCTTGACTTCTTATGTTATATTCTTACATTGAAATAACTTAAGTAACATGATTACATGATAGCTAAGTTAGTCATATTATGAGTAAAACAAACATAAAATAAAAATAAAAATTGAGTAATAGTATTCAATGTGACCTTTGCTTCTATAGACTATTGATGGTTGGCAAGGAGGGACCTTACAAAACATAAACCATAATGCCAACAAGGGACTATAGGGCTATAATCACTACCCCCCTTGAACCTGTGCCAACCCTTCTTCATCAAAATCTGATATTATATCCATCTCATCAATCAACAAATGCATCAAGAATCTTTTTCAATAGCAACAAATAGGATTTTTAAACTACCCATAAAACCATCATGAAACAACATCATTCCTAAGAATCATATGTGCATTATTAATAGTCTGTAGTAAACCAATTTCAGTGCTAGAATTCCAATCACTAACTAATAAAAACTTATGATATGATCCCCTTCAATCTGTGCCACTATTTGTTCATCATTGAGAAATATACACCATTGTCTAGACCAAAAATAATGTATACACACGATTTTTCTTCAAGTGATCTACGTACAAAAAGTAAACTGTCGATTTTTCATAACTAAAGCTCCCCCTGAACATGACATGTATGTTCATGTTCACTATAACTTCATTAAATGCAGTGTTAATAATATAAACATTACCAAAATATCAAAATAGCATAGGGAATCATCATCAAGTTATACATATGCATAGCTCCCCCTGACATCATTCTTCACTGATCATGTGGACCTGATAATCATTATTTGCTCTTCATGAGGTTATGTACCTCATATTTAATTTTGTAGTCACTCTTAAATATGCCTAAAATTTTCTATTGTAGCAAATATAATTTGTCTAGATTTATGTATCCTCTTGATATAACCTTTCTAGTTTCTTCATCTATAACAATGCATTTAGTTGTTGTGAATAAAAGTATGCAACCCTTGTTAGTTATTTGACCTACACTTAGAGTATTCTTCTTTAGCCCTTGAACTAATAATGCATCAACTATTTTTGCATACTTCTCAAGTTTGATTCTACCTTTTCCCATAACTTCTGATGGAGCACTATTTCCAAGAATCACCTTACCATCTTTTTTTTTCTTGAGAGACTCAAATTTGTCCTTATCTCCACTCATGTAATGAGATCCTCCACTATCTATGTAACATTCATCCTCATATTCAAATGAAAAAGGTGAAAGGCCACATTTTATCTATTTTTATTCTTTCTTCTTATTATGAGAAGTGTTGGTGGATCCATCCCTCTCAGGAATTTTGGTAACAATATTCTTATATGATTTCTTTTCATGTTGTTTGTGGAGGTCCATTGACTTTCCCCTACATTCTTTTGCTACATGCCCAAACTTGTTAGAAATATAACATCTTACATGACCAAAAGAGGGAGCATAGGAATTATAATATTTATGTTCCATATTCCTCCTATTGCAATCAATAGCTTTGTGACCAAATATGTTGTAAGAAAAACAATATCCCTTAAAGAAACCTAAGTACCTATGAGTTGATGATATTCTTGTGAAGTGGTTATTTTATTGAGAACAAAATCTACTTCTACAATTTTTTGCAATGTGTTCATAGTTTTGACATGTAAAACATTCAACATCATTGATTAGAGAAGATAATTGATTAATATTTCTATTATTGCGAGAAAATGATTTCCTTTGAAAATTCATTTTCTTTGGATGTTGATATGGTTGACTTCTTATCTCTTTATCCTTGAAGTTCCTTGCGTGAGCCTATGAACAAGATTCTCCTTTTACAGTTTCATGAAAAACAAAACCAATTCTAATGGAGGGAGACCTTTGACTACTAATAATGTTATCCAAAATCGTAGTACTCTCTTGAAATCTCAAATGTTTGTGATTCTTTTCTAATTTTCCTTTTAGAATGTTTACCTCAACCTCCAATATTTGGTGTTGTTCGGTAGCTAGGCTACCTGGCTCATAATGGTAACATCTAATAAGGAAGGAAGCATCTAGTCCTTG
The DNA here is from genome assembly GCA_031772625.1 of Pinus tabuliformis. Classification (NCBI taxonomy): domain Eukaryota; kingdom Viridiplantae; phylum Streptophyta; class Pinopsida; order Pinales; family Pinaceae; genus Pinus; species Pinus tabuliformis. The sequence goes on along the minus strand of CM062820.1, from coordinate 778,049,994 downwards.
GCAATTTATATCAAGAAAGGCTATATCTAAATAAGGTATTTAGCATTTTCTTGTTTGGAAACTGACAACAAAGGAGGAAAGTTCTAAATATGTACTTGTAAATCTCTTAAAAAGGCTATCAAGCCTTATGATAATACAAGTGAATGTAGTCTTTTATCTTACATTGTGTGTTTTTGGAAGATATGGATAAGAGGTGAGGCTTAGAGAGACTCACCTCCGATCAATTGCATATCAATCGCAGACCAATTGGTATCAGAGAAAGTCGTTCCTTGAGGCCTTCACTAATTATTTTTTAAATGTTTGTTTATTTAATGCCTCTCTTTTCATGCAACTGCCACATTTTCCATGTTCCATTTTATGTTAAAAGTTTGCTACCTTCACCCATATTATTTCCCCGCGTTTTCTTCTTCCTTTCACATACTTTTAGTCTCAGTTCCTCTACCTCATCACAACATCTACAACACCCACGACCACTTTTATATCCAGTGTGGCATGGTTTCATAAACCACCCATAATCCATGATTTTTTATATTAGGAGCATCATTCAGAGCAGGTTACCTTTGGAGACATGCCCTCCTGCCCTGCTTTAGTAGGAACATACTTCACATTCAGCATAGCAACATCTGGATTGGCTTCCTTTGGAGATGTTCCCTCCCACCCCAAGCTATGTAGGCACTTGATACTTCATCAATTGTGATCATAACATGATCTGGCTCAGGTTCAGTTGGAGATGTGCCCTCCCACCCCAGGCTATGTAGGCACCTACTACTTTGTCAATAGTCAGCATCACATCTAATCAACTCCAGCAGGATCTAAAAATATTTCATCCATGGATTCACACTTAAATTGGGAGGCAGAAAGCAGGGGATCCTTTCCATCTAAACTAGGAGGAATTGGGCATCCAGGCTGCCTGGCTCATAATAGCAACATCGAATGAGGAAGGAAAAATATATTTCTAGGAAACTTGTATCAAGAAAGGAAATATCTAAACAATGTATTTAGATTTTTCCTGTTTTGAAAATAACAAAAAAGGACGCGAGTTCTAAATATGTATATGTAAACCTCTTTAAAAGGCTATCAAGCCTCATGATAATACAAGTGAATATTATAGTCTTTTGTATTATGTTGTGTGGGTTTGGAAGATACATATAAAAGGTGCGACTTAGAGAGCCTCACCACCAATCAATTGTAGAGCGAATGTTCTTCCTTTTCCTAATAATGATTCCTCATCCCTTCTTAAACCTTTCATCCTTCTTCCACCTTCTCCCTTAATTTCATAATCTCTTCCTTCAACTCATTCTCTTGTTCTAAAAATACTTGAAGTAGCTCTTCATTTCACTTATTTGACTTTTCAAGATCAGATTTGAGAGAGATGTTTTCTGCTTCTAGTACTACACAATAATTGGTTTTTTCTCTAATTTCTTTAATCACTGCATCATTTTTTGTTGCCTCTTGTAGCTGAGATTTTTTCTTTATGAGTTCATCCTCTAGTCTTTGACACTTATCTTCCTTTTCTTTAGACTGCTTGTTCATTCCTTCTTCAATTTTCCTTCCTTCTTTCATTTGGATTTTTAATGTGACAACATCTTCTTTGTAGGCACTCTCCTTTACATTGAACTGTTGAAGTAACTTTTACTACTCTCTATTTTCATATGTAAGGATTTTAATTTCTACTTATAGGGTCATTATTTTTTAGTCTAATCTTTCTACAGGAATGATTACTTTCTCACTTACCCATAAGAGAAATTTTAGTTGATTCAATGTCATATTCATTATCCTCATAATAAAATGAATAAAGAAATGGATCACAAGTAGAACAGAAACTAATACCTGATCATTCTTTGTTATTGTCTTCTTTATTCTTGATCAATAGAAAGTGGGGTGCTCCTAAATCTAAATATTTGCTTCCATCTATTAGTACATCTGATATATCGCTTTCACTGTCACAATTTTCTTGAGTTGTCTTCTTCCTTGAGTTGCCTTCTTCTTTTGCTTCTTTTTCATTGCCCCTAATCCACTCTAAGCAGTTAAGCTTCAACAAAAGTGACCCACTCTAATACCAATTGTAAGGAAAAACATTAAGAGGGGGGGAGGTGAATCAATATTTTAATTCACTTTAAACTTTTAATTTCATATTCTGATTTCTAAATGCTATTTTCATTCATGAAACCATCATAGGTATGTGACTTCAATGAAAGAAAAAAATGTATATCCAATTAACTAACTTTTCATATATTTCATCAATTGTTTATCCTTAACCAGTGAATCATTATTTCATTATTCATTCATTAAGCAGAACCCATGAGAAGTAAAGAATTATAGATCATCAATACATAAGAAACATATCAATGCAGATGAACACCAATATCTTAGGTGGAAACCCAATGCGGGAGAAATCACCGTTGTCATTGTCTTTGTCTTCTTCTTTTATTATTAAGAAAACTTCTTACAACCTTCTACTGGTGTAGACTCTTACCAATACATAGTCACACACCTACAGAAGGCTACAACCTTCTCTCATTTTCGAGCACCCACTAGAAGGGAGCTCCAACCCCCTGATCTCATTTACCAGCTCCTACTGGAAGGGAGCACCTACCCCCTGAACAAATTTACCAGCTACCACTAGAAGGAAGCTCTAACTCCCTTATTGAAGTCTCCAACCTCAAAACTTCATATGGACGACATTTCATAATGCTTCATACTAGATCCACCTCAATTCAAACATAAAAAAAACCTGTAGCCCACCTTTCATCATATTTTCATATTGGACCCACTTCCATCATTAAGCCCAATACCAAGTAAAAACTCTGAAACCAAACACTGAACCAACTAAATCATTGTACTACCATCAAACCAATCATTGAATCTCAATCAACCATTGCACCAATATCAAACCAATCCATAACATATATAAACCATTAGATCATACCATATACTAAACCATACATTGTTCATCACCACATAAACACAATGATGTTCCTGTAAACTGTGATCATACATAGATCAGAATATATACACTACTTTTCTGAATAACACCCACCTATATATGTGCTTCCTCTGAAGAATACTGAAAACCAATCATAATGCATCATCATCACTAATAAATGTACAAAGCCTCATTCAACCCAATCAACATTGTCATACAAGGATCATTAAGAGAGAGACATCATTGACGGACAACAAAAAATAGAATAGAACTAATCAAATATCACCATCAATCCATACTACAAAACTATATCATATATGCATGACCTCCATGAAGCATATGATCATATGTACGTGACTACAATGAATAAATCATGCATAGAGATCTCATCATCCCAGCATTTATACGTGACTATACAAAACCAAAATCATGTATGTACCTGACTATACAGAGACAAACTTGCATTAAGATCTGAAAAATTTTGCTGCAAAATGCAACTTCATTCTTTGCAACCTTCATTGTCAAAACTATAGAGTTCTGAATAATTTATTTCAATCACAGCATCACAATAATCATAAAATCATCATTATTAGTTAATTTGACATTTACAACAAGTAAATCAATCAATATCAACAAAATTTCAGATCTTTCAGATCTAAGTATTCTCCTTTCTCCTTGGTGCACACCTTTTTCAAATCAAATCATTCATAAACAATTCATCACTTGCACACTTTACACATTGATCTCCATCCCCTTATATAGCTTTAGCCTTAGCCAATACCTTAGGAAAATCCCTTAGTAATGTCATTGGTATTCTTTGATGGGATCAAATAACCATCTTTGCTTCATTACTATGTTCCAATACCATGGGAAAGACCCTTGGTATTCAAATTACCATGGTGCGGATTCTGTGTGCGACTTTTCTTCACACTGCCTATGTATGTACTTGACCTTGCTTATCAGGACCCACGTATGCTTACTCAAACTTTAACTTTACCATCCATCTGTATCTAAACTAGCATTCCTTTATCTATATCACCCATAACATTTGTACCAATCTACATTAATATCTTTATCAAATAGGTTTCCATCAAGGACAACACATTAGCCACAATGCTAACAAAAGGAAGATTATTGAAGATAAGATCTTGGCACATATATTATAAAGATGGATATGATGTTTTTATATTAATTCTGGTTATAAATAATTTTTTTTTGCAGGTAGAAGAGAAGGAAAGTTGTAGATAACAACCATTATAACAAGTGAAGTTGTGATAGAGGAAGAAGGAGCATGTAGATCTCTCAAGTGAAGGAATTTGTGACAGAACCTAGCAGAAAATTAAATTGTTGAAATGAGGACAACATAAGTTCTCTAAAGAGAAGAAGAGCACGTGAAATTGTAACAACCTAATAATTTTTGAAGATGAGGAGTAAACGTACTCTGAAAGGAGGAGAAATTTTCTATTACATAGAGCTAGGAGAAGGACAACTGCCAATAACAGAGGTTGATTAGAAGTTTCCAATGGCAGTTCCATGATAAAGTGTGGGTAGAATTTCCAAGGAAGAAGAGGGGAGCTAACGAGAGGATAAATTGGTACCATGACAAGTAGTAGAATCATTACAATATGGAGAAGGTTTGTTATAGCTCATAGGTGAACAGTGAGAATTCACAAAATTAAAAGGTAAATATGGCTACTAATAGTGATATAGTGGGTTCAGAGAGAATTCACAATCAGATGAAAATAAGTGTCAAGATAGTTGGCATGAATAAAATGAGTAATAAGAAATTCAAGAGGGAACTAGCTAAATTGAAGTACATCTTAGTGTACTAGTGGAGTTGCTACAGGAATATGAGGAAGACCAGAGATATGGTTGGACAATGAAGAAGAAGGTAAGATGGCATTTATTACAAACGAAGGTAAGAAAAAGAATATATGTAAGATTGAAGAAAGAACTCGGGAAGGTTGAGTTTGAAATAAAAAAATTTGAACAAAATTTGTTCCTTGATGCAGAGAAAGCCATAAATGTTGAAGAGGAATTCAATGACATTTTGATGAAATATTGGAATAGTTCAGTTCAATAAGAAGATGTAATAGCTGAGGAATCAAATGAAGAGCCTCATGTTTTTAAAACTAATAATTTGTGTATGGTTGCAAGTCGTGAATGGCACTTAGATGATGTGCTTATGTAGGTTGATGAAGAAATGAAGTTGTTGGAGGATATGTTTGAGCTCGAAGAGGTTTTTCTTAAGAATGTATTCATAGATATTAGAGATGGATAGTTATCGGAAGCTACAATGAAGGATGATGATGATGATGCATAAATTCTTCAAGAATATAATGCTAATAAGATTATAGAGGATGAAGAGATACTTCATGAAGACATGCTAAAGGAGATTCCAATCATCATAATACTAAATGAAAGTCTTATGCCAGGGGAAGGAAGCACAAAAGAAGAGATTGAACTTTTGGAAGAGTGGTTGGCATTAGACCGACGTGATGGATATTGCATGGATGTTACAAACACAATACAAGATGGTTTTGTTGAATTGTATGAGGAGCTTAATTTCTTGGAGAAGAGGATAATAAGCCAAAGATTTCATATTTAGTATGCAAAATCAAAAATGGAAGAAGAGGGAATTTCCTTGAAAGAAAGTGAGGAGAGAAATGCAAAGTATGATCATCTGGTTGTAAAGGAAGTATGTAAACCAAAATTGAATGAGTATTACAACTCTTATGACAAAGGAGGATATGCAACATCTTGTGGACAATGATAGTGAAGTTCAACCAAGGATAGAGATGGATGATGAGATTGGATGTGGATGAATAGGATGATCAGAAGAAGGTAGAACAAGAGGAAAAGGACAACTCGAAACAAAGTACAACTAATTGAGAAGCTTTGCATCAACAAGGCAAGTAGGTGAGAGAAGTGTAAATTTTGGAATACTTTTGAAGTGAAGGAAACATCAATAGTAGAACAACGACATACAGGAACAAATGGATAATTACAACACAAGGTTTGGGATCCCAGAGGATTCAAACATTAATGACACATGAACAGGAGGCTATGAACTTCTTCTACCTTGGGCATATGATGCAAGAACATTAGAGCTTCCAAGCCATTAAGTCTTCAATGTGAAAAAGCATCAAAAAGGGGTCTTTATATTTTTAAAATAATTTATAATCTTCTATGTAAATAAATATTATTTTCTGAGTTGAGATATTTTATGATTTTTAGGATTAGACGAGTTACAGTTTTAGAAAACCTATAGATAGGTGAGATGTTGTCCATAACACACAAAAAAAAACTACCTTGAAAAGCATGAGGGATTCTAGGGATAGATTGAGTGATTTTAGAATTTAGAAAAATATGATTTATGGAGTCATTTATGGGTGATTTAAGGAGTGATTTTAGGATCTAGAAAAAAATATGATGTCTCTAAATTCTATTTATTGTAAGCCTCTGGGTAGTAAAAGAAGAGAGTAAGTGTGAGGAAAAGAGAGAATTGCCAAATGAATGTAGAATCAGGCCAAGTGAGGAAGAGAATTTTTGAGTATTTGTATATGTACAAATTTTAATTAATGAAATAAAGTTTTCATTGATTTATTGTGTTTAGGAATTATTTGTGTTTATGTGAATGAATAATTCTAGTTTGTGTGTGAAAGCTAGAGTTAATATGAAATTGTCTCTCAATGGGTATGTCTTTTAAATACAATTGAATAGTAGATCTGGGTAGAATTCAATTTGGAATTATATCTATATCAAGATTCAATTTGGGTAGAATCCATAAAAATTCCAAATTTTATAAAAGCATTTATGGCATAGAAGTGGAGATTGCAGGAAAAGTTATATTTTTCCTACATCAAAGTGGTATCATATCTTGAACACTATATGGAGATTGGATATAATTACAAAATATTGAAAGAGATGGTATGCTCTTGAGAGGGATTATTTTGAAAAAGTATAGAGAAAGTGTGCTCCTGGAAAAGAATTGGTTCAGTGGAGTGAATCAAAGGAAGACTGTTGAAGATAAGATCTTGGCATAGATCTTATAAAGATGGATATGATGTTTTTATATTAATTATGGTTATAAATAATTTGTGTTTGCAAGTAGAAGAGAAGGAAAGTTGTAGATAATAGCCATTATAGCAAGTGAAGTTGTGACAAAGGAAGAGGGAACATGTAGATCTCTCAAGTGAAGGAATTTTTGACAAAACCCAGTGGAAAATTAAATTGTTGAAATGAGGACAACATAAGTTCTCTAAAGAGAAGGTGAGCAATTGAAATTTCAACATCCTAATAACTTTTCAAGTTGAGGAGCAGATGTGCTCTGAAAGGAGGAGAAAGTTCCTATTGCATAGAACTAGAAGAAGGATAGCTTCCAACAAGAAGAGGTTGGGTATAAGTTTCCATGGGAAGTTCCATGGTGAAGTGTGGGTATAATTTCCAAGAAATAAGAGAATAGAAGAGAGGAGATACCAAGAGGAGAACTTGGTACCGTGACAAGAAGAATACTTGTTACAAGATGGAGAAGGCTTGTTTTAGCTCACAAGTGAACAAGGAGCATTCACAAAAGGAAAAGGTAAAGATGGATATTGATAGTCATATAGTGGTTTCAGAGAGAAGTCACAATCAGATGAAAAGAAGTACCGGGACAACTGGCTTGAAGAAAATGAGTGTTGAAGAAATTGAGAGGAAAATGGATAAATTGAAAGTAAATATTAGTGTACTAGTGGAGTTGCTACAGGAATATGAGGAAGACTAGAGATATGGTTGGATGATAAAGAAGAAGAAAGTGAGATGACACTCATTACAAATGAAGGTAAGACAAAGAATATATGTCATATTGAAGAAAGAACTCAAGGCAATTGAGATTGAAATAAATGTTTTTGAACAAAACTTTTTCCTTGATGTAGAGGAAGTCATAAATGTTGAAGAGGAATTCATTGACAATTTGATGAACTATTATAATAGTTCATATCAACCAGAAGATGTAATAGTTGAGGCATTAAATAAACAGTCTCATGTTTTTTAAAATAATAATTTTTGTATGGTTTCAGGTGATGAATGGAACTTATATGATGTGTTTACGTAGGTTGATGAAGAATTGAAGTTGTCGGAGGATATGGATGAGATCAAAGAGTTGTTGTTTAAGAATGTGTTCGCAGATAATAGAGATGGATATTTATTGGAAGCTAACATGAAGGATGACAAAGATGAAGAAATTATTCAAGAAGATAATGTTGAGAAGATTATAGAGGGTGAAGAGATACTTCATGAAAACATGCTCAAGGAGATTCCAATAATTGGAATACTAAATTAAAGTCTTATGCCAAAGGAAGGAAGCACAAAATAAGAGATGGAACATTTGGAAGAGTGGATGGAAAAAGACCCAAGTGATGGATAATGCACGGACATTACAAATACAATTCAAGATGGTTTTATTGAATTATATGAGAAGATTAATTTCTTGGATAAGAGGATAATAAGCCAAATACTGCATATTCAGTATGAAAAATAAAAAATGTAAAAAGAGGGAATTGTTTTGAAAGACAATGAGGAGAGAACTGCAAATTATGATCAACAGGTTCTAAAGGATATATGTGAACCAAAATTAATGAGAGTATTATAACTCTTATGACAAAGGAGGATACACAACATCCCATGGACAACAACAATGAAGTTTAGCTAAGGGAAGAGTTGGATGATGAGATTGATTTCTTATGGATGTTGATGAAGAGGATGATCAAGAGAAGGTACAACAAGAGGAAAATGACAAAAAACAAAAAAGTATAGCTAATTGAGAAACTTTTCATTAGCAAGGCGAGCCGATGAGAAAAACATAAATTTTGGAATCCTGAAGAAGTGAAGGAAACATCAGCAGTAGAACAACAACATATAGGAAATAATGGGCAATTACAACACAAAGTTTGGGATCCTAGAGGATTCAAACATTAATGTCACATGACCAGGAGGCCATGAACTTTTTCTACCTTAGGAGTTTGATGCAGGAGCATTAGAGCTTCTAAGACATTAAGCCTTCAATGTGAAAAAGATTAAAAAAGGGGTCTTTATTTTTTAGAATAATTTATATTCTTCTATGTAAATATATTGTGTTTTCTGGGTTGAGATATTTTATGATTTTTAGAATTAGATGAGTTATAGTTTTAGAAAAGTTACAGATAGATGATATTTTTTCCATAAGGAAAAAACAAATTTACCTTAAAAGACATGAGGGATTCTAGGTATAGGTTGAGTGATTTTACAATTTAGAAAAATATGATTTATGGAGTGATTTATGGGTGATATGTGGAGTGATTTATGGGTGATATGTGGAGTGATTTTAGAAAATCTATGACGTTTCTAAATTATATCTATTGTAAGCCTATGGAAGTAAAAGAAGAGAGTAAGTGTGAGGAAAGGACAGAATTTCCAAATGAATGTAGAATCAGGCCCAAAGAGGAAGACAGTTTTTGAGTTTTTGTGTATGTACAAATTTTAATTAATGAAATAGAGCTTTCAGAGATTTATTGTGTTCATGAATTGTATGTGTGTTGTGTGAATGAAGAATTCTAGTTTGTGTGTAAAATATAGAATTAATATGAAATTGAGTCTTTGAATGGGTGTGTTTTCTAAATATAATGGAATAACAGAGCTGGGTAGAATTCCATTTCGAATTCTAGCTAGATAAAGCTTTAATTTGGGTAGAATACATAGAGATTCCAAATTCAATAAAAGTATTTATGGAATAGAAGTGGATCTTGCATGAAAAGTCATATTTTTCCTACATCAATAAACCCATGAGCACTAACACTTTTATAGAGAGTAATCTTTAGAAACCATTAAAATAAAGGAAAATATAATAGCATACAAATTATATGGGTTTTCAAGTAGAAATAATGAGAGATGTGTAATTTTACATCCTCAATTTCAATCTTAAGACCTAAACCAATGAAACTAATTTCTTCAAGTTCAAAATACAACATTCATGGATGGGTAGGATTAGTTGGGCTATCCCTTTAAAAAAATAAGAAAAGGATTTTATCGTATTCCCCTCTAGTCTAATAGAAAGTTCTTGAGTTTTTTATACAAGCCTGAGAAGCATACTTCTATGGTGCATTTCAACCATCATTTAACTCCCTATATTAGAAGTTGATCTTGATCCTTGAAGTTGAGTGCAAGTTTGATAATTATTTGTTAATTTTTCTTATGGATATATTGTTCTTTTCTTTAGATAATTGCATTTCTTCATTTTCATATTAAATTCAACACATAGCACCATATCATTATTCATTTTTACAACATTATTCGGAAACATATGCAATTATATAGAAAGAACAACATCATCATCAATGCAACGGTATATAAAGTAACAATAGAAGTAAAGATTCACATATAAAGACACCAAGATTGGTTGGAGACTAGGGAAAACCCCACTACAGGGAAAGCCCTTTCAAATTCTTTTTCTTATTAGATTGTCATTAAATTTTTCAACAAAGAGAGATTACAATGATCCATATCTTCAACCATAATCCTATCTAGAAAAATCAACTAAATAACATCATGAGGTGAACAAACAATTCCAATAATCAAAACCATGATTCAAAAACTTGTGATTAACTATCATTGTTTGCGATCAACTATCAAACTCTGTGGCCAACTGAAAAATTCAAACCTTAGGTATCAACTACACGGAGAGAGTGTTGTGTGTGCGGTTGAAACCCTTCAACCACACACATAGGCTTACATTCCTCCGGTTAAAACAGAAATTTCCTTGTAGCATGCCTATGACTGGGAACCAAAACCCCTATATCACACATGCAAGCTTCAGATCCTATAATCTCAAACCTGTATGAACCTATCCGGCAACCCAACCTTAGACCCATGCGAGCCAAAACGAAAGAAGATGACAAAAGAATGCTTCATCATCATTGTTCAAATAAGGGTCACTTGACATGTATTTATAGCCTTCCAAGGGTGTCCAATTTTCTTTAGGTCCGACGTGATCAAATGTGCAGATGTGGGATTTAATTCAAAAATATTTTTCCTTGTCCAAATTGAGTGTTTCAATAGTCAAAATTGGTCCTCTCAAATAGAGGAATCTAGTCCTATGATTGGAATTATTCACTGAGCTACCAAAAATTAGCACTCCATCTCAACTATGGATAAATTATAATTATGTCACTATATCATGCCCCATATCAAATATCTCATCATCAAATGTCATCATTGTTCATATTGATTCATCATTGCTTATCCATGCTCATCTCTTGCTTATCTTTACTCATATGCTGAACATTCCTGAATCTAAAAGAAGAATAATTTAACATTGGAGGGAAGCTCAATATACAACCCTCTATCTGTCGAGGAGCCACTTCTACCACCCGAAATCACTGCTAGTGGGAAGCCAATGATGCTACCCAAGAATATATGCCAGCGGCAAGCCAAAGGTATGTTTATCAATTTATGGCATAGCAAATAGGATATTTCTCTTTTAATGATAACTACTTGTGACTGATTTTTAATTATTTGGATTAGGATATTCTCTTTAGATTATTATGGTGTTCTTCTTCATCAAACAAATACCAATTCATGGATAATAAAGATACAAGAGACACAAAATGTAGGCGATCAGATAGGGCCAAAACCTCTCCAACTTGAGAGGAAAACCAAAATGAATTCTTCTTCTTATAGAGACTTCCATTGATGAATACCATGACCATAACCAAGACCCTTGACACAACAAACTATCCAAGACCAAGTCACAATATCCTTCTTCACTACTTATCTCTCTTTCCGAAGTCAAAACAAGTTAAACTACCTTCATGCATTGCTAATCTCGGCTACTCTGAAGTTTCAGCCTCCCTCCACATATCTGCAATTTCGGTTGCCTGAAATATTTGCGAAGACACACATGTGGGTTGAATTATGGACCTTATTGGTGTGTTTATCTCTCGCTTATCTTGAGGGGATTTCCTTCTTATTTCGACTAGAAATAATGATGGTGTGGAGACCCTTTACTTGAATTTTACAAGGGCTGATGTAACCCTACTGCAAAACCCTAGTTTATGCCACACGTGTGAAGAGACTATCCCAAAACAATGCTAAACAACTTCAATTAGATTCATCCTTCCTTCGATTAATGATGATATCTTCTTCTAGTGATTCTCACACTTATTTTTTGTTCTTTTTCTTGACCAAAATTATTGTCTCCAAATGAAGGTCAAGTTTCCTATATATAGTGATCAATGCATCCAAAATAAGTTGACTAGAACTGGTGCCTATGCTGACATGTCCTACTACAAACATATTTTGACCAACATCAAGGTGACCTTGTGACATGGTCTTGGAGGGTTAACAAAATTTATTTTACAATGAATTACATGCACAAATGGGTCTTCAATCCTTGACATTGAATTCATTATACTTTATGACTTGATGACCAAACATAATAGCTCACAATGGGAGCCTCAACTTAAAGTAAAATTCCTTGATATTGAAACCCATGATTCAAGTACTACAAAGTAATTTTATTTTCTTCTTTACATCAATTACATAAAAACATAATTACACATGACATTATGAAGACCGAACCTAGTTTCACTTTTCAACACTCCCTCTTAACTAGGGAGGTATTCATAATCCATACAAGGTACTTGGAAATTCTCAATCTAAATAATTCTCATAAGAAGAGTCAGATTGGTAATCTCATGTGTATAACATCATATCAACCAACATTGTACTTGAATAACAAATCTATCTCTCCACAAGCTCAGAGAAAAATTATGGAAAGACCAATAACGTATAGACACCCTCATAATTGTCTTTCTCAGAGCATACCCCACTCGATTTCTCTCACAGTATGTTCCACTAGGACTATTCTTATCTTGGATTCCCAGTCTTAAAATAATATCGGTCCTCTATGACTACTCTTACCTTGGATATCCTAACTCATCCTCAAAGAGTATTAGAAGTTGTTTTTTTACCCAAACCTCCATTTTTTCTTCCCAAGTGAAGACAAGAATGACATGTTTATCTCTCCCACTCAGCTTAAGGAGGACATACCCATTCCACTGAAGGAATGTACCCATTCCTATAAAAGGAATGTACCGAAGCTCCCTCTTAAATAGGGACTTGACCAAGCTCCCTCTTGATTAGGGACTTGCCAGCAACTCTCTAGGTGGAGATCACAGGACAACAAACTACTTGTAGAACTCCTTCCTTTGATGTCATGAATTTATTCTTTATCATAAAGTCTACATATTTTGGGAATTCTTTGTAGGCATAGACCATACATCACTTTCATCCATGAGATAGTCATGTCATCATTAATTTCATTGGAAAGTGATCCATTAGTTCATCTTTGGTCTACCTTCATGCCATGTTTCCTTCTTCATATCATGTTTCCTTAAGGACCATTCATCATGCCACATGATTTTCAGTTGTAGAAGACTTCCATGGTTCTTGCCTTAGCATTCCTTCATAATCGCATCTAGATATTGTTCAAAAATAATGTAACATGCCTCCTCTCATATCTACCCACTTTCACCGACTTTCCAGTGGTAAACATGAGCTGACGGGCTACTATGATAAGACTGAACCTCCTAGATGACCTTAAGGAAATGGAGTCGATACAACTAGACCTTACTAATCTCTTCTTGATGCCACCGGGACCCCAAGGGCTGACCCACCCTTCTTGGACCTTTGTCCTTGAGACAACTCACCTTTGTGTTGAACGCGAGCCCCAATCGCTCCCTTTCCATGCCCTTCAAGTGGCTAAGATTCCTTAGTCACTTGCATGAGCCTGCTTGAGTGCAATTGTAGCCTTTTTCTGCGAGTGCTATGCTAGAGACTGTGAGATTTAAGGTTATTTTCCAAGGTTTGGGATTACACTCTTTCCAAAACTCTGTGAAACTTTCAAAACTCATAACAGACATGAATACAATGCTTTGATAACAAACTTGATCAAATAATTGACCTACCCTGGTCCAATCATGACTGTCATTCTGTCAAACACTTAGTAAATATAAAACCTACGGGTCATGAATGCAAGTTTGAACAAAGGGACTAAAAAGTTATTTGAGGTTTAATAAGAAGGGTCACTACGTTCTCACATTAGCTGTTATAACACCAATTAAGTATTGCATTCATTATTCATTCAGTTTCAAATAAAAACATGAAAAGATCCATGTATGAGAACTATCATATAAAATTCTTATAACCAGCATATAACCAGATAAACAACAATGAGAGAAGAAACATTAAATCCACATAATAAAAAGTACATTTACTCATCAAAAGCAAGATATAATTAGATCTTATTAAGCATCGTCAAAAGCCAACTAGGTTTGGGACTTCCACGAACAACCCAACCATAGATTGGTTGAACCAAATACTTCTTTCAGCCAATCACCCCATGCCATATTCCAATCATGAATCTGGGATCTCATGGGATAAACCAATCCATAAACAACCAAGGGAATCTAGAGGTTAAACCACCTCCACCGTCACCATATCGTGATCTCATCTAAAGTGGTGTCGAGATCACAAAACCAAACCAAGCTTGGATGCCTCAGAATTGATTCTCCAATACCTTGAGGAATTTTCCCGTCTCCACCTCCAAGATTTACCGTGTATCCCACCATTACCAATCATGGGATTCATGCGCCTTTGGGAATTTTCCTGAGACCTCCTCACCCAGATCTAAAATATTTTGGCAATCCAAAGTTCCAACCAAGAAAAGTCCCATCACAACATGGTCATCCAGAAATGGAAAGGCTAGGCTAAAATCCACTATCAAACCTAGAAAAATCCATGCCAATGATAGCAAGAGAACCAAATACCAACATGCGCATACCATGCATGTCAAAACCAGTTAGGAAATCATACATGCAACATGTTAACTACAAGTATTCCTCCCAAAGCTACTTGATCCAGATTTTCCTTTGCTTAATCTTTGTTTTCCTTTGTTTTCCTTATCCTTCCTTTTCTTTCCTTGTCATTCCTTTACTTGCTTTCTCTCCTTCTCCTCTTGGTGCTCTTTGCTCCCTGAGACTAATTCCAAAATTGAATTGATAAAAGGCTACACCAGCAAAAGCTACTAACTGATCCTCAGAAGCATTTTTATCATTAACACCTCTATATTCTTTAATTTCCATTATTTTCCTTCAAATTCCTCCTCACATTCAAATTGTTACCTTTCACCTCCCTTTTCTCCTAATTTCCTTTATTTTCATAAATAAAATGCCAAAAATACCTTTTTGCATTTTTAAAACCTTACTCATTTCCTTTGCCAATTTCCCCTTAGCCATAAACACATCAAGTGATGCCCACTAAGATATTCTTCCCAACATCCATCTTGGATTAAGCGTCCCTTAAATGTGGTCTTATTTTTCCTTTATTAACTTTTATTACATGAACTGTTAACCCGAGTCTATTATAGAACCCTCCCCCTTAGGGGAACACCATCCTTGGTGTTTTGTGACACATACAATGAGTAAAACCACTAAAAACCAAAACATACTACCCATGGATCTTTATAACTTAGCTCATTGCAATATTTACAATGAACAACATGCTCAAAAGAAAAACCATCATACTGCTTACTAGAGATTTATAACATGTCTCATTACAGTATTTACAATAACAACCACATATACACTCACACATGTTTGCTTCAACCAAAAAATAACCATAATGTCTATGGAGCTTTATAAATCCATCTTGATACAATATTTACAATAATATACACATATACACATTTGCTCAACCAGAAAATAAAAGGATATGATGGTTGCATCTACGGCAAAGGAGTTCAGGGGCTCACATCTCCACCCTCAAAGTAATACTAGGATTCACCCCCTTCAAAGGAAGTGTAGAATCCACTTCCAAAGTCAAACTTGCATCCAATGTCTACTGCTACAATCTTGTGCCACTTGTCCTCTCAGTGAACATTTACTGACTCATTGTTCCATGGCACACTCCCAATGTGCATCTGATTCCATCTGGCAATGCTAATGACCAAAACAAATCCATCCCAACCCTCCCTTCTCTTCTACATAGCCCCTCGGCCAATCTGAACACCCCCTTCCATGTAATCTCTCACCTTCCAAGTTCCCTGGCATCCCTTGGAAAGGTTTCCTCACATCGGAAGGTCCAAAAACCAAGGCATATCCCTGCCTAAAAACCATCATATTGGGCATAGCATGGTCATGGAAATTGGTGGATAGTATTGGGTACCACTGTCCCACAATGGTGTTACTCCTGAAGTGCTTTACCAACATACTACTACATGTTCCATTTCCTTTTGTTGTTGCTACTAATTGTCACAGCCATTTCCAACCATCCCGTCCAAGCATTTCCCTACAACCTATACCAAGTACATAATTTTCATTAGACTAAAAGGAATTAAAACTAATTCAAATCATACCTCATTGGTGTGTCATCAATAAGGTACACTTGTAATTTTGTTTACTTCCTGTCACAATGAGTCGAACTAGATCTTTGATCAAATCATCATGTATAAGCATATCATATTTGGTTATCTCAAAACACAACCATCATAAATCAAAATCATATATCACATGTAACCATCGTAAATCAAATTCATATATCACATGGAAATGTAAAACTAATTAAAATATTGATACTTATCTTTCAAATGATTCTTTTGCTTATGCCTTTGTTCTTTATCCTTTCCGTACACACATTAAATTGATTTCCAAACCCAATAAGCACCCAATGCATTCTCTTTATGAAACAAGGGAGTCTAAACACTAAATTGCCTTCTTGATCAATATCGGAAATAAGGGTATCCCGATACTAATCGCCTCAACCCTCAATAGCAACAATGGCATCCCAAGACTAAACCGCCTCAACCCTCAATAGCAACAACAAGGGCATCCAAATACTAAACCACCTCAACCCTCAATAGGATCAACAAGGGAATCCAGAGACTAAACCACCTTAAGCCTCAACAGAAACAACAAGGACATGCAGAGATTAAATTGACTCAACCCTCAATAGCAACAAAAAGGGCCAAACAATACCAAACATGTCTATCCCTTCACACTATACAACATATACATATACATAGTATACAATGTAACACATACACCTACACCCAATGTACAACATGGCACATAAACCTACACCCTATATACAACACCACACATACACCTACACCCAGTGTACAACACCACACATACACCTACACCCGGTGTACAACACAACACATACACCTACACCTAGTGTACAACACGACACATACACCTACACCCGGTGTACAACACAATACATATACGTACCCACCATACAATACCACGAATACACATGGTGCGATACAATGACTACACAATACCTGTAACACCATACCAAATATACACAACACAACATGTACGATGTGTACATAATACCACATGTACACAATGCCACCTGCACAATGTGTACACAACACCCAATGTACACAGCACCACCTACACAATGTGTACAAAGTACCACATGCACACAACCACATGTACAACATGTACACAGCACCACATGCACGCAAAACCACATGTACAACATGCACACAACACCATATGTACATAGCATTGCATATCCACATGCCCACAGCTACATATGTACACAACATTGCATATCAAACATGCCCATGACACCATATGTATGCAACACTGCATATACAACATGTACACAACACAATATGTACATAGCACCACTTATACAACACATACACAACACCATATGTACATAACACCACATATATAACACGTATACAACACCATATGTACATGGTACCATATATGCAACATACACACAATGCTATATGTACACAGTACCGCATATACAACAAGCACACAACACTATATATGAAATATGCACACAACACCATAGGTACATCATGTACAATAGATACACAACAGTAGTATTGTACATCAAGAAACCACATTGTCTCTACCAGGAAACCTTACTTCTAGTGTCTTTCAACTATCCATGCTTTTCCCAACATGTCGCATATCGCACTTCTTTCATTTTGCTAATGTATCCCTCAACAATACTTTTTATAACATAAACATAGGCATGGTATAAACAAGTAATATCAATTCATATCCACATGATACTATCCTTAGATATTTTTCTAGGATACTATGTCCACTTCATTCCAATATCTTCTTCATGCCATTCACCTGCATAAATAATCATTCATCCACAAGAATGATCTTTAACGACCCTTTCATACAACGACATACATACATATATATACACATATAAACATAAGCATAAAACAATCATGATCTCGGATGACCTTGTGAGAAAAATGGCATACATACATACATATATATATAATCATTAGCATAAAGAAATCATGATCCTTGATGACCTTGTCAGACAACAACATACATTTATACACATTAACATAATCATGATCACCACATAATTACCAGATATCATAAGGTCTAGGTTAAGATAACTCCCTTTATCTGTGCAACGCATGCACAACATTGAGAACAATAGCTCCTAACATAGCCAGGGATTTTGACACCTCAAAACCATTTGCCTTACCTTTCTTGTTACCTTTCTCATGATAGTCCTGCCACAGTCCATTTACCCCAATGGACCCCACCAATCCAACCAAATGTCATACTATTTCCTTTAGTTGCCCTTATACATGCACCAGGCTTCATCTAGGTCTTACATTACCTGTCAGATACCACACATCTCTCCCTGATCTCCATCAACTTTCCTCTTTCCCCAACCAATCCCCAAAGTCCTCAAAACATAAAATGAAAGAACCAAAAACAATCAAGAAGAAAACCCTAAAAAACCCAATAGCAATATGATACCACAAACAAAGTGGTATGGCCATACATTATACATAAACAAAGCCGCAATAAAGCACAACAAATCACAAAATATCAAAAGCACAAGACTAGAAACAAACACCTTGACTCAATCCCCATGGCTTCCCAATACTTCTAAAGGAAATCTCAACTTGAGACTTCTCCAAGATTTCATGGCAATCTCTTTTCCATGAAATTCCTTGTGTCATACTTCCATAAACACATAACTATCAGTGTATAAATAAATATAACAATATACTAGTTATCTTTCCTTGTTGTACCAAACACACTACCTTGTAACGAAACACACATGTCAGCCACATGTTCCAAAGATCAATACATTCTATCTATTAATTTGAAATCAACCTTTACCAAGTCTAACAACCATGTCATAAGCAACAATCAACTCACATTCATTAGTCATAATAAATAATGCTACAACTATCTCCTACTTACACTCAAGTACATATTAACTGTTCTCAGCACATGTGTGTTACTATAAACATATCAAACAAGATCATTCATACATGCAATCTTATAGATATAGGCTCATATCATGCAACTAGTGAAACATTCAAAGAATATATAGACAACATAATCAAACATTCAAGCACCAAGTAGATGACATAAGAAAAATCATACCTTAATGTATCTCAGTGGGGTCTATCTTATCTGCACAATCAATCTAGATTAGCATGATATAACTTCACAACATATCAACCCAAACATAATTAAGGTCATGATATCCATAACAATAACTAGCTAACATTTTCAGATCATAAATGCATAAAAATGTGTCATTCATGCATAACAAGCATATATGCATAGTCATTCTAGATTATTATGACACAATATCACAAGCATATTAACTCATACCTGGATGTCATAACCCTAACCATCAACATAGGCCAATCCAAATTGGCATGATACATATAACATAAATATACTAAGCACAATGACCATAGCCATCATGCATATGACCACAATGCATATAACAACAAGTTATTATCCTTCACGACTAAACGACACAAGTACATATGATCACACTGATTAACTAATATTTATCATATGCATAACCAAAACAACCATAGAATGACATACATGTACACAACCCTAATTCTTCTAACATTCATTAACCACATACATGCATACCAAACATACAATACATGTATCATGATCTTCTCTTATCTCAAAGTTGAGTGTCGCAACCTCGCTCTTATGATCTGCATCTCCTGCTCTATCTTGGTCAACACATCAACACCATAACATACTAATAACATCATAATGACATAAAATTCATGAAATTAACTCATGCATGACAACCTTAACCATGACAATTCATGTATAAAAACATGCATCTATCACATCATGTCCAAGTGTTGAACCATGCTCTGATACCACCTTGTAACACACCTCCTCTCATATCTACCCACTTTCACCAGCTTTCCCGGGGTAACATGAGCTGAGGTGATACTATCATAAGACTCAACCTCCCAGATGACCTTAAGGAAATGGAGTCGACACAACTAGAACTTATTGACCTCTTCCTAATGTCACAGGGCCACCAAGGGATAACCCACCCTTCCTGGACCTCTATCCTTGATACAACTCACCTTTTTGCTGAGATGGAGCCCTAGTCACTCGCATGATCCTGTTTGAGTGTGATTGTAGCCTTTTTCTTCCAATTCTTTGTCAGGGACTACAATATTTAAGGCTATATTCCAAAGTTGGGGCTTAACCTCTACCTATAACTCTATGAAACTTTCAGAAATCATAACATATATGAATATAATGCTTTTGATAAAAAACTTGATCAAATATTTGACCTACCATGATCTAATCATGACTGAAATTTTGTCAAATGCTAGGTAAATATGCAAGATACAGGTCATTTATGCAATTCTAAACAAAGGGACTAAAAAATTATCTGAGGTTTAACAAGAAGGGTCACTACCTTCTCACATTAGTTTTTATAACACTAATTAGGTCTTGCATTCATTATTCATTCATTGTCAAATAAAAAAATGAAAAGATTCATGATTGAGAACTTTCATATAACCATGCTCATCACTAGATAAATAGCAATGAGATAACAACCATTAAAGCCACATAATAACAAGTACATTTACTCATCAAAAGAAAGAGAAACTTAACTCTTATTAAACATAGGAAAAATCCAACCAGGTTTGGGACTTCCATGAACCACCCAACCATAGATTGGCTAAACAAGATCTTTCTTTCAGCCAATCACCCTCATGGCATATTCCAAGCATGAATGTGGGATCTCATGGGATAAACCAATCCATAATAAACCAAGGGAACCCAAAGTTTAAACCACCTCCACCCTCACCATACCATGCTCTCACTTAAAATTCTGTTGAGATCACAAAACCAAAACGAGCTTGGATGCCTCCAAATTTCTTCTCCAATACCTAGAGGAATTTTCATATCTCCACCCTCAGGCTTTACTGTGTATCCCTCCATTATTGGTCAAGGGATCCCTAGGCCTTTGGTAATTTTCATGAGACCACCTCACCTGGATCCAAAATAGTCTGGCAATCAAAAAACACATATTTCATTAAATTTGGACTTAAACAATGGATCTAGAATTTCAAAATAACCAAAAACTCAATTCTAGTGATGTCCTTGTAATAAAATATTTCCAGTTTTAATGAAATATGTGTTCAAAGATCCAACTAAGAAAAGTCCCATCACACCATGGCTATCTAGAAATGGCAAGGCTAGGCTAACACTTACTGTCAAACCTTGCAAAACTCATGCCAATGACAACAAGATCCTTTGACATCAAGATCTTATTTTGGTGGTTTGGTGATAGATCCTTTGACATGATTCATAACCTTATTCTCAATGAGATTCAAATTTGTCCTCTTCTTCCATGCAAGATATTTTGAAGCCCCACCCAATTTATTTATTTCCTTGCAAAAATACATTTTGATAGATTTAGATATAAATATACTTACTTATGAAGATGCTTCTTCCACTTGTTGCTTCCTTGAATTAGATGATGATATAGTTAATAGAAAACGTCTCCTTGATGAAGATAGTTCTCTTAAGGAATGATCCTTGATCCCACAAAGAGGGAGATTACTTTAGATCCTTTTATGGTGATTTTCTTGTTGATGAGAATCAATGATTACGTCTTCATGATGTCCTTCAATGGTAAGAACCTTTCTTTAACAAGGGAGATATTTCCTTAGAACGTTTTGAATATGATGACAACATCCTTGATATTTCTTCTCTAGGATGAATAGTCTTCATGAAACTTTGATTTGTAGGTCCCTTCAACTTGAAAGTGTCTTTATGGTATTTTGAGGATCCCAAGGCTTCTTCTAGTGTAGAATTCTTCTTCTATTTAGGGTTTTGAAACTTCTTTGTAGAGCTTGACTTTACCTTGATATCCTTCGAGATTTCATCCTTGTGCTTTTGTGTCCCTTAATGAGATGCCCTTTCTTTGATTTTTCACCTTTTATTTGATACCATGTTGAGAAATATAGGGCATAGAAATTAGGAGATTTCTCTTCTAATGATAACTATTTTTGAATGATTTTTACTTCCTTATATTAAGATCTTCTATTTAGATTATTATATTTTTCTTCTATATAAAAAAACTACCGATGCATAAACAATAAAGATATAAGAGACACACAATGTAGGTGATCAACCAGGGAAAAAACCCCTCCAACTTGAAAGGAAAACCCAAACAAATTATTCTTCTTATAGAGACTTCAATTGACGAATAACAAGACCCTTTACACAACAACCTCTCCAAGATGATGTCACAAGATCTTTCTACATTACTTCTCCCTCTTTCCCAAGTCAACACAAGTCAATCTTACTTCATGCACTACTAATTTTGGCTACTCTGGAGTTTTGACCTTCCTCCACATATCTGCAATTTCGGCTGCCTGAAATATCTGCAAAGGCACACATGTGGGATGAATTATGGACCTTATTGGTGTTCTTATCCCTTACTTATCTTGAGGGCTATTCCTTGTTATTTTAGCTAGTAATAATGATGGTGTGGAAATCCTTTACTTTGATGTAACCCTACTATAGAAACCCTAGTTTCTACCACACATCCAAGAGACTAGCCCAAAAACAAATCTAAATAACTTCAATTAGATTCCTCCTTCCTTCGCTTGATGATGACCACTTCTTCTAGTGATTCTCGCAGGTATTTTCTGTTCTTTTGCTTGGCTAAAATTCTTGTCTCCAAATGAAGGTCGATCTACCTATATATAGTGATCAGTGCATCCAAAATAAGCTGGCTAGAATTGGTTCCTAGGCCGACATGTCCTACTAGAAACATATTTAAGATGACTTCAAGGTGACCTTGTAACATGGTCTTGGATGGTTAACAAAATTTCTTTTATAATGAATTACATTCCCAAATGGGTCTTCAATCCTTGACATTGACTTTTCTATACTTTTTGACTTGATGACCAAACCTAATATTTCACAATGGGAGCCTCAACTAAAAATAAATTCCTTGATCATGAAACCCATGATTCAAGTATTACAAAAATAATTTTATTTTCTTATTTACATCGATTACATAAAAACACAATTACACATGTCATTATGAAGACTGGACCTAGTTACATTTTACAACAAGCTATGACCCAGGAAACTCTGCCAACAAGGATCCAATGCTATGACCTAGGAAACTTCACCAGCAGGGATCCAATGCTACAACAAGGGAAATCTTTTCCAACGGGGAGCCAAAGATACAACCTAGGAAATCTCTACCAGCAGGGAGCCAATGCTACAACCCAAGGAACCTATACTATTAGGGAGCCAATGCTAAAACCCATGAAACCTTTATCAGCAGGGAGCCAATGATACAACCCGAGAAACCTCTACTAGTGGGGAGCCCAATGTTACGACCTGGTAAACCCTTTTTATCTTCCCAACTTGACCTTTAATATTCAGTGGTAGAACACCTTCATCTCTAGCTTGAGCAGGATTCCACTTACCATAAATAGTAAGGATCGCGCCTAACTCAAGTAGTTAGCACCCATTGGCCAAATGGGTGGAAAATATAGATCCCAATTGGGGTATACTCTGCATAGACCAAGATAGTGGAGCAACACATCCAACCCTATGGGTAATAGATAGGGTTGGTATCATATTGTCTAGATATACCTCAACCCCAGGATACCTACATCTCAATTCCTCACCCTGGGAGCTCAGAAAGGGGGGAAGAGCTGACTCAATGTTCTCAATCATCCCGAACCCTTAATTCAGGAGGGTCACATCCATTAATCCATGTTGCTCTCTATAGATTATAAATATATAAACATTCTCACATCAGGTACCAACTTAACCAACTCACTGAAGCGTTGCCTCAAACATGACCAAGAGTAGTAGTCC
The DNA here is from genome assembly GCA_031772625.1 of Pinus tabuliformis. NCBI lineage: Eukaryota > Viridiplantae > Streptophyta > Pinopsida > Pinales > Pinaceae > Pinus > Pinus tabuliformis. The sequence continues at coordinate 778,025,835 of CM062820.1, read as the reverse complement.
TCAATTTTCCTGTCATGCAGGACATCAAAATCAAACATTATGTTAGAGGAAAAAATTATGTCACATAAAGGATACCTTATTCATCCTCCCTCTCATGGAGGAAACAACCACAAGCCTAAGCTTGTCTCATATAGCAACACCATCTCAATCTATGAATATATATTTGTCCCAGTTGTATACGAGATTCTTTTTCAATCGAATCCCACTCTTGTTATTATAATAAATCCCTATCATATCCAATTTCTACTCAAGCAACTCTCCATGAAGCATTTTTAACCAAACTACCCCCTAGCTAGCCATGCTACCAACAATGTACTCAATGTACTCTTCCAATAATTAGTGTATCCATGCAAACTCATATCTCTGAAAGATATTTCATCTCGAACTCAATGGACAACTCCCTCTTACTTTGATCATCATAGGCTTATTACCTATCAAGAATGGACCACCAGTATATAAAACCAAAATCAAAGGCATACCTTGGACCTCTTTGAATCATAGGTTTTGATTGGACCATCTTCATGGCTTCACTAAGTAACTATCAACGCAAACGTACCAGGCTCAGGGAGCTTGATACAAACCATACAATGCTATCCTAGAAACTTGCCTTCTAATAGAACTCCTCCATCATATGCTCCATGACTATAGGTTTGTAATACTCCTGGTGCACTCCTGATCTCATGCATAAGACTTTAGTTTTTGTGACCTACAAGTACAACTGCACCCATAGGCCTTCATCTGTGCAGCTGTGAGGCCTATAACCACTCTCTTAAGCCTTTCTCCTAGCAATTGAGGCTTGAACTAGGAGAAACCTTCACTGCTCAAATCAGATAGTTATTCATGTATAGAATCCTTCCTTCAACAATCAAGAGCAAGGAATTAAAATCTCATGAAGTGTTTCTCCCTCTGAACGAGAGGTCTCTTCAATAATAACTATCAACTTGTCTATTATAATATTTTCATACTACAACAAAACTATTAGATCAAAAACTATATCAGGTCCTTAAACATATATCATAACAAGTCATGTTATCAAATATTCATCAAGGGTTACTGTCATATAAGAGTATCTTCATACTTCAATGATCATAATAATCAAATCAGGGCTTCCAATTCTACCACGTGTTAGATTTACTAAACTGTACTAAGATCAGAAAGAGAATCAATCTTATTGTCACTTTTTCATCATGCTTACCTTAAGCATTAACATCAACATCAAGCTACCATATATCAAAAACAATGTATTATCCTTCTTTAAGAAACCCATCATGAAATCCATCATGTCTAAAATGAAAGATGCTTGCCAAATATCAAGAGAAACATATCACATGTATCATAAATAAAACTTTCTTTCATATTCTTTTCGAACCTCATGTCTTACCTTTCCATCCAATATTGCAACTTACATACCTTATATTATTCATATATCTTTATAGCTTATAACTCTTATTTGGCAGTTGTAGCACTTTGTCAACTTTCCACTAGCTCTTCTCTTCTTGCATTATTTTTCTTTTCTTGCACATTAGATGATCCTCAAGAAGATATGTTTTTTACAACTAATCTAGAGGTTATAGGTATACATATGCTCAACTATTCATGTACGAAGTATAAGAAAAAAAATAAATATAATCAATAAATAACATAAATCTAAATGGTACTTATCTCTTGGTGAGAAGTGATCATCTCCCTCTTGAACTATCCTTCAAGATCCATTAATGTCACAAGAGTTGGAACATGATCATGATAGGGTTTCTAGATTTCATATTTCAAAACTTTGTCATAATGCAAGGTTTCTTCCAAACCCTAACTTCATAATATCCATCAAACCCTAATAACCAAGTTGCTTAGGGTGTCCTTCAAACCCTAGCATTCTTTTATGTCTCCTTCATCTTGTCTAAAAAAGGTGCCTTCTCAGGGGTGACCTCAATGACTTTTCTTCAGCCCAACTTTGATACCAATTTAATTTTTCTTAGGGATATATTGTTCAATACTTTAGATAATTTCATTTCTTTATTTTCATATTAAATTCACCCCATAGTGTCATATCATTATTCAGTTTTACAACATTGTTCAGTGACATATGAAATTATATAGAAAGAACAACATCATCGTCAATGCAACAAAACATAAAGGAACAATAGAAGAAAATCATTCACACATAGAGGCACCAGGATTGGTTGGAGACCAGGGTTAAACCCACTATGGGGAAAAAACTTTCAAATGCTTCTTCTTAATAGATTATCATTAAATGTTTTAGAAAAGATAGAGTACAAGGATCCATATCTTCAACCATGATCCTATCTAGAAAAATAAACTAAACAACATAACGAGATGAACCCAACAATGCTAATAATCAAAACCCTAAATAAAAATCTTGTGGTTAATGGTTACTGTCTGCAGTCAACTATTGAACTTTGTAGTCAACTGGTGAAAACTTCAGTCAACTTAAAAATTCAAACCTTAGGTCTTAACCAAATGGAGAGAGTGTAATGTGTGCAACTAAACCCCATCAACCACAAGCATATGCCTACATGCATGTTGTTACAACTGAAATTTCCCTGTAGCATTCCTATGGCTAGGAACCAAAAACCCTAGATCACAAATGCGAGCTTCAAACCCTCCAATCTCAAACCTATACGAACCTATCTCCGTGCCCTAGCCTTAGACCCATGTGAGACAAAACCAAAGAAGAGAATAGAAGAATTATTCATCATGATTGTTCAAATGAGGGTCACTTGACTTGTATTTATAGCCTTCCAAGGGTGTACAATTTGCTTTAGGTGATCAAATGTGCACATGTGGGCTTTAATTCAAAAACACACTTTTCATTGTCCAAATTGGGCACTTCAATAGTCAAAATTGGTCCTCTCGAAAGGAGGAATCTATCCCTATGATTGGAATTTGTCATTGAGCTGCCAAAAATTAACATGATAAAGTTAGGAGAAACCTAAGCTCAAGTGAAGAGGACACAAATAGCAAATATAATGATATATACTTGCTGCAAACATTTTATTTTATCAATATATGTCTTTTCCACATCCCTTTGGTATGAATTCTAATTGAAATTGTGTGTTATTATATATGAATTTCTATAAATAAATCGATAAATATATGATTAAATTCCATTTAAATTTACTTTCACTATATGATATTGTACAAAAGAAATAAGTAAGCTAGATTTTTTTTAAATGTGTATGTGGGGATGAACTAGTTAAGCCTTCACACCATAAACCATTTAATCCCTATCTCTATAAAGCCTTAATTTTGGAGAAAAGGTTAAATTCCTTAAAAAACATCAAAGAATGGACTCAAATTCAATTTTCCTAGCCCAAGTGTTTCCAAAATTATTGTCTATTACTCAACAAAATTAAATATTTAAATGGAAACAAATTAATGTGCCTAACCCAAGTGTTCTCAAAATTATTTTATATTACTCAAAGAAATTAAAGATTCAAATTGTACATATAAAACACCCCTTGAGATTCCTTTCCCTTTTTTTTCATGTAACTTCGTCCTACTACCACATGAACCTATATAACACTACTCAAGCTGGTGCATATTTTCTCTGTACGTAATTCCTTCTGAAGACAAGGTATTTTACTCCATAGGTAACTCAGGTATCCTTCTTACAATATATCAGTCATAATAAAAAGAGCTCCATGGATACAATACTTGGTGTTCCCAGACACTGTGGAAAATTGAGAAACATGTGTAAAATCATTCAGAGGTGTAATCTAAAATACCTAATTTATAGAAACCCTAGACATCAGGTTTTAGAGACACAATTCATTCCACTTATTAAGTAGTTTGTATTGCATTAAGGTTGTATTTGTTCAAGGTACTCTTTATGTTACTAACAAATATTGCCAATATCTCCCTATGAGGGATATATTCCAATGGTCAATAGTTAAATGTACAACAAGTAGAAGATAGGGTAAAGCTTGTTGGGAATCATTTATTTGGACCAGAAAAGAACCTTGTAGATTTAAGAGATACATAATTTTGAGAGACAATGTGGACCTTTGGCCCAATATGTCATGAAACATATGCATGTTACAACAAGCATATGAAATAAGGGTATCAACATGTAAAATGACCACAAGGGATCACGTTCCTAGCAATGGAAAAAATTTGATTCACCTTGGAGGAATAATAGACACACAAGGATACATGCCAATAATATCTTGTTTGAAGGATCTTCTTCTCAAATAAGGGCTCCTCCTAGCAAAATCTATTATCTTCTAGTTGAAAGCACTATGTGGAAGCCAAATATTGTGAAAACCAAAACTAGACACATTTAGACAAAAGAGAAGGATTACAAATGCCCCCCACTTATCAACCTATAATTCAAACATGGCTCCCAGTCCTAATAAAGGCTTTTTAAGAAGTGTGTTGTGGATACTAAATTCACAATCAAAGTAAAATAAGAGATATCTTACAAGAGACAAATGGATCTAGCCTCAAAACTATGAGGCCTACTTATGCCTCTTCATCATGTTGATATAAATAAATCCATGCAGAGGTCTTCTACAGTGGATAAGTATGTCTTACGCAGAAACACCATCTGCATTACCTCAGATATTATAAGATAATCCTCACTTACTTGAACTTTGCATAAGTTCAATTCCTAGATTGACATGATTTATTTTTACTCACATAAGGCCTTGGTCAACCTTTTCACACCTCACAAAGGTTAGTCATCAATTTCTTACACAACCTTGCAATCTTTTCCCTTAGCTTCATCTTCCAATGGGATTGTGGAGAGTTTCATATATAGGTTTTCTCCTAGTAAATATTATCCATGACTGAAATAATAGGTCTATATCATGTGTGACCTGATTTTGACACGTATAATCCAATTGGCTTCTTTTTTATAAAATCTACTCTAGTATGTCTTGTTTTGATCAATCTCCCAACTACCTTTGTTTTGTGTAACATTCGACTAAGGTTCGAATTTGAAGGAATATGAATAGGCTTATTGAGGCACATTCAAGAATGTTAACATAATTAACATGTTTGTAACCCTTTTTTATTCCCCTGCTTAACATGTGAGACAACCATCTATCTCGCAAAGTATTATAAAGAAATGTGATATGTGAGGGATACAATACGGTATTCTATTCCCATTCTTAACATGTGAAACAACCGTATATCTTCCAAAGTATTGTAAATGTAGGTGATATGTGAGGGATGAAATGTCATATACTCAAGAAAAGGAAACAAACTACCTTTTTTGTTCTTTTTCTAAAGTAGAATAAGTATTAATGATGATGTATTCAACTTTTACATGAGACATTTTGTTGCAACACTACTTTATGCATGTGTGTTAGCATAGTGGTACAATATATTAGCCTATGTTGAGTGTCAACATTTCCATGTGCTGAAATAATACATTATGTGATGGGGTAACACATTATTGGACTATAAAAGGTGTCTATGGAAACCACTTTAACACAAGAGTCGATATACGACCATTACCCTAGGTTCCAACAAAACTATTTTTACTACCATCAATTTTTTATGTAGTAGTGAGGACATACATTAGCTTTGGTACAAGAAATGCTATAACAATGATACAACAGATGACATAGAAATCAATTAAGTGGATAAAAAACTATGTTAGACTAGAAATTCTCTAGCACAATGATAATTCTCTCACATAACTAAGTTATGTCACCACAATATCATAATTCACATGCATCACTAAACATATAATAGTTATTAAAATGTATGGGGTGTGAAACATTAAGATTTCATGAGAAATAAGCACCATGTTATCAACTTTAAAGTAGGGAGATAATGTAAAGACAATACATGAAGCCTTTTGAGGCATCAACTCATTTTCTTAATAGTAGATTCTTGGTGGCTCAGATTTATACATCTTGTTCCATATCGATGTCAAGGAGGTTTGTATATTGTAACACCCAACAATACCTAATCTTATTACATTTCTGCATTCATGAGTTCATTTATTTAATTAACAAAATGCCTAAAAAAGCACAGCATTGCAGCTTGTACCCTTGCATAGATAGTTAATAAAAAATTCAGCAAGATGTGACTTAGAGTGGGCATTGGGATCAGGTTCCAGAATATCCTCTCAACCCCTAATATATTTTTCAAATATATAGTTATCACCCCCTAGTGAAAGAAGTTTGTCCCAATGAATAGACCACCATATAAACTAGGGATTCCAAATATGTGTTCCCACCTTCAACCTTCTCTCTTAAGATATTTAACTACATGCTTGCTCAGGGATTCCAGAGGTAACTTCCTCTACCCATCAGCCCATGAGGGCTTTTGTAGATAGATATCCTCCACCCTCACTTGATTTTGGGATTTCATAGGTCTACCTCACCTCCACCTTTTTGAATTAATACATTTAATTGTGGGATTATTAAGGGATTCCAAAGGTAAATTCTTCCACCCAACAACACATGAGGGGTTATAGAGATAGATATTACCCACCCTCACTTGACTTAGGGATTCCAGAGGTCTTTCTCACATCTACCTTGTTGACTTAAGATATTTAATTACAAACTTATTTAGGTATTCCAGAGGTAACTTCCTCCACCCATTAGCCCATGAGGGGTTCCAGAGATAGATATTCTCTACCCTCACTTGACTTAGCGATTCCAAGGGTCTTCCTCGCCTCCACCCTTTTGACTTAATATACTTAATTGTAGGTTTATTAAGGGATTCCAAAGGTAACTTCCTCCACCCATAATCCCTTGAGGGGTTCTAGAAATAGATATTCTCCACTCTCACTTGATTTAGTGATCCTAGATGTAGCTACATTTGATGGAAGATAAAGCTGCCAATTCTATTGTACAATGTTTGAGACATGAAGGTTATTCTAGGTGTGCCACACCTACTAGCATTAGAGAAATTTTGAGGTCTAAAATGGGTCTCAAAACAAAAATGTACAACCAAAATCAACTTTACAAGAAACAAAAGGATTCAAGATGTTGATGTCAACCATGGGGGATGATTCACCATTTTTGGAGTAAAAAAGTAAAAAGAATAAAAAATTTAAAAATAAAAAGCTACCTTTTCAACTCGTATTTTCAACTTATATCCCTAGGGTTTTACTCAATTTTTGAGCGGGGGCACTTTTTGGATGAAAAATTTAATTCCTCATCTGAGGAGTACCCATGTTTCATACTTTCGATGGACCCTACTACATGAAAAATGAGAAATACATGAAAAATGTGATTGCAATCACATTTTTTTCATGTATTTCTTATTTTTCATGTATAAGGGTCCAACGAAAGTATGCAACATGGGTACTATTTGGATGAGGAATTAAATTACACAACTAATGAGTGCTCCCACTCGAAATTTGAGTAACATTGTAGGGAGATAAGTTGAAAATATGAGTTTAAAAAATAGTTTTTTCTTTTCTCTCTCTAAAATTTGATGATGTAATCTAATCTTATTTTATTATTTCCACTATTATTTTATAATATTTCTTAGGAGGCGCATTTTAGACCTCAGAATTTCTCTAATGAAAGTGAACAAGCCACTAGACATAGTTGCAAGCTTTCCACCCACTAGAAAGTCAGACCAACCAAGCCATAGCTATTATCTAACTATCTAAGTATCGAGAGGACATATGTATAAGGTCCTCGCCTTCTATGGGTTGAGATTAATCAATTCAATAATCTCATTATGTAACAACACTGGTAAAAATTTCATGCAAATAAAGTTAATAAAGGAAAATAATAACCAAGGTCATGGGACACGTATTCCAAGCTGAATATAAGGCAAAACATCCTAGTATGGGTGTTCATTTGGCTTATTATCCCTAAGGAAATTGGAAAAGGCTTTGGAAAGGCACGAGGCATTAATTGGCATTTTTAAATGAAAATATTGGAAATTAGGAGAAAAGGAAGGTGAAAGGTCATAGGTTGCATGTGAAGAGGAAAATGAAAGAAAATAATGGAAAATGAAGAAAATTGATCCAGGTGGCTCCAGAAACACCCAGAAATAGAAGTGGCCTTGAAAAAGATCAAAAATGAAAGTCCTCATATTGGATTGAAACCAAGAGCAGATCATAGTGCTCATCATCCTGATTCCAATAGCATGAAAAACACTCAAATCCGAGTTCATATGCTCAAGATATTCGCAGTCAAATTTTTGGTCAAACTAAGCCAAGGTGTAGTCACTAACAAGGAAACAATTTAGTAAAGGGTTGACACATAGAATCCAATGATCAGAAAGGGTGAATTTATTTCATACTTAATTTTCCCATTGACCTTCAAAAACTAGTCGAATTTTTTTGGAAAGTTGGGTTGTAAAAAATAAAAAAATAAAATTAAACAAATTGGTTGGTGAGACACCAACCCCACCAACCGAATAACACATGTCGCATATTAAAAAGGGGTGGGCTTCCATTGGAAAACTTTACACCCCAACCAACTATCGTATATGGATGGAGCTGGCGGGTATTTAACCCATGCTGATTGGTGGCCGACCCACCCCATGCGGCAGCTCCACATCAGTCCTTCTAACAAATATCATCACTCAATACAAAGTGACCTTCCACATATGTCAATCATAACCAACAACCAAACCAGTTTCAATCCCTACCACTGGTTGGCCTGCCCCATGGGTAGCCCCACTCCATCAACCAACATATTTTTATATTCAATTCACATTCCTTAATTACTTAAGATGTCAAAACCAATAACCATATATTATAGTTATGACATATATAAATGATAGCCTATGTCGACAGTTAGTGGTCACTTTCTAAAAAAAAAGTGGCGAGGTTTTGACCCCTAAACCAAGTAACAAATTACCTTAACACTGTTTATGCCAACCAGGAACTCCAACTCACGAATTGATAAGTTCGCCCTCACACACTTATAAAATCTTAGTTTTCATTCCAATGTGGGCCAACAAAGCGCAGAACGAAGGTTGAATGAAGGACCAAAACCCAGTGCCCTAGGAACCATGAGCTAAGCGCAGAAACTTCACATGGATCTCGAGGTGGAACCATGCCTGGCATGATTTTTGAGATGGAATATTTGCAGGAAGATTCTACGATGCAGTGAGGAATCTAACCCTGAGGGCTGAATTTTCAGAGTGACATAAACATGCCAACTTTATACTCAAAAGAACCATAATTTCACAAGGAATTTGATGGTGTGGTATGTTCCCCCATTTGAGCAGTAGAAATTTAGGTAGCCAACAACAAGGAATATTTGCAAAATCTAGTGGAATCTAAAATATTCCCTTGAAGGCTGATTGTTTATATAAGAAAAATGATGTGGACTTTATATGAATTATTCACAGAATTTTTGAGCGATAGACAATAAATCCTAGAGGGTGGAGTCTTCATTAGGCCTAGGAATCCTCAACTTTTGTAACAGGATATCCGGTAAAGCATAGAGTCTAGGAGACATGAAAATTCCTCACAATGTAGGTGGAGAAATCTGGTCATCCATACTTGTTTAGGGCCTAGTGATCTAGTGGGGATTGTGGTAAATCATGAGGAACCCTGGTTTGGTTTGGTTTTGAGTCCCACATTCATGCTTGATATATGGCACGGGGGTGATTGGCGGAAAGAAATATTTGGTTTAGCTAATCTATGGTTTGGTGGTTCGCGGAAGTCCCAAACCTAGATGGCTTTTGCATTCATTAATAATATTTTCTTCTCCTTGCTATTTCATGTGTAAATGTACTAGCTTATATATGGATAATATGGTTGTTATATCCTTTTTATTTAGGTTAGTTATATGTTGGTTATGAGTAAGTTATAGGACGTACTTGAGGTATGGCTCTCATTATGTTTTGATTAATAATTGAAAGTACAATGAATATATGAGATAATAGATGATAATGCAGCTGTTTTGATATGGCAACAATGCCTCTTTACAAATATCAGATAAGTATGAGACCCTTATGCTCAGATCTGAAGTTATGACCTATAGACTGCATATTTGTGACATGTTTGATGAAATGTATGTCATGGCTAGTAGGGGTCTAGTCAATTCATTGAAGTGTTTACATTACTTTGTTCCATTGTTATTTATCATTTCTGAAAGTTTCATATTTTGGGCAGTGGACTGAGTCCTGGCCCTGAAAAAGTGGCACAAAATCTGGGGTCGTTGGCTCAGAACTAGCTAAACAATTCCACAATCATTGGCATGCCCTTGTTGTGGGAGTGACTGGAAGGCCTTAGTCTAATGCATGGCTTGTCATGGGAGTGGTTTTGGGTTCAAATTAACGAGATGTAAAGTTGTCTCAGTGGTTGGTCACCTGGAAGTGTTGGTTGGATCCGAAAGGTTCTCTAGAATATATGGAAAGTCAAATTATTTTGGTTTTGTCAGTTCCACTTCCTTAACTATACATGGGGAGTTGAATCACATCATAGTAGCCTCTCTTCACATGTTTACTCCAGTGGACCGGATAACTTTGGTAAATGTGGGAGGAGGGTGTTACAGAGTGGTATTAGAGAATAGTTCACCCCTTGGACTAGATGGGAAGTATGGTGGTCATTGTTTCCGGGAAAACTAATGTCTTTTCGATTTGCTAGCCCCACTAGGATTGGCAACTATCCTATAAACAAACAATCAAAGCAATTTGTGATTTCCTCTATGTATGATAGATAAGAGAGAAGCAAAGGGACCAACCTAGATCTTCAGCTTGACTCCTTGCTTGATTTCTCTCCCCCTTGATAGAGCTTGCAACTCCTCTCCTACTTGTCCCGCTTAGAGAATACCTGTAGAAACAAAGTAACAAAACACTATCAAAGCATCTCGATCTATAATATCATAAACAATGCAGAATCAGAAATACATTGAACATACAATGGCATTCACAAATAACAAGATTCACAAGTACACGATTGTATGGAGGAAAACTCAAAGAACTTTATTAAAATAGAAGGGAGAATTACAAGCCAACTATCTCATCTAGCATCATCCTCCCAGCATCAAAGCCCTCTTCACCTCATGAAAAGCAAGATCACCCAACAATACAATGCTCCTTCTCAAAGACAAACTATCAGCACTTCCTTACAAATTACAAAATTCCAGCCTCCAGATCTCTCAGATGAGGGATCCATTTATAGATGTCTGCAAGGGTTTGAGTCATATCTGGGTTTTTGATTAGTGTCATTCCACTTGTAGTTCTTGGTTCCACTTGGATATTTCTTGGATCTCTTACTCATCCCTGGGCGAATTCAGAGAGGCAAGTGTCATAGGAGAAGTTTCTAGAAGATTCCATGAGCATCCACTTAGCAAACTGTCTTAGACATTTGTCCATTCTCGCTCATCACACCCCACAAAAGGCCTCTCCAATATGCATCGTACCTAGCTAGTGTAGGAGTCAGTGTGCATCGCACCCTGACAGTGGAGCAGTCAGTATGGTCTAGTTTTGGCTAGTTCTGAGTGGTTTTTCAAGTGGAACTTCTAGGGAATGATGTAATCAGTTGACCATGATCCTTTAGGGTATGAAACAACACTTTTATGGGTTAAAGAGCCCTTGGTTTATCGACATATAATATTGGGGTTGCAGTGCCCGAATATGTCTATAACAGTTACCCTCTAAAGCATGAAGTCATAAATCTTTTGATGTCGAGTGAAATGCTTTATCATGAGGATCCAAGGTATTCGAACTAGAAGGTGACCTATATAAGATACAATACAATACATCATCATCATATTATTTTCATGATCTAGCTGATGTTGAAAATGCAACAATATGATGGAGCTTAATGGAAAGGAGTCGCCTTCACTAAGTGGGCCCGCAAGCTATTTTTGGTGCAAAGCCTATTTTTAGACATATGGATCATGGTCTATGAGTTGCAAGATTCCATTTGTGGATGATTGGTCATGTTGGTAAAAATAGATGGACTTCTATTTTTAGACATATGGGTGGAGTCTATTTTTAGACTGTCAGGCTAAAATAGAACAATCAAATATTATTAGCTCTTAATAATATTTGGACTATAAACATTATCTTATCCTCTTGGAGCACTTCAGTTCGAGCTACGGATGTGGCACATGCAACTGCCAGACAGAAATATGCATTTCTTATGGGTCAGTTGAGCTATTGCATGATGGACTTCAGTTAGAACTCAAGTGATTGAGTTTGGTGGAGTTGATTGAGGAGTTGATGGAGTTGTGTTGAGTTTGACTTAGTTGAACTAGTTGTATTTAGTCTAACTGCAGAATACACTAGTGATGAGTGATGTGAATTAATTATTAATTAATTCACTAATTATTAACTCATAAATCAACTAAAGAATACATCAGTTAACTCAGTGCATGGACAGTTCAGTGGAGACAAGTGTTAGAGGTGGGTGAAAGAGTGAGACTGCTATCAGTTGTGACTATAGCTGTGCATGATATTTGCACAATCAATGATGGAGATTGCCAATGAGGATTAAGTGGTACAAGTCAAGGGAAAACAAGTTTGGATCAGATTGATTCTCATGCGGGATTGCGCAGTGGAGGCAGGCAAGCAGCGGAGGAGATTTGAACCTATGATTAATTCAGATCTGACCTAGTTTGTGTGTAACAGGTGGAGATAGTAGTGAGTACTTGTGAGGAGTATTGTACTATGTATTGTTACATGTTCTCTATCATTATAATATACAGATAGTGTGGGATTTTTAGCTGTATGCTTTCCCCGGGTTACATACTGTGTTAATGTGCGCATGTGATTGATGTTTCATTGTTTTTAATTCTGCAAAATTGATGACCAACGTAGAGGAGGTTATATATTATGCATGCATTCCATAATAGTGTATAATCAGGAAAATCTCTGTGACTAAGTGTCATATTATTCAAAATTTCTACATGGTATTAGAGTAGAGTTGATCATCAGATCTATTATTCAGAAAGTGATTACATTTTATTTCTTCAGGCAGATTCAGTAATCGGGCCAGGTAGCCTCTAGATTCATCCTTATTTTGGAAGGTGAGATGTCCAGTAAAAGCTCATACATTCAATCTTTGTATGAGAAATTCTTTGTTCTCATGAATTTTAGATCAGAAGCGGTTGAGTTTTGAGCTGGTGGAATTTGAATTTGCCGCAGTGTTTTCTTGGTGTCAAAGTTGAAATGTCTTTCAACGGATTGCGATTGGAGTATGCTCTTGAAGGCAGCTCAAATTATATTGCATGGAAATACAGGATGGAGGCGGTCTTAGATGACAATGGGTTGAAGGATTTCATAGAGGCTCAGGTCCCAAAGCCTACTGATGCTGCTCACGTTGAGGCTTGGCAAAAGAAGACAGCAAAGCGTCGAAGGATTCTGTTGGAGGGCGTGAAGGATCACATTGTGTCTAGCCTGCATGGAAAGGCTTTTCCATACTTGATGTGGAAAGCATTGATAGACTTATTCCAAAGCAAGAGTGACCAGAGGAAGTTGGCGCTCAAGGATAAACTCAGAAACATTAAGTGTGAGAATGGAGACAGTATGCCCAAGTATCTCACGAAGTTCACTCAACGTCGGGATGAGCTGGGAAGTGTTGGGGTGACTGTCGATGATGAGGACTTGGTGAGCTTGGCTCTCCTTGGTCTTTCGAAGAGTTGGAATTCCTATCAGGACTCTATTAATGGTCAAGAGAAATTTCCAGGATGGGAAAGACTTTGGTCAGATCTTGTGCAAGAGGAGATCAGGCGAAATACCAGGGACAGATCTTCATCAAAGGCATCTGATGAAGAAAATTGCGCTTTGGCTACCAAAGCAAAGAAGGGGAAGGAGAAGGGTTCTCTTTCCAAATCCAGTTCTTCCAATGATGGGAAGAAGGTCGAAAAATCAAAAGTGCGATGCTTTCGTTGTCATGAGGTGGGCCATTATGCTGCAAATTGTCCACAGAGGAAATCCAAGAAGGGATCCAGGGAAGGATCTGAAGGTGAGGCACTTGCTTCACAGTTTGAGTTGGATTTCACACTCTTTGCATGCATGGTTTCATCCATGGTATTTGGTTTCTTTCTTGACATTTATTTCCACACGACACGGTGACAAGATTTGTCTGTACTTTAGGAGAAAGATCTCCAGATACTCATAGATGGGTAATGATGAGAAGTATAGTGTCTCAGGTGTAGGCAGTTATATTTTTCAGAGGGAGCATGGAGCTCACCTTACCTTGACCGATGTCAAGTATGTACCAGGACTGAAGAGAAACTTGGTGTCGATCGCAATGCTGGAAGACAGAGGGTATGATGTAGTCTTCAGTAAGGGAAAGGTTTTCCTTGGACACATCATCACTAGACAGGTGAAGTAGATTGGTTCACGGGTCAAGAACCTGTATGCTCTTGAGGTTCAAGATGCATGCAAAGTCTTGAGTAGCGAGGCAAATGATGGAGACTTGGTGGTTGAGAGGGAGCGTATATTACCTTTCAACATGTAAAGCTAGAAGAAGTCTCAGATGATTGTGGAGGAGCCACGATTGGTGCAGCAGCTTCAGGAGGTTTGGAGCAGCCACAACAAGGGAAGCTAAGGGGAGATCGAGTAGAGACATCTACTCATGCAGAGACCTCTAGTCGGGGGAAACTTCGAGCCAGGTAGGCAGAAGGATCGCATGCAGCCATACCTCTAGGTAGGAGGTGGGGTGATGTGGATTGATTGTCCCAAGGAGGAGGGGCAGGATCCTTGAGGTACCCAACCTCTTGGATGAGACCTTGCTACGGGAGCCCCGATGTGGAGTAGCAGGAACTGACTGATTGGGTAGAGACAGATGCGGATGGAGTGGCAGAGAGAGCGATAGTGCAGGTAATCCTAGGACAACGCATAGCTAGCAGGCTGCAGAAATGCGAGAGGCACAAGTGGTTTGCATAGTGCTAGGTGGCACAGAGAGGTGTGCAATGGTGCAAGATGCATGGAGATGTTGCAGTAGCATAGATGTTAGAGGGAGCACTTGTCAACAGCAAGTAGAGCTTCAACATTAGAGCATGTTCCTGGCCCAACAGAGTGGTCAGTTGGGAGTGTTTTTGTTCCAAGTGTTGTTGGAGCAAATGGACCGGAAAAATGTGTTGCATGCAGAACATTCCAAAGTTGCAGGATAGGGGTTGAAGATAATCCATATCTTGTTGAGAGGGAGTGTTTAAAATGTAACAAGAAGATGGAGCTTAGTAGAAAGGAGTCGCCTTCACTAAGTGGGCCCACAGGCTATTTTTGGTGCAAAGTCTATTTTTAGACTATGTCTATTTTTAGACCTATGGATCATGGCCTATGAGTTGCAGGATGCTATTTGTGGATGATTGGTCATGTTGGTAAAAATATATGGACTTTTATTTTTAGACATATGGGCGGAGTTTATTTTTAGACTGCCAGGCTAAAAATAGAATAGTCGAATATTATTAGCTCTTAATAATATTTGGACTATAAACATTATCTTATCCTCTTGGAGCACTTCAGTCCGAGCTATGGATGTGGCACATGCAACTTCCAGAAGGAAATACGCTTTTCTTATGGGTCAGTTGAGCTATTGCATGATGGACTTTAGTTAGAACTCAAGCGATTGAGTTTGGTGGAGTTGATTGAGGAGTTGATGGAGTTGTGTTGAGTTTGACTTAGTTGAACTAGTTGTATTTAGTCTAACTGCAGAATAAACTAGTGATGAGTGATGTGAATTAATTATTAATTAATTCACTAATTATTAACTCATAAATCAACTAAAGAATACATCAGTTAACTCAGTGCATGGATAGTTCAGTGGAGACAAGTGTTAGAGGTGGGTGAAAGAGTGAGACTGCTATCAGTTGTGACTATAGCTATGCATGAGATTTGCACAATCAATGATGGAGATTTCCAATGAGATTGCGTGGTATAAGTCAAGGGAAAACGAATTTGGATCAGGTTCATTCTCATGCAGGATTGCGCAGTGGAGGTAGGCAAGCTGCGGAGGAGATTTGAACCTGTGATTGATTCAGATCTGAGCTAGTTTGTGTGTAACAGGTGGAGATAGTACTGAGTACTTGCGAGGAGTATTGTACTATGTATTGTTACATGTTCTCTATCATTATAATATACATATAGTGTGGGATTTTCAGCTGTATGCTTTCCTCGGGTTACATACTGTGTTAATGTGCGCATGCAATTGATGTTTCATTATTTTTAATTCCGCAAAATTGATGATCAACGTAGAGGAGGTTATGTATTATGCATGCATTCTGAAATAGTGTATAATAAGGATAATCTCTATAAATTAGTGTCATATTATTAAAAATTTCTACAGCTGAGGCGAGCATTCCCATGCTCAACTTTATAAATTCATTTTCATGTACATAAGATAGATAATCGTCTGCAGTTGTAGACTGATGATTCTTCCTCTGTGGAGTCATCATCCCTTATCTTGGATCATCATCTATGAAGCTTCTGTGTACATTTGATCTCTTTGTATTCCTGAATATATCACAGTCCGAATGGATGAAACTAATTCAAGGGTCTTAAAATCGTTCAATCAATTTGCCCGATGTACAAGTTGATCCATGTGAAAAGATGTCCTGAAGTCGAACATGAAGACATACCCCGGTTCCACCACAATAATGTAACTTACAGGCACCACCGAGAAATCACCAATAATGATAATCCCTCAAGGTACTACAGTACAATTCACGTGGTGTGAATATATGATCCGATGTTGAACACCACGCAAAATTTTCGGTCGAAGGCCATGGATGTAAACATGTTGCCGGAAGTGAGAAAATTTCCATTGAGGTATGCAAGCTTCAAAGTACTGAAAGGGTTGTTTCTAAGTCAACTTCTTGGATAATGAGCTGATGTCGACAAGAAGTAACCCATCATAGGAGGGCCTTAATGTATCCCACATCTACGACACGAAATGAAGCAAATGATTTTCTGGAGGTGAAAATGATATGATGATACAAGGTTCAGGAATGGTGGTCATGAAAAATGGAGGGTGAAGGTATTGCAGTGGATAAGGCATAAACTAGATGGTGAATTCTCTGAATGACTTCTCTTGAACATATCGGTGACATTGAGATGGATTGGTAGCATTAACACCAAAAGATGGATGGTATGGAGGACCAATGGTGATATGACCAGTGAACAGAATAACCCAACCCGACTCAATCATGGTGACTGAGTGAAAGTGTCATGTTCAAGATCAACCTACTACCAATAAAATTCTTCAAGTTTTCTTCCTTTTTTCCCCAGTCATTGCTAACCAGTACCTCTTTATTTTTGTCAAGCTTGAGGAGGATAACATATGCTTGTTCTATAATTTTCCCTTTGGGAAAACCTGTCGCTATGTTTTAGCAAGCCTAGCAATAGTGAAACTCATTCTTGTCTAGGTGGACAAGTTTTTTTCTATTGTTTTAACGAGTTTAACGACGGGGATAACTCAGTCCTTTTCATGTTTAGAGAGTTTGAAAAGGGACGAAAAGGAAACTCCAGCAATTCTTTTTCATAGCATAATCCCTTAAGTCCGAAAAAGCATAAAATAATACAAAAGGTATGACTTTTCTGATCACTTTAGCGAGCCAAAATAGACAATCACTCGAACTTTTTCATGAGATAATCCCTCAGGTCTGAAAAGTTTAAAATATACAAGAGGGATGGCACTTACAATCACTTTAGCGAGCTGGAGAGGCTAATAGCTCGACAATCTTTTCATATTTAGCAAGTCTAAAAAGAGTTTAAAGGAGACTCATTTTTTAGGAACTAGTGGTGTTTAGGGTAGCAACTAGTTCCGAGTAATCTTGGAACTTCTCAAAACATGGTGATGTGAAGAGGGTGGCTAACATGACCACTCATCGCAGCTGTTCCTCAAAATGGTGAACAATCAAGTGGAAGCGTATGATCAGCAAAACGTATGGACATGATGGAAGGAACACAACCAAGGTTCAAAAGGCTGATATAATGGCAATCACGGAGGTTATTTACCAAAGGTGGGTTCATCTTTTAATGAGCTTGAACTCTAGGGGAACATATGCTTAGTGGTAGGTTTATTTTTTAAAGAGCTTGAACCATACGATAACATTGCTCATGTTCCTTTTTATGTAAGCTAGGAATGACCAAACTAAAAAGCTAGAAAAACTATAAAGCTAAGGAACTACTGAGGTTAGGTAGGATGGTTTCGTCCACAGAATAGTTCAAACACTTCCTTTTCTTCGTCCACGTTGCAGACAAAGGTGAAAGGTGGATCAAACCAATCACCTAACCTAAGAAGTTGAAAAACTAAAAATCTAAAAAATTGAAATTGGCCGTCTTTAGCTTGCATAAAAAGGTTTGCATGCCCCCAAGCATTGAGAAAAGGAGAGTCTCCAGGTAACCATATGGGAGTCACTATGGTTAAGCAGGATTGTTTTGTCAACAAAGTCGACGAAACACTCCCTTGGCTTTGTCCATCAAATAGATAGAGGTAAATGGTATTAGATGATACTTCTAATCACATAACCTATAGGAAACCTATCTTTTTAGCTGGGTTTATCTTAGAATAGACAAGGGTGCATGCCCCCTAAGCTTCGTTACATTCACCAGACTACTTGCGGTAATTAGGTGGATGGAATGAAGTTTGAAGAGACACTCTTGATGGAAAAGGACCATTTAGGGATGATGGTCAACTTGGAGCTATGCTTGAATCGGGAAATGAAAGCTGTTCAATAGTGACAATTTTGCCTTCATGCGGAAAACACATCACTTGAAAGAGTGTTGAAACAATAGCTTCCATGTTGTAAACATAGTCATGTCCGAGGAGTAGATTTTAATCTAATGGTCCTTAGACTACCATCACATTCAAGTGAACGGTTTTCCTTCTCAAAGTTATTGGCAACTTAGGAAGGATCCCTAATGGTCGAGTTGTTCCTTTGTTAAAGCCTGACAGATTTTAAGTACAGGCATAAGCGATGGCGAACCAAGCACTTTCCAAGAAGTTGAGGAAAGGATACGCACTGAAGCCCCTTCATCTATGATAGTGCCAGACACAATCATTTTGTACACTTGTACTATGATTCAGAATGGTGCATTTGAAGGAAGGCAGAATTTCTCTAGTCAATTCCAATCAAAGGAAGTAACTAGACTTCTTGGAGGGTGCACCGAATAAATGGTTGAATTGACCCCTTGAGTAGCGAGAACTGGGGGATTTTCCTCCTGTTGTAAAGGAACATGCAGATTGCCGCCAAGTTCATTAGACTCTGAAGTAACAAAAAGAATTTGAACAGCATCATTCTCACTCTTTTCGGGAATGGTATCATCTGAAGGTGGACCTTCTGAAGGTAAAACTGGGTCGACTGCCATTTCGACCTGTTGACTTTGGTCCGGTATGGACATAGAATATTCACTTTTAGTGATAGGTGTTTCAACCGACGGTTGAGTCATGTTAGTCAGGTTTTCAACTAGTAAAGGACTTGGTGAGAGTTTCTTATATCCAGATGGATGTCGCTGTGGTGAAGCAGGATAGTCACACAAGACTCTTTTGGCCTCATCCGAAAAAGGACACCGGGGAAGGTGATGGTCCCCTTCACATAATCTACATGGAATTTTGACCTTTCCTTTCTATCCAGGGACATCATTTTCACTAGTTTATGGTGTGTTGTCAACATGATCACCAGAGGTTGATGACCCTAGAAAGTGTGAATGGGGAGACCATTCTCTCAAGATTTGTAGGAGGCAAGGACAATCTCAATGAAAATGGTTTCCTCTGCAAATCACACAAGGAAATCTGGGAGATTTAGTGTGCAGATTTTCACCAGATGATTCATGGTTGGCCCCTTACTTAGTTGACTTCTTCTTCTTCTTCTCCTTCCCTTTCTTCTTCTTCTCAGCTACTTGGTTACTAGTATCACTATTTTCACCAAGCGAAGAGGAAGAAGGGGAGGGAGAAACAAACGAAGTAGAAGGTGAAGGGTCAACTTCAGTATCAAATGGTTGCTGATTTGATTGCTGAGGAATCACGGTATTTTGAACGACAGAGGTTGAGAAGAGACATATCAGTAGACTAATTGTGATTCCTGGAAGGGATAATGTGGCCATATACGGCGCACCAATATTTCCCCAAGAAGAAAATGGACTAGGATTCCCCTCGAGAGGGATTCCATGATTGGTGGACTCCATTATCTCAACCTAAGATCAACGAAGGAACATGAATGTTATTCTGAATTAAATAAATTTTAATGATGCTTTGACACAACTTTGTTTTTTCAATTTTTAAGAGTCAAGAAAAAGCTAAAGATGACTATAGTCCCCTTCGATTTTTAATGAGCCTGAAGTGAAAAGTGCTTAGATGGACCTTTTCTTTTAAGGAGTCGAAAAGGAACAAAAGTGACTACTCTGGAAATCTAGACAGAGGGATTACCAAACCAATCGCAAAGTTGCAATATACACCTTGGTGATAAATTAAAGAGAAATTACCAAGGACTTATGTACGACAGTCAATCTTCCCGAATGTTGTGTTCAGTGTATTGCAATCGATAGGGCAGCAGATGCGGCTTCCTATGGATAAAGGATATAAGCTTATTGTGGTCTCCCAATATATACTCGACGGTACCGGAAGCACAAGTCCGTGCTAGCACTTGTCATATCAAAGAGGAGGAATCACCCAACCTTCAATGAAAATGATAGTTACTAGATTTTAGGATGTCAGAACATGTCTCTAGCCTAGACCTCTAGATGTGTTGCATTAGGTTCCAAAGATTTTTTAAGTTCATTGAAATTTATTTTAGAGTTGATCTTGTTTAGAGGTTTGCCTTTCAAAGGTTCATCGCATGATGTAGATGTAAAATTCCTAAATATGCAATCTAAAATGATAAACAATCGTTGTTTGTTTTTAGCAATGAAAATCCTAGCTACTAATGAAACAATATTACGATTCTTTCAAACAAAGAGCAAAGAGCACACACTAAATGAACCTTTCCTAAATCATTTTTCGCACGCAGCTTAAATGCAAATTCAGATGCATGTATTTGATTTTCATTTCCTTTAATGTGAAAAATGCCAAAAAAGGAAAACTAAGTAAAGATCTGAAATATTTTACTCAAAGCGACATTTCGACAATTTCTTTTCAAAATGGAAAGGAAGACTAAACGACACTTTCCAATTTCAAATAGAAAAATTCTTTCGACACTTCAAATATCAATAAATCAAATCAAATACATGACAAAAAGTTCAATCGACTATCTAGAGAAGGAAGACTTTACGACACTTCTCTTTTTTTGACACACAACGACAATTACGACACTTTTGTACCAAAATGACAAATCGATTTAAGCAACTTTTCGACAAAGGATTGTAAAGGATGGACAAATACATAAAAACATTTACTAATCCTAATTAATGGAGGCTGAACTATGTAATGCAAGCAGGATTGAACAATGAGATACTGTTCATAAGTAGCAAAAAACAACTAAACAAAGCTAAAAACAAAGACAAAAACCCCAAATTTCAAGGAGATAAATAGGATTACTCATTCATCACACTTTTTCTTCACAAAATCAGGGATGCATCGCACCTGCTACACTCGGGAAGTGTGATGCATACTAGCTTCCAGTTATAGATAGTGCAATGGGCCAGGGAGCGCAACTTGAGATGGGTTTTGGCTCAATGCAGCTAATTTCAGTGAGTTAAGCTGAGCTATTATGGACAGTAAAGAGAAAAGTACAGGGGTATGATCTTGGGAGGTTATTGAGCTACCAACAGGGCATCTAGAATGCTTGTAAGTCAGATGTTCAACTCATAAACTAAACTGGAGATTGACTGAAGAAAAATTCATCTACTTTGCAATTGCAGAGCAAGAGCAGTTCGAAGGCTATCTAGCTAACTTCAGGCTCCGTCTATAGTTTATGAAACAAACAATCAACAACAAACAAACAAACTATTCAGTCCCTAGTGGAGTCGCCATTTTGTTTCTGGGAAAACTAGTGCCTTTTCGATCTACTAGCCCCACTAGGATTGGCAGCTATCCTAGAAACAAACAATCAAAGCAATTTGTGATTTCCTCTATGTATGATAGATAAGAGAGAAGCAAAGGGACCAACTTGGATCTTTCGCTTGACTCCTTACTTGATTTCTCTCCCCCTTGATAGAGCTTGCAACTCTTCTCCTACTTGTCCTGCTTAGATAATACCTATAGAAACAAAGTAACAAAACACCATCAAAACATCTCGATCTATAATATCATAAACAATGCAGAATCAGAAATACATTGAACATACAATGGCATTCACAAATAACAAGATTCACAAGTACACGATTGTATGGAGGAAAACTCAAAGAACTTTATTAAAATAGAAGGGAAAATTACAACCTAGCTGTCTGATCCAGCATCATCCTCCCAGCATCAAAACCCTCTTCACCTCATGAAAATCAAGATCACCCAACAATTCAATGCTCCTTCTCAAAGACAAACTATCAGCACTTCCTTACAGATTACAAAATTCTAGCCTCCATATCTCTCAGATGAATCCATTCATAGATGTCTGCAAGGATATGAGTCATCTCTAGGTTTTTGATTAGTGTCATTCCACTTGTAGTTCTTGGTTCCACTTGGAGATTTCTTGGATCTCTTACTCATCCCAGGGTGAATTCAGAGAGGCAAGTGTCATAGGAGAAGGTTCTAGAAGATTCCATGAGCATCCACTTAGTAAATTGTCTCAGAAATTTGTCCATTCTCACTCATCGCACCCCATAGAAGGCCTCTTCAGTATGCATTGCACCTAGCTAGTGTAGGATTCAGTATGCATTGCACTCTGACAGTGGAGCAGTCAGTAAGGTCCAATTTTGGCCAGTTCTGAGTGGTTTTTCAGGTGGAACTTCTGGGGAATGATGTAATCAGTTTACCATGATCCTTTAGGGTATGAAACAACAATTTTAGGGGTTAAAGAGCCCTTGGTTTATCAACATATAATATTGGGGTTACAGTGCCCAAATATGTCTATAATAGTCATGCATTCATGTTGGTTGCATATATGTGTTAACTATGCTTGTGCTATATGTACTTGTTGTGCATGCATGGTGGTGGCCATGGTTGCAGTGGTGTCGCCATGTGAAATTGGATGGTGTGTTTTGGATGTGGTCATCATGAGTGTATGTGGGTTATGCATTGGTTATGTTGTCAGTTCTTATATATTGTCATGCATACATTGATATGGTTGTAGTTGTCATGCATGAAGTCATGGTATGTGGTTGGTATGATCAAGAATTGATAACTGGATAGTGGTTAAACTGGTAGTATTTCTGATGTGATTTTTATTATACATGTATCGTGCTAATATGGTTACTCTTGGAGATGAGATATCATCCCCCGAACCATACTAAGGTATGTTGATTATGTTATGTTTTGGTTTTAGCTGAAATGGTGTACTTGTAGGAAAGAGATCAAAGATTACTAGTAGGATGGTAGACTATAGTTCACAAGATTCTCCCTATGGGTCAGATGAGTAGCATGGTGTTGGTCATTCTTCTGACTTAGTAGACACATTGAGAAGCTTGAAGGAAAAAATAAGAAGTTGCAAGGCAAATAATAATAGAATCATCCAGGCATAGGAGAAACAAGAAGAAGTAAATGCGGTAATCTTTCAAAGTTTTTCAAAATTGCAGAGATAGGGACCACTTCATATCAGCCATGGGTAGAAGGAAAAAAAAATGGGGCATATGGTAGTAGATCTCATGGTGGACACAGGTCGGATAGAGATGACACGATTAGAGATACTCTAGATAGGAGAGGTGATGAACACATGTTCTATTTTAGTTCTGGTTTTAACAAGCACTATGATCATCATCATTATCATCCTTACAGGAGGAGTGAAAGGGGATATTTTCCATATGAGTTCAAGAAAGTGAAGCCACCTACCTTTCATGGATATTTGAAGAAGCTAGAGGATACAAAGGCATGGTTACTTAGGATGAAGAAATTATTTTACCTACATTATTACACAGAGAACATGAAGGCTATAATAGCTATCTTCAGCCTCAAAAGGAAAGTGGGCATCTGGTGGGAATATGTGAAGTGGGTTAGAGACATCAGGACAAAGGAGTTGAGTTGGAATGAATTTAAGAGACTTTTTAGGAAGAAGTACTTGTCATAGAGGTACTACAATAGGAAATCCAATGAATTCTATGAGATAAAGATGGGGTCGATGATAGATGAGGAGTATATTACTAAGTTTATAGAGTTATTGAGGTATGTACTGTATCTTAAGGATGAGAAGGCTAAAGTTTAGAGATTTGTCAGTGGATTTCCATTAGCATTTAGAGATCGGATTGAGTATGATGAGCCTCAGTCACTTGAGGAAGTTATTGGGAAATTTAAGCATTTTTATGAGCAGTCTAAGCACAAGACAAAATCTCAACAAGGTTGGAAAAGGAAAGACAAAGCTAAATGTAAATGGCAGTTGAAAAGAATAAGGCCTCAAGATGCAAGTGAGAAAGAAAATGTTTCACCTTACAAGAACTTTAATGGGTCACAACATGGATGGTAATAGAATAGAGGTGATGGTATAGGATGGTTATAGTGTTGGACATGTGAGAAGGAGCATCTTAAGACCGCAAAATCAAAGTGGTAGGCCTCATATTCATAGTGCATAGGAAGCATAGATAGTTGGGGATGTTGGGTAGAGCATTCAATGGATTTATGAAGTGTTGGATAACAAGCATGCAGATCACTAGGAAATTATTATCAAGATGGATGGTAAGCATTGCGATCAATTTGTTTCCATTTTGATTGAACTTGGATCTGATTATAGTTATGATAGTCCTCACTTGGTGGATAAGTGTGGTGTGAATAAAGAAGTGCATGTAAGATCCTAGTTAGTGTAGTTGGCTAAAGGTACAAAGAAGAGAGTGTATCACTCGATAAGAGCTTGTGCATTCGAATTTAATGGTATGCCTACCTCAACACATTTGAATGTATTTTTGTTGGAATCATATAGTATTCTTTTGGGTATGGACTGGTTGTGTCTTCGTAGGACCAAAGTGAATTGTTATGAGAAGACCATTGAATGTTTGGATGACAATGGAGAACAAAATATTGCAGGGTAAAAAGAAGGCAACACTAGTTAGAATGGTGATAGCTATACAATAAAAGTGCAGTCTCAAAAGAGGATGTGCACTATTTGTAGTGCATATTTCTAGTGATAAAGGTAAGGATTTTGAGGATCCGAACATATTGAGAAGGTACCCAATCTTGTAGCAGTTTTAGGATGTGTTTCCAGTAGATATTTTAGAGTTTCTGCCTCATAGAGAAGTGGAATTTTCCATTGAGTTGTTACCATGGGTAGCATCAACTTTGAAGGAAATGTATAGCATGAGCACACTAGAGTTAGTAGAGATGAAGTTACAATTGAAGGAAATGATTGATAAGGTGTTGTAGCTCCTAGAGACAACCTTGGATTACTTACAAGACCAGTGCCTGGGCACATCTAGATTGGTGTGTCTCAAATGATTTATAGGAAACTGGAGACATCACTTAGGTTATATAGGTACACACACACACACACACACACACACACATATATAGGAGATGGATTGTTTCATTTTGATGAGCCCCAATTTTTGGTATAATTTGGGCTCATTTGGCCTACTTGTTTTGCTCAAACCATTCACTTTTTACTGCTTATGCATGCATTTCTTAGTTTATTCGTGTTGTTTGTAGGAAGAAGGGTAGAAACTTTATCTACGTGACTAATGCATTATGATCTCAGGTTTTTGCATTAAAAGGGAGAAAAGACCACGTGAAAAGGAGACAAGGAGACAAGGAGGTGGCACTGCTGGTTTTTAGGAGAGGATGTCCACAGTCTTGGGACCTTCCTTGTGTTTCCCACCAAGAACTCTGAGCTCCAATCCATCTCCCCACCGAGCTTAGAAGCAGCCAGCTGTTCTACAGGAACAACAGTTATAACTGTTCTACAGGAACAACAATTATGACTGTCCTACAGGATCAGCAAGTTAAACTTCAGTTGGACAGCCGAGCTCCTAAAATCAAGGACACTTGTTGGATGATCGTTTTTGCATAAGTATGGAGGCCGTAGCCTTTGATAGGTTTTTGAAACTCTCACATTACTATTGTAATTTTGGGGCACAGCTCGGTCTTTGTTCCTTTTTGTAAGCCAATTTGGCATGACATCAGATTATGAATAAAGAAGGCAGATTTTGATCTAGTTCTGAGTTTTCTCAAGGAGCTATAGCTCTCAGGTTAGGGCCCAACCTGAGAGCAATAGATCTCCTCAGTGTTGTAATGTGTTTGCATTTCGTTCCAGCACTTTGAGTTTGTTTCCTTCCACATGCAATTCAAATTCACAGTTTGGTCATTTAGTCATTTTTCATGAGCATAGATAGGACTGGTTTTTGGTTGAATTGATTTCGGTTGTTTAGTTAGATTAGCAGGTTGATAATACATTGGAGCTCCAGCAAAAAGGTTGAGAAGGTCTCCACTGCCATCTCTATTTGGAGATTGGAGTGCAGCCCATACCAGCCACAAAAATACGCAGTTCTTCACGTTATACATGCTGCAACATAGTCTCGTTTATGATAGATCTTTCCATGCACTTCACTCTTGCACCACACACCTTCATCACTGCTTCATGCACATTCCTCTACATGCTTTATCTTGTTGTTCATTGAGTTCAGGTAGCTTAGGTTAATGAATTTTCATCTTGGTGACAGTCATAAGTCATTTGTTTCATTTACACTGCTTTTCATCATTCTATTACCTCCTTCTTCGTCTTGATCACGCATACAACCACATCCTCGACCTCTGCTCCGCTCTGTTATCTCCCAAACTCCTCCACTCCTCACGTAACTCCATCCTTTAGACATTTCATTGTTTTAACCCTTCATCCATCACCCACTTCATACACTCGTTCTCCATCCTACTTCTCCACTCCTGAGCCATCACCAGCCTTATTCCTACCTTACACATCTCCCCCTACCATTCCATCACTCCTCCATCACTTCAAACACCCACGGTAGGTCATCCTGTAGCAATTTGTAGACTTCCTGTAGAAACCTCTGCGGTTCCTGTAGAATCCCCTGCAGACATCCTGTAGGAGGCCACTCACTCGGTTGCTGAGCCTCTGAACATGAGGAACCTCTGTGGACTGATGCTAAGGATCTCTGGGGACCTCTCCTAGCCTCCCCAACCTTTCCCAAGCTCTCCTTCCTTCCGCATCACATCTGCACAACCAAACCCTAATAAGCACAAAATTACAATCACTCCATCCACTTAAAGAGAAAATACAAAAACATGTATTTTATGCTGCAAGTAGATTAGATTCATGCATTTTCACTTATTAGAGGTAATGGCATCATTGGTAGAAGTTTCCTTCACATTATTTGCATCATAGAGGTTAGACTAGTCAAATTAGGGTTTCCTAGGGTTTCCATGCTTTGATTTGCTTTCAGTTCATTTTTGCCAAGTAGATTAGTCTTCTTTGAGCTAGCTTTCGTCCATCATTGATAAAGCTTCTTCTATGAGCCTATAGAAGTTGGCTTGAGCCCTAGCGGACTTGTGCCAACTGACCAAGTGACAGCTGCGACAAGAGCTAGTACTTGTGCATACAACACCGTCGCTTCCAAGTTTGTACAAACTACCGGGTTGATAAAATTAAGAGACAGGGAGCTCCAGTATTGTAGCATGATCAGATAGCCCACCATGGGTTAATAAAACTGCTTGTGGAAGATGCATTGCACTCATATAAGGTCCCCCTCTCATGGGAATCCTTCAGCAATTTGACCAAAGATGGGGATATTAAAATGTTGATTGAAGATAGTGGCTCCTCCAGCAGTGAAGACAAGGAAGCAGTGGCTGAGGAAAAGAAGGACAAAGAAAAGGGTTGCACACCTATTCTGTCAGCAAGGGAAAAGAGGATGAAGAGCAGAATGGACAAAGCAGAGGTGGCCCACGTCAGCCCAAGTACCTCAGCAGCACCTGCACCCAAAGCAAAAAGCAAAACTCAAGCAGGCAAGCAAGCGAAAGTGGAGACACCTGTGTCTACAGGAAAGCAAAAACTGGCTTCTACAGGAAGCCCAAAAATCATTGAAAAACAGGCTTCTACAGGAAGCCCGAAAACAAAGACAAAGGCTTCTACAGGAAGCCCAAAGATCAGGGAGAAGCAGGCTTCTACAGGAAGCCCAAGAGCAAAGACCAAGGCTTCTACCGGAAGCCCAAAAACGGAGACAAAGGCTTCTACAGGAAGCCCGAAAGTGCAAACACAGGCTTCTACAGGAAGCCCGAAAACAGAGACAAGGGCTTCTACAGGAAGCCTGAAATTGGAAAAAGGGGCTTCTACAAGAGGCCCGAAAGTCATTGAGAAAAAGCCTCCTACAGAGAGTCTGAAGACAGAGGAAGAATCTTCTACAGGAGGCCCGGAAGTGGGCAAAGCAGGGTCTTCCACAGGAAGCCCGAAATCTGAAAAGGAGGGGCCCTCTACAAGGAGCTCTGAGAGAGCAAAACGCAGGAAAGAAAAGGCTGGCATTCTCGAAAAAGAGGCAGGAGCGGCACTGGCTGCCCTCAGCACACCTCCAAAACCGAAAGAGAAAAGGGAGAGGGAGACCCCTCTACCAACTGAAGCCAGGAGAAGCAAGAGGATGACCACAGGCAAGCCACAGCCTCCACCCAGTAGCCAAACCACTTCAGGGGACGTCCCTACTTCACCCAGTGCAAGAACCCCCTCTAAAACATCAGCCACCCCCGGAAACGGGAGCCCAAAAATAACTTCCTGGACAAGAAAGATAGGCCAGTCGCCTTCCGAAGCCCGGCTCAAGGAAATAGGAAAGGGGAAGGAAGCATCACCTTCGTCACCACTAGGGGCAGCAAAGGCAGGGCCGCCAAAAACGGGAAAGGAAGAAGCGCCACCCTCGGCAGAAAAGGCAAAACCACCAAAATCAGGGGAGGAAAAGCATGCTCTGGGCTCTAGTTTGCGGCCAAAGACGAGGAGCCAGGGCAAAGTTGCTCAAGGATGAGCAAATAGTTTAGCTGGGGGGTGATGATGAGCCCCAATTTTTGGTATAATTTGGGCTCATTTGGCCTACTTGTTTTGCTCAAACCATTCACTTTTTACTACTTATGCATGCATTTCTTAGTTTATTCATGTTGTTTGTAGGAAGAAGGGTAGACACTTTATCTACGTGACTAATGCATTATGATCTCAGGTTTTTGCATTAAAAGGGAGAAAAGACCACGTGAAAAGGAGACAAGGAGACAAGGAGGTGGCACTGCTGGTTTTTAGGAGAGGATGTCCACAGTCTTGGGACCTTCCTCGTGTTTCCCACCAAGAACTCCGAGCTCCAATCCATCTCCCCACCGAGCTTAGAAGCAGCCAGCTGTTCTACAGGAACATCAGTTATAACTGTTCTACAAGAACAACAATTATGACTGTCCTACAGGATCAGCAAGTTAAACTTCAGTTGGACAGCCGAGCTCCTAAAATCAAGGACACTTGTTGGATGATCGTTTTTGCATAAGTATGGAGGCCATAGCCTTTGATAGGTTGTTGAAACTCTCGCATTACTATTGTAATTTTGGGGCACAGCTCGGTCTTTGTTCCTTTTTGTAAGCCAATTTGGCATGACATTAGATTATGAATAAAGAAGGCAGATTTTGATCTAGTTCTGAGTTTTCTCAAGGAGCTATAGCTCTCAGGTTAGGGCCCAACCTGAGAGCAATAGATCTCCTCAGTGTTGTAATGTGTTTGCATTTTGTTCCAGCAGTTTGAGTTTGTTTCCTTCCACATGCAATTCGAATTCACAGTTTGGTCATTTAGTCATTTTTCATGAGCATAGATAGGACTGGTTTTTGGTTGAATTGATTTCGGTTGTTTAGTTAGATTAGCAGGTTGATAATACATTGGAGCTCTAGCAAAAAGGTTGAGAAGGTCTTCACTGCCATCTCTATTTGGAGATTGGAGTGCAGCCCATACCAGCCACAAAAATACGCAGTTCTTCACGTTATACATGCTGCAACATAGTCTCGTTTATGATAGATCTTTCCATGCACTTCACTCTTGCACCATACACCTTCATCATTGCTTCATGCACATTCCTCTACATGCTTTATCTTGCTGTTCATTGAGTTCAGGTAGCTTAGGTTAATGAATTTTCATCTTGGTGACAGTCATAAGTCATTTGTTTCATTTACACTGCTTTTCATCATTCTATTACCTCCTTCTTCGTCTTGATCACGCATACAACCACATCCTTGACCTCTGCTCCGCTCTGTTATCTCCCAAACTCCTCCACTCCTCACGTAACTCCATCCTTTAGACATTTCATTGTTTTAACCCTTCATCCATCACCCACTTCATACACTCGTTCTCCATCCTGCTTCTCCACTCCTGAGCCATCACCAGCCTTATTCCTACCTTACACATCTCCCCCTACCATTCCATCACTCCTCCATCACTTCAAACACCCACGATAGGTCATCCTGTAGCAATTTGTAGACTTCCTGTAGAAACCTCTATGGTTCCTGTAGAATCCCCTGCAGACATCCTGTAGGAGGCCACTCACTCGATTGCTGAGCCTCTGAACGTGGGGAACCTCTGTGGACTGATGCTAAGGATCTCTGGGGACCTCTCCTAGCCTCCCCAACCTTTCCCAAGCTCTCCTTCCTTCCGCATCACATCTGCACAACCAAACCCTAATAAGCACAAAATTACAATCACTCCATCCACTTAAAGAGAAAATACAAAAACATGTCTTTTATGCTGCAAGTACATTAGATTCATGCATTTTCACTTATTAGAGGTAATGGCATCATTGGTAGAAGTTTCCTTCACATTCTTTGCATCATAGAGGTTAGACTAGTCAAATTAGGGTTTCCTAGGGTTTCCATGCTTTGATTTGCTTTCAGTTCATTTTTGCCAAGTAGATTAGTCTTCTTTGAGCTAGCTTTCGTCCATCATTGATAAAGCTTCTTCTGTGAGCCTATAGAAGTTGGCTTGAGCCCTAGCGGACTTGTGCCAGCTGACCAAGTGACAGCTGCGACAAGAGCTAGTACTTGTGCATACAGCACTGTCGCTTCCAAGTTTGTACGAACTACCGGGTTGATAAAATTAAGAGACAGGAAGCCCCAGGAGTTGTAGCATTATTGCTACAATACTGGAGCTCACCACATTTATCCAAAGAAATAAGAAATGGATTTTTAGTACTTCTTCATGGGTTCAAATCTAAATAATAAGCATAAAAATAGTGGAGGCCGAGTGTTTCAAGGTCTTACAATTTAATAAGATTTTACATAACAGATGAGAGAGGGCAAAGGGAAGGAGAAACTCATCACATAGAGCATAAGGCTTCAAAATTTCTGCACTTAACACATAGAGCTCGAGGCATTAAGGATTTCTATACTTATTTGAGTTACAAGTAGAAATAATGAATGAAGGAGGAGTTGAAAGCTATGATTCATGTCTTCTAGATTAAAGATATAATTTCAACAGTACACACAAGCATATTCATAAACAATGTTGAGACAAATGAATCTATGAAACGGTTATAGGCATTTGCATTAACATGTAGATACTAATGAATCTGTGAGGGAGATTCAAATATTTATAGAAACTATAATTGCATGAATTCATGGAAGAAGCATGCACATAAAAATGAGTTTGAAAAAGAGAACACATACTGTAATACTTGAAGGGGCAATCAGAATTGTTTCCTTGATATTCTAAAAAAGATTTGTATTACAAAAAGATACAGTCCTAAAATAGCATGTAGTGTTTTCTATAGAATTTTTGAACCTTTTCTAAGTCTTACTTTCCCCTATTTATCTAGAGAGGGGAGCAAGAACATATATTATAGCAAAAATATCTATGGTATAGATTCAATTGTCAGGTCAACTAGCTATATCAGTCATGAATGGCTTTGTGGCACCAAAATATTACAAAATTAAATGCCTCCTTGGAAGGAAGGCATGTTACAAGACAAAAATAAGTAAATTACTAGGCAGAAAAGTAAATTAAAATCTTTGTGTCCATCCTTTGATCAGGTATGCCTCAAGCTGTAATTTGTTCATGGTATGGCCTCCTATGCTACTCAACCAACCCCGGTGCTTCTGTATTTACTACTAGGATGCCTTGTTCTCTGAAGCGGGGGTGTCGACAACTGTAAGTGATCGTCTTGAAGGTATTTTTGTGTGTAGAGGGATGGGGCTCCATGCTGAGCCATTAATCTTCTTGAGTCCTGTGTACTACTCTAATGTTGTGCCATGCTCCATTTAAGTCTTCTAGCTACCAGCCCATCTTCCCATTAAAACTATGTACTGCACTATCGATTCCTTGATGTAGTGGGTGATATGCATTCTAATGTAACAATGTAGTCTCGCAGCTTGGGATTTTTTCCTCTAAAATAGGTGAAATTGTCATTTTTTATTTCCCCCTTAGCCCCCTTTATTATAGCCCCTCATGTGGATTTCCTCATTTGATTGGGGGTTGGAACTAGGGGCTTACCCCTAAGGTGCTAAGCCCTTCAGACCCGTATATGGGAGCCTTTTCCATTGTATTGAAAAATCCTACATATCAACACTTTACTGTGCTTTTACTTTAAGCTTCTTCCCCAGACACTTGTGATTGCCAATCTAAAGGATCGGGCCCACCTAAGACATCACATTCGCAATGCAGGAGAGGGGGACCCTTTACCTTTTTCCTTAGCATGGGCCGACAGTCAAAACAAGAGATCCTTATAGATCATGCCATAATAAATTATCACATCTGGGCGGGGGGGGGGGGGGGGGGGGCGGGGGCGTTTCTCCCTTTGTTACTTGGAATCCCACATCCCAGTGCTTGATGGCGTTTTACCTTTAGCTTTTCCCCTTAACAGTTGTGATCGTTGATCTGCGGGTTGATGTCATCACTTGCACGTGTCACCCTATGAGTGGTGACACATGGCACTAGGGAATGACCCCATTTCACCCGTAAAAATGCTAAAACTAATTGACAAATGTCTCCCGTACAGCCACATCACCCTTCGTACTGCCACGTGGAGGAGAGAGAAAGGGGACCGTCCACCTTGCTTTGGCAGGCATTTCCTTTGTTAATGAATTTTGGCCTTTCCTAGAACTTTTACACTATACCATAGAATCAGCCCCCACATGGTCTTGGAATGAAAACCCTACCAATCCGCTAATATTTCGGGATACGGGATGGTGGGAGTGTGGGATTGCACCATGTGGAGGAGAGAGAAGCGGGACAACCTAGCCTTTGTTTTTCCATGCTTTCCTTTGTTAACTCTTTTTAGCCCTTCCCCAGTGATGCAATATTATATCGCAAGATCGGCCCTCGTAAGTTTTGGAGTTTTCTGTGACTAAAGGACTGCTATGATACCCAATTTGTGGGATGTGGGATTTCCCTCGTACTTGGCCATTTTCTAGGTTTTCTACGCTTTCCAAGGAAATCTTCAACAAGCTCTAACTTCTAATCGATGAGTCCTTTTTTGGACTTCTATATACCGTTGGAAAGCTCTTTCTGAGAACTAGGAATTAGAGGGGTCTAATCAAGTCTAAGATCTTCTGTGGCCTAGGAAAGTGGCTCCAAACTTCACTCCTCTTGGGTAACCTTGACCAAATGAAACCCACAATGCAGTGAGTGATAACATTAGCTCCAATTGGGGATGATGCCTTGATGGCAAGGTCTTGAGGACCTGCAGACCAGTATCCTTTCCTTCCATTGGGCATGGAATTATTCTTAAACAAAATATAATTATGTGAAAATGACTTTTTTATAATAAATCGAAAATTTCAAATATCAATTTCAACAAACACACTGGATATTTACAATGAGCATGAGACAGATATCTCTAATTTTGAAAATAGAATTTTAGGAACTGACCATTTACAAGTAGTTCCAGGAGTTCACCATCCAATTTTTCAAGCATGTAAGTGTTGTTTCCCCTCTCTTCTACAATCTTGAAGGGGCCGAACCATAGCAGATCAAATTTCCCATGCTTGCCTTTGTCTTCTTGTCAAAAATCCCACCTAAGAACTAAATGTCCTTGTTGAAGAGGTATGTCCTTAGCCTTCTTGTCAAACAGAGATTTCATCCTTTGCTGGTAGTTTGACAATTTGGTCCCCATCTACTCTCTATTCTCGTGAAGCTCCACCAGATGATTTATCCTTCTAGTCAAGGTGCTTACCTCTTCCTAGGCTTCTTATGGCAACTTAGCTACTGAATTTCTAATTAGATTAGGAATACATCAACCTTGTCATATACTAGCTCAAAAGGTGATTTCCCAGTGGATCATTTGGGCATTACACGATTAGCCCATAGAGAAAACTTCAATTGGGAGTCACAGTTCCTTTGATTTTCAGTGATGGTCTTATTTAGAACCCTCACCACAGTTTTATTAGAAGACTCATCCAAGCCATTCCCTTGAGGGTAGTATGTAGTGGAGTTCCCAATAATGATATTAAATTTATGGC
Organism: Pinus tabuliformis; assembly: GCA_031772625.1. Lineage (NCBI taxonomy): Eukaryota > Viridiplantae > Streptophyta > Pinopsida > Pinales > Pinaceae > Pinus > Pinus tabuliformis. The sequence goes on along the minus strand of CM062820.1, from coordinate 777,991,514 downwards.
AGAAGTTGGTGAACTTGGCATATTTGAATACCTATGCATTATCAATGATGATTTTAAAAGGACACCCAAAGCAGGATAGTATGTTCTCTTCCATGAATTTTATCACCTTTGAGTCAATAGCATTTCTAGCTAGGATAGCCTCTATGCACTTGGTGAAATAATCAGTGGCTATTAAAATCCATTTATGTTGGCCACTAAATGGTGGGTTTATTTCTCCAATGAAGTCCAATCCCCACTATTTAAAAGGCCCCTCTACATGCACAAGAATTAGGGGGAGAGGAAAAAACTTATGTCTTTCAGAAAACATTTTGCATTTTTGGCATGAGCTTACCTGAGAATAAACATCTACAAATAGCGTGGGCTATTAAAATTCTGACTTGAGGATTTTTTGTGTTGTTTCCTTCCAATTGTAGTGTCCTCCACAGACTCTCCCATGGAAATACTCGATCACTTCATGGGTTTCTCCCTCAACCAAACATAGCAGTAATACCCCCACCGGGGGTATTCAGATATTGTGTATGTGCTTCAACATCTTTCACCACCACTGGGGATGGCTAAAAATAAGGGTAGAACTCTAAAACTTAAGGCTGCTAGATTTTTTATTCTGAACAATGCACTTTATTGGAAGGATCCTGGAGGCATTTTGCTGAATTTCTTAACAGAAGGTGAAGCCCAATAGGTCATGAGTGATTTTCATGAGGGATATTATGGATGTCACTTATTTTGGAAGACGACGACTAACAAAATTTTGAGAGCAGGGTACTACTGGCCTACCATGTCTGCTGATGTTTATAAAACTGTCACAAGCTGTCATGAATGCCAGATTTTTTAGGGAAGAAGAAAGTTGCAGCCTCTACCTCTCAAGGCAGTCGAAGTTAGTGCACCGTTTCATCAATGGGGCATAGATTTCGTCGGAGAGATTAATACCACATCTTCAACTCAGCACAAATGGATCTTAACAATGACGAATTATTTTACAAAGTGGATTGAGTCAATCCCCACTCAGCAAGCCACAAACTCGGTAATAATTTAGTTTCTTGAAAAAAATATTTTGTCACGTTTTGGTTGTCCTAACAAACTTATTACAGATAACGCAACCGCTTTCAAGTTGAAAAAGATGATTGACTTTTGCAGCAAATACAAAATTACCTTAGGACATTCTACTGCATATTATCCGCAAGGTAACAGATTGGCCAAATCTTCAAACAAGTCATTGGTCAACATCATTAAGAAGTTGCTGGAAACCAATAAGAAGAGATGGCATAAAAATTTTATTAATGCACTATGGGCCGATAGAGTAAGCCAAATGAAGTCAATAGGAATGTTTCCATTCGAGATTGTATACGGTATTGACACGGTATTCCCAACATCTCTTGCAGTCCCAGTTGTTAAACTTTTGCAGGAAGCTGGCAGTGAGGAAGATCATTTTCAATGAAGAATAAGCCAAATGATCCATTTACAGTAGACGAGAGAGGAAGTTTTTTAGAATACCTTCAGGCTGCAGGAGAGAATTAAAAAGATTTATAATAGGAAGGAAAAGGCAGATAAATTTCAGATTGAAGACATAATGTTACAATGGGATTCTAGAAACGAGGATAAAGGTAAGCATGGCAAGTTCGAGAACCTGTGGAAGGGACCATAGAGAATTTCTGCATATAGAGGGAAAAATGCTTTTCTACTCAAAGAAATGAACGGGGAAGATTGTCCAGGAGGACCAGTAAATGGTCGGCTTCTGAAATGGTACTATCTCTAAGGAGTTTTCTGCTATCACATTTTGTCATTGTACATACCATTTTATTCCTTTCATTGCAAAGTTTGCACTGTCACCATTCATTTAGCTTGGGGCCCGAAGTGAAGGCTATAAAGTTGAATGTCTGGCTTCAGTTTTTGATTATTTAGTGTCAGTTGTTTGAGTTAGTCTCAGTTGAGTCGGTTTAGTTATGAGTCTTGAGTCAAGGTGTTTGTTTTGGTGTTCTAAAGTTATTGACTCCATATTTCCCAATGGATGAAGGCACTAGTCTACTTTTCCAAAGATCTATGGTTCTTGGCACCTCCTAGGAGCTACCACCCCCATTGGAGCCAACGTTAGTGTTAGTATCTTCACACTTCAATCGGTGATCAAATTTCTCTTTTGCATTCATATTAGGTGTCTCATTTGATCAGCTGCATTCCATTAGGTCATGGATCAACTGATGGTAGTGGTTTCATGTCAATTTCCCTCATGACATTCACCTGCTAACCTATTTACACATTTTTTTAGTTATTTACTGTCATCCTGTTTCATTTCATTTATAAAAACCAGTTTTAGGGTTTAGTTTCACCAAGTCTTAGGGTTTGTCATCATGGTCCTCCAAAATTGAATAAAAAGGTCAGCAAGCACATGAGAAGGATAAAAAGGTTCATAAAATCATAAATTTACTTCTGTTATGCTCAATAAATCTTTTTTATCTCCAAACTTTGTTTTGAGGTGAAAACAAAGTTTTTCCATTATTGTAAAAATTTCATGTAGTTTAATTGTTTCTCTATGTAATAAATATTCAATAGTTGTTCTTGGTGACTTGGTGACAAAGTCAACTCCTGCCATTACAAAAATTCAATGTATAAGTCCACCTACAAAAAGGCAAAAGTCAGAATGTAAGTGAAACAGAGCATTTTGAAAAAGCTGGCAAAACATTAGAAAAGTGGGTCTAGGTTAGTGAAAAATTAAATGAGAAAGGATATAAAATCCAATTTATGTGTTTTATGTCTTCATTGTCGAAATTGAAAGAGCCAAAGGGAGAAAATAGCAATTTTGAGTAAAGAAGGCAAAACAAGGGAAAAATTGAGACATCTTGTTGGTGCTACACACCTGTGCCTTGGCGCTGTGCATTAAAATGGCACTACACATCTATTGCGGGTTTCCAGTTAAAACTTGGTCTGGCGTTGCGCATTAAAAGTGCGTTGTGCACCTGTTCCTTGGCATTGCACACCTATTATACAAGCCAAAATTGCTTCAAGTCACTTCCAACCTTCCTAAAAAGACAATTGATTCTTGTTCCAAGTAAGTATATCACCTCTCCATGCTAAGAAGAGTTATCTTTGGTTTCTTGAGTGTGTTTGGCTTCCTTTAGAGCAAACCCTAGCTAAATGGTGAACAAAAACCCTAACTAATTGCTAAATCATCTCTTGCAAAGTTGTCAATGTTCATTTGCTCTTCTTTCTCACTCCATTCATATTGAGTTTGTCAAATCCCATTACCTCTCCCTAAATCATCAAAATTCACTCCCCAAACCCCACTATCATTTACCAAACCCTAGCCCTATACCCAATTCCCAAACCCTAACTCCCACATCCTACTCTTTCACTACATCCACTTCACTATCCTACTCTTATTTCACATTCATAACACCATTCACTTCCATAATTCCCCAAAATAAACCCTTCCTCCAAGCATTCACTTCCTTATACACACCGCTTACTTCATATTTCAAAATCTCTTCATACTCATCTACTTTCACTTAAAATTTCATAAGCGTGGAGACATATTCAGATTATGAGAGGGAAGAGGAAACTCTCAGTGACTCTTCCAGAGAAGCTCATGTGCCAAGAAAGGCACACAAAGGGGGAAAGATCATCCAGGAGGATCCCACCACTCTTACAGAATTGCTTGCTTTCCCTCTTGCTGTAGCTATATTTAAACACCAGTCTTGTTATCAATTTTGTGAAATGGTAGAGAGGGTAAAATTTCATCATGAGCTTGCTAGGTTGTTTGTTATCCATCTCCACAATGGCCAGGTGAACCTTGCTGGTGTCTCTTCACCTTGACACCTGCCACTATTTCATCAGCAACATGCATCCCTAATGTAGGTGAACAGGGGAATAGGGGGCAGTATGTGGGCAGAGAACATTATGAGCCTTACATTAAATCTGGATATCACAGGCAAATTAGCATGGTTTCTCCTTTCAAATACTTGCAAAACATTTATGCTCCTCTCATGAAACTCATCATCAAGTATTTCACCTGTGAAGGAAGGTTTTGCGGCCTATATACATATCATATCAGGTTGTTGATGCATTTCACAAGAATAAGGATGATGAACCTCCCTTAATTTATATGCAGGAATATTGAGAAGATGGTTCACTATGTGCAAAGGAAACCTTTTCCTCAACAACTCAACAACATTTACCTCTTCTCACTGATTAAAATTGTTGTCTTGCATCAGCTAAGCTTGTTGAACATACCTTGGGATACCTTTATTTCCCATGAGATTTTCAAAGTCCCTCGGGTGATTCCATCAGTGTCTCAAGAGGAAGGAGGGCCATTAGGACAGCCAGGTGTTCATTAGATCGAAACTACAGGTGTGCCGGTGTTTGTCACCTATGAGAGAGGCACAAAGAGGCTTTTTGCTACTTCCAGGCAAGTACTATCTCCACCAAGGGTGGAAGGGGTCTTGTTTTCTTCACCAAACCACAGGCAAATGTTATCTTCACCGGGGGTAAAAGGGGATTTTCCTTCTCCAGATATACAGGTTGGCTAGAAGTCAAAGAGTATAGACAAAGGGAAATAAAAGATGCATAAGGAGGTCCTTCTTGAAGGGCAAGACAAAGATTTTATTTTTATTGAGGAAGATGTCATTGATTTGGGTTCTGAAAGATCAAGACTCAAGGATATTATTACCAAAGAGAAGGAGGCTGAAATACAAGCCTTATCACTTAACATTGAGAGGTCCGAATGGATCATCAACTTTCTTGAGCAGGAAAACAAGCAACTGACAGATAAGCAAGCTATTATGGAGCTGCAATTGATTAGGGAAAATAGGCAACAAACAAAGAAGAGAAAGATCAAGATGACCTCCCTTGAGCAAGAAATTGAGGATGACTGAGAATCATGGTTGGAGAGGGTTAGCATTCACCTTGAGAAGATGCTTGAGAAAGCCAAAAAAGAGAAGAAAATGTTGCGCCATATGGCCTATCACTACCTAACCCGGAACAAGATTTGCAAAACAAGGGTAAAGAGGCTAAAAGCCAAGCTAAAAAGAGCTTTGAGGAGAAACAAAGAGCAAGATAAACTCAAGATCTTGGCTAAAGAATCATTGGCTCGTCAAAACACTTAACAAGGGTCACTCATGCCAAATTTCAAGAAATTTGGAGCAATTTTTGTCATTTTTGAAATTTTTAATGTGAAAAACAGGGTTTTCCAATAGGTGCGCATTGCGCTTTTGTTGGGGACATCTTCTTGAAAAATGGTTTATATTTTTGGAATCAACATGGAAAAATATGCAAGCTCAAAAATGGCAAGGAATTTTAGACAAGTTCTAGGTCTCCAAAAGGGCAAAAAACACCTAAAAAGTGCCCTCTCTGCCACTTTTTTGCCACACTGGAAGCAGTCTTGGGAGAATCAAATTTTGGAGGGAAAATGGACTCCAAATTCTGAAATTCAAGTTGTTCCATAAATTATACTCGTCAATATTTCCAACGAGCTATCCTACACATGATTTGGACTCCAGGAATCCTTCCAAAATTGGCCTAGAAAAAGCGTTGCGCATTAAAATCTTGGTGCTGCGCATTAAATGAATTTTGCCAGTTTTGCCTGATTTTCTAGATTTTTCCTAGTTTTCTTGGGAGATCACTTTTTCCTCATTTCCTGGTAAATTTAAGCATGGTAAATCATGAATTTGATTTAAATATGGTTTAAAATCACTTCATAGGGTAGATACATCAAGTTCCAAGTGGTTTTGAGCTGTAATGAATTGGTTTCCTTGGTTTTAGAGGCAAGATGTTCCACTGCCTGTATTCCTGTTCTTAGTTTATATATTGTTGAAACCACCCCTTTTCTCATGGATTTGACCCTGATATCTAGCTTGAGTAGTTTCCTTGCCTATATCATGTACTTTTTAATTCATTTGTAAAGGTTGGACTTTGGCAAAAGTGTTGGACTCATTGAACATTTCTATCAGCAGTTTGGCAAGGAATAAAACCAGGCTTCACAACTATTTTTGTGGGATTCTTGTGATAGTGACTTTATGTATTGTTTCTTCTTTATAATGAGTTTTTTCTAATGTTTTATATGTATCCTCATCTCTCTCTCTCTATTCTAAACTAAAAGAATCAAGGTGGATAGACAAAATACACTAAATTTACAGTGCTTTGTCTTGGGAATGCATTTGGTTTTCACTGTTTGAAGAGGATTCATAGTTTCTTATTCCCTCCTAAAATCCTCAATTGTCTTACTCTACCATCTCAATCCATTTCTAGTACATAAAATCTTGTACACCTTGCCCGATAGGACATGACTGTATCCCTGGGTTGATTTCCCGGACCCAATTTGCCTTCTCTAATTGATCCAGCAACCAAAACTTAAAATCAAACCATAAACCCTAATTTCCTATACGTAGCCTAAAATCAACATTCATTTCACTCATCTCAAGCCCTAGTTTCCAATATTCTAATTGAGATTGACAAGGGGAGAGCCCTCTCCCGACCTGGTAGGGCTAGCTACCAGGTTAAGCGTGGTTTGATGTTACCTTAGACCTGCCTTCATTCAGCCTGAGGTAAATTTAGGCACTAACACATGGATTATGAATATTTTTAAGACTGTTCTGTGAATGTTTATGATTCATGTTTTTTTTCATTTTTACTAAAGTAGTTGAACTATTTTAGTTATTTTAGTGCTTACCATATTGATAATGTGTTGTAACGGTTGTAATGACCATCCTGTCATTATAAACTATTCCATTAGATTTTATACAAATATTTCGTGTTCATGTGTGCCTCTGCTAGGGTGATATTGTTACCTCTCTCTTAGAGGTTCACTTTCAATTTTCTCCATAGAAGAAACTTAACAAATCTACAATTGAACATTCACTAGGCACACCTACCTGCTTTTCGAAAGAACATATGTGATTCTCTCTCTTGCTAATAGCTAAAACCAAGGAAAACCTTTAAGAAAACAACAACTAAATTTTATTCTGGATGGGGCTTCTATCCCGAACGGTGTGAGGTCTAATTGGGACCGCATATCAGGGAGACCCCCTTGAATGTTGGCAGGTCTAGCACTGTCAAAATTTCTAGCACTAGAATGAGGGAAGCCATATTTTTATGGCTAATAACTCCACCCACCATCATCATACTTCTTCTAGTCAAGGCAGTAACATTCTTAACACCTATCCCACTCATATTTATGAAGTTGGCATATCTTCTTAGCCCGACCCAGAACACACTTGTGAAATTTCTTATGAGCACATCTGATAAATCCTCCCTATAACCCATCACTTTGAAAAATCTATTAGATTAATTCCTGGAGCACATAATATTCCTTTATGAAGAAGAAAGAAACAACTCCTACTGGGATAGTGGTTTCTATAGTCAAATTTTTGGTTTTCGCCACCCTCAAAGAGTTAGCAGAATTTGCAAAAAGTGTAGAGAAACCATAGTAGTGTCGATCTTTTAATGGGGGTGATGGAGGCAACATTGTTCTCTTAGATGACACTTTTCATGAGTGAGGTTGTCACTACGAAGATTCATAAGATTATGAGGAGGAGGAGGATCAAAAAAATGAAAACATTGCAGACCAAGATCTGGATTGGATGTTTCAAGGCCCACTTGCTCTACCAGGTGTTTTACATAAGATGCCAAGACATTCGAAAAATATGTTAACAAAGTATGACCTTCATAAGGTAGTCAAAGCATAATACCATTTGGATGACTTCTATCTACACCTGTAGATATTTGAGATACGTTGTGATGATGTTGCATGTAGACCCTTTCATTATACCTTAGATGGTAGAGTATTTGTTTGGTACCACAATCTTCCTCCAAACTCAATACAGATTTGGAAGGGGTTTAACAAGTTGTTCCTTGAAAACTTTGTTGATGAAAAAACCCTAACTAAGTTATTTAAGGAGTTGGGCAGTATAATTATGGAGCTGAAAGAGAAAGTTAAAGATTTTAATTAGAGGTTCAATCACGTATTGAACAAATTTCCTTTAGATACAAAGCCTCACGACTCCATCACAATTGATTATTATACTTCTACCTTACTGATAAGCATCACATAGTTCATGAAGAGAAATATGAGAGTAACTTTGAAAAATTTGAGGAAGCCATTACAGTTGAAAAGGACTTATGCATGATTGACATCATTGTCGATGATGAACCATCAAAGGAGATGGGTAAAAGGTCTCAGATCTCCTCAAGCAAGGCCAAGGATAAAGAATCCATTGATTTTGAGAGCTTGACCTGCACCATCAAGTCTTTGTCCAATGATTTAGCATAATTAAAATAGAGTTCAAGCGAGACCACCATTGGTAGCAAGCCCCCAAAGTTCAACTTCATGAGGAGATCTATCAACAAAAATAATCAGCCAGCTAAGTATGCACAAAGCTCAAACATCGTGATGAATGTTGAAAGTATGGGAATGGACCAATATTTCTCTTTTCATAAAGAATATCATTAAGAAAATACATGCCCATAGTGGAATCACAACATGAATGCTTTGGCTCTTCACATCATTAACATAGTACTTTCAGATGAGTAGACTAAGCAGATAGAAGAAAAGGAAGAAACCACTACGATTGAAGAGATTGTGAGTGTTTGGCATGCAATGAATGCTTTCAGTTGTGTGTTTGTTGCTAAGAAGAAAATTATTACAGAACCACCATTGAGTGAGGCCTCAACTCAAAATAAAAATAGTCGATATAAGTTGACGAGTCAGGGGCCAATTTCCAAACAAGAGTTGACAAGGTAGAAATTGAAGGAACACTTATTAAGAAAGATCACACTTCTTGTCAACTCAACTCAGAGAACTCAAAATAATTCTAGAAAATATACCACCATGAAAAACACTTCCACCAATAGTAATAGCAAGTCCACCACAATGGAAGTGTCAAAAAAATCCACTCCTTCGGACACTTCGACAATTCTTGTTGTACTAGATTATAATATAATGGATGACATAATAAACGTCTGTGTAAATATTTTGATCTTTGAGATTACAATGATAACTAGCTAGCAAGAATTTCTTCTCTGAGCCCTTGAACATCCTTCCTTAGGTAACGGTGTTGCTTATTTTCATAAGGGATTTTGTAAGTCTTCTGGTCCCGTAGAGTTAATTGTTAATGCTTTAACATTAGAGGCTGACACACTATAATTGCCATTTTTGTTGACTTTCAATTTTTCTAATTACATTGTACACAATTTCTTATTTGATTCTGGTGCATCCATAAACATAATGACATTATCTGTCACAAAGAAAATAAATTCCAAATGGGATAAGACCGATGCAAATATCATTCAACTAGACATGACTCTTTTCCATGCTATTGTTGAGCACAAAAATGTTCTTATCCGCTTATCATCTGATCACTGAGTTCATCAGTGCATAAACATAGTAATTGTGGAAGGTTAGGAAGCATGTGGTGTATTATTGAGTAGAGGCTGGTCTAAAAAATTACAAGGGTATTTTTCTATCGACTGGTAACATTTATGGCTTTCATTTAAGGGTAGGAACAACCAAATCTGGGTAGAATCGGAGCCTTACATGAAGAACACTATCACACCCTTCACAGGGAAGAATGAGCCAGTTGCTTTCACAGATCTAATTTTTAGAAATTTCTTATTGGAGACTAACCTTAGGTGCTACCTTTCTCAGCCTTCCCCAATCCCACCACACACACAGCTGGAACGCCTTCCCAATCCAACTGCCACAAATGACCTATGTACAGTAGATAGTAATAATACTAGTGTAGGGCATAGCTCTTGTATTTATGATGTTTTGATTTTGTATTTTGATGTTTCCAAGACACAGGAGAGCTCCAAATCTAGTTTTGTTCTTGATCCGAATTGGATCCTAAAAACTCTCTAAGTTTTCATGACTATTTCAAATTATGCTAAAAGATTCAATTCCTATGAAAGATCAAAGCTATCAGAAGGAATCCTCATAACAGTTGCAATTGTGTCCAGAGTGGAGCAATGAGGACCCTCGGTCGAGCGCGCACACCGTTGGCCCATGGTAACGCGCACTAGTGCAAACTGGCAAAACTGGAGGCCAAATCAAGAAACGGGGGTGGCTTCTGATACATGATTAGTGCTAAAGAGCTAATCACGTATCACAAGGCATCCCCCTTAGTGAAGGAAAGTCCCGAAGCACCTGGACCAAAAATCGCTATAAAATTTATAAAAAGTAACTATTTCAGTTCTGTAGCGTAGGATTCCCCAAACCGGAAAGATATCGGAAGGCTTCAAGGTAGTAAGAAGTTTTTATTGAGTCATGCCTGATGCCACACATCGAGCGACACGCATCCGGCATATGAGAGAGAAAACCACCCACATCGGACAGGTAAAAACTGTGCGAATTGTCCCCCGATGTGAAGGATGATCGTAGGATCTGGGGGCCCCAGATCAATGGCGGAGATGTGTCCCGATGACTGATTGGACTTCATAGGTCAAAAAGAAAGATGACAAGGGATTTGAAGTCTGATGTGGATGATGAGTTGGCAAACGATTCATGATTTGCGGGCGATCTTGAATCAATCGGAATTAACGGCCATTAAAACATGATTCAAGGAATCCGACACCCAGTTCGTTGGGAAATAGGTGGCCACCTCCCTGCGAGGCATTACCCAGTGATGATGATGCAGAGCAGAGGAATTCGAATGGACATAGGCAAGGAAACCAGAAGGCTGGGAAGCAGAAACGACCAGTCAAAGAACAAACTGGATTTTAGGCCATGAACTGACAAAAAAAGAGAATAGGCACACACAGAGACATAAGAAACTAATAGCAGAGAATAGAGAGTAGAAGCCGAGCTGACCTGAAGGCAGCATCGAGGCAAATAGATACAGAGAGAGTCAGAGAGTTTGTGTACTCCATTGAAGGCTTGAGAGTTTCAAGCAAACTCCTTGGCATAGGCCTGTCATACTACTGTGACCCTCAGAGGTCACGTTCCAGTAAGGAGAGTCTATGCACTCTATTCCTAATGACTTCATTTTGTTTAAGTGAGTCTCGAATTGAGCTCACTGTTGTAAAAACTCTGCTTGAAACATAATAGAGAGGCCACCACTGAAAGGCTGGACCAGGAGATGTAGCCCAGAAGCATTGGGTGAACTCCTTATTAAACTTTTTTTGTTTACATGTTTGACTGTTATGTTTTCTCTGTTTGCCTCAGTGTCTATGTATTCTAGCAATCTTATCAATCCGTTGCATAAGTAACATAGGCACATCCATGCACATGAGTCTGTAATACCTTTAATTCTTTGTCCTGGATAAATTCTAGATCAAGTCATATCAGAGCCCTAGGTTAATAAGGTTAGACAAGCTTGTGCTAGGTTTTGTTGTTGAATGCTAACTAGATAAAAGCTTAAATTAGGATAAGGAGAATTGGCTGAAACTAACCTGAAAATTGGAAGAGTCTATTCTAAGAGGAAAATGTCAGAAGAAAACCCCTTGGAATCAGACCCCCAGTTCATGGATAGTTTTATGACCTTGAGATCCATGGTGGAGGAAATGTATAGGGACTTTAAGAAACATAGAGATGAAGATTCGTCAAGCTCCAAACAAGAAAAAGGAGTATAAGAATCTCTCCTCCACGACCACTCTAAAGGCAAAGAGAAAGAAGAAAAATTTCTCATGCCTCCTAATAGCCCTGAAAATAAAAAGAAGACATCTTTGATTAAATTAGACGTTAAATTTGATTTACCAATATATGATGGAGAGTTGAATGCAGAGAAGTTGGATAATTGGATCAGACAGATTGATGTTTATTGTAGAGTGTAGAGAATTAACTCAGACAAGAGTAAAATTTAGCTGGCTAGCCTACGCCTTGGAGGAACTGCTTTGGTATGGTGGGAAGGCAGGACACAAGCTGACATGAAGAAACATGGTAAGATTCTTTCCGTCTGGAGTGAATTTGTTTCTGCAATTAAAAAGCAATTCTATCCACTAGCCTACATGTAGCAAGCCATGATGAGCTGGCAAACTCTTCAACAACTAAAAGGGAAAAGTGTACAAGGTTACACCCAAGAATTTAGGAAACAAGCTTTGATTCTAGGAATTTCTTTAGACTCACCTGAGATTGTTGAAGTATATAGGTAGTCTACACAACAACATGAGGCACACTATCCTCATGTTTAATCTCACTAGCATAGATGAGGTATCCATTTAGGCTACGCATCTAGAAGCTAGAGGTAAGAATGGCAACCCAGAAGTTGGGGGATCATCCTAACCCACTACAAGCAAAAATAAGGAGAAAAGAAAACAAAAATGGAAAGAGAGGAAGACAAGCACTGTACAGAAAAGAAAGTCTTCATGCACTCACTGTAAGAAGGATGGGCATGACGATGAACACTGATGGATTCTGCATCCGGAGCTGAAACCTAAGAAGTTTGAGGGCAAGAAGAAGAAGACTGTTGCAGTTATTCAAAAGGATTTGGGGTTCGACTTAGGAGATGAAGCAACAATCATAGCCACAGGTATCAAAGGTAAAAATTCTAAAGCATCTACTAGTAATTCTGCACAATCTACTGATAATGAAGAAAATGAGAGAAAAATACATGAGCTTTTTCATATTCGAGTTATTTCCAATCATTAAAATCTTGATACCTTGTTTGATAGTGCCTCACGAGTAAATTTAGTTTATGAAGAAATTGTAAAGAAATTGGGATTACTAACCACACCTCACAAGAAGCCATATCCGTTAGGTTGGCTATGTGATAAAGCAAAGCTACAAGTGACTACACAATGTAAACTTAAGTTTTCTTCTGGGTCAACATTTGTAGATGAGGTTGAGTTAGATATAGTTCCTTTGGATATATATGGAATTGTTTTAGGAAGTCCTTACTTGTATGATAGAAAAGCTATTTTCTATAGATCTGAGAACAAGTATCTACTCATTAAAGATGGAATCGAATATATTGTAAGAGATCATAAGCTCAAGACTAATTATAATCTCATAAACTTAGGGCAGATGAAACGAATTGTAAATTCATGCAAACAATTTTTACTGATGGTTGTAAAGGAAAAGAAACCTGATAAAACCAATGTATTTGAGGGTTGTGATGCTAAACAACACGCTGATTTAGAAAAAATTGTTTCAGAATATGATGTATTGTTTCAAGAACCTAAAGGTCTACCATCCAAAAAGGAAATAGTGCATGATATTATTTTGCAGCAAGATGCTCCATTGCCTAACATCAGAATGTATAGGTTGTCTTCTTTAGAGAGTGCAGAAATCAAGAAGCAGGTACAAGAGCTGCTCGAGAAGGGGTTTGTCAGACCTAGCACATCACCATGTGGGTCCCCAATTGTTTTGGTGAAAAAGAAAGATGGCTCATGGAGAATGTGCATTGATTACCGAGCACTGAATAAGATAAAGATCAAAAAAATTTATCCCCTTCCTCGCATAGATGATCTATTAGATTTGTTGAAAGAAACTATTTATTTTTCCAAGTTAGACTTGCATAGTGGCTATCATCAAGTCAAAGTTGCAGAGAAAGATGCATGGAAGACTGCTTTCAAAACAAAGCAGGGATTGCATGAGTAGTTGGTTATGCCTTTTGGCTTAACTAATGCTCCTGCTACTTTCATGAGAGTAATGAATGATGTCCTCAGACCTTTTCTTGATGATTTTGTTATTGTATATCTGGATGACATTCTTATATTTAGAAAAATGTGGGAAGAACATTTAAAGCATGTTAAGCAGACACTAGATGTTTTGGAAAGAGAAAAAAATTATGTTAAACATGGCTCATGGAGAATGTGCATTGATTACCGAGCACTGAATAAGATAATGATAAAAAATTGTTATCCCCTTCCTCGCATAGATGATCTATTAGATCAGTTGAAAGAAAATGTTTATTTTTCCAAGTTAGACTTGCATAGTGGCTATCATCAGGTCAGAGTTGCAGAGCAAGATGCATGGAAGACTGCTTTCAAAACAAAGCAGGGATTGTATGAGTGGCTGGTTATGCCTTTTGGCTTAACTAATGCTCCTACTACTTTCATGAGAGTAATGAATGATGTACTCAGACCTTTTCTTAACGATGTACTGGGGAAGAAAGTTTATTTTCATTGTTTGGCTTTGTAGACTACAGACGGAGCCTGAAGTTAGCCAGGTAGCCTTCAAAACACTTTTGCTTTGCATTAGCAGAAGTAGATAAAAGCTATTTCAGTCAATCTCTGGTCTAGTCTTATAAGCTGAACATCTGACTTGCAAATTTCCCCAGTAACATGTATCAAGTTCAGATCTGATTGTTGATGGTGGACAACGATCAGACACTGGAAAGGCTGAAATCATTCGCCTAGCGATTCCAAATCATTTTTGAGATCAAATCCAAAGACTCCACTGGAGGATGAAACCGAACAACAAAAACATGAAAGGAAAATATGGAAATATTAGGTATTCAAGTTGGAATTTCATCCAAGACATTTTGTTCTTTGTCATAAATTATTTCTTCTCTTTTCCTGATAATGTCAAGAAGGCTTTGCAAAGTATATTGTATTTGAGAAGAGATCCTTGGCCTGCATTTGATTCCTTCCCTTTGAAGATTGTGAATACCAAATATTTGCATGCCTTTGAGCTTGATCATGACCCTTCTTTTGAATCTTGTGATGACCGTCTTCAAATTGATGAGCCCCAAGAGACCAAGACTGATTCTATACCTTCTGTACATACCCCTATACCTTGTAAAATTCCAGATCGACACAAGCCTCTGATTTTACCTCCTATATCCCATGCTTTCCCTAAAATTCATGATCTATATCTACCAAGATTTGATGGTGAACGCGACAACATCACTACTGAGAGGCACGTACTGAATTTTGATTCTTTCCTTGACCTTTTTGAAGTTGATGAAGAAGATGTCAATATAAGGCTTTATTCTCTTTCTTTGGAAGGAAAATTCAAGAGTTGGTTCAAAACCCTCCCTGATGCGAGCATCTCAGATTTCCAGCAGTTCATCAAAGTTTTCCTCAACAGGTGGGTGGTAATACAAAATCCTTTCTTGATTATATAAGATTATAACCAGCTGAAAAGACTGCCAGAGGAGACAGTACAAAAATTTTCTTCCAGATTTAACCAAGTTTATTTTTTGATGCCGGTTAATATAAGACCTCCTCTTGGATCTGCTCTCTTGCACTACCCGGGTGCCTTTGATCCGGAAATGGAGTTTCAGCTGAGGGAAAGGAACCTTGCAACACTTGAAGAGATGAAAAATAGTGCAGTAGATGTAGAGGCACATTTGTTGATCCGAAGGGCAAAGTTGAAGGAAGAAGAGATGAAAAACATAGATCCGGAGGAATCGACATCTCTAGAGGTAAAGCTTGACATTTTGGTAAGTGCAATGTAAGAGATGATGCAAAGAATCACCACAACGAATGTATATAGTGTTCAAGCCCATGGTTCACTGATTGAAGAAGAACAAGTTGTTGATCCAAAACATTTTGTTTCTTATCCTAGTTTTCATAGATCTGATAATGATTGTCTTATAGATCATCTTGGAGAAGAGAGATCTGTTGATATGACATGTATGCTTGATGATGTCTTTTATACTGATGATTTGCCTTAGTTTGATCAGTATGATGATGATTATGTTCTCCAAACAGAAGCTACTCTTACAGACAAATTAGTAGCTAGTTTGTGGGAGGAGGAAGTTCATTTTCCGCAGCTCAAATACAGTGATCAGCCAATGCATATCAGCTACGGAAATGACGAGGAAAGTGCAGCAAATTTTGAAGTAAGTGAAGGATATTTGCCTTTTTGTTTTGATTCATTTTAGTTCATCAGAGACAACATTCATGCGATCATAAATCAATTGTCAACAATTCTTAATTTGGACCATCTTGAGGGCAATGAAAACCTTGTTCAAGACTTCTCATATCCAGATTTGCAGCCCCCGAATGCCATTGATTGTCAAGTTGCAGATGAAGACTTGGAAGCTGGCACATATGATCAAATGATACAAGATGATTTTGTACCATTTTTTTTTGAATAATTTCAATTTTTGAAGGGTAAATTGCATAGTACATCTTCAGTAAAGGATGAGCAACTTGTAGAAAATCATGCAATCTTATCGGAACCAATAGAAAATGGGTTGCAACAGTCTTTTCAAGTTTTCACGATCCAATAGCTGATGTGTTGGATGATGTCTGCAGTCAAATTTCTCCTCCATTGACTACATGTGAGCTTGAAATGTGCGCTGATATAAACTTGATCTGGTAGCTGATTTCTTTGTCATTTTCAGCAGGAGTCTCGTCACAAAGCTCATATGAAAGTCTGCATTCATGGTATGAGGAAAAGAGAAGTAATCCATTGGATGAGCTAAGTCCCAGTGTGCATGAACTTCAAGATCCTTATGCAGTGTTTTTGGAGGCGGATAAAGAATCCATATTATTCAATGGATTTGTTCACAAGTTTTTATGGGAGTTGCCTTTTAGTAGTTCTCTCTTGTTGTTCATAAGTAAGCACTTGCGGAGAATTCAAACCGCAACTGGAAATCTTACTTGGTTGCATTGGTTGTTTCATTTCACTTGATCAGGTGATGAATGAAACTATTAGAGTAGGTTTTGGTGAATAAGCTCTACTTTGAGCATCATTTCTAGTTTGTCAGTTGTGTTTAAGTATCAAGTCAGTTGAGTGAGAATCAATTTGTGTCGTCAATTCATCAGTTTTTAGTCATGCATTTCAGCTTGAGTTTTTGACTCCATTGCCCAATGGATGAAGGCACTGTCTGCTTTCCAAAGATCTGTAGTTCTTGGCACTTCCAAGGAGCTACCATCCCCATTGGAGCCAATGTTAGTGTCAGTTTTTGTAGCCTTCCTCCAGTGATCAAACATGTTCTTACAAAGTGATTTTAAGGGGTCAAGGTCAAATTTTGTCGTTTCGGTGAGTCTTCAAGCAAAATTTGGTCACTAGGCATTAGGTCTAGGGTTTTCTTTTACTCCTTTCAAAGTTGTCCAAATGTCGGTCTATGACACCATTCAGCTAAGTGCACCATCATTTAGAGGGTTTTCATCATAATGTTAGGGTCCAATGGGTCATTTTACGCCTTGTTCATGCTTCAGTTGCGCCTAGGTAAGGTTCATTTCCATCCCCTAGGGTTTTGAAGGCAATTTCACTTGGATGGTCAAATCATTAGCAAAACTTGTATCCTGATGTTCATACACCTTCCCCTATCCTTAATGTACCTTATTAAACACTTCACATCATTGATATCCCCCAAATTCCTCATTTTCGCACAAACCCTTGTTTCTTGCTACAACTTGGCAATTTTCTAGGCTAGACCTCTGTTTTTCCCTTTTGGACCCTTTCCCCTCACTCAATCTTTTAAATTACACTTTCCCCTGCTTCCTAACATCTCCCCCTACTTCCCAAAATTTTCTCAAGAATTTAGAAGCCCCTTATCCCCTTCATTTCGCTTCATTTCAACAAATCCCCTATTCCACACATCGGGGTAGGTTTTACTCAAATGCTGTTTTTGAGAAAGAAAAGATGAATTTTGGAAAACTAAGAGAGGTTTTTGTCTACAGTAGGCCAAGGAAGAAAATCCTCCTTCACTTTTTACACAGGTGTCATGGTTTCAGAGAAATGTCAAAAATATAGTTGCCTCTGGAGAATTGATGCACGTCTAAGGTGACCTTGGGACAATCAAATTTTCTCCTAGCTTGGTTGGCCAAATGACTTGTTTTATGAGTCAAATGATAACTAGACACAAATATATTTCCAATGAGCTATCATATCTCAATTTGGAGTTGAGGAAGACCTTCAAAACGTGACTGCAACAACACTCTACCTTTAGGTAGCCTCATTCTGCACATTTTGACCAGTCTTGGAAGATTTGATTTTTTATAGGGAAATGAATTCAAAATTGCAAAATTCTAGTTGGGTTGGAAAGTAGACTCAATACCCTTTCCAATGAGCTATCCTATGCCCAATTTGGTCACCGGGAAAAAAATCTCCTGAAAAAAGCACTACGCCTAGGGTTTGGTGGTGCGGCGCATTGGGTTTGTGGCATAGCGCATAGAGCTGGAAGCCTGATTTCACTCACAAACTCTCCCAAATTGCAAAATTTTCTCAATATTCTTGTGTTCAAGTAATTTAACACCTCTATATTTCCAATTTATGAGTTTTCATCAATGTTTATGGTGTTTCAATCGGTTAAAAACAAAACCCCAGTTCCTTGCAAAGTTGTGTTGAGAAAATTGCCTAGGGTTTGCAAAATTGCAGTTTTTCCGTTGTATCCACATTTTCATTTTGCTTTCACTACACTTCACTCATATTACTTTCCCTCTCCCCTTTCCTTCACACTCACCTATCCCCTTATCCCTAAAACTAAAAACCCTAATACCTAATCCCACTATTCCCAAACCCTATTCAAATATCCCCAAACCCTAATTGCTATCCCAAAGCCTAAATACTATTTCCTAAACCCTTTCATTCCCCAAAACCCTACATCTAGCCTCAAATCCTCCGCTCATCAGTCCCACTCATCCATGGAGCTCAAAAACATGCAAGCAACCAGCAAGTTGCTAAGAGAAGGAAAACCAAGTCGACAACACTTTAAAGGGAAATTCAAGCTGAGCGTGAATCTTGGCTTGAGAGGACAAACTTGCACTTGGGAAAGGATGCTAGAGAAGGCCAACAAAGAGAAGACATTTTTGAGGCACATGGCCTACCATTACTTGGCAAAAAACAAAAGTTGAAAGGCAAGAATCAGGAGCTTGAAAGCAAAGTTGAAAAGGGCATCGAGGAGGTGAAAGGAGCATGATAGACTTTAGATATTGGCTGAGGCTTCCTTGGCCCAACACAATGCTTGATGGAGGAGACTTAGCCCAAATTTCAAAAAATTTGGGGCACTTTTTGCATTTTTGGAATTTTTGGCACTAAAACACAAAAATTTCTGCTCTATGCGCCGTGCCACCCGGCGCTCGCTTTTGATGGAGGCATCATTTTGAGAAAAACTAAACATATTTGGATTTGTCATGAAAAAATATGCATTCTCAAAAATGGCTAAGAAATTTTGACTGGTTTTGAGCCCTCAAAAAGATCAAAAACACCCTAAAAATGGCCTTTCTGCCCCTATTTTGACACACAGGAAGCAATGTTGGGAGAACTGAGTTTTGGAGGGGCAAATGGAGGCCACATTAAACAATTACACTTGGGTTGGAAAGTAGACAAAAAGACCTTTCGAATAAGAACACTTGGAGTGAATTTGGACATCGGGAAGGCCTAAAAAAGTGGTTCCAAACAAGCACTATGCATAGAGAATCACGCACGGTGCACAGAGGAAAAATTGCGAGTTTGACCAAGTATTGCTCTGTTTTTCGCCCAACTTTTGCCAGTTTGACTTTTTCACCTTCTTAATGTCAAGTTTGTGATGTAATTTAATCTACATTGATGGATCATGATGTAAATATGTCAAATTTTCACTTATGGAGGTAGATTCATCCATAAAAAGGTAGTTTGCAACTGAATGAATCACTTCCCTAGTTTATAGAGGCAAGCTATTCCACTGCCTAATTTGTAGCTTTCAGTTTAGAATTAGTTGGAACAACTCCTAAACTCATGAGCTCGACTCCTAGAGGCTAGGATGAGTTGTTTTTTGCCTATATCTTATGTTTTTTCAGTCATTAGCATGATTGGACTTTTGAGAAAGCCTTGAGCTTCATTGTACACTCATATTAGCATTTTGGCTAAGGAATTGAGACCAGGGTTTGTAGCACTCTTTGGGATCCATGTAGCAATTTGTCTTGGTACAGTGTTTTTTTTTGTGATTGTGAAATTGTTTATGTGATTGTATGCCATTCTCTATTTTGTTTCTTCTTAACTAAAAAAACAAGAATGTAAGTAGAATCCATTGAAATTGTAGTGCTCTACTTGAAATTTGCTTTAGTTTCTTGATGTTTTCAGCTATTTGGAGAGGATAAATGATTTCTCTTGCCCTCTTCAATACCTCACCTGTCTATTCCTTCCATCTCATTCAATTTTAAATGCCAAAAACAATTGCCTACCTTTCCCCATTGAGATCTCTGCAGGACTGAGCCTCAGTCCTCGCATCCAAAATTGGCCTTTCCATCTGAGCCAACAAAATTATCATTTTATTCAATCAAACTCTCTTGCACATATACCTAGCCTAAGATCAATATTTCTATCAGTCATCTCAAGCCCTATTCGATTAAAATTTGTTGAGATTGACCTGGAGAGAGCCCTCTCCTGACCTGGTAGGGCTAGCTACTAGGCTGAGCGTGGTTTGATGTTGGCCCTGGATCCTACCTTTTCAGCCTGAGGTAACTCTAGGCTCTAACACCTCACATAGATGATCTATTAGATCAGTTGAAAGAAACTGTTTATTTTTCCAAGTTAGACTTGCATAGTGGCTATCATCAGGTCAGAGTTGCAGAGCAAGATGCATGGAAGACTGCTTTCAAAACAAAGCAGGGATTGTATGAGTGGCTGGTTATGCCTTTTGGCTTTACTAATGCTCCTGCTACTTTCATGAGAGTAATGAATGATGTACAAAAACCTTTTCTTGATGATTTTTTTATTGTATATCTGGATGACATTCTTATATTTAGCAAAATGTGGGAAGAACATTTAAAGCATGTTAAGCAGACACTAGATGTTTTGGAAAGAGAAAAAATTTATGTTAAACTCTCAAAATGTGAATTTGGCAAAACATTTTTGAATTATTTGGGACATATAGTACGGCGTGGTGAATTGAAGATAGATCCCTCTAAGGTTGCAGTCATTGTAAACTGGCCTAAACCCAAATCTTCTACAGATGTTAGAAGCTTCTTAGGAGCAGCACAATATTGGAGAAAGTTTATTTCTAACTTTTCCTTAATTGCAGCTCCCTTACATGCTTTAACAGGATTAAACAAGGTGTTTCAGTGGGGACGCAAACAGCAAAAAACCTTTGACACCTTGAAAGAAAGGATTAGTACAACACTAATACTAGCACTGCCCGACCTTCAAAGACCATTTGAGACTGAAACAGATGCCAGTGACTATGCCATGGGAGTAGTGTTGATGCAGCACAGTAAACCCATATGTTATCATTATGAGACATTTAATTTTGTGGTAGTTAACTATCCCACATATGAGAAAGAATTGTATGCATTAGTACAGAGTGTGAAAAAGTGGAAACATTACTTAATGGGAAAAGAGACAGTTATACATATTGATCATCAACCACTTCAATATCTACACTTCCAAACTAAGTTGCAGCAATCAAGACACTATAGATGGATGGGTTTTCTACAACAGTTTCATTTAGTCATCAGATATAGAAAGGGCATACACAATAAAGTTGCAGATATGTTATCTAGACCAATTATAAATGCATCTACTATACTTAAGAATAATTTAGTAATGCATGAGAGCTACATTGAATAATATGCTCAAGCTATAGATTTTAAAGATGTATATGCAAATTTAAGTCAAGGCAAATGAGTAGAAGAATTGGATTATCATGTTAAGGACAAACTCTTGTATCATTTTGGGAAGTTATGCATTCCACAAACTGAAAGAGTAAAGATAATTTGAGAAGCACACACTTCTCTAATATTAGGTCACTTTGGTGTAAGTATAACAGTTGCACAACTGCAAAGGTTTTGTTATTGGCCAAAAATGAATGAGACAGTTTCTAGATATGTAAGAGGGTGTACCATGTGTGCTAAAAGCAAGCCCAGCAATAGAAAATTAGGCTTTTACACTCCACTACTAGTTCCTTCTCATCCTTGGGAAGGTGTTTCTATGGACTTTCTTGGAGGACTGCCTAAATCTAGGAAAGGTCGTGACTATTTATATGTTGTTGGGGATAGGTTCAGCAAAATGTGTATTTTAATACCTTGTAACAAATAAATTATAGCTGAACAAACTGCAAAGTTGTTCTTTCAGCATGTATGGGTTCATTTTGGATTACCCACTTCCATAATATCTGATTGAGATACCTAATTTGCTGGGAAATTTTGGTCAAGTTTGTGGGAATTGATGGACATCGGGCTGAAGAAGAGCACAACTTTTCACCCACAAATAGATGGCCAAATAGAAGTGGTCAATAGGAAAGTAATCCAGTTACTCAGGGCTATTGCAGCAACATCCCAAACTTTGGGATGAACATTTATGTTATGTGCAGCATGCTTACAACTGAGCTAAACATTCTTCTACACAGAGATCTCCTTTAGAGACCTGTTTTGGTTTCACACCAAGGTCTCCTTTGGATTTTTTCTTTGGTAAAGACATAGAATTTGATGGATACAGTGATGTGGACAAGGAAACCAAGTTCATTAAACAAATCCAAGAGATTCACCAGGCAGTACAGGAATAGCTAGAAAAGAGCCAAGCCAAGTACAAGGCAAGGCATGACAAGCATCGGATGGAGCATAGTTTTCAAGTTGGTGATCAAGTCTGGTTGTATATCAGCAAAGATAGAATGCAAGGTGAAGGTAAGAAGCTAAAGCCAATAAGGTATGGAACTTTCAAGATGCTTGAGAAAATTGGTGAGAATGATTTTTGCCTTGATCTACCAGCTTACATGCACATCTACTCAGTTGTTATTGCAGACAGCTTGAGACTATCTGAACCTTCATTAATTGAAGATCTCGAAGAGCAAAGTCAATTGACTTCTATTGATGATCTATTACCTGAATATCTTAATGAGTTGCAGGAAGATACAGTTCTGGATAGGAAGGTAAGAACTACATGCAGAGGGGATGTTGAATACCTTAGGATCAGACTAAAAGGTTCAAAGCCAAGTAGTGCGAAATAGATAGAAATTGAGCAAGTGAGGAAGCAATAACCTCACTTGATTGATGCTTGAAAGAAAACCAAATTTTGGTGGTCCAAAAGCTTTTTTAGTGGGAAGGCCTTGATCCGAATTGGATCCTAAAAACTCTCTAAGTTTTCATGACTGTTTCAAATTATGATAAAAGATTTAAGTCCTAGAAAAGATCAAAGCTATCAGAAGGAATCATCATAACAGTTGCAGTTGTGGCCAGAGGGGAGCAACGAGGACCCTTGGTTGAGCGCGCAGACCGTTGGCCCATGGTAACATGCACTGCTGCAAACTGGCAAAACCGAAGGCCAAATCAAGAAACGGGGGTGGTTTCTGATATGCAATTAGTGCCTTAAGTGCTAATCGCGTATTACAGGGCATCCTCCTTAGTGAAGGAAAGCCCTGAGGCACCCGGACCCGAAATCGCAATAAAATTTGGAAAAAGTAACTGTTTCGGTTCCATAGCACGGTTCCCCAAACTGGCAGGATATCGGAAGGCTTCGAGGTAGTAAGCAGTTTTGATTGTGTCCCGCCCGATGCCACACATCAAGTGACATGCATCCATCAGATGAGAGAGAAAATTGCTCGCATCGGACAGGTAAACACCGTGCAACTTGTCCACCTGATATGAAGGATGACCGTAGGATCTAGGGGGCCCAGATCAATAGTGGAGATGCATCCAAATGACTGAGCGGATTTGACAGGTCAAAAAGAAAGATGACAGGGGACTTGAAGTCTGACGTGGATGATGAGTTGGCAAATGATTCATGATTCACAGGCGATCTTGATGCAAACAAAATTAACGGCCATTCAAAAAAGATTCAAGGAATCTGACACCTAGTTCGTTGGGAGACAGGTGGCCACCTCCCTTTGAGGCGTTACCCAATGATGATGAGCCAGAGTAGAGGAATTCAAATGGACAGAGGAAAGGAAACTAGAAGGCCGGGAAGTGGAAACGAGCAGTCAAAGAACATACTAGCTTTAAAGCCATGAACTGATAGAAACAGAGGAGAGGAATACACAAAGACACAAGAAGCTAATAGTAGAGAATAGAGAGTAGAAGACGAGCTGACCTAAAGGTGACATCGAGCCAGATAGAGCTAGAGAGAGTCAGAGAGTCTGTGTACTCCATTGAAGGCTTGAGAGGTTCAAGAAAACTCCTCGGCATAGGCTTGTCATACTACTATGACCCTCAGAGGTCATGTTCTAGTAATGAGAGTTTGTGCACTCTATTCCTACTGACTTCATTCTGTTTAAGTGAGTCTCGAATCGAGCTCACTATTGTAAAAACTCTACTTGAAACATAATAGAGAGGCCACCACTGAAAGGCTGGACTAGGAGACGTAGCCTAGGAGCATTGGGTGAACTCCTTATTAAACTTATTTTGTTTACATGTTTGACTATTATGTTTTCTCTGATTTCCTTAGTGTCTATGTATTCTAGCATCTTATCGATCTGTTGCATAAGTAACATAGGCACATCCATGCACATGAGTCTGTAATACCTTTAATTATTTGTCCTGGATAAATTCCAAATCAGTTCTAGTAGACCTGCAATGGAGGAAACACATGATCTCTTATCACTTGGAATTTGAGTGCGCTAACAACACTTCCGAATATGAAGCACTTGTTGTGGGATTATACAAAACCATTGACCTCAAAGTTTGGACTCTTAAAGCAATAGGTGACTTTGATATCATTGTGACATGTATGAAATACTATACACTGTTTGTCACCTAATTTGAAAAGTTATCAACAAGAGGTATGGAATTTGATCTCTCAATTCCAAGCTTTCAATATTATATTTGTTCCTAGAATGCGTAACCCAACTATGAATACATTAGCAAATGTTGTTGCTAGGTTGTCACCACTTCATGAAAAAAATTCTATTGAAATTATTTATAAGCCATCCATCCTTGTTAATATCACTAATTTTCGTGTTTTCAATGATGACCATCAAATACAACATTTAATGGAAAATAGTGATGTATTCAAAGGTGAAACCATTAATGAAGATGAGCACGAAAAAGCATTGAAAAATGTAGTTTGAGTGAGCAAAGGGAACTCCATGCCAAAGAGCGCGATATCACTCGAGAAGCTGTATAACTTGCAGAGTCACTATAGAGGACCAGTCAACATTAAAACTCATAGTTCAACATTGCCACATGAGTAAACCAATCTTGGAACGAAGAAATATTTGAAGTTCAATAATCTTGGTACTTGCTAAACACCTCAAGGAAGATAAGCCTTTTTTATGCTTATTCAAGAAGTATCGAGATGTTTTCACGTGGACATATGAGGAGCTCAAAACTTATGACACATGAATAATCCAACGTGTTATTCCAATAAAGGAAGAAGCTAAGAATTTTTAGTAGAAATTGCAAAAGGTACATTCGATTCTTAAGCCTCTGATTAAGATGGAATTAAGGAAGTGTTGATGCCTCGAAAATCGTTGCAACAACAATGGGGGATAAACACTCGGTCCGGACCTTAAAGCAGCTCCTTTTCCGTTTGGTGTGGTGGCTTTGACTGGTTTAACTAGGTCCAGTTACCTTCTCCCTGTCGCTATTGGTTTATGATGTATCTTTTACTACCAATAGTTAGGGCTTTCAGATCACTTCTTCTTGCTGATCAGGCAAGAGAACGACCCTTAAGCTGAATTGGGTTCAGCCAAGCCACAACTAAAATTTTGCCTCTTTGAGAAGAGGACTTAAAAGAATGTAGAAATTAATCTAAATGCAAACTTATTCTATAATGTAAGCAAAAGAAACTAATCTTAATCCTATCTTAATTAGGAAGATATAGATCTATCCCAACCAAGAGCAAGATATTTAAAGTATTGGGATTTAAATATGCTTTGTTTATAATGAATATCAAGTTAATGAAGTACTTCAATTAACTGACATTGTGGATACCAAAACACATCCTATTGAGACCTATTGAATGAAATAATAAACCAACAACACTCAAAAAGTAGTTTACAAAAATGATATTGATTATCAAATCAGTAAATCCAATAATTAAACAATAATATGTGGAAATAGTTCACAACACATTACCATTCAATAAATCAGTTCTAATAAGACAGATTTTTTAGTAAATAGTTAGTCAGAAATCAGAAATTAATTCATAAGAGCAGAGATACATAATAACAACATTGAGACAAATTACCCATATTGACAATAGTGCACAAACATGAATAAAATGAGACATTCTTGTTACCATAAAAATGAAATTGATGTTTGAAACAGTAGTATTAGAAATACTAATTTATTGCATCCATTTCTCTATCCTTGGTCTCCAACAGGTCTTTACATTGCTTGAACTTCTACTTTCAAAGCTAAAGCCACAATAGTGCAAACTTTGCCCTTCATGCATAATTCAAGATACAAAGGGAGAATCCTAAATAATCCCTAGATCTGAGATTTTCTCTCCTCTCTCCTACAACTCTAAATTTCTATTACAGAAGTGCTTTCAGGAGTCTAAAATTGCAGAGGAGAGCAGCCCTTATTTCATTCTACAATCTGTTATTTATAATATTTGCAAAGGAATCTTTAAGAGGAAAGTTTGTCGAAGGTAAATCTATCAAATCCAATTTTATTTGCTCAAAAATTCTAATCTCCAATTGCTGGAGCATTCTTATTGATTGAGATCCTTTTTTCCATATTTCTTCCACTGTTTTTCTACAAAAAAGAAATCAAAATAAATTAAAATGCAACAATAAAATCAAAATGTCATTGCTGGCATTTAAAACAAATCCAATCAATTACAATTAAATAAATAATTGAAAATAAAATGTAAGTTTTCTATTGATGCTTGGGATGGTTTAATTGACCAAGGATATCATTGATGAGTGAATCTGCAATTAGAAGTGGCTTGGGAAAATGAAAATGAAGAAAATAAAACTCAGAAAATTGATTTTGTTTTAGAAATTCAGAGCTTGATCTTCTGCCTGATTTTCGACCCAATAAATGACTAAATCTATTAGTGAAACCTCCTTAGAAAAATTCTCCTTGATTTTGTCTTTCCAATGAGTTGTCCTGGGCCTCATTTGGCCAAGTAGAACTCATTCTATGGACTTCCAAAGTAAATGAATTAATTTTGGTACAATTCTGGAATTTCTGTTGCTGGGCAAAAAAATTAGTATTTTAATTAAAATTAATCCTAAATTAGAATTCTAATTATCTAATAATTAATTCTAATTTAATTGTTAATTATGAACTAAACTAATTAATATTATTAATTAATCTTAATCTAACTAATTAATATAATTAATTATTTATAAACTAATTAATATTAATCTAAATAATATTTAAATTTTAATTTATTTAAATTAATTATATTATATATTAATTAACTAATTTAAAATTAAATATTAAATATTATAACTTATTTTAATATTTAAACTCAAACTAACTTACCACTCCACTCATTCATAACTAACCTACCAGTTCAACGAATGCATAAGTTTTGAATGAAACATTGAAACAAAACTTATAACACTTCGTTTAACGGCTCATGACTTATGCTTATTGGCGATCGGGGTATGGAGGTCTCGGCGATCGAGGGAATTGAAGTGTCGGGGCTTTTAAAACTTGTTACAATGTAAAAGCTCCGATGTGATTGAAAAGTCCTAATGCAATCTTCTGATTGCGAAATAAGTTTTTTATATATATATTTTTTAAGGTTTATTTTATAAACTACAACCACTTTAATAAATGAAAAAGAAAATTATAGCCACTTCGAAATTCTGGGTTTTCAAGATTAGTAATAAATTTGAAAATTGAAGTAAATTTCTAAAATTTCGCTGCTTAATGATTTGGCTGTATAAGTAAAAATGAAAAATGTTAGTAAAAACTCACTAGGGGTTAATATTTAAAATAAACGCATTATTGAACTAATTTATTTACAAAATGCAATATTTTACATTTTATGCATTTTTAACCCAGGCTAAATAAATGATGAGATTTCAAAAGAGTACTATTTTCAAACTAGTTGACCAAATGAGGCGAAACAAGCATCAATGGGAAGCTTATAAAAAATCGATTTTAACAAAGCAATCAAAACAAAAATCCAAAAAAAAGGAAAAATTAACAAACGCGTAAGATAATTAATTAAATAAAAATTCTAAAAGGAGTTTAGCCAAAAATTTTATAGAAAGGGTCCCCATTATTTGAGTTTAACACATCAATAATGGGGGGTTGTGTTTTTACCACAACAATGGCGACACACGGGAGAAGAACCAGTTATCTCTGTTTGATATAAATAATGTCTCCCCAAAATTCAAGTAAAAATAATTAAAGAAGAGAGAATTATGTTTGAAATGCTTGACTAGGTTCTCTAATCTAAATAAAAACAATAATCATCTAACTGTAATTTTTCTCAAAATTTCTCATGAATTAAAATATTTCAAAACTCTATATCAGTCCTTAATTAGTTGTAGAGATAAAGCAAGGGTCAATTTATAGCTTAGCTTTTAAAATATACTCATTTGTCACAGGTAGAGCCACTACTACCATCAAACATCTATAGTCTCGACAGGGTTACCTTTTAATCATCAATGGTTCAGAATCCCATCTTTTTTAAGAATTATTGACCTAGAGATAAATCCATTATATATTTTTATTATTATTTTTTATTTTTAGTTCGTAAAAGCCATTGTCCTGGTTTGGTAGCCAAATAGTTGACAATGCCATTCACTGGTTATAATTGGACTGAACAAGTTGGCTCGTCATGAGACCCCTTGTCTTATAATTGTTTGCAATCATAAGCCATTACCTTGGTTTGTTTAGCAGTGTTGGTAATGTCAGCCTATTTTTTCCCTATGATCATGGTAAGTAGGCTGATGATGAGACCTCTTATCTTTTAAGTTTAAATATATTTCTGGATTACAGTCTAGAAAAATAAGGCTTTCTGGGACTGGGAGAATCATTGACTCCTTAAGAGTTAAGAATGACAATTTCAGAGTTAAAGGTGCTTTGCTGTAAAGTGTCTTTACTTGGTTAAAAATAACTTTTCTTGACCGATAATAGAACTTTGAAAGATATTAATAAAATATTGAAATCTCAAAATGATTACAATTTTAATGAAAATGAAATTTCTCCAGATTTTATGATACTTTGCTAACTTCTCTTGATTGATAATCTCTTCCTTAAGTATGTTTACTTTTATAATAAGAAAATCAAACTCTACTAAGAGATTTAAGAAAAAGCTAATAGGTGACTATTAACAATTTTTCTCCATGTATGCTGACCATTGTTAGGTAACAAATAGGCCTTCCATATAAATCACGGCAAAGTCACCAAAATCAAAACTGAAAACCAAAAGAAAAGAATTCTTATGCTAAAGTGAGAAAAGAAATCAGCAAACAAAATAAAAATGAAGAAATTTTAAAAGTGGAAAGGAAAATCCAAGTTTCAAAAGATAAACTCAAACAAGAATGTTTATACCAATGTCTCAACAATATGAAGAAAAAGAAAATAATCGTGTAATCATTCCTTCTTATGTCGAGATTTAGAAAAATCATACCTTGCAGGGTTGTAAGTGTTTTAGGCTTTTAGATAGCAGTGACGATAAAATTCAGCCACAATGAAAATCTTCTGTCTGATATCAATCTTCTTGTTTCAAAGCATCATCTTAATCATTTTCTAATAAAAGGAATGCTTAAAGAAACAGACTAAAAGTTCTGAAACTTCCTAGTGTGGCTGTTTCAATGAGGATTATCGCTGCTTCTTGAAATAAAGCCAAGAGAAGAGTATAGGACTTCGAAAATATGATCCAGCAGAGGGTTGGAAGCTTTTTATGAAGAGCTGCAAAACAGATTTATATATCAGAAAAACAAAACTGAAACTAAAGTAATGAAATGGAAATTAATGAAAGTGGGTACATGAATATTACCATTGGATAATTGCTTTTGATCTTACCTAAAAGGTATCAGTTTCTCCAAACTAGCTGACTTCTTATTTTAATTAACATTAAAAACATGAAGAAATCAAACTAACCAAAATCCTATAACCCAAAATCATTATTTATTTTATTTACACTAAAGCAAGCAGTAAAATGTAAAAATGGAATGTTTAGTGTTCAAGGGAATCGAAATTAAAACAAATGCATCAGAAATGAGAATGAGAGTTTGTAGTAATGATTGTTTCCCAAAATATTATAAGTTTCATATAAACTCCATGATTTTATAAATTGTCCAGAATCAAGACCAAATCCAAGATAATAAAATTTAAATATGAAGATAGAGAGGTCTTGAATTTTTTTTTTTTTTTTTTTAATTATGGAATTATATAATTGAAACTGAAATATATGAGAAATCAAAATGATTTGAATATGCTGCAAATTGGTCATTAACTGCTTTCTTACCATAGTGGTTACCCAAACTCACTTTTAAAATAATATATTGTTGTATCGAATGATTCGCATAACATGTTTCTTCATCATGCTTCAAGTTTAATTTGCAAGACTTCACCTTTGTTGCTATGCCATATATTGATTAAATGTTAATGGCTTAGAGGCATGCATTGGAAGTTATCGCATTGGAGGTTGCAATGGCAAATTGTCGATAAGAACATGCGATGAGAACATGTGCAATGAAATGAAGCGATCGCATCATTAAAGAAATATTATATTGGGGATCAGGGCATATTTACATTGTTCTTCCCACATTGCACATCGTAGATTCGGAGATGTGATGTGAGCATAAATAAAAATGCGATGAAGTGATTGCGATATCGGCGATTGCTAATCGGTGACGCTAATCGGCGTTTGGTGAACTTTTGGTACCCGATATAACACAATATGATTTTTGCGATGCCGATATGCGATGAATGACGTGGCTAATCGGTGATCGACAATCTTAAGCACATGATGTAACAATATTTGATACGTCGATATGCGATGAAGAGTGGACCCGATAGATTTATGATGGGATTTTAATAACATATCAGATCCAAGACATCGGCCCTTTAAAATTATGCCCCTACTTTTATTGTGATTGAATGGACGCGATATTTTATAAACTTGATTTGAATTTCATATCGGGTCTAGAATTATATGGTCATCGCAATATCCATAAAGTCATTTATTGGAGATCGGCGATTTATGATAATGAAAGTATGTTCAATTGTAAACATCCAATATGCAAAATGCGATATGACATATAAGTGAGGTAATACGTCAAAGATAAACAATTTATTATCAAAAATGCTAAAAGCTACTTTCGATGAAATATTTCACTACAAATGGTTGTGAAGTGGATGATGTGATATCGGAATGAAATTATTGACGAAAATGAGTAGGATGGTAGTATTGCGAATATGTATTCACCTTAGTATTAGCAATATGAAAATCAAATTGAAATGATGAATGAAAACAAAATTAAAAAATGCTCAAATTCTAATGCATCACAAATAAAATTTCCCTAAACCTGTTGAAAATTTGAACTGGGTTTGCTGCTTACTTCAAGTTTTGAAAACAAATGAAAACCTGCAATTAAAACAGAACAAGAATAAAAAATAAACTAAGGAAAATAGAGACTAATAATAGATGAGAATGAACTTGTAAATGCATACCTGGAAGGAAATTGTTTGTAGATTTTACCTCATAAATCTTCAAATTCTTCCTTCGATTTATCAAAATTCTGACTTTGTTCAAAATCATCTCATCATTTATTCTAAATCAAAGTGTGAAATTAGCCTAAATAAAATCTGTTTATTTATATTCGGGAAATATAAAATTTACCAGAAATAAATATGAAAATAGTCTTCCCTTTTGCATTGAAACAACAATTTATTACCTCTGCTTATTCTAAATAACTTGAGAAGAATCTGTATTGTTATAGTGACTGTTCAGTAATGCCTTTAGTAAATAAATATGATGCGTATTGCATCATCAAATAATAAACTAAAGATTAGAATGGGATAAAGCCACTAATTGTGGAAAAATATCAAAACAGATTTAAACGTGTGCACTAAGCAAAATGGACATCCTTAAGGTTAGTTTAGCAAATTTGGAAGAAAATAATATGAATTTCATATGATTACCGTGAATGGTTAGACTGAATAATAATGATTGAATTAGAATTAAGCTTATCATAGACAGTCATACATTTCATAAAATAATGGGATCATGAAGCTTTTATATCTTTGAAACTTTTTTCATATAAATTTCAAAAGAAAATCTTATAATGAAATCTCGAAATGAAGAAAAGTGGCTTTGAGGCAATGAATGCCAAGTGCAACTTTAATTGAATTTAATCAAGACATTATTCAAAATAGACAGAGTAGAGGTATTTCTCTAAGAAATTTAAAAAAGGAGAGCAATAATTAAAATTTTCTGATAGGAAGAAAATGTTTTCACTTAACATGTATGAGAAGGGCTGATTTCTTTGTTTTATTTTTTTAATCTGCAAAACTATTGTAAAAAGAAAAACAAACAAACAAACTAAATTAATTCTACTACTATTCTAACCATATACATGAAAATGACTAGGTATAGTCATATTTCCAATGTAACCATTTTCTGATTTTAATTCCTGCATGTATGTACAATTCAAATGTTAGTAATAAAAATACAAACCTAACTAAACTAAGGAAGATAAATCTGTACACAGAATTTACAGTTATTGTTAGCAAGTTAATTAAAATCTCCTTATCTTGAAATTTCCTTTCCAATTGAATACCAATTGGATCATAGAGATCTGGATGAATTTCGATTAAGGATTGGAAAATGTTCAAAGGAAGAGATAATAGGCTAGATTGTGGATATGAGCTTTTAGATTCAAAGGCCTGAAAGAATCTATTAGTGTTATGTGTAAATGTTAAGCTATTGACAATCTTCCATGAAGGAAAACTTTCCAAATATTTTTTAAATGAATTAATGAAAAATGGATGGAAATCTTTCAAATGAAATGGAAAATTATTAATTAAATTGGATTGCTGGCAGATTTCTAAAAATACATTCTCTTGTTGATATTGCCTTTGAGAAGATAGAAGCTTTTGATAAAACATTATCATTGATTGAAATTGAAATTGAAATAGCTTTTGATGCTTTTGATTATAATATAAAACTTCAATTTTCAAACAGGGCAATGCATCAATTGAATGTTTGATAGTAAAGTGCTCAATATGCCAACGTAAAGTGTCAAAAATCTGAAAAATAAAAATAGAAATAAAATCTAATTTTAAACAAAAAAAAAGTGAGGAAACAAAAATAATATGAAATCACTATTGTTACAACTAATGTTACAGTACAATTGGGAATGTTTTGAAATGATTTTTTTTTCACAAGGATTGGCTAGAATTATGAACTTTGAGTAATTGCCAATTCCATCTTGTGAATTACGATTATGAGTAGTAATGAGAGCTTGATCATGATATGAAGCATAAATTGGAATGTTTTATTGAATAGTGAAATCATGAAGATAATTTGTTGCTTTAGAATGATGATTAGTTGGAATAATTTCTAAATTGAAATGTTTCCCATTCTCAGATGTTATTTGAATTTTCTCATGAGAATTCTCTTGAGAAGAATAGAAATCAACATCCTCAATGTCAGAGTAATTATCATAAACGACTTCACAAGATTTTCTAGAATTCCCTTCGATCTCATCCAATATATCAAAACAAGGAGGAATAAAAATTTCATGTTCATTAATGGCAAAAGAATGATCAATAATTATTTCTCTATCTTGATAAAAACTTATTGGTAATTCATTTAGATCATCCTCTTTATTTTCTGAAACATCATTAATAGAAAAAGGGGGAAAATTACCATTATTAAAAATATCAGGATAAAGGGAAAAATGTGAATCTGAAATAATGCAATTAAAAATATATATGTTTGAGAACTCTCGTACATTATGCTGATTGTAAATTTTAGATTCTAAACCATTCCTTTGTGTGCTTATGCTTTCTTGAAGAAGGTTGTTTTGTTGTTATGATTTCGGCATTTGCTCATCATGGAAAAATTCAGAAATTTGTACAGCAGTTTGCATGTTATTATTTACTTTGATTGCTGCTTGTACTTGTTGATTTGCAATCTGATTTTCTAAATTGACTACAAAGTAATTTTCAGATTCCAAGGCAGCTCTTTCTCCAAAATTGCTGATGTTGTCTTCTTGCATTTGAATAGAAATATTTTCCAAGCTTTGTGAAACCACTTCATCACAATTTATTTGCACATCCATATTGGTATTCTCATTTATGTTAGAAGGGGATGAAACAAAACTTGAACTAATTTCATATGGATTGGGAATGGGAGGAAGAGAACAAATATATTCAAACCAATCTAGTGATTCTTCTTCCGTAGGTTTATCTTCAACTTTAAATCTTAAACAATTCAAGTGAAATCGAATATTAAAATCATTAACAGACTCATTTTCAAACCTTCGTAGATATTCAATTTCTTCACATACTTGTTCATAATCATAGCCGTCAAATTTACAAATGAAAATTGTAACAAATTGATCCTAGATGCGAATTGAGGCAGCTGGAAGAGTTTTACACCCATTTCTGGCTTTTGCTGCAAATGTGAGAGTAAAAATTCTGCATAAAATGCCTTCATCAATTCTTTGAAAATCATAATTTGAAATATTTTGAATAAATTGAAAGACATGATTAAAAGCAGAAGAATTTCTCTTACCATTGAACTCTACCTGAGACAAGAGTCTTACCACTTCAAGTGAAGTATTGGAAGATGCACGTCCATGGATACAACTCCAAATTAGAAGTTTAAGAGGAGTCATCGCAATTAAATAAAGTGTTAAATTGAAAATACTCCAATAGACAAAAAGTCTCAGACCCTCCTTCTAGCGCCAAAAGTGGTGATGCCTCGAAAACTGCTGCAAGAATAATGGGGGATAACCACCTGGTCCAGACTTTAAAGCAGCTCCTTTTCTGTTTGGTGTGGTGGCTCTGACTAGTTTAACTAGGTCCAGTTACCTTCTCCCTATCACTATTGGTTTATGATGTATATTTCACTACCAATAGTTAGGGATATCAAATCACTTCTTCTTGCTGATCAGGCAAGAGAATGACCCTTAAGCTGATTTGGGTTCAGCCAAGCCACAACTAAAATTTTGCCTCTTTCAGAAGAGGACTTAAAAGAATGTAGAAATTAATCTAAATGTAAACTTATTCTATAATGGAATCAAAAGAAACTAATCTTAATCCTATCTTAATTAGGCAGATATAGATCTAACCCAACCAAGAGCAAGATATTTAAAGTATTGGGATTTAAATGTGCCTTGTTTATAATGAATATCAAGTTAATGAAGTAGTTCAATTAACTGACATTATGGATACCAAACACATCCTATTGAGACCTATTGACTGAAATAATAAACCAACAACACTCAGGAAGTAGTTCACAAAAATGATATTGATTATCAAATCAATAAATCCAATAATTAAACAATAATATGCGAAAATAGTCCACAACACATTACCATTCAATAAATCAGTTCTAATAAGATAGATTTCTAAGTAAATAGTTACTCAGAAATCAGAAATTAATTCATAAGAGCAGAGATACATAATAACAACATTGAGACAAATTATCCATATAGACAATAGTGCACAAACATGAAAAAAATGAGACATTCCTGTTACCATAAAATGAAACTGATATTTGAAATAGTAGTATTAGAAATACCAATTTATTGCATCCATTTCTCTGTCCTTGGTCTCCAACAGCGCTTTACATTGCTTGAACTTCTACTTTCAAGGCTAAAGCCACAATAGTGCAAACTTTTCCCTTCATGCATAATTCAAGATACAAAGGGAAAATCGTCAATAATCCCCAAATCTGATATTTTATCTCCTCTCTCCTACAACTCTAAATTCATATTACAGAAGTGCTTTCAGGAGTTTAAAATTGTAGAGGAGAGCGGCCCTTATTACATTCTACAACCTGTTATTTATAATATTTGCAAAGGAATCCTTGAGAGGAAAGTTTGTTGAAGGTAAATCTGTTAAATCCAATTTTATTTGCTCAAAAATTCTAATCTTCAATTGCTGGAGCATTCTTATTGACTGAGATCCTTTTTTCCATATTTCTTCCACTGTTTTCCTGCAAAAAAGAAATCAAAATAAATTAAAATGCAACAATAAAATCAAAATGTCATTGCTGGCATTTAAAACAAATCCAATCAAATACAATTAAATAAATAATTGAAAATAAAATGTAAGCTTTCTATTGATGCTTGGGATGGTTTAATTGGCCAAGGATATCATTGACGAGTGAATCTGCAATTAGAAGAGGCTTGGACAAATGAAAATGAAGAAAATAAAACTTAGAAAATTGATTTTGTTTTAGAAATTCGGAGCTTGATCTTCTGCCTGATTTTTGACCCAATAAATGACTAAATCTATTAGTGAAACCTCCTCAGAAATGTTTTCCTTGATTTTATCTTTCCAATGAGCTGTCCTGGGCCTCATTTGGCCAAGTAAAACTCATTCTATGGGCTTCCAAAGTAGATGAGTTAATTCTGGCACAATTCTGGAATTTCTGTTGCTGGGCTAAAAAATTAGTATTTTAATTAAAAATTAATCCTAAATTAGAATTCTAATTATCTAATAATTAATTCTAATTTAATTGTTAATTGTGAACTAAACTAATTAATATTATTAATTAATCTTAACCTAACTAATTAATATAACTAACTATTTATAAACTAATTAATATTAATTTAAATAATATTTAAATTTTAATTTATATTATATATTGATTAACTAATTTAAAATTAAATATTAAATATTATAAGTTATTTTAATATTTAAACTAAAACTAACTTACCACTCCACTCATTCATAACTAACCTACCAGTTCAACGAATGCATAAGTTTTGAATGAAACTTTGAAACAAAACTTATAACACTTTGTTTAACGGCTCATGACTTATGCTTATCGGCGATCAGGGTATGGAGGTATCGACGATCGGGGGAATTGAAGTGTCAGGGTTTTTAAAACTTGTTACAATGCAAAAGCTCTGATGCGATTGAAAAGTCTCGATGCGATCTTCCGATTGCGAAATAAATTTATATATATATATATATATATATATATATATATATATATATATACATATATTTTATATATATTAAATTTTAATTTAATTAAATTAATTATAATTTAAATAATAATTAATTTAATATTTAATATTAAAAATCAATTTTTATTTTGGTTTTATTTTTCTGAGGTTTATTTTATAAACTACAACCACTTTAATAAATGAAAAATAATAAATTACAGCCACTTCGAAATTCTGGGTTTTCGAGATTAGTAATAAATTTGGAAATTGAAGTAAATTTCTAAAATCTCGCTACTTAATGATTTGGCTGTATAAGTAAAAATGAAAAATGTTAGTAAAAACTCACTAGGGGTTAATATTTAAAATAAATGCATTATTGAACTAATTTATTTACAAAATGCAATATTTTACATTTTATGCATTTTTAACCCAGGCTAGATAAATGATGAGACTTCAAAAGAGTAACATTTTCAAACTAGTTGACCAAATGAGGTGAAATAAGCATCAATGGGAAGCTTATAAACAATCGATTTTAACAAAGCAATCAAAACTAAAATCCAAAGAAAATGAAAAATTAACAAACGCGTAAGATAATTAATTAAATAAAAATTCTAAAAGGTGTTTAGCCAAAATTTTTATAGAAAGGGTCCCCATTATTTGAGTTTAACACATCAATAATGGGGGGTTTTGTTTTTACCACAACAGGAAGCTGACGGATGCTTAGATAATTTACAAAGTGTGACATTCAACGTTGGTTTCTAATATGGTCCCAGTGAGGAAGACGTATAGGGAAATACACTTGTGCATATATTTCTAAAATCTCAACTGCACCTTGGACAAAGACAATTATCCTATGTTGTCCATGGAGAAGATATTACAGACTGTATCAAGGTCAAAAGTGTTTTCTCTTCTTGACGAATTTCCTGGCTAGAACCAGTTTCTAGTCTTAGACCTTGACATACTTAAAACAACATTTTGAATGAAGTGGGGCATGCTTGCTTTCAGGAGAATGCCATTTGGGTTGGTCAATGTCAGTACAACTTTCCAATGTGCGATAGATATTTAATTTAGTGATGTAATTGGTTAGAGCGTGGTGGTATATCTTAATGGTGTCATGATGTTTTCAAAGAAGAGGTCTAACCACCTTTGCCACCTTAATCAAATATTTGAGCGATGTCGAAAATACATGATTTTTCTTAATCCTAAGAAGAGAATTTTTGCACTTTCTGAGGGAAATCTCATGGGCCATATAATAACAAAGAATCACATTAAAGTAGACCCTACAAGGGTCAAGCCTATCTCACATATTCTCTTCCTAGTAAACAAGAAAGCCATGCAGTCCTTCTTAGGGAAGATAAATTTTCTCCACAAGTTCGCTCTGATTACGCTCAAATAGTGAAACCCATGCAAGTGATGGTAAAGAAAGATGCAATCTACAAATGGGACAAAAGGGAAAAAGATGAATTTTCTTGTATTAAGTAAGCAATCAATGAAGCACCAGCCTTGTACAACCCAGATTTCAACAAGGATTTCTTTCTCTACAACTATGCTTCTGATACTTCTTTGGTCGTCATGCTCAAGCAGAAATATGTTTAGAATAATGAACGACCTATATCTTTCATGAGTGCTAGCCTACAAGGAATTGAAATTAACTACCCTGCCATTGATAAATAATCTTATGTAGTCTACAAGGCAGTGAAGCACTTCAGATCCTATATCTTGAAGAATCATTATATTATCTTCGTACTGCACCCAATAGTTAGATCGTTGTTTGATCAACAAGAGCTGGGTGAGAGAAGAACAAACTAGATGAATGGTTTACAATCGTATGATCTATAATTCAAACCAATTCACACTATCAAGGGCCATGGTCTATGTTGGTTAGCAATAGAAGTGGTGAATGCAACAGAAGATGATCTATCTGGTTGGGAGCAGGAGATCAAGATGTACAATGTTGAGCGAGCTTCCCCAACTACTATCTTAAACTCTTGGTACATAAATGTGTGTCAGCAGCTTGACCATGGTGCTTTTCCCTCTCACTTATTTGCATAATAGAATATGGAATTTAGGTTAAAATATTTACCTTACCAGTTAGTGCATGGGGTTCTTTTTGGAAAGCACCATAATAGAGTACTGCTCAGATGTTTAGAAGCAAGGGATTCAAAAAAGGTGTTACTACACCTCCATGATGGACCAGCCGGAGGGCACATCACGGGTGATACCACAACACATAAAGTCATGCAGGAAACATTTAATTGGCCCACATTATTCAAATATGCTCATGTATATTCCTACAAGTTTTTGGTCTGTGAGAGATCTTCCCACTGTCGAAAGAAGTCAACCTCCCTATTGTAGTCTATTGTTGTAGAAAAATCATTTCAATAATGGGGTTTGGATGTTATTGGTGATATTTTTCCGCACTCATCAAAGTAGCATTGTTATATTCTCACTAACACGGTTTACTTTACGTGTTGGACAAAAGGGGTTCCACTCAAGCAAGTGAATGATCACGAAGTCATCAACTTCCTCAAACAAAATATCATCTCTAGGTTTTGTGTTCTGACTTCAGTTGTTTTTGACAATGCAAGGTACTTTTTAATGTTGATATTATATGACTTTGCATTGGAAAATGATATTGTATTAAAACATTCTACTAATTATTATCCACATGGAAATGGTCTTGTTGAGTCCACTAATAACAACCTTATCCATAATTATCAAGAATACTATTTTCTCTGAAGAGAGGAATTGACACTTTGCTTTGGTGAATGTCGTATGGGATCATCGAGTCAATCCTAAGCATTCTCTCAATACATCCCCTTACTTCCTAGTGTATGGAAAATAATTTATCCTACCCTTGAACATCTATTTTTCCACCCTCCAACCTTCAAAATAATCC
Source organism: Pinus tabuliformis (assembly GCA_031772625.1). Taxonomy (NCBI): domain Eukaryota; kingdom Viridiplantae; phylum Streptophyta; class Pinopsida; order Pinales; family Pinaceae; genus Pinus; species Pinus tabuliformis. Next base: position 777,951,836 of record CM062820.1, on the reverse strand, counting down.
TAGGGTAAGCCATTCTTATTGGTTTAGAGTAGGATAAATGTTAGCACTCCTCATTGTCCCAAGGTTGAGAAAGGAGACCGGTGGAGGTAACCTCAAACCAAATTTAGATCTGGTAGCTAGCCCTACAAAATCAAAGAGGGATCTCTTGATGATGTCACAACCAATGAGTGACTGGAGAGGAAGATATATATTAGGCTAGATATTCAAATCTCACTAGGTCTAAATTTATGGTTTGCAGGAGCAGGGTCAATAGGTATACGAAACTAGGTCAGGGTTTCAAAAGATCAACTGCAGAGATATAATGGGGCAATGAAGGTATGTTCAGTGACATTTTTAAGTTGTCATGGTGGTGTAGGGTTGAAAAAGTGAACTATCAAAATGATCATATTAGTTATGAATTCATTTATCAGAGGAAATTAAACATAAACATGAAAATCTCATCAAAATAGAGCATAAACATATGAATTCTTCTTAAATACTACTGAGATGGTCACATGAAAGAATTAATATGGAAGTAAGGATACATAAAATTCATACTGATGATAAAACAAAGAAGAAACACTATCACAAAATCATACCATAGGAATCCCAAGATAATAGTTGCAAACTGCCTGTATTACTCCTACAAAAGTGATGGTGTACACTAGCTTCAAATCCTTTGACTCATAAGAATCCAAACCTCTCTATGAATTAGATCAAGCTACATATAGACAAAAAATTACATTCCCCCTGTCAAGGTTCGAATCCATCAACCTAGGAACTGATTACATCAATCTCTCTAACCAAACCTAAAACTAGGGAAGTTAGAAGCTAATTCCCTGTTTAAACTTCGTTGATTCACTTTGAATTTACAAGAATTAATGAGCATAAATCTACGTAAACTTGACATTTACCAGCTCCATTAAAATTAAATACATCATGTGAAAAAACAAGAAGATAAAATACATCAATAAAATTTGACCTGGACTGATAGAACTCGAAAATTGACTTTCCCACAAAAGCACAGTGTGCTAGTGCAAAAGCGCAACGAACTTTGGAGGGTGATTTGGAGGCCTTGCTGGATGCATTAGCAACTGAAAATGCTATGGTTGGAAAGATGAAGAATTATAATACACAATAGAGTCATCCAATACTTCAAACACCTGCTCCAAACCCCTTAAAGATCGAATTGAAGTTGAACCGTCCAAAAGCACAGTGAATTCTCGAGAAGCGACGTGAAACAATAGTGGTCAAATATGGAGTTCTATATATTTAACCATAATAATTTTTACAAAACTCGGAGAGGTTTTTTTATACAAGGTTGTTATAAAGAAAAACCTCTCTTCATTTTGTGAAATTGATTCCCATATTATTGGAATCTGTGCCACAAAATAATGACTAAAACAGATAATTAAATTGGAGAATTTGATTTTTTGAAATAGGCCTCCACAAAAGTTTGAATATATACAAATCCATGAAACTTGTGTATAAAATGAAGGAGTTTACATTTATTGGGTCTATCCTTTAAATAAAACTTCTTTTCTTTTTCAAAAATCCATCTTCATTTGGTGATAAAACTATTTTGAAAATGATGACAACAAACGGAGTCAAAAGTGCAGCGACCCTCTTGTAGCAACTTGTATTTTGGGCATATCGCAGAAATAATAAATTATATTCCAAAAATGAGAGCGGTTATTTTTATTAGATATGTTATGAAAAACAACGTCCTCCCATTTTATAAAATACTTTCCCATTTGTTCTGAATCCAATATTGAACTTGGTATACCAAGCAGTTGATACGTTTCTGTAGGATACTCTTGACTATGTGCACAAAAATTCAAAATTTCAAACATTTCAAGAATTTTTGTTTCTTCCTTTTCTGTTTAACTTGCCTTCAAACTACTCAACATAAATGGGAGCTTTTCCCTTTTGATCTACCTTTCTTGCTGATTGGGGGTCTTCTTGTTGTTTACCTTGGTGCATTAGGATTAACTTTAAGTGTCTGTTCTCTTGTTGTAGGAAAGATACCATGAAGTTCGATTTTTCTAGATTATTCTTCAACTCTTTAATGTATGAATATTTGTCTTACATCATGTCATGACTTTTATTTGATAAGAAACCCTAGTTTGATAGGAGAGAAGGGTAGGGTAGGATTGGGAAAACAAGGGAAAACAAGGGCAACTAGTTTAGGAAAGGGAATGGAGGGGATAGGGATTAGGGAAAATTCTAGGGAAATTCCGGGGGGTAAGAGTAGATGTTAGGGATACTTGGGAAGTGGAATTTCTTGAAATTAGTGAGGGGAAGTGGGAAAACAGGGTAAAACACAGTCCTAACCCATAATTTATCAAAAACGCAACGTGAGCTAGGGTTTGTGGGGAAAATGGGTGAGATGAAGGGAATGGGTATGGGAAATGGATGGGGAAGGTATATAAGGTGTGTATGAGGGTGATATAGTAGTAAAACTAGGGATTTTATGACTGAGATGAAGCAAAAACTTAGAGAAACCAAAAGCGCAATGAAACCCTATGAGAGGGATTTTCATTGAGTTTATTAAGAAGAATGATGCATAAGAAGTGCCAGATGTTTACTTACTTGCCAAGGAGATGATAGAACTTGTAAATGTTAAAAATAACCCTTTATGATGCTTTCTTAACCTCCAAATTCAAAAGTGTAGCATAGAAGCCAAAAGCGCAGTGTAGGAGGTAAGCAAGTGTTTTGAGGAGGAATTTGGATGCCATGGTGGCTGGGATGACGCTCGATGGTAGAGAGGTGCTAAATGAAGGTGAAATGAGAAATTAGAATGCTTGGATGGTCTTATTATAGGTTGGGAGTCTATTTTTTTCTTTGGGTCATGAAGTGAAAACACTTTTTTTATTATAAAATTGAATGATAGGATACTGTACAACAACTTTATCACTTTATTATTCAAAGTTACATCTTCACAAGGAGGAAAATGTAACTTAAAAATCATGTAGAACACTTTTTCCTAATTACTAACTCCCATGATGGTGACCTAGTTGATGACATGACTCTCTACATGACTTATGATGATATGACCTAACAATGACACCGAATGGATATCTAAAACCATAATTAAAGAACTTTGAACCTTTACAATGTTCATGATAATGATATGATGACCTTTAATGATGACCAGGACACTCTTTTGGTGACCCATCGCAAGGAGTGATGACAAGGCCATGACAACATTTTATGACCTTGAGTATGCAAGGAGTAGTAATGACTTAAAATTGACCAATGATCAAATTTTATTTGAAAATATAACTATTCGACCTAATAAACCTATAAAACACATGGAAAGAGTACATTTGATCATTGGTGATCCATATACACTAAAAATAGACACCCTCCGTAAGCTACATGAAGAAATACAGAAAGCTAAAGAAACAATTTCTCTCCACCAGAGTTGTATCAAGAGATGATTTGAAAAGATGTCTGCAGGGAAAAATGAATTCAGTGTGGGTGACCTGGTCTTTAAGTGGTAAAAAGGTTACAAAGACAGAGGTAAACATACTAAGTTCCAATCCCCATGGATTGGACCATATACCATGCACGAGAAGCTTGGCCAACACACATATCGTCTCTAATATTTAGATGGGAAAATTAACTCTCTTCCTATTAATGGACAATATTTAAAACAATAATCTTCAATGATGGTCTAGGGTTGTGCCCTACGCTTGAACATAGTTTTGTTCTTTTGATTGTTTTTTTGCGTGGAATTGTGTTTCTTTTTCCATTTATGTAAATAAGTGTTGTGTGAGAGTGTGTTTTCTGGCTTCATTGTGTGTGATTAAAATTAAAAAGAGTCTTGTGACACTACAACATTTGACTAACCTTCATTCCTTCTTCTTTGTTTTGGTTATATCTTTTGGTAAATGGTGTTCTGATAGAAAATATGTTCCATTCATAAGGATAATTTTGTGTTGAACCATTATATCTGTGTCCATTCTGGAAACCTTACAACTTCATTCGGTTCTATTTATTTTGGTGTTTTCGACGCTTATCAAATAAACTAGAGAAGGACAAGGGGGAAATCTAAATGAGAAAACCAAAATCAGAAGTCTCTATATGATTCTATGAAGGAACAACCTCTTCTTCTCTCAATAAGTCAATATCCCTCTTCTGTCCATGAAATAATTAAGTTCCTATTCATAGTTCTATATAAAATACATAAACAAAAGTGACGCAGGAAGGTGACGGAATAAACTCCATCAAGGTATCATCCAGGCTTGCTATGAGTGGAGAAAAGTTTATGTTCCTGTAGTGACTCCACCAGGGTACTGTCCAAGCCTACTAGTAGTGGAGCAACACCAGAGATGAAAAACTATACTATGAAAATATAAAGCTCGCGAACTATACTACCCTTTCATGATTTGAAATATTGTGGCATTTTTGGTCTTATGTTTGTATTTGAATGAGAAAGGATAGAGGGTACTAAGTTTGTGCATGGGGTAAGTGATCCGTAGGATGAATAAATTCCCTGTGAAGAACTAGACCCTACACAAAAGAATCAACCAAGACAAAGAAGTTGGAATTCTATTAGTGTGTCGCCAAGTGTTGTCGCTACTACAGCACCCTCCAAAATTTTGTCTTACATTCAAATTTCAGGGCCTACTTTGATTTTACATATTGTCATCGTAAGAACCAAGAGACATTGCATGTGTTTTCTCTAAGTATTCTTGTCTCATTTGCAAGGAAATAGAAGTGTCATATTTTAGCATGTCAAGTGTCGTACATTGCACAAAATCTAGTTTTGGTTGCTTGAAGGGGTAATATTTGTGTACATGAGTTGATCTTACCATGTAAACATGTATCACACTCATTTCCAAAGTTTCAAGCACTATCGCAAAAGTGTTGTCATGATCATCGCAAAGTGTATCTTTGGTGTCGCATTTGGTGTAAGTCATCACAAGGTTGTCACATTGAGAAGAGGATGTTGTTAATGTGTTATGGGTGTTCCATGTTGTGTTATCAAATAATCTAAGTGTGTGATCATGTTTAGAGTCATGATTTTTCCCATCTTTCTTTCACTGGTCTGGTACTTAGTCAAATTGGAAAAAGTCCTCGACCGGGCCACTAAGCCTCTTTAGGCGAGTCTAAACTATGTACTGCGCAGTATCAGCCCTCAAGCAACAAACTTTCTTCTTGGCATTGTGCAATGCACAGTTCCCACCTCCCAGAACTGCACACTACACAATCTCAGTGTTAAATCCCAACCCTAATATCCAAAACTATGAAATCTACATCTCCAGCCAATCATGAACTGCGTATTACACAATATCAATCCTCAAACCCAACCCTAGAGCTCTTGAAATGCACAATTACATAATCTCTTGACCTCCCTATCCTTCCAACACTATGCAATGGGAAATCTCAGTGCTCAATCCTTCAACCTAGCTCCTTGAATCCATTAAATGCGCAATCCTCAAGCCCAATCCAGCCTGAACTATGCATTACATAGTCTTAAGGCTCAGAGTTGAACCTTGACTGCCTGAGCTGCACAATTGCGTAGTCACTGAGCCTCTCCCTCAGTCTGCCACCTAGTTCTAGGTTAGTTAGTGGATCATCATGAAGCATCTTAGACTATGGGTTTATTGGACTAATTTCATCTTGTCATGAGTCAGTTTCAGATGCAAGTACTCTATCATGCTATGATAGGAGGATGAATAAGGATATGGAGAATGAAACCATGCTAGAAGACACCTCTGTAGCTGAAAGTACTAGTTGATCAATCAAGAGGAAGTATAGGGACATCAATTTCCAACAACTTAATATTTGATAACACTGAAGACACCTCATCTCTAATCCATAAGGAGGTGGAAGAAGATATCAACTCCAAGAGGATATAAAGAAAGAAACAATAAATAATGGCTTGACATTTCCATTTTGTCATGTAGTCCACCTCACTAGTGGCATGTCATGAGTCTTCATGTGCCACATCATATTGCGGATTATTGTAAATTCTTATTGGTGAATGTATTGTAAAGTGGAAGTCCAAAGGACACATATAGAATGTAAAGATTCATGTAAAAGTTGAAAAGTCATATGAAGTCAAATAGTCATGAGGGTAGTCAAAGAGTCACAAGGGAGGTCAAGGATCACCCCATTGGTTATTATACACCCTCATTGTACAAGAAAATGAATTTTCACCTTGGCTTCTCCCATAAAGCATTAAAGAGACAAGTTAGTTATTTTGGGGAGAAAGTAGTGGCTCCAATGATCCACTATTAGAGCTGGTGGTGTTCATTTTATACATGTGTCTTGGGACTTTTACTTAATATTAGAAGCTTTATGGCCAACATGTTCTTCATGTATAGATTATGAATATTTGTATGATTGTTATATGAATTTTTATGCTTCATGTTTGTTTTCATATGTACTAAAGTAGTTGAACTATTTTGGCTATTTTAGTGCTTATCATATTTCGAATGTGTTGTAATGGTTGTAATGACCATCACATCTTTTTGGACTATTCTGCTGGATTTTAGAGGGATCTTTCCTGTTCACGTGTGCCTTTACTAGGGTGGTACTATTACCTCTCTATTAGAGGCTCACTTTCCTTTTCCTCTACAGTAGAAGAGACTTGAAACGTCTACAATCAAACATTCACCAAACACACCTACTTTCTTTTCAAAGGCACATATGTGATTCTCTCTCTTGTTGACTGCTAAAGCCAAGGAAAACCTTTAAGAAAAATGTAATCAGACCATATTCTGGATGGGGTTCCTATCCCAAATTTTTTGAGGTATAATTGGGACCGCATATCGGGGAGACCCCCTTGAATGTTGGCAGGTCCAGCACTGTCAATAGTTTCATAAGAATGTCTTGTTACATATCTTTGTTGATGTATGGATATTTCTACTATTACCGTTGGAGATTTATATGTTGCTATTATGTCACTAGTTATCAATGATGCATGGATTCAAAATGATAAAGTTACGAATAATGACTATCTATTGACATGCTTGATGAGGAGGATGTGTTTGCTATGGTCGGTAATGATTGGTTATTGGTTGTTGAAGTTACTTGGCGATGCTTAGAAGAATTTCATATTTGGTCACAAGATGATAATGCTGGAAAGATTGATGCTATGCTTCCTTATCTTACATAGCTTCTTGATGATGAAGATGTTCATATTGATTTTATGTTGTTGTGATCAAATGTTCATGTTTCAGGTTCATAAATGGTGTATGGTGGTTACTGATGACTATCATGATCTTTTACCTCATTGTTGAGGTCCTTGTCGGGTTATAAGTATCATATTTTTCTCTTGATGTAAAGGTCATGAAAACGACCCATGTTGTAGTCATTATAAAATTCAGTCATGTATGGGATATTGGGATCAAGTTATTTCATGTATGTAATCCCATTTTGGGACATTGACGTAAAATTTGGGTAAAAAATGTAAACCCAATATGTTGGGTATCTGATGTAATAATGAGTCATTGGTGATAGGAAATGTCATTTTTGGTTGAGTCATACAGTCTTGTATGCTATTGAATATCTTTAGAAGGTTCAGCATATGCTCAGGTGGAGTATGGTCAGTATGTAGTTTTCATATTCAGTAGATCAGACCTACAATGATACTCTCTACAAATAGGGAGAAAATCCTTAATTCAATATTGGTCAACCCTTTTCCCTTGATGTGAAAGGGGGAGATAAGCTTGGTGTTTGGAGAAGAATGATCAAAGAAGCTTGGTAAGAAGTTTTGGTATTTGCAGGGGGTTGCCAAACACCAAAGTGGTTGCCATCAAGTCTAAACGGGGAGATTGTTGGCATTATGGCTAATGTTTTGTCCTTGATGGCAACCAATTTAATAAAGATATCAACATGATGATTATGTAGACTGGTACAAATGTTAAGGATAACTGTTGTTGAAATTTATGAAAAGTTGGTTAATTGGATATACACTATTTTCTTTCACTGAATTCATGTACATACATTGGTTGCATGAATGATAGTAGCGTATAGAAATCAAGATATGAAATTAAAAGTTTAAATTGAATTAAAATACTAATTCACCCTCCCCTCTTGGTATTTTTCCCAACAATTGGTATGGGAGCAGGTCACTTTAGTTGAATCTTAACCACTTGGAGTGGATCAGGGACTGTTATAGGCCATTTTGTGACATATGGTAAATACGCCTACAAATCGGGTCAATCCAAATCTGTGATCATGTTATCATCATCCCTACTCAAATCCATAAGCATGAACTTTCCAAATGACTGCATTTTTGGGTCTAACTACTAAAACTCAATGCTTTTAAGCCCAAACGCACCCTGTCCCTTTAGAGACTTGCATTCAACATTGATTTCTCCCTTGTACACCAATGTTGGTCAACACTGGCTTCTCCTTGCTGAGGGTGTGTTGATTCTAGAAATTCGGGGAAATTAAAAACATTTATGAAGCTTCCTCTTCCAAAAACTTCTAGGGGTTGTTTTAACCATTTACTATTCATAAGAATCTTTATTCCTATATGATCCTACCTTGGATACTTCACCTCTTATCCATTGAGCTCATCCTCCCATTATATGTGGATCTCAAGCTCATTATAGTAAATCCTAAACAACCATCCCTCTCCTATAAATTTACTACCATCCCTCCAATTTAAATGAGAGAGGAATTATATTGCTAAGCATTGGGGATCAATTTTCTAGTAGGAAATGATGAAGCGAGAGTACAATAGAAAGACATCAAGACCTCCGAACAAAATATTTATATCAAATACGAAACATCAGCCTGGTATAAGAATATTGTTCATTATGTTTTGTTTCTAAGGTGCCCACTCGGAATGGATAAGTCCAAATATCGAACATTGAGATTGCAAGATCAAAAGTTCATCATATCAAATGGTCAGCTCTATTGGAAAGATCTTGTTGGGATTATGTTGTTATGCTTAGTGGAAGGAGAAACTCACAAAGCAATTGAAGAGTTCATGGAGGTGTCTGTGGAGTTCACTACAGCTAGAAGACAACTGCTCACAAGATCCTAAAAGCCAGATTATATTGGCCTGCACTCTTTGGAGAGGTTCACTCTCAAGTCCATGCATGCCAGAAGTGCCAATCTTTGCTGAAAAGAAAAACTAGCTCCTCTCCCTTTGATCCCCGTGAGTGTGGAAGAGCCTTTCAGACAATGGGGGTTGGACTTCATAGGAGAGATACACCCTCCCTCCAGTGGCCAACATAAATGGATATTGAATTCCACTCATTATTTCACGGAGTGGGTGGAGGCCATACCAACTCAAAATGCTATTGATTCTGTGGTGATTAGGTTTCTAGGGGAAAACATTCTGTCATGATTTGGTTTCCCTATGAATATCATAATATGGATAATGTTCAGGTGTTTAAGTCTACCAAGTTTATCAATTTTTGTTAGAATTTTAATATCATAATAGGGCATTCCACTACCTACTACCCTCAGGGAAACGGGCTAGCTGAATCCTCCAATAAGACAATGGTAAGGGTTTTGAAGAAAACAATCACAGAAAATCAAAGAAATTGGGACTCTCAGCTGAAATTCGCTCTCTGGGCTAACATAGTGACTCCTAAATGGTCCATTAGAAAGTCACCTTTCGAGTTGGTATATCAAAGGTCGACAATATTCCCAATACAGTTGGCAATGCCAGTCACGAAGTTATTGCAGGAGGTAGAAGAGGAACCCAATGCTTTAACTTGAAGAATAAATCAGTTGGTTGAATTAAATGAAAACAGGGAACATGTTGGTGTAAAATTGGCCAGTTATCAGTTGAAGATGAAGTCTCTATTTGAAAAAAGGGCTAAAGATAGACCGCTACAACCAGGGGATTTAGTCCTAAGGTGGGATGTTTGAAGGGAAGATAAGGGCAAGCATGGGAAATTTGACCTGTTATGGTTTGGTCCCTTCAAAATATTTGAAGCAAAAGGTAATAATACTTTCCTATTGGAAAACTTGGAAGGAGAATCACTGGAACTGCTAGTAAATGGTCAGTTCCTCAAACTCTACTTCCAGCACTGAAGGTAATCCTCCCTCATGCATTGTAAATACTAGCGTGTATATGTAAATACTCTATGACATTGAAGTTTTATCTATTTTCTTTTATAATAATTTTGTAATAAAATGACTCCATGCCCAATAGATAAGGCTACTAGTCTGTAGGTTCTCAGCACCTTGCTAGCAACGCACTATCCCCAGTTGGAGCCAATGTTGTCACCTTTGGTAAAATGTGTTTTCAGCTGCCTAGAGTGAAAAAGAGCATATAATTTTTCAGCCATATTCAAAGCCATTAAAATACCCAAAGCCCAAATTAGACCCCTTACAAAGGAAAGTGCTCTGAACAAGCTTTCTAGCAATATGTAGAAGTCCAAAAATGGACTCCTGGATCACAAGTTATGGTCTTCTAAATTTAAAGGATTAAAGCCTCAAGGAAAGAAGGAATATTTGAGGTATGATATCGTAGATCGCAAATCAAAGGTTTAGGCGTGTTGTAGAAATTCGATGATCGTGTACTAGAGCAACATTGCATATCAACGATTGCACATCTTGAAGCATAGGATATCAACGATTACAAATGGAGGAGACATTGGAGTATCAAGAGATCGTCGCATCACAATTGTTGATCACATAGATGAAACCTTTTCAAAGTGCCGATTTCGATTAAGTTTGCTGAGATTTGAGCCTATAGTGTAAACTATCAACGAAGGACTAAAAATGATTTACAAAGGAAATCAACATAAAACCAAGGGTAGCCAAGCCTTTTCTCTCTCCTCCAAAGGGACACGTGGTGACACAAGATTGGTTCCAATGCATGACACATGGAAGCATATGATTGATTCCAATACGGGACACACAGCGGCTGAAGTCAGCATGATGTGGTGGTATAGTGGACACGTGGTAGGCAGATTCAACATTTTCAATGGTCCTATGTGGGAATATATGGGTGAAACATCTCACCAATTAGGAAGCACCACGTGGCAGTGATGATGCCACACATCAGAGATCAGAGATCGACATTGTAACTATGTTTTGCCTCCAAGTGAAACTCCCAATTGTGATCTGCCAATAAATGAGATATGATATGATAGTTGTCCTACAGTCACATAAATATCCAAAGGAAGCAAGGGCTAATCACATAGGGTGATCGTCGATCGATGAATCCTGATCTCACAACTCCAAGTTAAAACTCTGATTGGTGAGGGCCCCAATATATGCTTAAGTGGGCAGTCTTTAGGGAAGAATAATGGAAAGGGGACCTAAACCGGTTTACAAAGGAAACATATCCCCCAGGCCAGAACAAAAGGCCTTAGTGCCTCAGGGCTAAGTCGATGGTCATAGCCCCCAATCATATGACAGAAAAGTACTGAAAGGGCTCAAAGAAAAAGGGGTTGAGGTGGATCGAAATTCATGGTTTTGTAAGGTTTTTCAATGTTAAGTGCCAGGGCTAGAAAATCCTCGATATTACACCATGGATGTTTTAAAAGGCATATAGGGCTCCGATAGTGTTATACAAGAAGTATGAAGGGATGGATGAGTCAGAAGCTATGATTCATGAGCACCACCAAGTCCACCACTATTAATCACTCCCTACTCCAGAGAGTGGGGAATTCATTCGGTTAAGAGGAAAGTGATGGGAACCGGCCGAGAAGCGAGAGAGGCACTTTGAGGTAGAAACGTGGCTTGAGTAGAGGCCAACACAAGAAGTGGCATGGAGATATTTTGGCTAAAACCATCATTCAATTTTCACATGTTTGTTAAGTCTGTTGTTTTTGTTATTCTGTTGTTATTGTATTTTAAAGAAAATAATAATTCTTTTACAATGATTTGGGCAATAGATCCTTTGCATGCTGAGACAGCTAATTGATCAAATAGCTGGAGCTTAGGCTGGGATATTTTTGTAACATATTTTTAGGGTCTTCCTCTCCTTATAAAAGGAAGGAAGAAACACTTAAAGAAGGTTCACAATTTTTGGAAAGAAACTCTGTATTATTTTGGCAAAGGCTCTGGTTCTTTGATATGTATGACTACTTAGAATATTAATGCAAAATCAATGGTGATTCCTATGTTTTGGGATTCCAGTATGTCTCCTCTCTTTGTAATTTCATAAATGTTCATGTTCTTCTCAAGACTTCATGTCAAGTAGCTACTAGATATGTTTCCTTTCTAATACAGATTCATTTAAATCAAAATGTTGATGGAAAATGCCTGTATGAATTCTTGGAAATATAATCTTTAAACACGCTCCGTGAGTCTTCACATTCACCATTTTTTCTAGACTGTCATTTCATTCTGAATCCAGATAAGTGTAGAATTATTGATAGCACAAGCTCTACATGATGGGTTTCTTCTCTTATTCCTTTTGTCGCTACACCTCTTTTAATTCAAATGAGATGGAAGTCCTTGAATGATATCGACCCCCGTTGATTGACACCTTATATCACTATGTATATCTTATGTATCATGAACTCATGAACTTTCCCTTTCTGGAGTTGTTTGAACCAACTGAATTCAAATGGTAAGTGACATTATTTGAGGTGCTCTAAACTCTCCATTAGAAAATCATAGATGCACCCAATTCGGATGTCTTAGGCACTAGTCTCTTTGCATTCTGGAGGCTATCGCTGAGAACTACAATACATAACATTAGGGTTGGATTTTGGACATTGATCATGCCCTCATGTTGCTTCCTTGAATCTAAGAGAGTCATAATATTCACATATTAGGGTGACATTGGGGTGTGCTTTGTGACAAGGAAGGACGAGTCAACTTGGGGAGACCTCTACAAGTTCAACTACTATTCTTGGTTGTAAACTCTCTCCAATTTCTGTTAATGCAAAGAGTATCATGTTTTCCTATGTGTGTTATGTTACATTTACATTCATGTATTTCAATGTCTTGTTGATTCATTGAATAAAGTAATTTAAATATGCTACGTAGATGTTGTGGATCCTTGCCTTGCTTTGCTTTTATGTGTAGGTTCTCATTATAGCATATGGAGTTATGATTAGAGCTAACAAGCTGGGAGGAAAGTAAATCTTGCAATGGATTCCAAGTAATATTTTTTCCCATTCCTCAAATTCTCTAAGGGAAACTTTATATTCTTTACGCTATGTTGTTCTAGACCATCCCACTACATCTAGGGAAGATACTTCTGTCTACAAATCATAAATTTTTTATAACATAGACAATGGGAATGAAGCAAAATAAGAAGGAAGATCAAAGGAAGAAGACAACTCAAGGAAACTGTAACAATGACAACGATATATCATATGTACTAATAGATGGCAACAATATTTAGATTCAGGAGAACCCCACTTTCTATTGATCAAGAATAAAGAATACATTAACAAAGAATTATCAAGTACTAGTTTTTGTTATACTTGTGATCCATTTCCCTATTCATGTAATTATGATGATAGTGAAGATGAAAATGAATCTTCTGAAATTTCTCTTATGGGTAAAAGATAAAGTAATCAATATGTAGAAAAATTAGACTCAAAACTAATGACCCTAGAACCAAAAATTAAAATCCTTACATATGAAAACAGAGAGTAGCAAAAGTCACTTCAACAATTTGATGTAAAGCAAAGTGCCTACAAAGAAGATAATGTCACATTAAAAACTGAGCTGGAAGAAGGAAGGAAAATTGAAGAAGGAATGAAGAAGAAGTATAAATAAAAGAAATATCAGTGTCAAAGACTAGAGGATGAAATTAGAAAGAAAAAAATTCAATTACAGGAGGTAACAAAAACTAATGTAGCAATTAAAGAACTTAGAGAAAAAACCAATTATTTTGAAAGACTAGAAGCAAAAGACATCTCTCTCAAATTTGATCTTGAAAATTCAAATAAGAAAAATGAAGTGCTACTTCAAGTATTTGAAGAACAAGAGAATGAGCTAAAGGAAGAGATTATGAAATTAATGGAGCAAGTGGAAGAAGGAAAAAAAGGTTGAAGAAGGGATGATGAAGCAATATCATGAAAAGGAAAAACAATTCCGAAGACTAGAGGTTAAAGTAAACATTTTAAAAGGAAAATTAGAAGAAAATGATAAACATTTGAGATTTCATGATAGTACTAAGATTTTGGATAGCATTCTTAGTAGTCAAAGCTATCCCTCCATTAAATATGGTCTTTCTTTTCATGAAAATGTAAAAGGACAATCTAGTTCACAGGATCATGCAAGGAACTTGATGGATAAAGAGGTAGGAAGTCAACCAAATCAACATCCAAAGAAAATGAATTTTCAAAGAAATCATTTACTCCCAATAATAGAAATATTAATCATTTCTCTTCTCTGATCAATGATGTTGAATGTTTTACTTGTCATAACTATGGACATATTGTATCAAATTGCAGAAAAATACTTAGATCTCAAGAAAATAGTCACTTCATAGGAACATCATCAACTCACAGATACTCAAGTTTCTTTAAAGGATATTTCTAGCTTGCAACATATTTGGTCACAAAACTATTGATTGCAATAGGAGGAATATGAAATAGAAATATTATAATTCTTCTGCTCCATTTTTTGGTCATATAAGATGTTATATTTGTAACAAGTTTGGGCATGTAGAAAAAGAATACAAGAACGAGTCAATGGACCTCCACAGAAAACATGGAAAGCAATCAAAGAAGAATATTTTTACCAAAATACCTAAGAAAGATGGATCCACCAACACTTCTCATAATAAGTAGAAAGAAGAAGAACAAATAAGGCATGACCTTACTCTTTTTTCATTTGAAAATGAAGATGAATGGTACATACATAGCATATTATCTCATCACATGGCCGGAGATAAGGGCAAGTTTGAGTCTATCAAGAAAAACAAAAATTGTAAGGTGATTCTCGGAAATAGTGCTCCAACAAAAGTTATGGGAATAGGTAGAATCAAACTTGAGAAGTACACAAATATAGTTCATGCAATATTAGTTTAAGGGATAATGCAAAATACTCTAAGTATATGTAAAATAAATAGAAAGGGACGTATAATTTTATTCACATCAACTAAATGCAAAGTTATAGAGAAGAAACTGGAAAGGTTATAGTAAGAGGATACAGAAATCCAAATAAATTATATGTGCTAGCAGGGAAGAATTTAGGAAAAAATAAGAGTGATTGCAGAAGTAAATATGAGGTACATAACCTCATGAAGAGCATCTGATTATTATCAGGTCCACAGGATTAGAGAGTAATGATCTCAGGGGGAGTTGTGCATATGTATATACTGATGATGATTCCCGATGTTGTTTTGATATTATGGTAATGTTTGTGTTACTGAAACTGCATTTGATGAAGTTAAAGTGAACATGAATACATGTCATTTTCTAGGGGAGATTTGATTATAAAAAATTAGTAGTTTACTTTCTATACACATATCACATGAAGGATAATCACGTGTATACAATTTTTTTCATCTAGACATTTGCATATGTTTCTCAGTGATGAATAAATAGTGACACAAATTCGGTGGAGCCTCTCATATGTTTTTATCAGTTGGTTATTGGCATTCTAGCTTTGACATTGGTTTACTTCATACTGTTAATAATTCTCATATGATACTTAGGAATGATGTTGTTTCATGATGAGTTTATGAGTAGTTGAAAAATCCTATATTGTTGTTGTTGAAAAAGATTCTTTATTCATTTTCTTATTATGAGATGGATATAATATTATATTTGGTGATGAAGAGTTGGCATAGGTTTAAGGGGAGAAACTATTATATCCCCATAGCCCCTTGTTGGAATTATGGTTTCATAAGCATGTAATATTGCATATTATTTCTGATGTCTGGATATTTCTAGTATTATTGCTAGAGATTTGTATGATTGTTTTTTCACTAGTTATCAATGATGGATTCCAAATGCTAAAGTTATGAACGATGACTTTTGATTGACATGATTGATGAGGAGGATGTGTCTGCTATGGTTAGTATTGATGATTGGTTATTGGTTCTTGAATTTACTTGGTGATGCTCAGAAGCATTTCATATTTGGTCACATGATGATAATGTTGGAAAGATTGATGCTACATTTCCTTATCTTACATAACTTCTTGATTATGAGGATGTTCATATTGATTCTATGTTGCTACAATCAGATGTTCATGTAGTAGGTTCTTATATGGTGTATGGTGGTTACTAATGACTATCATGATCTTGCTACCTCATTGTTGAGGTCACTGGATGGTTATAAGTGTCATATATACCTCTTGATGTAGAGGTCATTAAAAATGAACATGTTGTAGTCATTGTAAAATTTAATCATGTATGGTCTATTGGGATCAAGTTATGTCATGCATGGAATCCCATTTGGGATGTTGATGTAAACTATGGGTTAAAAATGTAAACCCAATATGTTGGGTATCTGATGTAATAATGAGTCACTGGTGATAGGAAAGGTCATTTTTGGTCGAGTCATAAAGTCTTGTACATTATTGAATATCTTTAGAAGGTTCAACATATGCTCAAAGGGAGAATGGTTAGTATGCAATTTTCATATTCAGTAGATCATACCTACAATGATCCCCATATCACTGTAGGGAAAGGCCATTTTTGGTTGAGTCATAAAGTCTTGTACGTTATTGAATATCTTGAGAAGGTTCAACATATGCTCAAAGGGAGAATGGTCATTATGCAGTTTTCATATTCAGATACCCAATATGTTGGGTATCTGATGTAATAATGAGTCATTGGTGATATGAAAGATCATTTTTGGTTGAGTCATAAGGTCTTGTATGTTATTGCATATCTTCAGAAGGTTCAACATATGCTCAAAGGGAGAGTGGTCAGTATGCAGTTTTCATATTTAGTAGATCATACCTACAGTGATCATCTATACAAAGGGGGAGAGAATCCTTCATTCATCATTGGTCAACCCTTTTCCCTTGATGTCAAAGAGGGAGAGAAACTTGGTGTTTGGAGAGGAATTCTTGGGGAAGATTGGTAAGAAGTTTTGTTGTTTACAGGTTTTTATAGGTGGTGACCAAACACCAAAGTGGTTGTCATCAATTCTAAAGGGGGAGATTGTTGGCATTATCGCTAATGTGCTGTCCTTGATAGAACTTATTTGATAAATATATCAACATGATGATTATGCAGACTAGTAGAAATGTTAAAAGTGATATGGTCAAAGGAATGTCAGTTCAGAGATAGATGGATGGTAAAGGTAAAGTTTGAGAAATCATATGTGGGTACTAATAAGAAAGTTAGAGTACATACGTAGGTAGTGTGAAGAAAAGTCGCACCATGGTAATTTGATTACCAGGGGTCTTTACGATGGTATTGGGACATACTATTGAAGTGACAATGGTTATTTGATCTTGTCAAAGAATACCAGTGACATTACCAATGGATTTTCCTAAGGTATTGGCTAAGGCTAAAGTTACATAAGGAGATAGAGATCAAGGTGTCAAGTGCGCAAGTGATGAATTATTTACTTATGGTTTGATCTGAAATAGGTGTGCACCAGGGTGCAAGGAGAAGACTCAAATATGAAAGATCAAAAAGTTTTTTGACATACATGCTTGATTGACTTACTTGTTGTAAATGTTAAATTAACTGATAATGATGAATATGTGATTATTGTGATGTTGTGATTGAAATAAATTTTTCAGAAGTCTCTAGTTTTGATAGTGAAGTTTATGAAGAATGAAGTTGTGTTTTGCAGTGAAATTTTTCAGATCCGTATGCAGGTTTGTCTTTGGATAGTTGCGTACATACGTGAGGCTAGTTATGTATAGTCACATATAAATTTTGTGAGGTTGAGATCTATATATAGGTGTTATGCATGATAGTCATGTACATATGCTCATATGCTTCATAGAGGTCGCATATATATTCTAGGGTTTTGGAGTATGGCTTGACGATGACATTTGATGAGTTTTGTTCTATTTGCTACTGTCTATCGACGATGTCCCTATATTAATTATCTATGTATGACAATGTTGATTGGGTTGAATGAGGCTTGGTACATTGAGTATGATGATGATGCATTATGATTAGGTTTTTCAATATTCTTTAGAGGATGCATGTATATATGTGGGTTTTCTTAAGAATAGTAGTGTATACATTCTGATGTATGCCTGATCAGGATTTACAAGAACAACATTGTGCTTCTGTGGTGATGAACATTGTATGGTTTGGTATATGGTATGATATTATGGTTTATATATGTTATGGTTTGGTTTGACCTTAGTGCAATGGTTGATTGAGATTTAGTGATTGGTTTGACCTTGGTGGAATGGTTGATTGAGATTCAGTGATGGGTTTGATGGTAATACATTGATTCTGTTGGTTCATTATTTGGTTTTAGAATTATTACTTGGTATTGGGCTTAATGATGGAAGTGGTTCCAATATGAAAACATGATGAAAGGTGGCCTACAAGGTTTTACATTTTGAGTAAGGTGGATCCAATATGACACATTATGAAACATGGTCCACATGAGGTGTTGAGGGTTGGAGCCTTCAGTAATGGAGTTAGAGCTTCCTTCCATTGGTAGATTGTAAATATGTTCAAAGGGTAGGTGCTCCCTTCCAGGAGGAGTTGATAAATGAGATCAAGGGGTTGGAGCTCCCTTCCAGTGGGTTCTAGAGAATGAGAGAAGGTTGTAGCCTTTTGCAAATGGGTGCTTGTGTACTCGTAAGAGTCTGTGCTAGTAAAATATTGTAAGAAATTTTCTTAATATTAAAAGAAGAAGACAAAGATGACGGCTTTGGTGGTTTTCTCCCACATTGGGTTTCCACCTAAAATCCTAGTTTTCATGTGTGTTGATATGTTTCTTCTGTGTTGATGATCTATCTACTCTTTACTACTCAAGATTTCTGCTTAATGAATGAATAATGAAATAATGATGCACTGTTTAAGCATAAACAATTGATGAAATATATGAAAATTTAGTTAAATGGATATACATTGTTTGATTTCACTAAAGTCGCGTACATATGCTGATTGCATGAATGAAAATAGTGTATGGAAATCATAATACGAAATTAAGAGTTTAAAGTGAATTAAAATTCTAATTCACCCCACCGTCTCATTCCTTTTCCCCCACAATTGGTATTAGAGTAGGTCACTTCAGTTGAAGCTTAACCACTTGGAGTGGATCAAGGAGAATGGGAAAGAAGCAAAAGAAGAAGGAAACCCAATGGAAGAAGACAAATAAAGGAAACTATGATAGTGAAAGTCTTACACGTCATTTTGTCGCATTAGGTAAATGACCATCGGTTTTGATCTCTCGCTATCCGCACATCTGTTCCGGAGCATTACATTGAAGAGTTTGAAACTAAATCATCCCAAAGAAGGTGAAATTTCTATATCCTATGGTCAAAACATTGATTTTGGCTATGTTCGTAGTTTCCTAGTCATTTTTTGTGCATATTCAGGGAAGACCATTATTATCTATGCAAAAGTACACACTGTCTTCCACTATGACCTACACACATGACTTGAAGTACGTAAAAATAAAAAGTAAAGTCTAGAAGCATTGTTGGTAGCATATATCCTAACCAACAAGCTTTGAATGAGTGCCTATTCAGTGTGGATCCCTCTCATCATGGAGTAACTCCCCTTCCTTTGTGGTACCTCTATCCCACTAATAGTGGATCTCATCCCTTGGAAAATGGATCCATAACTTCTCATCCTTTTCCTATAAAGCCATTATAGGCCTGGGGTTTGAAAAGAGGATTGTTGGAAGTAGGTTTATGTTGGAAGGCTTGTCTTGCAAGGGAGAGGGTTGGAGATTTCAAAAAGGGCTTGCTACATCAAGGCTATATGGTTGTAAGAATTTTATCTAGTTTTATGAATATAAGAAATTTTTCTTTCTAAGTTAAATATTATTGATTTGATTTGTATGATTCCTTGATCACCTACATGAGTTTTGGTTGCATAATCGATCAATTTGCATTATATAATTGGTTAATTAGTTAATTATCTCTTTGATTATATCCTGTATGCTTTGATCTCTTATTGTTTCTTTATCTTTGCAGATCTCTTTCAGAACCTTGAGGAGAAGTTGTTGGGAGTGATAAGAGGAAATTTGAAGAATCAAAGAGCACATGATATAAAGATTTTAGGGTCTTCATCAATCAGTTCACTAAAATAGTAAGATGCCCCTTTCATTTTATTACTTTCAAACAATCCGAACTTAGAGAAAGGTAGCAATTACTATGTGTTTGTTCTGGGGTTCTTAGAAGCCTAGGGAGATTTCTCTTTTCCACAAGAGGGATTTGTCCACATAAAAAATTGGCAACTCCATTGAGGAATCATTTCAATATATGTATCTTTATTTGTTTGATATTTTCAACCTACTACACAAGCCTTACTTGAGTGTTTGGGAAGTTTGAACATTTGGATTTTGGCTGTATTTGTTCTATTTTTTTTTTTTACTTAAATTTCCCTATTGTGTGCATTATTAATTTAGGCACAATGTTCATATCTATGCACTTAACCTTTAGCAACAGAACACATGCGCACTAGTTAACTCCAGAGACTGCCCACATTCTTGAAAATTTAAAAAATCTCACTTGTTTCCTCTTTAAATCCCAATTTTTTGTTTTTTCTTGCTATTTACACCTATTAGAACCTTCTATGGGTATTTGTCAGTATGATTGAATGTTATTTTGATTTTTTTCTTGTGATTATTCTTGTTTTGAAAATTAGGGTTGAGACTTGCCTTATGAACGATTGATCTATCAAGAGAAAGATTTTTTGTTCCTATTGAGTTGACTATCTATATTTCGTCCGTCAATTAAATCAAGGTTTAGTCCAGATTACTCTTTTGCAAAAGTTGTTTTTCAATATCAAATTGAATGATTTACAAGATTAGGTTTAGTTTGTGAAAATACTTCGTATGCTAATGTTGCAATGAAAAAACATTTTTCGTCTATTTGTTGGAAGTGTTTATGAACTAAATTAGTGACTGAAAGAAAAGTTGTAGCATTCAATTAGGGAAAAGTTCGTTTTTAGTCATCATTGATTTCTTGTTGCATTGTTTGAATTTTTGAGTGATTTTATGAAAAAATAGGTTTTTTGGTTTACTTGTATTATTGGGAAAAGTGAAAATTCGAACTTGTTTTCAATATTCAGCTGATTTCAAACTGGTTAGCTGCATGTTAGGGAAAATATTATAACGGGATTTTGAGTTCCTATTTATATCTCAGTTGAAAAAGTGAAAAACTCTTTCCCTAACATAGATAGATTTTCATTCAAACAAACTATCATATCATCATTTTCTATTGCATAGGATTGTGTCAAGTCATAATTTCATCAAGTTTCACATCCATTACCTTTGCATAACAACAACCATTAAAATCAATGCTAATTAAAAATCAAACTAGAAAGTTTTACTCTTAGAGATCTTTACCACCTACAATAGATTAAGCGTAGGGATTTGGAATAGGAAAGTGAGTAGACTTTCCAGAGCTACAGAAAAACACTAGAATATTTTGATAGGGAGATAAATCTAGTTATTTCAGTTTTTTTTTGGGAAGCTCCCCCTAAAAAGGAGTCAAGCATGAGATCATATCATACCTATTGAAGTGACCGTACCTACTTCAGTGGCCATGGTAGACTGTTCTACACATATCACATTGGTGACAAAAGGTACTTAGGTCACTTGAAAGTAAACCTCCAATTAACCATGTTGAGGAGATCTCAAGGGGATTGAGCTTTGTTACTCTACCCTTGCATGTACATATGATTTATGATTGCCCCCTAGGTAGAATTGTTGTAGTTGATAACCTTAGTGACCATAATCCTAGGGCTATTACCCAAGGTGACAGTAGAGGGAAGGTCCTGCTATACTTGGAACAGATGTTGACTAGGCTCACTTGGAATTTTTGGAGGGTAATCTTCACTTGAGATGGAATAAGTGAAGTTACTTGCATCAGATCGTTTCATTAAGCAGGTTGTCAAGGTAACTGGTGATGAGCCCCAAATTTTGTAACATTTTGGGCTCATTGGGCCTAACTACCCTTGCTCAATCCTTCATTTTTCATAACTTATGCATCATTTTTTAGTATGTTTATGTCATTTGTACGAATAAGGGTAGTCACTATTCCTAGGTGGCTAACACGTGCTCATTTCAGGATTTTTTGACACATGTTGGAGCAAAACCGAGAAGACAAGGGCTAGGAGACAGCCAAGCTGGGGTTGAGGATTCGTAGGGGGGTTGTCGACGGCATTAAATAGCCTTCCTCGGGATCTTCACCCCCAACTCCAAGCTCAAAGGCCACCAAAACCGGATCTAGAAGGCAGCCAAACAGATTTTGTGGAAGCAGTTGTTCACTCCCAGTTTGGTCAGCCAAGTCCCATAGATTTAGGAGGCTAGCTTGGGGCCTCGTGATGTATAAATGATAAGGCTTCAGCCTTCGAAAAGGACTTTTGGAAAAACTTTTGCACATTCTGCACTACGAGCTGCCAGCTCTGTTTTGTTCCTTTGTAGCCATTATTGGCATAACTCTTGACTTATGATTATTATTTTTTAATGAGAAGCAGTCAGATTTGATCTCAGCTCTGAGTTTCTAGAGGAGCCATAGCTCTCGGGGTTGGGCCCAACCTGAGAGCCTAGGGCCTCCTTCTTTGTATTGATATCTTTCATTTCAACATTATGATTTTCTTTGTATGCATTTGAAACGCGGGTTGTTGAGTTAGATTTCGTTGTGCGGTTAAGTAGGTCATTGTTGAAGAATAGAGTTGTTTCAGATGTCTAGAATAGAGTAATGAGATAAGAAGTGATAAAAGCTCCAGAAAAGGGTTGCCTGCACTCTCATTTTCACAACTTCCTAGGGGCTAGACTTGCAAACAGTGATGCCCAACAAAAACACTAGTTTGCTTACCCATGCAATCTTTGGTGAAGTGTTTTCATTTGTAGGAGTTATTCATGCGTTCAGACCTCTTGGAATGTTTCTTTTCTCCAGTACTGTACATGGTTCTGTTTAGAAATAACGTTGTTGTTCATTGCTTTCATTAACAGTTAGGATAGATTAGTTAATATTTTGATTATGTGCAAGACGTGGTTGATTTGGTTAAGTTTACACTGTGCGGTGCATCTCCATCACTCTCTCGTCCATCTAAGCTTCGTCCAGGCCAAATTCTCATCTCCAAGTTAGATCCCTTGTCTCACAACTACTCTTTTGCCCACGTCACCCTACCTTCTTGGCCTTCCATTTCCTCTGCCCTCTTTAAGACAAGCTAGCTTTCCACACCCTCTCATCACTCCATCTCTCTGTCACTAAGTCATTACAGACCCCTATCCTACCTCCCTATTCATTCATACATCCTCTTTCACTCACCCATCATCCAAAATCCAATTGTAGAACATCCTGTAGAAATTTATGAACATCCTGTAGAAATTCTGAAACATCCTGTAGAACCCCTGCAAACTTCTTGTAGGAGCTCACAAATAAGGTTTCTTGATATCCAAACTTTGTGAAACTCTTTGGAAGGGTGTTAGGGACTCCTTAGACCCTCTCTGAACCTTCCCGACCTCTTCCAAGAATTTCTCCTCCTTGACCCACCTCTGCACAATGAAAAGCTAGTTAAAAGCACATGCATGATAATTCCAACAACTTAATCAAAAATACAAAAAGATGTTTTCTTCAGATAGAGGTAGTCTCGACACATGTATTTTGCCTTCATAGAAGTAATGGCATCTCTTTCAGTAGTTTGCATGCTCTTCTTTGCATCAGTAGGACTAGCTGGTAGAATTAGGGTTTGCTAGGGTTTGCGTTTCTTTTTGGCTTTCAGTTTCTTGTTGCAATTAGATTAGCTTCTTTCGAGTTAGCTTTCATCCATAAATTAAAAAGCTTCTTCTAAGAGCTCATAGAAGTTGGCTTAAGC
The DNA here is from genome assembly GCA_031772625.1 of Pinus tabuliformis. NCBI lineage: Eukaryota > Viridiplantae > Streptophyta > Pinopsida > Pinales > Pinaceae > Pinus > Pinus tabuliformis. The sequence goes on along the minus strand of CM062820.1, from coordinate 777,928,024 downwards.
TCCTAGTGGACTTGTGCCAGCTGACTAAGTGACAGCTGCGGCAAGAGCTAGTACTTGTGCATATAGCACCGTCGCTTCCAAGTTTGTTACGAACTACCGGGTTGATAAGATTAAAGAAGGGAGTCCCAGGAGTTGTAGCATTATTGCTACAATACTGGAGCCCACCAACTGGTTCCACTCGCTCATATATAAAGCCACTTTTCACTTTAATTTTTGCGACATTGGATGTCATTACCAAATAGTGATTTTACTATGAAAAGCTCGTTGGCTTGGTTTGAATCCTTAGATTTTTTAGCGTGTGTTAATTGTTTGTTTTTGTCTTTTTAGAAACCTTAGGATTGTATTGTGAATATTGTTTAATTTTGTGATAAATTTTTAATTATGGCTGAATCAACAAGACAATCAATTAGAATGTGAGGTCAAACTCCTAAATATGCACCAAATTAGTTGGAAAAGATAAAAGCAGAAAATTTAAAATCTACAGGATCAAAAGCCTCAGAGAAACCTGAAACATCAACAATTTTATAATCTAATACAGTAGAAATTGAATTGAATCCAAAACAAGAAGTAGAATCAAGTTCAGTTCACTCTGGTTTAGATATTACTAAGGTAGTTCATACATAATCTGACACTGGTGAAGTTTCAGACACTGAACTTACCGAACTAGAAGTAGAAGAAGCTGAGTCTGAACTTTCTCAACCTGAATCACCTTCGGCTATTATAACTCCTACTCCTGAGCCACCTTCACCTCGAAGGAAGTTGATAGTAATGACTAAATTACCTCTTGGGTTAATTAGTATTGAAGATGTTACCAAAGAAATAGAGACACCTCATTCTCCATTTACCGGTGCTGAAACATTTTACCCAAGAGTTCCCTTTTCTCCTTTCCGATCTAACCTTTGGTATTCTACAACTTTGAGTTTTTTAGGTCAAAATTTTCCACTGCCACTCATTCCATTTTATTAACCACAGGTAATTATGTTATAAATTCCTATTGGGAGTGAAAATATTGATTCATCTATGTTTACCAAGTCCCCAAAATCACAATTGTATGGTGATCCATCATTTCCTCCAGAGTACCAGTCACTTACTGGAACTTTTTCAGGTTGCTTCTTCTCCTCAACCTTCCGCTTGGTCATCTAGTTTATCTACATCTACTGACCAGAGCATGACTTCCATGCCTGAAGAATTTACGTCATCATATCAACATATTCACATGGTGTCTTGTAATTCAAGTAACCCTCAAGTAACCCCGACTAGTGTTTATTACCATCGTTGGGGGAAAGCACCTTATCCTCCACCTCGAGGGAAATTTTTTTTTGGGGGTCAATCTTTACTGGAACCTATGGTCAGGTAACTTAGCCTAGACTTGGTCAACCTGTTGTAAATCAACCTTTGATTAGTACTCCTTATCCTGGCATGAACACAATTTGGAATCCTTCCTTTAATCTACATTATGGTCCAGGTTCTCCACAAGTGCAAATTTATCAACTTGTTTAGTGTACTGGATAAAATATGCCTTAGATACCTATTCCAGGTATTATTGTACCTATCTAGTAGCCTATTTAGGGAATTCCTCAGACATTTTTCCAACAACCTATTCAAGGAATTCCTCAAATACCTGTTCAGCAACAGATTCAACGACATGTTCAGAGTTCACTACAGACCCCTGTTCAAACAACTCCTTCACAACCAATTTCAAGTTATCCTCAAACACCTATTCTAGGAGTATCACAAACAACCATTACAGTAACCCTTCAAATAACGTTCCTCAGAATACTCAAGCAATCCTACAAGCTTCTACTTATCAAATTGTTCCTACGGTCTAGTCTATAATATAGATTCCTATTAGGCAATATATTGTCGGAATAGGGCAAACACCTTTTCAAGGTCATGCTTTCCAAAGCCCTCGTTTTCAAGGTCAAGCCAACTAGATTCAACCTTTTCAAGGACAAGTTTTTAAAAGTCCACCTTATCAAGGAAAAACTTTCCAAAACTGACCTTTTCAAGGTCAATTTATTCAAAATCAATCTGTTCAAAGTCAATTTGTTCAAGTTCAAATTTTTGTAAGCGCAACTTGTGTAGGGGAAATATTAATTCGATCAAATGGGTCAAGATCAACCTTTCTAGAGTCAATTGTACCTCAGTCATTGTTATCGACATTTTTGGGCACTAACCCCAAGCATAAAATGTCCATAAACCAAGGGCTCCTAAGTCCCTAAAAGTGTTGTTCTAACCCCTTAAGGAACAAGGTCAACTGATTACAGCTTCTCCCAGAAGTTCTCCATGAAAAACTGCTCAGAACTGGTCAAAACAGGATCATTTCAGCTGCTCCATAGGCAAAGTGCGTTGCATCTCACCTAAGTACACTCTATGGGTGCGTTGCATTTCAAAAAGCCCTTCTATGGGGTGCGATGGGCGAGAAGTGACAAATGGCAGTGTCAATCCGCGAGGTGGAGAGGCATGGAATCTTGCAGAAACTTCTCCTGTGACAGTTGCCTCTCTGAATTCGACCAAGGATGAGTAAGAGATCATCAATCTCCAAGTGGAAGCAAGAACTATTAGAGGGAAGACACTAATCAAATCACAAGCTGACTCATCTCCCTTACAGATATCTATATATGGATCCCTCATCCTAGAGATCCAGAGGCTGGAATTTTGCATCTTGTAAGGAATTGTTGTTGGTTTCTTGAGACAAGATCATAGTGTTGGGTTATCTAAGCTTTGTATGAGGTGAAGAAGGGCTTACTTGCTGAGAGGATCACCCTTCTCTCTTCTTTGGTGACAGTGATCCAGAAGAACCTATAGGCGAGCCTCCTGAGATATACGAAGATCCTATAACAGAAGAAGAGTTAGAGAACACTCCATCTGAAGCCATGGCTGACAATAGAAGAGAAGATGAGAGAATAGAAGGTGCCTTTCCCATCCGAGAGGCCAATGGAGACATGAAAATGAAAAACATAAGCCCCTCCGCTTTACCTCACTTCCATGGATTGACTGCTGAAGACCCTGATACCTTCCTGTTTGAGTTTTTTGTCATTTGTCGAACCTATGACTATACCGAAGATGAGCAAAAACTGAAACTCTTCCCCTCTACCCTTAAGGATGTAGCATTACGGTGGTTCATGTGCTTACCTGGGAGCAGTATCACCACTTGGGCTCAGATGCAGCAAGCTTTCAATACCAAATACCGGGACTACTATAGGTCCAAGGAAGCCAAGGGAGAAATCTTTCGGATGACCATGGGGAATGATGAGTCTTTAGAAGATTACGAGGAAAGGTTCCAACTTAGCTATAAACGGGCTAGGTGCACACTTGACCCTGAATCTCTCAAGTTGGTCCTGCTCCGAGGAGTCCCTAAAGACCTTCTAGATACCCTTCACATGCTAGCTGGAGGAGATATTTACCAACTACCTTATGAGGATATAAAGACTGTGTTTAGGAACCACTCTAGGGCAGCCCGGAAAAGAGGTAGAGGAAACCCCCTCTCAGCTAGTATTCCTTTCTCCAAACATCAGTTTTCAAATCAGTTACAGGACCTCAAGAGTGAGGTGAGACAGACCATTGCCATGCAGCTTGATACATTCCGAATCCAGCAGAAGAAAGAGGAAGCTGAGAGGGCTTTGGCTATCTTCTGCCCTAGGTGTACAAGGAAGCACCCTAAGAACGAGTGCCCATTACATTCGGTAGAGGTATGTTTCGTTTGTGAGGAGGACCACCCCACAACCAATGCCCAACCTTACTTGGGCTTAAAGCCATGTACCAAGGAATGGAGGCGCCCACTGAACCTCTCTATTTCCTCAACCCAAGGAGGCCACATGGACCGAGACCTTACCAGCAGGGGATGCAAGGGACATCCCAAGCTTATTATAGCCCCAACCAATCTGCTCCTATGCCTTCCTGGGCTCCCCTTGCTCATCCTTCCTGGTCTGTACCTCCTCCATGGTCTTACCCACCTCAGTACCATACTCAGCCCACTACTCGTTCGTTTCACTCACATGCCCAGCCACAACCTCAGTGGAATGCACCTCAACCAAGGTGGAGGCCCCAGTACAATACTCCTCCCGCCATTTTGCCTCCACCACCAGCTCAACCACAACCATTACCTCCTGCTCCTCCAAGACAACCCCAAATGCCTGCTCAACCGAACCCGAATCCCAACAACCGACAGGCCCAGCAGGTATATATTGGGGAAACAACATGCCCTACCTATGCTGTGGAGATCCAAGAGATCAACCTGCGATCTGGGAAGACTCTTTCGGATCACCAACCTCCTCCCCCAAAGGACGAGGAAGATAAACAGGAAAGTGAACCTAAAGCCATTCCACCCTTTCCTGAGAGACTAACAGCAACCACACAACCCAACCCAGAGGAGGATGAGCTTCTGGGAGAACTCAAATAGTTGTGTGTGAGAATACCACTTCTCGAAGCCATCAAAGATGTACCGATATACAACAAACTGGTTAAGGAAAAGTGTTTCACACACCCAGGCAGGCGGAAAGGAGATGCCTCAACCATCAATGTCATAGGACAACTGTCTGACCTTATGTTGGGGCAAGTAATCTGCCCAAAGTATTTGGATCCTGGGAGTCCTGTAGTTGATGTCCACATCAATGGCACCATCATACCCCACACTTTGATTGATCTAGGGGCTGCCATTAATGTGATGACCAGAGATACCATGCTCAAACGCAACCTTCAGGGTTCCTTAAGAAAGACCTCGACAGTCCTGCAGCTAGCAGATCGCTCCACCGTGACTCCCGAAGGGATTGTAGAGGATGTCTTGGTCTCTGTTGACTCTTGGGAGTACCCTGCAGACTTCTTGGTTCTTCAACCAAAGGCAAAGCTTACTGGATACCCCCTTATTTTGGGAAGGCCTTGGTTAGCCACTGCGGATGCTTACATAAGCTGCCATGCAGGAAACATGACCATCAAAAATGGTCCTATGTCCAAGCAGCTAGTCCTATATCCTCCTGCCCAACCTCTATTAGAGCATGACTTACCACTTTGGTTGGAAGAAGGGGAAGAGGATGAGGTGTACTCTGCACCCCTGTGCACCTTAGAAACCACCAGGGGAGGTCCTCAAACCGAGGATGATTTGATTGAGACCTTGATTCAAAATCCACCTCCCAGTGCATTGTCCTTAGAGAAATTGGTGGAGGATACCCAAGCCAACACCTTATTGGACCTTTGTGGGGCCAATCCAACCACTCCCAGAGTCAAAAATGTGGCGTTTGTCCCCGAGAGAACGTTAAAGATCAGCTCCTCCCTATCTCCTTCCCAGGAAAAGGAGCTGTGTAGTCTATTGGCCAGTCATCTAGATGCTTTTGCTTGGAGCTATAAGGAGATGAAAGGAGTCCATCCTTCGGTCTGTACCCATCACATCTACATCAAAGAAGATTGTAAACTGGTTAGGCAACCCCAAAGGAGGATGAATCCAGCCCTTAAGGACATCGTCAAGGAAGAATTGCAAAAACTCTGGGATGCAGGATTCATTTACCCCATCTCGGATAACGAGTGGGTGTCCCCTATGGTGTTGGTTCCCAAGAAAAATGGGAAGTGGAGAATCTGTGTGGACTACCGAGAACTGAAAAAAGCCACCAAGAAAGACCACTTTCCTCTACCCTTCATAGATCAAGTGTTGGATGGACTGGCGGGAAAGAAGTTTTTCTCTTTCCTAGATGGGTTTAGCGGGTGTAATCAGATCCAAATCAGCCCGGAAGACCAAGATAAGACCACCTTCACTTGTCCTTGGGGTACCTTTGCTTACCGAGTTCTTCCCTTTGGACTATGCAACGCTCCTGCCACCTTCCAAAGAGCCGTCTTGAGCATCTTTTCCGATCTGGTCCATGACTCGGTGGAAATCTATATGGATGACTTCACTCCTTATGGGTCCAACTTCCAGGAAGCATTGTCCAATCTGGGAAAAGTCCTAACCAAGTGCATTGAGATGAACCTGTCCCTTAGTCCTAAAAAATGTGAGTTCTTGATGACTGAAGGAACCGTGCTAGGACATACCATTTCTCGCCAAGGGTTACAGGTGGATCCTAACAAAATTGCTCTCATAAAAAAGGTTCCACCTCCTCAGAAGGTAAGAGATGTTCGAAGTTTCTTAGGTTTAGCAGGGTATTATAGGAGATTCATTAAAGACTTCAGTAAGCTAGCTTCGCCATTGTTTGGCCTCTTACCAAAAGATGTTGAGTTTAAATGGACTGACGATTTTCAGAAGGCTCTTAATGAATTAAAGGATAAGTTGGTGTTTGCCCCAATCTTGAGAGGTCCAAATTGGGTCCTACCCTTCCACATCCACACTGATGCCTCGAACAAAGCCATAGGGGTAGCCTTAGGACAGTTTGAACAAAAACTTCCATACGCCATATACTTTGTCAGCAAAAACTTATCCAAGGCAAAACTGAATTATACTGTAACTGAGAAAGAATTCTTGGCCGTGGTCCATGCACTAAACAAGTTCCGTCATTATATCACTGGCTATCAAACATTTGTACATACTGATCATGCTGTAATTAGATATTTAATGAATAAACCAGATGTGAATGCTCGTATTATTAGATGGTTACTTTTGTTGCAGCAGTTTGATTTGACTATCGTTGACAAACTAGGTAAAGAAAATGTTGTTGCTGACTTCTTGTCTAGATTGGATTTACCTGCAGGTGAGGATGGAATAGTGGATGACCAGATGCCAGATGAACATCTGTTTGCTATCTCAATACTCTCTCCATGGTTTGCTGATATAGCAAACTACCTTGTCTCAGCACAGTTCCCTCCACACCTATCCTCAAGAGAGAAGAGCAGAATCATGAGGAAGAGTGCCTCATTCACTTGGATCGGGGGCAACTTGTTCAAGCTTGGCCCCGATCAGATCTTAAGCTGTTGTGTAAGGGAGGAGGAAGTCTTTGATATCCTCCTAACCTGTCATGACGGGCCTTGTGGACGAAATTTTGCAGCCAAAAGAACTGCCTTCAAAAATCCTACAGGTAGGCTACTATTGGCCCATGCTTCATCAAGATGTCAGAAGATATATCAGCCAATGTGACCGATGCCAAAGGATGGGGAAACCGACTCCAAGGGATGAAATGCCTCTCCAACCTCAAGTGACTCTTGAGCCATTTGAGAAGTGGGGTATGGATTTTGTGGGTCCAATCAATCCTCCTTCAAGGCAAAGGTCTTACATCATTGTGCGCACAGACTACCTGAAAAAGTGGGTAGAAACCAAGGCAATCAAAGCAGCGACAGAAGAAAAGGTGGCCGAGTTCTTAAGAGAAAACATCTTCTACAAATTTGGCTACCAAAGAGAGCTAGTCACCGATCAAGGAAGCCAGTTCACCTCCAACTTAATGGAAGACCTACTCGCTCATCACAAAATCAAGCATAGGAGCTCCACCCCCTATCATCCTCAAGCAAATGGGTGGTTGGAAGTCACCAATAGAGCATTGGAAGGGATCTTGACTAAGGTGGTGAGCAGCAGTAGAAAAGATTGGGCAGATCGCCTGGTTGAGGACACTTGGGCTTACAACACCACTTGGAAGACCACAACCGGCTTCACACCTTATGAGCTAGTCTATGGGAAGAGAGCTTTGCTGTCAATTGAGTTCGAGTACAACACCTTGAGGATGGCAGCTCAGTTGGACCTAGATCTCAGCCATGCCCAACAAGAAAGGTTATTGCAGCTGAATGGGCTGGATGAACACCGAATGCAGGCCCTTCTCCATTCAGAGGTGGTTCAAATTCAGAGGAAGGTATGGCATGACTGGCACCTCAATGAAAAACAATTCCAGCTTGGAGATTGGGCACTGTTGTACGATTCCAGACATAAGGATTTCAAGGGGAAGATGAGAACAAGATGGCTGGGACCATATGTAGTGGAGAAGTGTAATGACAATGGGTCTGTTCTTGTTTGGACCATTGATGAGGAAGCCATCCCCATGCTCGTCAATGGGCATTGACTAAAGATCTATAGGAAACCTCTTTCGAGGCAAGAATTCATCAAAACTGTGGAAAAATCAGTGCTGGTCATAGAGAAGGGTTCTTCCTATGTTTTGGGCATACCCTGAACATCAAAAAAAATAAAAATAAATAAATAAATAAATAAATAAAAATAAAAAATAATAACAAAGATCCTTGGGTGAAAACCTTTATGAGGCTCCAAGGCAGATGTTAGGGGTGAAAGCCTCGTTGAGGCGCCCCTGCTGTCTTTCTGAAAATTTTTGAATAAAAAAGACCCTTGGGTGAAAACCTCTCTGAGGCGCTCAAGGAAAATGGTAAGGGTGAAAACCTCACTGAGGCGCCCCTGCTGTCTTTCAAAAAAAAAAAAAGAAGAAGAAGAAAGAAAAAATAAACAAAGAAAAGGAAAACAGAAAAGAAGGAAGCAGAAACAGGAAAACAGGCTCAAGATTTGACAATTCATGCAGGTTGTAGGTATTCCATGTAGGAAAGGAGGTCTCTCAACTCAAGGACAAGGGTCCCTACTATGCTACCAGGTGACCTCACCAGCACTCCCTCCAGAAACACTCATCTCTTCCAAGGTCTGGGCACGATTTGATCACAGTTTAGCCTTCTACAGGAAGTTCTGTATTTCTACAGGAAACTTCCTGTAGAATCTTTGGACGGCCCAGGACCAACTGTGTGAAATAATTTGAAGCCCGAAGTCCAATAAGGAGGCATGCAAACCATTTTTTTTCTCCATCACCCACTGCTGTCGCCTCCTTCTACCACCCCTGCTGCCATGCAATGGAAATACCTACACAGTCAAATCAGAACGTTGGATTCTCAGAAGAAACAATTCTCAAATGGAATAAAGTATGCAGAGTCCCAATGCGCTACTTATCAAAGCAATTCGAGGACCCTCCAATCGTGACCGTGATTCCACCGTTTCGGCATGCACCTGAGGAGGAGAAACGGCTACAGGATATCCTACAAGAATCCTGTAGCAGTTGATCCGTCTAGAGCATACACCATGAAGGCACCTACAACTCATAGAGCGGGCACATGCACCATCCGAAGCCAGGTAACCAGTCTTGTAACCAACAGCAGTCAGCAAGAAGTAACTCCCGTGCTTGTGCATGAAGCAGCAGCAAGCGGATCTGTCACCCTCATCCTGAAGCATGAAAATAACGTCGCGGCCGCATAGGTAAGTGCCTCACCCTTTTTCATCAAATTACATGAACAATGCTCTAAAATGTGTGCGAGTATGGAAATGAATGGGTTGAGCCAATTGGGTAGCCATTCAACTGGCCACCACGACCAGTCCGATGGCCTCGTCCGATTCAGAAAGCGTTGGTTGTGTCAAACAAGACAGGAAATGGACACGTGGGAAGCGTCCAGTCGGGGAGAAGCGGCGATCTAACAGAAATGGTGGTGGTAGATATGCAGGGAATGATTCGGCGGTTAGGCAGACATACAGTGGAATGATAACAGGTGACGTCATCCAACGGTCCGACAGAGACAGCTCACCCTCGCGCCAAGAGCTCCGCAGGGATTCAAATCCACCGGCTAGATCGTGTATGGCACTCCACTCATTTATTCTCAACCGCTTTGTAGTCAAGTAAGCATCCAAAATTTCCTGCAGACTGTTACTCCGAGTCCTCGGCCTGTTCAAATGTCCGGTGGTTGCACAGAAGGCCCAAAACCACTGACGCACTCTCCAGAACCTGTGCACGACTTCTACAGGAAGCTGCGCTAAAGGAAGCTCACCGCTACGGAGGAAATTAATCTATTCACGTCAAAGGTGGCAAGTTGGAATGAGGTAAGCCTAAACCTAGTCCTCCCATGCAATTGGTTCGAAGGGTGGCGAAGTCGACGTCCTAAAAAAAGTAGAACTACAGTCTGCGCCTGAATTTGCAAGCGTCGTCTTACTTCTGCATGAGAATTGTCGTTGTAGTGCATATGCGGGGTTTTCTACAGGATTTGGTTCATAATTGAGCCATTGTCAAGGCTCACCTGTAGATAATCATGAATTCACAAACTGTGTGCTTGACAGAGGCGTAATTCTGCGCTCTGTCTAAGGGAATCCCAAAGGTCCATCTTTTTATACGCGCCAGCCAGCTCCGGCTAACACAAAAAGATTTCACCATGCCGGGTGGGTTCATTAGGAAAGAACTGACAGACTCAAAGAAGCTACGGGAAAACCCTGAGGTGGTAGACCTGTTTTCTCGTGCACGGTGGATGTCGTTCTGCGACAAGCTTCAAGGTTAAGATGACGAGGTGGCAGAGGAATTCCTACGAGCTTTGAAGCCAAAATCAAAAACACTGGCCGTTGTCAATTTCAGAGGTTTGAATCTCAGACTCACCCCATAGTTCATCAGCAGAGTCACTGATCTCCCGATGGGGGTACTGTGGGATAAGGAGGAGAGAAAACTAGGCCAGAAGGCTAAGAAGGAGTTCTTTCGGCCAGAGGAGCAATTCTCAGAGGATAAGAACAGAGTTCGAAGAGCCAGCCTACAGCCGCTCTGGAGTGAGGTCAACCTCCAAATTATGAAGTATATCACGTGCGAGGGGCAATTCAGTATCGTGTATGGATACCATTTCCGGCTGCTCACAGAACTTAGGCACCAAATGGACCTACCCTTAGAAAACAAGTTGAGTATTCCTTACTTCCTCCTGCAGTCCATGACTGAATGTGCAACCAAGTTACGAGAGGGAATGCCAGACCAGGTAGCCCATCATGAACTCATTAAGCTCCTCGTGGAGGATGCACTCCACACATACACCATTCCTCTCTCGTGGGAAGCCTTTCGAAACTTGACTAAGGATGATGACATCAAAATTTTGGCTGAGGAGCTCACCTCCTCCAGCAGCGAAGAGAAGGAACCAATTCAAGCAGAGAAGAAAGGAAAAGGCCAAGAAACCATGGCCACAGCACCAAAGAAAGAACACAAGGAGAAACAAGAGAAACACCAGGCTGCCAAAACAGAGGATGACAAACCCACATTAACACCCAGGGAGAAAAGGTTACAGAGCAGGGTGGGAAGGACTGAACAAGTCCACGTCAGTGAAGGCACCTCTAAGGCAGCCTCAGCAAAGTCAAAAGACAAAGAACCCTCAGCCAAGCAGGCTAAAACGGTGCCACCTGTTTCTACAGGAAAATAAAAAACGACTTCTACAGGAAGCCAGAAATCAGCCACTACAAGACTTTCTACAGGAAGTCCTGAGAAAGGAACGCAGAAGGGGAAGACGACCGAAATCCTTGCTAGGGCAGTAGCAGCTGTGCTGGCCACCCTAAGTACCCCTCCTAAGCCAAAGGAAAAACGAAAGAGGGAGACCCCTCTGTATTTCAAAGCAAGGAGAAGTGTCAGAATCAAAACAGGCAGGCCCCAACCTCCATCCAGCGACCCAATTACCATAGAAGACACCCCTACCTTGCCAAGGGAGAGGTCCCCCTCAAAAATATCAGTCACTTATGAGCAGGGGAGCCCGAAGACGACTGCCTAGAAGGAGAGGATGGAAAGGTTGACTTCAAAAACCCCTCTAAAGGATGCTGAGGCCGTTCTACAGGAAACATTGGCCAGGCTCAAGGAGACCGAAAGAATGGAGGGAGAGGCAGCCACATCACCACCAAGGGAAGACGGAGTAGAGCCACTGAGGGAAGAAGAGGTAGAGCATATTTCGGAACCTAGTCCCCAGCCAAGCTTGAGCTTGTATTATAACTTTTTGGAGGCTGGAAAAATTATTCCACAAAAATTCACAGTGTTGCTTTTCTTTGCGTTGGAGGAAGAAAGAGTGAGAACCCACACGTGGATGAGGATAGCTAAATCTAAAGGAGTGGCAGATATAGGCCCCTTGGAGGAACAACTCAAGGAGGCACGAAGAGAATTAGCTATGCCCAAACACGTGGGAAACTGCCAGCGGGTATTCCTACAGGAAGAGAATGAGAAACTCAAACTGCAGCTACAGGAACAGAGAAAAGAAAGGGGCACAACATCAGGGGACACTACAGCAGAACCTAAAGGCAAAGAAGGACTGCATGTTGGTCTTGGGGAGCTAAACTAGCACCTACAGGAAAGGGAATTGCAAGCACAAATCGAGATACAAGCTCTCAAACAGCAGTTACAACAGAAAGAGGCACAACTGGCCTGCATGGCTAGTTGGGCCATGGATGCTATACAATGTAGACAACCGGCCAAATCTTATGGCCTATACCTATGGGAGCAGTGGCTGCAATTCCAAATTAATGCATTAGCACAAAGGGGTATCTCCCAAATCCAAGACCCCCAGCAGTTCACAGAGTTATGCAATAGCAGTTCATCAGAGGACAAGGCCAAGCTATCAGAGTTCTATCTCCATAATTTGGCCCTTCCTAATGTGACTTCATGGGATCCCAACATAATCGTAGGAGATATGCAGTTGATGGCATTTGCCTCATGGTTGAACCATGAAGAAAAGAGAGCACCAGAGGTCAAAGAGGTCATGAACCGAGAGTTACATGAGCCACTGCTGATTAGAGCAGAACCAGGGGACCCCACTGCATTGATATCGGCCCACCAACACTTAGCAACCGACTCTCAAGCTTTATTGAAATACATGGATCAGTAGGCTCAGGCTATAGCACATTTCGAGTATATGGAGCGACTATTAGGGGACAATTGTGTTCATGCTTGCACCCACCGGTGGAACACATTGTCCCACAGCCTCAAAATCAGGGAATATCACACTCCAACTCGAATGAGGGAAGCTCTAGTACGGGTGCCCCTCTACAAGAAGTCCATACAGAATCTCCAAGTCAGCTGGATTGGCCTCAAGCTAAGCCCACCTTTGCTTTTAGGATTGATGGAAGACAACACAGAAAAAGAAGAGCATAAGCAGTGGGAAGAGGTGGAAAGGAAGGTTGGGTTCCATGCCAGTGAGGAGAATACTACTTCAGAAACCTAGGATGTGAGAGTAGCGGTGAAAGCAATGAAGGACGAGGAGCTGGATTAGTTGCTCAGGGATGAGCAATCATTTTAGCTGGGGGGTGATGATGAGCCCCAAATTTGGTAACATTTTGGGCTCATTGGACCTAACTACCCTTGCTCAATCCTTCATTTTTCATAACTTATGCATCATTTTTTAGTATGTTTATGTCATTTGTACGAATAAGGGTAGTCACTATTCCTAGGTGGCTAACATGTGCTCATTTCAGGATTTTTTGACACATGTTGGAGCAAAACCGAGCAGACAAGGGCTAGGAGACAGCCAAGCTGGGGTTGAGGATTCGTAGGGGGGTTGTCGACGGCATTAAATAGCCTTCCTCGGGATATTCACCCCCAACTCCGAGCTCCAAAGGCCACCAAAACCGGATCTAGAAGGCAGCCAAACAGATTTTGTGGAAGTAGCTATTCACTCCCAGTTTGGTTAGCCAAGTCCCATAGATTTAGGAGGCTAGCTCGGGGCCTCGTGACGTATAAATGATAAGGCTTCAGCCTTCGAAAAGGACTTTTGGAAAAACTTTTGCACATTCTGCACTCCGAGCTGCCAGCTCTGTTTTGTTCTTTTGTAGCCATTATTGGCATAACTCTTGACTTATGATTATTATTTTTTAATGATAAGCAGTCAGATTCAATCTTAGCTCTGAGTTTCTAGAGGAGCCATAGCTCTCGGGGTTGGGCCCAACCTAAGAGCCTAGAGCCTCCTTCTTTGTATTGATATCTTTCCTTTCAGCATCATGATTTTCTTTGTATGCATTTGAAACGCAGGTTGTTGAGTTAGATTTCGTTGTGCGGTTAAGTAGGTCATTGTTGAAGAATAGAGTTGTTTCAGATGTCTAGAATAGAGTAATGAGATAAGAAGTGATAAAAGCTCCAGAAAAGGGTTGCCTACACTCTCATTTTCACCTCTTCCTAGGGGCTGGAATTGCAGACAGTGCTGCCCAACAAAAACACTAGTTTGCTTACCCATGCAATCTTCGGTGAAGTTCTTTCATTTGTAGGAGTTATTCATGCATTCAGACCTCTTGGAATGTTTCTTTGCTCCAGTACTGTACATGGTTCTCTTTAGAAATAACATTGTTGTTCATTGCTTTCATTAACAGTTAGGATAGATTAGTTAATATTTTGATTATGTGCAGGACGTGGTTGATTTGGTTAAGTTTACACTGTGCGGTGCATCTCCATCACTCTCTCGTCCATCTAAGCTTCGTCCAGGCCAACTTCTCATCTCCAAGTTAGATCCCTTGTCTCACAACTACTCTTTTGCCCACGTCACCCTACCTTCTTGGCCTTCCATTTCCTCTGCCCTCTTTAAGACAAGCTAGCTTTCCACACCCTCTCATCACTCCATCTCTCTGTCACTAAGTCATTACAGACCCCTATCCTACCTCCCTATCCATTCATACATCCTCTTTCACTCACCCATCATCCAAAATCCAATTGTAGAACATCCTGTAGAAATTTCTGAACATCCTGTAGAAATTCTGAAACATCCTGTAGAACCCCTGCAGACTTCCTGTAGGAGCTCACAAATAAGGTTTCTTGATATCCAAACTTTGTGAAACTCTTTGGAAGGGTGTTAGGGACTCCTTAGACCCTCTCTGAACCTTCCCGGCCTCTTCCAAGCATTTCTCCTCCTTGACCCACCTCTGCACCGTGAAAAGCCAGTTAAAAGCACATGCATGATAATTCCAACAACTTAATCAAAAATACAAAAAGATGTTTTCTTCAGATAGAGGTAGTCTCGACACATGTATTTTTCCTTCATAGAAGTAATGGCATCTCTTTCAGTAGTTTGCATGCTCTTCTTTGCGTCAATAGGACTAGCTGGTAGAATTAGGGTTTGCTAGGGTTTGTGTTTCTTTTTGGCTTTCAGTTTCTTGTTGCAATTAGATTAGCTTCCTTCGAGTTAGCTTTCATCCATCAATTAAAAAGCTTCTTCTAAGAGCTCATAGAAGTTGGCTTAAGCTCCTAGTGGACTTGTGCCAGCTGACCAAGTGACAGCTGCGGCAAGAGCTAGTACTTGTGCATACAGCACCGTCGCTTCCAAGTTTGTTACGAACTACCGGGTTGATAAGATTAAAGAAGGGAGTCCCAGGAGTTGTAGAATTATTGCTACAATACTGGAGCCCACCAACTGGTTCCACTCGCTCATATATAAAGCCACTTTTCACTTTAATTTCTGCGACATTGGATGTCATTACCAAATAGTGATTTTACTATGAAAAGCTTGTTGGCATGGTTTGAATCCTTAGATTTTTAGCGTGTGTTAATTGTTTGTTTTTGTCTTTTTAGAAACCTTAGGATTGTATTGTGAATATTGTTTAATTTTGTGATAAATTTTTAATTATGGCTGAATCAACAAGACAATCAATTAGAATGTGAGGTCAGACTCCTAAATATACACCAAATTAGTTAGAAAAGATAAAAGCAGAAAATTTAAAATCTACAGGATCAAAAGCCTCAGAGAAACTTGAAACATCAACAATTTTATAATCTATTACAGTAGAAATTGAATTGAATCCAAAACAAGAAGTAGAATCAAGTTCAGTTCACTCTGGTTTAGATATTACTAAGGTAGTTCATACATAATCTGACACTGGTGAAGTTTCAGACACTGAACTTACCAAACTAGAAGTAGAAGAAGCTGAGTCTGAACTTTCTCAACCTGAATCACCTTCGACTGTTATAACTCCTACTCCTGAGCCACCTTCACCTCGAAGGAAGTTGATAGTAATGACTAAATTACCTCTTGGGTTAATTAGTATTGAAGATGTTACCAAAGAAATAGAGACACCTCATTCTCCATTTACCGGTGCTGAAACTTTTTACCCAAGAGTTCCCTTTTCTCCTTTTCGATCTGACCTTTGGTATTCTACAACTTTGAGTTTTTTAGGTCAAACTTTTCCACTGCCACTCATTCCATTTTATTTTTTTTTCTCGGTAAAGCTATCTATTCTATTATATTATGTACAGGCAAATATTACAATAAAAAAGATAGGCTACCCAGGGCCAACTGTGGCACTCTGGGTTGCTTTTCATGACTCAGAATTCGCCCTCGCAGGGGAAGCGCTTCCCCTATGACATAACACAGTGTTGTTTTTGGATCATACCAAAACAGCCCGCGCAGGGGCATCAAACAAAAAGACTCATTACAGACCTTGCAAGGCCAGCTGCCCAGACTATAGTAAACGTGCATATAAACAAGAACTAAAGAGACACAAACATAGATATGTAGCCTAATCTAGGCCCCAACAGAGACCAAGAACCTATACCAGACCTAAGAGAGAAAAATGTATGCCAGAGTGGGTTGTTGGAGGCTATTCCTCTGGCTCTTCCTCAATAATTCTGCACCACCCGTGGCCTTCTGGGTAGCCTTCCCACATTGCCATGGGGTCCTGCATGGAGGCTGGCGTCTCTTGCTCTTGAAGTCGGGTGGGGGTCTGCTTAGGCTCCTTCTTTGGATTATCCTCTGCAATTGCCGTCTGCACCTCCCGACGTTTCTCCCCACTGCCCTCTGGATGTTCCTCTGCAATGTCCGGTCGCGCTCCTTCGGCATCCTCCTGAGGAACCTTTGTGAAGAGAACCGATATGTGTGCGTTAATGCCAGGATTGTCCCGCGAACTGCCAAGGGTAAATATGGCTAAGCCAAACACTGGAAGCAGGGGTGCTCCTTCATTGGAACTGTCGGCCTCCATGAATTGACTGGTAGATATGGGGGTGGCTGCCGCCCTTCTATGGCAGTAGCAGCAACAACAGTGATGGTGGGTATCCGCCACATGGTGATGTGAAGAACCCCCTCGCCCAAAACCTCTTCTACATGGCATCCTTTCCCGGGGAGGAGCCATGGTTGCAGAGACGCTAACAGCTGGAAACCGCACAACGCTTGAGGGCTTGTCGGGATTGATTCGCCCCCCACCTGAATTTCGTCCCCCCACTGTTCCGTAACAGAGCTCAGCCTTACAGTGACAGCAGAACCCCGGATAAACAAGCACGAAGTTTCCTTCGTCAATTTGAATGCCGTCGCTCCCAACAAGAACAGAAGCTTGAAAGAGACAATTTCCCTCAGAGATCTGAGCTGCTTGCTCTGCACTCTGAGTCCAAAATCGCAACATTCCTTCATTCTTAAAACAATAGACATTCCCTCGAATTTTTTCCGCTTTGATTGCTCTCTGCAAGCTCGTCATCATACCCTGCTTCTTCATTAATGTTCCTGCTCTGCGCCTCCCGTCTTAACTCCTTGGCGGCGAGGGGCATTAAACTCCCTTGGCGATCACGAGGTGGCACATGTTGGGCATGTGGCTCCTCACTGCCTGGCATGTTGACACCCGCATCCGGGGAGGTGGCTTCTCCTTGGATCAGGCTTTCACACTCCTGGAGCTGGTGCATGTTAGGAATGATGTTCGTGTTGCCGAATAGGAGGATATGGTTGGTCTCAACTCCAATGTTGGCCAGGAGGTCAGCAATTTTGTTGCCCTCTCTTTTAGTGTGATTGAAGGAGATGGCTCTATGATTGCTTAGCTTTTGTGCAATGTCATTTAGCCTCGCTTCTAGTCTCCAACTGGGGGCTACTTTCCTTACTTGCGAGCCGTTCTATAGGCGAGTGGCCATGTTAATAAGAATCTGTGAGTCGCCTTCTACAATCAGGGGTTGAAGATTGAGATTCCAGGCTTGCAGGAGACCTTGCCAAAGCCCTTCTAGCTCTGCTGAGTTGTTGGTATCCCACCCCATGTTCCCGAAGTATATCTGCATAGGAGTGCCTTCATGGTTCCTCAATATGCCACCAAATCCAGCTGCTCCTGGATTACCTTTGGAAGCCCCATCAAAGTTAAGTTTATATGAGTTTTTAGGTGGGGCTTTCCAATGGCAGTTGACCTTACAGTTGCTATTAGATGGGCTATTTTTGAGCGTTTCTTGAGGTAAATGCAGCTGCCAATTGTCCAGAATGCTTTTTTCATTGTTTGTGGATGGGAGATCTTCCTTTGTCCACGATTGAAGCGACATTGTTTCTTGGAGATTCCTGTGTATCCTGTTCCAGGTTTCTTCAATAGGAGAGCGTTTGTTTTTAAATATACGTTGGTTTCTTTCCTTCCAAACGTTCCATAAGACGATCCCCGGGATGATGCTCCATAAATGGTTGAGGATCTCGCTTTTGTAGGGATGCTTTGGCCATTGTCTTATGGAGTTGATGATGTCATTTTCCTCTCTGCATCTTTTTTGGCATCTGAAGCCGACCTTATCCCAGAGTTGGTTGGCAAGAGGACAAGTATCCAGGAGGTGTTGAAGAGTTTCTTCACTTTGAAAGCAGTTGTAACAAACAGAGGGACCATGAAAGTTACGTTTTCTAAGTTTATCCCATGTGAGAATTTTTTTATGTCCTACCAGCCAGAGAAAGTAGGAGATTTTTGGCCAGGATCCGAGCCCCCAGATTTTGCTCCATAAAGGGTGTGGTGGAGTGGGGAAGCAGCATATCATCTTGTAGGCTTCTGAGGTAGTATAGGTCCCCTTGGGTTGGTATCCCCATCTGAGGATATCCTCTCCGTCATCCTGCCTTATGCTTCTTTTCCTTAACTCCGTCCCCAGTTCTTCTTCCTTCCGAGCATCTATATTGTTGAGAATTTGGTTACTCTGTTTCCATTTTCTGAATCCATGCTCCATCTCCTGCATCCAAAATTGTTGAACTTTTTCCTGCTGCTGCTCCTGTCTGTCTGGTTTCAGAGAAGGGTGAAGAACACTTGTGAGCTTGGGCATTTGGTTCCAGGCATCTGTCCAGAATCTTGCCGTACTTCCATTCCTGATTTCCCAGAAGCTGTGCTGTTGAATTAGCTGATAGTGTTGTTTGGCCGCGTTCCATATTAGCGATCCCTTTTCAGTGGGCGTAAATCTGATGAGTTCTTCTTGAGGTCTGTTGCCAGCATATTTGGCTGTCCAGATTTTGACCCAGGGCTTATCTGGGTTAGTGATCCAATGCCACCAGATCTTGGCATTCATAATGGAATTGCTGTACTCCGGGTCCCTCAGCCCAATGCCTCCCTTATCTTTGGGCATGCAAACAGTGGTCCATTTGACCAGGGCCCATTTGCGATTGGTAGCCGAGCTGCTCCATAGAAAATTGCGCTGAAGGTTCCTTATGCTTTTTAAAACCCACTTTGGCGCTGCCAGGATAGAGAACAGATACAGAGGCATTGCCTGAAGGACAGATTTGATGAGAACCACGCGACTGGCTATGTTTAGAGATCTATGAGTCCAGAGGTTGAGGCGGGAATCAAGTTTCTCAAGGAGGGTGCGCCAAGCTGGCTGCTTTATGGCTGATGCAGTGAGGGGCGCTCCAAGGTATTTGGAGGGGAGGGTTGCGGAGGGGAAGCCCAAGATGTGAGTTACAGCAGATTTGACCGGAGGGGGAGTGTGAAAGAAGAAAATCTGCGATTTAGAGCAGTTGACATGGGTGCCAGAGGCTTCCGAGAAATCCTGGAGGAGAGATTTCAAGCGGGAGGCTTCTTGAATAGAGGGATAGCCAAAAAGCATGGTGTCATCAACGAACTGCTGATGAGAGGTGGCATCATTGTTGTGAATGGAGATGCCTTTGAGCTGATGAGAATGGAGGGCCTGTTTAATGTGTCGACCAAGTCCTTCAGCGATGAGAACAAAGAGAAAGGGGGATAGGGGATCCCCTTGCTGGATACCCCTAGAGGGTTTGAAGGGGCGGGAGGGAATGCCATTCACCAGGATTGAAAATTGAGTGGATGTGATTAGGCTCATAACCCATCGCACCCAAGTGGAGCAAAAACCAAAAGCTTTTAGCATATGAGATATGTAATTCCAACTGAGTTTATCAAATGCCTTGGAAAGATCCAATTTAAGAAGCATACCTGCTTGCTTTGAGTGCTTGAGGGAGTGAATGATCTCGTGAGTGAGTAGAATACCATCCATTATTTGTCGACCTTCCACGTACCCTGACTGTTCCGGAGAGATGAGCCGAGGTAGGAGGGGTTTAAGCCGATTTGCAATGACTTTAGATATGACTTTGTATATGACATTGCATAAGGCAATTGGTCTGAATTTATCAGGGGTGATGGAGTCCTCCTCTTTGGGGATGAGAGTTATAAAAGTGGAGTTGAGGGAGGAAAGAAGCCAGCGCATGGCCGTGGATTCTTCAACTATCTGCCAGACTTCCATCTTTAACATATCCCAAAAAGTGTGAAAGAAAGTAGTAGTAAATCCATCTGGGCCAGGGGCCTTACCTTCTTTGAGCTGAGACATTGCCTCATCCACTTCCTGGGGAAGAATAGGGCGCATGAGCAGCTCATTGTGTTCCTCCGTGATGAGCTTTGGCACATTGCTGATTATTTTGCTAATAGCTTGTTGCCGGTCTTCTATAGGCTCTTGATGGACATGTTGAAAGTGATTGAGGAGCACCTCTTCAATTTCCTCGTGTTTCTCTACTTTTGCCCCTACTTGATTTTGGATGAAGGGTATGTTGTTGTGCATCCTTCTCTGCACTGTAGTTCTGTGGAAGAATTTGGTGTTACGCTCCCCCTCCTTCAGCCATCTGACTCTTGACTTTTGCCTCCAGTAGATTTCTTCCTGCTTTCTCCTGTCCTCCATCTGGCTATGGATGAGCCTTTCCTGCTCCAGAGTTGCTTCCGTGTGCCCTTCCGATATAATTTTTTGATGGAGGTCCGTCAAATCCTGATTTAATTCTTGCTGCGCTTTGAAGATATTTCCAAAGGTTTCCCTGTTCCATCTTTTTAGGTGATTTTTGAGAAATCTTAACTTCTGCTGGAATTGATACATTTTTGCTCCTTCTGGAGGGATGAAAGATGCCCAGGTGGTCTTGACAAAGTCCCTGAAGGTGGGATGCGTAAGCCAGAATCCTTCAAAGCGGAAGGGTCTTTTTGTTAAGTTACCTGGTCTTTGCCATTGTAGAGCGATCGGCCAGTGATCCGACCCTGTGTGAGCAAGAATAGCTGCTGAGATATCTCCTCCTAAGTGGACCGCGTTGTCTGAGAGGAGGAAGCGATCCAATTTGGAGGCGATTTGATGTTTGCCAGCCCTGCGGTTGCTCCAAGTGAAGGTACCATTACAAAACGGCATATCTATGAGAGACGTTGATTGGATGAATTCCTTGAAGCGATTGGCTTCTGGTTCCATTCTGTTCCTCCCTCCTATCTTCTCTTCGGTTTTAGTGATCATGTTGAAGTCGCCGGCAACAATCCAAAGTGGGTACCTTCTATTGTTGCTCAGAGCTTCTATCGTGTCGAGGAGCGCTACTTTACTTCCTGCATCTTGCGGGAAATATACATTTGATAAGTTGCCATGAATATTGGTACCCAAAATGTGAAAGGTAGCCTGTATGAGATGATGAGCTGCATGAAAATCTGTGAGGGTAACTGCTTGGGTGTTCCATGCTATAGCAAGCCCTCCTGAAGCTCCGGAGGCATCTACTGCAACCGAACGACATCCTGGCCAGGCTTTTGAGAGAATGCTGCCTAGCATAGAACTATTACACTTAGTTTCCTGGAGGAAGCACATTTGTGGCTTTTCCATTTTTATCATATTTTTTAACATCCTGAGCTTTCCGGGGCTGTTTAGCCCTCTTAAATTCCATGATACTAGCTTCATGATTTAACCATTGACAGAGGGCTTGTAGTACTTTGTCAACTTAGCATATCTGCCTGAGTCTACCAGGATTTTCCCAATCTCAATCGTTCTTTGGAGGTCGGTTTTCCTTCCTCTCTTTTTTGTATCCTTTGGGCGTAGATTACCATCCCATTGGCTTCCCGGTTGTATCCCGAGTTGGTGCTGATGATAAGCTCGCGAGATGATCACTTCGAGCTTATTAAGTTGATGCTCTGGGATTGTATCGTATGCTTTCTTTTTGCAGGCAAGTTCTAATTCCAGTATATCTAGGCCATTCAGATCTATGCTTTCTGGCTCTTCTTCCATTGGTTGCCCTTGATTGCTGTCTTCAGTTTTGTTCTCTGGATTCTGGGGGAGCTCTGCTTTTCCGTCAACTTCCATTTCCTTGTGGATCTCTTCTGATTCTTTCTGATCTCGACTGAGGATAGTAGGGATAATGATGGGGGGTGGGGATTTGGGAGGGGATTTTGATGGTGGGGGATGGGATGAGGAAGATGGGTGAGCAGGGTTGGCCTCAGCGTTAGTAGGGAGCTCTTCAGAGGTTTGTCCAAGAATATCAAAGTTGTTCTTGGTTACTGGGCCATGGGATTTGTTGGCCTGGGGTTTGTACCCATTTTGGGGTTTTTTGAGAGAGCGCTTCCTGCTTGGGACTTTAGTGAAGCCTTCCTGGGTTAGGGTATCAGAAGGGTCAGGGGTACTGATTTTGGCATTTTGAGGGCAATCCCTGAAGAGATGTCCCAGGACATGACATTTCCTGCACCGAAAGGGAACATGTTCATAGTCGAGTGGCTGGATCCATTCTTCATCTCGATGGGCTAGAGTTACCGACTCTGGTAGAGCTTCATTCAGACGTATGAAAACACATATTCGAGCGTAGGAGATGTACTTACGCGATTTGGTTTCTTCTGCCGCTCTGATGTACTCTCCTACCCCATTTCCGATCCTTTTGAGGAGGTCCTCATCCCAATATTCATCTGGGAGAGAGTATAGTCTGATCCAGACTGGCGCCCAGGTAAGATCTTCCTTGTCTGGATTGAATCTGGGAATCCATTCCCTCAGATATAATCCTGCTGAGTTAAAAAAGTAAGGCCCTCCTCCTAGTATTCTGTATTTGTCCTCTAGACAGAAAAAGATTGCAGTGAAGAAGCCTTTCGGCCCTAGCTGCAGCGTGACATCTCCCTTGGGTTTCCATTTCGCCGCGATCCAACCGTATAGGGCTTTCTCAGTCGGCCAGAACCCTATGAACTTCCCAATGAGGGCATGATCTCGCATGTACTCTATTCGTCTGTCAATCTTGTCTCCCGGTAGCTCTATCCGTGGCTGCTCCTTGGCCACTGGTCGGCATGTTGTTGAGGATATTTTCGGGCCTTCTTCTGGGGTTTCTTTCCCTTCTTATGGATTGCTGTCTTTGTCCTTCCGCTTTCCAGTTTCCCTATTGTTATCTTGGATTTTTTCCCTCTGTCCAAGATTTCCTTGTCAACAGATCCGAAAATGACGGTTTGCTCTAGATCGCGCTGCGACGGGGAGGGCTCTGACACGCCCCCCAGAGGTTGTGCCATTGCGATGGGCTAATGCCCTGCAGCTCTGTAACACTACAGGGGTCCTCTCTCCATCCATGAGGGTCTTTCCTGCTGCACTTTCGGCGTCGTAGGTAGGTCGTTCAGAACCATAGCTCCGTGATCAGGTCGCAGCCCATTTTTGCATTACCATTTTAAACTTGATTTGTTAATATATATATATATATATATATATATATATATATATATATATATATATATATATATATATATATATATATATATATATATATATATATATATATATATATATATATATATATATATATATATATATATATATATATATATATATAACTCATTCCATTTTATTAACCACAGGTAATTATGTTATAAATTCCTATTGGGAGTGAAAATATTGATTCATCTATGTTTACCAAGTCCCCAAAATCACAATTGTATGGTGATCCATCAGTTCCTCCAGAGTACCAGTCACTTATTGGAACTTTTTCAGGAGCTGCTTCTTCTCCTCAACCTTCCACTTGGTCATCTGGTTTATCTACATCTACTGATCAGAGCATGACTTCCATGCCTGAAGAATTTACGTCATCATATCAAAATATTCACATGGTGTTTGGTAATTCAAGCAACCCTCAAGTAACCCCGACTAGTGTTTATTACCATCCTTGGGGGAAAGCACCTTATCCTCCACCTCGAGGGAAATTTTTTTTTGGGGGTCAAACTTTACTGGAACCTATGGTCAGGTAACTTAGCCTAGACTTGGTCAACCTGTTGTAAATCAACCTTTGATTAGTACTCCTTATCCTGGCATGAACACAATTTGGAATCCTTCCTTTAATCTACATTATGGTCCAGGTTCTCCACAAGTGCAAATTTATCAACTTGTTTAGTGTACTAGATAAAATATGCCTTAGATACCTATTCCAGGTATTATTGTACCTATCTAGTAGCCTATTTAGGGAATTCCTCAGACAGTTTTCCAACAACCTATTCAAGGAATTCCTTAAATACCTGTTCAGCAACAGATTCAACAAAATGTTCAGAGTTCACTACAGACCCCTGTTCAAACAACGCCTTCACAACCAATTTCAAGTTATCCTCAAACACTTATTCTAGGAGTATCACAAACAACCATTCCAGTAACCCTTCAAATAATGTTCCTCAGAATACTCAAGCAATCCTACAAGCTTCTACTTATCAAATTGTTCCTACGGTCTAGTCTATACCATAGATTCCTATCAGGCAATATATTGTCGGAATAGGGCAAACACATTTTCAAGGTCATGCTTTCCAAAGCCCTCGTTTTCAAGGTCAAGCCAACTAGATTCAACCTTTTCAAGGACAAATTTTTAAAATTCCACCTTATCAAGTAAAAACTTTCCAAAACCGACCTTTTCAAGGTCAATTTATTCAAAATCAATCTGTTCAAAGTCAATTTGTTCAAGTTCAAATTTTTGTAAGCGCAGCTTGTGTAGGAGAAATATTAATTCGATCAAATGGGTCAAGATCAACCTTTCTAGAGTCAATTGTACCTCAGTCATTGTTATAGACATTTTTGGGCACTAACCGCAAGCATAAAATATCCAAAAACCAAGGGCTTCTAAGTCCCTAAAAGTGTTGTTATAACCCCTTAAGGAACAAGGTCAACTGATTACAGCTTCTCCCAGAAGTTCTCCATGAAAAACTACTCAGAACTGGTCAAAACAGGATCATTTCAGCTGCTCCATAGGCAAAGTGCATTGCATCTCACCTAAGTACACTCTATGGGTGCGTTGCATTTCAAAAAGCCCTTCTATGGGGTGCGATGGGCGAGAAGTGACAAATGGCAGTGTCAATCCGCGAGGTGGAGAGGCATGGAATCTTCCAGAAACTTCTCCTGTGATAGTTGCCTCTCTGAATTCGACAAAGGATGAGTAAGAGATCATCAATCTCCAAGTGGAAGCAAGAACTATTAGAGGGAAGACACTAATCAAATCACAAGCTGACTCATCTCCCTTACAGATATCTATATATGGATCCCTCATCCTAGAGATCCAGAGGCTGGAATTTTGCATCTTGTAAGGAATTGTTGTTGGTTTCTTGAGACAAGATCATAGTGTTGGGTGGTCTAAGCTTTGTATGAGGTGAAGAAGGGCTTACTTGCTGAGAGGATGATGCTGGGTCAGAACAACAGGTTGTAACTCCCTTGGCTCTTTCTTGATTATCAATAAAAGCTATTCAAGTTTTCCTCCATACTCTTGTGTCATTTATGTTTTATGCATTTGTATGGTCAATTTACATATGATCCTAGATTGTTTATGATTATAGATCCAAGTTCATGTATAGTGTTATGCTAATTTGATCCTGCAGGTACTCTGTGAAGCTGGGCGTACAAGGAAGAAAGTAGCGAAGGACTATCAAGAGAGAGAGGAATCGAACTAGGAGATAAGCGCAACACAGAGGTTGGTTTCCTTTGTTCTTCTCTCATCTATTTTTCATAAAGGAAAAACGAAAGTAGCTTTACTTTATTTGTTTCTAAGGTAGCTACCACACCTTAGTGGGATAAGCAATTCTATGTAGACACTTTTCCCTGTAAAAAAATGGCGACTCCACTGGGGAGCGACTAGGTTGTTTGTTTATCTACCTTGTTGTTTATTTTATAAACTTACAGATGGAGCCTGAAGTCGAGCCAGGTAGCTTTCGAACTGCATTTGCTATGCGAATGCAAAGTAGATAAATGCCGCTTCAGTCAATCTCTATGTTTTGTTTATGAATTAAACAACTGATTTACAAACTCTCTAATTTCCCTTGTGGTGGCTCTAGTAACCTCCTTAGATCTACCCCTGTTGTTGATTTACTGATTACCACTTGCTCGGCCAAAATCTCTGAACTGAACTGCAAACTGTGATCTAAAACCCAAGAAAAGTCTCGTCTCTGGCCCAGCACACTCTCTTTTCTGTGAATTTGAACTTCAGCGCACTTCCCGAGTGTAGCAGGTGCGCTGCATTTCAAATTCACTGTGTTACAGGTGAACTGATCAGACTAGGCATTGTTCCTCAGTTTTGGTTTCTGTGTTCATTCTTTTCAGTTCTATTCATGAATTTTGCTGCCTGTAGTCAGTATACCTCTGTTTGAAACCCCTTTTCCTTGTTGTTATTTGTTGGGTCCCTATAATACTAGTGATTACCCCATTACTATTGTAGTTATACCCCTTATTTATATTTTTGTGCCCCTATTACCCCCATCTTGTTATTTCTGTGCCCCATAGAATCCCTCTATTGTTATTTTTGTGGCTTCATATTATTATTGTTAGGTCGGCTGGATTATATTGTGACTCCTTACACTCCTATATATAGAAAGGAGGTTTAGTCATTTGTATCATCGAAGAATTGTTCATTTATGTAATGTAAAGGAGGTTTCCCCCTCGAAGAGGCTGAATTCTAAGGCGTTGATCTATCTTTTCTATATTTTCTTGAGCTAGTTTCATAACATTTGGTATCAGGGCTTTGGATTCTAGGGTTTCGCTGCTCCAAACAGGTCATCGTGGCATTTTAGCTATAACATGTTTTCTGTGACGTTTCAGAAGTTACAAAAAATAGCTAATTGAGAAGAAATCGCGCTGAACATTGGGTCCGAATTTCAGAGCTTTTCGCCCGATATTTGCGGAGATATGATCTGAGGAAGTTGGTCTTTTTGCAGACTCCTGAATTACATTCAAAACAGGTGACCTGGGGAAAATCGTCATAACTTTCTCTCTGGGGATCGGATTGAAATTTTGTAAGAAGGTACAGAAAGAGGACGGGCTGTAGTTTTTTTTATTCCAGTTTCAGATACAAAGGTTGAAACAGTGACTTGTGGCACGTCGTACAAGTTCGCTCTACTGAACTATTCTAAAAGCAAGTCACTGTGGGAGATTTCACATAACTCTTCCTTGGAGAATCCAATTTGGGTCAGACTTGTGGCATTGGAAAGAGGATGCAGAAGGCTACTACAAGTTTCAACTTCAAAATTGGAAGATCTGAAATTATAGAGATACATCAGATTCAATATCAGGCTTCTATAAAGTGAAAAAAGGTGTGTAGTTTTTTTTTAATTTTTGTGTAAGCTTGGTTTAACGGAATTTAAAGGGCATAGTAAAGCATTATTATCGGTAACTGATGCCCTGAGGAAAGAAAATACAAACACCTAGTAAGGAACCTGAAAGCTCTAGCATGAGTCATGAAGAAGAGGAAGAAATGCTACATGATATATCAAAATTACAAGAACAAGTGCAACATATGTCACACTCACAAAAGCTAACAGAAGCTAAGATAAATGGCGTGGAATCTAAGATAAATGGCGTGGAGTCTAAGATAAAGGGCATGGAAGATAATATGGATGATTGGAAGACAGATTTGAAGACAAACATGGCAGATTTGAAGACAGATTTGAAGACAGACATGGCAGATTTGAAGACAGATTTGACAAATTTTCTACAAGAAATACTTACTAATGGTGAAAAGGTTGTAAAGGAAACTCATGATGTGAACAAAATTAATGTTAATCATGATTCCATAGACTCTACTATTGGATTGAAGACCCACCATATTCCAAAAATCGATATGAGGAAGTTTGATGGCAAGGATCCCGCCACATGGATATTACAGATGGAGCAGTTCTTCGATCTCAATAATGTGCAAAACACACAAAAGGTACGTATGGCAACTGTATATTTGGAACCAAATCAGTTTGTATGGTATCAATGGCTTTGATCTCGTAAAAAATTATCGCTTGGGCAATTTTTACGGAAGAATTGATAGCACATTATGAAGATACAAAAAGCAACACTTATTTTAGCCAATTGATAAGTCTCAAACAAAAGGGTTCAGTAATGGAGCACATTGAGGAGTTCCAAAAATTGAACATAAGGGTAAAAGATATTCTAGAGGAGCATAGGATTGATTTGTTCATAGGGTCTTTAAAGGACAATATCGAGGGAAAATTTTAAGAAACCCCCCCCTAAATTTATAAATATAATAAATGGGCGAATCTCCATGGTATATAGGAAAAATGGAAGGCGATTTTATCAATAATATAATATGTATATATAATTTTTTGGCGAATCTCTCACCAGGCATGGCGAATATTTTACTCAATTATACAATCTTGTAAGATCTTGGCGAGTCTTTCACTAAATAATAAAACTTTGTAAAGTCCTCGTGAATCTTAGCATAGGCTACATGCTGGTTTAATTCCCCCATTTAAATAGGCTACATTCTAGGTGAATACCATGGGTCAATACCATGTGCCATTTTGGTGAATACCATGGGTCAATACCATGTGCCATTTTTATTTTTATTAATTCTAATATTAGGGTTAATAATGGTTTTTTGAATGGTATTAATAACAATCTAGTCCATGGTATTTGTCCCATAGTATTTTGGCCATAGGTTTCACCTAAATATAACCCATTTTTTGAGTGTTCGTAAAGATAAGGTGACTTATGGAGTAAATATAAAAAAAATGTTTTATTTGTTTACCATACCTCTCGTTTATTTATATTTTTATTAATTTACCATACCTCTTTTACAAATATGGTATTTGGCCCATAGGATTCAATTAAATAAAACGTCTTTCTTGAGCCTTCATAAATAGAACGAGGGTTATGGACTAAATATAAAAAGAGGTTTTATTTATTTACGATACGTCTAGTTTATTTATATTTTTATTTATTTACCATACCTTTTGAGTAAGTATAAAAATATGTTTTATTTATTTACCATACCTCCACTTTACTTATATTTTTATTTGTTTACACCCTTACATGTATATAAGGTGACTTATGGAGTAAATATAAAAAATGTTTTATTTATTTACCATACCTCTCATTTATTTATATTTTTATTAATTTACCATACCTCTTTTATAAATATGGTATTTGGCCCATAGGATTCACTTAAATAAAACCTATTCTTGAAAATGGGCGAATGGATTCACTTAAATAAAACCTATTCTTGAAAATGGGCGAATGGAAGGTTGTAAGTCCTAATTTCAAGGGCTAAATTTACCTTTTTTACCATCTCCCTTAAAATAAGGTGGCCTATTTGAGGTGATTTGTAAAAATGTACTATGATACAAAATATTCGCCCACTAAAAATTTAAAACCCCTTAATTTTGCCAAACGGCGAACATTCGCCCCTAAAATTATCCTTGACAATATCCAACATGATGTCCACCTTTGGGAACCTGATTCATTAGAGAAGGCATTCAGGTTAGCAAGAAAAATGGAAAGCAAAATTATGGCAACTAGGAAGCATACCACTCACAACTATAAAGACGGAAGTGTTGTTGCCCTAGTCTTCCACAACCTATAAGGTTGCACCACAACAATTAGAAGAAAAAAGAGCAAAAGGGCTTTGTTACAGTTGTGATAGCAAATACACTAAAGGTCATAAGTGTGCTGAGAAGAAATTATTCTACATAGATTGTGAAGAGGAAGAAGAAAAGGAGCAAGAAAGGTCAAAAGAAGAAGAAATACTCCAGGAACAAAGCCTAGAAGAAGAACAAATAAATCCAACCATATCTTGTAATGCATTGGCGGGAATTACCACTCCTCAAACCATCAAGATAGAAGGACAAATCAAGAAGAAAAAGGTAATAGTGTTGATTGATTCAAGAAGCACCCACAATTTTATTCATTGTAGGGTAGCAAAAGAATTGAATTGCTTCCTATATCCAGCACCAGAGTGTCAAGTGATGATTGCAAATGGAGGAACAATAAATTGCTCTGGAAGGTGCCATAATATCAAGCTATCCATGGGAGAATATGTATTGACCAGCCCAATGCTTTCCATTCCAATGGGAGGTGTTGATGTTGTACTAGGAGTCCAATGGCTACAATCCTTGGGTACAATAGCTTTTAATTTTCAAGAACTTTTCATCAAATTTTCTATGGAAGGAAAGGAAGTTGAATTAAGGGGTATTACAGGAAAACTAGGAAAGATAATCAGCTCTAATGGTATGACCAAGCTTCTAAAAAAGGAGCAAAGAGGTGTAATTGCACAATTATGTTCGCTAGATGTTTCCATATCGGAATCATCTATTTCTCCATATCTCCAGAAAGTCCTGGACAATCATTCCAAGGTATTTGAGACTCCCAAAGGTCTCCCACCTATGTGTGATCATGATCATGCTATTCATCTGATTCCAAGAAGTGTTCCTCCAAACATCAGGCCGTACAGATATCCCTATGTCCAAAAAAGTGAAATTGAACATATGGTTGCAGAAATGCTAGAGGCTGGTATAATTCAACCAAGTCAAAGTTCTTTCTCTACTCTAGTAGTATTGGTGCACAAGAAGGATGGATCATGGCGCATGTGTCCAGATTATAGGGAGCTCAACAAGCTCACTATTAAAGATAAGTTCCCAATTCCTGTCATTGATGAATTACTGGATGAATTGCATGGATCAATTTACTTCACCAAGTTGGATCTTCATTCGGGATATCATCAAATCAGAATGAATATTGAAGACATTCCGAAAACGACATTTAGAACTCATGAGGGTCATTATGAATTTTTGGTCATGCCTTTTGGCCTTACTAATGCACCTTCAACATTTCAAGGTTTGTTGAATTTAATTTTCAAACCATTCCTTAGAAAATTTGTGTTAGTATTTTTTGATGATATACTAATCTATAGCAAGTCTTGGAAGGATCATGTTGAACATGTTGACAGGGTGCTACAACTATTGGAGGAGAAACAATTATATGCAAAAATATCCAAATGTTTCTTTGGAGTCGAGGAGGTGGAATATTTGGGTCATATTGTATCTCATGAAGGAGTTAAGGTAGACCCTAGAAAAATTAAAGCCATTAAGGAATGGAAAATCCCCACATCCATAAAGCATCTGCGAGGATTTCTTGGGTTGACAGGGTATTATCGCAAGTTTGTTAAGAATTATGGGGGAATAGCAGCACCTCTAACAACATTATTGAAGAAAGATGCATTTTCATGGACTCCGCAAGCAACAAAGGCCTTTGAACATCTTAAAGAGGCAATGTGCCAAGCACCGGTCTTAGCTACACCGAACTTCACAAAAACCTTTATTGTGGAATGTGATGCTTCAGGAAATGGAATTGGTGCTGTTCTAATGCAAAATGAAAGACCCATTGCTTTTGAAAGTCGTCCAATCAAGGGAAAGTTTTTAAGCAAAGCTATTTATGAGAAGGAAATGCTGGCAATACTCCATGCACTTAAGAAATGGCGACCCTACCTAATGGGAAGACACTTCAAGGTAAAAACGGATCATGATAGCCTTAAATACTTTTTAGAACAAAGATTATCCTCTGAAGAGCAACAAAAGTGGGTCACAAAGATGTTGGGTTATGACTTTGAAATCATCTACAAGAAAGGGAAGCAAAATGTGGTGGCAGATGCACTCTCAAGAAAGGATGAGGATGTGGAAGCATTGTTGTGCGCCATTTCTATTATCCAACCAGATTGGATAAACGAAGCAAGGGAGGAATGGAAGAATGATGAAGAAGTATGGGCACTTATTCAAAAGCTACAACAAGATTCCAGTACGTCTGATACATTTAGCTGGCAAAATGATTCATTATGGTACAAAGATCGCTTATACCTCTGTAAGAATTCTCAGGTAAAACAAAAGATTCTTATGGAATTGCACACTTCTCCCTTAGGAGGGAACTCAGGATTTTTAAAAACTTACCACGGGGTTAAGAAGGAATTTTTTTGGGATGGCCTTAAATCAGATATTCAAAAGTTTGTGGCGGAATGTTTGATTTGCCAACAAAATAAAGTTGAAACAATTAAGACACTGGGTCTATTACAACCTTTATCCATTCCATGCCAACGTTGGGAGGAGGTTTCAATGGATTTTATCACAGGTTTACCCAAGTCTGAGGGAAAGAGTGTCATCATGGTGGTAGTTGACAGGCTTACCAAGTATGCACACTTTTGTGCATTATCACATCCATTTAAAGCTAGTACAGTTTCTACTGCATTTATGGAAACAATTCAAAAGCTACATGGAAACCCAAAGATTATTGTAAGTGACAGAGATCCCATTTTCATTGGAAATTTTTGGACAGAATTATTTTCTTGTCTTGGTACTCAGTTAGCTCATAGCTCATCTTATCATCCTCAATCTGATGGGCAAACTGAGATAGTAAACAAATGCTTGGAAGGATATCTTCGATGCTTTGTATCTGATAAACAGGCACAATGGGTCAAATGGTTGCCTCTGGCTGAATGGTGGTATAAAACTTCCTTCCATACAGCAACAAAAATGACCCCATTTATGGCACTTTATGGGTATCAACCACCATCCATCACATCATATTTAAGAGAAAATTCTAAGGTTCAGGAAATGGAACATCACATCGAACATCAACAAGTCCTCCAACTCTTAAAGGATAACCTCGTGTTGGCACAAAATAGAATGAAACAACAGGCAGATCAACATCGCAGTGAAATAAGTTTTGATGTAGGTGATTGGGTATTCCTACGGCTACAGCCATATAAGCAAATGTCCCTAAAGCAAGCTAAGAAGGATAATAAATTATCACCAAAGTATTATGGTCCGTACAAGGTGTTGCAAAAGATTGGTACTATGGCATACAAATTGGAGCTTCCCGCGGCTTCTCGATTGCACCCAGTTTTCCACGTTTCATGTTTAAAGAAGGTTATAGGTGACAAGCTCCCAGTTCAAACAATATTTCCAGAAATTGACGAGGAAGGAAAAATTATATTGGAACCAGAAGCAGTCACAGAAACAAGAACTCGACAGCTACGAAATGGATCAATTTCAGAGTATCTTATCAAGTGGGAGAACTTATCCGCTGAAGATTCCACATGGGAGGATGAGAATTTTATGCAGAAGTATCCAGAACTACTCAAGCGTTGAGGAAAACACTTTTTTGAAGGAGAGGGGCATGTTGGGTCCCTATAATACTAGTGATTACCCCATTACTATTGTAGTTATACCCCTTATTTATATTGTTGTGCCCCTATTACCCCCATGTTGTTATTTATGTGCCCCATAGAATCCCTCTATTGTTATTTTTGTTGCTTCATATTATTATTGTTAGGTCGGCTGTATTATATTGTGACTCCTTATACTCCTATATATAGAAAGGAGGTTTAGTCATTTGTATCATTGAAGAATTGTTCATTTATGTAATGTAAAGGAGGTTGCCCCCTCGAAGAGGCTGAATTCTAAGGTGTTGATCTATCTTTTCTATCTTTTCTTGAGCTAGTTTCATAACATTATTCCGCCTCCATTGTGCAAAGAACTGTAAATGTTTTTGTGTATTTGTTGAGTCATTTTCAGTTCTCCTTTGCAAAAAAGTAACGTAATTGTACTGTCGTTTCTTGATTTAAAAGTGTCGCAAGTGTCATTTTCAGTCGTAGAAGAGAGTCTAATTGCTCTTGATAGTCAATTACCCTATTACTGTTGTATTTGATCTGAATTTGTAGTTTTTATAGTGTCGAAAGCAAGTATTCATTTCCAAATCGCAAAGTGTTGTCATTATCTTCATTTTTTGATTTTGAAAAGAAACTTGTTAGTAATTGTCGCTTAAAAGTAATTCAGATTTGCACATTAG
Source organism: Pinus tabuliformis (assembly GCA_031772625.1). Taxonomy (NCBI): domain Eukaryota; kingdom Viridiplantae; phylum Streptophyta; class Pinopsida; order Pinales; family Pinaceae; genus Pinus; species Pinus tabuliformis. The sequence goes on along the minus strand of CM062820.1, from coordinate 777,894,341 downwards.
CTTTCTTTTTATCATTCACATATTAAGAAGGCTGAAAACAAATACATGCATGTGCATTTGCATTTAGACTGTTTGATTGGTTTGATTTAGGACAGTGCATATAGTGTGTGCTCTTTGCTCTTTGTGAAAGAATATTGTCTCTCTTTCCTTAGTAGCAAGGATTTTCATTGCACAAAGAAGATAAAAGATTGTTTATCATCTTAGATTGTATTTTAGGAATTGTACATCTACATCACGTGGTGAACCTGAAAGGCAAATTTCTTAAGCAAGATCAACTATAAAATAAATTTAATGAATCTAACAACGCTTTGGAACCTAACACATAACATCTAGAAGTCTAGGCTAGAGATGTATTCCGGTGTCGTAAAGCCTGGTAACTGTTGTTCTCACCATTGGTTGGGTGATTCCTCCACTTTGAGACGATAAGTGCTAGTACGGACTTGTGCTCCCACGTACCGTCGAGTATATTTTGGGAGACCACAATAGGCTTAATCCTTTATCCATAGGAAGCGGTGTTTCCCGCCCTATCGATCACAATGCACTGAACACAACATTCGGGAAGATTGATTGCCGTACCGTAAAAAGTATTCTGCAGTTTTGCGATTGTTTTGGTAATCCCTCTGCCTAGATTTCCAGAGCAGTCCCTTTCATTCCTTTTCAGACTCCTTAACGGAAAAGGTCCATCTAAGCACTTGTCACTTCAGGCTCAATAAAAATCGAAGGCGACTAGAGTCATCTTTTGTTTTTTCTTGACTCTTTAAAATTGAAAAAACAAGTTGTGTCAAAGCGTCTAAAATTTATTTTAAATGGAATAATCATCACCTTTCCCTCGTTGGTCTTCGAAGTTAGTCTCCCTTCATCGCAAGTTCTTGTAGAATCGCTAGGAAATATTTTGGATAGACTAGATATGTCTGAACAACCATCGACATCTAGGACTGTGTCATCCGACACAGCAGCAGCAGAACCTCCTGCTGCTACTCCAACAATGTTCGCTGGTGTACCATTTGTCCCGGCAAGTTATCAACAACAAGTCAGAGTCCAATCAGGGACTGTTTCGACGACATGGTCGGTTCCTTTTTCTTCATCCCGATTATCATTTGGTATTTCTTATGTTGAAACTCAACAAATTGATCCAATGTGTCTTCAAAGGCCAATCTACCCTTTAAGTACTGGATTGCCACCATATGGATGGCAGTATGCCTTTTCATTGTTCCCTCCCGGAGAACAACCATTTGGGAGTTTACAACAAAGTTCAGGTCAAACTGAAATTACATCCAGCGGTTGGGTACCAATACTGCCTCAGCAACCAAGGGTTGTATATTCAATGCAACCAGTCCACCCTGTGTCGAATATTCCCACTATACCTATTGTGGTGATTGCGTCGCAAGTACAAGCGCTACCTGTTGTATGTCAACCCCAAGTTTCTCAGGTTGCAATACAACAACCTCTTGTCTCGACAACTCAATCATAACCTCAGGTTAGTGCCTCCTTATCTGGAGTGACTCAGGCTCAAACAAGTACTATGACTCCTCATCTTGGTCAATCATCCAGTATTGGGCAACAGCAAATGGTCCAACAACCATGGCTGGTTCAATCTCAACAACCGCCATTCCAGCAATCATATCAAGGACCTGAGCAACAAGTATTTGTAAGTAATGGGTAACCGCATTTCCAAAGCGATTATCAACAACCATATTATAATGGTTACGCCCATCAACCTTGTCAAAGTTGCCAGCATCAAATACATTATGCTGGTATGCAAGGACCCACTGCTCAGGCAATTCCATCTTATCCTAGGTATGCTTCGCCTAACCTGAATCAACAGTTGCCCTTTGTAGCAACTCTAGAATTACCAGATCTAAACCGGCTGACGAATGATCCAATTGCTTATGCCCCTTGGTGGCCGGCGATTCCGCATAAACTTCCGTCAGATATTCCTAAATTTAATGGAAATCCAGGTGAAGGCTTGTCGAATCATGTGATGACATTTCATCTATGGTGTTCATCAAACACCCTAAACAATGATTCGATTAGATTTCGCCTTTTCCAGAGGATGTTAACTGGTCCAGCAGAAAAATGGTATATCGAGTTACCCAAAGCTTCATTTGACAACTTCAGTACCCTAGCCACAACCTTTTTAACCCATTTTCAGTTACCGATAAGGTACGAAACGGGAACAGATCTTCTTACCAATTTCAAGCAAACAACGGCCACTCACATATCCGATCATATTCATGAGTAGCAACGTCGTCGTAGAATGGTAAAAACGTACGTTTCTGATCAGATTTTAGTTGAATGGTTTATTAATTCATTATTACCTTCCATTACAGAAGATGTGGCAAAGGGAGGAGTCGTCACTGAAGAGCAAGTTATTGCTCGTGCGTAATATTTAGACTTGATTTAGACTCAGTCTGACACGCTCTACGATAAAATCCCTGACGCTCCCAGACCAGAAATTTTCATTCCTCCTCCTCCTAAATCAAACAACGACTCTCATGCTGGCGATGGCGTGATTGGTACTATAAACACGAAGTCAACAAAGGCTACATCTAAAAAGGCCCGTAAGATTTCTATTCAAAATGCAAATGAGGAACTTCTTGCCTCGGAAGTAAATGTCGTGTCGACCGACAAGGGCAAACAACTGAAGCAACTAGGGGGAAAGAAGAAAAAGAAAGGGATAAAAAAGAATCAGGATGAGTCATCTCCTGAAAAACCTTCTGCAAACCCTTATGGGCAAAGGAAACCCCCTGCGGGGTGTCAGATATGCGATGAGGATCATCAGATGATAGATTGTCCACATAAATCTGAAGTTAAGAAACTATTTAAGAGTTCAAAAACCTCAGCAGTATTGACTGATCCTTTTCCAAACCCAGGAACCAAACTGGTTGCTAATCAAAATGCTTCCCGATCCCAAGTGCTTATGTTGTCTATCTCAAAGCAGCAAAATGATGCTTTGATATCGAGAAGGAACAAAGATTACGGGAATCCACAGCTGTCGAATAACAAGGATAAATATCAACCTAGTAGTTCAACAACAACTTCGACAGAAGTTGCGCCACCCATCATTCCTAAACCAACGATAAAGTCGCCAAAGGGAGTAGTACACAAATCGACATTTAATCCTCATACAAAAGTAGCACAAAATTATAATATGATACAGGACCTAGCCCAATCGCCGTCCACTATGTCGACACTTGAGGTACCACAAAATTGCCTCTCCCAAAAGCAGGATTTATTATCAGTAATAGGTGGGATTGACCCAACGGATTCCAATCTTGTATCCTTTAATCACAAAGGATATGACCCTCAGTTACCAGCTCAACTATCTTTCCTTATTCAAGTGAAATCCCTCATCAAAACTGTTCATCGAACAATTATTGATGAGGGGGCATCTACATGTATTATGTCGATGAGTTGCTGGAAAAATTTAGGCTCACCACCCTTGTCGCGATCATCAACAATGTTAAAAGCATTTGATGGAAGATCATACACTCCATACGGGATTTTAAGTAACTTGCAAGTTGAACTAGGGGGCAAAACAGTAGAAATTGATGTTGAAGTAATCGACGGAAACCTCGATTACAACATCCTAATGGGAAGGCGCTGGATATATGCCATGGCCGCAATTGTGTCGACCTACTTCAGGAAGATTGCATTTCCCTTTCGAGGAATTACAATCGTCGACCAACAAACATTTCTCCCCAATAGTTCACAAGTTACGGGAAGCATTCCAATGATCCATGGAAGCAATCATTCACTTCAAAATATCGGAGTAGGTCTCCTAAAAGACCCTGCCTTAATGGGTACTTTTTCCCTACCGCCTCCAAGTAATCTGGTGGAAGTGGCCACAATGGAAACCTACAATATGAAATCTTCTATATCTATCGAATTTAGAAGATTCCTAAACATTTTGTCAGCATGGATCATTGCAATTTTAGAAATATTGTAGCAATCAATTTTCTTGGCTTGGGGGGTAAACCCAAATCAATGCTCATCAAGTGTTTGGATAGATAGGTCTAAGGAATATGGTACCTCTTCAGATCCTCGGTCACATGTACATTCTACAGACAAAGGAATCATTCAGTCAATGATGTTAGGGGAGGCACCATGGGAAGATTACCACCATCGTTCCCATCTCTCGGATTACAATGAAGATTATTCCAATGACCTTAATCATCCTTCAGTTTTTGATTTTCTATCAAATACTGTAAATATGGTGGATTCTAAGGATAGTTCTTTTCCAGTGTCAACCTCATTAAAAAATGAAACAACTCCCTTTCCAAATCGAGTCTTTGACTACGATCTCATAAAATCCAAGTCGAGACTTTCAAAGATCTCAAAGGTAAACCTTCATTCCAACCACTGAGTTGAATGCAATGAAGCTTGGGGGCATGCACCTCGATTTTCGTTATTATGTTGGGGGCATGCAAACTTATCATGAGCAGTGTTACTACAGGGTTCAAGCTCGTTAAAAAATAAACCCACCACGAGCAGTGTTACCGCAGGGTTAAAGCTCGTTAAAAAATAAACCCGCCTCGAGCAGTTTTAGCACATAGTTCAAGCTCGTTAAAAAACAAGCTCGTTAAAAAATAAACATATGTCATGAGAAAATGTTTCTCCCCGCATTTAAGCTCATTAAAAAATGAACTATTTCCCATTAAATAACCATCGTGAATGTAGTACTTCAGCCTATAAAGCCTTGGTCGTGTTACCATCATCACCTCCACTCTGTATTGGCCGATCATTCACCTCCATTTGATTGTTTACCCCTTTTGAGGAACAGCCGCGAAGAGTGATCCCGCTAGCCATCCTTGTAACACTGCCATGATTGGAAAATTCCAAACCTTACCTGGAATTAGCTGCTACCCCTTTTTATCACTCGTTCCTCAAAAGACGAGTCCCCTTTAATCTCTTTTCAACTGACTCATAAAATATGAAAAGATTTCCGAGCCATTGGCCTCTCCAGCTCGTTAAAGGGACCGGAAGTGCTATCCCTCCTTTAGATTTTAATCTTGTTGGACCTGAGGGATTATTACACAAAAATATCGAGCGCTTGTTTTGTTTGGCTCGTTAAAAGTATCGAAAATTCATCCCTTCTGTATTGTTTTATACTTTTTCGGACTTAAGGGATTAGATGACGAAAAAGCAATTTTGGAGTTTCCTTTACGTCCCTTTTCAAATTCTCTAAAAATGAAAAGGACCGAGTTATCTTTGTCGTTAAACTCATTAAAACCTAATAGCGACAAACTTGTCCATAGCAGACCAGAACGAGTTTCACTATCGCTAGGCTCGTTAAAACATAGCGATGGGTTTTCCCGAAGGGAAAATTATAGAACAAGCATATGTTATCCTCCTCAAGCTTGACAAAAATAAAGAGGTACTGGTCAGCAATGACTGGGGAAAAATTGGGAAGAAAACTTGAAGAAACTTTGTTGGTAGCAAGTCGCTCTTGAACATGACACTTTCACTCCGGATCCAAGTCGAGTTGGGTTGTTTCATTCACCGGTCACATCACCATGGTCCCATCACACCATCCACATTTGGGGTTTATGCTACCAATCCATCACGTCAGTGTCGCCGATATGTTCAAGAGAAGTCATCCAGAGAATTCACCTGTGTCTCACCCGCTGCAATACATTTACACTCCATTCTTTCATGACTGCCACCCTGAACCTTATATCACCAGATCGTTTTCACCTCCATTAAAATCATTTGCTCCATTCCGTGTCATTGATGTGGGATTCATTAAGGCTCTCCTACGACGGATCGCTTCTTGTCAAAATCAGCTCATTATCCAAGAAGTCGATCTAGGAACACCCCGTTTAGTACTTTGAAGCTTGCATGCCTCAATGGAAAGTTTCTCACTTCCGGCGACAGGTTTACATCAATGACCTTCGACTGAAAGATTTTGCGTGGTGTTCGACGCCAAGTCCTTTATTCACACCACGTGAATTGTACTGCAGTACCTTGAGGGTCATTATCATTATCGGTGATGCCTCTCGCGCCTGTTAACAGCTTACATCATTGGCTGGTAATCAGGTGATGTCTTTCCATGTTCGACTCCAGAACATCTCTCACATGGATAGACTTGTACTTCAAGTGAATATCGAACAAGATTGAAAACCCCGGATCTGGTTCCATCCATCCAAGTTGCGATATATATTCAAGGAAATAAAGACATCAAATGTACATCATTGCTGCACAGATAATCATCTAATCAAAGGGATGATGACTCTACCAGAATCATCAGTCTACACTCAGACGATTGTCTATCCTATGTACATGAAAATGAATTTATAAAGCTGAGCATGGGAATTCCCGCCTCAGCTAGATCATGAAAATATTATGAAGATAATGTATTGTATTGTATCTTATTACAGGTCTCCTCCCAGCTTGAAAGAACTTCGGATCCTCATAATAAAGCATTTCACCCGACATCAAAAGATTAATGACCTCATGCTTTAGGGGGCAACTGTTATAGACATTTTTTGGCACTAACCCCAAGCATAAAATTTCCATAAACCAAGGGCTCCTAAGTCCCTAAAAGTGTTGTTCTAACCCCTAAAGGAACAAGGTCAACTGATTACAGCTTCTCCCAGACGTTCTCCATGAAAAACTGCTCAAAACTGGTCAAAACAGGATCATTTCAGCTGCTCCATAGGCAAAGTGCGCTGAATCTCACCTAAGTACACTCTGTGGGTACGTTGAATTTCAAAAATCCCTTCTATGGGGTGCGATGGGTGAGAAGTGACAAATGGCATTGTCAATCCGCGAGGTGGAGAGGCATGGAATCTTCCAGAAACTTCTCCTGTGACACTTGCCTCTCTGAATTTGACCAAGGATGAGTAAGAGATCATCAATCTCCAAGTGGAAGCAAGAACTATCAGAGGGAAGACACTAATGAAATCACAAGCTGACTCATCTCCCTTACAGATATCTATATATGGATCCCTCATCCTAGAGATCCAGAGGCTGGAATTTTGCATCTTGTAAGGAATTGTTGTTGGTTTCTTGAGACAAGATCATAGTGTTGGGTGATCTAAGCTTTGTATGAGGTGAAGAAGGGCTTACCTTCTGAGAGGATGGACTGGTAGACAATGGTGGGTCAGAACAACTGGTTGTAACTCCTTGGCTCTTTCTTGATTATCAATAAAAGCTATTCAAATTTTCCTCCATACTCTTGTGTCATTTGTGTTTTATGCATTTGTATGGTCAATTTACATCTGATCCTAGATTGTTTGTGATTATAGATCCATTTTCTTGTACAGTGTTATGCTACTTTGATCCTACAGGTACTCTGTGAAGCTGGGCGTACAAGGAAGCAAGTAGCGAAGGACTATCAGGAGAGAGAGGAATCGAACTAGGAGATAAGCGCAAGACAGAGGTTGGTCTCCTTTGTTCTTCTCTCATCTATATTTCATAAAGGAAAAATGAAAGTAGCTTTACTTTGTTTGTTTCTAAGGTAGCTACCACACCTTAGTGGGATAAGCAGTTCTGTGTAGACACTTTTCCCTGTAACAGTCATACTTATCAAGTCCCTGTTCAACCTCAAACTAGTATGGTTCATCCTAGTTACCCTAGTGGAATTCCAATTCCAACTGCTCAGGTTATTCCAGGATATCCTAGATATCCATCTCTAGGGGTTAGTCTTAACCCTCAAGGTTATCAAACTTTACCTCAAGATCCTAGCTGGAAGTTACCATTTATTACAACGCTAGATCTACCAGATTTATCCTGGTTAACTAATGATCCTATTTATTACTGTCCTTTTTGGTCGGTGATTCATATCAAGTTACCAAGTGACATTCCTCAATTTGAAGGAAAATCAGGAGAGGATCCATCCAATCATGTGATGACATATCATCTTTGGTGTGCATCAAATTCTTTAATCGATGATTCCATATGTCTACATATTTTCCAACGAACTTTAACTATTCAATAGCTAAATGGTACATTGAGCTACCTCGTGCCTCTTTATGAAACTTTAACTCCTTGGAAACAACATTTTTAACCCATTTTCAACTACCAATCCATTATGATACTAGTACTAAAATATTGACTTCATTAAAACAATCAAATTTGACTCACATCTTTGATCATATCCATGAATGGAGATGTAGACATCTCTTAGTCAAAGTTTTCGTTCCAGATCAAATTTTAGTTTAATGGTTTACAAAGTCTCTTCTTCCCGTTATCATGGAAGATGTTTCCAAGGGAGGTGTCATCATGGAATTGAAAGTAATTAATCGTGCCTAGTATTTAGACTTGGTATATACTCAATTTGGTACTTTGTATGAAAAAATATTGAATTTACCACGCCCTATGGGTGAACCTATTATTACATCTGCTGTAGGATCATGATCTAATGTCGTTGATGGCATTACAGGTTCTGTTAGCCAACAGTCTAAAGAAAAGAAGAATTCTAAAAATACTCAGACTTTGGCCATACAAGATACACCATATCAAAGCCTTCCTCTAGAAACTATTTCCAAGATCAACATTGTAGAATATTCTACTGGAAAGACAAAATCAACAAGAAATAAGAAGAAGGGGAACAGTAAATTGAAACAAATTGCTACTCCAAAGGAGAAACCTACTAAAACTGAGCCTAATGACAAAAAACAAGAACCTCTTTATCCTTGCCTTATTTGCAATGAGGAACATTATAAGAAGGAATACCCAGATCGGGCAAAGGTTTCTAAATTCATTAAAGGTTATCCAAATCATGTTGTTTTATTGATCCATTTCCTTCTCGAGATATCAAAATGGTTTCTCATAACACATCTTAGTCTTCCACATCACAAGATATCCCGATGACATCTTCACTAGAAGTTATGGTAGCTACGAGATCCAAAGATTACTGGTCTAAGAATCCTGTCGAAAATGGAAGTGAGGCTAGTTCATCTAGTCAAACTTCCAATTCAATTCCTCCTTCTCCTTATGAACCATTATAGATCGAGAAGCCAAATCCTGATATGTTGATCTGACTACCTCCTAAAGGTGTACTTCGGAAATTAGCATTCAACCCACATGCTAGAGTTGTGCAAAATTACAACATTGTTGAAGACTTGGCTATCTCCTTCCACAATGTCATCTCTGGAAGTATTGCAAAGATTCCCGACACAATGAAATATATTATTGTTAGCTATAGGAGCTATTGATCTACAAGATTTTAACTTAATTATCTATGATCTTGAGAGTCATATTCTAAGACTTCCTCATCAACTGATAATTCAAATTCCATTTTTTATTAAATGAAGGAGCTTCTACATGCATTATATCGATTTCTTTTTGGAAAGATTTAGGTTCTCCAATCTTTAATAAATTTCCTACCACTCTAAAAGCATTTGATGGAAGAGGCTTTCATCCATATGGGATCCTGGATTATTTTCCTCTAGAGCTAGAGGGAAAAATGGTCGTAATCGAAATTGAGGTTGTGGATGTTCAACTAAATTACAACCTTTTTCTTGGTCGAAGTTGGACCTATGCTATATTAGTAGTGGTCTCATAACTATTTAGAATGATACAATTTCCCCATAAAGGAAAAATTGTCAAACTAGATCAGTTGTCTTACTACACTTCAGACCCTAAATCTGCAGGTAGCATACCTTTTGTCAGAAAAACAAATTATCGTTATTAATATATTGGTGTTTTTTCACTCAAAGACTCGTCATTGATGGGAACCTTCGTTATGCCTCCACTGAATTTTCCTTCTAATTTTGCCAAGGTAAACATGATTGCATCAAGCACTATGAAGTCTCCTGATCCATGGATAATGCCTTTAGAGTCTGAGTTATCCTCCTATGGTAGTGAGATACCTTTGATCCCTTTTGAATTGGCTTATCAGGCAGTACAATCTCTTTCTGACACAACATCTATAGATATTGATCGAGTGAATATTCAATGAATATTATTCTCCTTTTCCTTAGTTAGAACTAGTTTCATTCTTTGATCCTTTCGATCAAATGTTTCCCACTGACGAAAGTATCATGGAAGTTATGACTTCGGATGAAATTCCATGGAACGATCACCATCATCGTTCATCGTTTTTATCTAGCCCTAAAAAAATCTAGAATGATTTTTTGAATATGTTTTCACCTGAGATAGTAAATAGCCCATAATCACACATTTCAATATTTCAATCTGAATCTGAAAGGAATTTGGGGAATATATCTGCGACCATTTCCATTAACATCTTAGTTAAAACAGGGATTGTTGAAAATATTCACATATGTGCCTCATGCTCAATCGAATAAATTCGAACATATAAGGCCCTATTTCAAGAATTCTATGACAATTTTACCTAGTCCTATGAGTAAATGTCAGGAATTGATCCAAGCATTGTAATACATGAAATCAAGACTTACACAGATTCCAAGTCTATTAGACAACGATTACATCCGGTGCATCCCAGAATCGTTGCTGCAATTAAAGTCGAGGTCAAAAAAATGCTCAAAGCAAGTTTTATCTATTTGGTTCCCTTAAATTATTGGGTATCCAATATCGTACATGTTAATAAGAAACATGGAACCATTAGAGTATGTGTCGACTATAGAGACATTAATAAGGCTTGTTCAAAAGATAATTATTCTACTCCCTATATCGATTAAATCATCAATGCATGTGCCAGATTTTTTTTTCATTTATAGATGGATTATTTGATTACGATTAAATCCACATACTCCCAGTTGATTAACATAAAACCACATTCATTTTCCCATGGGAGACTTTTTCCTATAGAAAAATCCTATTTAGTTTAAAGAATTTAAGTGAAACTTTTCAACAGGCTATGTCTTATGCATTTCAAAATATCAAGCATATTGTGCAGCCATATTTGGATGAATTTCCAACTCATTCATTGAGACGGGAAGACCATACAATGCATTTGAGAGTAATTTTTATCATATGTCACTAATATAATATTCGCTTAAATCCACATAAGTGTGTTTTTTGTGTTCAATCTGGTCGATTTCTAGGATTTCTTGTTTGAAAGGAAGGCATTCATGTCAATCCATTGAAGGTTGAGGCAATCTTGAATTTACCTCCTCCTCCCAATATATGCCAACTCCAAAGTTTTCAAGGGAAAGAAAAATTTCTAAGTCGATTTATCCATAACTATGTTGAGTTGACAAAGGGTTTTACTTGACTTTTGAAAAAGGGCATCCCATTTATCTAGGATGAAGTGGCTCAAAAATCCTTTGATGCACTTAAATATGCGTTGACCCATACACCACTATTACATCCTCCTGAATATCACCAAGATTACTTTTTATACTTAACAACATTTGATGCCACCATTGGTATGGTCCTAGTTCAGGAAGATGAGTCGAACGAAGAGCATGTGATATATTAATTAAGTCATAATTGACCAAAACTGAAGAAAAATATGCACATGTGGATAAATTGGCCTTGGAAACTGTTCAAGTTGTCCAATGTTTTAGTCACTATATTTTATTGCTCAAAACTACTATAATTTCTTATTGCAACCCTATGATTTACATTCTTACTAGAAAATTGCTGGGGGAAAGTATTCCAAATGGATCATCATCCTCCAAGAATTCGATTTGGAATTCATTAAATCAAAATCTAAGAAGTCACTATTTTTTGTTGAGTTTTTGTGTGAATTTCCCCGTACTGAGAATGAAAACGTGGCAGAAGATTCTCTTCTAGATGAATCTCTCTTTAAAATCAGTACTTTAGATCCTTGGTATGAATATATCATCATTTATCTCCAAACCTAGACATTTTGGCCAAAAATAAGTCAAATTGATCGTCACCAAATCTGATTCCAATCCCAACAATACAATATTGTTGGGGACATGCTTTATTGTTGTGGTGCCGATTCTATTTTTTGACGATGTTTAACTCATGAAGAATCCAAAATGGCATGAATGATTTCCATTCTGGAGCTTGTGGTGGTCATATGTCAGGGTTTGCCACTACTCAAAAGATCCTGTGTGCAGGGTATTTTTGGCCTTCTCTATTCAAAGACTATATAACTACAGTCCAAAAATTCCATAATTGTCAAATATATGATCGGAAAATGCGTGCACATCCAACTCCTCTTCACCTAATCATTGTTGTAGGTCCTTTCGCTAAATGGGGCATTGACTTTCTTACATGTAACCCTCACTTGGTCGGGGGGGCATGGGTATATTTTCCTAGCGGCAGATTATTTTACAAAATAGGCCAAGGCGATTCCAAGGATTACAGTGCAATGACATCCATTTTCATGTTCAATCATGTAATTTATCAATTCAGAGTACCACAAGCTATCATCATAGACCATGGTATATATTTTCCAAATTATATGATGAATAATCTTACCACCAAGCTAGGCTTGCATCGTGACCGTTCTACCCCATATTACCTACATGAAAATGGCCAAGTGGAAGTTGTTAACAAAGTTTTAACTACTGTGATTCAAATTATTATCGGTAATCATAAATAAGAATGGATCTTAATTCTATATCCACCCTTGTGGGCATACAAAACTACATCAAAAACTTCAACTGGTTTTACTCCTTCAACCTTTTTTATGGCATGGAAGGAGTTCTACTGATTGAATGTGATATACCATCTTTGAAGCTGGAAATTGAGTTATTACCAGCTACTTCTGTTGAAGAGGAATTCTTTCTGTAATTAGCACATCTCGATGAGACTCGTTGTGATGCTACATTAGCTAGTGAGACCCAAAATAGATGAGTTAACGTACAATATGATCGAAATTTCAAACCTCGTTCATATGTAGAAGGTGATTTAGTCTTGTTCTATTATCAACAGCATGATAAGTTAGGTGCTGGAAAATTCGAGCCTATGTGGCATGACCCTTATATTATAAAACATACACTGGAAAAAGGGGCCTATGAACTGGTAGATTATGATGGAATTCCTTTGGGAAAGCCCAAAAATGGTCTTTACCTAAAGAAATATGATTCTTAGATTGTTTGGTGAAACATTTGTATATATACTGTACCAGTTTTTATTTGACTTGGATTTTTCGCTACTTCTCCTGCTCATCTTGTGTTACACTTGATTTGTAGATGTCGACTTTCCCTCAGACTTAGATTGGCTCACTGATGGCACTAGTCATAGTACTCAGAATTTTTCTTCCACAACTTGTGTCATCTATTTTCCCACATATGAGTTAGTTTCTATTTATGGTGTATGCCTTGATCGAACAACAAACAATATTTCATTTGGAATGCGTCAACTGATCATTAGGTTAGATTCACAAATCGTGGTATTAAATTTAAATGGTGTTTATTCAGTTAGAAGTGCTTCCATGTTAAGGATGTTTTTTTGGTTTTCTCTCTTGGAACAAGAATTTGATTATATTATCAACATATTCCGATAAATTTAAACATATTAATAGATGTGTTAGCTAATTATGTGTTAAATTGGAACTTGTAAAACATTTGTAAAGAAGTCAATGTAATATTCATTTAATTATTGTACAAGATAATTAAAAATAGAAGTAGTAGGTTTTTCATTAGATAAAAGTCTGTAAATAAGTGTGGCTTTTACAAAAAGTGGCATCCAATAACATGAGGCCCCACAACCTTTATTTTCCGAACATGGCGATACATCGTCAAAAATAAAAAAATGTAGCCCTTAGGCTAGTCACTACGCATGATGGTGATCTTGGTAGTATACAATAGCACACACTACTTGTCATAGAAAATGACAAATAGGACCAGGAACTCCTATAGTATGCCTCTGGTAACAGAGAGCAAAATCATTTATGGAGGCATATGGAATGTCTAGATTCAACCTCTCAAGGTTGTGCTCTATCTCTGTTAGTGTCTCTATTGCATCTGGGTTCTGTACTTTGAAGGAAATTGGCTTCTCATCATGTCGTTCATATCTACTTAATCCAATTGGTCTCGCTGGAGCCACATTTGTATGATTATTTCGGATAATTAGTTGGATGCCAAAAATAACAAAAAAATGAAAATATTAAAATCAACCAAAATGTGAAGTCTTACCTATAGAACCCCACTATATCCCAAGAGGCAATGGCGTGTATGGATCTCCTATGTATTCCATCCCTACATAGATAAAGTCCTCAATCATGATGATTTGGCTTTCCAACCACTCAAAGAAGTCAGTAGTAAACCTGATAGTTGGTCCTTCGCCACCTCCATGGCATGACATAAGTGCACCCCACTTCAGCATGCAAGGGTCACGAGGCCTTCCTCTCTCTATAGATACCTATGGAGCCAAAAGAGGAATCCACTATAGAGCAAACGAAATCACGAAGGCACCATACCCAAAGTTTTTGAGTTTTCCCATTCTGACCCTGGTTAGTTGCCCTTTCAAGTTGGCAACTATAGCCTCGCACTAGTTAAATATGGTACCATTGTAGAAATCCACATAAGTCTGCATCTAAGCCTTAGTGAGCACATGTAATTATGCACTATGATACAATCGTGCAACAATAAACCTGATGGATTGAAAAGGAATCTCACATATGGTCTTGATATTAATTCGACCATCTGTAAGAGAAGCCCCAATAGTGCAATGTTGGATCAAATAAGTAGCATTGGTCTCGCCACCATGCCTATGGAAAAGAAAGATGATTTCCTTGCTATGATGTGGAATTCCACTCAAGAAATATATGTCATCTACATCGATGACTAGTCTGTGGTCCTCAACTATAAAACACTCTTCTTGAGCATTCACTTTCCTACCATCCATTCAAGTAAGTTTGGTTGGGCCCTCATGCTTGGAATGGTGAAAAACTTGTATAATCCACATTGTTTCAAGATTTGTATGGTCGCTGAGTCATTGAGAGAAAGTATATCTTGTTCCTCATTCTCATGCTTTCTCCATTGCATGTTTATGGGTCAAAAGCCTGTAATTAAATATTAAAAATCATTAGAAACAAGCATGGAGAGATTTAGCAAAAATTGGTGCCTTTTTCATTTGTTTCTGTTTTCCCTCGACACTGTCCACATTTGACTTCAATGAACAGTGTGCATGTGCGCAATTTCTTTCCTTTAAACTACACTCATTGCATTAAAAATTATATCGACATGCATAGGCTCGATGAAGGGCACCTGAACACATCGAGGGGTTTTTTTTTTATGCAAAACCCTCCCCAAAAATCCAAAATACATGGTGAAAAGCTAAAAAAAAATTGACATGAAAATTAAGAGCTTGGATAGACCATTTACTTGGTGAAATAAACTCATGATTTCATCCAACGGTTTTCCCATAACCAAATTCAGAAGTTTATGATAAAAAATGGCTTTTATCTCTCTCAAAATGGTAAAAATGAAAATGGTGAAAACTTTTCTTTTTGGGCTTTTTATAATTTTTTAGGGCTAATTAAAAATTATTTTACACCTATTTAACTTTTTTAAGTCCAATTTTATGAATGTTTTCGTTTTATTGTTGAACAAAGATAATTATTTTGAGTTTAAGTTTGTAGGTTACGAGACAATTATACTGAGTAATATTGATACTGAGTAATATTGATCACTTTTTCAAACTCATTAAAACTTGTGAAAAAGTGAAATCGTGGAGTTCTCTTTATGCCCTTTTTAGGCTCCTTAAAAACGAAAAGATTGTCGAGTACTTGATTGTTCTAACTTGTAAAAGTAAATGAACAATTGTCCTTTCAGTATAAGTTTACCCATTTTATAGACTGAACCAAACTATTTACGAAAAAGGTATACATTGACTAATCATGGTCAATAGAGTTCTCTCTTGCATTATTTTATCATTTTTAGGGCTTGAAGGACAAAATGTACAAAAAAGAACACTGTAGAGTTTACTTACGTTTTTCTTATGACTCCCTAAAACTGAAAAATACTGAGCTTTACTTTCTCCGGGCTCGTTAAAATTTTACAGTAAAATAACTGAATGAGTTTTATTTTCATTTCTTTTCATTGAACTCATTAAACATGAAAATGACATTGAGTTACCCCTTTACTAGACTCGTAAAACTTAAATAGTATAGGACTCATTAAGCATGATGAGAGCAAGCCACTACTTCTTAGGGTTCATTAAAAATAGTTTGGAAGACTCGTCTGAAGGATGAGATTACAAAAAAATAGAGATGTACTTGCCAGTAATGGTGGGGGGAAAGTGAGAAAGAATCTTTGTTTTTCATTTATAAAAGGAAGTATGTCGATTTTTAACATGACACTTTGTCACTTTTCGTGTCTGGGTTGGGAAAACCCATTTGTTACTCAGTTGACCATACCTCATTTGAAAGTATTTAGTTGGTTTGGGTTTTTGTTTTTGATTCAAATGTTGTCAAGTCATTATGTTGTGTCTCTGATATGTTCAAGATAAGTTCAACCTCAGTCAAAATTACTTTTCTAGCCTTCACCTTCAATTACATCAATCATCCTCGAGTCAGTCCCGAGTTACTCCAAACTGCTATTCTCATAACTTGAATTGAGTTTCGTGTTGTAGGCCTTCCCATGATGGGTCGCTTCCTATCGACGTAAGCTCATTATCTAGGAAGATGATCTAGAAACCTTCATTACCTTGAGGCTTGCATGCGTTAATGGTAGGGTTCTCACCTTTGACAATAGGTTCTCATCATTGGCCTTCGATCAAATGATTCTATGAGTGTTTGACATCAAGTCATCTATTCACACTTCATAGATTGTACTAGAAGTACCATGAGATCCATTTTCATTATTGGTGGTTTCTGTCATGCTTTTTAATGGTTCATATTAATGACCGGTAATCAAGTGATTTCTACATGTTTGACTACAAGACATTCACTCACATGGCTAGATTTGTACTATGGATCGAGAGATAGAGATCAAGACCATGGATTTAGTTTCATCCATCCATGCTGCATGGAGTTATTAAATATACATGATTTAAAACATAGATCCACTGATGGTTGCATCCATACTATGTTGTCTTTTGACATGGATCTTCAGATGTATTTCCATAGAGTGCTTTGAGATATTTATTTTATGAGTATGGGAATGCCTATCTCAGTGATGATATTATATATTGCATTGTAACATTTGTCTGATTGTTTCAGGTCTCTGATTGTAATCTCTAACCCAAACCTTCACATGATAAAGCACTTTAGTCATCAAAATATTTCTTCTGACTTTGGGCTTTAGGGGGAAACTGTTACACGTAATTTTTTCTCATTAGGCAAGTGAACATCGGTTTAGATATCTTGTTATCCACACATGTGTTCCATAGCATTACCCTATAGATTTTGAAACAAAATCATCCCAAAGAAGGTATAATTTCTAGATCTTATGGTAAAAAAACCTCGATTTTGGCTATTTTCACAGTTTCCTAGTCCTTTTCTACACATACATAGGGAAGACCATTATTATCCATGCATAAGTACGCATTGTCTTCCAATATGACCCGCGCACATGACTTGAAGTACGTAAAAATAAAAATTGAAGTCTAAAAGAATTTTTGGTAGCATCTATCCTTACCAACATGCTTCAAATGTGTTAGCACCCTGTAATTTGAAGGCTATAGGACAAATCACAAGAATGTAACATCAAACCAACTTCGGGATGGAAATCTAGCCCTTCCAATCCCAGAGAGGGCTCTCTCTATAGAATTTATCTTTGTTGCTTGAAAATCTTAGACTAGTTATGATTGTACTTGGGTTTTGGGTTTTGATTTGGGTTTTGGAAGACTGATTGTACTTAATTTAATTAGCATCTATTGGGGAATGGAGTCAAAAGGTAAACTGGATGGTTGCATCAATTTTTCACAGAGTAAACTTAGGGAAAGATAAGAATATTTACTGGATCTTTCAGAATAATAAGTGGATGATGGCAGAAAAATGAAAACCTTTAGCATAACTAAAGAGCAATTAAGAATTCTTCAGTGTGGCATTCAGTCAATCGGGTAGAACTAAAGAGCAGTCAAGAATTCTTTAGTGTGGCCTTCAGTAGAAAATATACAGATTGATAAAGCAGCCATAATAAGGTACTCAAAAGTAAATCCTATTCATCATATTTCTGTTTTGCGATTGGAATTTAGATGATTACAGTGAAGAGATGACAATGAAACACTTTAACATAAGAAAAACATCACCAACATTTAAGCCACAAGAATCCTATGAATGGTCTGCTTAGTATTGATGCTCCAGTGCTTTAAAAAAAAACTTACAATGCTCCAACAGAACACTAATATTTCTGATCTCAAACAATCAACCTTTAATACTTCAAAAGCAGAATTATTTATACAAAATTTACAAACTGTTTACAATAAATGTTGTGTCTAATAGATAAGACATTTTTAGACTATTGATGAACTAAAAAGCTCTAATTGCAGAATATTAATAGTTATGGTGGAATGTGTTGTGCAAATGTTGTTGCTATGGAAGTGGGAGCAAGTAGGATGTGGACCCAAATTTGTGGATGTGGTGGCAGATGAACTCGCAGCTGCAGATGTATCTCTCTTTCTCTTAGTAATTCACTCAATTGCTTGTTGATCCTCTGACTACGGCGCTGCTTTATCATCCATTAGTGTCACAAAATATTTTGGAAAATATATAGTAATATATATATTTGAATAATATTTCCAAAATATTTAAATGAAATTTATAATTAAATTTCTACAAAACCATGTGTAGTTTTGTTTCTATTACTCCTTCTTCTCTAAATACATTTTATCTCTATGTAAATTCCTTTTACCCTTGTAGAATACCGGGATGGTTTTTCAAAACCATGTGTTGATTTGTATGGTTGGAAGAGTATTCTCACTTTACTCTTTTACTTTCACCTGCAACATGAATTTAATGCTATCTTTGCTCTCCTGTACATTAATTTCATGTGAAATTTTCCCTTTTATTTTCTCTAATAAATTCATAACATCCATGAATTTTATTTCATGTGTCAATGTCAAACAATTTTACCTTTGAATCTCATTCCACAACCTTAGTCTCATATTTCCTCTAGCTATATAATTTTACCTCAAGTATGGTTTCACTCATAGCTCTAAAATATTACTGCATTCTCATATCTTTGTATTTCACTTGAAATTAATCCACCTTGTATTCTCGTAACATTTATAATATTCAAAACCAAAACAGTTAATGGTTTTCGCATGGAGGGCAAGTGTTATGGTGGTATTATTTTGGAGGATGCGGGGCTACCACATAGAAAAAAGGGCAGGGAAAACAACTTATCTCGCATACATTTTGAGTGTGAAGTGGAGAGTGAGATACAAAATTTGAACAGTTCATTTATTTCTACGAATCTCGAGGCAAATAAAAATGAAGGGGGTTTAATTCTTAGTGTGGGGTGGGCCATTGGTTGACTTTCTAGGGGGAAGAGGTAGTATAGGCTTGCGGGGAGAAATTAATATAAAGTCCAAAACTTTATATTAATAGGTTTTTTTTAAGTAAGGGGTAAAAAGAGGGATTATATATGTATCTATATTTACTTTGTGGGATTTATCCCACATTCACAAGGGAACATTCTTCATGATGGTTTATATAAGCCCATATTTACATTGTGTTTTGAAAAAATGAGCCCAAGGCTACCCACTTGTGCTTGGTGTTAGGTGTGTTAGGCTTAGGTATTTTGAATGCAGGTCGCATGTATATGGAGCAAGAGCTAAGCTTTCAGGCTTATTTTTTATGCAAATTTCAATAAAATCCAAGGCTTTAAAACCAAAATCTCTACAATATATAACCTTTTTGTCACACAAACCTATTCTTGATGTTTTAAAAGCAGGTATTCAACTTATGTTAGGGTAATATTCAGATGAATTAACAAGGAAAGTGGGTGATAAAGAAGGAATTTGAGTAAATGATGATGCAAAATGGAGAGGAATCAGGGCGAGTCAGCAAGCCAAAAGATTCATCATTAGAGCAACAAATAATATTTGAATCATTAGATTTCCTATAATTATAGGACCCTAACAGAATGATTTCCAATTTAGTGTTGATCCCTCCCATCATGAAGTAACTCCCCTTCCGTTGTGGTACCTATATCCCACTAATGTGTATCTCATCCCTTGGAGAATGGATCCATAACTTCTCATCCTTGGCCTATAAAGCCATTACAGGCCTGGGGTTTGAAAATAGGATTGTTGGAAGTAGGTTTATGTTGTTGAGATTAGGTTGGAAGGCTTGCCTTGCAAGAGAGAGGGTTGGAGATTGCATAAAGGGCTTGCTACATCAAGGCTATATGTTTGTAGGGATTTTCTCTAGTTTTATGAATATAAGAAATTTTTATTTCTTAGTTAATTCTCTATTGATTTGATTTGTAGGATTCCTTGATCACTTGCATGAGTTTTGGTTGCATAATTAATCAGTTTCCATTGTATAATTGGTTAATTAGTTCATTATCTCTTTGATTATATCTTGTATGCTTTGATCTCTTGTTTTATCTTTGTCTTTTCAGATCTCTTTCAGAACATTGCGGAGAAGCTGTTGGGAGTGACCAGAGGAAATTTGGAGCATAAAAGAATGTGTGATCAAAAGATTTTATGGACTTCAATCATTTTGCTAAACCAGTAAGATTCCTCGTTCATTTTATTACTTTCAAATGATTAGAACTTAGAGAAAGGTGGAAATTACTATGTGTTTGTTACTAGGGTTGTTATAAGCCTAGGGAGATTTCTCTTGTCCGCAAGAGGGATTTTTCCTCATAACAGAAAGTGATATATCAGATGTACTAATAGAAGCTAGAGAATATTCAGATTTAGGAGCACCTTGTTTTTATTGAACATGAATAAAATAGACAGTAACGAAGAATTATCAGGTTCTAGTTTGTTTTCTACTTGTGATTGATTTCCATTGTTCATGTAATTATGATGATAGTGAAGAGGGCAATGAATAAACTGAAATTTCTCTTATGGGTAAAAGAGAAATTAATAATTTTGTGGAAAAATTAGACTCAAACTAATGACCCTAGAGGCAAAAATTAAAATCCTTACAAATGAAAATATAGAGCAACAAAAGTTACTTAAACAGTTTGATGTAAAGGAGAGAGCCTAGAAAGAATATATAGTCACATTAAAAACAAAGCTGAAAGAAGGAAGGAAAATTGAAGAAGGAATGAAGAAGCAATATCAAGAAAAAGAAGATCAATGTCAAAGTCTAGAGGATGAACTCAGAAAGAAAATATCTCAGCTATAGGAGGCAACGAAAATAGATGGAGTTATTAAATAGCTTAGAGAAAGAACTAATTATTGTGCATGACTAGAAGTAGAAAACATCTCTTTCAAATATGATCTTGAAAAGTCAAATAAGTGAAATGAAGAGCTACTTCAAGTATTTGATGAACAAGAGAATGAGTTGAAGGAAGAAATTATGATATTAAGGGATGGAAGAAGGATGAAAGGTTAAAGAAGGGACGAGGAAACAATATCAGGAAAAGGAAGAATAATACAAAAGGCTGGAGGTTAAGGAAAACATTCTAAAAGGAAAATTAGAAGAAAATGTTAAAAAATTCAAATTTCAATATAGTACTAAGATTTTGGATAACATTCTTAATAGTAAAAGGTCTCCCTCCATTAAATCTAGTTTTGGTTTTCACTAAATTGTAAAAGGAGAATCTAGTTCACAAGTTCATGCAAGGAACTGGAAGGAAAAAGAGAAAATAATTCAACCAGATCAACATCCAAAGAAAATTAATTTTGAAAGGAAATAATTTCCTCAAAATAATAGAAATATTAATCAATTCTCTTCTCTGATCAATGATGTTGAATTTTTTACATGTCATAACTATGTACACATTGCATCATATTGAAGAAATATATTTAAATCTCAAGCAAATATCCACTTCACCAAATTATCATCAGCTCACAGTTACTCAGGTTTCTTTAAGGGATATCGCTTTGCTTGCAACATATTTGGTCACAAACACATTGATTGCAATAGGAGGAATATGAAAAATGAATGTTATAATTCCTCTGCTCTCTTTTCTGGTCATATAAGATGTTATATTGGTAACAAGTTTGGGCATGTAGCAAAATAATGCAGGAACAAGTCAATGGACCTCCACAGACAACATGGTAAGCAATCAGATAAGAATATTGATACCAAAAGACCTGAGAAGGATGGATCCACCAACACTTCTCATAGTAAGTGGAAAGAAGAAGAACATATAAGGTGTGGCCTTTCTCTTTGTTCATTTGGATATGAAGATGAATTGTACATAGATAGTGGATTATCCCATCACATGACTGAAGATAAGGACAATTTTGTGTCTCTCAAGGAAAAAAAAGATGGTAAGGTGATTCTTGGAAATAGTGATCCAAAAAAAGTTATGGGAAAAGGTAGAATCAAACATGAGAAGTATGAAAAAACATTTGATGCATTATTAGTTCAAGGGCTAAAGGAGAATAATCTAAGTGTAGGTCAAATAGTTGACAAAGGATGTATAATTGTATTCACATCAACTAAATGCAAAGTTATAGATGAAGACACTAGAAAGGTTATAGCAAGAGGATATAAAAATCCAAACAAGTTATATGTGCTAATAGAGAAGAATTTAGGCAGTGATTGTAGAAGTAAATATGAGGTACATAATCTCATGAAGAGCAGGTGATGATTATCAGGTCCATAGGATCAGTAAGAAATGATCTCAGGGGGAGTTATGCATATGCATAACTTGATGATGATTCCCTATGTTGTTTTGATATTTTGGTAATGTTTATATTATTGACATAGTATTTGATGAAGTTAAAGTGAACAAGAACATGCATGTCATGTTCAGGGGGAGTTGTAGTTATGAAAAATCAGCAGTTTACTTTCTATGCATGGATCACATGAAGGGCAGTTGCGTGTATACACTATTTTTGGTCTAGACAATCACGTATGTTTCTTAGTGATGAATAAAGAGTGCCACAGATTCAGGGGGAGCCTCTCATATGTTTTTATGAGTTGGTTAGTGGAATTCTGGCACTGAAAATGGTTTACTACATACAATTAATAATTTCCATATGAGGCTTAGGAATGATGTTGTTTCATGATGATTTTATGAGTAGTTGAAAAATACTATATTGTTGCTATTGAAAAAAATTCTTGACACATTTTTTTATTGATGAGATGGATATAATATCAAATTTGATGATGAAGAGTTGGCATAGGTTCAATGGGAGAAGCTATTATAGCCTTATAGTCCTTTGTTTTCATTATGGTTTCATAATCATGTCTTGTTGCATATTTTTGTTGATGTATGTATTTTTCTACTGTTACTAGTGGAGATTTATATGTTCTTGTTATATCACTAGTTATGAATAAAGTTTTGAATGATGAATATCTATTGACATTCTTGATGAGGAGGATGAGTTTGCTATGGTCAGTATTGATGATTGGTTATTGGTTGTTGAAGTTACTTGGTACTGCTGAGAAGCATTTCATATTTGGTCACAGGCTGATAATTCTGAAAATATTGATGCTACATTGCCTTATCTTACATAGCTTATTAATAATTAGGATGTTCATATTGATTCTATGTTGTTGCGATCATATGTTCATGTTACAGGTTCCTATATGGCGTGTGGTGGCTACTGATGACTATCATGATCTTTCTACCTCATTGTTGAGGTCATTGTCTGGTTATAAGTGTCATATCTATCTCTTGATGTAAAGGTCATGATAAAGAGCCATGTTTTAGTCATTGTAAAATTCAATCATGTATGGGCTATTGGGATCAAGTTATATCATGTATGTAATCCCATTTTGGGACATTGATGTAAACTCTTGGTCAAAAATGTAAACCTAATATGTTGAGTATATGACGTAATAATGAGGCATTGGTGATAGGAAAGGTAATTTTTTGTTGAGTCATAAAGTCTTGTACTTTATTGAATATCTTCAGAAGGTTCTGTTAGCCCTGCTATGTAGCGTTGACTTTCCATTGTCAGAAAAGAGCTTGGTCAGTTTGGTGGTGTCTTCAAAGGGGCCCCACATGGGTCATTTTCCCTTCTCCTCCTACCCCACTTAGTCTCCACCACCTTCGTTTCCCTAATGGCCTCCTAAACCCGACAAAGTAACCCCCTTCGGCTTTAGCCCTGAGTCTAAAACCCAAAGCCCACCATAAAACCCTACCATACACCCTCATGCATTCATCAACCCCTCATTGCTTCCCCTCCGTTGATCATTCCCCTGCCGATCCAACGGCTCTCGTCGCACCCGATAAAGGTGACCCAATCTACCACTCTCCGCCATGAGGTCATCTTCGCTAAGATCTAATGGCCTTCGCTTTCATCACGTCGGCAATGTGATCGAGCGATAGCGCACGATGAGAGCGGTTTTTCTCTCTCATTCGTTGCTACGTGTCGATCGTTGAATGGAATCGCTCGACCTCAGGCATTTACCGCTTAAGGTTCGAAAGCGGTGCGATGAATACCATTACCACCTGACCAATCCGCCCCGCCTGTTAAACGTCTGTGCAGCTGCGTAGCCCGATGACTGTCCGATCTATCCGTTGGAGATCTAATGGCCCCAACTCACCCCGCACTCACCTCAGCCAATAGCCTCCGCTGAGCCATCTCTGTCATTCATTTCCCTGATCCAACAACCATTATTCTCGCTCACCCAAATCGTCCACCTGCCCATGCGTTCTACGTCCTCTGACCATTCTATTTCCCGAAGAAGGAGATGACTAGCTCTACCATCATCAATCGCAGTCAGACCCCCAACAACCATATTTAATAGAAAGCATGGCCAAGGAAGAAAAGGACATAGCACGACTTTGTAACTGAATTTATCAGTCATGGACTCCACCAGTACGAGCACTCCAACCGCCTAAAGGACAGCACAGTGCCTAAACAGATCGAATTCACCCATTGAAGCAAGCAAACATGTTCAGAGACTCCATCAGGTGGTTAAATGTGGTTGGTGGTCAATTATGTCCTCTCCATACCTAAATGGCCAAGTGCCCTTGTAATGTAAATTTATAAATATCCAGAAGCAAGATGTAATCAGTGTTGGCATTTGATGTAAGGTTCAACTTCTGGAGACTGTAGACATTTTTTCACTTGCAGTGTCTCATCTTCATTTTTAGCTAATACAAACTTCTTTTGCTATTAACTACTCACTGTCCATTTTCCTCTGTTCTAAGCTTGTGCCTGATATGATGTGTTCTGGATCTCTTAATGTTTAGCACTAGATAATTGTCATCTTATCTCTGTGTTAGAATCTCAAATGCATCACTGAATAGGTTGCTCAAGTTTCTTTCTATTTAATGTAGGAGATCTGTCATCCTGTCTTTGCATTAATAGAATAGATTTACAAGTTTCTCTACTAGTTGCAGCCAACCATCACATGGTCTTGTGCATTTGTTGGTGTGGTTAGTATTCTCCATATTCACCTAATATCTAAAACTGTTAGCATTGGTGGTCTAAAGCCTTGTATTCTGAGGGTGTTCATGCATGTCTAGAGTGAAACAAAGTAGAAGTGGTTATCTGACTTGAACCAAACCATCATTCCTTCCATTAAACTTGCAACAATAGTTGAATTTATATGTTACCAGGCATCTCCGAGCTATAACCTAGGAGAGTTTCTTGGAATCCTAATAGGTTCAACATATGCTTAGGGGTAGTATGGTCAGTATGAAATTTTTATATTCAGTATATCAGACCTACAATGATCCTCTCTACAAAGGGGAAGATTAGCCTTCATTAATAATTGGCCATCCCTTTTCCCCTAATGTCAAAGTGGAAGAGAAGCTTGGTGTTTGGAGAAGAATGCTTAGAGAAGCTTGGTAATAAGTTTTGGTGTTTGTAGGTGTTTGCAGGTGGTAACCAAACACCAAAGTGGTTGCCATAGGGTCCAAAGGGGGAGATTCTTGGAATTATGGTTAATGTGTTGTCCTTTATTTCAAGCTATTTGATAAATATATCAATAAGATGATTACACAGACTGGTAGAGATGTTACAGGTGATATGGAAAAAGTATTTTCAGTTCAAAGATAGATGGATGGTAAAGGTAAAGTTTGAGAAAGCATACATGGATCCTGAGAAGCAAGGTCACGTACATATGTAGGTAGTGTGAGAAAAGCCACATACATAATTTGCACCATGGTAATTTGAATACCAATGATCTTTACCATGGTAATGGCCCATAGTAATGAAGTGACAATGATTATTTGATCCCGTCATAGAATAAAAATGACATTACCAAAGGATTTGCCTAAGGTATTGGCTAAGGATAAATATATATAAGGATATGGATATCAAGGTTTAGTGTGTAAGTGATGAGTTTCTTATGAATGATTTGATCTGAAATAGGTGTGCACCAGGGAGCAAAGAGAAGACTTGGGTATGAAAAAGTTTTTTGACATATATGCTTGATTGACTTACTTGTTGCAAATGTCAAAGTAACTAATAATGATGAATTTGTGATTATTGTGATGTCGTTCGAAATAAATTATTCAGAAGTCTATAGTTTTGACAATGAAGGTTGTGAAGAATGAAGTTGTGTTTTGCAGTTAAATGTTTTAGATATGTAAACAGGTTTGTCTCTAGATAGTTGCATACATATGCAAGTCTGGTTTCGTATAGTCATGTTTACATTCTGCGATGTTAATATTTGTACGTGGGTGTTATGCATGGTAGTCGCATACATACACTCGTATACTTCATGGATGTCACATATATATTATAGAGTTTTGTAGTATTGCTTGCTGATGACATTTGATGAGTTCTATTTTGTTTGCTATTATCTGTGAATGATGCCTCTATCTTAATGATCTATTTTTGAAAGTGTTGATTGGGTTGAATGAGCCTTGATACATTGATCAGTGATGATGATGCATTATGATTGGGTTTTTCAATATTCTTTAGAGGAAGCATGTATATATGTAGGTGTTCTTCAGAATAGTAGCATATACATTTTGATGTATGTCTAATGAGGGTTGATAGGAACCACATTATGCTTCTGTGGTAATGAATAATGTATGGTTTGATATTTGGTATGATCTAATGTTTTATGTTTGTTATTGATTGGTTTGATCTTTGTGCAATGGTTGATTGAGATTCAGTGACTACTTTTATGGTAATACAATGATTACGTTGGTTTAGTGTTTGGTTTCATAATTGTTACTTGGTATTGGGATTAATGATGGAAGTGGGTCCAATATAAAAATGTGATGAAAGGTGGCCTACAATATTTTATGTTTTGAGTCAGGTGGATCCAATATGAAAAATTATGAAACATTGTCCACATGACGTGCTAAGAGTTGGAGCCTTGAGTAAGGGAGTCAGAGCTTGCTTCTAGTGGTAGCTAGTAAATTTGTTTAGGGGGTAGGTTCTCCCTTTCGGTAGTAGTCGATAACTAGATTAGGGGGTTGGGGATCCCTTCCGGTGGGTGCTAGAGAACAAGAGAAGGTTGTAGTCTTCTGCAGGAGGGTTCCTGCATATTGGTAAGAGTCTTCACCAGTACAAGATTGTAAGAAGTTTTCTTAATAATAAAAGAAGAAGACAAAGATGGCGACAATAGTGGTTTTCTCCCACATTAGGTTTCCACCTAAAAGACTGGTGTTCGTGTTTGTTGATATGTTTCTTGTGTTATGATGATTTATATGCTCTTTACTACTCATTCTACTTAATGAATGAATAATGAAGTAATGATTCATTAGTTAAGGATTAACAATTGATGAAATATATGAAAAGTTAGTTAACTGGATATACAATATTTGCTTTCATTGAAGTTGCGTACATACATTGGTTGTACGAATGACAATAGCATATAGAAATCAGAATATGAAATTAAAATTTTAAAGAGAATTAAAATACTAATTCAACCCCCCCTTCTCAGTATTTTTCCCAACACATTTTAATCACTCCACTGAACCAATTCTTTTCCAGGAGCACACTTGCTCTTTATTTTTTCAAAATAATCCCTCTCAAGAGCATACTAGCTCTTCCAATATTTTTTAATCATCTCCAATCTCCATAGAACATTCACACTATGATACCACTTTGATGTATGAAAAATATGACTTTTCTTGTAAGCTCCACTTCTATGCTATAAATAATTTTACAAAATTTTGAATCTCTATGGGTTCTACCCAAATTCAAGCTTTAACTAGCTGGAATTCCAAATGGAATTCTACACAACTCTGTTATTTAATTGTATTTGAAAAACACACACATTTAGAGACTCAATTTTATATTAATTATGTATTTAACACACAAGCTATAATTATTCATTCACACATACACACGGACCATTCATGAACAGAATAAATCTATGAAAACTCAATTTCATTAATTAAAATTTGTACATACACAAATATTCAAAAACTCTCTTCGTCTGTTAGACCGATTCTACATTCATTTGGCCATTCTCTCTTTTTCTTACACTTACTCTATTCTTTTACTATCCACAGGCTTGCAATAGATAGAATTTAAAAGCATCATAGATTTTTCTAGATCCTAAAATCACTCCATAAATCATATAATTTTAAGTTCTAAAATCACTCAATATATCCATAGAAGCCCTCATTCTTTTCAATGTAGATTTACTTTTTCCTTATGGACAAATTCCCACCTATCCATAGCTTTTCTAAAACTATAACTCATTTAATTCTAAAAATCATAAAATATCTTAACTCAGAAAATCCAATTTTTTTACATAGAAGAATATAAATTGCTCTAAAAAATAAAGACCCCTTTTTGAAGCTTTTTTCACATTAAAGGCAATGACTTGGAAGCTCTAATGCTATTGAATCATTTATTCAAGGAAAAGAATGGGTGTCCACTAGATGATGAATAATAGAGGACATGAAAATTGAAGATTATCCAAAAGAGGCCTTGGAAGACTCAAGATGATAAAGTTCCTTGCTTACAATGATTTCACTAGGCTAGATAAATTGATCAACTCATGGATGACCAAATAAAGGTATGACAACATTATCTCATAGGGTTATGGTTTTAGGAACTATGATAAAGTGTATAAAATCCTGTAGATTCATAAGAGCATGCAATATACTAAAGCACAAGACAAGAATCTACTTCTACTTTCAACCAGCAGAAGCCAATAGATCGATGAAAATAATATGAACAAGAAGAATATAAATCAATGGAACATAACACAAGATGTATATGGGAAAATACACTGCTCAAAACCCCACTATCTGTATTTCATATATTAGAAATATGAGTGAAGATATAAAATGTTTTCTCACTACAAAAATTCTGCACAAGTATGCTCAACTCTCTTAGCTTAAAAGCTAGCTCTTGGCCAACAATTAACCAATTCTGCAGCTCTCCAAGACCCTAATCTCTTATGTAATTCCTTGGTCAAAGAATTTGGATAAATACAATATTCTCTTCTCAACCTTGAGCTTAACCTACACAAGTATTTCCTATGCTCTGCCTGATGACTTCCTTGGGCCAATACTTAGCCAAATTTCTAAGCCTCAAAGATTATAATTCTTTGCACAATTTCTAAGAGAATTAGCCCATATTTAAAGGGAAATTCCTCATCCATAACTGTGAAATCCAAAATTAGGTCCTTCTATAATTTCATGCATGATATTTACAACTCATTAAATCATACAATTGATAGTACACTATCCCTGCACTCTAGTATCAACTGGGTCTTTCTTTGAACTGACATGCATGAGTTTCTAATGAGGGAATCTTCAGTTAAATTGAGTAACACTTGTGGATGCACCAGTGCACCAACTGACTGTTAATCCTCTATTATTTCCACAAACATCTAGAACTAATTTAACTGACCATAACTCAGTAAAATGAGTTATCTAATTACAACTCATAATTAAACTCATCTTGGACCCTTAAAACATATGGATCACACTTATATGACCTCAGATAGACTTCTAACTCGAAATTCCTATGTTAACTAAGTCAAATTAACTTAGTTAAATATTAGAAGTTTCTATGAGAAAATAATTACAATTTTAATTCACAATTTAATTCAAGGACAATTAAGTTGGAATTTCTAAATTTTATTTTTAACATTTCTTGTTACTATTTTCAACACTCCCTCTCATCAAGAAAGGAGTTCAAGTTGATCCCAGTCCTGAACCTTTGGAATGTTCTGCATGCAACACTTCTCTCTAGTGTTGTTGCTACAACAACTCCAGAAACAAAAAAACATCCAACTTGAATTAGTATGATGCATTTGTCATCAAAGTCTCTAACTCCTATTGCCTCTGTTGACTGAAAACTCTGCGCTTCTATTGACTCTGTCTTTCTACACTGTTGTCAACTCTTCTCTACACTCTTCACTGTCTAACTTCTCTAGCCTCTATCACTTTGATCTATGACTGTATCAATCACCATTTATTCCTCCTGCTACTATGTACTTTGGGCTCCCATAGCAAGGTATGATCTATGAGATAAAACCTCTTATTAGACCCTGCCTAATTTCAACCCTCTTGGGACTAGCACTTCACATCGCCACACCTCACACCTAGAGGTATGGCTGCATGAGCTCCCTCTGCCCACTTGGCTTGAAATTCCCCCCTACTTGAGGTCTCTTCATGAGTGGATTCCTCCACTCGGTCCCCTCTCAGCTTCTCTAGATGTGGATGCTCCACAACTTCTTGAAGTTGCTTCTGAGATTGCTTCTTTTGGGGCTGCATGTTGAGAGGTAATTTACTCTCCCTCTCAACCACCAAGTCTATAACCTTTTCCTTTCTCCTCAAGGCTTTTCATGCATCTTGTACCTCAAGTGCATATAGGTTCTTGGCTAGCACACCAATCTATTTCATCTATCCCGTCGTCACGAAATTTTCTAGAGAAAGAACTGATATTAAATCAACAATATCTCTCTCATCCGAACTCCGAATCGACTGATTTTATTTTTTGAATTTAGTTATTTTTTCACTAGGAATCCATATATGATATTTGTTTATGAAAAATTTTCACAAAAATTTTCAGATATACTCTGCAAAATCACGACCTAAAAAAATCTAGCTCTGATACCATGTAGAAAATCCTATAGATTCACAAGCTCATGTAATGTACTAAAGCATAGGATGAGAATCTACTTCTACTTTCAACTAACGGAAGCTAATATATCGATGAAAACAATATGAACAAGAATAAGATAAATCAATAACACATAACACAAGATGTATCTTGGGAAAGAAACTGCTCAAAACCCCACTATTTGTATTTCATATATCAGAAATATGAGTGAAGATACAAAACTTGTTCTCACTAGAACAATTCCACACAAGTATGCTCAACTCTCTCAGCTCACAAGCTAGCTCTTGGCCAACACTTAGCCAATTATGTAGCTCCCAAAGCCCCTAATCTCTTACGTAATTCCTTGGTCAAATAATTTTGTTGAATACATTATGCTCTACTCAACCTTGAGCTTAACGTACACAAGTATTTCCTATCCTTCGCCTGATGACTCCCTTTGACCAATACTTAGTCAAATTTCTAAGCCTTCAAGATTCTAATTCTTTGCACAATTCCTAAGAGAATTAGCCCATATTTAAAGGAAAATTCCTCATCCATAACTCCGCAATCCAAAATGAGGTACTTCTCTGATTGCATGCATGATATTTACA
Source organism: Pinus tabuliformis (assembly GCA_031772625.1). Classification (NCBI taxonomy): domain Eukaryota; kingdom Viridiplantae; phylum Streptophyta; class Pinopsida; order Pinales; family Pinaceae; genus Pinus; species Pinus tabuliformis. Next base: position 777,862,872 of record CM062820.1, on the reverse strand, counting down.
ACTCAGTAATCATACAACTGATAGTACACTATCCCTGCACTCTAGTCTCAACTGGGTATTTCTCTGAACTAACATGCATGAGTTTCTATTGATGGAATCTTCAGTTAACTAGAGTAACACTTGTGGATGCACTAGTGCACCAACTAACTGCTAATCCTCTATTAGTTCTACAAAAACATTTAGAACTAATTTAATTGACCATAACTTAGTAAATTGAGTTATCTAATTACAACTCATAAATAAACTCATCTTGGACCCCTAAAACTTAGGGATCACACTTGCATGACTTCAGATAGACTTCCAACTTGAAATTCCTAAGTTAACTAAGTCAACTTAACCTAGTTAACTATTACAAGTTGCCATGGGAAAACAATTACAATTTTAATTCACAATCTAATTCAAGGACAAATTAAATTGGAATTTCTGGATTCTATTTTAAACATTTCTTGTTGCTATTTAAAAAAAAAAAGGGTAGTTTCATCCTATTGATATGGTATTTTTATGAATAAGTATAGACATGAGGTCTCTTCTCATAAATAAACTACCACCATTCTAGCCATTTTTTACTACTATATACATAACTTGTAATGATTTACACCATTTGATTCAATAAGAGAATTTAGTTTTAAATTTAATACTCTAATTTATATATTGTATGTAGTATTATCTCTTTCATTTCATTCTCAACCTAATTTGGATCAATATATTTTCATTGGTTTATCGTGTAGTTAAATAAAAGTTTGTGCATGAATCATGGCCATGGAAATTGGATAATATTCCAATTCAACTTTTTGGGCCCCCCACCTTTTCACTAGGTCAGACTCTAATGTTAGGCTTATTATTATGTGCCTTTTTTGGTTCATATATTTATCATTTCAATAAATCCATATCATATCTATGCATTCCAATAGTGAAATGCAACTACATATAGAATGCTATTTGTAATAGAGTAAGCAAATGTTTTTTTTTTTCGTAAGAAAATTGTAATAAATAAGAAAAAGGGATAATTGAGCAATCGACAGAATTAGGAAAAATTAGGTAAACTTCATCAAATTGGGATAATTTGGGCAAGTAGAGATAATTGAATTAATTGGGGTAAATTTAGGCAATTATGAAAAATGGAGAAAGTGTGAAAATTCAAAATTTGGGGATAAATGAAAAATTATAGATAATTAAGGAAATTAGGGTTAATGGAAGAAATTGTGAAATTAAAAAATTGGTTACTTTTGGAAAGTGGCTCTAACTAGAAAATTTGGGTCAATATGGGCTAATTAGTCAAATTCAGCTAATTAAGCAAATTTGTTAAACTAAGCTAATTGGGGAAAAGTAAGGTAAACTAGAAACTAGTGAAATTAAGGCTAATTGGCCAATTTATAATTATGGTCAATTGGGATGATTGAGGCATTTAGTGGATTAAGGCTATTTTAGCTAATTGTTCTAGTTAGGGAAACTGTGGAAATTGGGAATAGTGGGGATAATTAGGAAAAAATGGGCTAGTTAGGACAATTGGGCATTTAGGGAAATTGGGATAGGAGGGATTATTTAGACAAATTAGGTTGATAAGGACTAATTGGGAATTTGATAAAATTATAAAATTTGGGTTGATTGTAGCACTAATTGGGGCAATTTGTGTGATTAGCATAAATTGGGATAAATTGGGCTAATTGGGGCTAAGTAGATACTAGGATAAATAGTTTTTATGAAGGTACTATGTTGTGGTTTGGGACACCATGCATGGCTAATGAGTGTTAAAGGTAATTAGTATGGCCTCAAGCTATGTCTTTTGTTCCTAGAAAATGTCTTAGGAATTGAGAGCCATTGTTAATGTTGAAAATATGGAAATGGACATCATGTCCCATTTTATGGAGAAGGATACTCTATATAGGTGTTATAGTTTTTTCTCCTTGAATATGTACGGAAAGGAAACACTTAAGACTGTGGATGAAAAACAGTTTCAACAATATAAATGGCTGCTAAATAGATCTACAGCAAATGATAGAAACAAAACCTACCAAAGTCCTGATCTATGCCACAATCATAGTTAAACAACAAAATGAAACAATAATAATAACTCCAATAATCCAATGGAAGCCAGATATACAAAGAATAGATTTTAATATAACACCTGTGAAGGAAACAAATAAATGTTATCAGTCCCCCTCTATGGGATGTGTTCTTGGCTATCCTCAAACGTCTTCAAATTGTGTAGAGTCTCTCTCCTATATAATGTGCAACAATGAAAATAATCAAAAGTGAATAATGAATGGAAAACCCTTCTATTTGTAACAAAATATTGAGTTATCCTCAAATAATTAGAAATAATAAAATAGTATTAACCCAATTCTAGGAATAACCACTTGGAATATTTTATTATATTTTGTTAGGAGAGAAAAAGTATTTAAAATTTTATTAGAAATAATAAATAAATAAATGATTTATTTATCATCTGAAGGAATATGGTTAAGGAATAATAAACAAACAATGATTTATTTAATTATTCCTGAGAGATTTAGTCAAACTTGACAGGGAATAATAATTAATTAGTGATTAAATAATTATTCCTAGAGAAAAGTAAGATAATTAATAATTTATTGGTTTATCTTCCATAACTGGGTCAAATATGACAAGGAGTATTAATTAATCAATGGTTTAATTAATTGTTCCTAGAAGAAAAATAAATAAATAGTGATTTATTTAATTATTCTTCATGGGTTTCATTTATAAATTACTTAACAAATGTGGTTTATTAAGTAATTTCTCACAGTGAAAGCGATTTTACTATGGTAAAATTGGCCCTACATGGTGTACTTCAATCCATCTAGTAAATTAGGCTAGATGATCAATTTTTTGGTGTTAACAGTATGTCTTGCATGATGAGCTTAGTCCTTTTCTAAGATCCATGTCAACCTTAAGTAATTTCTTTTTACTTAAGACCCTATATTTTATCCAAACCATGGAATAAGCCCCAGGAACCATATATGGTGTGCCAATACTTGAAATGAAAACTATATGGAACTCACATGTTATAGAATAAAGTTAATACACATGTACTACAAGCCCCATATGCAAATGTTATGGTCTAAGACTCTTTCTTTTGACTATGCATCATGGCTCTAGCCATTAGAATAGTCCTTTGTGTGAAAAAAATTGAAATGAATATTGTTGCCGCACAAACTTGCACTTCTTGAGATAAAGTACTAAAGCTCAAGTGTGACTTTGGTATAACTTAGAGGGGACCCTTGTCACCTCACAAAACTTATCTTACATTGTAGGTTATCTCTTCTCTAGCCCAAGGGGGCCTTCCCTAGGGCAGGGTTGCTATTGCGTCGGCTCGTCGTACAGTAGCAGGTTACTCAAATCGAGGTATATAGTTGGATCGCTTGACAAATAAGGGACTGCTGTGATATGATGCGAGGCTGGGAGGATAGGAAAACTGCTGTGCACACAGAGTCTCATGCGGTCAATGTCAACTTTTCTGTCATGATTGGTAATAATAGATTTACATGTGTTTTAATGATTCAAGAAATAATATACATACTCTTATGTGATTTATTACAAAGGTATAAGAGACAGAAGGGTGTTAATAATTACCTATTGGTGTATAAGTAATGTGACTTCAATACCATTGACAGAGCTCTGCTGCCGACAAGTGTCCATAACCTTGGCAGAGTTGTTTGTCTCACCCGTGGAACCATGATCCTTTGTGTATGCTTAGGAAATTTTGTGCGATGCCAAAATGTAGGCCATTATGCTAGCTTGGTGACCAGTTAGCCATAATGTCATTCACGAGGAAGGAGTGAAAGGTGGGCAAGCCAGCTCATGATGAGACCTCCTGTTCCAAAGGCTCTCTATTTGATGTACCTTTTGGACCATATCCCTGGTGTGGTGGCCATAGTGGGAATGCCACTTCACTTTCTTCCCCATGATCATGGTAGGCTGGCTCTTGATGAGACCCCCTATCTTGCATTTGACAACTTATATAAATAAGTCATTAAAACATATTTTTCATTTTTTTTCTTTTTCTCTTTCATAAAGTACTTTCCCATTTATACACAAAGGGTGGTTCAACACTCCTTAAGAGTAGGAATGGTGGAAGAAGTATTAACATCTCAATAGGAATATATAAACCCTTTGCTCTTATTCCTGAATAATAATCAAAGAAGATTGTGAAAATTTAAAAGGAACCAACACAATGAAGATAACCAATCAAATCAGAATTAGTGGAATAATGACATCAAAAGTAATAAGTAAGTGTATCCTTCCCTCTATCCTCTTACCAATTCAGAGAAATTTCTTGTAAAAATAGCGATTTTATAATTTACTGATTTCAGTATGTGGTCATTTTGTATCCATTGCATAAGTGCATAACTGTATTCCAAAAGACTTGAAATAGCAGGAATAGTAGGCATCCTTAAATTAGAGCAGCAAGGGGAGCACACATAAGTAAAGGGAATACGAGGGTGTTGTTATTTCAAAAATGAAGAGCAAAAGAATACAAGTGGTGTTCCTTTTGAACAAGGAACAACAAAAAAAAAAGTAAAATAAAATGAAAAAAATGCAAGTGTCGTTCCTTTGGAAAAGGAACAACAAGAACCGAAAGTGTTGTTCCTTTGGAAAAGGAATAGAAAAAATAAAAAATGTTGTTCCTTTGGAAAAGGAACAACAGGACACACCAATGCCATTCCTTTGGAAAAAGAACAACAAAAAAATCAGAAATGTTGTTCCTTTGGAAAAAGGAACAACAGAAAACACAAATGCAGTTCCTTTGGAAAAGGAACAACAAAAATAAAAAATGTTGTTCCTTTGGAAAAGGAACAACAAAAAAACAAAATGTCGTTCCTTTGGAAAAGGAATATCAAAAAATAAAAAATGTTGTTCCTTTGGAAAAGGAACAGTAAACAATCAAAATGCCATTCCTTTGGAAAAGGAACAACAAAAATAAAAAATGTTGTTCCTTTGGAAAAGGAAAAAAAAATAATCAAATTACTGTTTCTTTGGAAAAGGAACAACAAAAATAAAAAAATCTTGTTCCTTTGGAAAAGGAACGGCAAACAATAAAAAATGTTGTTCCTTTGGAAAAGGAACAACAAACAATCAAAATGTCATTCATTTGGAAAAGGAACAACAAAAAGGAAAGGTGTCGTTCCTTTGGAAAAGGAACAACAAAAAACGCGGGATAAAAAGAACATCAAAATTAAGGCAAAATGAATAGCTGATCCAAAAGGTGTTTTCCCTTTAGAAAAGGAACAACAAAACAAAAATGTTGTCCCTTTGGAAAAAGGAACAGCAAAAAATAATAGAATTGCTGCTGCTTCGAAAAGTAACAACAAAGTGCTAATACAAAAATATGTACAAAAAATGATTTAACAAAGAAATTATGTACAAAGTGTAAAAAGAGATGAATTACTTAATGAATCACAGGTGAGGAGGACTTCTCTCCCTCCCCCAAAATTTCCATATCAGAGTCTTCGCGTAGTTGCTAGCAAAAGGAATCCCGAGTAAGTGGTTTGCGATAAAGTCGAACTCGGTGGCCATTTGCCTTAAAGGCATATCCAGAACCATCAATAATGATTAGAGTAAGAGTACCATTATCATGTACCTTCTGGATTTCGTATGGCCCTAGCCACCGAGTTTGAAGTTTCTCGGGAAAGTCCTGAAACCTGGAATCGTACAAGAGTGCCCAGTCTCCTTCGCGAAAGACTTTGTTTTTAATGAGAGCATCATGCCATTTAGCTCGCTGCTATTGGATTAGTGCGGTGTTTTGAAGTGCAGAGAGCCTAATTTCATCCAACTCATTGATCTGCTGTAATCGATTAATCTGTGCCTCAGTTAGATCTAAGCCAATTTCTTGTGCTATTCGTAATGTTTGGATTTCGAATTCTATGGGAAAAATGGGTTGCTTTCCAAACACTAATTGATAAGGTGAGTAGCCGGTGGTGCTTCTCCATGTTGTTCTGTAAGCCCACAAGGCTTCTGGTAGTCTTACAGCCCAATCACGTCGATGTGACACAATGGTTTTTGTTAGGATTTCTTCTATTATTTTATTGTTTCTTTCTACCTAACCATTTGCTTGTGGGTGGTATGGAGTAGTGATTTTATGCTCGATATGATAGTTTTTTAGTGTTGCAGCTATTTTGTTACCAGCAAACTATGGTCCACCGTCTGTAATATTATCTCTTGGAAAGCCATAATGCACAAATATATGGAACATGAACTGTATAATGGAATCCTCTATAGCTCTTAGCAATGCCTCTGCTTCAAATCATTTGGTGACATATTCTGTTGCCACCAAAATATATGTTTTCTGGTTCAAGGATGGGTTAATTGGTCCAACGAAATCGAGGGCCCATCGCTCGAATGGCTCAATGACTAGCTGTGGGTTCAGGGGCATTTCATCGAACTGACCAGGGCGTCCTGCTCTCTGGCAACTATCACAGGCTTGGATGACTTTCTTTGCATCTTTGAAAATTGTGGGCCAATAATATCCTATTTGCAGCACTTTATGTCCAGTTCTGTGATCGGAAAATGTCCGCTGCATGGTCCATCATGAAAAGCTTTTAAAATATCAAAGATTTCATCCTCACGGATACATCTCCTGATGTGCATATCTGCCCCTGTGTGGAACAGGTAGCCCCCAATCCAAGAAAATCGAGCACTCCACTGAACAATCTGTTTCAACTTATTGGGGGTTAGATGTTTTGGTAGTTTACCTACTGCTAGGTAATTGGCAACATCAGCATACCAGGGCGTTTTAATGGCAACAACAAACAAATTCTCATTTGGAAATTAATCTTCAACTGTTGTTGCGTCGATTGGATTTAGCATTCGCGAGAGAAAATCAGCTACAAGATTTTCTTTTCCAGGTCGATCCTTGATTGTAATATAAAATTCCTGCAATAAAATCAACCATCGAGTTATTATGCCATTTGTGATAGGCTTGTTTGCTAAATATTTTATGGCTGAATGATCTGTATACAAGATAACAGGATATCCAGTAATGTAATGCCTGAACTTATTGACAACATGTATTACAACTAGAAATTATTTTTCAGTAACAGTATAATTCAATTCAGTAGGGGATAATTTTTTGCTAATATAATAAATTGCATATGGTTTCTTATCCTCTTCCTGCCCAAGGACTGCTCCAATGGTTGTATCTGAGGCATCTGATGATATTTGAAATGGCAACTCCCAATTTGGTCCTCGAAGGACTGGGGCTGTGGACACAAGTTTCTTCAGATCCTGGAAAGCACGTTCACATTTTTCTGTCCAAGGAAAATCAACATTCCCTGTTAGCGCATACAGAGGTGCAGCAATATGCGAAAAATAGTTTATAAACCTCCTATAATAACCAGAAAATCCAAGAAAACTACGTACCTCCGTTTGAGTGGTAGGAGTGAGAATTAGCAAAATTATTTGGATTTTGGTTGGGTCTACCTGAATGCCAGCTGCTGAGATATAGTGTCCTAGAACAAGTCCTTCAGTCATCATCATATAACATTTTTCATGACTTAAACAAATCTTGGTAGCAATGCAGCGTTGTAGGACTTTTTCCAGTGTATGTAGTGTTGGGTCAAAATCATCTCCGTACGATGGAAATTCATCCATATATACTTCAATTCATTCATTTATTTAGTATGAAAAAATGCTGAGGATAGCCCTTTGGAATGTGGTAGGAGCATTACATAAGCCAAAAGGTAGAACTCTATAGGCAAATGTTCCCCAAGGACAAGTAAAAGTGCTTTTGTCTTGGTCTTCAGGGGAAATCTGGATCTGATTGTATCCACTGAAGCCATCTAGGAAGGAAAAGAATTTCCTTCCTACCAAAGTGTCTAATACTTGATCAATGAATGGAAGAGGTAAGTGGTATTTTGTGTTACTTTATTTAGCTCTCTGTAGTCCACACAAATTCTCCACTTCCCATTCTTTTTTGGTACCACCACAAGTGGAGAGACCCATTTACTATCGGAGATACGGTAGATGAAATTGACATCTAAAATTTTTTGAAGTTTAGCTTTTACCACATCTTTTAGATGAGGATTAAGTCTCCTTTGAGGCTGGCGAACAGGTCTAGCATCTTTTTCTATGTAAATGTGGTGTGTACATAATCGGGGATCAATTCCTTTCATATCAGGGTAGTCCCATGCAAATGCTTCTTTATATTTCTTCAATAATTGGATGAGCTTCCTTTCTTGTTCAGAGGTGAGGTTGGCATTAATGTTTAAGGTCTTTCCCGGTTCAATCTCCACAATTTTACTATTTTCAACAAAGGTATTAGGTATTGTTTGATCATGTATATCTTTAAGAGGATCTTCTTCTAATTCGTTATCGAATGCTGCTTCTATCATGTGACATTGTGTGTGGGATTTGAGTTTAGTTTGACTAATAAAATTATTAATGGCATCATCTTCTATTTGGTCTTTAAAATCAAGTTCCTCTTGTATAGTTAATGGAGATCTAATGTTGTCAGTAAGGTATGATATAGGGTGCTTATTAGTTTTCATTATTGTGACACTTGGCTACGTTGGAGGATATAAGGCTAAGTTCTTGATATTTTCTCCTCTGGTTATGGTCATATTTCCTTGTCGGCAACCAATATAAGCATCGGTAGTTGCAAGCCAAGGTCTACCTAAAATCAATGGATGTCCATCAAGTCGGTTTTTGGGATTTCTTATCAGAAAATCGGTCGGATACTCCCAGGAGTCAACAGATACCATAATATCATGTAGTGTGCCTTCTAGCCTAACCACAGATCGGTCAGCCAGTTCTAGTAAAGTAGAGGTAGGTTCTACACATGTAATGCCCAGCTTTTGGCACGTAGTAGTAGTTAAGATATTGATTGTAGCTCCTAGATCAACTAAGGCATTGGAGAAGGTTTGACCATAAATTTGTACGGTTACTATTAGATTTCTTGGATCTTCATATTTAATGGGTGTTTCTTTCCCTGATAATAAGTCAGATAGAGTGCCAACTACTTGGACTCTTGGATTGTTTGTTATATTCCTCCTTGGTTTATTTACACAGAATTCTTTGATAGTCTTTTCATATATCGGGATATCTTGAATGGCTTGGAGGAATGGAATTTTTATGTACAAGTTTTTTAATTCTCCCAGAATGTCAAAATCAAGATATTGTGTAGGTCAAGGTATGATTAATCGTTCTAGGAATGGGGGAGAGGATGTGGTTGCTTGATGATGAATTTGTTGTCTATTCACATCCTCTTCTTGTGACGGTTGTTCTCTCAGTAACTGATTTTCAACATGAGCTGTCTTATCTCCCTCGGTTTCAATAATACACCTAGATCTTAGCTGAAGATCATTACACTCCCTTAGATCGGCTCCTATTTCTGGTGTTTCTACTATTTGGACAGATTTGACTGGTATGTTATTTGGATTAGGGTTGGGCTGGGCTGGGATTTGCGGTCTCAGGTTAGACTGGGAGTTTTGTTGTAAGGCTAGCAGTGTAGGTTGAGGGAGCGGAATGGTTCCTACTGGTTGATGCATCGGTCTTTGCCAGTTTGTCTACCAGGCTTGATTTTGTGAAGTAGGAGGGGTCCATTGTGCTGGATATGCATTATTTTGCCAATATGGTGGGGCATAGGGAAAATTCAGCCAATTGGATTGGCTTACTTGATTCGGCCACGAGGTTGATGAAGGAAATGACTGCTGTGACCAATTCAGGAAGGGGGGTTGATTTTTCCACATATTATATTGTTGAGCATGATACTGTGGAGGCTGAAAAGAAGAAGTTGGGTCTGAGAACATACCAGATTGTCACGGCTGCCATTGACGATGCCGATTGAGCAGATACACTGACTCTGGCTCTTCTTATGCTTCCTTGTATACTGGTTTTAATCTGGGAAGTGAGGGACAACTTTCCATAAGGTGGTCTTTTGTGCAAATGGCACAAATTTGGACTGCATCTAATGGACACTCCTTATGGTTGTGTTTCTTCCTGCATTGGGGACAGAAGATCGCCAAATTTTGTTCTATCTCCACTTGCTTTTGTTTGGCCTGCATAATATCAAGTTGTGTTGTTAGTGTCCCTAGTATATTAGTTTTAAAATTTTCCAATAAATTTCCAATTTCTGCATGTGCTACTCCTTCTTCCGGAATTCTATTATCTCTTACAAACTGATCATGTTCTTCCGATTTTAGTCTTGTGCTGCCTCTCGAGCTCTTGATACATAAATCAATAATGTCAGCAAAATTTTCCTGATAAATATCTCCTTTTCCCATAATGTTTAATGTTTCAATCCATTGTTCCTTAATTCCCCTCATTAATGTTGTTTTTAACACATTATCAAGTAAAGGTAGTGATGCATAAGGAGATCTTTGAAGATTATAATAAAACATTCCACATACTCCTCTAATGTTTCATTTGGTCTAGCTACCATCTGGAATATTTCGTCTTTTAGTTCTCTAGACTTGAAATAGTCCTGATATTTTTTTAGAAAAGATTCTTTCATTTGATCCCAATTATTTATAACACTGCCACCTAGTCCCATGAACCATCTTAAAGCATCCCCTTTTAATGTAGAGGGAAATAATTTCAGTTTCTGGGGGTCGGTGGTATAGTCATATCCCCTACACAGCACATTGAACTCAAATAGGAATGCATCTGGATCCTCTGATGTAAGACCGTGGAATATGGGGATATGCTGAAGAGGAATTGCTTTCATAGGTGCATTTGCTGCAGTATCCATGAAGGGGTATTGCAATGTAGAGGTTTGGGTGTTTGGCTAGTTTTGGGCCATTTGGTCAAATATATGCCAATAACCTTCTGGGATATCTAGGAGGGTATTCCTAGGTTGAGAGGGAATGGCTTTAACAGCAATGGTTTTAATAGTGCTTCCCTTATCTGGAATAATGAGAGTGCCTAATGTTTGAGGAGATTGAGTTTCTTCAACTTTGTTATAAATGATTTTTGCAGCACTTCCCTTGTCTGGGCTGCTTAATGGTTTAATTGCCCCAAGAGGAGACCTTGGTTCCTCAGTTTCTCCTGTCTCTCCTCTTCCTTCACAAAGATTGCTAAAATTCCCTTCTTGCAATAGTTCTGGGCTAGAATTTTCAATTTCTTGAAAATCTTGCTCTTCGGTTTGACTATGCACCTCAGCAAAGGTTACAGATGGTGATCCTGTGGCCTGAAGGGAACTAGTAGGCTGTCTAACTTTTCTGGGTCCTACTGAAAGCTGAGATTCTGCTTTCTTGAAGATTTCATCTATAAAGGTTGATCGGCCAAGGGTCACTGGCCCCTTAGCTTTTTCGGGCTTGGGTAGAGGTTTGGAATTCTTTTCTGGCTTTTTCTGCTTAGTCACGCACACAAATCAACTGCTAGATTCTACCCAAACAAAACAACAACAAATCTGCAGGAAAGCAGGAAAGGGAGCAGGGCTTTTACATGCTCCACACGTAGGTTCTTACCTTCTGTTTTTAAAACCCAATTCTTCCATAGTAGGCTCTTACACTACTTTGAAAAAGAGACAAATGGCTACACTCTGTCCCCGGCAACGGTGCCAAAATGTCGAGTCGTAAAAAGGGTCTCTTTCAATTCTAATTACCTCAAATAAAATTTGTCAATCCAGGAACATTTTTTTATTTCAAAGAGTGTCTCATTTTGAGGCTATCATTTTCCAGAGTAATGCTAGTAGTATAGTGCTCAGAAATACAAGAGTAAACGGATGCTTTTTTACAACAAACTACTTTTAAAGACTAAACCATGCATTTAGGAAACTAAGCAATTTATCAGTCAAGGGTTCAGTAACAGTAACTCATCCCTTTGTAAACTGATGGAACCAAAGGAAATCAGGGAACAAATCATCAATCTGGGAACCAGACAGTAAATGTCAATGCCCACTACAGTCTCTGATCGTTCTACACATTGAAGAAATCATAACGAAAATAACAGGAAATGGAACAACAAATAAGGAATGGAACAATAACTGAGTTTAATAAGCGGCAACACCTAAGTCTACAAGAATAAACGCAACAATTGTGTCCTACAGAAATCGAACGGCAATCCCCTACCTTTAAGGATGAATTGAACAACACACGGAAATAGAACAACACTGATTAATGATGGAATATGAAACAACACTTGAAAGCTAAATACAAATGCGCAACAACTTAACACACGGCTCACCTTAATAGTAATCTGATCTTGGTAATCCAATTATCAGTCTTAGTTATGAGGAATACGACTGTATTTTGTAATGGAATAGTAACGTCAATAGATTCAACAATCACGAGGAAATATGATCTCTAACATGAATTCAGTAATACCAATTAATAAGTGTTACAACACGGATACTCTATAGTTGAACAACAACAATATTATGTAGAAACCAGTTATATCAGCACTTAAAGAAATAGCAATGCGTTGCAAAGTCAATATGATATTACTGTCTCAGAACGTGGGATTAATTAATAGATCAAACATAACAGAGCTGTGATGTAAAATAATAGAACATACCAGATTACCGAATAACCCTGATAAGCAAAACCACACAGAACCCAAAAATAATAATACAAGAGCAAGTGTTCCACCAGGGTCGGGCCCTTAGCCTCCAGGGGCACACCGGTTGAGGTTATTCCAGGATCAAAGATGAAATAGTAACCAAGTTTTTATTAATGCATTTAAACAGAATTACAACAGATCACTTCTCAACGAGAGTCGATGATCAAAGTCTTAAATTCAAGAAAAGTTACATAGAAACATCACAGACCATCCCCCAGGCTAACGGTGCTACCCCTTTTTATAATGGCAGAGGCAGAGATGTCTAGGTGCAAAAATAGCTAAAGCAGCGATCCCTCGGGATCAAAGGATCCTGAGGGATTCGCCAAACTATTGACTCTCAGTTATCTCTTTACTTTCTTGCGTCGAGCCGCTATCTCCATTTCCTTTCTCTGGCTGATATGTTTTAATTTGGTTCGCCTTGTTTGCATGTGGTTCCCTTCCAAAGGGACAGTGATTAAATTGGCCCTATCTTTTGCTTTGGAATGACAGTCTTTCGTTTTTCCCTTTTCCTGCATAAGAAATGACAGTTGTTAATGTTTTCGTTTTGCACATTAATCTTACAGATTTTGTCATAATTTCTTATTATCTACCTAGTTCATGATGCAAAGGGTTTGTAAGTTTGAATGAAAAGATGTCAAAATAATCACCAAAAACATACCTTCTTTATTACTCCACATCTTCCATGTCTCATGCCTCAAGAAAGTGGTTGGGAACAATTGCATGATTCAAACCAGTCTATTGGAATTGGATGAAAAAGGTTCAATCTGGCTCCAACCTGAACAGGTTCTTGACATGTGAGAATGGCACCTAAGCAACTGCACGATCAAGGAAGTCCTCGTCAAGTGGAAAGACACCTCTCTAGAAGATGCGACTTGGGAACCAACCACTATTCTTCAGTAGTTTCCATAGCTTCAGCCTCGAGGACAAGGTTGTTTTTATGGGGGAGGTCATGTTAGGGTCCAACCCTAACCCCCTTATTTATGAATAGCGTCGAGTCATAGTTATAGTTAGTTAAAGAGTCAATAAAGCCCATGTTAATAATTGTAAGTGGTTGACTCACATTTAAAGAAGGGACCACAATTAGTTGCAAATGGGCCATGGTATTAATAAGAACCATGTTACTGACCCATGGTATTGCATGTATGAATCCTATATAAAGGATAGAGACTCCCCATTGAGGAGTGTCGTGTCTTATTTTTTAATCAAGCCCTGCTCTATTGGAGGTTTCCCCCTCAAAGAGGCAAGTGAACAATGCTTTCCTTTCTGAATAATAAAATACATGTTGTTCTTTCTCATTTGTTCTGTGTTCTGGGTTGTATTTCCTCGCATATTTGGTGTTCTGGCATCTTCTTGCAGGTCAAGAGCATAACACGACCTCTACAGGCGCGTTGGTTTCTCGTGCCTTTTTCTGGCTTCCTGAGGTGGATGTCTTAGTGAAGATTTTCTTGGCCTCCATAAATTTTTCCTTCGTGCACTCTAGATCAAAACCAACCTCCTTTTCTAGGGCCTTACGGACCCATCTGTCCTCTTCAAGATGTTTTCCCCTATCATCGCTAGTCATTATTGCGCTGCTTAGCACTATATTTACATTCTGATCTTCTTCTCAGGGTTCAGCTCTCTTCATTTGTAAGTTCTACGTAGGTTTCTCAGGTTGTGCCTTTTTCTCCTGCATCTTAGCTATTAGCACTGGGCATTCCTCTATAGTGTGGTCAAACTAGCTGCAATATTGACATGACAGGCGTGTCTGATTCTGACACTCCCACGCGTACTGCCTTGGTGTTCCATAGTTGTTAAAAATAACTTGACCCTGACCTCTACCAGTCCCTCCTCCTCCTTGGCCTTGTCCTCATCCTTGACATCATTCGCGCACTCCATCAGTGCCCTGAACTGGAGGCTAAGCTTCTGCTTGCATTTAGGAGGTAGGTTTTCTTTCCATCATCAGCTCAGAGCTACGATAGTGGTGCTCATCATGGACCATAGATTTACAGAAGTCACAAAACAACTGTTGTGGTGTCTGAATGGACTTTTGAAGAAAATGACAATTATATGTTGCTTGTTTTCCCGCAACTTGGAAAATAACACATGATAGTGCAACCCCCATACTCAGTCTTGCTAGAGCTTCTGGCCTTAGGGGAATTGGTCCCCCTCCTATGATATAGTTCGCAAATATGCGACAATGGTATTTATCATGCCCCTGGATCTTACATTTCAGTCACCAGACTATCGTGCGCATCTCTGGCTTAGCCTCCTTATCTTTCTTCAATCTCTGCAATTCTAAGAATAGGCTCTGTAATTGAGAATGGATTTGTTGTACCCCCAAGGTCGCATCCTGCATAGGCCTTGCATGCAACCTCATCAGGATTTTAAGGGCTTCTACCTAAGTTCCTATCTTCTGTTGTGACAAAGCAATCCCCAGGTGGGGTAGATGTGAAGCTATAAACCACTCGTGGTGCTGACAATTTGTGAGCTTCATATTAGCTTCTTCAATCACACATTTCAGCCTTTTATCTAACTCTCGTGGCATCTCATCAACCCTTATCCTGATCTCCTTAAATCCAACTACTGATTGTGAGTCAAACTTAGGCTTACTAAACTCTCTATTTAAAGCAGCCATAATCTCTCCTAGCATTGTCACCAGATGATCAGAGCAATACTTAATATACCAAGTCAGTGTGTGATCCTGCAAAGTAGTAGCCAACTATGCCTTCTTTATATTTTCATTAGTAATATTATGCACTATCCACACAAAATTTGGAACAAACAAAAATTGATCTGTATCTTCACTCCTTATGCCCTTGAAATTAGCAACTTCATTGTGTTCAACATGTTGAACGACGATGGCAGTGGTGGAGGTGTGGGCGAAGGTGTATGCAGTGGAGGTGGAGGTGGAAGTGGAGTGGATGGATGATGTGTCTGTGGAAAACCTTGTCTTATCAGCTGAAAAACACTTCGTGGTGAGGCATGTACTGCTCCCTCGTCATCGCTCGAAGGAGGTCCAATCAATGGGCTATATTCAAGACCTGATCTTTCCTAATCCTTGAAGAATTTTCCGCTTCACATAGCTCCGAAAATAAAGGCAATGGCATAACCCGTTTTCCACATAACAACATCTTAATCCAAGTGTTCAAAGATATTAAATAATTACATCATGGTCCATTGAAAAATCTTCACTCTGCCTCGCTATAGCTAGTTGAGGTATCAACTGCGAATTTTGTAACAAATCCTCCTATAATTCGATCAAGCCAGTGATCAACAGCCCACATGATCTTACCTTTAGAGGCTTCCAATCATCGCACTAGCTCTGGAGTCCACACTATTTGACTGTCAAGCTTCCACTTTCCATGTTCATCTTCCAATTTAGCTAACCAATCGTATAATGCAATTGGGAAGGTGTAGAATAAAATTTCATGTATTTTCATATACAAAT
The DNA here is from genome assembly GCA_031772625.1 of Pinus tabuliformis. Classification (NCBI taxonomy): domain Eukaryota; kingdom Viridiplantae; phylum Streptophyta; class Pinopsida; order Pinales; family Pinaceae; genus Pinus; species Pinus tabuliformis. The sequence goes on along the minus strand of CM062820.1, from coordinate 777,846,929 downwards.
ATCTATCCAACCACTGCTCCTTTGACATGTGCAGATTTTTGTTCTCCTATGCTACGAATTTGTGAATATTTTTGTCCAACCACTTTTCAATTTCATTCTTGGTCAGAGTCCACTAATGTGACATCACACATCTCCTTCAAGCAGATCCTGGTCCCAACAACAGAACCATTTGTTGACTTACGGGGTCTTGACCCAGGTTCAGAGTTAGTGGTGCCAACCAACAAAACCCTACACTACTGGCCCTTTCAGCAACAACCTGCATAACGTAGGCTAGAGTCTCACCCAAGGTAGTATGGAGGGATGTTGGAACCAAGTTTACACATCTAAATATCAGTGTGATGTCTTTTAGCACCCTCGATCTGCTTTCGCGCAGACCTGTAAGCCCCTAGGGCTCGACACTACAATTCCATCCCAACAACCTTTAGACATTTGCGAAGGTCCATGATTGGTCTTTGTGGACCTTTAACATTATGTTCATTAATTTACGCGCACCTGAAAACAACCCTAGATCAGAGCTTGCACAAATCTACTCATGTATTTAATAAACATAGCAAAATTTATCATAGTCTTCATGAAAGTACTTGACATGCATTGTGTATAGTTGTTAAGGCTTATTAATTGAATCACATATCATTAGATCAATCTTCCATAAACATATTATTTATCAACAACATAAATCATAAACAAAATTAAACAATAATACACAAGATTTCTTTAGAAGCAACTTTTTTATTGATATCTAGTTCCAAATACAAACTCAAAACTTCTTTGTGCACTCAGCTGCAGGGGTCGTTGTACTCAGTTGCAGACTTTAACTAGGCCTCTGCGCACTCAGCTACAGAGCCTTTCTCTCCTATCTGACCCACTTCTCTGTGCTAATACTTTCTAGACTTCATTCCTTATCCATCATGACATTAGGTATCTCTGCCTTAGACTCTCTAAGACACACCTACTTATAGCTTTTTACATACAATCCCATGGTTTGCAGACCATGGGTGGATCTCAAACCAACTCATCTTTTACATAAAAAAAAGGGATAAACCCCTTTGACTCCTAACCATCTACATGCTCCCCATCCACAAATCGTGGAGACTTTACATCATTTACAACAATTACATCAAAACTTGGGTTTTTACCCCCAAAACTGACCCAGGGGACCCATCCCAACAAGCAAGAATCCATCCTCAACTCGATCCTTTTTATCAAGTACCCTCCTTCCTAGTGGTTTATCAACCATACATCAAGCACCTTGGGTGGTTTATCAACCCTTTAGGAAAGCACCCTGGTTGGTTTATCATCCCTTCTAGGCAAGCACTCATCACCCACCTCAAATATTTCCTTGAGCCTCTTCAAGCTTGGACACACATAATCCACAACTTCACAATACAAATAATCCCATTCCCTCAGCCTCATCCTGCCACACTAACGCTAAACCAACATTCCAAATTTATTTTCTCAATGCCAAAATCAAATTTCTTCTATCAAGGACCAACTAGAGACCCACCTCTCTCATGTTTCTCAAGTCCCTTTTTACCCTTTTCTTTAGGAAACATTCTTATCTAGATCTTTCTTACTGGATATATATTTAATTAAGTAGTGGTGCTAGCTAACAACACTCATAATCATATTCCTCTTTCGTCTTAGATCATGGATTTTTTGTTCCACTCTTCAGGCCATTTTTTATATAGAGTAAAATCACATTACAAATATCAGGGGGGTATACTAGGGGTGTTACAAACCCCACTTAAGGGGAACACCGCCCCCGTGTTCTTATCAACAATATAATAAAAATAAAGTTGAGATTTATAAACAACCCTTACATCCACTTATTCAAGAAATAAAATATGATACATCACCCTTATTTTCTCAACCATCTCTGAGGTGGATTCATCGGGTCTAAAATGCTTCTATTGAACCTTGACCTACTCTATTTCTCAATTTCGAAGTGTGATTTGTCTTTGATCCAGGATGCATAGTGGTTCTAGTTGGAACTCTCCATCAGTTTCCACTTGTATCATAGACCAATCAACAACATGATTAACATCATGAACATACTTCTTAAGAAAGGAAACATGAAAAACATTATGTCCTTTCATTGTGGCTGGTAGGGCCAAACTGTAAGCTACCACTCTTTCCAAGATCTGAAATGGTTCACAATATTTGGGTGCCACTTTGGTTCATGGGCCAACTTTCAATGGGATTTTCCTTGGCTTAATGTGGAGATAAACATGCTCTCCCACTTGGAACTCTTTATGCATTATTTGTGTTCACATAACGCTTTCATCTATCCTAGGATACCTTCAACTTTTGTTTGATTTTCACAACCTACTGCTATATTTCTTTTAGTATATCTCACCCAAGTGATATTATATCCAATGGATTATCCCAACTGATATGAGTGTTTCATTTATTGCCATATAGTGCTTCAAATGGGCTCATTCCCAATTAATTTGATAACCAGTGTTATATCTAAATGCCACTAGTGGTAGGTAGTCTTTGTTGACATGAGAGAAGATTTATTTGTTGGCATTGAATTCAATCTATTGGTGGTGGCCAAGAGTTTTAGAGGAGTTCCAAGGGGTTGTATAGGGTCTGAAGAAGTTGCAGGAGGTTTATAGGTTTTTGAGCTGCTTGTAAGTGAGGATCTGGTCAGAAAAGGAGTTGAATACAGGGTAATGTAGGTCATAGTGGGACAACCTACATTATAACACACCTTGGAAGGCTTCTCACGTATCTTATAATTCACTTACCAAATTCATATGGTGTGTTGTAGCCTCTAGGTTGAGAAAATGAAGAACCCATTGTGAAAACCAATGGATTGATCATGGTAATGTAGAGAAGATTTATTGTAGTGGTTGATTCAATCATAATTCATCACTAGGACATAGATATTTATATCTAATTGTTGGACGTAAGTTTGTTTGATGGGGGAACACATTCTCCTAATTAAGACAAATTAGAAACCTTGCAAAGAAAAATGGTACAAAGTGATGTGTACCTAGTTTAGATTGTAGAGATTATGATAGAGAGGCAGATAATGGTATACACATAACAAGGAGATAGAGTGCAAGAAGAATACATGTAGGTGATGGAGTATTTTACACCCCTGCATTTGATCTGAGTTTAAACGGTTGGTCTTGGATATAGGTCTAGTTAATATGATGGTGTGCATAGATTGATGGCATAGAGAAAACCTATAGCAGATCAAGTATGGGTAGAGGATTAATGGCTAACTATTTGTTGTTATAGGTGTCATGTGCAATGATTGTTTTACATGCTAATGGAAAAAGTATTTGATTTGAGATATTGGTATGTTGTAGAGAGAGTGTTTCTAATGTATTTGTGTTGATAAGTCATGTCAAAGAGAGAATTGGTATTTCGGTGATGTGTCTATGTTGATATTATGTATTTGGGGTCTGGTCTAAAATATTTTGAATTGTGACCTTAGAGAGTTTGAGGAGGTTGTGCCATTTGGACAGATATGGCTTGTCTTGACAAGGGTAATGGCTCCTTTCTGGAGGTGTCCAATTAAATGATTGTAAAAAAAATTGATTAATTAATAGAAGAAAGAGAAGCATAACAATAATAGTATCAGGGTGGTTTTTGTCCCTTCGAGGTTTCCACTAGAAATATCTTGTGTCTCAATGTGGTTGATTGTTTTATGTTTCATGGCTCTTATGTGTTGATTCTTGATGTAGTTCCATGCTCATATTTACTACTTATATGCTAGATTATTTGTCATTTAAAATATTGGAGAAAAATTTTAAAGTTATATATCTTTAACACTATTGATTCAACCCCCCTTCCCCCCCAATAGTGGCCTAGTTTCCAAAAAGTGGTATGAGAGATTGCTTCCTTCTAGTACAACTTCACTGCTGGAAGTTAGATCATGGATAACCAGTGAAGGTTTGTAGTAGATGGAGTTCCTTTTCATCATGGACCTAATTATGCACTATGCAGGGTGAGATTGGAAGCATACTTCATATTTCTTGATGTGAATGTTTTTCTTTCTATAGAGTTGGTAGAAAACATGAATTTAATGAAGAAGCCAAGAAGTTTACTTTTAATGGCTAATTAGATCATGATGTATCTGAAGTGAGACAATGTATGACTACAAAATACATTTTGGACAAGTTTCAAAATATGTATGGAAGATAGCAGTTTCAAGATTCCTAAAGGACCCTGCTACACTCTTGAGGAAAATGGGAATAATGTTAAAGACTCTACATTCATAGCAGTAGTAGATATAGACTCCTCTCAAGGAAATAATGAAAGCAACCACGAGATTAGTGATGTGTCAATCATTGATCTAAAGAGATAGCACAAAACGTTCAGCAAAGAAAATGAATTTTTAACAAATCAACTGCAATAATGACAAGCCTATTATGCAAGATTAGAAGATGAACTAACCTCATTTATATGTTAATTATAAAAGGCTAACAATAAGTTATCTCAATATCGGAGGCTTAAGAAAAGTACCTGAATTTTAGATGAGATCCTCATCAATCGAAGATCCCCTCTTATCAAGACCGACTTGGGGTTTGAAGAAGAATCATGCTCCATGAAGGAAAAGGAGAAAGAGGTGGACAAACATGATGAAAAGTACCATATGTCCACTAGAAATAAATTCAAATGAGCCCCTAAGGAGTTATAGTAGTAAGGAAATCCGAGGAATAAAAATACTTATCAGCAAAAACAAAGACAAGTAGATCACAACCACAACAAGAAACAACACTCTAGAAGAGAAAAGAAAAAGCCAAGCTCTTATGGTCCAACAAAACAAAACCCAAGGTATCAAAGTTTGTTTTATGGGTATTTATTTTCTTACAATAGTTTTTGACATCAAGCAGTAGAATGTAATTATCTTGCAAGAAAGAAAAGATTGTTGAATGAAAAATGTTTTAAGTCTGGAAAACTCAGCCACATATCACTAGCTAGCAAATATGACAGGATTAAGGCTACAAAAGGAGAAACCCATCCATTGAAGACAAAGAAGGTAGGGAGGAGAAAATATGAGCTACAAAGAGCTAGTATTATTGAACCTCCAAAGGGCTTCAAGGAAGGACACTTTGTTTTGCAGAAAGATAATCTACTCAAGGGGAGTAGATATTTGACCTGTGCACAATAGAAGATGGCTTCAAGAGAAGCCAAACATGATAGATGCATGAAATAAAGAGAAGAAATTTCAACATTATGAATCTAATTATTTTAGGTCCACAAGATCAATATGATGCGCAAAACGAAAACGTTGAACATTGGGGGAGTTTCACAAGGTTTGAAGGATTTCATCTCACTTTTATTTTGTCATCCTTTCATTTTTTATAATGATTGTAGTCATAAATGTATGAGAACCAAATTCCTAGTAATGTATTCTATTAAGAGTTTGTATAGAAATCATGATAGATGCATGCAGTGAAGAGATGAAATTTCAACATCATGCATCTAATTATTTTAGGTCCACAAGATCAGTATGATGCATAAAACGAAAATGCTGAACATAGGGGGAGTTTAACAAGGTTTGAAGAATTGCATTTCACTTTTATTTTTTCATCCTTTCATTTTTTATAATGGTTGTAGTCATAAATGTAAGAGGACCGAATTCCTAGTAATGTATGCTATTAAGAGTTTGTATAGAAAGAAACAATTGTGGAGTGTATCTCACTCAAAAGGAGAGTTGCCAAAACATTGAAGATATTTCTCTTCGATCATGAAGAGATGGCATATACTCAGGGGGAGTTTGAAATGATTTTTATTGTTTACTTATTTTACATTGATTTAATGCAGGATAATTTATCCTCCATGGAGATTATGATGATGCTTTGAATGGCTAAGTATAAATTTATTTATTCACATTAAAAACCTCATTCATTATAATTCATTAGATAATCATTTTTGCATGAAGAAAGGGTTGTTGATGTATGTATGTGTGTTATAGGGTCATTGGTTAAAATTTTGTTTGTTAGAGGATGATTGATAAAAATTCCTTGTATTTATATTGCTGCTAAGCCTAGTATGTTATAGTTGGAGTGTTACCAAGGGTACATGTACTGCCAGAATATTTTCATTGTATTGTTAGGAGGTTGAGTTGTGTTAGGGCCTTGATTGACCTTAGGCTGAAAGAAGGAAATCCTAGGATAACCACAAACCAAGCTTAACCTGGTAGCTAGCCCTACCAGGTCGAGAGAGGGCTCTCTCCTTGTGAATCTCAGTCAAGAATGGCTGGATAAAATATGGATTTCAGGCTAGACATAGTAGCTCTATGGTTTTTGATTGATTTTGTTGGGTTTTTTGCTGGATCAAATGGAGTAGGTAGTTTTAGTTCCAAGAAATCAAGTCAGGATGCAGGGTGTTCTATGGGGCGAGGTAGGTAGGTGATTTGGCACTTGAAATTGAGTGACATGGTAGGTCTAAGACTGTTGAGGAGCTAAGGAGGGCATGCAAAGATCATTTATCCTTCTCAAACAATAGAAAACATAAAAAACTAAATAGTTTCCCAATGCAGAGCACTGTAAACAATGAATTATACCTATCTATCTTGAAATCATTCAGCTATAAGAAAAGAATAAGATTGTGGCACACATAACACATGAGAAAAACTAATAATAGAAGAAGAAACTATGCAAAAACACTTTACCACAAGTATCCCAAAAAAATAGTTGCAAATCCTGGTTTATTTCCTTGCCAAACTGCTGATAAAGGTGTACAATGTAGAACGAGGTTTTCAGAGAGCGGGAGCAGTGGAGCGGAGCAGATAGGGTTTCTCAATGAATAGAGGACGAATCAAATGGAGAACGGCAGGGGAGGGAGCTCGGCTCCCTCCTACAAAGATGCAGTGGATAGCGGAAGTAAACCTCCATCTGGAAACAGTAAAAATGATATTAACTTCAAAAGCTGGGACAGAGAAAAGGAAACAGACGGGTCCAGAACAAAAGACAATAGTAACACAAAGGACAAAAAGGAAGAAGACAAAAGTCTAGGCACAAGAGACAAGAAACAAAAAGGACCCTGCAAACCAAAAGCAGAAATCACTCCTTCAGTAATATTAAATGATCCTGCACTAGAGGAGCACAGGGAACACATGGGAACCTACGCCATTATCTGTAAATTCATGGGACTGTGGCCCACTGAAAAGGCCTTATAAACATGGATCAAGTATCATTGGAAGCCAAAAGGGAGCATAGACCTACATCTTGGGTCAAAAGGATTCTTTACAGTAGTGTTCTCCACCATCGAAGATAAAGACAGAATATTCGAAGGAGGAACCTATTTTTTTGCTGCAACAAGCCTCTATATGAGACCTTGGAAAATGAACTTTGTGCCAGAAAGGGAGACTTTATCTTTAGTTCCTGTGTGGGTAAGGCTCTACTCTCTACCTCTTAATTATTGGCAAACTGAATCGTTGGCTGTGATTGGAAATAAACTAGGACGCTATATCAAAGCTTCTGAAGCCACAAGAAGGAAAAAATATACCTCCTTCGCTAGAATCTGTGTAGAAATGGATCTACCAGGGGCTCTCCCGGATGAAGTTATCCTGGAAGTTTTGGATGAGGAATGGGTGCAGGCAGTAGACTATGAGAATATGCCCTTCAGATGCCGCAGATGCCACGAACATGGGCATTTGTTAAGAGACTACCCTCTCAGCAAAGAATATCACAAAGAAAAACTTAATACAATGAAGGAAACCGATGGCTTTCAGAGAGTGGCGAGTAGAGGAAGAGGAAGGGGGGAAGGGGAAAAAAACAACCACACACTGAAGGGCAAAAAGGAATTCAGAACAATTTTAAATTACTTGAAGAGCCTGAAGAAAACACAAGAGAAAATCAAGAGCAAGAGGGAGTTGCTTAAGAAAAGAAAAAAGAATGAGAACATAAATCACTCTCCGAACTTTAGCTCTCCAAAAGAAGCCACGAGAAGTGAAACCGACATGGAAATGGACCAGGAAATGATTCAAAGTGAAACAGATCTAGAAGAACATGAACTACAAGAAATCCTCGACAAGGAAAATTTGGATCTGGAAGGATTTCTGATGCAAGGAACCAAAGGAGGAATAGAATCACTGCCTCAAGACGAATGCAACAAAATACATCTGTTTTTTTTATGGAACACTCAGGAACAAGGACGGGAGACAGGTAAAAACACCCACAAACAGGAGCACAAAGGGGTGAAAACAATGAAATTAATTCCAGGATTAGCCACTAGAAATCCAGGAATGAAAAGAGGCAGAAAAAAGCAAAATGAGCTCTTGATGGAGTGTGGAAAGCTAATGATAGATTCAGGTAAGATGAAAGATCTAACCAGTTACTCCTTTACAAATATTTAATTATGAAGTTCATTTCATGGAATATCAGAGGTCTAGGCAGTAAAAGAAAACAAAGAATGCTAAGCAATAGAATGAAACTAACAATGCTGGACATAATTTTTATTCAAGAAACAAAATGTTCCATTCAGAAAATAAAACAAATCCACAAGAAGTGGCTCAGTAATTTTGAGTTTCTAGAAGTGAAAGCAGAAAACACAACGGGGGGAATTCTCACTCTTTGGAACCCTCAAAAAATCATTATAGTAGATGCGGAGGCAATGAGAAATTACTTATCAGCTATTATTCAGCCTATGGGGATGTCGGAGACCTTCTTGGTTACGAATGTCTATGGTCCATAGAGAATAGATGAAAAACTTAGTTTCCTGAGCTCCCTGGTTGATCTCAGAAGTAGACACAAAGAGATCCCTTGGGTCCTTGGAGGAGACTTTAATATGATTAAATCTCTGTCGGAGAAGAAAGGAGGCACCAAGATCCTCAGTAAAGATGCATTAGGATTCCATTCTTTCACAGAAGACATGAATATGGTTGACTCGGAGCTGCAAAATGGTCTTTTCACTTGGAACAACAAAAGAGGAGGTAATGCTCAGGTTGCCTCTGTTATCACTCAAGAATTCTAATGCCAAAAGATTTCTCATACCAGATTGATGATAAAGGTCAATGTCAGTCTAAGCTTGTTTTTGTTTTTCCTTAGAGTCTTAGTTCAGAAGGTCTTGAGTCAAAAATGTATTCCTATCTATCATTGGTCACCCTCTTTCATCATCCATCTCATAGCCATGTGTCAGTATTATTCCAAAATCATTATGTACCAAACAACCTTTTTAGGTGATTGTGTAGTGCATGTAATCACTCTGAAGCATTTGTGCAGCGCATTAATCCTTTTAACAGTTTCGCAGTGCAAAAGCCTTTTAAGTGTTTTCACAGCGCAAAGGTCCTTTAGGTGATTGTGCAGCGCGATAAGTTTTAGGTGATTTCGCAGCGCATTATTCAAAATTTACGCTGAGCGCGCTGCAAAATCGGAGATTCATGCATTCCGCAACGAATATTTCCTCAACTATCAAATCTATCAAATTAACCTATGGCTACGTCACCTATTGTCATTTTATGTACTCCATACCTCATCTCCAACTGCTTATCTCCATCATTGCAATCACTAGTCAGTTTTGAAAAAACTTGAAACAACTTAAGGAAGATTCTAACAGCAAAGTGCTCAAATAAGTAAAGTTTGGGGCTAAACTGTGATTTTTGAAAGAACTCAGTAGTTTCATAGCGCGCTACGAAACTGCTGAAAGTGATGATTAAAGCTCAGCAGTTTCGTAGCATGCTACGAAACTGCTGAAGCTAAACAATCCAATTAGAATTAACCAGTTTAGAATATGAGCGGGAATTTTGAAAGGTGAATATCTATAAGGTATGCGAGATATCAGTTGAAGCTATTTAGATGCAACCAGGGCAAGACAGGTGGAGATCATATGCATATGAGTCTTACTTTAGATTTTTATCATAAAGTAAGCATATTTATCACACTTCAGCATACCTGGAACAGTTTGCAAGAATTGTGGCTTCCACGCATGAAAACGGTGGACAACACATCAAGGACATGGCAGTCAGCTCCATTTTGGGTAATTAAAGGATAAAGGATGAACTTCATTGGATCTGAACAGCTTGAGGCAAACTAAAGACCGGTACATAAGGGGTAGTTTCCTATACTTGAAGGCATTGGAAAACATGCAATATTGAAGAGCAACATGAAGCATTGAAGGTCCATCACAGCCACCGCCAGAAGGGAACCAGATGTCAGAGAACGAAAATGATTATAGACCAAGGCTATTATGGAATTAGAGTCCCATTTGATTTAGATGTCTAGAAGATCTAGTGGAAGTTTGTTATATTTAATAAGTAGTTAAAAGCTAAATAGGTGTCATTAGAAGTAGTTCTCGAGTTCCTTGAATGTAGAAGGAAGAAATCTATATATAGAAGGATGTGAAATGTAATTGGGGTTGGAAGTTTATGTAAAAAATCCTGTTGTGAAGCTTATGTAAAAACTTTGTTCCTTTAGTAATACAGTGATGGTTTTTTGCTGCTCAAGAATCATAGTGACTTCAGTATATGCATTCCTCTTGTTGTCTTTTATGTTATTTACAGTTTGATGAGTACTTGATTACTTGGAAATCACATACTGTGTTCTAACTTCTTTCATGTACTCATATGTTGTCCTTGTTGTGTCTACTGTACCTTATATATATTGAAATCTGAATGCCTTGATTTCATTGCAAAACCAATTCACTGTTGATGCTAAATGATATATGACTCCATGAGCCCAATGGATGCTTGTTAATTTAGATTTTACCAGCCTCATTCCTATTCGTTACATAAAAGAGTTAGCCATCTCAATCACAATCAAAAATCTTAAACCCTTTGAGAGAGCCCTCACAGGCTAAGGAGGCTAAGCCTTAGCTAAAGGATTGGTCTGAAACAGTTACTTGAAGTCTTCCTGGTCTGCAGCCTTCCAGGGCCTGATTTTGAGATAACATCCTCCAAGTTAGATAGATTTTTGATCTTCGAGGATCTGATGTTCACAAATTCAGAAATTACTGCAAGTGTTCTCCCTTTTGGAGGCTCTGATCACTGGCCAATTCAATTAGAAATCAAAGGAATTGATGCTCCCAAGAATAGACCCTTCAGATTTGAAAATATCTGGCTCTCCCACCCAGACTTCATCAACAACATTGAAGAATGGTGGTCAGAAGATCTTCAGGTGCAGGGATCCAAAATGTTTATCCTGCACAAAAGGCTAAAGCACATAAAAAACAAACTCAAAGATTGGAACAAGAAGGATTTTGGTAACATTTTTGCAAATAAAAAATCTGTCGAGATCAAAATGCAGGAACTAAACCAAGCAATGATCGCTGAAGGTTTTGATAAATCCAAAAATGAGCAAGCGGAAAAACTCAACCTTGATTGGGAGAATTTATGCAATCAGGAGGAAATTTTTTGGAGACAAAAGTCCAGAATCCAATGGCTCAGAGAAGGGGAATGGAACACTAGGTTTTTCCACCGGTCCACCATAGCCAATTGAAATCAGAATAGAATCTCCTCTATATTGAATGAAGATGGGGAGCTTCAGACCACTCACAAGAACATCGAAGCTGTGATGGTTCAACATTTCAGAGGCATCACCAACGAAAATAACCAAGACAGAGACCATTACATCAAGGAAATAATAAAGAATATCCCTAGGATGGTGTCTAGAGAAGATAACTTTAACCTAAACAAACCTGTTACCGAAGAAAAGGTTAATACAGTGATCAAAGAGATGCAAAATGGAAATGCACCAGGTCCAAATGGTTTTAATGTGGACTTTTTCAAAGCTTGCTGGAATATTGTCAAACAAGATATTGTGGAAGTGGTTGAGGACTCCAGAAGAAGTAGATTCATTATAAAAGCCCTAAACACCTCCTTCATCTCCCTGATCCCCAAACAGGACTCTGCCCTAACCCTGGATAATTTCATACCCATTGCTTTATGCAATGTTGTTTACAAAATCATTTCAAAGATCTTGGCCAACAGACTCAAACCACTACTACCTTCTTTAATTTCTAGGGAACAGTCAGGTTATGTGGAAGGAAGGAAAATCCTGGATAACATCATTCAGGCCCATGAATTGGTTCAATCTCTCACCAGCAAAAAGCAGGCAGGTATGATCATGCAATTAGACATAGCAAAAGTGTATGATAAGGTGAGTTGGATTTACATCAAAAAGGTCCTTGCCACTTTTGGGTTTGACCATGATTGGATCAGATGGGTTATGGCTTTGGTTACTTCACCCATCTTTTCAATTATGGTGAATGGCTCACCCTCAGAGATCTTCACTCCTTCTAGAGGCCTCAGGCAGGGAGACCCACTCTCTCCCTTTCTTTTCATCCTTATGATGGAAGGATTGGGTCGTACCATAAAAAAGGCTAAGGTTTTCAGAGAGATCAAGGGCCTTCAATTAACGGAGAACGACCAAGCCTTAAATCATCAATAATTTTTGGATGAAACCATGTTGCAGGGGATCCCCACGGTCAAGGAAGCTACAACGTACAAAAAAATCTTAAATAACTTTGCCTCGGCTTCAGGTATGGAAGTCAATCTCTCCAAATCAAATTTTTTCCTTTAATACTAACATTTCCATTCAAAGAAACATCTCCAGAATTCTAGGCTTCCAAAGGGAGGCCCTCCCTTCAAAGTATTTGGGTATCCCCCTTACGGATAAGCCAATGAGAAAGGGTATCTAGGAGCCAGTGCTCAACAAGATGCAGGACAAGATCAAAAGATGGACTTTTAGCTCCCAAAGGGGTCTTGCATCAACTCAAGAACATTCAAAGAGACTTTCTCTGGGGAAAGGAGGAAACAAGAAAGAAATGGGCCCTTATGTCTTGGGATAAAGTCTGTAAACCCAAAAGTCAAGGAGGCCTAGGCTTAGATGATCAGGAGATTCTGAGTAATGTCTTAGCAGCCAAACTCTGGTGGAGATGGGTTAAAGAACTAGGGGCGCAATGGGTTAAAACTAGAAGGAAAAGTATGCAAGCTCCTGGAAAATGAATGATCTCATCAAAATGTCAAGGAACATAAAAGGCTCACACATCTAGAATAAATCATGGGACAACAGCAGTATGGTTCAGAACAACAGCTTCTGGGAAATCAGAGGAGGAGAACAAGCTCTTTTCTGGGAAGATAAATGGCAGCAAGATCCGATGTTGTTGAGGGAGGACTTCATGAGCATCAAGCAGAATATGGATTCCCAGGGTCTAATTAGAGTCATGGATTTCTGGAATCCTCCTCAGGTCACTGCGAAATGGAGAAGCTGGAGGAAAATAGAAAGCAGAGGGGATGGCCCCATAAAAGCAAAAAAAGAAGAACTCATGAACATTTTAGAACAATGGAAGATCTTGGTGTTAGAAGGGAAGGATCAGTTAAGATGGGGACAAAACAAAGAAGGCATCTTTAACATCCATGAAGCAAAGAAAATCATCCTTAATCTAGAACCCTGTGGTTTGGCAAAGTCCTAGCAAAACTTTGGAGCCACCAAGGGTGGATGAAGACCAAGCTGTTTATGTGGTTAGTTCATCACAAGAAAATATTAACTTGGGAAAACATTCAGAAGAGGGGGATCATGGGGCCATCTATATGCCTATTATGTGAGGCTCAAGAGGAGACAATGGAGCATATTCTCAACAATTGTACCTACAGCAACTGGTTATGGGATGCTTTCAACATAATTTTTCAAAAAACAGACAGAGACAAAGGTAGCATCATTAACACCTTGAACAAGTGGAAAGGAAACTTTTCAGAGAATGAGATCCTTCATTTAGCCTGGACCTTAACTCCTAGCTTCATAATCTAGAATATTTGGAAGGAAAGAAATAAAAGAATATTCAAGGATAAAAAACTACTCCCCTTGGCCTAATGGAATTAATCTTAAAGCAGATTAAGGAAATTGTTTCCACCACTGTGCACAGCCATCCCTCGAATCCTCCCATTGCGCTGGAATTGAGAACTCTCAAGAAGCTGGGTTTGCAGGAAATCATCCTCCAAGGTCTTAGTAAAAAAGCAAGAGTGTTGGAGAACGAAAAGGATTTCTGGCATCCTCCACCAAAAGGGTATCTAAAATGCAACATCGATGGGGCTTCAAAGAGAAACCCGTGGACTACACGTTATGGAGGTGTGTTAAGAGATGAAGAAGGAAAAATAATTTTCACTTTCCACTGCCACCTAGGCAAGGTCGCCAATAACATGGCTGAATTAATGGTGTTGGAACAAGGTCTGGAGCTGCTTAAACTCAATCATAGCTCGAATTTTCTCATCGAAGCAGACTCAGAGATCTCCATAATTGCAGTGAAGAAAATCAGCTATGGTACAATTCTAGAAAGGGTCTCAAAACATTGGAGGCTCATTCAAGTGTACCAAAGAATCCAAAATCATCTATAGGGTCTTCGAACGGTTAGCTTCAATCATGTTCGGCGGAAGGCCAATAAACTAGTAGATCTACTAGCCAACCAAGGAGTGATTAATTCTTATTGCAGAATCAAAATGAAATGGTAGGAGATGCCTCCAAGTAGGCTAAAAGTTATCTGTGATGCTCAAGCCACAGAGGACAAGGAAGTTTATGATCACTAGGCTCGAGAGGCAAGAAATGATTATTAGTCATCACTTTTCCTTCTTTAAGGGAGTTTTCCTCTTTCTTCCTAGTTTCTTAATTGAACGATGAAGGCGGGTTCAGTTTCTTAGCAGATGGAGGATCAGAGGTCTTTACACAAGGGATTCTTCGAGTAAAAGGTTGGATAGATCCACCGGGGATCCCTAGTTTTGCTGGTTCAATGCGAATGTCAGTGGCACTATGAAGATTGAAAGAGGTTCAAGGGCCACAGAGAGGAGGGTGGTGATGGCTTGGTGCATCCGGGAAAAAAGAGTCGATACTGTGCATGGTTTGTATCAAAGGATTTCTGGTGCACGCAAAACCAGTGTTCCTTCCCTTCTGTTCCCTTTACGGCAACTTGAGTGGTTTTCAAGCGATCGCTGCTCCAAAAGGTGGAATATGGTTTTGCCTGTTTGGGAGCGATCTCATCCATGGTGCGCCACACGACAGTGCGGTAGGGAGGGAACCCCCCCCCGCGTGTTATCCTTCATACAATTTGGCCAGTCCGATATTAATATCCATCGTCGGATGGCTCTTGGTGACTCAACGAATCAAATCAAACGCACAAGTTGGTGGTCCCGGGTGGTGCTGGACAGCAGTGCGTCAGTACGGTTTGGTCAGCAGCCCATGGTTAATAAAGTAAGGCCTATGGATTGTAATTAATTTGGTTGATCAGGGGTGGCAGTTATGTCTTTCACATAATGCCGAACCATTATTTTAGAACTTGTTCTTTTATACCGTTCTTTCATGCTGACCACTCTTTGTTTTTTGTGGCCAAGCCCAAACTCTTTGATTTTTCTTTTTGTAGAAAGGTAAAATTTGTTGGTAGGGAGACAGGCAAGGTTTGGCTTAGTTTTTACTCTCAGTATTCGTCCCTAAAGGCTTGTTTTTATTCTATGTACTGTACTCTTTATTAATGATTTGAAAGGTCCGACTCTTGCATTAGCAAAAAAAAAAGGTGTATAATGTAGCTCAGAGCATCCAAGAAAGTCCAACCTCTGCTAATGGTAGAAAAAATACATAATATAGACATCAAACCACCTATTCTAGCCATCAAGGGTTGAATCCAAGAGAAAAGGAGTTGTTACAACCATTTTCAAACAAGGAACAGGAATATAGGCAGTGGAACAGCTTGCCTCTATAAGCATGGAAACTGATTCATTGACCCCCAAACCACCTCAAATTGATGAATCTACCCTCTAAGATCATTTCACTATTAAATTTACATACCAAGGCATTAATTATAATCATAAATTCATCCATAAAGAGAGAAAAAGTGAACTTGCAGTGAAATAGGCGAAAACTAGGTTTTTTTGTCAAACTGGCTCAATGCGTAGCGCCACTGGCTAGAGGAACAGCGCCACTTCACACCCACTTTTGGAGGCCTTACCCTTATCCAAATAGAGCCTGAGATAGCTCATTGAAAAGGTCTTCTAGTCTAGTTTCTGGAACATCTTGAATTTGTTCATTTGGAGGTCATTTCTCCCCTAAAACGTGAAATATCCCAAGGCTGCTTCTGTGTGTCCAAAAAGAGGTAGAGAGGTCCTTTTTCAGTACTTTTTTTACCTTTTGGTGGGCCAGTTTTGCTCCAAAATTGCTAAAACTTTTAGGGATGAATGCTCTCATCATGATGAATCCAAATATATAAGCCTTTACTCCAAAAAGTGCTCCAGGGAAAAGCGCAGTGCCACTGCCAATTTTCTGTGTTTGAAAATTAAAATTTGAAAAATGCACAATTTTCCCAAAATTTGCCCAGATTGGGCACAAGGCACTACAATCAAATAATTTGATGGGCTAGTGAGGCTTCAGCCAAGATTTTCAACTTACCTTGCTCCTTTCTGCTCTTTAAGGCCTTCCTCAACCTAGCCTGAAGCTACATCATCCCTATGTTGCAGATTTTGTTGCGGGTCATGTAGTGGTAGGCCATGTGGTGAAGCATCTTCTTGTCCCTATTGGCCTTCTCAATCAGCCCTTCAAGATGTATGGTGACCCTTTCAAGCCATGTTTCCATATCATTCTCAATATCTTGCTCAATAGGGGTCAATGGGACATTAGTCTCCTTGATAATTTGCCTATTTGCTTCAACTATTTCCAGCTCCATGAGGACTTATTTGTCACTCAGTTGTTTGTTTTCTTACACCTTTTTCTTGCCATTTATTTTCTTCTTATGTCTTTCCATGTAACTATCACTGAGTGTTTCTTCTTCATAGTCATATTCACTGCCTCTTTCCATTGTTTTTCTGTGGTTGTGAACACTTTATGGACAATGATGGGATAGGGTGGATGAATGAAATGAAGATGATGAAATATGTGAGAGTATGTTGTATGTACAAGTCTTAGGGATGATTAGGGTTTTATAGAGAGTGGGTAGGGTTTGTAGGGAGAGTGGGTATGGTTTGAAGGGTTGATAGAGAGTGTAAGTAGGAATTAGTGAAAATGTATGAGGGGAAAGGGATTTGGGAAATGTGGTATGTAGGATTTGGGTTTAGTGAACAATGGAAAGTATATAGGGTATATAAACACTAGTGATATGAGGAAAACTAGGCTTTCACCCTAGAAGCTAGGGTTTTAGATTTGAAAAATACAAAATTCCAAACTTGGCAACAAAACCCTAAAACATAAAATGTGACAGATGAACTTACTTGTAAGATATAGAAACTGAAGATTTTAAGGTGAATTGGTAACTTGGGAAGGTTTTGGGCTTAGCTGGGTAGATGTGCACTGCCTCACATAGGTGCGTAATGCCTCCCAGATGCGTAGTGCTTGTGTAAATTTACACTGGAAAACACTGTCAGGTGCGCAACGCCTCCTAGATGCGCAGCGCCAGCCTCATATGTGCAACGCCGTTTTACATACCACCAATGGAGGCCTTCTTGGTGTCCAGATTGGGCATGTGATAGCTCGTTGGAAAGGTTGTCGAGTCTACTTTCCATAACATCTTGAATTTTCCAATTTAGAGTTCATTTTCCCTTCCAAAAGTCCAATATCCCAAGACTGGTCAAAATGTGCGGAATGAGGCTGCCAAAATGCATAGTGTTGTTGCAGTCAACTTTTGAAGGTCTTCCTCAACTCCAAATTGAGCTTATGATAAATCATTGGAAAGATATTTGTGTCTAGTTATAATTTGACTCATCAAGAAAGTCATTTTGTCATTCAATCTAGGAGAAAAAATGATTTTACCAAGGTCACTCTAGAGGTGCATCAACCCTCTTAAGCCAAATGATGTTTTCGACATTTCTCCCAAACCATGAAACCTGTGTAATAACTAAAAGAGGTTTTTCTTCTCGGGTGAACGATGGACAAAACCCTCTCTCACGTTTGTCAAATTCATCTTCTATTTCTCAGAAACATGATTTGAATAAAACCTATCCCGATATGTGGAACAGGGGATTTGTAAAAATGAAGGGAAATTAAGGGGATAATGGGGCTTCTAGATTCTTGAGAAAATTTTGGAGAATAGGGAGGGATGTTAGGAAGTAGGGTAAAGTTGAATTTCAAATATTGAGTGAGGGGAAGGGTCCAAAATGGAAAAACATAGGCCTAGCCTAGAAAATTGTTAAATTGTAGCAATAAGCTAGGCTTTGTGGGAAAATGATGAATCTGAGGGATATCAGTGATGGGAAATGATTAATAATGCATATTAAGGATAGGGGAAGGTGTATGAGCATCAGGATACAAGTTTTGCTGATTATTTTACCATCCAAGAAAAAATTACCTTCAAAACCCTAGGAGAGGGAAATGAGCCTTACCCAAGTACAACTGAAGCACGAACAAGGTGTAAAATGACCCATTGGAACCTGAAATGATGATGAAAAATATTTGAATGATGGTACACTCAACCGAATGGTGACATGGACTGACACTTGGAAAACTTTGGAAGGAGTGAAAACAAATCCTAGACCAAATACCTAGTGACCAAAGTTTACTTGAAGACTCATTGAAATGACAAAATTTGGCTTTGGCACCCTAAGACCACTTTGTAAGAGCATGTTTGATCACTAATGTAAGGCTTCAAAGACTAACACTAACATGAGATCCATTGGCGATGGTATCTCCTTGGAGGTGCCAAGAACATCATAGACCTAGTAGAGTTATCCATTGGGGGTCAAAACACTTCAAAGACTGAAACTGACACAATGAAAGCTGAGATTGACTCATGACTCAAACTGACTCTGAAACTGTCTGTGCTCACTTCTGTGAGCTTATTAATCACACCCTACTCTAAGTGATCCATTCCTCACCTGATCAATTGAAATGAAACAACCAATGCAACCAAGTAAGCATTGTGGCTGCGGTTTTAATTCTCCGCAAGAGCTTGTTTATGAACAACAAGAAAGAACTACTGAAAGGCAGCTCCCATGAAAAATTGTAAACAGATTGCTTGAATAATATGGATTCTCTATCCACCTCCAAAAATACTGCATAAGGATCATGAAATTCATGTACACTGAGACTTAGCTCATCCAATGCATTACTTTTCTTCTCCTCATACCATGAATGCAAACTTTCATCTGATCTTTGTGATGAGACTCCCGCTGAAAATGACAAAGAAATTGGCTGTCAGACCAAGTTTGTATGAATACCTTTTTCAAGCTCATAGTTAACTAATGGAGATGGAATTTGACTGTAGACATCATCCAACACATCAGCTATTGGATCGTGAAAAACTTGAAAATACTGTTGCAACCTGTTGTGTGTGGAGCATGATTATTTAGAGGTCTTTGTTTCAGCCAGATGTATACCCCAAGAAGTTTTTACACCCCTCCACATGGGGGGGTGCGAGGGGGACTTGTCCCCCCCCCTTGCGGGGGTTTAGGGGGGTTGATCCCCTCCAGCTGGGGGGTCTAGGGGCCAGCAGTGCCCCGACGGGGGTTTCGGGGCCAACGCCCCCGAAGCTAAAAATAGATGTAAAATTTCCTTGTAAAACTATAGTAATTTCTAGTCAATCTGAGTCGTTCATTAGGTGGATGACCTGACGGTAGAACTTATGTTTAGTTTAGGGTTTTTTTCCCTAGAAGGCAACCCCTCTCTTTGTATGAGGGCATTGTATTGAGGCTTTGTAATAGAAGTGTGTTCTCCGAGCGAGAAATAGCAAGGTGAGATTGTGAGAGAAAACATAGGATATAACAGTGGATCTACTGTAGGTTGTCTCTGTTCATTTTGCTGGATAATAGAAAGGAAGGACTAGCTGTTCGGGGTGGATGTAGCCCAAACTAGGTGAACCACGTATATCTGTGTCTCTCCGGTTTCATGCATTTTCTGTGTTTATAGTTATGCAATATTCTATGTGTTCCATTGCTCTGTAATATATAATTTTCTAACACAACCCATTTTTTGTTGGTTCTAATGAGATTGCATGATTTTCTACAAGTTGCTCACGTGAAGATATACTATGAAAAATTCCCTTCAAAAACTGAAATGATTCAAAACATACTGGTACAGATTCATCTTGCATCATTTGATCATATGTTCCAGCTTCCAAGTCTTCATCTATAACCTGACATTCAATGGCATTCGGAGGCTGTAAATATGGATATGAGAAGTCTTGAACAAGGATTTCATTGCCCTCTAGATGGTCAAGATTGAAACTTATCGACGGTTGATTTCTGATTGCATGAAAGTTGTCTTTGATGAACTGAAATGAAGTAAAACAAAAAGGCAAAGATTCTTCACTTACTTCAAGATTTTCTACACTTTCCTCCTCACTTCCATAGCTGATATGCATTGGTTGATCACTGTATTCGAGTTGGTAAAAGTGAACTTCCTCCTTCCACAAACGAGTTGCTGATTTGTCAGAAAGATTAGCTTCTGTTTGGAGAACATAATCATCATCACACTGATCAAACTAAGGAAAATCATCAGTATAAAACACATCATCAAGCATACATGTCAAATCAACAGATCTCTTTTCTCCAAGATGATCTATAAAACTATCATTATCATATCTATGACAACTAGGATAAGAAAGGAAATGTTTTGGATCAGCCACTTGTTCTTCTTCAAATAGTGAGCCATGATCATGAACATCATACTCATCCTTGTGGTGATCTTTTGCATCATCTCTTCCACTGCACTTACCAAAATGTCGAGCTTTACCTCTAAAGATGTTGATTCCTCTAAATCTATGTTCTTCATCTCTTCTTCCTTCAACTTTGCCCTTCTGATCAATAGATTAGCCTCTACATCTGTTACACTATTCTACATCTCTTCAAGTGTTGCAAGGTTCCTTTCTCCTAGCTGAAACTCCATTTCCAGGTCAAAGGCTTTCGGGTAGTGCAAGAGAGCGGATCCAGGAGGAGGTCTTATAGTAATAGGCATTGAACAATAAACTTGGTTAAATATGGCAGAAAACTGTTGTACTATCTCCCCTGACAGCCTTTTCAACTAGTTATACTCTTCTAGAATCATGAAAGGATTTTTTCTGACCACCCACTTGTCGAGGAACACTTTGACGAACTGCTAGAAATCTAAGATGCTCACATCAGGCAGGGTTTTGAACCAACTCTTGGCTTTGCCTTGCAAAGAAAGAGCAAAAAGCTTAATACTGAAATCTTTTTCATCAACTTCAAAAAGGTCAAGATAAGACTCAAAATTTAGTACATGTCTCTCAGCACTGATGTTGTCACATTCGCCGTCAAATCTTGGTAGATATAGGTAATGATTTTTAGGGAAAGCATGGGATATAGGAGGTAAAATCAGAGGCTTGTATCTATCCAGAATTTTACAAGGTATAGGAATATGTACAGAAGGTGTAGAATCATTCTTGGTCCCTTGAGGTTCATCAGTTTGAATACGGTCATCCCAAGATTCAGAAGAAGGGTATTGATCAAGATCAAAAGCATGCGAACATTTTGTATTCGCAATCCCCAATGGGAAAGAATCAAATGCAGGTCTAGGATCTTTTCTCAAATACAATATACTTTGTAAAGCCTTCTTGACATTCTCGAGAAAATAGAAGAAATAATTTATAACAAAGAACATAATGTCTTGGATGAAATTCCAACTTGAATGCGTGATGTTTCCATATTGTCCTTTCATGTTTTTTCTAGTCAAGTTCATCCGCGAGTGGAGTCCTTGGATCTGATCTCGAAACTGATTTAGAGTTGCCAGGTGAATGATTTCAGCCTTCTGGTGTCTGATCGTTGTCCACTATCAAAAATCTGATCTAAAATTGATACATTTTTCCGAGGAACATAAAACTACGTTCCCCAGTATGGTCTCCACTATGTTAGGGCCTAGATTGACCTTAGGCTGAAAGAAGGCAATCCTAGGATAACCACAAACCAAGCTTAACCTGATAGCTAGCCCTACCAGGTCGGGAGAGGGCTCTCTCCTTGTGAATATCAGTCAATATGACTAGATCAAATATGGATTTTAGGCTAAGTATAGTATCTCTAGGGTTTTTGATTGATTTTGTTGGGTTTTATGCTGGATCAAATGGAGCAGGCAGTTTTGGGTCCGGGAAATCAAGTCAAGATGCAGGGTGTTCTATGGAGCGAGGTTGTTACACAGTAAATTGTCACTGTCTCCCTGTTGGTTGTTGGCCTTGTGAGCATCGACTCCCTTCTATGGCATGTCTGTTCGACCCTTTGCAACTACTTCCCTTGAAGATAAGCTCATCCTTCCACCCTTTTAGGAGGCTCCTTCTCCTATATAAACTTCCACCATTACCATGAGCAGCTAGTTTGGAATAGCTTGGATTGTGTGGAGCTTATAGTGCTCAGATTGCTGCTACTATAGGTAGTTGGTGTGATAAGTGTGGAAGTGTTTGATTGCTTAGGGAAGGTTGTGTTGTGTTGCTTGTGTGAGAGAGAGAGTTTCTTGTCTTGGGAGAATCATTTCCAAAGGTGAATGCTTAAGAGACTTGCTGGCTGAACCCTCCTGAGAAGGATTCGACGTCAGAACATTTGGTTGTACTCTTCTATGTATTTATCATTAATAATAGATGACTGCTATTATGGTTCCATTCTCATTTGTCTCATGATGGTCAATGTGAATTACATCCTTTCTGACTGATGTATAGTTGCTTTTATTAGATTTGACGCTTGTATTTGTATCTCTCTTCGTGTGTGCAGGTATCCATTCACTAGGATCGTGAAGGATTTTGATGAGCCAAAGCGAAGGAGCGAGGACTGGGCTTCTTCATCAAACATAAGCGTTGGAACTCAAGTAGGTCTTCTTTACCTATCTTTTATTTGCAATTAGGAACCTGCGTAGTAGCATTGTGTGATTGTTACTAGACCCGTTGTGGGCTAGTAGGGATCGTCTCTGTCCGCGGAGAGGATTTACCTCTCCAACAATTTGGAGATCAGCTCGGTTTTTTGGACAAAAGTCGCGTTGACAGCGCGGGTGGTCTGTGTAAAAGTTGCGCTAACCCTTGATCATCTCAAGTTCTCAGTGTAAAACTTGCGCTGACTCCTGAAAAGTTGTTTTTATAACTTTATCTCCTGAATTCACCAATCTTTCTTATCCCCTGTTGTTTCTTGTCCCTCATTAGCTTGTTTTGATTACTTTTGGTTAGGGGCACTCTCTCTTTGATTTCATTCGAGTGAGTCTTGTGTTTTTGACCATGTGACCTAGCCCTTTAGAAGTTTCATCGAGAAACCATTTGCTTGGGTTACTTGTCTATTCAAGGTTCATCCACAACCCTCTTATTGATTTGCTTGAGGCTTTTTCACTGCTTGTTGCTGGTTGATTTTTAGTGTCGATTATTGAACCACTTTTTTATGTTGATTCGATTTCTTCACTACCAAGCATAGATTACGATTGTTTGGATCGATCAGTTCACACTTGCTTCCTTCTTGCTTGAATTCCTTTTTGCCTTGTTGGGCTTAGATCACATAGCTCGTACAAGCCTTTGTTTTTCCTTTGATTTGGAGAAACTGTTTTGGTGTCTTGGGAACTTTGTGTGCTTTCATTAAGTGATTTTATCCTTTTTTGCTTGGTGTTCCTGTTCCTCAAAATTCATTTTAGGTGCTTTGTGCCATTGAAAAAAAAATCAAACTAGTATCTTTGTATTCAATAATTGAAAAGGAAAAGGACATTTCGTTGATTTGCATTCTCAAAAGAAAAGTTTCATTTCCTTGCCTTTAGCTGCATTAGATTGTTTGATTGCTTGCGTTCATTTTGTTTGATCGAAAAATCTTAACCTTCTCATAGCTAGAATTCATCGAAAGAAATGGTATTCTTTGGCATGTAGTTTGCATCTAAGTAATTGTGAGAGAACACACGGTAGGACCTGAAATCGAAACTTAATTCAAGATCAACCATAAAATAAACTGAATAAATCTAAAAACGCATTGGAACTTAACGCAAATATCTAGAGGTCTAGGCTAGAGACGTGTTCCGGCGTCGTTAAACCTAGTCATTGTTGTTTCACACTATGGTTGGGTGATTCCTCCTTTTGTGACTCGATAGTGGCCAAGCACGGACTTGTGCTCCCACGTACCGTCGCGTATATAGGGGAGACTCCACTAGGTTATCATCCTTGATCCATAGGAAGCCGAGTCTGTCGCCTTGTGAGCCGTAACGCACCGAACACAGCATTCGGGAAGATTGACTGCAATACAGAAAGTCCTTGGCTCTCATACGATTGCTAAGGTGTATAAGCAGTTTTACGGATTGCCTGGTAAACCCTTTTGCCTAGAATCTCCAGAGAAGTCACTTTTGATCCTTTTCGGACTCCTTAAAAGAAAAGGTGCCTGTGAGCGTCTTGTCACTTCGTACTCATTAAACATTCGAAGGAGACTGGAGTCATCTTTTCGTCCTTTTCTCGACTCTTGAAACATGAAAAGGTCAAGTTTAGTTCCAGTGTATTAAAAATTTATTCAGCCACGATAACATTACCTGGTTAGATTTTGTGTGCGTTAGCTTGAGTAGGTTTTGTTTTATTTCTCAATGGCAACTTTTCCAGGGTTCACCAACCCAAGCTCCCCTCCCGACGGGAATCTTGGGCATTTCCCTCCTCTTGGGAATGTTGGTGCTCCGTATATGGCAACGTTGTCCCTACCAGGGTTAACTGTTGGGTTGCCTGTCTGGTTGTTTTCGACCTCTTTGGTCCCTGCCGTGTCGGTTGTTAGTCCATCAGTCCCTCCACCTGAACAACATCATGTTGATCCTAAGGTGGACCTCTCCCCTTCGACGCCTACTTCTACGTCCTCATCTTCTACTTCGCCTGGTGAAGACCTCGTTTCGAGTAACCAGGTGGCTAAGAAGAAGAAGAAGAAGACCAAGAAGAAGAAGTCCCCTAAGGGAGAGGCTGCAAGTATGACTGTTACTCCCTCGAGTACACCTGAAGTCGGGCCTCCTTTCACTCCTTCGCGGAAGGTTAAGTTTCCTTGTCGATTATGCAAGGAGGACCATCTTCTTCGCGATTGTCCTGGCATTCCCAGAGTACTAGAAGTATGGTCTCGCGATCCGTCCCACCCCTCATCGTCCACTGAACCTCACGGCGATGCTACCTCATCAGTTGGGAATGGCAAGGGAAAAGGGAAGATTCGAATCCCCTGCAGACTTTGTGAAGGCAATCATCCCCTTCACCTTTGTCCACTCATGGATAAAGCCTCCACTGTTTTGGAAAGTCTCCCAGCTCCCTCACCCCAACTCCCCATTGGATATCAACGTCTTTCTGCAGCTGCAGATCATCCGCCTCCCGACAATGAGATTGGTTCACATTCTTCTCTTGTCCAGGCTCCTCTTCCCGAACCCGGCTGTGTCCAGCCTGTTCCAGACCAACCATTGGTCGGAAAGAGTGTCGACTCGAGTCCGCCGCTCGCTCATTCTGTTTCGGAAGAGCCAAATTCCCATGTTCTTCTCGTCTCATCAAATTCTCCTGAGCTTGATAATGGTTTTCCCATCCCAACCTCTCCGGAGAATTCTAATTCGGTTCCTTCCGAGCAGGGGGGCAACCATATGGTTCCCCCACCAAGTAGTTCGGTCGTTTCCTTCGATTGGAGTCGTTTGACTACCCCTCCCCTTCCATCCCATGTGCCTTTTTGGGTCACCGCCTATGCCTCCCATATGGCACTGCCTGGCACTATGTTAGATGAAGGAGCATCGATTAGTCTTATGCCCGTTACTACTTGGCAGGCTTTGGGTTCCCCATCGCTTGTACCTGTCGCACCGAATCTCACCGCTTTTGACGGAGGAACGAGTCAGCCATTAGGGATCCTTCCAAAGCTTCCTATTACTTTGGGGGGCAAGACTGTCTATATAGACATCTCAGTTACCCAAGGTTCTTTAGACTTCAGTCTTCTCCTTGGTCGTGATTATGTGTATGCCATGGGGGCCCTTGTTTCTTCACTTTTCCGTGTGGTTTGTTTTCCACACGATGGAAGAATCGTGACGTTCGATCAATTATCGTTCGTTCGTCCACAAGCCCCTCTGGTGCACTCGTCCTGCCCTCCTGGCTTTCATCCACAAGTTGCATCTGCCTCGCTGCAAATCAACTACGTGGCCACCTACCCCGTGCCCATACCCAGTGATGACACCATCATGCATAGTGTCCTGGGGGCATTAGGTCCTGATTTCCAAGATGTCGGCCTTCCCTCCGGAGCCACTTTCTTGGGGGCCTCCACTTCTCATTCATTATGATGAAGTCTGGATGGAGCACAGTTCTTTTCCGGTGTCAAGCTCCTTAAAAAATGAAACTGGGTCTGGTCGGAGCATAGTTCGCTTTCCTGTGTCAAGCTCCTTAAAAAATGCAACTAGGTGTTCGAGCATAGTTCCTGATCTTGTGTCAAGCTCGTTAAAACATGAAACAAGGGTTATGAGGATAGTTCTTTTACTGTGTCAACCTCATTAAAAAAATGAAACAACTCCCTTTTCAGATCGAGTCTTTGATTAAGATCTCGTAAAATCCCAGTCGAGTCTTTCCAAGATCTCGAAAGTGAACCTTCATTCCATCCACTTTGTCGAATGCAATGAAGCTTGGGGGGCATGTACCTCGATTTGCATTATTATGCTGGGGGCATGCGAACTTATAATAAGCATAGTTTTTCGTTTCAAGCTTGTGTAAACATGAAACCGAATCCAAGCAAAGTTATCCACGGTTCAAGCTTGTGTAAAAATGAACCCATACCCGATTTACATCTCGTGATTGCCATTTTTATCCGCTGAATTCTGCTAGATGAGCCTTGGTTGTTTCATTCCATTGCTACCATCTCTTTGGCCGATCATATGCTCTCACTTGGTTGTTTATCCTTTCCTGAGGAACCGCAGCGATGAGTGGTTTTATTAGCCAGCCTCTTAACCATTACATGTTTTGAACAGTTCCACCATTACCGAAACCAGTTGCTACCCTTTATACCACCCGTTCCTCTAGGACGAGTCTCCTTTAAGCTCTTTTCTGACTCATAAAATGTGAAAATATTGCCGAGTATTTTTCCCTTTTTGACTCGTTAAAGAGAATAAAAATGGAGGTCTGCTTTCAGCTCTTTTCTGACCGTTTAAAGATGAAAAGATTGCCGAGTCCCCCTCTTGACTCGTTAAAAAAATGAGAGGCGGTTGCCTTTAAAGCTCTTTTTTCGACTGTTTAAACTCAAAAATATTGTCGGGTTTTTGTCGTTTCGAACTCGTTATTTGGCTCCAAAACAACGTACTTCTGACCGCTTTTCTACTTTTTCGGGTCGAATTCACTACTTACGAAAAGTACTCCTCGATCGTAATGGTCGGGCGGTTCTTTCGAGCATTGTTTTATACTTTTTCGGGCTCGAGAGACACAACTTTACGAAAAAGGACCCCCCTGGAGTTTTCTTTTCTGTTGTCTTTTCATACTCTCTAAACAGGAAAAGACGCCGAGTTCTTCCTTTGTCAGGCTTGTTAAAACTTAATGACATCGGACACCGTCTAAATGACACTTTCCAAGCATATGCTATCCCCGTCAAGCTTGTCACCCAAAAATAATCGGGGTACCTGCCAGAAATGGTGGGGAAAATGGAACTGTAATAATTGTCATGTCGGCAGTATGTCGCTCTTGAACATGGCACTAGTCTGCATTCGTGTCTGGGTGGGGATATCTCATCTCGTTTCACATTAGCCTCCGTGGGTTTGGGTTACCCTGTTTTGACCTCTCATCTGCTCATTGCCCTGTCACCATGACCTCTGCTCATTTGATGTCAAATACTGCCAAATCCACCGTCGTGCCGCCGATATGTTCAAGAGAAGTTGACCTCTGCATTAGTACAACCTTCCCTTATATCTCACACAAACTATTTTACCTCTGTCTCGTGTCGATGATGTGGGAAACATTATGGCCCACCTTCGATCAAGGTCACTTCCTGTCGACTTCAGCTCATTATCCAGGAAGGCGACTTAGAGACTCCCTTCAGGTGCCTTGGAGCCTGCATGCCTTAATGGCAGGTTCTTCATGTTCGACGCGAGGTTTACATCATTGGCCTCCGATCGAATGATTCCGTGGGTGTTCGACACCAGCTCATTGATTCACACGCCGCGGATTGTACCTATAGTACCTTGAGGACCATTGTCATTATTGGTGGTACCTCTCGCGTCTGTTAATAGTTCTCATCATTGGCTGGTAATCAGACGATGTTCATGCATGTTCGACTTCAACTCGTGTATTCGCATGCTTGGACTTGTACTTTGTTCGGGTCGGGACAGAGCGCAAGACCCTGGATCCCTGTCTGTTATGGTCCAGGTTGCAATTTTGTGGATGATCATTACATGACTCATTGATGGATGGCTGCGCCCATACCTGAGTCTTTGGGATGGCTGCGACCATACCCTCTTATCTTTATGGTCTCTTTAGCTGGGTGGCTGCGTCCATTCCACAGACCTTTTCGCATGTCTTTCGGATGGCTGCGCCCATGCCTAGACTGCATGTACTTGATTATCAGAGATATTCGGTCCTTCCTGGTGGTGTTCCAGTTCGGCAAGTTTCGTAAAGCATTTCACCCCTCCCACTCTCTCGGTCTTCATGCTTTAGGGGACATCTGTTACAAAGTAAATTGTCACTGTCTCCCTGTCAGTCACCCTACTGTGTCAGGAATTCACAATAATCAAGTTCATGCCTTCTGAACTAGCCAAAAACCCAC
Organism: Pinus tabuliformis; assembly: GCA_031772625.1. Lineage (NCBI taxonomy): Eukaryota > Viridiplantae > Streptophyta > Pinopsida > Pinales > Pinaceae > Pinus > Pinus tabuliformis. The sequence continues at coordinate 777,818,380 of CM062820.1, read as the reverse complement.
TTTTCCAAAGTTTTCCTCATCAGCGCGTCTGTTTCTAGAATATCCGCGATGACTGGCGCTTCATAACAAACTGCGCGCGCTGCCAGTGCGGAAGCACACGCCTTTCCCGCGCTGATCCAATTTCATGACCAGCGCAGCCCCTGTTTATATCTACCCGCGCTGACATGGCCTTTTCCATTATGTCTTTGCGACGTCAGCGCGCCAGACCAGTTATGCACCCGCGCTGATCCAGTTTTGGCGAATTTGTTCAACAGCCAGCCTTCCAGATAACTCCAGACTTGGTTGTTGGCCTTGTGAGCATCAACTCCCTTCTATGGCATGTCTGTTCGACCCTTTGCAACTACTTCCCTTGAAGATAAGCTCATCCTTCCACCCTTTTAGAGGCGGCTCCTTCTCCTATATAAACTTCCACCATTACCATGAGCAGCTAGTTTGGAATAGCTTGGATTGTGTGGAGCTTATAGTGCTCAGATTGCTGCTACTATAGGTAGTTGGTGTGATAAGTGTGGAAGTGTTTGATTACTTAGGGAAGGTTGTGTTGTGTTGCTTGTGTGAGAGAGAGAGTTTCTTGTCTTGGGAGAATCATTTCCAAAGGTGAATGCTTAAGAGACTTGCTGGCTGAACCCTCCTGAGAAGGATTCGACGTCAGAACATTTGGTTGTACTCTTCTCTGTATTTATCATTAATAATAGATGACTGCTATTATGGTTCCATTATCATTTGTCTCATGATGGTCAATGTGAATTACATCCTTTCTGACTGATGTATAGTTGCTTTTATTAGATTTCACGCTTGTATTTGTATCTCTCTTCGTGTGTGCAGGTATCCGTTCACTAGGATCGTGAAGGATTGTGACCAGCCAAAGCGAAGGAGCGAGGACTGGGCTTCTTCATCAAACATAAGCATTGGAACTCAAGTAGGTCTTCTTTACCTATCTTTTATTTGCAATTAGGAACCTGCATAGTAGCATTGTGTGATTGTTACTAGACCCGTTGTGGGCTAGTAGGGATCGTCTCTGTCCGCAGAGAGGATTTACCTCTCCAACAGAGGTAGGTAGGTTCTTTTGCACTTAAAATTGAGTGAGATGGTAGGTCTAATACTGGTGAGGAGCTGAGGAGGGCATGCAAAGATCATGTGTCCTTCTCAAACAGTAGAAAACATAAAAAACTGAATGGTTTCCCAAGGCAGAGCACTGTAAACAATGAATTTTACCTATCTATCTTGATATCATTTAGCTAGAAGAAATGAATGAGATTGTGGCACACATAACACATGAGAAAAACTAATAATAGAAGAAGAAACTATGCAAAAACACTTTACCACAAGTATCCCATAAAAACAGCCACAAATCCTGGTTTATTTCCTTGCCAAACTTTTGATAAAGGTGTACAATGTAGCTCAAAGCATCCAAGAGAGTCCAACCTCTGCTAAAGAAAGAAAAAATACATAATATAGACATCAAACCACCTATGATAGCCATAAGGAATTGAAACCAAGAGAAAAGGAGTTGTTACAACCATTTCCAAACAGGAAACAGGAATATAGGCAATGGAATAGCTTGCCTCTATAAGCATGGAAACTGACTCATTAACCCCCAAACCACCTCAAACTGATGAATCTAACCTATAAGATCATTTCACTATTACATTTACATAACAAGGAATTAATTAAAATCATAAATTCATCCATGAAGAGAGAAAAAGTCAACTTGCAGTGAAAATAGGCGAAAATTGGGTTTTTTTTGGCAAACTGACTCAATGCGCAGCACCACTGGCCAGATGCGTAGTGCTGCTTTACACACACTTTTGGAGGCCTTCCCCTTAGCTAAATAGAGCCCAAGATAGCTCATTGGAAAGGTATTCATGTATAGTTTCTATAAAATCTTGAATTTTTTCATTTGGAGGTCATTTTCCCCCTCAAACGTGAAGTATCCCAAGGCTACTTCTGTGTGTCCAAAAAGAGGTAGAGAGGTCATTTTTTGGTAGTTTTTTGACCTTTTGGTGGGCCAGTTTTGCTCCATAATTGCTGAAACTTTCAGGGACAAATGAACTCATCATGTTGAATCCAAATGTATAAGCCTTTCCTCCAAAAAGTGCTCCAGGGAAAAGTGCAACGCCACCGCCAATTTTCTGTGTTTGAAAATTAAAATTTGAAAAATGCAAAATTTTCCCAAAATTTGCATGGATTTGGCACAAGGCACCACCATCAACTACTTTGATGGGCTAGTGAGGCTTCAGCCAATATTTTCAACTTATATTGCTCCATTTTTCTCTTTAATTCCTTCCTCATCTTAGCCTTAAGTTTCCTCATCCTTATGTTGCAGATTTTGTTACAGGTCATGTAGTGGTAGGCCATGTGCAAAGCATCTTCTTGTCCCTATTGGCCTTCTCAATCATCCCTTCAAGATGTATGTTGACCCTTTCAAGCCATGTTTCCCTATCATTCTCAATCTCTTTCTCAATATGGGTTAATGGGACATTAGCCTCCATGATAATTTGCTTATTTGCTTTGACTATTTCTAGCTCCATGTGGACTTGTTTTTCACTCAGTTGTTTGTTTTGTACACCTTTTTCTTGCCCTTTCTTTGCTTCTTATGTCTCTCCATGGAACTATCACTGAGTGTTTCTTCTTCATAGTCATATTCACTCCCTCTTTCCATTGTTTTCTGTGGCTGTGAACACTTATGTACAATGATGGGATAGGGTGGATGAATGAAATGCAGATGATGGAATATGTGAGAGTATGTTGTATGAACAAGTTTTAGGGATGAGTAGGGTTTTAGAGAGAGTGGGTAGGGTTTGTAGGGAGAGTGGGTAGGGTTTGAAGGGTTGATAGAGAGTGTAAGTAAGAATTAGTTAAAATATATGAGGGGAAAGTGTTACCGGGAATAGTGTCTATGCAGAGCTGTTAATCCCACTAAGGCTGGTAGCTACCTTAGAAACAAACAAACTAAAACTACTTTCGTTTTCGTTTATGAGAGATAGATGAGAGAAGAATAAAGGAGACCAACCTCTGTCTTGCGCTTGGTTCCTTGTTCGATTCCTCTCCCTTCTGATAGATCTTTTGCTACTCGCTTCCTTGTCCACCCAGCTTCACAGGGTACCTGTAGAATCAAAGCAACATAATAATATCCAAGAACATAGATCTATTATCATAAACAATATAGGATCAGATGTACATTGACCACACAAATACATAAAACATTAATCATACAAACATGTGCAGGAAAACTTGAATAGCTTTATTGATAATCAATAAAGATCCAAAAGAATTACAACCAATTGTTCTGACCCAACATCATCCTCTCAGCAAGAAGCCCTTCTTCACCTCATGAAAAGCTTAGATCACCCAACACTATGATATTGCACCAAGAAACTAGCAGCACTTCCTTACAAGATACAAAATTCCAACCTCTGGATCTCTGGGATGAGGGATCCATATATAGATGTTTGCAAGGGGGGTGAGTCAGCTTTTGAGATTTGATTAGTGTCTTCTCTCTGATATTTCTTGATTCCACTTGGAGATTGATGATCTCTTACTCATCCCTGGTCGAATTTAGAGAGGTAAGTGTCACAGGAGAAGTTTTTGGAAGATTCCATGCTCCTCCACCTTGTGGACTGACCCTGCCATTTGTCCCTTCTCGCCCATCGCACCCCATAGAAGGGATTTTTGACATGCATCGCACCTAATGTGTGTATTCAGGTGGGATGCAACGCACTTTGCCTATGGAGCAGGTGAAATGGTCCAGTTTTGACTAGTTCTGAGTAGTTTTTCATGGAGAACTTCTAGGAGAAGATGTAATCAGTTGACCTTGTTCTTTTAGGGGTTGGAACAACACTTTTAGGGACTTAAGAGGCCTTGGTTTATTGACATTTATGATTGGGGTTGCAGTGCCCAAAAATGTAAATAACAGTTGCCCCCTAAAGCATGAGGTCGTTAATTTGTCGATGTCGGGTGAAATGCTTTATCATGAGGATCTGAAGTTCTTTCAAGCTGGAAGGAGACCTGTAATAAGATACAATACAATACATTATCTTCATAATATTTTCATGATCTAGCTGAGGCAGGCATTCCCATGCTCATCTTTATAAATTCATTTTTCATGTACATGAGACAAACAATCGTCTGAGTGTAGACTGATGATTCTGGAGTCGCACATGGAAAGACATCGCCTGATTACCAGCCAATGATGTAAGCCGTTAACAGGCGTGAGAGGAATTACCAATAATGATGATGATGACCCTCAAGGTACTATAGTACAATTCATGTGGTGTGAATAAAGGACTTGGCGTCGAACACCACGCAAAATCTGTTGGTCGAAGGCCATTGATGTAAACCTGTCGCCGGAAGTGAGAAACTTGCCATTGAGGCATGCAAGCTTCAAAGTACTGAAGGGGTTGTTCCTAGATCGATGGCCTGAATACACACAGTAGGTGCGATGCATGTCAAAAAGCCCTTCTATGGGGTGCGATGGGCGAGAAGGGACAAATGGCAGGGTCAGTCCGCAAGGTGGAGGAGCATGGAATCTTCCAGAAACTTCTCTGTGACACTTGCCTCTCTGAATTCGACCAGGGATGAGTAAGAGATCATCAATCTCCAAGTGGAATCAAGAACTATCAGAGAGAAGACACTAATCAAATCTCAAAAGCTGACTCACCCCCCTTGCAAACATCTATATATGGATCCCTCATCCCAGAGATGTAGAGGCTGGAATTTTGTATCTTGTAAGGAAGTGCTGCTGGTTTCTTGGTGCAATATCATAGTGTTGGGTGATCTAAGCTTTTCATGAGGTGAAGAAGGGCTTCTTGCTGAGAGGATGATGTTGGGTCAGAACAATTGGTTGTAATTCTCTTGGCTCTTTCTTGATTATCAATAAAGCTATTCAAGTTTTCCTCCACATGTTTGTATGATTAATGTTTTATGCATTTTTGTGGTCAATGTACATCTGATCCTATATTGTTTATGATAATAGATCTATGTTCTTGGATAGTATTATGCTACTTTGATTCTACAGGTACCCTATGAAGCTGGGTGGACAAGGAAGTGAGTAGCAAAAGATCTATCAGAAGGGAGAGGAATCGAACAAGGAAGCAAACGCAAGATAGAGGTTGGTCTCCTTTATTCTTCTCTCATCTATCTCTCATAAAGGAAAACGAAAGTAGTTTTAGTTTGTTTGTTTCTAAGGTAGCTACCAGCCTTAGTGGGATTAGCAGCTCTGCATAGACACTATTCCCAGTAAAAAAATGGTGACTCCGTTGGGGAAGATGTAATCAGTTGACCTTGTTCTTTTAGGGGTCGGAACAACACTTTTAGGGACTTAAGAGCCCTTGGTTTATTGACATTTATGATTGGGGTTGTAGTGCCCAAAAATTTCTATAACAGAAAGGGATTTGGGAAATGTGGTATGTAGGATTTGGGTTTAGTGAACAATGGCAAGTGGATAGGGTATATAAATACTAGTGATATGAGGAAAACTAGGGTTTCACCCTAGAAGCTAGGGTTTTAGATTTGAAAAATACAAACTCCAAACTTGGCAACAAAACCCTAAAACATAAGATGTGATAGATGAGCTTACTTGTAAGAGAGAGAAACTAAAGATTTTAAGGTGAATTGGCAACTTGGGAAGGTTTTGGGCTTGGCTAGGTAGATGTGCATTGCCTCACATAGGCACGCAACGCCTGTGTAAATTTACACTAGAAAACACTGCCAGGTGCGTAGCGCCTCCCAGATGCGCAGCGCCAACCTCAGATGCGAAGTGCGGTATTGTATACCATTTGTGGAGGCATTTGCTATGTCAAAATTGGGCATGTGATAGTTCATTGGAAAGTATGGCGAGTCTACTTTCCAGAACATCTTGAACTTTTCAATTTAGAGTTCATTTTCCCTATAAAATGTCCAATCTCCCAAGACTGGTCAAAATGTGCGAAATGAGGCTGCCAAAATGCATAGTGTTGTTGCAGTCAACTTTTGAAGGTCTTCCTCAACTCCAAATTGAGCTCATGATAGCTCACTAGAAAGCTATTTGTGTCCAATTATCATTTGACTTATCACAAAAGTCATTTGGTCATTCAATCTAGGAGAAAAATTGATTTTACTAAGGTCACACCAGAGGTGCATCAACTCTCCTGAGGCAAATGATGTTTTCGACATTTCTCCATAACCATGAAACCTGTGTAAAAAATGAAAGCGGTTTTTCTTCATGGATCAATTGTGGACAAAAACCTCTCTCACTTTTTTCGAATTCATCTTCTATTTCTCAGAAAAATCATTTGAATAAAACCTATCTCGATATGTGGAACAGGGGATTCGTAGAAATGAAGGGAAATTAAGGGGATAAGGGGATTCAAAATTCTTGAGAAAATTTTTGAGAATAGGGATGGATGTTAGGAAGTAGGGGAAAGTGGAATTTCAAATATTGAGTGAGGGGAAGGGGTCCAAAAGGGCAAAACACGGGGCTAGCATAGAAAATTGTTAAATTGTAGCAATAAGCTAGGGTTTGTGGGAAAATGATGAATTTTAGGGATATCATTGATGGGAAATGCTTAAGAAGGTATATTAAGGATAGGGGAAGGTGTATGAGCATCATGATACCATTTTTGTTGATGATTTGACCATCCAAGGAAAAATTACCTTCAAAACCCTAGGAGAGGGAAATGAGCCTTACCCAAGTACAATTGAAGCATGAACAAGGTGTGAAATGACCCATTGGAACCTGAAATGATGATGAAAACTCTTTGAATGATTGCACACTCATCTGAATGGTGACATGGACTAACACTTGGAAAACTTTGGAAGGAGTGAAAACAAATCCTAGACCTAATACCTAGTGACCAAATTTTGCTTGAAGACTCACTGAAATGACAAAATTTGACTTTGACACCCTAAGAACACTTTGTAAGAGCATGTTTGATCACTGGTGGAAGGCTTCAAAGGCTAATAATAACAAGTTGTTTTGATATAAAATGGAGAAAATTAGTGATGCTGTGCTAATTCCCCATTCAGAATAAAACCCAATATGCTTATCATTTTCTTATGAAGTGCTTAAGGACTCAATTTTTTTTCTTAATTAACTGATTCCCGTGAGAGTTTCATATGTAAATGTTAGAAAAAATTAGCATAAAACATATGTTAAACAATAGAAAAATAATAGCAAAGAAGATCAAAATACAACACGCAACAAGAACATGATAAAGGAGTTCACCCCTCCTGGGCTACATCTTCTTGGTCTAGATTCCAATGGCTTGGGCCTCTTTATTATTATGAAATTACAACAAAAGTGTGTTTATAATGCTCAAATGCCTCTGAAACCTATCTCCATGAGTTTAGAATACTCAAAAAGGGCTATATAGCCTCTTTTTTCATCTAATTTGGATAAGAACTGAAGTAGTTATGACTTCTCCTAGTTATCCCACTATATGTTCCACAAATTTCTCCAAAACCGACATCAACCCATAAATTCTCTCCAAAATACACTAATTGAGTGAGAATTTGGCCACGTCACGGGCCATAACCTGTCAGCCATATCACAAATCACAATCAGTGGAGTCCTGCAGTATTATGGACTATGGGCTAGGAGGGCAATATGTGATTGCAATACAGTGGACCACTGGGAGTATTAAACTTAACATATAAATTATCACATCAGGGAACCCAATCGCAAATCATAATAGACACTTTCCATCAGCGGATATCAAAGTCCATACCTCTGCTGACCCACTGGAATTATCAAACCTAGTCCATAAAATATCGCGTCTGAGGACCTTTCACAATCAGGGGAGTACTGGGGGTAACATGAATATCAGCGGGGTTTTGGTGCGATATGTGATTTTGATTATCGCAAATCGAAACCCAACCTATCGGGGACTGATTTTCATAATACCTTCCACCTGCGATATGTGATTGTGATAATATCACATCGCAACTTGTCTGTGTTGAGGCTGATTCTTAACTTGCATCCTTTGTTTTTCCCTGATATGAAACATGTAGAACCTAGTGGCAACCTGCCACTTGGCGCTTCCCCATTCATTGGGACCTTTGCCATGTCATCCAATCCTGCCATGTGTCCAAGTCAAACCTAAACTTTGACTTTCCCTAACTTCTGCATATGAGCTCAGATTTGAGTGTGGTTCACATCGTTGGATTCAGAATGAAAAGCTCTTTGATTTGAAGCCAAGTTTGACAAAATTCTGACACTTTGATTTTTTAGCATAAATTTTAGCACCTGATCACTCCTCCCCACTAGAAGCCTTTTGGACCCCAAAAGATTATATTTAGTTATTGAAAAAAAGAGGGTACTATTCCCTCACCTTCCCCTCTTCAATCCACTCAGCCTTTCATGGATTTGTACCTTTTAGACCCATTCGAAGATAATCAAAATTTCCCCTCTTTGATGACCTCATTCTTTTGTCGAGTATGGTGTCTTGCTAAATCTCATCAAAAAATTATAGAGAAAAATATTCAATTGATGGAATCTATACGGTTTCTCCTTGATCTTCAATCAAAGGAGGCTCATACAATCTCAAATTTTCAACATTAACAACGGAATAAATTTTCATATATGAAGGAAAATCTAGCTGAAAAGCATTATTACCAATCTTTTCCAGAATTTTAGTTGGACCATATCGGATTGGTTTCAGCTTTTTACCTTCACCTTGAAGCCTTTCCTTGCTAATTTAATGCCAAACTTCATCACCTACTTGAAACTGATGATCCACACGATGCTTATCATGTCTTTCCTTATACTTGCCTTGACTCTTTTCTAGTTTTTCTTGAACTGTTTGGTGAATCAACTAGATTTTCTCAATGAATTTCTTTGCTCTATTTATGTCGCTATGTCCATCTACAACTACATCTTTCTCAAAGATGAAATCCAAAGGTGATTTAGGCAAATAACCAAGACATTTCTCAAAGGGTGAAGTTAGAGTAGAAGAGTGTTTTGCTCGATTGTAAGCATGTTGAATATAATGCAACTGTTCATCCCACAACTTAGGATGTTTGCTACAATATCCTCTTAGCAAATGAATAATTGTCCTGTTAACCACTTCAATTTGACCATCTATTTGTGGATGGAAGGCTATACTTTTCTTCAACTGGGTGTCCATTAGGTTCCATAAACTTGAACAAAAATTTCCAATAAATCCGGAATCATGATCACTTACAATAGAAGTAGGTAATCCAAAATGAACCCATACATTTTGAAAGAAAAGTTGAGTTGCTTGTTCAGTTGTAATTTTTTTTACAAGGAATTAATATGAACATCTTGCTAAACCTATCCATAACTACATACAAATAATCATGACCTTTTCTTGATAAAGGAAGACCTCCTACAAAATCCATAGGAACACTCTCGCATGGACATGAAGGCACTGGAAGTGGTGTGTACAATCCTAATTTCCTATTACTAGGCTTATTGACTGCACACAATGAACAACCTCTGATAAAACGTGACACACTTTCAAGAATACGAGGCCAGTAAAAATACCTTTGAAGATTTTCCATTGTTTTACTTACACTGAAATGTCCAGCAATAAGAGAAATGTGTGCTTCCCTTGTGACATTTACTCTTTCTCCCTATGGAACACAAAGATTTCCCAAATGATACAACAAATTATCATGTACATGGTAGTCTAATTCCTCAACTTGGTGGCCTTGACTCAAGTTGAATATATCTCATGAAAGTGAGAATCATGTGCGTATTGTTCAACATAACTTCCAGGAAAAACATAATTGTTCTTAAGTAAAATGGATACATTAACAACCGGTCTAGAAATAATATAAGAAAATCTGTTATAAATATCTTTCTTATACTTGATTACCAAGTGGAATTGTTGTAAAAATCCCATCCACCGAAAGTTCCTTGATTGCTGCAATTTTGTTTGAGATTGTAGATATTGCAAAGGTTGATGATCGGCATTGTTAGAGAATTATATATTACAGAGCAATGGAACACATAAAATATTGCAGAAATATAAACATAGAAAACACATAAAACAAGAGAGACACAGATATACATGGTTAACCCAATTTGGGCTACGTCCACGAAGAAACAGCCAGTCCTTCTTTTTATATTATCCAACAAACTGAAGAGATACAACCTATAACAGATCCACTGTAATTCCCTCTTCGCTCTCAATCTCCTCTCTCTTCGTCACTTAGAATACAGATATACATAGAAGCAATATAGTTCCCTTATATATAGCGAGGGGTTGCCTTCTAGGGCAAAAAACCCTAAATTAAACATAACTTCTACCATCAAATCTCTGCCTAGTGAATGTCCCAGATTGACTATGAAATTACAACATTTTACAAGGAAATTTTATATCTATTCTTAGCTTCGGGGGCACTGCCCCCAATCCCCCCACCAGGGGGGGCTCCCAAAGGTCACAGCCACCCCCCATGGACCCCCCCTACAGCGAATATTTTATGGGTAGCATTGCTGCCCCATTACGAACTGGGGTCCAATGTGGTGATACCTTTGAATGTAGAAGATAATTAGGCTCCACACCCAACAGGTGTGAATAATGGTTTCTTTACCCATCAAGTAATGCTTCCATTTCTTCACACTTTGCACTGATGCATAAATATCTTTATCATATGTAGGATAGTTAATAACACCATTAAAATCCTCAGAATGAAATGAAATGGGCTTAACATGATGTAAAATAACTACACCCATGGCGTAGTCACTTGCATCTGTTTGTATTTCAAATGTTTGTTTCAAATATGGCTATGCTAAGACTGGGGTTGAACTGATAATTTGTTTTAAAGCATCAAATTCTTTTTTTTGTTTGCCTCCTGTTAGGCACATATAAGGTGTCTTTTAGAACTCGTAAATGCCTCACATTAATTATCAGTCTGGGAAAGTCATTTTGTTTCAAGAGTGTACACAATATGTGCAAGTGATGGAAATCATTATATCTACAGAGAGTAATGCTTTAAAATAACTTATTGATTTCAATACAAGAGTAAATGGATCAAACCATAAACTACCAACTTGTAACATCAAAGAAATTAACTTATTCAAACATCAAAACTCAATCTTAATCAAAAAATCTAATTGCAATTACATCACCCGAGTGCACCATAGCAATAACAGAGCTCTTTCAACTGAATCTAAACTTCTGCATAAGAGTAATACACCTGATCTAACCAATAACACTCTAGCTTGCAATTAATAAGAAATGATTAAATCAATCTACGACATAAATAAATGAAGCCAATGAATAGAAATAAGAATTACTGTAATCAATACACAAAATCAACACTAGTGAAAGTAAATTAATCGTAAAGCTATAAAATAGAGTAATTACACTTGCAATAAAAGAAAGGTAAAACTATAAAATAGGGAACAATAGTTAAATCCACTAGTGACTGGGCCCAAGCCGCTAGTGATTACTGCTTAATTACTTTAGAATATTACGAATAAACAGCAACACAAATTATATATTATTCATCAAATCCAAATGTCATTACAGCGTGATGTATCCTTCAGAATAACGCTTTGTATATTAAAATTACAATTGGAGTAAAAAGGCGAAAAGTTTTTCTACTCTATTCATTTTTACCTTCTTATAGTCAAAGAGGAAAAGGGATAAATGCGATTCACAACTAAATACTATTATCAGACAATATTCCATCTTGTGATGATCCTCCTGATTCTCTTCTCAACTTGCCTGCACAAGACGTGTGCTTTTCTCCTTGTTTAGCCTTTGTTGTTCAATAGTTTGAACAACATTTGTCCCATTTTTTAATCTCTGCATAAAAAGAAACAAAAGTTAGTTTTGACAGCCAAATCACATCAAAAGCATTTTCGTTCACTTTATATCAAAATTCCATCAAAACCTTATTACATAATGGCACAAGTTCATAAAAAGGAGGAAAAAGATAGTGTATTCAAGAGTAAATTTATACCTCTTGCACGACCCAACATACTCCCCTGCTTACCTTGTTTCATGTCCTCATGAGAATAGGTAGGTTATTATGTAATTCAGTTAAAGAGTAAGCAGGAAAGATCTTTTATTTATACAACCTAAAAGAGTGATTTTTTATTAAATTTGCAAAGGCTATCCCTTCATGACCTTCAGGAAACTCGTAATTAGAATGGTATCCTTCAGGAGGGTACCAAATAATAGGGCTCCTAAATCGACATCCTAGCCAATATGGTCCTTCCCTCAAGATAATATTACTGTATGTGACAAAATGGCCTGTGACAGCTTTAAAATTCCTGTAGCCAAATGGTTCTCTGTTCCTGACACTATTGGTAGAGACCATCCATCTCCGTTTGGATGCAAGTAAGGACATTTCCTATATGGATAATAAATATGTCCTTCCTACTTACATGATTTCTTTATGTATAGGCCCCAAGGTCTTAATTACTCCCTCCTGTTTCATGAGTGTTGGGTTCTAATAGGTGTCTTTTAAAACTCCTAATTGCATCACATTAGTTATCAACCCGGGCAAGTCCTTTTATTCCAAGAGTGTACACAATATGTGCAAGCTATGAATCCAAAGAGTAATGCTTTTTAAAACAAAGTATAAACCTTTGATACAAGAGTAAACAGATGCATTTATAAAACTCAACTTGCAACTGTTAAAGGAAATAATGCATTTAAGAATCAAGGCTTAATCTTCAATGGAAATCGTAATCAAATCTCAAACAAGAAATTAAATTGTCAATAGCATCAACCGAGAGCATAGTAGCATTAACCAATCTCTTCTAGCTAGTTCTATCTAAATCACACTCAATCTCAATTAAGAGATTCAAATGGAAATGATGTCAACCGAGAGTTTAGTAGTATTAACCAATCTCTTTCAGCTGATTCTATAATAACCACACTCAACAAGATTCAATGCTTTAATTGATAATCAATTTAATCTACAGTAAGCATAAATGGAATCAAATGACAAAACTGTTAATCAAATAAGGAAAGTAAACTAACTTCAATAAAACAAATCGGCAAATAGAAAACAAGATATACTCACAGAGAATGGAAAAACATCAAACCAATCAAACTTGTGTGAATTAGAAAAATATAATACAAAGGATAGCAGTTTGATCCACCAGAGGCCAGGCCCTTAGCCACCAGCGAATATTGCTGAGCTACTTCAGAGAATACAAATGAACAACAATGTAAATTAAGTATTAACCATTGAACTCAATCCTCATTACAATACGGTCGTGTTCCTCAAAAGCACCAATCTGTAAATTAAAATTACAATTTGAAATAAATAGAGATCGATTGATTCCCCCATTTTCTCCTACAGTTTTCACTTTTATAGTAAAAAAGGGTAAAAGATAAATGTGATCTGATCCTGAGGGATTCACAATTGAATGCTATCTTTTGACATTCTTCTTGTTTAGCATTGATTGTCCTAATTCATCCTATAGCTCGACCACAACCGATGCATCTTATTCTTCATTTGTTAGTTTACGTTGTTCCATATTTAGGGAACAACAGTTGTTCCTTTTGTCATTTTTCTACATATAAAGGTTTAATAGTTAGTTATGGTAGCTAAATCTTAATCAAGAGTAGTTCATTCATTTCTTATCATAATCCATCAATATGTTAGCATATTAAGGTATGAAAGAGATAATAAAAGAGGAAAAAGGAACTGTAATTGAGAGTAAATACATACCCATTGCACAACTCAACATACTCCACTACCTACCTTGTTTCATGTTCTCATGAAAAGTAAATAGTTCTTATGAAATGCAGTTAAAGAGTAGGTTGGAGAGAAAGCTTCAAAAATTGGCCTAAAGCCATGATGTTGAGCCAGGAGCACAGAGGCGGGAATTTCTTTTCGTTCAGGCAACTCATAGTCAGCCCGATACCCTTCAGGAGGATACCAAACAATGGGACACCGAAATCGGCATCCCAACCAATAAGGTCATTCTCTCAAAATAAGATTGTTGTAGGTGATCATCCAGGCCATAGCAGCTTTAAAATTCCTATAATTAAATGGCTCCCTTTCTTTCACACTAATAGTGGAGGTCATCCATCTGAGCTTAGATGCAGTCAGGGATCTATCGTGAATGGAGAGGAAATATGTTATTCCTTTCTGCACAATCTCGTTATGTATGGGCCCTAAAGTTTTAATCATGCCCTCTTATGTCATCGGCTTTTTATGGTTGGCAAACATTTGTAAAGGATTCTTAGGTTCACTCCTCACCCAAAGATCCAATCCATGTTCATGTCTTTGAAATGCATTATAAGCTTTAAACCATTTGAGTTGGTTAACTGTAAATGAGATAAAAGCTTGGAATTGAACGTCTCCAAAAAAAGGATTAGGGTTCTTTTCCACCTCGTTTTCTAATATGAAATTGTGAATATAGAACTCACAAAGAAGCCTCTAGACCTTTGCACCATGTTGCTTGTAGCAATTTATAAAATCTTCAGTTGTCCCTAATTCAATTGGTGTACCAGCTCTTACGGATTTGATTTTCAATAACAGGTACCATTCTAATAAGAACAAGGCATAATTGGCGGTGGGAGATCTACATGAAAGGACATCTGAATACAGTAAGCAGATGGTGTTTTTCTGACTCATGACTCTGTCTAGCTTGAATTTTACCTTCTCCAGCTTTTCTTCTGCCTTTCTATACCTATCGTCTCACTCTCCATTATAGTTAGTTCCCTAAGTTGTTTCTGCAGCTCTTGATATCTCTGGAGGGAAATTGTCTCTTGTTCATATTGTTCTAAAGTGAGTCAGGCTTGTGCCAGGTCCTCCTGAAGATTTAGTAAAATAGGGTCATGGTGCGTCAGAATGTCTTTGGCTTGTATGTTTTTCTGAGTGCCTATGCTACAAGAGGGGATACCCTCTGTCTGAGTGCTTGTTCTACAAGAGGGGATATCCTTTGTCTGCAATTCTTTATTGTGGGAGGTCCAAACCTTTATCTGAGCAGTTACATCTACTAAATCTCCATGCAATCTTACTTGAGTGGCGATTGCTCGAGTAGGTATGAGCTCAGTTTGAGTCCCTGTAGCCCTACCTTCACATAATTCCATTTTCACGGCCACAATGGCTACCTCAAGGGCATTGTCTAGAATTTTTCCCATTGTAATTTCCTTTATTTTTCGTCGGAGCCTCTTGACCGTCTTACGAAGCTTCTAGTTTTCTTTTCTTAGCTTCTTCAATTTCATTCTGGCTCTATGCTTCTTTTGAGGAGTAGTTGGTTTGCTAATAGCCTCGTTAATAGCCTCTATCTTTAAAGAGCTTGGTTGTTCACCCTGGATTTGCTCCAATAAGACCATGTCTCCAGATTGATTATCAGACTCCTGAATAACCTCTGTGTCTACTTCCTCTTCTTGGCCTATGACCTCTATGTCTAGACCTTCTTGTTGTTGATCATGGTTGTTTTCTACTGGGAGCATGTCACCAGATTGGTTCTCTAACCTCTGAATAGCCTCTGTATCTTCCTCTTCCTGGTTTGCATATTTTGGGGAAGGAAGAATTCCGGTATAACCAGAATTCCCTGGAGATTGGGGTTCTCCTAAGTTAGGATTAAGTGGTTCTTGTTGGAGATAATACTGAGAGGGGGGGGTGAATCAGTATTATCTAGCAATTTAATAAATCTTCCTTATTTGATCTTTGAATTATTTTTGCATGTCAGTACCATAAAATAATGAGCATGAACAAAGAAAAACAGATAGTCACACCAAGGAACACAAGATGTAAGGTGGAAACCCAATGTGGGTGAAAACCACCTGCTGCAATATGAAACTTCTTTTACAAAGATTTTGTACTGGTGCAGTCCTTTACCAGTACGCAGGCTACAACCTGCAGAGAGCTACAACTCTCTCTCTCTCTCTCGTTTTCCAGTCTACTCCTGGAAGGGAGCTACAACCCCCTACTTCTTTTCATAAAGCATCAGATGATCAACAAGTACATAACAGTTACAGTCCACTACAGATATCAGATCAGCAATAACAGAAGTAACCCAGAACACTTTATCAACAGAGAAATTCAATCAACAGAATGTCTTAAGACAGAGACGCAGTTTTTCCTTCTGTGGCCTGCGACCAGACGCAGTTAACCTTCTGCTCCCCTGCGTCCACACGCAGATATCCTTCTGCTGCGCTGCGTGCCCACGCACTGTTCCTTTAACTGCTCTGCGTTCTTTTGCTTCAGGGACGCATCCAGAAACACTATCGCGCCGCGTCTTTCTGCTACAGGGACGCACCCAAAAACACTATCGCGCCGCATCCTTCTGCTACAGGGAAGCACCCAAAAACACTATCGCGCCGCATCCTTCTGCTACAGGGACGCACCTGAACCTTGATCGCTCTGCGTCCCCACGCAGATCTCCAGTCACTGAACTGCGTCCCAGACGCACCTGAACTTCGTCTGCCCTGCGTCCCCACGCAGATCTCCAGACTCTGCACTGCGTCCCGGCGCGCTTTCCTTTCACTATACCTGCGTCCCTTCGGGTATGAATGATTTCAAGACTTTAAGTGTAACCCAAACAGTCAGATCTACAGATCTGATCTTGCGCCAAAGGGATCTCAGTCCTTCAGTAGATTCGCTTTTTAGATCTAGACCAGATCTCACCCAATAAGATATTCAACCAAAGACATACCTAAGCCAAATGATCTCCTTTGCTTTATATAGGCAAGCTCCTCCTCAAAACATGGAACAATACCACGAGCCGACACCATAATAACACAATACCGTCGGCTAGATACCAAGAGTAAAACACAAGAAACCCCCACGTGTGCTTTTCTCTGCCTTAAAATGTGTGCACTGGGTGGACGCACCTTCTGAACGGCTGGCCTGCGTCTCTGGACGCGGCTTCTGCATGGTGTACCTGCGGGTACGCACTTTCTGTAAGGTATACCTACGTCCTCCTTATTTCCTTCAATATTTGGTAGCTGATCATCAACTTCTGCTGCTGACTTGAAGAACAGTGAGCTGTCACCTGAATGGGTTGCCATCAAGGACAACACTTTAGTCATAATGCCAACAATCTCCCCCTTTGGACTTGATGGCAACCTCACAAACTTCAGCTTCATTCTCCCCCTTTGACATCAAGGGCAAAGGGGTATGCTCCCCCTAAGAACATGCTCCCCCTGAATATGAACCAGATCTGCAACAAAGAACCATAATCCAGAAAGAGATAGAGACATATTGCAGCTATTTCCAAGATCTTCTTTTGACCATCCTCCATAATGCCAACAATGCATTATATGCTCCCCCTGAACCTGTGAGCCAACCATGACTGAACCATTTCCTGAGTCTGTTCTGCTCCCCCTGAGCCTGAGCCAACCATGACTGAACCTGAGTCTGTTCTGCTGCCCTTTCTTCATATACGCGACTTTGCAGCCTGTAACTCGCGTATATACGTGACTTTTCTTTATTATATCAGCGTATGCAAGATGGAATACTGAATTTCATCACTTTCAGATTCCCCTGTGTTTGTTATGTCCGCTGTCTGAATTATGCCACACCTTTCTGTCTCTGTCTTCTTCAATTCCTGCAACTGTGATGATGTATGGTCCTTTTGTTTTGAATTTTGAAATCTGCTCCTACATTCCCTTGCTTTATGCCCATAGTTGTTGCATGTATAACATCTTACATTTTTCATGTTCCTTCTATCACAATCAATTGCTTTGTGTCCATATGCATTGCAGGCAAAACAATATCCTCTGAAATACCTGGGATGCGATGATCTTTCTTGAACCATTCTACTTCTACATCTGGCTGCAACATGTCCAAGATTATGACATACATAACATTCAACATTTTTCAGTGGAGGAAATAATCGTCTATCACGTCCATAGTTAGGAGTAAAGGATCTTCCTTGAGGAATTTCTTTCCTTGGTTGTTCCTTGTTGAGCATTTCAGATTTCTCATTAGAGTTTCTTGCCTCACCTTGTGAACTAGATTCACCTTCAACATATTCATGAAAACCAAGACCAGTCTTGATAGCAGGAGACCTTTGACTATTAAGAATATCATCCAAGACTTTAGTACTATCTTGAAATCGTAAAAGCTTATCCTTTTCTTCTATTTTACCTTTCAAGATATTTACCTCAACTTGATGTTGTTCTTCCTTTTTCAGATATTGACTCCTTAGGTCTTCTTCAGCTTTTCTTCCTTCTTCCACTTGTCGCTTTAGTTTTATCACTTCATGTTCTTGATCTTCAAGATCTTCTCTGTTCTGTTCTCTTGATTTTTTAAGATCTTCTTTTAGAGAGAGGATCCTTGATTCAAGTTTCTGAATAGTTGTACTCTGATCCTTTACTATATCCTGCAATTGCTCCCTTACCCTGATTTCTGTCTCCAATTGTTCTTTTAATTTGGCAACTTCTTCAGTTTCTGCATTCTTCTCTTCATGTGCCATGAGACTTTTAATATCTTCGCTATTATTGGATGAAGCATTCTTCTTCTTATGTGCCATGAGACTTCTAATATCTTCACTATCATTGAATGAACTTTTAATATGGGTATAATAGCTTCTACCATCTTCTTCAGATATCTTTCCTTTGTTATGAGGACATCTAGCAGCATAGTGACCAACTCTACCACATAGAAAACATTTGAAAGGTAGCTTACCTTTGAACCGTCCAGTTCCCCGTTCAAGATTCTTGACAAAATTTACCTCATCTTCTTCCTCTGACACTTCGAATGTGGCCTCTGGTGGTACCTCTTGTCGCATTTCAAAAGCAGTTAAGATCCCATGAAGTTGTGACATGGTGATTTTCTGCACATTCTCCTTTTCTTCTATGGCAGATACTTTAGAATCAAATTTAGCAGACAGAGATCTCAAAACTTTTTCAACTAAGACAACTTCCTCAAATTCTTCACCTAGATCCCTCATACAATTCACAATCTCATCCATATGCAGGAAATAATTAGCTATGCTTTCATTATTACGCATCTTAAGAGTTTCATACCGGATTCTGAGAGTTTGAAGCTTTGCTCTTTTTACCTGATCATCTCCTTCGTAGCTTGTGACGATTTTGTCCCATATTTCCTTAGCTGATTTGAAATGCATGATCTTCATAAATTCTGATTGAGTCAAACTACTCAATAGGACAGTAACAGCTTTGGCATTGAGCTCATATTGCTTTTTCTCTGCTAGATCTGTAGGAGTTGCTGATGGGAATTTGTATCCTCCTTCTACGATTCCCCAAACTTCTGCTCCAAGTGATTGTAGATATGCAGTGGTTCTTATCTTCCAGTGAGAAAAATTGTTCCCGTCAAAGATTGGTGGCCTGATGTGTGCCTCTCTTTCTGGATTAGCCATTCTGATGGATCTTTTCCTTCAAGCGATCAAGCTTCCTCAGAAGGACCTGCTCCGATACCAATTGTTGGAAATAATACTGAGAGGGGGGGGGTGAATCAGTATTATCTAGCAATTTAATAAATCTTCCTTATTTGATCTTTGAATTATTTTTGCATGTCAGTACCATAAAATAATGAGCATGAACAAAGAAAAACAGATAGTCACACCAAGGAACACAAGATGTAAGGTGGAAACCCAATGTGGGTGAAAACCACCTGCTGCAATATGAAACTTCTTTTACAAAGATTTTGTACTGGTGCAGTCCTTTACCAGTACGCAGGCTGCAACCTGCAGAGAGCTACAACTCTCTCTCTCTCTCGTGCGTTTTCCAGTCTACTCCTGGAAGGGAGCTACAACCCCCTACTTCTTTTCATAAAGCATCAGATGATCAAAAAGTACATAACAGTTACAGTCCACTACAGATATCAGATCAGCAATAACAGAAGTAACCCAGAACACGTTATCAACAGAGAAATTCAATCAACAGAATGTCTTAAGACAGAGATGCAGTTTTTCCTTCTGTGGCCTGCGACCAGACGCAGTTAACCTTCTGCTCCCCTGCGTCCACACGCAGATATCCTTCTGCTACGCTGCGTGCCCACGCACTGTTCCTTTAACTGCTCTGCGTTCTTTTGCTTCAGGGATGCATCCAGAAACACTATCACGCCGCGTCTTTCTGCTACAGGGACGCACCCAAAAACACTATCGTGCCGCGTCCTTCTGCTACAGGGACGCACCCAAAAACACTATCGTGCCGCGTCCTTCTGCTACAGGGACGCACCTGAACCTTGATCGCTCTGCGTCCCCACGCAGATCTCCAGTCACTGAACTGCGTCCCAGACGCACCTGAACTTCGTCTGCCCTACATCCCCACGCAGATCTCCAGACTCTGCACTGCGTCCCGGCGCGCTTTCCTTTCACTCTACCTGTGTCCCTTCGGGTATGAATGATTTCAAGACTTTAAGTGTAACCCAAACAGTCAGATCTACAGATCTGATCTTGCGCCAAAGGGATCTCAGTCCTTCAGTAGATTCGCTTTTTAGATCTAGACCAGATCTCACCCAATAAGATATTCAACCAAAGACATACCTAAACCAAATGATCTCCTTTGCTTTATATAGGCAAGCTCCTCCTCAAAACATGGAACAATACCACGAGCCGACACCATAATAACACAATACCGTCGGCTAGATACCAAGAGTAAAACACAAGAAACCCCCACATGTGCTTTTCTCTGCCTTAAAATGTGTGCACTGGGTGGACGCACCTTCTGAACGGCTGGCCTGCGTCTCTGGACGCGGCTTCTGCATGGTGTACCTGCGGGTACGTACTTTCTGTAAGGTATACCTGCGTCCTCCTTATTTCCTTCAATATTTGGTAGCTGATCATCAACTTCTGCTGCTGACTTGAAGAACAGTGACCTGTCACCTGAATGGGTTGCCATCAAGGACAACACTTTAGTCATAATGCCAACAGTTCTTTAGGATGCATGTAGATGTTCATATTGGCCAGGACCTGGGCCATCCCTGCTTCAAATTATTGCAAAAGATCATCTTGAGAACTCATATTTGGTGTTGGAGGAGGGCCCCCTTCATTTTCTCGTTCATCATTGGAATGACCTGCTCCTTCTTGCACTAAGTCAGGTCTATCTCCTCCCTCAGGTTCTAATCTAGGCTTATCTTGTCTTTCTGACTCTGGTTGCAAGTCCTATATATTTACCGGGCTAGACGATTCTGTTGGTTGACTAGCGTTGCCTTGAGGATTTTAAGACATTCCCTTGTCTGGATTCAACCTTGTAAATCGTCTACACTTGTGAGGTCTGCTTCTTGATGGGGCAGTCCTTTTTCTTTTTGGAACATGGTTAGGTGCTGGTAGGTTTTCACCCCTTTCGAGGGTCGATATGAGATCATCCCATGTTGATCGTTTTGGGCAAGGTTGTGACTAACTATTAACCTGATCAGAAAATGGTGGCTAACTACTATATCTCGGTGTTGAGACCGTCTCAGCCTCTCGGCAGTGTCATGCAATAATGAATTCAACAGTGCAGGCAAATTAATAGAGCAGTTTTGTTTTAAGACTACTAAAAGTTTGAGTTGTCACGACCTTACCACGTCTCGATGCCCATCGCAGGTAATATAGTTTTGGACAATTCATGCCAGTTCTCCCCATGGCTCTCCAAGAGAATATGACCGAATGCCTTTTCCTTTCTTGGTTAGCTCTTGTCCTTCATCCCTAAAAATCTCCATAGCATCATGCAACTTTAGTCGCTTATCAGCCCATACTGGTCCTTCTGCATGCAGCCCAGACACTTCTGCTATCATAGAATCTATTACTGTAATTTTTCTACCTCTCACCAAGGATTTTCCATTCTATAGATGATGTAGAAATTCAATGGTGATTTCCTCATTGGGGGGTTGAAATATTGTATAATATGTTGTCCATCCTGCGCGAGCTAGAATTTCCGTGGCTCCATCGGAGACAGCCAGTATTAAAGGTTCTCATTGCACTATTTTACCTCCCATGATGCTTGCATTCTTCCTACTCCTACAAATAATTAATGTAGTGGAGAAAACACAGCAACGAGAAGAGATGAGAGATGGAACAACAAGTAGTTGTAACAACGCTGTCAGGTGATGTCTTATAAAAATAAAAACCATTAAATCAAGGAATGTTATAATGCCACACGCTCTGTGATTATGGGATGTTTTATTATCCTATAACATCCAATTAAACGATGACAGCGCATGCATGAGTTTACTGGAAGTACCTGCACCCTCTCGAAATTAAAGGTTGCCTACGACTGAATGGACGGAAAGATGACGTTCTGGCAGTGAAGTATAGGGGTGATGGATTGGGTAGTAAAGGTGTCAGAGTACGTATATTAATGAAAGGATTGTAAAAGGATATTGGAGTAGTGAAGAGAAGGCATGTAACGAGAATTATTAATGAGTGATAAGATGCCATGAGGTGATGCGATAAGTAAAAAGGACAACATGCGTAAGAGATGATACCTTACCATCGTTATTCCACTTGAAAATGATGTGATTGATTTAGAAAAAAAATTAACTCATGCATCAAGGTTCAAGGTAAGGTAAGTTAGGGAAATAATCTCTCTGTAGAAAAATAGAAAAATAAGAAGAGGGCATTGTAATAATTATTGATGTAGGAAATAAAAATTCAATACCATAAGGAGAGCTGTTGCTTCCTGCAGGCATCCATAGCCTTCTAACCCTTAGGACCCAGGATCCTCTATGTATAGTTGGGGAAGTGCATTATGATGTCCATAGTAGAGATCAATGTGCTGGCATGGTGACCAGATGAACGCATTTCCATTCACTGGGAAGTAGTAAAAGTGGTCAGGCCGACTCGTGATGAGACCTCTTGTTCCAAGGATTTTGTTTCTTGATGCATCCATTGGATCGTATCCCTGTTGTGGTGGCCATAGTGGGAATGCCACTTCGATCTGTAGATCAAAAAAACATAAAAATTGTTAGTGACTTTTTTTTTTACACTCCCCATTTTATATATAGAGGGTGGCTTAGTACTCTTTAAGAGTAGGGATGGAAAAATAATTTTAAAAATATCAATAGAAAATAGTATACCCATTATCTTATTGATAATAAGCAGAGAGAATTATACTAGAGGAAGTAGAACCAACATGGTGAAGATAATCAATGAATATCATTTATAGCTGAAATGAGGACAGTAAAGTGATATAGATAATTGTGTCCTTTCTCTTTCACTCATCACAAAGAAATCTTGTTAAAGATAATAATGTTAAGGATATTCGCCTGCTTCAGTAGACTCCATACTTGTTTTCCTCATATATGTATTGTACTCTATGCCATAAAGAGGTGAAAATGAGCTGGGATGGGCTAGGAATGATCATGAAAGGGGAAGAAAGGGTTGTTCTAAAAAATAGTCACGAAGTGTTGTTCCCTTAGGGAAACAACAAAAACACTCAAAAAAGTGTTGTTCCTTTGAGGAAATAGCGAAAAGACTAGAAAAAGTGTTGTTCCCTTTAGGGAATAGCAGTTGTTCCCTGGAGGGAACAACAAAAAAAATACTCGCAGAAAGTGTTGTTCCTTGTTAGGGAACAACAATTGTTCCCTAGAGGGATCAGGAAAATCACACGAAAAAAGTGATGTTTCCTTTAGGGAACAACAGTTGTTCCTTGTAGAGAACAACAAACGAACACACCCGAAAAAGTGTTGTTCCCTTTGGGGAACAATAGTTGTTCCCTGTAGGGAACAACAAAAGAAAGCACATGAAAAGGTGTTGTTCCTTTTTGGGAATAGTAGTTGTTCCCTATAGGGAACAACAAAAGAAAGCACACGAAAAATTGTTGTTCCCTTTAGGGAAAAACAGTTGTTCCCTGTAGGGAACAACAAATGAAAACACACGAAAAAGTGTTGTTCCCTTTAGGGAACAACAACTGTTCCCTGTAGGGAACAACAAATGAAAACACATGAAAAAGTGTTGTTCCCTATAGGGAACAACCTTTAAGGAACAACAGTTGTTCCCTGTAGGGAACAACAAATGAAAGCACACGAAAAAGTCTTGTTCCCTTTAGGGAACAGCATCTGTTCCCTGTAGGGAACAAAAAACAAAAATAGGGAGAGAAAAAACATAGACAAAAGTCATCCCTACTGCTCTAAACAATAGAAGGGCTAGTATACAGAAGAAAGAAAAACAATATAATTTTTTACCTGCCAATGTGTCTAGAACTTGGTCGATAAACGAAAGGGGAAAATGGTCTTGTTGCATTTATTTGTTAAGATCTCTGTAATCGACGCATATACGCCATTTCCCATTCTTTTTGGGAACCACAACCAATGGAGAGACCCATTTACTGTTAGATATAGGATAGATAAAATTCACATCTAACAGTTTCCGCAATTCATATTTAACGATATCCTTTAAGTGAGGGTTCAATCTATGTTGAGGTTGTCAAATGGGTCTTGCATCTTTTTCAGTGTAGATGTGGTGCATACATAGTGTAGAGTCAATCGATTTCATATCTGGGTAATCCCAAGCGAAATCCCCTTTATATTTCCTAAGGGTTTGAATAAGCTTCTGCTATTGGTCATCACTCAAGTTTTTGTTAATGTTAAGGATTCTCCCTAGCTCAATTTCAATAGGTTTGCTATTATAGACAGTTGTTGTTGGTATTGTTTGGTCATTTATTACTTTTAAAGGATCTTCTTTAATTTCATTATCAAGGACTACTTCAATCATGTGACATTTTAGATTAGATGCGGCAGCATGGTGGTTAATGTAAGTGTTAATAATATCGTCTCTTGTTTGGTTTTTAAATTCAAGAGAATCTACTATAGTTAATGGTGATCGAATATTTTCGGTTAAATATGTTACAGGCTACTTCCTAGTTTTTATTATGGTTAGGCTTGGCTAATATGGAGTGTATAAAGCTAGGTTCTTCACATCGTTCCCTCTAGTTATAGTCATACTGCCTGTTGAGTATCTTATATAAGCATCTGTAGTCATTAGCCAAGGTGTACCTAATATTAGGGGACATCCATCTAGCCAGTTTCTAGGATTAATAATCAAAAAATCTGTTGGGTATTCCCAAGAATCTATAGACACCATCACATCCTGTAATGTCCCTTTCGGTTTAATAACTGAATGGTCAGCAAGTTCCAGCAAGGTCGTACTTGGATCTAAGGCTATGATGCCAAGTCTCTCATAGGTTGTTGTTGTGAGAATATTAATGGTTGCCCCTAAATCGACTAATGCATTGGGAAAGGAGCATCCATTTATTTGTACTGTGACAATAGGGTTTCCCAGATCTTCATATTTCATCGATTCCTCTTTGCCTAATAATAGATCATACAAAGTTCCGATTACATGGACAGTTGGTGCGGGATTTATTTTCCTTGTAGACTTTTTGGCACACAATTCCTTAATGGTTTTTGCGTAGATTGGAATGTCTTGAATAGCCTGGAGGAGTGGTATTTTTAAGAAAAGATTTTTTATTCCTCCCAAGGGATCGAAGTCGGTATATTCAATTGGGCAAGTTATAATCAATCTTTCTGGGGATGGCGGAGAAGAGGTAATTATTTGTTCGTGACTTTTCTGTTTGATTGTATTTTCCCTTTGAGGTGTTTGTTCTACAATCAATGGCTTATTTGGGTAAGTTTCTTCAAGTTGTAGATTTTTATCATCCTCTGGTGCAATTATTCATACAGACCTCAATTTGAGTTCATTACATTCTCTCAACTCAGTTTCCGGATCCAGACCTTCAATGATTTGTACCGACTAGACAGGTCCGTTGTTAGGATTTGGGTTGGGCTGGGCTAGGAGTTGTGGTCGTAGATTGGATTGAGGATTCTGCTGCAATGTATAAGGTGTTGGTAGCGTGGGTTGAGATAGAGGGACTATCCCTACTAGCTGGTTTGTGGGTCTTTTCCAGCTTGATTGTATGTTTTGGTTTTGTGAAGTAGAGGGGGGCCATTGAGATGGATATGGGTTGTTCTGCCAGAAGGATGTAAGGTAAGAGGAATTTTGCCAACTATTTTTTTGGTTTGACTGATTGGACCAAGGTGGCATGGAGAATGCTTGTGGTAGCCAATTGGGAAAAGGTGGCTGGTTCTGCCATGTTTCTCCTATATATTTCTGGGAATTATATTGTGAAGGCTGAAAGAATGAAGATCGGTTGGTAGGCATACCTGTTTGCTGTGTTTTCCATTGGTGATGTTGGTTTAACAGGTATACTGGTTATTTTCTTCCTTTGCCTCCTTGAAGACCACTTTTAATCTTGGGAGCGATCGGCAACTTTCTATGGCATGTTCCTTAGTGCATATGGCACAGTTCTGTACCATATCCAGTGGACATTCTTTATTACTATGTTTATTTCTGCATCGGGGGAAAAAAATAACCAGGTTTAGCTCTGCTTCAACCTACTTCTGCTTGGCTTGCATGATGTCTAACTGTGTTGTCAAGGTTCCCAGGATATCTGTTTTGAAATATTCCAGCAGGTTGCCAATTTCAGCACGAGTAACGCTTCCCCTAGAGACTTTGTTGTCCCTGGTGATCACATCACGTCCAACTGGTTTCAGTCTTGTACTACCCCTCGAGCACCTGATGCACAAATCAATAATATTAGCATATTCTTCTTGATAAATATCACCTTTACCCATGATATTTAGTGTCTCTATCCACTGGTCTTTCATCCCTTTAATCATTGTGGTTTTTAGAACATTATCAGGTACGTTTGCATAAGGAGACCTTTGGAGGTTATATTAGAAACGCTCCACATATTCTTCCAAAGTTTCGCTAGGCCTTGATACCATTTGGAATATCTCATCTTTTAGTTCTCTAGATTTGCAATAATCTTGATATTTTTTAAGGAAGGCAATTTTCATTTGGTCCCAATCATTTATGGTGCCTCCACCTAGTCCCATAAACCAACGCAGGGCTTGTTATAGACATTTTTGTGCCTCGCGTCAAGGAGCATGGAATGTCAATAATTACAGGGATCCTCAGTCCCTAAACATGTTGTTCTTACCCCTAAAAGAACAAGGTCATCAAACAACAGCACTTCCAATCAGTTCTCCACCTGAAAACACTTCAAAACAGGCTTATTTTGGATCATGTCAGCTGCTTAACTGAGCATCTGCGCTGTATTGCAACTGTCCCACTCTGTACCTGCGCTGGAAGTCAAAAACAATGAAGGCTACCTGCGCTGGGCGAGATTGGCCAAGTGGCACAGTCATCCTGCAAGGTGTCAATTGCCCAGGAAGCTTCCAAAATGACACTTGGTTCATGAGATTCGCCCTGTGATGAGTAAGAGGTACTTGATCACCATGTGTAAGCAAGGATCTCCAAGTGGACACAGGAACTGAAGATTAACTGAAGATGGAGAGGACACTAGTCAGCTATATGCCAGCCTCCAGCTGACTCATCCTTTCCTCTTCCCTCCTATATATAGAGCTCTTCTATGAGGTCTAGGGAGGCTGGAATTTTGTATAAGCAAGGAGGTGCTGTTGGTATACCGCCAGGATTATTGGGTGATTGTTTTACTAGAGGTGAAGAGGAGAGTTCTTGCTGCCGAGGAGGTGCTGCTGGATTGGATCCAACATCATTGGTTGTAACTTCCTCTGGAACCCTGTTACTTTCTATCAATAAAGTTTGCATGTTCTCCTATATACTTGTTTTACATAGATGCTTTGTGTTTACATGTATATTTGATGCACCCTAATCCATGCTTCAGTTATGAGTACATGTATCTTGTAGTTCGCTCTCTTGTTTAGTGCAGGATCTGTATGTAGCTGGATCGGCTAGGAGAGCAAAGAGCTGGGAGCAGGATACAAAGAGAGAAGGACAAGGATCGACTAAGCGCAAGACACCAGGTTGGTTGACCTTCTTACTATTCTCTCTGTACTTTCATAAAGTGGAACATGAAAACTTTATCATTCAGTTGTTGCTAAAGACTGTCACCTTTAGAAGGGTTAGTGTCATCCGCATCGGATACTTTGACTATATCAAAAGCGAAGTAGAGGGACTGCTACTCTTGCTCCTTTGCTGAGCAAATTCAAGATTTAAAGAGCTAATCTACAGATGAATCTTTACTCTTTGTGATAGATCTTTATCCTCTTGATCATCCCTTAGCCTGTACTTGACCTATAGCTTTTTATTTCAGCAAATACAGTGCATTTTTGAGCTTTTTATGACCCGGAATTCTTAGCAGACGTAACTCTCGTGAGTCAGTGCAGGCTGTACACAGGCAGCCTGCATTACAGCGCAGGTGCTCCCTTCGGGAACTGCGCTGAGAGTGAGATTGGCAGACTAGAACCTGCGCTGGTCCAGTTAGCCCTTGTCTTGCTCAGTCTTCCTTTTGTGTCTTGGCCCTGTTTGCACTTGTTTTTGGCTGATTGCTTGCCGGTCATTGTATTTGCTGTAGACCACTTCTCCTTGACTTTATTCCGCCTCAGTTGTGTGATGAAACTGTGAATGTTCTTTCAGTATTTCTTATTTCAGTTACAGTTTCCCATTGTGAAAAGCGAACCAGTATAGCTGTGACCTCTTAGATCCTGAACTGTAAAAGTGTCTTTGTGATCTTATGAGCTAGTTTTATTACTGTTCATGGCTGTTTGAGTTTGTTTGCTTTTCACTTTTATGGTTTGAATCTATACTTTTCCTGTGTTTAAACAAGTCTATCATAAGGTGTATTTTTGATTGTGGACAAACTTGTTTATTTCTACTTGAAAGTTGATTCAAAAATCATACAACAGTTTCCTTTTGTTAGCATCAACATTAAGGATAACGAAAAGAAATACATGCATTGTGCATTTTGCATTTGACTGTGTGCTTGACGATTTAGGAAAATGTGCATTTTAGTGTGTGTTCTTTGATCTGTGGAAAAAGTTGTGTCTTTCTTTTCCCTCAAGTAGATTAAGGTTTTCAAAAGTTGAAAGATTGAAAAGATTTGCTTCTCATTCTTAGATTGCATATAGGAAGTTGTATATATACATCTCGTGGCGAACCTGAAAGGCAAACTGTTAAGAAAGATCAACATTAAAATAAACTCAATTTACATAACAACGCTTTGGAATTTAACGCAAACATCTAGAGGTCTAGGTAGAGACGTGTTCCGGCGTCGTTAAACATAGTGACTGTCGATCTCTACGAAGGTGGGTGATTCCTCCTGAGAGTCGGTGGCACTAACACGGACTTGAGCTCCCGCGTACTGTCGCGTATATTGGGAGACCCCTATAGGCTTTTATCCTTTATCCTTAGGAAACCGTGTCGGCCGCCCTACTGATCGCGATGCAGTGAACACAGCATTCACGAAGATCGACCACCCGTACCGTAAAACGTATTCTGTGGTTTCACGAAAGGTTTGGCACACCCTCTGCCTAGATCTCCAGAGCAGTTTCTTTTGGCCCTTTTCAAACTCTATAACTGAAAAGGTCCAACCGAGCATTTGTCACTTCGGGCTCGTTAATACATCGAAGGCGACTAGAGTCATCTTTAGCTTTTTCTCGACTCTTAAAACATGAAAAAGCAAGTTTGTGTCTAAAAGCGTCGTTAATAAAATTTATTTTAAAGCGGAACATAATCACCTGTTATTCCCACGTTGATCTTTCAGTTGAAAAGTATGGAGCCCACCAACCAAGGAAGTAACCTTGGCGGAAGTCCAAATCCCTTCTCCTCTTGGGGAGATGTTGGTGCGCCTCATATGGCTACATTGTCTCTTCCAGGATTCACAATTGGCCTCCCTGTATGGCTCTTTTCAACTAATGTAGTCCAGATCGCCACTAATCCTGAGCAGTCGAATCAACAGTCAGAACAATCTAGAACTACCCACCAGCCTTCCACTTCTTGTGATACTTCCTCTGATCCTTCATCTTCGCAAGGTAGAGCTGGCAAAAGTCAGCCTCCCAAGGAGAAGAAGGAAAAGAAGAAGAGAGAAAAGAAGCAGAAGGAGCCTCTGGCGAAGGCGACTGGGGGCAAGCAGAAGAAAGCTGACAAAAACCCACACACTGCACCGACCGGGCCTAAAACGCCATGTGTCATTTGCAAAGGGATCCACTTCCATCGTGATTATCCTTGTATTCCCCGGATACTAAAGGACTGGTCCCCAAGGTTGCACAATCCGGTAGCATCAACCTCTGGTTGTCAAGTTGATTGCATTCCGTCAACTAGCGAGAGTGAAGGACGAAGAAGGGGACCAAGATCACCCTGTCTATTGTGTGAAGGTCATCATGCCATCCACAAATGTCCATTCTTAGATGAGGCCAAGAGAGTTTTGGAAGATCGCCCGGTGTCACCGGTGCAACTTCCACCTGGATATCAAAAACTCGTGCCTAATCCCTCGATAGTTGAAAATCCGGTTGAACCACTCAAGTGGTCAGCTGAAGTGTCGGTCATTGAGAATGAACCTACTGAATCTAGACTAGACGAAAGTCTAAAGGTCGATACGGCAGTTGGCCCGGTTCTTCCTTCAGAGGTTCTATCGTCCAATGACCCCGTCATTGAAGACCCGTCTTCAAATGGCACCGTCGCCGAAGAATCATCTTCATGCGACACCCTCACTGATGAGAACAAGGATGACACCATCCAGGTTCTTTTCATCAGCACCGACTCCGATGAGCATCAGGGCAATGCGCCCATTCCTTTATCGCAGGAAGGAACATCATCAGAGTCATATCCGGCCGTATATTCGGTCCCACCGCCAAGCAACCTAGTTGTATCCTTTGATTGGAATCAACTAGGCAGACCCCGGTTACCAGCCAGTGTACCATTCAGAATCATTGTCCAGATCTATAGAATGATTATGGCTGGTACTATCATTGATGAAGGGGCGTCTGTGAGTATCCTTTCCTCTGTTGCTTGGAAAGCACTGGGTTCCCCGGCGCTTTTACCTGAGTTGAGAAATCTCTCAGGTTTTGATAAAGGAACCAGTCGACCATTAGGGATCCTCCCCGATGTACCTGTTACATTGAAGGGGAAGACCGTCAGGATGAACGTGTTGGTAGTTCAAGGACCCTTGGATTATAACCTACTCCTTGGACGCGACTATATTTATTGCATGGGAGCGATAGTCTCCTCACTCTTTAGAGTAATGTGTTTTCCACACGAAGGAAGGGTGGTCAAGCTCGTAGACCAGCTTTCATTTCCGGGATCTCGCATCGCAAATAGTCAAATACCAATCCTAAATGGTCTGTTCACTCAAGATTCGCCTCCGCCCCCGGTCCTCCTTCCCGATGAGCGCGAGTAATTCGGAAAGAAAGACTAGGACCCAGGGGGCATGCACCCTGGTCTGCTTTGGGCAGAAGAAACTCCGGGTATAAGACAGAATTTCCGCAAGAGAACATGACTAGTCCGTACCCCGTCCATAGGAAGTGGGGTTGTTCTGGAAAAATGATCTTTTGTTAAAGTTATGTGTTTGGGAATCATTCACCTTTGTCTAAAAAAGTGGGCAATGCCCGAGTAGGAATTCCCTTATTACAACAAGTAGTCACCATCTTTAAATTCAAGCCTCGCCCATCGAAACATGTGTTTTGAAGGATAAGCAGGGGCAGTCTATTAAGAAGGAGACCGTATTGTTGTGACAGAGGGTAACCATCTTAGGACAACCCAATGATAGGCACCGCCGAAGAAAGAGATTGATCTGCGGCAGCAAATCGAACCGTCTTTGGAATAATAAGAAAGAGGCAAGCCTCCCTCAATAATACCAATGTTTTATCTTTGAGTAGTGTTCTTCTATTGTCATAAATAGCTGTTTGTTAAAAGTGGGCTGACGGGAAGCCTGAGTACTGCGTAAGACCCCTTAAAATAACGAGAAGACAAGTATCGTTAACATTAGATTAGCAAGATGACAAATAAGTAAGAACACCCAAAGAAAAACAGAAGTAGGGGAGAGGAGGGGCAGCCTCGAAATTCTATCCTATACCTGGGGGCATGCAAACTTTCTGGAGTGCAAGCTAAGGGCGGTTATTTATCTGGTTTTAAGATTAGCCGTTTCCGAACTTGCATGAAAGAAAGCCTGTGGGGCAGAAGTAAAATTTGCCAAAAGTGAGCACAGCTGTGGTAAGGCATAAGCTCTATAAAAATTGGTCCTTACGAGAGGCGTTCTTCATATGACTGGTATATCGAGCAGTTTTAGCATATAGTTCATGCTCGTTAAAAAATAAACGCAAATCCGAGCAGTTTTAGGCCTGAATTTAAGCTCGTTAAAAAATAGAAAAGTGTGAGCAAAAGTTTCCCCCAGAGTTCAAGCTCATGGAAAAAATGAACCGGTAAATAACCTTTTGAGATCGTAAATTCATCAGCCATAAGAACCTTGATCGTGTTTTCATCCATCACCTCCATTTTTCATTTGGCCGATCATTCACTTCCATTTGTGTGTTTACCTCTTTTGAGAAACAGCTGCGAAGAGTGATTTCACCTAGCCATCCTTGCGACACTGCCGTGATTGGAAAATTCCAACCTGTACCTGGAATCTGTAGCTATCCATGTTTATCACTCGTTCCTCAAAAGACGAGTCTCCTTTCAGCTCTTTTCACTGACTCGTAAAATATGAAAAGTTTGCCGAGTTTTGGCCTTCCAGCTCGTTAAAGGACCGGAACGCTATCCCTCCTCTAAATTTTAATCTTTTTGGACCTGAGGGATTATTGCACAAAAGGATCGAGCGCTTGTCTTGTTCGGCTCGTTAAAAGTACCGAACAGCCATCCCTTCTGTATTGTTTTATACTTTTTCGGACTTAAGGGATTTGCTGATGAAAAAGGAGTTATGGAGTTGACTTTCTGTACCTTTTTAGACTCTCTAAAAATGAAAAGGACCGAGTTTTCCTTGTCGTTAGACTCGTTAAAATGATTAAGTAGCGACAAACTTGTCTTTAGACGAGAACGAGTTTCCCTATCGCTAGGCTCGTTAAATCATAGCGATAGGCTTGCCCGAAGGGCAGGTTATAGAACAAGCATATGTTATCCTCCTCAAGCTTGACAAAAATAAAGAGGTACTGGTCAGAAATGACTGGGGAAAAATTGGGAGAACATCAAAGTTTAAAGGTAGCAAGTCACTCTTGGACATGACACTTTTCCTCCGTACCATATCGGGTTGGGTTGTTTCATTCACCGGTCTCATCACCATGGTCCTCGCCACACCATCCACATTTGGGGTAATGCTACCGATCCATCGCATCAGTGTCGTTATATGTTCAAGAGGGGTCATTCTGGAAGTGTCAACCGTGTCCCATCCACTACCATACATTATCCTTCATCCATTCATGATCGCCACCCTGAATCATATTTCACAGTTTGTTTTCACCTCCACTAAAGTCATTAGCTCCGTTCCATGTCATTGATGTGGGATTCATTAAGGCCCTCCTTTGACGGATCGCTTCTTGTCGACTTCAGCTCATTATCCAAGAAGTTGATCTAGGAACACCCCCATCAGTACTTTGAAGCTTGCATGCCTCAATGGCAAGTTTCTCACTTCCGGCGACAGGTATACATCAATGACCTTCAACCAGGAGATTTTGCGTGGCGTTCGACGCCAAGTCCTTTTTCACGCCACGTGAATTGTACTGCAGTACCTTGAGGGTCATCGTCATTATTGGTGATTCCTCTCGCGCTTGTTAACGGTTTTCATTATTGACCGGTAATCAAGCGATGTCTTTCCATGTTCGACTTCAGCGCAATTCTCACATGGATCGACTTGTACTTAGAGTGAAGATCGAACGAGTTTGAAGACCCCGGATCTAGTTTCATCCATCCGGGCTGCGATATATATTCAGGAAATATAAAAACATTTGCCATGTACATCATTGCAGCAGATGATCATCCTATTCAAAGGATGATAGTTTCAGCAGAAAATTATCAGTCTATCTTCAGACGATCGTCTATCATATGTACCAAAATGTATTTATGGAAAGCTGAGCATGGGAATGCCCGCCTCAGCTAGATCATGAGAATAATGATGAATGAAAAATAATGTATTGTATTGTATTGTATTACAGGGCACTCTCCTCAGCACTGGAACGAACTTCGGATCCTCTAGCTAAAGCATTTCACCCGATAAACGGCCTCATACTTTAGGGGGCAACTGTTATAGACATTTTTGTGCCTCGCGTCAAGGAGCATGGAATGTCAATAATTACAGGGATCCTCAGTCCCTAAACATGTTGTTCTTACCCCTAAAAGAACAAGGTCATCAAACAACAACACTTCCAATCAGTTCTCCACTTGAAAACACTTCAAAACAGGCTTATTTTGGATCATGTCAGCTGCTTAACTGAGCATCTGCGTTGTATTGCAACTGTCCCACTCTGTACCTGCGCTGGAAGTCAAAAACAATGAATGCTACCTGCGCTGGGCGAGATTGGCCAAGTGGCACAGTCATCCTGCAAGGTGTCAATTGCCGAGGAAGCTTCCAAAATGACACTTGGTTCATGAGATTCGCCCTGTGATGAGTAAGAGGTACTTGATCACCATGTGTAAGCAAGGATCTCCAAGTGGACACGGGAACTGAAGATTAACTGAAGATGGAGAGGACACTAGTCAGCTATATGCCAGCCTCCAGCTGACTCATCCTTTCCTCTTCCCTCCTATATATAGAGCTCTTCTATGAGGTCTAGGGAGGCTAGAATTTTGTATAAGCAAGGAGGTGCTGTTGGTATACCGCCAGGATTATTGGGTGATTGTTTTACTAGAGGTGAAGAGGAGAGTTCTTGCTGCCGAGGAGGTGCTGCTGGATTGGATCCAACATCATTGGTTGTAACTTCCTCTGGAACCCTGTTACTTTCTATCAATAAAGTTTGCATGTTCTCCTATATACTTGTTTTACATAGATGCTTTGTGTTTACATGTATATTTGATGCACCCTAATCCATGCTTCAGTTATGAGTACATGTATCTTGTAGTTCGCTCTCTTGTTTAGTGCAGGATCTGTATGTAGCTGGATCGGCTAGGAGAGCAAAGAGCTGGGAGCAGGATACAAAGAGAGAAGGACAAGGATCGACTAAGCGCAAGACACCAGGTTGGTTGACCTTCTTACTATTCTCTCTGTACTTTCATAAAGTGGAACATGAAAACTTTATCATTCAGTTGTTGCTAAAGACTGTCACCTTTAGAAGGGTTAGTGTCATCCGCATCGGATACTTTTCCCCACAACAGGGCTGCTCCATTTAAAGTGGAGGGGAACAGCTTTAGTTTCTGGGGGTCGGTGGTGTAATCATAACCCCTACATAAGACATCGAATTCAAACAGGAATGCATCTGAATCTTCTGAAGTGAGTCCATGAAAGGTAGGAATATTTTGTAATGGTATAGCTTTCATGGGGGTGTTGACAGTTGTGTCAACAATAGGATACTGTAGTGTAGAGGTCTGGGGTGGCTGTGGATTATTGGCCATTTGGTCAAAAATATGCAAATATCCTTCTGGGATCTCCAGAGCTGGAGAGTTGTTTCTAGGATGTCCAGAATAGGCGGAATGATTTTAACAACACTCCCTTGATCTAGGACACTGATTGTCCTCTGCTCAATTACTACCTCAGGAGATCTTGGTTCTGCTGATTTAACCTCAAATTTACTTGTTTCTCCTTCTCCTTCATGGAGGTTGTAAGAATTCCCTTCTTGTGAGGGAATTGATCGTGAATTTTCAATATCTTGAAAACTCTATCTAGTCCCTTCATTTTTACTGTGAACCTCAGCGTAGGCTATAGATGTTGATCTTGTGGCCTGAAGGGAGACAGTAGGGTGTCTAGAAGCAACAGTTTGGGGTCCTATTGATGGCTGAGACTCAACTTTCCTTATGATTTTGTCGATAAAAGTTGATCATCCAAGGGTCACTGGTCCCTTAGATTTTTTAGGTTTGGAATGTTGGATTATATCGTTTTCTGGTCTTTTCTTCTTAGTCATTCATGCGAAAATTCAAACGTTTATTTATACCTTAAATTCCTAGCAATTCTGCTGGAAAGCGGGTAGGGGAGTAGGCCTTTTACTTGCTCCTTACACAGGTTCTTACCTTCTATTTTTAATACCTAGTTCTCCCTTAGTAGACAAACATCAAAAACCTACTTCACTTCTATGCAACTGCTCTGCAAAGCGAGCGGAGGAGCAAGTACTTTACTTGCTCGTTACGTAGGTTATTACCTCCCATTTTCAATACCCAATTCTTCCCTAGTAGCAATTATCAAATATACTTCACACTTTGTAAAATGGCAACACTCTCCCTACTAATAGGTGTCTTTTAAAACTCCTAATTGCCTCACATTAATTATCAACCCAAGCAAGTCCTTTTATTCCAAGAGTGTACACAATATGTGCAAGCTATGAATCCAAAGAGTAATGCTTTTTAAAATGAAGTATAAACCTTTGATACAAGAGTAAACATATGCATTTATAAAACTCAACTTGCAACTGTTAAAGGAAATACTACATCTAAGCATCAAGACTTAATCTTCAACGGAAATTGTAATCAAATCTCAAACAAGCAATTAAATTGACAATAACATCAACCAAGAGCGTAGTAGCATTAACCAATCTCTTCTAGCTGATTCTATCTAAATCACACTCAATCTCAATTAAGAGATTCAAATGGAAATGATGTCAACCGAGAGTTCAGTAGTATTAACCAATCTCTTTCAGCTAATTTTATAAGAACCACACTCAACAAGATTCAATGCTTTAACTGATAATCAATTTAATCTATAGTAAGCATAAATGGAATCAAATGAAAAAACTA
The DNA here is from genome assembly GCA_031772625.1 of Pinus tabuliformis. Taxonomy (NCBI): domain Eukaryota; kingdom Viridiplantae; phylum Streptophyta; class Pinopsida; order Pinales; family Pinaceae; genus Pinus; species Pinus tabuliformis. The sequence goes on along the minus strand of CM062820.1, from coordinate 777,781,887 downwards.
CAAATCACATAAGGAAAGTAAACTAACTTCAATACAGAAAATCGGCAAATAAAAAACAATATATACTCATAGAGAACAGAAAAACATCAAACCAATCAAACTTGCGTGAATTAGAAAAATATAACACAAAGGATAATAATTTGATCCACTAGAGTCCGGGCCCTTAGCCACCAACGAATACTGCTGAGCTACTTCAGAGAATACGAATGAAAAACAATGTAAATTATGTATTAACCATTGAACTCAATCCTCATTACAATACGGTTGTGTTCCTTAAAAGCACCAGTCTGTAAATTAAAATTAAAATTTGAAATAAACAGAGATCGATTGATTCCCCCCTTTTCTCCTACAATTTTCACTTTTATAGTAAAAAAGGATAAAAGATAAATGTGATCCCTTAGGATCGGGAGATCCTGAGGGATTCACAATTGAATGCTATCTTCTGACATTCTTCTTGTTTAGTGTTGATCCTCCTGATTTATCCTCCAGCCTGACCGCAACCGACGCGTCTTATTCTTCCTTTGTTAGTTTACGGTGTTCCATGTCTAGGGAACAATAGTTCTTCCTTTCGATGTTTTTTTGCATAAAAAGGATTAAGAGTTAGTTATGGTGGTTGAATATTAATCAAGAGTAGTTCATTAATTTCTTATCATAATCCATCAATATGTTAGTGTATCAAGGTATGAAAGAGATAAGAAAAGAGGAAAAAGGCACTGTAATTGAGAGTAAATACATACCCATTGCAAAAATCAACAATGAGCCTGTTGTGTCTAACAAAAATATGCAAGGGTTGAGTAGGCTCACCCCTTACCCACAAATCTAGTCCATGTTCTTTCCTTTGAAAGGTGTTAAAAGCCCTTGACCACTTGAGTTGGTTTGCTGTGAAGGAAATGAAGGCCTGGAGTTGAATGTCCCCAACAAAAGGGCTAACATTATTATCCACCTTCCCTTCTAGTAAAAAATTATGAAAATAAAGTTCAAAGAGAAGATGTTGGACTTTTATCACATGCTCCTTACAAAATTTTATAAATTCTTTAGTTGTCTTCAATTCAACTGACTTTCCGGCCTTAACAGCTTTAATCTTCAATAGTAAATATCTTTCCAATAAAAACAGAGCATAATTTGTAGCAGGAGACCTGCAAGATAAGATATCAGAATATAAAGAGAAAATAGCATCAATCTGCCTGACGAACTTATCTAGCTTGGCTTTTACTTTCCTCTACTTTTCTTCCTCCTACCTTAACTTATCAAAATTTTCATTCTCAATTACGGTCAAGTCATTGAATTACTTCTGCAGCTCCTGATACTTTTGCAGAGGAACCGTCTCCTTCTTACATTGCGCTAAAGAAAGATGGGCCTGTACCAGCTCCTCTTGTAACTTTAGAAGAACAGGGTCATTGCTTGATAGAGCATCATTGACTACCTCTTTTGTCTGGGGGCCTTTATTGTGAGAGGATAAACCTTCCGTCTGAATAGCCATATCTATTAAATCTATATGAGAGCTTGTTTGTGTGGCAACTGTCTGAGTAGAAATAGATTTGGTCTAGGTTCCTATTGCCTTACCTTCACATATTTCTGTTTGTGTGGCCACAGTGACTAACTCAGGAGTAGTGCTCTGAGCTTTCCTACTTGTAGTTTCTCTTAATTTTCGACGTAGCCACTTAACCATCTTTTAAAGCTTCTGGTATTTCTTCCTCAGCTTCCTTAACTTTATTTCGGCTACCCACTTCTTCTGAGAAGCATCTTTTGTAGGAACAGGTTTATCAATAAGCTTTTTATCTGAGGGATCTTGGTGCTCATCTTAGCTATGTCCCACTATAACCATGTCACCTAACTAGTTATCAGATTCATGAATTATTTCTGTGTCCACTTCCTCTTCCAGGCCTGCAGCTTCTGGGGAAGGCAAAATTTCTGTGTGATCAGAATCTCCTGAGGATTGAACTTTATTCAGGTTATAATCAAGTGATTCTCCAGGTTGCATATATACATTCAAATTTGCAAGAACGTGTGCCATCCATTCCTCAAATTCCTACAAGAAATCATCTAGAGGGCTCATAGGTGGTGTTTGAGAAGGCCCTGCTTCATTTTCTGGTTCACCATAATTTTCAAAAAAATATTGTGCTTTCCTTTGTTTTGGGTCAGAATCATGTTCTTCCCCCTGTTCTAGTTCAGAATTGCATTCTTCCTCTGGTTCTGATTCAGAATTACATTCTTCCTCCGGTTCTGGTTTAGAATTACATTCTTCCTCCGGTTCTGGTTCAGAGTCTTGTACAGTAATTGGACTAGACGACTATGTCGGGCGTTCAATGCTACCCTGAGGATCTACAAAAGTCCTCTGAACTAGGTTTAGCCTCACATAATGCATGTGCTTATGAGGTCCTATTACTGTATGAGAAGTTCTTTTCCTCTTCAGAACAGGGCTCCGATGTCCAATTTCGAAGGTTGCAGAGTTTTGGACTATAGGGTCTGGCCTAATCTCTAGTGGCACTATAAAATTATCCCAAGTTAAATTTTGCTAAGCAAGACTATGACTAACAATCAGTCTGATCAAACCATGATGACTAACTACAGTATTAGGATGTTTAGCCCATCTTACTCTATCAGCTGTATCATTCAATAATGAATTTAAGAAAAATGGCAAATTGACAGTAAGCTTTTTCTTTAAAACGACTAAGAGTTTAAGTTGTTGTGGTTTTACCACATCCCGTCGACCATCACAAGTAATGTACTTTTGGATGCCACTTACCAATTCGCATCATGGTTCTCCTAGAGAGGACGATTGAATGCCCTTGCCTTTTCGGGTTAGTTCTTCACCTGCATCTTTGAAAATCTCCACCGTGTCATGCGATATTACGTGCTTTTTAGACCATACTGCTACTTCTACTGATAGCCTAGAAACTTCAGCTATCACAGCCTCCGATACTGTTTTTCTTACACCTTTTATTGTGGACTTCCCATTCTGTATGTGCTGTAAAAACTCGAGAGGGATTTCACTGCTAGGGGTTTGAAGCCTAGTGAAATATGACATCCATCCTATGCACACTAGAATTTCCTTGGCTCTGTCAAAAATTTCCAACACTAAGGGTTCTTGGCGAACTGATTTTCCACCCATAATGCTCGAAATCTTCCAATATGCGCCCTACAATTTTCAAAGATTAACACAACAAAAAACGCAGCAGAGAACAAAAATTTCTTTGGTAAAATGGAATATCAAGTAGGCATAACAAATAAATTCCATAATGTCAAGTGAAATTTCCATGATAATTAATAATACTGCCACATGTCATTTGATCATGGGATATCATAGCAACATACCAAGTCCAATAAGCAGAATCAATATAGTGCATGCAAAGGTGTAATGGGAATCCTCCCCATCCTTAAAAATAGAGGTTGCCTACGACCGAGTAAATAGGGAAAGTGTTGTTTTGATGGCAAGGAAAGGGAAAGAACAGTATGACATTGAATGAAACAGAGTACGCATATAAATGAAAGGATGGTAAGAGGTATGGTTATAATGAGAATGGAGTGTGTAAAGATAGTTATGTATAAGAGATAGGATGCTTTGGATTGATGATAAGTTATGAGAGAAGGAAAAGGACAACAATATGCCAAAAATATGCTCTGCTGACAGTATTCTAGCCGAGAATGATACGACTGATCGAAAATTACTATCTCATGCATAAAGGTTCTAAACAGGAAAAATTAAGGAAATAATTTCTCCAATAAAATGAAAGAATAAGAAGAGGGTATGAAAGTAATAATTGACGATAAGATATGTTATGAAACCAGCTGACAAAAAGATAGAAAAGATAGATGAATGCCTTAGAAATAAGCCTCTTCGAGGGGGCAACCTCATTTACATTACACAAATGAAAAATTCTTGGATGATACAAGTGACAAGACCTCCTTTCTATATATAGGATTCTAAGGGGTCATAATATAATCAGAGCCGACATAACAATAATAATGTAATGGCGCAATAATAACAATAGTGGGCTTATATGGGGCACAATAGTAATAATATGGGGACTACATGGGTACAAAAATATAATAAGGGGGCTGTACTAATAACAATAATGGGTTACAATAGTAGTATAGGGGCCTAATATGCCCCTCTACTTCAAAAAGTGTTGTCCTTAACGCTTGAGTAGTTCTTGATGCTTCTCTATAAAATTCTTGTCCTCCCATGTGGAATCTTTAGCGAGTAAGTTCTTCCACTTGATGAGATAGTCTGAAATTGATTGATTTCATAGCTGTCGAGTTCTTGCTTCTGTGATTGCTCCAAGTTCCAATATGAGTTTTCCTTCCTCTTCAATTTCTGGAAATATTGTTTGAATTGGGATCTTCTACAACTTTTGAATGAGTGGCCACACTTCTTCATCCTCCTTCCATTCATCCCTTGCTTCATTTATCCAATCTGGTTGGATAAAAGAAATAGCACAAAATAATGCTTCGACATCCTCATCCTTTCTTGAGAGTGCATCTGCAACAAAAGTTTTCTTCCCTTTTCTATAGATGATGTCAAAGTCATAACCCAACATATTTGTGACCCATTTTTTTTGTTCTTCTAGAGATAGTATTTGTTCTAAAAAGTATTTTAGGCTATCACGATCCATTTTTACCTTCAAGTGTCTTCCCATTGGGTAAGGTCATCATTTCTTAAGTGCATGTAGTATTGCCAACATTTCCTTCTCATAAATAGCTTTCTTGAGATGTAGCCGTAAAAATACCCAATCACCTACATCAAAACTTTTTTCACTGCGATGTTCATCTACTTGTTGTTTCATTCGATTCTGCACCAAAGTGGTGTTATCCTTTAAAAGTTGGAGAACTTTTTGTTAATGCTCGATGTGATCTTTCACTACTTGAACCTTTTTCTTCTTGATATGTCCTTCTATCTTAAGAGTTTGGGGAGAGGTAATTTCTTCCAATGCTTTACAAGATATGGCCAGAATCATTTCTTGATGCTCAATGTGATCTTTCACTTCTGGAACATTTTTCTTCTTGATATGTCCTTCTATCTTGATAGTTTGAGGAGGGGTAATTCTAGCCAATGCATTACAAGATATGGTTGGATTCATTTCTTCTTTCTCAATGTGATCTTTCACTTCTTGAACCTTTTTATTCTTGATATTTCCTTCTATATTGAGAGTTTGACGATTGGTAATTCTTGCCAATGCTTTAAAACATATGCTCGGATTCATTTCTTCTTTCTCTGGGGTTGGGTCCTGGAATATATCCTCTTCATTTGATTTTTCTTGATCGTTTTCTTCCTCCTCTTCATACTCTATGTAAAATAATTTCTTCTGGGCATACTTATGACCTTTAGTACATTTTCTATCACAATTGTAACAAAGCCCTTCTTTTTTCTTCCAATTGTTGTGGTGTAAACCTTGTAGGTTGTGGAAGGCTAGGAAAAGAAACACTTTCATAATTATAGCCATGAGTGGTAGGATTCATTGTTTCCATACTTTTTCTTTCAATTTTTCTTGCCCACCTGAATGCCTTCTCCAATTAATCAAGTTCCCAAAGACGAACCTCATGTTGGATGTTATCTTTTAAAGTCCCTATGAACATATCAATCCTGTGATCCTTTGGAATATATTTTATCCTTATATTCAATTTTTGAAAGTCCTCAATGTGCTCTGCCTTTGAACACTTTTGTTTGAGATTTATCAATTGGCTAAAGAAGGTGTTTCTCTTCATATCCTCATAATGTGCTATCATTTCCTCCGTGAAAATTGACCACGTGACAAGTGGTTTACGAGAACGAAGCCCTTTATACGATAAAAATGATTCGTTTCTAAATAATTATATGCAATACATACCTTTTGTAATAGTGGTACACCATGTAGATCAAAATATTTTTCCATCTGTAGTATCCAATTTACCGGATCCTTTCCATCAAACTTCCTCATCTCGCTTTTTCTTGATTTTAGGAGCTTGATCTTGAAAGGACTATAACTTTGAAATTTTAGATCTTCCAATTCTAAAATCGTGATCTGCAGTAGCACTCTGTGTCCTCTTTCCAATGCCACCAGTCTGATCAAAATTGGATTCTCCAAGAAATCGTTATGCAAAATCTCCCAAGATGACTTGATTATATACCTTTTCAGAAGAGCGAACTTGTATGAGTACCGTGTGTCACTGTTTTGACCTTCGAATATGAAAAATATACAAAAAAAAACTAAAGTTCATCCTCTTTCTATAACGTCATACGAAATTTCAATCTGATGCTCAAAGAGATAGTTATGACGATTTTTCCCAGACCACCTATTTAGGATGTAATTTAGGCATCTTCCAAAACCCTAACTTCCTCATATCATATATCCACAAATATAGTGAGACAAGACCTGAACTTTGGACCCGAGGTTCAGATAAATTTCTTCTCAAATGGGATTTTTTTTTTAGCTACTGAAACTTCGTATCAACAAAGTTATAGCGAAAATGCCACAATGGCCTATTTTAGATGAAATTCTAGAACTTGGAAAAACCCTAAATTCCTCAGGTCATATCTCCAAAAATATAGCAAGACAAGCTCCAAAATTTGGACCCGAGGTTCAATGATATTTCACCTCAAATGGGTTTTTTATAGATTCAGAAACGTCGCAGAAAAATAGTTATAGCGAAAACGCCACGATGACCTGTTTGGAGCAGTGAAAACCCTAGAATCCAAAGCTCTGATACCAAATGTTATGAAACTAGCTCACAAAAAGATAGAAAAGATAGATGAACACCTTAGAAATAAGCCTCTTCGAGGGGGAAACCTATTTTACATTACACAAATGAACGATTCTTGGATGATACAAATGACAAGACCTCCTTTCTGTATATAATAGTCTAAGGGGTCATAATATAATCAGAGTTGACATAAGAATAATAACGTAACAGCACAATAGTAACAATAGTGGGCTTCTATGGGGCACAATAGTAACAATATGTGGACTACATGGGTACAAAAATATAATAAGGGGGTTGTACTAATAACAATAAGGGTTACACTAGTAGTATAGGGGCCTAACAAGATATAACTTCAATACCATAAGTAGAGGCTCTGCTGCCAGCAAGCGTCCATAGCCCCAGAAGGGTTGCTTTTTAACCCATATGAGCTAGGATCGTCAATTTATAAATGGATAATTCTAGTGTTGTCTACAAAAGAAATTAGTGTGCTAGTGTGGTAAGCAGATGACCACACTGCCATTCACTGGGATGTAGAAAAAGTGATCAGGCGAACTCATGATGAGACCTCCTATTCCAAAGATATTTTGGCTATCCAATGGATCATAACCCTGGTGTGGTGACCATAGTGGGAATGCCACTTTGCTACAGCCTTATGGACATGGTAGGATGGCTCATAATGAGACCCCCTATCCTCCATCTTAAGAAAAAAAAAAATCATTGTTATTACACATTTTTATGATAAATAGAGGGAGGCTCAATACTCCTTAAAGGTGGGGATGGTGGAAGAAGTTGAACATGTCAATAGAAAAAGTATACCCATAGTCTTATTTATTATAGACAGAGAATATTATAACCAGGAATGGTGGAACCAGCATGGTATTAAGATGATCAATCAGTATCATGTACAACAGAAAACGATGTAGTAGAGTAGTATATAAATAACTGTGTCCCTTTTCTTGAAAAGAATCTATCATCAAGAAGTTGTGTTGTTAAAGATAATAATGTTAATGGTATTAACTCCCTTCAATAGAATCCATAAGTTCTTATCCTCATAAAAGTAGTGTACTTCATGCCATGAAAAGAAAACAAAATGAAAAACAAAAGAAAAATGGGGTTGAGATAAGCAGAGAGTGTTATGAAACCAGCTCAAGAAAAGATAGAAAAGATAGATCAACGCCTTAGAATTCAGCCGCTTCGAGGGGGCAACCTCCTTTACATTACATAAATGAACAATTCTTGGATGATTCAAATGACAAAACCTCCTTTCTATATATAGGAGTCTAAGGAGTCACAATATAATCCAGCCGACCTAACAATAATAATATAAAGCCACAAAAATAATAATAGAGGGATTCTTTGGGGCACAAAAATAACAATAAGGGGGTAATAGGGGCACAAAAATATAAATAAGGGGTATAACTATAATAGTAATGGGGTAATCACTAGTATTATAGGGACCCAACATGCCCCTCTCCTTCAAAAAAGTGTTGCCCTCAACGCTTGAGTAATTCTGGATACTTCTGCATAAAATTCTCATCCTCCCATGTGGAATCTTCAGCGGATAAGTTCTTCCACTTGATAAGATACTCTGAAATTGATCGATTTTGTAGTTGTTGAGTTCTTGTTTCTATGACTGCTTCCGGTTCCAATATAATTTTTCCTTCCTTGTCAAGTTCTGGCAATATTGTTTGAATTGGGAGCTTGTCGCCTATAACCTTCTTTAAACATGAAACATGGAAAACTGGGTGCAATCGAGAAGCTGCAGGAAGCTCCAATTTGTATGCCATAGTACCAATCTTTTGCAACACCTTGTACGGACCATAATACTTTGGTGATAGTTTATTATCCTTCTTAGCTTGCTTTAGGGACATTTGCTTATATGGTTGTAGCTGTAGGAATACCCAATCACCTACATCAAAACTTCTTTCACTGCGATGTTGATCTGCTTGTTGTTTCATTCTATTTTGTGCCAACACGAGGTTATCCTTTAAGAGTTGGAGGACTTGTTGTTGATGTTCGATGTGATGTTCCACTGCTTGAACCTTAGAATTTTCTCTTAAATATGATGTGATGGATGGTGCTTGATACCCATAAAGTGCCATAAATGGGGTCATTTTTGTTTCTGTATGGAAGGAAGTGTTATACCACCATTTAGCCAAAGGCAACCATTTGACCCATTGTGTCTGTTTATCAGATACAAAGCAACGAAGATATCCTTCCAAACATTTGTTTACTATCTCAGTTTTCCCATCAGATTGAGGATGATAAGGTGAGCTATGAGCTAACTGAGTACCAAGACAAGAAAATAATTATGTCCAAAAATTTCCAGTGAAAATGGGATCTCTGTCACTTACAATAATCTTTGGGTTTCCATGTAGCTTTTGAACTGTTTCCATAAATGCAATAGAAAATGTACTGGCTTTAAATGGGTGTGATAATGCACAAAAGTGTGCATACTTGGTAAGTCTGTCAACTACCACCATGATGACACTCTTTCCCTCAGACTTGGGTAAACCTGTGATAAAATCCATTGAAACCTCCTCCCAACGTTGGCTTGGAACGGATAAAGGTTGTAATAGACCGGGTGTCTTAATTGTTTCAAATTTATTTTGTTGGCAAACCAAACATTCTGCCACAAACGTTTGAATATCTGATTTAAGGCCATCCCAAAAAAATTCCTTCTTAACCCTGTGGTAAGTTTTTAAAAATCCTGAGTGCCCTCCTAAGGGAGAAGTGTGCAATTCCATAAGAATCTTTTGTTTTAGCTGGGAATTCTTATAGAGGTATAAGCGATCTTTGTACCATAACGAATCATTTTGCCAGCTGAATGTATTAGAAGTACTGGAATCTTGTTGTAGCTTTCGAATAAGTGCCCACACTTCTTCGTCATTCTTCCATTCCTCCCTTGCTTCGTTTATCCAATCTGGTTGGATAATATAAATGGCACACAACAATGCTTCCACATCCTCATCCTTTCTTGAGAGTGCATCTGCCACCACATTTTGCTTCCCTTTTTTGTAGATGATTTCAAAGTCATAACCCAACAGCTTTGTGACCCACTTTTGTTTCTCTTCAGAGGATAATCTTTGTTCTAAAAAGTATTTAAGGCTATCATGATCCGTTTTTACCTTGAAGTGTCTTCCCATTAGGTAGGGTCACCATTTCTTAAGTGCATGGAGTATTGCCAACATTTCCTTCTCATAAATAGCTTTGCTTAAAAACTTTCCCTTGATTGGACGACTTTCAAAAGCAATGGGTCTTTCATCTTGCATTAGAACAACACCAATTCCATTTCCTGAAGCATCACATTCCACAATAAAGGTTTTTGTGAAGTCCGGTGTAGCTAAGACCGATGCTTGACACATTGCCTCTTTAAGATGTTCAAAGGCCTTTGTTGCTTCCGAAGTCCATGAAAATGAATCTTTCTTCAATAATGTTGTTAGAGGTGCTACTATTCTCCCATAATTCTTAACAAACTTGCGATAATACCCTGTCAACCCAAGAAATCCTCGCAGATGCTTTATGGATGTGGGGATTTTCCATTCCTTAATGGCTTTAATTTTGCTAGGGTCTACCTTAACTCCTTCATGAGATACAATATGACCCGAATATTCCACCTCCTGGACTCCAAAGAAACATTTGGATCTTTTTGCATATAATTGTTTCTCCTCCAATAGTTGTAGCACCCTGTCAACATGTTCAACATGATCCTTCCAAGACTTGTTGTAGATTAGTATATCATCAAAAAATACTAACACAAATTTTCTAAGGAATGGATTGAAAATTGAATTCATCAAACCTTGAAATGTTGAAGGTGCATTGGTAAGGCCAAAAGGCATGACCAAAAATTCATAATGACCCTCATGAGTTCTAAATGTCGTTTTCGGAATGTCTTCAATCTTCATTCTGATTTGATGATATCCCGAACGAAAATCCAACTTGGTGAAGTAAATTGATCCATGCAATTCATCCAGTAATTCATCAATGACAGGAATGGGGAACTTATCTTTAATAGTGAGCTTGTTGAGCTCCCTATAATCTTGACACATGCGCCATGATCCATCCTTCTTGTGCACCAATACTACTGGAACTGAGAAAGAACTTTGACTTGGTTGAATTATACCAGCCTCTAGCATTTATGCAACCATATGTTCAATTTCACTTTTTTGGACATAGGGATATCTGTACGGCCTGATGTTTGGAGGAACACTTCCTGGAATCAGATGAATAGCATGATAATGATCACGCATAGGTGGAAGACCTTTGGGAGTCTCAAATACCTTGGAATGATTGTCCAGGACTTTTTGGAGATCTGGAGCAATAGATGATTCCAATGTGGAAACATCTAGCGAACATAATTGTGCAATTACACCTCTTTGCTCCTTTTTAGAAGCTTAGTCATCCATTAGAGCTGATTATCTTTCCGAGTTTCCCTGCCAATACCCCTTAATTCAACTTCCTTTCCTTCCACAAAAAAATTTCATGAAAAGTTTCTTGAAAATTAAAAGCTATTGTACCCAAGGATGGTAGCCATTGGACTCCTATGTACAACATCGACACCTCCCATTGGGATGGAAAGCATTGGGCTAGTCAATACATATTCTCCATGGATAGCTTGATATTTGGCACTTTCCAGAGCAATTTATTGTTCCTCCATTTGCAATCATCACTTGACACTCTGGTGCTGGATATAGGAAGCAATTCAATTCTTTTGCTACCCTACAATGAATAAAATTGTGGGTGCTTCTTGAATCAATCAACACTATTACCTTTTTCTTCTTGATTTGTCCTTCTATCTTGATGGTTTGAGGAGTGGTAATTCCCGCCAATGCATTACAAGATATGGTCGGATTTATTTGTTCTTCATCTAGGCTTTGTTCCTGGAATATATCCTCTTCTTTTGACCTTTCTTGCTCCTTTTATTCTTCCTCTTCACAATCTATGTAGAATAATTTCTTCTCGGCACACTTATGACCTTTTGTGTATTTGCTATCACAATTGTAACAAAGCCCTTTTGCTTTTTTTTCTTCCAATTGTTGTGGTTTCAACCTTGTAGGTTGTGGAAGACTAGGGGCAACAACACTTCCGTCTTTATAGTTGTGAGTGGTATGCTTCCTAGTTGCCATAATTTTCCTTTCCATTTTTCTTGCTAACCTGAATGCGTTCTCTAATGAATCAGGTTCCCAAAGGCGAACATCATGTTGGATATTATCCTTTAAAGACCCTATGAACACATCAATCCTATGCTCCTCTGGAATATCTTTTACCCTTGTGTTCAATTTTTGGAACTCCACAATGTGCTCCATTATTGAACCCTTTCGTTTGAGACTTATCAATTGGCTAAAAAAAGTGTTGCTTTTTGTGTCCTCATAATGTGCTATCAATTCTTCCGTAAAAATTGCCCAAGTGATAAATTGTTTACGAGAACAAAACCATTGATACCATATAAACTGATTTGGTTCCAAATATACAGTTGCCATACGTACCTTTTGTGCGTTTTGCACATTATTGAGATCGAAGAATTGCTCCATCTGTAATATCCATGTGGCGGGATCCTTGCCATCAAACTTCCTCATATCAATTTTTGGAATATGGTGATTCTTCGATTCTTGGAATCATGATTAACATTTCTTTTGTTCCCATCATGAGTTTCCTTTACTACCTTTTCACCATTAGTAAGTATTTCTTGTAGAAAATTTGTCAAATCTGTCTTCAAATCTGCCATGCCTGTCTTCAAATTTATGTTCAAATCTATCTTCAAATTGTCCATCTTAGCTTCCACGCCATTTTCTTAGCTTCCACGCCATTTATCTTAGCATCTGTTAACTTTTGTGAGCGTGACATTTGTTGCACTTGTTCTTGTAATTTTGATATATCATGTAGCATTTCTTCCTCTTCTTCATGAGTCATGCTAGAGCTTTCAGGTTCCCTTACTAGGTGTTTGCATTTTCTTCCTCGGGGATCAGTTACCGATAATAATTCTCTACTATGCCCTTTTTAATTTCTTCAAAATAAATTTTCAAACCAAGCTTAAGCAAAAATTTAAAAAATCTACACACCTTTATTCACTTTGTAGGAGCTGTATATTGCCTCTGATGTATCTCTGTACTTTCCAATCATCTAGTTCTAAATTGTAATATGTAGTAGTTCTCTGTGTGTTATAGACATTTTTGTGCCTCGCAGCATGGAGCATGAAATGTCGATAATTACAGGGATCCAAAGTCCCTAAACATGTTGTTCTTACCCCTAGAGGAACAAGGCCAGCAAACCATAGCACTTCCTATCAGTTCTCCACCTGAAAACACTCAAAAACAGGCTATTTTTGGATCATGTCAGCTGCTCCACTGAGCATCTGCGCTGAATGCCAACTGCACCTCCTTGTACCTGCACTAAAAGTCAAAACCAATGAAGGCTACCTGCGCTGGGCGATATTGGCCAAGTGGCACAGTCATTCTGCAAGGTGTCAACTGCCCAGGAAGCTTCCAAACTGACACTTGGTTCAAGGAATTCGCCCTATGATGAGTGAGAGGTACTTAATCTCCATGTGGAAGCAAGGATCTCCAAGTGGACTCAAGAACTGAAGTTTAACTGAAGAGGGAGAGGACACAAGGCAGCTTTAGGTCAGTCTCAAGCTGACTCATCCTTTCTCCTTTTACCCTATATATAGAGCTCTTCTATGAGGTCTAGGGAGGCTGGAATTTTGTGCAAAGCAAGGAAGTGTTGTTGGTTTACAGTTAGAGCTATTGGGTGATTGCTTTTATAGAGAGAAGAGAGATTTCTTGCTGCTGGGGAGGTGCTGCTGGATTGGAGCCATTTATGGTTGTAACCTTCTCAGAACCTTTTTCTTCTATCAATAAAGCTTTTGATGTTCTCCTATATACTTGTATTGCAATGATGTATTGTTTTTATCTGTATATTTGATCCATTCTAATCCATGCATCAGTTATGAGTACATGTTTCTTGTAGTTTCCCCCTCTTGTTTTTGCAGGATCTTTGTGTAGCTAGGCCGGCAAAGGGAGCAAGGAGCTGGGAACAAGAGGCAAAGAGAGAAGACAGGATCGACAAAAGCGAAAGACATCGGTTGGTCAATCTTTTCTTCCTTCTCTGTACTTTCATAAAGGAAAAATATCAAAGCTTTACTTTCAGTTGTTGCTAAGGAACTATCACCCTTAGAGTAGGGATAGGGTCATTCCGAGTCAGATACTTTTCCCCACAACAAACTGGCGACTCCACTGGGGATCTAGTATCTTGTTGGTTTATTGTGTTTCTTGCTATTCATCTCATAAACAAGGAGAGCACCAAATCGAACTGCAATTGAGTCCTTCAATTGCAAAGTAGAGGGCAGCTGCTCTGGCTCAGTTTCTGAGCAAGTTTATGATTTAAAGAGCTGATCCACAAGGACTCTTGTGCTCTTTGTGATAGCTTTTCATCCTCTTGATCATCCCTTAGCTTATACTTGACCTATAGCTTTTTATTTCAGCAAAAACAGTGAATTTTGAGCTTTTTATGACCCGGAAATCCTTGTAAACGCAACTCTGTGTCTCAGTGCAGGCTGCCCAAAGGCAGTCTGCATCTCAGCGCAGGTACTCCCTTCGGGAACTGCGCTGAAAGTCAGTTTGACAGACCAGAGCTTGCGCTGGACCAGTTAGCCAGTGTCTTGCTGAGGTTTCCTACTGAGTCTTGGCCCTATTTTCACTGTTATTTTGCTGCTGATTGCTTGTCATTTGTACTTGCTGTAAACCAACTTTCCTTGACATTATTCCGCCTCAGTTGTGTGATGAAACTATGATTGTTCTTTCAGTATTTCTTGTTTCAGTTACAGTTTCCCATTGTGAAAAGCAAACCAGTATAGCTGTGGCCTCTTAGATCCTGAACTGTAAAAGTGTCTTTGTGATCTTAAGAGCTAGTTTTATTACTGTTCATGGCTGTTTGAGTTTGTTTGTTTTTCATTTTGTGGTTTGAATCTATACATTTCCAGTGTCTAAACAAGTCGATCTTAAGGTGTCTTTTGATTTTGGACAAGCTTGTTTACTTTCGCTTGAAATTAGATTCAAAGTTATACAACAGTTTCCTTTTTGTCTTACATCAACATTAAGGATAAAGAAAAGAAATATCTGCATTGTGCATGTGCATTATTGACAGTTTGCATGTTGATTTAGGAAAAAGTGCATTTAGTGTGTGTTCTATGATCTGTGTGAAAAGTTGATGTCTTTCTTTTCCCTCAGTAGATTAAGGTTTTCAAAGTTGAAAGATTGAAAAGTTTTGCTTCTCATCTTAGATTGCATTTAGGAAGTTGTATATATACATCTCGTGGTGATCCTTAAAGGCAAACTGCTAAGCAAGATCAACATTAAAATGAATTGAATTTACATAACAACGCATTGAAACATAACGCAAACACATAGAGGTCTAAGCTAGAGACGTGTTCCGGCGTCGTTAAACGTGATATCTTAGCGTTGAGTGGTTGGGTGATTCCTCCACGGTGAAGCGATAAGTATCAATACGGACTTGTGCTCCGCGTACCGTCGAGTATATTGGGAGACCCCTATAGGAATAAAGCCTTTATCCTTAGGAAGCCGTGTCGGCCGCCCTACTGATCGCGATGCAGTGAACACAGCATTCACGAAGATCGACCACTCGTACCGTAAAACGTATTCTGTGGTTTCGCGAAAGGTTTGGCACACCCTCTGCCTAGATCTTCAGAGCAATTTCTTTTGGCCTTTTTCAAACTCTATAACTGAAAAAGTCCAACCGAGCATTTGTCACTTCGGGCTCGTTAATACATCGAAGGCGACTAGAGTCATCTTTAGCTTTTTCTCGACTCTTAAAACATGAAAAAGCAAAGTTGTGTCTAATAAAGCGTCGTTATAAAATTCATTTTAAACGGAACATAATCACCTCTTATTCCCGCGTTGATCTGTGAGTTGAGAACATGGAACGCCCCAACCAAGGAAGTCCATAAGATGGAAGTCCTAGTCCTTTCTCCTCTTGGAGAGAAGTTGGTGCGCCCCATATGGCCACATTGTCGCTTCCAGGACTGACAATAGGCCTGCCAGTTTGGCTGTTCTCGACCAATGTAGTTTAGGCCACCATGGTTCCTGATCAATCGAGTCAACTGTTAGATCAGTCTAGAGCTGCCCACCAGCCTTCTACTTCTGATAACTCTTCCTCCAATCCTTCATCTTCGCAAGGTAGAGCCGGCAAAAGTCAGCCTCCCAAGGAGAAGAAGGAGAAGAAGAAGAAAGAGAAGAAGAAGAAGGAGCCTAAGGTGACTGGGGGCAAGCAAAAGGCATCTGACAAAAACCCACACACTGCACAGACCGGGCCTAAATCGCCATGTGTCATATGTAGAGAAGACCATTTCCATAGAGATTGTCCCTGTATTCCCCGGATACTAAGGGACTGGTCCCCTCGTCTGCACAATTCGGGGGCATCAACCTCTGACAATCAGGTTGATTGCTTTCCGTCAACCAGCGAAAGTGAAGGATCAAGACAAAAAGGGGGAGTAAGATTCCCCTGTAAGTTGTGTGAAGGCAGTCATGCCATCCACCGTTGTCCCTTCTTAGACGAAGCGAAGAGAGTTTTGGAAGATCGTCCAGTTTCACCGGTAAAACTTCCTCCTGGATACAAAAAACTCGTGCCAAGTCCTTCGTTGGTTGAAAATACAGCTGGCCCGCTCAAGTGGTCGGCTGAAGCGTCAGTCACTGAAAATGAACCTACTGAATCCAGACCGGACAAAAGTCCAAAGGTCGATACGGCAGTTGACCCGGTTCTACCTTCAGAAGTTTCATCTTCAAATGACACCGTCGCCGAAGAGTCATCTTCATGCGACACCCTCACTGAAGAGAATAAGGATGACACCATCCAGGTTCTTTTCATCAGCACCGACTCTGATGAGCGTCAGGGCAATGCGCCCATTCCTTTATCACAGGAAGGAACATCATCAGGGTCATATCCGACCGTATATTCGGTCCCACCACCAAGCAACCTGGTTGTATCCTTTGATTGGAATCAACTAGGCAGACCCCGGTTACCAGCCAGTATACCGTTCAGAATCATTGTCCAGATCTATAGAATGATTATGGCTGGTACTATCATTGATGAAGGAGCGTCTGTGAGTATCCTTTCCTCTGTTGCTTGGAAAGCACTGGGTTCCCCGGCGCTTTTACCTGAGTTAAGAAATCTCTCAGGTTTTGATAAAGGAACCAGTCGACCATTAGGGATCCTCCCCAATGTGCCTGTTACATTGAAAGGGAAGACCGTTAATATGAATGTGATGGTCGTCCAAGGACCCTTGGATTATAACCTACTCCTTGGACATGACTATATTTATTGCATGGGAGCGATAGTCTCCTCACTCTTTAGAGTAATGTGTTTTCCACATGAAGGCAGGGTGGTCAAGCTCGTAGACCAACTTTCATTTCCGGGATCTCGCATCGCAAATAGTCAAATACCAATCCTAAATGGTTTGTTCACTCAAGATATGACTCCACCCCCAGTCCTCCTCCCCGATGAGTGCGAGTGATTCGGAAAGAAAGACTGGAACCCAGGGGGCATGCACCCTGGTCTGCTTCGGGCAGAAGAAACCCTGGGTATAAGGTAGAATTTCCGCAGAAGAATATGACTAGTCCGTACCCCGTCCGTGGATGGGAGAGGGGTTGTTCTGGAATAATATTCTTTTGTTAAAGTTATGTGTTTGGCAAAAGAGTCATTCACCTTTGTCTAAAGAAGTGGGCAATGCCCAAGTAGGAATTCCCTTATTGCAACAAGCAGTAACCATCTTTGGGGAAAAGCAAGCCTCACCCATTAAAACAAATGTTTTGAAGGATAAGTAGGGGCAGCCTCCAAAGAAAGAGATTCTATTGTTGTGACAGAGGGTAACCATCTTTGAGTAACCCAATGATAGACATCGCCGAAGAAAGAGATTGATTTGCGGCAGCAAATAGAACCCTCTTCGGATAATAAAGAAAGAGCAAGCCTTCCTCAATAATACCAATGTTTTGTCTTTGAGTGGTGTTCTTCTCTTGTCACGAATAGCTGTTCGTTAAAAGTTGGGCCGACGGGAAGACAAGTACCGCGTAAGACCCCTTAAAATAACGAGAAGACTAGTATCGTTAACATTAGATTGGCAAGATGACAAGTAGCTGTGAACACCCAAAGAAAAGCAGAGGTGGGGGAGAGGAGGGGCAGCCTTGAAATCCTACCCTATACTTGGGGGCATGCAAACCTTTTGGAGTGCAAGCTAGGGGTGGTTATTTATCTGGTTTTAAGATTAACCGTTTTCCGAACTTACATAAAGGAAGGATGAGTTGGAGCATAGCTGTGGTAAGGCGCAAGCTCTATAAAAAATGGATCCTTAGAGGAGGCATTCTTATCTTATGACTGGTATATCGAGCAGTTTTAGCACATGGTTCATGCTCGTTAAAAAATAAACGCAAGATCCGAGCAGTTTTAACGGTCTTCATGCTCGTTAAAAATAAATAAAAGCAGTGAGCAATGTTCCCTCCAGAGTTTAAGCTCATTTTTATCTAAAAAAAGAACCTATCCGGTAAATAACCTTCTGAGATCGTAAATTCATCAGCCTTAAAAGCCTTGGTCGTGTTTGTGCACCGTCCTCCACCGTCATTTGGCCGATCATTCACTTCCATTTGTGTGTTTACCCATTTTGAGGAACATCTGCGAAGAGTGATTTCACCTAGCCATCCTTGTGACACTGCCGTGATTGGAAAATTCCAACTTGTACCTGGAATCAGTTGCTATCCCTGTTTATCACTAGTTCCTCAAAAGACGAGTCCTCTTTGAGCTCTTTTCAGACTCGTAAAATATGAAAAGTTTGCCGAGTTTTGGCCTTCCAGCTCGTTAAAAGGACCGGAAGAGCTATCCCTCATTTAGACTTTAATCTTTTTGGACCTGAGGGATTATTACACAAAAAGATCGAGCGCTTGTCTTGTTCGGCTCGTTAAAAGTACCGAACACCCATCCCTTCTGTATTGTTTTATACTTTTTCGGACTTAAGGGATTAGATGACGAAAAGGAATTATGGAGTTAACTTTCTGTACCTTTTCAGACTCTCTAAAAATGAAAAGGACCGAGTTTTCCTTGTCGTTAGACTCGTTAAAATGATTAAATAGCGACAAACTTGTCTTTAGACCAGAACGAGTTTCCCTATCCTAAGCTCGTTAAATCATAGCGATTTTGCCGAAGGGCAGGTTATAGAACAAGCATATGTTATCCTCCTCAAGCTTGACAAAAATAAAGAGGTACTGGTCAGAAATGACTGGGGAAAAATTGGGAGAACATCAAAGCTTAATGGTAGCAAGTCGCTCTTGAACATGACACTTTTCTTCCGTACCACATCGGGTTGGGTTGTTTCATTCACCGTTCTCATCACCATGGTCTTCACCAAACCATCCCCATTTTGGGGTAATGCTACCGATCCATCGCATCAGTGTCGTTATATGTTCAAGAGAGGTCATTCTGAAAGTGTCAACCGTGTCCCATCCACTGCCATACATTATCCTTCATCCATTCATGATCGCCACCTGAATCATATGTCACAGTTTGTTTTCACCTCCACTAAATCATTAGCTCCGTTCCGTGTCATTGATGTGGGATTCATTAAGGCCCTCCTTTGACGGATCGCTTCTTGTCGACTTCAGCTCATTATCCAAGAAGTTGATCTAGGAACAACCCCATCAGTACTTTGAAGCTTGCATGCCTCAATGGCAAGTTTCTCACTTCCGGCGACAGGTATACATCAATGACCTTCGACCAGAAGATTTTGCGTGGCGTTCGACGCCAAGTCCTTTATTCACGCCACGTGAATTGTACTGCAGTACCTTGAGGGTCATTATCATTATCGGTGATTCCTCTCGCGCTTGTTAATGATTTTCATCATTGACCGGTAATCAAGCGATGTCTTTCTATGTTCGACTTCAGCGAAATCCTCACATGGATCGACTTGTACTTAGAGTGAAGATCGAACGAGTTTGAAGACCCCGGATCTAGTTTCATCCATCTGGGCTGCGATACATATTCAGGAAATATAAAAGCATTTGTCATGTACATCATTGTAGCAGATGATCATCCTACTCAAGGGATGATAATTTCAGCAGAGAATTATCAGTCTACCATCAGACGATCGTCTGTTCTATGTACCAAAATGTATTTATAAAGCTGAGCATGGGAATGCCCGCCTCAGCTAGATCATGAAAACAGAATGAAAAATAATGTATTGTATTGTATTGTATTACAGGGCACCTCTCAGCACTTGAATGAACTTCGGACCCTCTGGATAAAGCATTTCACCCGATAAACGGCCTCATACTTTAGGGGGCAACTGTTATAGACATTTTTGTGCCTCGCAGCATGGAGCATGAAATGTCGATAATTACAGGGATCCAAAGTCCCTAAACATGTTGTTCTTACCCCTAGAGGAACAAGGTCAGCAAACCACAACACTTCCTATCAGTTCTCCACCTGAAAACACTCAAAAACAGGCTATTTTTGGATCATGTCAGCTGCTCCACTGAGCATCTGCGCTGAATGTCAACTGCTCCTCCTTGTACCTGCGCTGAAAGTCAAAACCAATGAAGGCTACCTGCGCTGGGCGAGATTGGCCAAGTGGCACAGTCATTCTGCAAGGTGTCAACTGCCCAGGAAGCTTCCAAACTGACACTTGGTTCAAGGAATTCGCCCTATGATGAGTGAGAGGTACTTAATCTCCATGTGGAAGCAAGGATCTCCAAGTGGACTCAAGAACTGAAGTTTAACTGAAGAGGGAGAGGACACAAGGCAACTTTAGGTCAGTCTCAAGCTGACTCATCCTTTCTCCTTTTACCCTATATATAGAGCTCTTCTATGAGGTCTAGGGAGGCTGGAATTTTGTGCAAAGCAAGGAAGTGCTGTTGGTTTACAGTTAGAGCTATTGGGTGATTGCTTTTATAGAGGAGAAGAGGAGATTTCTTGCTGCTGGGGAGGTGCTGCTGGATTGGAGCCATTTATGGTTGTAACCTTCTCAGAACCTTTTTCTTCTATCAATAAAGCTTTTGATGTTCTCCTATATACTTGTATTGCAATGATGTATTGTTTTTATCTGTATATTTGATCCATTCTAATCCATGCATCAGTTATGAGTACATGTTTCTTGTAGTTTCCC
The DNA here is from genome assembly GCA_031772625.1 of Pinus tabuliformis. Classification (NCBI taxonomy): domain Eukaryota; kingdom Viridiplantae; phylum Streptophyta; class Pinopsida; order Pinales; family Pinaceae; genus Pinus; species Pinus tabuliformis. The sequence continues at coordinate 777,761,048 of CM062820.1, read as the reverse complement.
CCTCTTGTTTTTGCAGGATCTTTGTGTAGCTGGGCCGGCAAAGGGAGCAAGGAGCTGGGAACAAGAGGCAAAGAGAGAAGACAGGATCGACAAAAGCGAAAGACATCGGTTGGTCAATCTTTTCTTCCTTCTCTGTACTTTCATAAAGGAAAAATATCAAAGCTTTACTTTCAGTTGTTGCTAAGGAACTATCACCCTTAGAGTAGGGATAGGGTCATTCCGAGTCGGATACTTTTCCCCACAACACTGTGTCCTCTTTCCAATGCCACCAATTTGATCCAAATTGGATTCTCCAAGAAATAGTTATGCACAATCTCTCAAGATGACCTGATTATAGACCTTTCCAGAAGATCGAAGTTGTATGAAGTTCCACATGTACAATTTTCGATATTTGGTTCTAAAAATGATATACAAGAAACTACAGTCCGTCCTTTTTCTGTACCTTCTTACGAAATTTCAATCTGATTCCTAGAGAGAAAGTTATGACAATTTTCCCCAGGTCACCTATTTTGAATGTAATTTAGGAGTCTGTAAAAAGACCAACTTCCTTAGATCATATCTCCGAAAATATCGCGTTAAAAGATCTGAAATTCGGACCCAAGGTTCAGCGCAATTTCTTCTCAAATGGTTTTGTTTTGCGACTTCTGAAAAGTCCCAGAAAAAACGTTATAGCGAAAATTCCACGATGACCTGTTTAGAGCAGCGAAACCCTAGAATCCAAAGCTCTGATACCAAATGTTATGAAACCAGCTCAAGAAAAGATAGAAAAGATAGATCAACGCCTTATAATTCAGCCTCTTCGAGGGGGAAACCTCCTTTAGATTACATAAATGAACAATTCTTGGATGATTCAAATGACAAAACCTCCTTTCTATATATAGGAGTCTAAGGAGTCACAATATAATCCAGCCGACCTAACAATAATAATATAAAGCCACAAAAATAATAATAGAGGGATTCTATGGGGCACAGAAATAAAAATAAGGGGGTAATAGGGGCACAAAAATATAAATAAGGGGTATAACTATAATAGTAATGGGGTAATCACTAGTATTATAGGGACCCAACAGAGAGCAATCACACAAAAAAAAAAAATTGATGTTCAATTGGGTTGAACAACAGTTGTTCAAAAGATTGAACAGTAGCTGTTCAATTAAATGAACAACAAAACAATGCAAAAAGAAAAGGATTGGTGTTCAATAGATTGAATAATAGCTGTTCAATTAAATAAACAACGAAACAACAAAAAAAGAAAAGAAGTGTTGTTCAATAGATTGAACAACAGTTGTTCAATAGATTGAACAACAGCTGATCAATTAAATGAACAACAAAACAATACAAAAATAAAAGAAGTGTTGTTCAATAGATTGAACAACATTTGATCAATAGATTGAACAATAGTTGTTCAATAGATTGAACAACAGTTGTTCAATAGATTGAACAACAGTTGTTCAATTAAATGATCAACAAAACAATGCAAAAAGAAAAGAAGTGTTATTCAATAAATTAAACGGCGGTTGTTCAATAGATTGAATAGTAAAACAATGAAAAGAAAGAAAGTTTTGTTCAATTGGATTGAACAACGGCTATTCAATAGATTGAACACCAGCCGTTTAATTGACCGAACAACAAAACAAGCAGAGAAAAAGAAAAAAAGAAAAAAAATCAAATCAGCAATCATATTTACATATTTTATAGAGAAGAAATAAAATTTATAAAGATGAAGTTGTTGAAGGATTTTCTTCTGCAACTAAAACTTGCATGGCGGGGTCCTCACATATCTGCTGATAGAAAGATTCTCTGGTAAGTGGTTTTTGGTAGAGGCGAACTCGATGCCTGTTCGCTTTAAAAGAAGAACCAGACCCATCAATGGTGGCCAGCGTAAGAGTGCCATTGTCATATACTTGCTTTATTTCATAGGGGCATAACCATCTAGTCTACAGTTTTCCAGGGAAATCTTGAAACCTTGAATCATAAAGAAGTGCCCAGTCGCCCTCATGAAATGTCTTTTTCTTAATCAGGGCATCATGCCATTTGGCTCTTTGCTGTTGAATAAGTGTCGTATGTTGTAGAGCCAATAGACGAATTTCATCTAATTCGTTCATCTGTTGTAACCTGTTAACCTAGGCTTCAGTTAAATCCAGTCCCACTTCCTGGGTTGTCCTTAGTGTTTGTATTTAAAATTCTATGGGAAAAATGGGTTCCTTACCAAATACCAGTTGATACGGAGAGTATCCAGTAGTGTTTCTCCAAGTTGTGAAATACGCCCACAAGGCCTCTAGTAGTCGAGTAGTCCAGTCTCGTCGATGTGATGAGATTGTCTTTGTTAGAATAGCTTCGATAACTTTGTTGGTGCTCTCCACCTGCCCGTTTTCCTATGGGTGATACAAAGAAGTAATTATGTGTGTGATGTGATGATTTTTTAGTGTAGCAGCAATCTTGTGACCCACAAATTATGGCACCCCATCAATAATTACTTCTCTGGGTAAGCCATACCACACAAAAATTTCAAAAAGAAAATTAATAACAATTTCCTCTATTTCTCTTGGTAATGCTACTTCTTCCACCCACTTAGTTATGTAATCTGTTGCAACCAATATATATGATTTCTGGTTGTATGGTGGTTTGAATGACCCAATGCAATCTAATGCCCAATGCTTAAAGGGTTCTATCACCAGTTGTGGATACAGGGGAATTTCATCAGATTGGCCAGGGCAACCCATCCTTTGGCAACTATCACATGCCTGGACAAATTTCTTAGCATCTTTAAAAATAGTGTGCCGGTAGTAGCCCGTTTGTAGAATTTTATGTTGACTTCTGCAATCCACAAAGTGTCCACCACAAGGTCCATCATGGAAGGATTTTAGGATATCAAAAATTTCGTCCTCCCTAATGCACATGCGGATGTGTATATCAGCTCCCATGTGAAGGTATCCTCCAATCCAGGAGAAATGAGTGCTACGCTACACAAACAATTTCCTTTCTCTGGGTGCTAGATGTTTGGGCAATTTTCCCACTGCTAAGTAATTCGCTACATCTACATACCATGGCATTTTTATGGCCACAACAAACAAATGTTCATCTGGGAACTGATCCTCTACCACCACTGTATATTTTGTTCTTAGCACTCAAGAGAGGAAGTCTGCCACGAGGTTCTCCTTCCCTGGTCAATTCCTTATAGTTATGTCAAATTCCTACAAAATCAGTAACCAACGAGTTACTCTTCCATTTTTAATTGGTTTATTGGCTAATTATTTAATGGCAGAGTGATCATTATATAGAAATACAGGGTATCCAATTATATAGTGCCTAAATTTTTTGATACCATAAATAACAGTTAGAAACTCCTTTTCTGTTACTGTGTAATTCAACTGAGTAGGAGTTAGGTTTTTGTTGATGTAATATATAGCGTAGGGTTTCTTGTCTTCTTCTTGGCCAAGAATAGTTCCAATAGCTATATCTGATGCATCTGATGAAATCTGGAAAGGTATATCCCAATTCGAGCCTCGTAATACTAGTGTTGTCGATACTAACCATTTTAGACCTGTGAAGGTTGTGTCACATTTATCAGTCCATATAAAATCAATATTTCCTATCAAGGTATATAAAGGTGTAGCAATTTGTGAAAGGATCTTTATAAATATACAATAATATCCAGAAAATGACAAAAAAATATGTACCTCTGTTTGCGTGCAGGGAATAGCTAATAAGAGAATTACCTGTATCTTTGTTGGATCTACCTTAATTCTAGGTGTTGAAATGTAATGACCCAGGATCAGGCCCTCTATCATCATCATATGACACTTCTCATGACTTAAGCATAACCTAGTAGCAATACACCATTCTAGGACTTTCTCCAATGTTGTAATGCCTGATCAAAGTCATCTCCATAGGGTGTGAAATCATGCATGTACATCTCCAATCCTTCATTTATCAAGTCTACAAAAATACTGAGTATGGCTCTTTGGAATGTAGCTGGTGCGTTGCACAATCCGAAAGGCAATACCTTGTAAGAAAATGTTCCCCAGGGCATGTCAAAGTAGTTTTATCTTGGTCTTCAGGGGCAATTTGAATTTGGTTGTAGCCACTAAAGCCATCCAGGAAAGAGAAGAATTTCTTTCCTGCTAGTGTATCTAGGACCTGGTCGATAAATTGAAGGGGAAAATGGTCTTTTTGCGTTGCTTTATTGAGTTCTCTGTAGTCAACACATATCTAGAATTTTCCATTCTTTTTGGGGGAAACTACTAATGGATAAACCCATTTACCGTCAGATATAGGATAAATAAAATTCACTTCTAACAGTTTTTGAAGCTCTTCTTTCACAATATCCTTTAGATGAGGATTTAATCTACGCTATGGCTGTCAAATGGGTCTTAGATATTTTTCGATGTAGATGTGGTGCATGCATAACTGAGGGTAAATCCCTTTAATGTCTGGGTAGTCCCATGCAAAAGCACATTTATATTTCCTAAAGACTTGGATAAGTTTTTGTTGTTGGTCATTACTTAGATTACTGTTAATGTTCAGGATTTTCCCTTGCTCGATTTCAATAGTCTTGCTATTATAGACAGTGGTTGTTGGTATTGTTTGTTCATTAATGTATCTCAAGGAATCTTCTTCAATCTCATTGTCAAGGACTACTTCAATCATGTGACATCTCAAATTAGACACTACAGCAGGGTGATTGATAAAGGTGTTAATGACACCATCTTCTATTTGATTTTTGAATTCAAGCGCATCTGCCACAGTCAATGGTGAACAAATATTTTCTTTTAAATATGCTACTGGTTGTTTCCTAGTTTTTACAATGGTCAAGCTTGGTTGTGTAGGAGGGTATAAAGCTAGATTTTTAACAACATTGCCTCTAGTTATGGTCATACTACCTATTCGACAGCCTATATAAGCATCTGTTGTTGCTAGCCAAGGCCTTCCCAGTATTAAGGGATGTCCATCTAGCCAATTTCTGGGGTTAATAATAAAAAAATCTCCCAGATATTCCCAAGAGTCCATAGAAACCATCATATCTTGTAATGTTCCTTCTTGCCTAATGACTAAATGCTCAGCTAGTTCCAGCAAGGTAGTGGCTGGTTCTAAGGCTGTGATGCCAAGAACTTCACAAGTTTCTATTGTAAGAATATTAATAGCTACCCCTAAGTCAACTAAAGCATTGGGAAAAGAGCGGCCATTTATTTGGACTGTGACAATGGGATTCCTCGGGTCTTCGTATTTTATAGGTGTCTCTTTGCCTAGTAATAAATCAGACAAAGTTTTGACGACATGGACAGTTGGTGTTATTTTTGTTTTCCTCACAGACTTCTTTGCACACAACTCTTTAATGGTTTTAGCATATATCGGAATATATTGAATGGCCTGGAGGAGGGGTATTTTTATTCAGAGATTTTTGAGTTCACCCACAAGATCAAAGTCAGGATATTCAATTGGTCAAAGTATTATCAATCTTTCTGGGAATGGTGGAGAAGTAATTATAATTTGCTCGGGATCTTTCTTCCTGACTATATCTTCTCACTATTTTATTTTCTGGTCATCTACAGTCAAAGGCTTATTTAGATGTGTTTCTTTAACTTCAAGTTGCAGATTTTTGTCATCATCTAGAGCAATTATGCGTCCAGATCTTAACTTAAGTTCATTACATCCTCTCAACCCAACTTCAGGGTCCAAACTCTTAATAATTTGTACTGACTGGATCGGTCTGTTGTTAGGATTTGGGTTGGTTTGAGCTGGGAGTTGCAGTCGTGTATTAGGTTGAGGATTTTGCTACAACATGTAAGGTGCTGGTAAGGTTGGTTGAGGTGGAGGAACTGTCCCCATAGGTTGGTTTGTGGATCATTGCCAATTTGGTTTCCAATTCTGATTTTTTGAGGTAGAAGGAGACCATTGAGAGGAATAGGGGGTGTTCTGCCAGAATGGTGGACGGTAAGAGGAATTTGGCCAATTATTATTTAGATTTGATTGGCTGGGCCATGATGGCATAGAAAATGATTGAGGTGGCCAAGTAGAGAAAGGTGGCTGGTTCTGCCATGTTTCTCCTGAATACTGCTGAGAATTAAACTGCGAAGAAGTAAAGAATGACGATGGTTCTATAGGCATACCTGTCGGACGTGTTTGCCATTGATGGTGCTGGTTCAGAAGATATACTGGTTCCACTTCCTCTTCTACTTCCTTGAAAACTTCTCTTAATCTAGGAAGCGATGGACAACTTTCCATAGCATGATCCTTAGTGCAAATGGTGCATGTTTGTATCATATCTAATGGACATTCTCTATGATTTTGTTTCTTTCTGCAACATGGATAGGAAATTTCCAGATTTTTTTCAGCTTCAGCCTACTTTTGTTTGGCCTGCATGATATCCAATTGTGTCATCAGGGTCCCCAAGATATCAGTCTTGAAATCTTCCAGCAGATTACCAATTTCAACTCATGTGATGCTTCCCCCTAAGGCTTTGCTGTCTCTAGTGATCGCATCCTGTCCAGTTGGTTTCAGCCTTGCACTACCTCTGGAACACCTTATGCACAATTGTATAATATTGTCATAATCTTCTTGATAAATATCACCCTTCCCCATTAAATTTAGTGTTTCTACCCATTGGTTTCTCATACCTTTTATCATAGTAGTTTTAAGCACTTCAAGAGGAAAATTTGCATAAGGAGATCTTTGCAGATTATATTGAAAACATTCTACATATTCTTCAAGAGTCTCATTAGTCTTAGCTACCATTTGAAAGATTTCATCCTTCAATTCTCTAGTTCGGCAATAATCTTGGTATTTTTTTAGAAAGGTTGTTTTCATTTGGTCCTAGTCATTAATGGTACCTCCACCAAGCCCCATAAACCAGCGTGTAGCTACTCCCTTGATAGTAGATGGGAACAACTTCAGCTTCTAGGGGTCGGTAGTGTAACCATACCCCCTACATAAAACATTGAATTCGAAAAGGAATGCATTAGGATCCTCTGAAATTAGCCCATGAAAGGTAGGAATATTCTGTAATGGAATAACTTTCATGGGAGCATTGACAACTGTATCAACAATAAGGTATTATAATGTAGAGGTTTGGGGTTGTTGCTGATTATTAGCCATTTGATAAAAAAAATGCCAATATTCTTCATGGATTTCCGGAGCTGGAGATTTGTTCCTGGGGGATTTAGAAGAGACTTTTAGAATGATTTTAACAACACTACCTTGGTCTAGAATATTGGGTGTCCTCTGTTCAACTTCTACTTCAGGAAATTTGGGTTTTGATGATTTAATCCTTTCAACACTACCTATTTCTCCTTCTCCTTCACGGAGGTTGCAATAATTCCCTTCTTGTAAAGGGTTAGGCTGTAAGTTTTCAGTGTTTTGAAAATTCTGTTTAGACCCTTTAGTCTTGTTTTGAATCTTAGCATCAACTGCAGATGGTGATCATGTGGCCTGAAGGGTTACAGTAGGATTTCTTGTAGAAATGGTTCGGGGTCCTACTGATGACTGAGACTTAGCTTTCCTTATGATTTCGTCGATGAAGGTTGATCGTCCAAGGGCCATCGATCCCTTAGATTTTTGAGATCTAGGCGGAGGAATTATATATTTTTATACTCTTTTCTTCTTAATCATTCATACATAAATTCAAACATTTATTTCTACTTTAATTCCTACGCAATTTATGTTGAAAAGCAGGCAAAGGAGCAAGCACTTTACTTCCTCATATGCAGGTTCTTACCTTCCATTTTTATACCCAATTCTTTCGCACCAAACAAACATCAAACATCTATTTCTACTTCAATTCCTATGCAATTGTGCTGAAAAGTGGGCAAGGGAGCAAGCACTTTACTTGCTCGTACGCAAGTTCTTACCTTCCGTTTTTAATACCCAATTATTTCATAGTGAACAATTATCAAACACACATCACCTTCTGTGAAATGGAAACACTCTCCCTGGAAAAAGTGCCAAAATGTTGGGTGCATATAAGGTGTCTTCTAGAACTCCTAAATGCCTCACATTAATTATCAACCTAGGTAAGTCTTTTTGTTTCAAGAGTGTACACAATATGTGCAAGTGATGGAAATCGTTATATCTACAAAGAGTAATTCTTTAAAATAACTTATTGATTTCAATAAAAGAGTAAACAGATCAAACCATAAACTATCAACTTGTAACTTCAAAGAAATTAACTTATTCAAACATCAAAACTAAATATTAATAAAAAACTCTAATTGCAATTACATCAACTGAGTGCACTGTAGTGATAACAGAGCTCTTTCAGCTGAATCTAAACTTTTTCATAAGAGTAATACACCTGATCTAAACAATAACACTTTGTCTTTCAATTAACAAGCAATGCTTAAATCAATCTACGAAATAAATAAATGAAGCCAATCAACATAAATACGAATTAATGCAATGAATACAAAAACTCAACACTAGTGAAAGTAAATCAATTGTAAAGCTATAAAATAGAGTAAGTAAACTTGCTGTAAAAGAAAGGTAAAACTATAAAATAGGGAACAACAGTGAGATCCACCAGTCACCAGGCCCAAGCCGCCAGTGATTACTACTTAATTACTTCAGAATATTATGAATAAACAACAACAAGAATTATATATTATTCATCAAATCCAAATGGCATTACAGCACGATGTATCCTTCAAAATAATGCTCTGTATATTAAAATTACAATTGAATTAAAAAGGCAAAAATTTGTTCTACCCTATTTGTTTTTCACCTCTTATAGTCAAAGAGGAAAATATATAAATGTGATTCCTCAGGATCAAGAGTTCCTAAGGAATCCACAACTAAATACTATTATCAGACAATCTTCCATCTTGCGTTGTTCCTCCTGATTCTCTTCTCAACTTGCCTGCACAAGACGTGCTCTTTTCTCCTTGTTTAGACTTTGTTCTTCAATAGTTTGAACAATAGTTGTCCCATTTGCTAATCTCTGCATAAAAAGCAACAAAAGTTAGTTTTGACAGCCAAATCACATCTAAATCATTTTCGTTCACTTTCTATCGAAATTCTATCAAAACCTTATTACATCATGGCACAAATGCATAAAAAGGATGAAAAGGATAGTGCAGTCAAGAGTAAATTTATACCTTTTGCACGGCCCAACACCTCCCTACTAGAAGAAAACCTTCACGCTGGTCAAAGGATGTAGTGGATCTGCTATGGAAGAGAAATTTTCAATGAACTCCTACATCCCATTGAAAATTTCTCTTTCAATGAACTCCTATGAACTCTAGTATTGCGTTGCTCCCAAAAAAACTCCTTAATTTTGTGATTTATTTGGGTATTGGCCAATTCACAATGACCAAAACTTTAGAGGGGTCAATCTTCAGCTCACCTCCTCCAACTATGTGACCCGGATACACTAAGAAAGTTTTCCCGAATTCGCATTTAGACATCTTCAGAAATAACTGTTCTTTTCTCAAGACATCCAACACTTTCCTCACATGCTTGACATGCTCTTATCGTGATTCGCTGAATATAAAAATATTATCTAAGTAGACATTTACAAACTCATCAAGAAAGGATCTTAAAACATCATCCATAACTCTCATGAATGTAGCTGGAGCATTGCAAAGACCAAAAGGCATAACCAGCCACTCAAATAATCCCTGTTTGGTTTTAAAAGAAGTCATCCAAATATCCTCCTCGACTATTCTAACTTGATGATATCCACTTCTCAAGCCTAATGTAGTGAAAAATATTTCATTCTTCAACTGATCTAGCAAATAATATATTTTGGGCAGTGGGTATAGATTCTTTATGGTAATTTTATTCAAAGCTCAATGATCTATGCACATGCACCAGGTTCCATCTTTCTTGGGTACCAAAACAATTGGTGAACCACATGGCGAAGTAGGGGTATGAATTACACCTTCATCTAATAATTCCTAGACTTGTGTCTTAATTTTTAAACTGTCCAAAATTGGCATTCGATACATACTGATGTTTGGGAGTGGATGTAGCTAAATTTCATGCTGAATTAACCTTTTTGGTGGCAATCCCTTTTGTTCTTGAAACATATCTCCATACTGATTGACTACATCAACCAATTCATCTTTCAGCTTCATGTCACAGTGTGCAAATGATTCATGCTCCATGTCATTCTTCTACTTGATCATAAGGAGCACGAGACTCTTGCTGGAATTGACTAGTCGTTTAATTTACCCTACACTTGCCAAAGATAGATTAATCTTCCTACAATGGGCTCTCACAATATACTCCACTCCATCTTTGAACAAAGTATATTTTTTCTCAAATCTATGTAAAATGGCTTTCATGTCATATAGATATGAGATTCCAAATACAATTCTAGAAATATCAGCCAACACTACATCTAATTCAACTTCATCAACGAAATTGGCAGTAATAGCAAACCTAAAAACACATTTCCTTGTGACTTGAAGATTTGCATCCTTGGTTATCCAACCCAATGGATACAATTTATGATGAAGCACAGTTTCCAGATTCAATTTCTTGACCAAATTAGGAGAAATTAAATTTGCCTGAGATCCACTGTCAAACAACGTATCAATCTTTGTGTGTTTGCAATCTCCGATATGGAACAACTCAATTATGTTTCCCTGATTTGAAGCGTTATTCGAGTTATTTTCTGCGTTGGTACTTTCCACGACTTCCTCTTTACTTTATTTTGACAAGAACTTTTCCCTTAGTGACTGTGGCTACAATCTTTGATTCATCACCTGAGTCAGAACCTATGTCTTGTTGTAAAACGATGTTTGTCTTCTGTTTCCCTTTATTGTTAGATTTATTCGGTTTTAATTCAAGATGAAGCTTCCAACAATGTGCTTCATCATGGCCCTCTTTGGAACAGTTCTTGCACATAGGTTTCTCCCCTTCTTTCTTAACATAAGCATTTTTCTTCTAGTTTCCTTTGAAATTCTTTCCTTTTGCACCACTTTGGAATGGCTTCTTCTTACCTTCTTCTTGTACATTTTTCCCTCTTGCTTCGAGGTGTGTATCTTGAACATGTACCTCATCAAGATTCGTCAAATTAAAAATAAGAATGGTATGTGAAAGATAGCTATGCAAACCTCCTATATATTTCAGCAAAGTATCTTATGACTATAGGTCTACTCCTAGCATAAGAGCTCTTCTCCTAAACTCTTGAGTATACTCTTGCACATTTTGAACTTTTAACTGTCTGAAATATTGCAAATTCATGACAGCTTTTTGCATATGGACTAAAGAGTATAATTTTATTTTTATAGCAACAATGAAATCAGACCAAATAATAGAGATCTTACCATGTTTTTTATCTCATCTTGAGTCCTTGATTCCCACCATACAAGTGTCGCAACCTCCATTCTCAATGAAGCCAACTGAATTTTGATACCATTCTCTTAAAGGTTCTGAATTCTTCAGTACACCTCCAACTGACGAATCTAGTTATCCAACTTTTCTACATTAACTTCTTCATTGTACTTAGGAAACGCGAATTTAATATCAAGCATTAGAAAGGGTGATTTACCAGTTCCTTTTGTAGAATGACAATGAGTATGAGTAAGGGTTGTATTAGTGGAAGAGTGTGAAGATGCCTGTGAAGTAGAAGATGAAGAAGATGGTGTAGAGGGTGGAGGTTTTTCTCCATTTCCATTACATCCTTTTCCATCACCTCCTCTTGAAGAGTCATCTCCTTTGGGAGGTTTGGAACTTTCTCCTTGTAATCTGCTATTCCTTTCTTCATAGAGGACCTTCACCATCTGTGTCATATCAAAGAAAGCCTTTCTAAAGGTCTTCTCATCTTCTATCATGATAGCTTCTCCTTCATGAGACATGGTCTCTGAAGACTCAACTGAAACTTCTGCAACTTGAGGATGTAATTGTGTGGAAGAATTTGGAAACCTTACTGTTCTTCTACTTGAACCAACTTCAAGGCTTCCAACCAGCTTTCCTTCTCCTCTTTTGAGTTTTAACCTTGTTATCATGACACAAAATTGCAAACAATTAAATCCTTCTGTCACGAAGCAAATCTAGCAAGCAGAAACCAGTGCTCTCGTACCAACTTGATATGAAATGGAGCAGATTAGTAATGCTATGCTAATTCACCATTCAGAATAAAACCCAAGATGCTTATCATTTTCTTATCAAGTGCTTAAGGATTCAATATTTTTCCTTAATTAATTGGTTCCCGTAAGAGTTTCTTATGCAAATGTTAAAAACAATTTAACATAAAACATATGATGAACAACAAAAAAATAATAGCGAAGAACATCAAAATACAACAAATAGCAAGAACATGATAAAGGAGTTCACCGCTCCTGGGTTATGTCTCCTTGGTCCAGCTTCCAATGGCTTGGGCTTCTCTATTATGTTCAAATTACAAAAAAGTGTGTTTACAACGCTCAGATGCCTCTAAAACCTGTGTCCATGAGTTCAAGATACTCAAACAATGGCTATCTAGCCTCTTTTTTCATCCAGTTTAGATAAGAACTAAAGAATTTATGACTTCTCCTAGTTCTCCCACTATTTGTTCTACAAATTGCTCCAAAACCAACATAATCCCACAAATTCCATCCAAAACCTACTAACTGAGTGAGAATTTGGCCACACCGCGGGCCATAACCTGTCGACCACATCGTAAATCGCAATCGGTGGAGTCCCACCGTCTTATGGACTGTGAACTAGGCGAGCAATATGCAATTTCAATACAGTAGACCCGTCGAGAGTATTAAACTTAACATATAAGTTATCACAAATCACAATTGAAACTTTCCATCGGTAGATATCAAAGTTCATACATTTGCGGACCCACTAGGATTATCAAACCTATTCCATAAAATATCGCGTCTAGGGACCTTTAGCAATCGGCGGAGTACCAAGGGTAACAAAACTATCAGTGGGGTTTTTGTGCAATATGTGATTGCGATTATCTCAAATCACAACCCAACCTGTCAGGGGGTAATTTATGTAATACCTTCCACCTGCGATATGTGATTGTGATAAGATCACATCGCAACTGGTTTGTGTTGGGTCCGATTCTTAACCTGCATCCTCTATTTTTCCTTGATATGTGACAAGCGGGACCCAGTGGAAACCTACCACTTGGCACTCCCCCATTCGTTGGGACCTTTGCAATTTCATACAATCTTGACACGTGTCCAAGTCAAACCTGAAATTTGACTTGCCCTAACTTCTGCATATGGTCTTATATTTGAGTGTCATTCACACCATTGGAATTAGAATTATGAGCTCTTCGATCTTCAGCCGAGTTTCAAAAAATTCTGACACTTTTATTTTTGAGCATAAAATTGAGCACCTGATCATGTTTGTTACCATCATGTCATGCAAAGTTGAGTCAAGGTCTAAGCATTGAGATTCCTATGGTTTTAAACTTTCTTATGAGGATTGTACATTGAAGATTACTACTACAAGATTTTGGAAGTGCTACATTTGCTAATGTATGTGTACATGATAATGATGAAGGGTATTGTTGAGTTTCTACTACCTACTGACATGCTTTCCAAAGAAAAGGTTTGTGCTTTCTATTTCTAAATACTATTGTACCTACTAATGTGTATTTTATATCAAGATAATGTGGATAAGGTTTGTACTGAAAATTATTTAGTGGTGCTGATGGTCACAAAGGATTAAGTTGTCACTTTTTTTATGCCTAGAGGTTGTGCTTCAGAAGTATGGTTGCAGGGTTTTTGTTGTTGATTTTGGTTGCATCTATTGCATTCTCTTCACAACTGGAGTTTATGTTTTCATTTTTTATCAATATACAAATGGATATATTATATCTGATTGATTGCAAGAGGATGGTTAATGATATATTGCTGGTCATTGCTATGTGTTGATGAAGAGTTGTTGCTACTATTGATTTAATGAGCCTTGTGATGTTAGATTAATGCTTCTAATTATTGTTGATGTGGTTTGCTAGTGTTTCCATATATTTCTATTGGAAGGGATTGAGTGATTATATTTGTGAGGGTTGTGTGTACAATTTCCAGTTTGATGATATTTATTCCATGATGGTCATCATGGCTGCAAACAATTGCATATTTGCTACTACTAATGGTCATTTTGCTGAGAGTAATGGAGGGTTATCATATTTCAGCCATGTATAGGTTGTTCTATGCATTGTTACAACATAGCACTTTTACAGTTATATCCTTTTCTTCTCATTATGAAGCCATGTATCATCATTTCTTATCATTCAGTGTGTCGGTTGAGTGGTCTAGATAGAATGCATAGAGGTGAGAATCTTCAATATTATTGCAGCCATATGTGGGCTAATGGAGTCATTATTTTAACTTTATAATTCTTATTATGTAGCCTTGTATATCAAAATATAGCCCTTTAATTTCATGTCGTTGTTTGGTCATGAGTGATTATGGAGTTAATAGTCACACTTGGAGTAGCGTCTTGCATGTCACAAGTGTTAGAAAATTATATATTACAGAGCAATGGAACACAAAAAATATTGCCAAAACAAAAATACATAAACACATAAAACAAGAGAGACACAGATATACATGGTTCACCCAATTTGGGCTACATCCATGAAGAATCAACCAGTCCTTCCTTTTATATTATCCAGGAAAATGAAGAGATATAACCTACAATAGATCCGTTGTAATTTCCTCTTTGCTCTCACATAGCCTCCTCTCTCTCTCGTTCTTTCAGAATAATAACACACAACCACAATACAATTCCCTCATATAAACTAAGGGTTTCCTTCTAGGGAAAAAAAAAACCTAAATTAACATAACTCTACAGTTATAACATTCACCTAACGAATGAACCAAATTGACTATGAAATTACAATATTGTACAAGGCAATTTTTCATCTATTTTTATCTATGGGGGCATTGCCTCCAAACCCCTGCTAGGGGGGATATTTAAAGGTAGTGGTTACTATTGGGTGCAGGAATTGCACTTAAGCAAACTCCTCAATGCTTAATTGTCAACCTGGGGGTTTCATAAACATAGAGACGAAGCACAGGCAATGCCAACAGTGGTATGAAATTTTCTTATTCCTAATCCTACTTCTTAAAGGAAATGTTTGTAGAATCACAGAAAACAATCTTAAAGGTAATTGACACCAAAGCAACTCTAGTGCTGGAATGTAAAAGAACAATTTGCAAGTAAATCAAGTAAAGGAGTTTTCACACAACTAGAAGAAATATTAAATGCTGGAATGAAATGCTATGTTTATCTTCAAATAGATGGTTAACAGTCTAACAATTGGGCCCTTGCAGAGATTTTTTTTCCTCTTGATCTTCCTTCTACAAAAACAACCTATTCTTGTTCTATTGCAATATTCTTGCACTAGTGCAGGTATAGTGCCTCTGTGCAAAAGTATATTTTACCTCCCTTACTGAAGATTTATGTCTTTGTGAAGGTGCTCTAAGCCTCAGGGCTTAGAGCACTCTGTTTCTATGACAAGAGACCAACTCTTGCACCGAGGCAGAGTTTCCTTCACCAAAGTTTCCAATTTACTTTCGAAAAGATTGAAAGATGTGTTGAAAAGAATTGCAATTGAAAGCAAAATTCTGAGATAAATTATCTATGGAAAAGAAATGATTTAATTAATTAAATCGTGCAATGGAAGTAAACTTCATGAAATGAAAGAAACTCGAAGTAATCGAAGTAGTAGTCTAAGTGATCTGCATGTATAATCTAGATTTGGAAATTCACTTAAAATGTTTCTGTTCTTTTTTCATAAGTCATAAAATGCAAGCATAAAGTGTCTATGATAAATTCATGTAATCGTTCTCAAATCCTTCGAAAATGCACTCTTAATGTTAAGGATGATTACTAAAATTAATAATGTATTTGCTTACAGAAACAACTTAAAATGGTAAGTGGTAAGAGAAATACAATATTTGCTATGAAAGGAATAACTGAACCAGAGTATAGCAAACTATATGCACTGGTACAGGAAGAGACTTCCTACATGATCCAAGTGGAAGAAAATCGAAACTATAATTGAGAGTAAAGAAATGCAAGAAAGGAATTACAAGAAAGAAATAAACTCAATCAACTTCCAAGCCATGGATCTGCTCATACTTAACAATCAAATAGATTTAAATCATAACTTCAGAAGTAAATATAAAATTTATTCACACCATGCAACTGCAAAGGGAAATATTCACACAGTCTTTCCAAATGATGAAAGCACAAGGGTAAATGAGCTAGATTGGTTGGACCTTAGCCAACTAGCTCGTTTCCTATTTAAGAAACGAGATGATTCAACACTCAAGTATGCATGAGAGATAAATTAAACACAATGTATGAATAACTGGGCGAGTTCCTTATATTGCTTGATCAAAAAATGTACATAGTAGTGCGATTCCAGCCCAGAGCCTAGGGCGATACCAAATTACATAGAAAATGAAATTATAGCCTAAGGATTGCTAGCTAGTTCTACCTACAATCTACATTTTATACATTCTTTCGGCCTTACCCTTATTCCACTAATTACAGTCATTTTCCTATTCAGGCCTTTCGGTCGAACAAACTAACAACCAAACATTACAAAATTGGCCATTAGTTATAATAGAATGTGTACTTCACTGATTGTAGACCACCCTTGGAAAATATCATTGACTGTGCGCCACCGATATCCATCCTCAGTTAATCAACAAGCGAACTCGGATTCATGGATCAAAATGTCTCCATGGAATGATTCAGCTCACAGAAATCTCGGAACAATCATCGTTGGCGGTACAAGAATCTGCCTGCACTGATCATGCTAAGTCATAATTAACACTTAGTTTCTCAACTACTTTTAGGAAATTAACATAAGTTACAAGAGGTACTTAATAGGCATGAAATCTATGTAAAAATGATTAATAAATCACTTTAATAAATCTTAATGTAAGATACGAAGCATATGCAGGAATAGGTAGTTATCTTGGACTAGTGCAGGAAAGAGAGGTTTAAGTTGAGATAAAACAGAGGTTAATGTTTATAGAAATGGGGTAAAAATAGAGAAATTTGGGACACCAACATCCTCCCATCCCTAAGTTGTTGTGTGTCCTCACACAACATTTTACCTTCTGCAAAAAATCCTCAAAAAATGAGTGGCCAACTCTCAATCCTGAACTTCAATGCTTATTCCTGCTTTCACTATCTTCGGCTTTTTACCTCAGGCTCTTCTCAGCTGATTAGTCACCTTCTTGAGGCATTTGTAGCATTTGGAAGCCTGATACTTCCATACTTTTACTTGTTTCTTCTGCCTTTTTACCTTTGCAAGTAGCTCTACCTCGCTTTGCTTCTGCCAATTTTTCTCCTTCATGACCTGGTTCAAAGCCTCCAGGTCATGAACTTGCTGCTCCAAATCTACTATTCGGCTATTGAGGTAGAGAGTGGAGGGTTCCGTGCTTAGGTCTTCAAGTGTAAATGTCTTCTCTGCAACGGACCTTAAAAAGGTCCCATCGTTCAAGGCCAAGCTCGTCTAATGCCTGCATTATAAAGTCACCAAGGTTTTTGCATTTGGGGTTTCCTTGTCACCGAGGGTTTCGATGCCCTCCACAACCTTTGTGCCAAGGGTTTCAGTACCTTGTGCACTCAATTCCTCGGGGTTTTCAATGCCCTATTCTTCCAGTTCCTCGGGGGATTCAGTACTGTGTCCATTTGACCCAACAGGGGTTTCAGTTCCCTGTCTTTTTAAAATAGTAGGGGCTTCAGTACCCCATTCTTCTAAAAAAACAGGGGCTTCAGTACCTCGTTCCTCAAAATCATTGAGGGTCTCAATGTCTGGTTCACTGAAATTATCGAGGGTCTTTATATGTTGTTCCTCTTCATCCTCATGACCCTTTGCTTGGACTTCACATGTACTCGGTGTCATCTTCGACTTCCTTAATCTGCTGACAAAAGTTGACAACAATACATCATCTTATGTGTTCTCTTCATCTTCCATGGTGTGTGTTGTTGCAACTACAAGAACTGAAAGGTTATGAACTTTAGGGGAAACTTGGGGTGATTCATCAATTATAATCGGAGAGCTCGACTGGTTCATCCCTTGAGAGACTGTCTTCTTCCTCACTGAGGTTCTAGTCTTTCTCTTCTTAGCTAAGGGTGGAGTGTTTTCGACAGTCTTCCTCCCTGCTTGCACCAGTGTGCTTTCACGTTTCTTCTCGGTAGGACATGATGTATCTTCTTTCCTTTTCTTACTTGTACTCATTCTAGCAGACTTCCCTGCATTCCTTGCCTGAAACTCTTTTAGGAATGCTCCCCAGGTTACTCCTTTTTCTTCCATCTTCTTCTTGACCAGGATCATGATAAGCCCATGATGGTATAGATTTCTTGCAACTTGGCTTGCGTTCCCACGTTGCATGCCCTTCACCATTTTCTCAAGACTTCTGAGCAAGTAGTAAGGTAAATTAATCAATTTTCCCGACTCCAAGTGCAGCAATAGCCGAAGGTGATATATGAACACCAATGTGTAATGCCCCTCACCAATCATGAATTTCTGCATTATGAACATGAGGTCTCACCACTTCCCCATGATGGCACTCTGCAGAAGTCCCTTCCTCCAGTCAACCTTAAGCTTTTTGTCAACCACGAATCAGTGCCATCATTTCCTCCTGAGCCGCTCCTTTTTAAACCAATGCTCCTTGTGAGTGGCAACCCTGTAGCTTGCACAATAGACTCCTCTGTGACTTTGAACTTCAATGAGCCAACCCTGACTCGACATCCTTTGAATGTATTCATGAACTCCAGTACCACAACCATGTCGAACCCGTCAAACCTCTGTAAAAATTGTAGGAACCCAGATTCTTGCAATAGTGCAAGACTGTTCTGGTATTATGTGGTTTGCTCAATCTCCTACAAAGACAATGGCTCACTCCTTATGGGTGCCATGTCGAACTGCACTTCACCCTTTCCGATCACAACCTCAAAAGAATTCCAGTGAGTGACACCAACGCTTTCCGAGAGCTTTATGCTAGAGGTTCGTCACCCTCCGTCTTTTCAGTCCCACTCACCTGGTCATGATGAAAACAACTCTTCATATTAGGTGCAGATTCGTATCAACCCACTATAGGTGAGTCATAATGATTGGGTGTAGTGGAGGTTTATGCGGTGGGGGTGAAACAGTTACAATGATTGGGTTACGAGGTAAGGTAATAATGAACAAGCAATACGAAATTATTTCAAGGAAGGTGAATACAGGCTATCGGACAATAGTGCTATCCCACAGCCCCCTCATAATTTAATGAAGACATACTTCAACACTTATTAAAAAAGAATTGGATTTCAGAAACCTATACACCTTGCACTTTAAAAAAATTTCCTAAGTCAGTAAATGAAGAAACAGAGTATTAATTGAAGCATGCAATGCTATGATATATTAATACTCATGTGTACGAAAGTAAAGATCCATAAACATTCTTTATAAGACAATCCTGGACCGTGTGAATTTTATTTTACACTTGCTTTCACACTTAGCTACATTCCTGCACTAAACCTGCTTGCATTGCACCGTTCTTGCACTGCGTCATGCTTGCACTGCACGTCTTGCACCAGGGACTTTTACCAAAACAAAAAAATTATGGTAGAACAAAATTTTGTAGCTAGACTAAATTTTTTTCCTCAATATAAAAGAAAAGTTTTATTCGCCATCCTTTGGTGTTTCACGAGCATGCCTTCTGGATTGACTGCATTAAATTCTGCAATCAATTTATGAAGGAATAAATAAGTGGGAAGGGGGTAATTTTTTTTGAATGGGAAGGAACATTACAGCAGGGATTCCAGAAACAATATCCCCAAGGGGGATAAAAAAAATGTGATGTGGAAAAAATTCAAGGGAAAAGAGGGATTTTACAAAATTGGGCAAGGGTAGTTTTCTTAGAAGAAAGAGGAAGGTAATTCATTGGGTATTTTAGAAAATAAACTAGTGGGAATTTTTGAAATGGGAAATAGAAGAAAGGAAAAGTTTTTACCTTGAAATCTGCCTGCACTGGTGCAGGAAAAAGTAATTGCAGCGGGAAGTAAGCATTTACTTGAATAAAAATTTCCATGCTAGTTACCCCAAACATGGGTAAGTGCTCGGTTTTGTGAACCTGCTTCTTCTTGGTGGCAGCCAGCATATCTAAAAGATCAAGTGACATTCCATTTTTATTAAAATGTTGATATTCCTGCGAGCATTCTAGTTTTCAGGTTGATCCTTCTACAATCATGTCAGTCAATTGATTTTATAATTATAGGAATTTTTTTTTCCTTTTATACTTTTTATTTTTGTCATTTTTTCTTTTTATTTTTCTTTCATTATTTTTAATAAGGACAATAAGGAATCAAATATTCGATAGGTTGGTGTTACCACCTATCAACTCCTTTTCAACTTCTTGTTGGACTTGCCGCATGAAATCTCCTTTAGTAAGGGGCTGAAAATATACCTTCAATCTATGCTAGTTTACCAAGAACACAGAATTTCGACCATCAATAGTTTTTATTTCTACCACTACATTTTCGAACACTTGACCACCTCATAGGGTCCCATCCAGTGTGTATGGAATTTTCCCTTAGAATATTTGAATCTAGAATCGTAAAGGAGTACCCAATCACCTAGTCGGAATTTCTTCTTCTGAATGGACTTGTCATGCCACTTCTTGCGCTGTTGTTGAAACAAGATGTTCTACTGAACAATATCCCTTTGGAATTCATCTAACTCATTCAATTATAGAATACATTGTTGTT
Organism: Pinus tabuliformis; assembly: GCA_031772625.1. Lineage (NCBI taxonomy): Eukaryota > Viridiplantae > Streptophyta > Pinopsida > Pinales > Pinaceae > Pinus > Pinus tabuliformis. Next base: position 777,740,381 of record CM062820.1, on the reverse strand, counting down.
GTGCTTCAAATAGATCCAACCCTAATTGGATTGTAGTCCTAAAAGTCTTGATCTGGAATTCTATCAGTAAGAGGACTTGTTTTCTATACACTAGCTCATATGGTGTGTGTCCTGTGTTGTTTCTCCAAGTGGTTCGATATTACCACAATGCTTTCGGTAAATTTTCAGCCCAATCCTTTCTGTGCATATTTACCATTTTTGTGAGGATGGACTCAATCACCTTATTCGTGGACTCCACCTTACCATTTGCTTGCAGGTGATATAGTGTAGATTTCCTGTGCCATATTTTGTACTGCTCCATCACACCCTGTACCTGATTAGAAATAAACTGCAGTCCATTGTCAGAAACAATTTCTCTAGGCACACAAAATCTGGTAAAGATTTCAGTAAAAATAAAATCAACAACAACTCTTTCAGTAGCAAAAGAAACAACTTTAGCTTCTACCCATTTCATAACAAAATCTGTATAAACCAAAATATGCTTTTTATTTGATGATGTTGGATTTATTGGTCTTGCAAAATCAATTGCCCATGTTTCAAAAGGCTAAATCATAACCTAAGGACATAAAGGCATTTCATTGGTTTGATTAGGTTGGCCAACTCATTGACAACTATCAAACCGCTTGACATATTGTTTGGCATCCTTAAACAAGGAAGGCCAAAAATAGCCAGCTCGTAACACTTTGTATGCAGTCCGCTTATTAGCGAAGTGACCCCCGCAAGGTTCATCATGGGTAGATTTTAAAATATCAAACACTTCTTCCTCTCTTACACATCTACAGATAATGATATCTACTCCAGTGTAAAAGAGGTCTCCTTGGATCCAAGAATATGCATCACTTTTCTGTATGATATTTCGCTTTTCACGAGTGGATAAGTGAGGTGGTAATTTTCCAGTGAATAAATAGGTAACTATGTCAGCAAACCATCGGGATTTTGTTGACACAACAAAAATATGTTCGTCAGGAAAATCATCATCAACAAGAATTGCTTCACCAGGATTATTTAACCTTGAAAGATAATATTCTACTACATTGATTTTCCTGGTCTATCAACAATAGTAATATTAAATTCCTGTAACAATAGTAACCACCTAGTCACTCTACAGCTAGTTAATGGTTTATTCATCAAATATCTTATTTTGGAATGATCAGTATGCACAAAGACTTCATATCTTGTAATATAATGTCTGTTGTGGGGAAAAATGCCTATGCAGGACGATTCTATCCACCTAAGGTGTGACAGTGCCTTAGCAACAAACAAGGACAGCTATTCTGGTTTCTTCCTTTATGAAATGTGAAAGAAGAGAGATAAATAGACTTACCGGTGTCTTCCGTTTGTCCCTCGATCCGGTCTCTCTTCTCTTTGGGAGTTCACAGCTACTTGCCTTCTCGCTCGCCCAGCTTCAACAGGTTCATGCAAGATCACAAGAGAACAACTACTTGCCTTCTTGCTTGTCCAACTTCAACGGGTTCCTGCAAGATCACAAGAGAACAACTACTTGCGACAAGAGAAGAACACTACACAAAGACAGATATTCACATTCATAACTAGTTCAGGATTAGAAATAAACCAAATACACTAATGCAATCATACATCAAAAATACATCAGTATATAGGAGAAACCAAGATAGCTTTATTGATGAATAACAAGGTTCAGGAAGAGATACAACCCAGAGGGCTCCAATCCAGCATCTCCTTCCCAGCAAATGGAATTCCTATCTTCACCCCCTTCAAAGCATTAAGCACCCAATGATTCCAATCTCAAACCAACAACAATTCTTTGCAACAACAAAATTCCAGCCCCCTAGATCTCATGAAGGAGAGATCCATATATAGATGTTTGGAGAGAGGATGAGTCAGCTTGAGATCTGACTAGTGTCCTCTCCCTCTGTCAGTTCTTGATTCCACTTGGAGGTTCTTGCTTCCACTTGGAGATTTGGAACCTCTTACTCATCACCAATCGAATTCCCTGAGGCAAGTGTCATTTTGGAAGCTTCCTGGGTTTTGACACCTTGAGAAATGAACTTGCCACATGTCCACTCTTGTTCAACGTAGGTAGCCAGTGTTCCCTTTGACATTCAACGAAGGTAGCCAGTGTTGGCTTTGACATTCAGCGCAAACAGCTAGTGGAGCCACTGAAATGATCCTGAATTGACTTGTTTTGAGCAGTTTCTGGTGGAGAACTTCTGTGAATTGCTGTGGTTTGTTAGCCTTGTTCCTCTAGGGGTAGGAACAACATGTTTAGGGACTTTGGATCCCTTAGATTATGGACATTTCATGCTCAATGCTGTAAGGCACAAAAATGTCTATAACAGTTGCCCCCTAAAGTATGAGGCTGTTTATCAGGTGAAATGCTTTATCAGGGGGATCCGAAGTTCATCCAATGCTGGGAGGAGACCTGTAATAAGATACAATACAATACATTATTTTTCATACTACTTTCATGATCTAGCTGAGGCGGGCATTCCCATGCTCAGCTTTATAAATCCATTTTTCTGTACATAGAACAGACAATCGTTTGATGGTAGACTGATAATTTTGATGAAATTATCATCCTTTGAGTAGGATGATTATTTGCTGCAATGATGTACATGTCAATGTCTTTATCTTTCCTGAATATATATCGCAGCCCGGATGGATGAAACTAGATCTGGGGTCTTCAAACTCGTTCGATCTTCACTCTAAGTACAAGTCGATCCATGTGAGAAATGTTCTGAAGTCGAACATGGAAAGACATCGCTTGATTATTGGTCAATGATGTAAACCGTTAACAAGCGCGAGAGGAATCACCGATAATGATAATGACCCTCAAGGTCCTGCAGTACAATTCACGTGGTGTGAATAAAGGACTTGGCGTCGAACACCACGCAAAATCTTTCGGTCGAAGGTCATTGACGTATACCTGCCGCGGAAGTGAGAAACTTGCCATTGAGGCATGCAAGCTTCAAAGTACTGAAGGGGCTGTTCCTAGATCAACTTCTTGGATAATGAGCTGATGTCGACAAGAAGCGATCCATCAGAGGAGGGCCTTAATGAATCCCACATCAGTGACACGGAACGGAGCTAATGATTTTAATGGAGGTGAAAACGATCTGTGACATATGATTCAGGGTGGCGGTCATGAAAGGATGAAGGATAATGTACGGCAGTGGATGGGACACAGTTGACTTTTCTGAACGACTTCTCTTGAACATATGGCGACACTGATGCGATGGATTGGTAGAATTACCCCAAATGTGGATGGTATGGCGAGACCATGGATGTGACCGGTGAATGAAACAACCCAACCCGATTGTGGTACGGAGGAAAAGTGTCATGTTCAAGAGCGACTTGCTACCATCAAAGTTTTCTTTAGTTTCTCCCAATTTTTCCCCAGTCATTGCTGACCAGTACCTCTTTATTTTTGTCAAGCTTGAGGAGGATAACATATGATTTTTCTATAACCTGCCCTTCGGGCAAGCCCATCGCTATGTTTTAACGAGCCTAGCGATAGTGAAACTCGTTCTCGTCTAAAGACAAGTTTGTCGCTATTTAATGATTTTAACGAGTCTAACGACAAGGATATCTCAGTCCTTTTCATTTTTAGAGAGTCTGAAAAGGTACGTAAAGTTAACTCCAAAAGTCCTTTTTCGTCATCTAATCCCTTAAGTCCGAAAAGTATAAAACAATACAGAAGGGATGAGTTTTCGATAGTTTTAACGAGCCGAATAAAACAAGCGCTCGATCTTTTTGTGCAATAATCCCTCAGGTCCAAAAAGATTAAAATCTAGAGGAGGGATAGCTCTTCCAGTCGCTTTAACGAGCTGGGAGGCCAAAACTCGACAATCTTTTCATATTTTACAAGTCAAATGAAAAGAGCTTAAAGAAGACTCGTCTTTTGAGGAACGAGTGATAAACAGTGTTAGCAGCTGATTCCAGGTACAGGCTGGAATTTTCCAATCACGGCAGTGTCACAAGGATGGCTAGTGAAATCACTCTTCGCAGCTGTTCCTCAAAATGGGTAAACAAACATATGGAGGTGAACGATCGGCCAAATGAAAAGTGGAGGTGATGGTGCAAACACGACCAAGGCTTTAATGGCTGATGATATTACATTCACTGCGGTCATTTACCGGGATAGTTCATTTTTTTAACGAGCTTAAATGCGGGTGGAAACATTTGCTCGATCTTATGTTTATTTTTTAACGAGCATGAACTATGCGCTAAAACTGCTCGGATCTTGCGTTTATTTTTTAACGAGCATGAACTTTGTGCTAAAACTGCTCGATTACCCAGTCATATGATAAGAATGTCTCATTAAGATTCTATTTTTTATGGAGCTTCATCTTACAAAGCTATGCCCCGCATCCTTTCGTTACGCAAGTTCGGAAACGACTAATCCTATGAGTTTAAAGGGTTAGACCTACAGGTTTAAAGGGAGGACCTAAAAATTTAAAAAATAAATAGCCGCCCCTTGCTTGCACTCCAAAAGGTTTGCATGCCCCCAGGTATAAAGTACGATTTCAAGGTTACCCCTCAATTTGCAGATAAAACATTTGTTTTACCGGGAGAGGCCTACCTCTTTCAGGTTACCCAAAGATTGTCCTGTTATTCTTTCAACAAAACACTTCCTCGGCGGTGTCTACCGAGATAAACAAAGGTGAGTGACGACGCCCGCCCTCTCACATAACTTTAACAAAAGAATCTTATTCTAGAACAACCCCTCTTCCAACCATGGACGGGGTACGAACTAGTCATATTCTCCCACGGAAACCTACCTTATACCCAAAGTTTTCCTGCCGAAGCAGACCAGGACGCATGCCCCCTGGGGTCCAGTCATATCCTCCCGGATTACTCGCGCTCATCAGGAGGATGGACCGTGGGTTGAGACACTTCTTGCGTGAAGAGACCATTTAGGGATGGTACATGACTATTTGCGATGCGTGATCCGGGAAACAAAAGTTGGTCCACGAGCTTGACCACTCTTCCTTCATGCGGAAAACACATTACTCTAAAGAGTGAGGAGACGATGGCTCCCATGCAATATATATAGTCTCGTCCAAGGAGTAGGTTATAATCCAAGGGTCCTTGAATGACCATCACGTTCATTTGAACGGTCTTCTCTTTCAATGTTATGGGCACATTGGGGAGGATCCCTAAAGGTCGACTGGTTCCTTTATCAAAGCCTGATAGATTTCTCATTTCAGGCAAAAGCACTGGCGAACCAAGCGCTTTCCAAGCAATAGAGGAAAGGATACTCACAGATGCCCCCTCATCAATGATAGTGCCAGCCATTACCATTCTGTATATTTGAACGATAATTCTGAATGGTATGCCTGCTGGCAACTGGGGTCTGCCTAGTTGGTTCCAGTCGAACGAGACAACTAGGTTGCTTGGTGGTGGGACCGAATAGACGGCCGGATATGACTCTGATGAAGTTCCTTCCTATGATAAAGGAATGGGCAAATTGCCCCCTTGTTCGTCGGAGTCTGTGTTGATGAAGAGAATTTGGACAGTGTCGTCTTTATTCTCCTCTGTGATGGTACCATTCGAAGATAGAGCCTCTGAAGGCAAAACCGGGTCAACTGCCGTCTCAACCTTTTGACTTTCATTAGGCATGGATCCAGACGGTTCATCTTCAATGATAGGTGCTGCGGCTGACCACCTGAGCGGGCCAACCCGGTTCTCAACTAGTGAAGGACTTGGCAGGAGTTTTTGATATCCAGGAGGAAGTTGCGCTCGTAGAATCAGGCGATCTTCCAGAACTCTTTTAGCCTCGTCTAAGAAGGGACAACGGTGGATGGCATGGTCACCTTCACACAGCTTGCAGGGAAATCTAGCTTTCCCTCTCTGTCCTGGGACTTCACTTTCACTAGTCGACGGTGAGCTGTCAACATGGCTATCAGAGGTCGACGCTACCGAATTGTGCAAACGGGGAGACCAGTCCCTTAGTATCCGAGGGATGCAGGGACAATCTCTGTGGAAGTGGTCTCCCTTGCATATGACACATGGCAATTTAGACCTGGTCAGTGCTGTGTGTGGATTTTTGTCAGACGACACTTGTTTGCCCCCAGTCGTTTTTGGCTCCTTCTTCTTCTTCTCTTTCTTCTTCTTTTCCTTCTTCTCCTTAGGAACTTGGTTTTTTGTTTTACCAGTTCCGTCAAGCGAAGAGGAAGGAGGAGGGGAAGAATTAGATGAAGTAGAAGGCTGGTGGGAAACTCTGGTCTGGTCTAACTGTTGACTCGACTGCTCAGGAATAGTGGTAGTTTGAACGACATTGGTTGAAAAGAGCCAGACCGGCAGGCCAATTGTCAGTCCTGGAAGCGACAATGTGGCCATATGGGGCGCACCAACATCTCCCCAAGAGGAGAAGGGACTAGGATTTCCACCAAGGGGAATTCCTTGGTTGGTGTGCTCCATTTTTTCAACCTAAAGATCAACGCAGGAATAAGGGTGATTGTTCCGTTTAAAATAAATTTTAACGACGCTTTAGACACAACTTGCTTTTTCAATTTTAAAGAGTCGAGAAAAAGCTAAAGATGACTCTAGTCTCCTTCGATGTTTTAACGAGCCCGAAGTGACAAATGCTCGGATGGAATTTTTCCGTTATAGAGTCTGAAAAAGACCAAAAGGAACTGCTCTGGAGTTCTAGGGAGAGGGTGTGCCAAACTTTTCGTAAAACCGCAGAATACTTTTCAGGGTACGGGCAGTCGATCTTCCTGAATGCTGTGTTCAGTGCATTGCGATCAGTAGGGCGGCCGACACGGCTTCCTAAGGATAAAGGTTTTATGCCTATAGGGGTCTCCCAATATATACGCGACGGTACGTGGGAGCACAATCCGTACTGGCGCTATCGTCCCTCAGGAGGAATCACCTACCATCAACGAGATCGACAGTCACCAGGCTTTACGACGTCGGAACACGTCTCTAGCCTAGACCTCTATGTTGTGCGTTATGTTGCAAAGCGTTTTTAAGTTCATTCAATTTATTTTAGGTTGTATTTTTTGATAAGAAGTTTGCCTTTCAAGGTTCACCACGAGATGTATGATACAATTCCTAAATGCAGTCTAAAGATGATAAGCAAGCTTTATATCTTTTCAACTTTGAAAATCCTAGCTACTAAGGGAAAAGAAAGACACCATCTTTTCTCAAAGAGCAATCAGCACACTCTAATGCACTTTTCCTAAATCAATCATGCAAACTATCAAAATGCAAATGCACAATGCAGGTGTTTGTTTTTTGCTTTCTTAGTATTGATGCCTACGAACGAAAGCTTTTTGTACAACTTTGAATTTGCTTTTAAATGACAAATACAAACAAGTTTACTTTCTCGAAATCAGAGAGGGTAGAAGAGATTACAACACTTAACGATTTCCGAAATGAACACTTGTTTCGACACTTAAAAGAGACAAACTCAAACCAATAAGCAAAAGCAAATGTATAATCCAATGCAAACAGCCAATGAACTCTCTTCTAAGATCACAATCAACAGATCTGAATCAAGGGCTACAGGATGATTATTTCACTCATGCAAAGGAAAACTGTAAATGATGCCACAAACACATAAAAACAATCACAGTCTTTTTGTACAAAAGGAGGCGGAATTTAAGCAGAGAAAAGGAGTTATCAGACTGGTACCTATGCTGGTTACAGGCTGCAAAAATCAGAGATCAAAACAAGGCAAAACAGAGCAGAGAACCCCAGCTGCACAGGGGCAAACTGGTTCAGTGCAACCTCAACACAGGGGTTTTGACATTCAGCGCAGGTAGCCTTCACGGGACCTGCGTTGAAATGCAGAATCCCTTCACTGGGTCTACGCTGAAGGAGAAACTCTCGTTTCTCACTGGGTTCTGGGTCACAGATTGCTATTTAATTCACTGTTTTAGGCCAAATAAAAGCAACAAGCAAGGTACAATCAGAGGGATGCTTTGAGGGAGTACTAAGATCTATCTCAAAGGATCATCAAATCATTTGTGAGTCCATTGTTCAGATCATAGACAAGTCCAGTGATTGGATCAAAGCAACAACTGTCTACTTTGCATCCGGGAATAGCAAATGCAGTTCGATCGTTGCTGTCCAGTCTATGAAACAAACAATGATAGAAACACAAATAAAATGACTAAACAGATCTCCCTAGCGGAGTCGCCAATTTGTTGTGGGGAAAAATACCTATGCAGGACGATCCTATCCACCTAAGGTGTGACAGTGCCTTAGCAACAAACAAGGACAGCTATTCTGGTTTCTTCCTTTATGAAATGTGAAAGAAGAGAGATAAATAGACTTACCGGTGTCTTCCGTTTGTCCCTCGATCCGGTCTCTCTTCTCTTTGGGAGTTCACAGCTACTTGCCTTCTCGCTCGCCCAATTTCAACAGGTTCATGCAAGATCACAAGAGAACAGCTACTTGCCTTCTTGCTTGTCCAGCTTCAACGGGTTCCTGCAAGATCACAAGAGAACAGCTACTTGCGACAAGAGAAGAACACTACACAAAGACAGATATTCACATTCATAACTAGTTCATGATTAGAAATAAACCAAATACACTAATGCAATCATACATAAAAAATACATCAGTATATAGGAGAAACCAAGATAGCTTTATTGATGAATAACAAGGTTCAGGAAGAGATACAACCCAGAGGGCTCCAATCCAGCATCTCCTTCCCAGCAAATGGAATTCCTATCTTCACCCCCTTCAAAGCATTAAGCACCCAATGATTCCAATCTCAAACCAACAACAATTCTTTGCAATAACACAATTCCAGCCCCCTAGATCTCATGGAGGAGAGATCCATATATAGATGCTTGGAGAGAGGATGAGTCAGCTTGAGATCTGACTAGTGTCCTCTCCCTCTGTCAGTTCTTGATTCCACTTGGAGGTTCTTGCTTCCACTTGGAGATTTGGAACCTCTTACTCATCACCAGTCGAATTCCTTGAGGCAAGTGTCATTTTGGAAGCTTCCTGGGTTTTGACACCTTGAGAAATGAACTTGCCACATGTCCACTCTCATTCAGCGCAGGTAGCTAGTGTTGGCTTTGACATTCAGCGCAAACAGCTAGTGGAGCCACTGAAATGATCCTGAATTGACTTGTTTTTGAGCAGTTTCTGGGGGAGAACTTCTGTGAATTGCTGTGGTTTGTTAGCCTTGTTCCTCTAGGGGTAGGAACAACATGTTTAGGGACTTTGGATCCCTTAGATTATGGACATTTCATGCTCAATGCTGTAAGGCACAAAAAAGTCTATAACAATGTCTGAATTTATTAATGGAAAAAATTACAGCTAAAAACTCTTTTTCGGTAACTGTATAATTGAGTTCAGCGGGTGATAAGTTTTTACTAAAGAAATAAATAGCATAAGATTTTTTGTCTTCTTCTTGTCCTAAATCAGCACTAATAGCAATATCTGAGGCATTAGAGGAAATATGAAATGGCAGGGGCCAGTTTGGTCCTCTAAAAACTGGTGCCTGGACTAATTTTTCCTTCAATGTCTCAAAGGACTGTTGGCAAGCTGTGGACCAAGTAAACTCATTATCCTTAGCCAAAAGTCAGAAAAGTGGGGTAGCTATCCTTGAGAAATTCTCAATGAATCTCCTATAGTAGCCTGCATGTCCTAGAAAACCTCTCACTTCCCTTTGAGTTTTGGGTATAGGGAGACTCAAAATGACTTCTATTTTTGCAGGGTCAACCTAGATACCTTTGTCAGAAATAATATGGCCAAGAACCACCCCCGCCTTGCACATTAATCTTCATTTCTTTTCACTCAAGGAAAGATGAGCTTCTTGGCAGTGAAGAGGCACTTTTTCTAGATTCTTGAGGGCTTCCTGAATGAATCACCAAAGACAGAGAATTCATCCATATATATTTCTATTCACTCAAGGTTAGTAAAAATAGCCAAGACTGCCCTTTGAAAGGTAGCGGGGCATTAAATAGCCTAAAGGGAAGCACTTGGTAAGCAAACGTACCCCATGGACATGTAAAAGTGGTTTTTTCTTGATCCTTGGGTGCTATCTGTATCTAGTTATATCTGTGTTGGGGCCGATTCTTAACCTGCATCCTCTATTTTTGCCTGATATGTGACATGTGAGACCCAATGGCAACCTACCACTTGGCACTTCCCCATTCGTTTGGACCTTTGCAATGTCATACAATCCTGACACGTGTCCAAGTTAAACCTGAACTTTGACTTGCCCTAACTTCTACATATGGTCTCATATTTGAGTGTCATTCACACCATTGGATTTAGAATGACGAGCTCTTCAATTTGAAGCTGAGTTTGAAAAATTCTGACACTTTGATTTTTGAGCATAAAATTGAGCACCTGATCATGTTTGTTACCATCATGTCATGCAAATTTGATTCAAGGTCTAAGCATTGAGTTTCCTAGGGTTTGAAACTTTCTTATGAGGATTGTACATTGAAGATTACTACTACAAGATTTTGGAAGTGCTGCGTTTGCTAATGTATGTGTACATGCTGATGATGAAGGGTATTGTTGAGTTTTTGCTACCTACTGACATGCTTTCCAAATACAAGGTTTGTGCTTTCTATTTCTAAATACTATTGTACCTACTGATGTGTATTTTATATGAAGATAATGTGGGTAAGGTTTGTACTGAAAAATTATTTAATGGTGCCGACAGTCACAAAGGATTAAGTTGTCACTTTTTTATGTCTGGAGGTTGTGCTACAGAAGCATGGTTGCATGGTTTTTGTTGTTGGATTTTGGTTGCATTTGTTGCATTCTCTTCACAAATGGAGTTTATGTTGTCATTTTTTATCAGTATACAAATGGATATATTATATGTGATTGATTGCAAGAGGATGGTTAATGATATATTGTTGGTCATTGCTATGTGTTGATGAAGAGTTGTTACTATTGATTTAATGAGCCTTGTGATGTTAGCTTAATGCTTCTAACTATTGTTGATGTGGTTTGCTAGTGTTTCCATATATTTCTATTGGAAGGGATTGTGTGATTAGATTTGTGAGGATTGTGTGTACAATTTCCAGTTTGATGATAGTTATTCCATGATGGTGATCATGGCTACAAAAAATTTCATAGTTTCTACTACCAATGGTCATTTTGCTGAGTGTAATGGAGGGTTATCGTATTTCAGCCATGTATAGGTTGTTGTATGCATTATTACAACATAAAACTTTTACAGTTATATCCTTTTACTCTGATTATGAAACCTTGTATCATAATTGCTTATCATTCAGTGTGTTGGTTGAGTGGTCTAACTAGAACGCATAGAGGTGAGGATCTTCAATATTATTGTAGCCATATGTGGGCTAATGGAGTCATTATTTTAACTTTATAATTCTTATTACGTAGCCTTGTATATCAAAATATAGCCCTTTAATTTCATGACATTGTTTGGTCATGAGTGATTATGGAGTCAATAGTCACACTTGGAGTATCGTCTTGCATGTCACAAGCGTTAGAAAATTATATATTTCAGAGCAATGGGACACAAAAAATATTTCCAAAACAAAAATACATAAACACAAAAATCAAGAGAGACATAGATATACATGGTTCACCCAATTTGGGCTACATCCACAAAGAATCAGCCAGTACATCCTTTTATATTATCCAGGAAAATGAAGAGATATAACCTACAATAGATCTGCTGTAATTTCCTCTTCACTCTCACATAGCCTCCTCTCTCTCTTTCTCTCTCTCAGAATAATAACACACAACTGCAATACAATTCCCTCATATAAACTGAGTGTTTCCTTCTAGGAAAAAAACCTTAAATTAACATAACTCTACAGTTAGAACATTCACCTAACGAACAATCCAGATTGACTATGAAATTATAATATTTACAAGGAAATTTTTCATCTATTTTTATCTTTGGGGCCATTGCCTCCAAACCCCTACTAGGGGGGGTATTTAAAGGTAGTGGTTACTATTGGGTGCAGGAATTGCGTTTAAGCAAACTCCTCAACACTTAATTATCAACCTGGGGGTTTCTTAAATGTAGAGATGAAGAACAAGCAATGCCAGCAGTGGTATGAACTTTTCTTATTCCTAATCCTACTTCTTAAAGGAAATGTTTGTAGAATCAGACAGAAAACAATCTTAAAGGTAATTGACACCAAAGCAATTCTAGTGCTGGAATGTAAAAGAACAATTTGCAAGTAAATCAAGTAAAGGAGTTTTCAAACAATTAGAAGAAATCTTAAATGTTGGAATGAAATGTTATGTTTATCTTCAGATAGATGGTTAGCAGTCTAACAATTGGGCCCTTGCAGAGATTTGTTTTCCTCTTAATCTTCCTTCTACACAAACAGCATGTTCTTGTACTATTGCAATCTTCTTGCACTAGTGCAGGTACAGTGCCTCTGCGTAAAAGTATATTTTACCTCCCTTACTGAAGATTTATGTCTTTGTCGAGGTGCTCTAAGCCAGCTTAGGGCTTAGAGCACTCTGTTTCTATGACAAGAGACTAACTCTTGAACCAAGGCAGAGTTTCCTTCACCAAAGTTTCCAATTTACTTTCGAAAAGATTGAAAAATGTGTTGAAAAGAATTGCAATTGCAAACAAAATTCTGAGATAAATTATCTACGGAAAAGAAATGATTTAATTAATTAAATCTTGCAATGGAAGTAAATTTCATGAAATGAAAGCAACTTGAAGTAATCGAAGCAATAGTCTAAGTGATCTGCATGTATCATCTAGCTTTGGAAATCCACTTAAAATGTTTCTGTTCTATTTTCGTAAGTCATAAAATGCAAGTATAAAGTGTCTATGATAAATTCATGTAATCGTTCTCAAATCCTTCAAAAATGCACTCTTAATGTTAAGGATGATTACTGAAATTAATAATATATTTTCTTGGAGAATCAACTTAAAATGGTAATCAGTAAGAGAAGTACAATATTTGCTAAGAAATGAATAATTGAACCGAAGTACAAGAAACTATGTGCACTGGTACAAGAAGAGACTTCCTTCATGATCCAAGTGGAAGCAAATCAAGAATAGAATTGAGAGTAAAGAGATGCAAGAAAGGAATTACAAGAAAGAAATAAACTCAATCAACTTCCAAGCCACGGATTCGTTCACACTAAACAATGAAATAGATTTAAATCATAACTTTAAAAGTAAATATAAAATCCATTCACACCACGCAACTGCAAAGGGAAATATTCACATAGGCTTTCCAAATGATGAAAGAACAAGGGTAAATGAGCTAGATTGGTTGGGCCTTAGCCAATGAGCTCGTTTCCCATTTAAGAAATGAGACAATTCAGCAATCAAGTACGCATGAGAGATAAATTAAATACAACGTATGAATAACCGGGCAAGTTCCTTGTATTGCTTGATCAACAAATGTACATAGTAGTGCGAATCTAGCCCAGAGCTAAGGGAGATACCAAATTACATAGAAAATGAAATTACAGCCTAAGGATTTCTAGCTAGTTCTACCTAAAATCTACATTTTATACATTCTTTCGTCCTTACCCATATTCCTTCTAATTACAGTCATTTTCCTATTTAGGCCTTTCAGTCGAACGAACTAACAACCAAACATTACAAAATCAGCCATCAATTATAATAGAACGTGTACTTCACTAGTCGTAGACCATCCTTGGAAAATATCCTTGACTCTGTGCCACAGATATCCATCCTCAGTTAATTAGAAACCGAACTCAGATTCATGGATCAAAACGTCTACATGGAATGATTCGGCTCACAGAAATCTCGGAACAATCATCGTTTGCGGTACAAGAATCTGCCTACACTGATCATGCTAACTCATAATTAACATTTAGTTTCTCAAATACTTCTAGGAAATTAACATAATTTAGAAGAGGTACTTAATAGGCATGAAATCTATGTAAAAATGATTAATAAATCACTTTAATAAATCTTAATGTAAGATACGAAGCATATGTAGGAATAGGTAGTTATCTTGGACTAGTACAGGAAAGAGAGGTTTAAGTTGAGATAAAACAAAGGATAATGTTTATAGAAATGGCATAAAAATAGAGTAATTTGGGACACCAACATCCTTCCATCCCTAAGTTGTTGTGTGTCCTCACACAAAATTTTACCTTCTGCAAAAAATCCTCAAAAAATGAGTGGCCAGCTCTTAATCCTAAACTTCAATGCTTATTCCTGCTTTCATTCTCTTTGGCTTTTTACCTCGGGCTCTTCTCCACTGATTAGTCACCATATTAAGGCATCTGTAGCATTTTTAAGCCCGATACTTCCATACTTTTACTTGTTGCTTCTGTCTTTTTACCTCTGCAAGTAGCTCTACCTCACTTTGCTTCTGCTAATTTTTCTTCTTCATGACCTGGTTCAAAGCCTCTAGGTCATGAGCTTTCTACTCCAAATCTACTATTTGGCTGTTGAGGTATAGTGTGGAGGGTTCCGTGCTCAGGTCTTTAGGTGTAAATGTCTTCTCTGCAACAGACTCGAAACAGGTCCCATCGTTCAAGGTCAAGCCCGTCCAGTGCCTGCATGATGAAGTCGCTGAAGGTTTCCGCATTTGGGGTTTCCTTGTCACCGAGGGTTTCGATGCTGTAACAGTCCAAAAATAAATATCTAATTAAATTTTATAATTAACATTAAATTCAACTAAGAATAGTTCTTACCTGTCGAAGAAGTAGGCTTACCGCAACAAGGTTTTGGGGACGACTCTCCACCCAACCGTAGGCTCAATTGTGCAGGGGTTCTGCTACAACTAGCCACCTCTGAGCCCTCAATCAACGTACTACTACCAGTGACTCCTAAGTCTTAGAACACCATTCTCCCAAGAGAATGAAAGATAGAATCTTGGAATGATGGAATGCAAGAATGCCTCTCATCTTCCTCACCATCTATTAAATAGAACAAACATTGGAAGGGGGAACCACATGCACACACTCCATGTGTCTACATGCAACTTTCTTTCTTGTTTTATTTCTTTACTTTTCTTTTGATTTTTAACTTTTTTTGTTTTATTTACATTTTTTTGATAGTTTTCTTGTTTTATTTATTCTTATCTAGAGCTTTAGTATGGTTATTATTATTTTTATTTTTATTATTTTTATTTATTTTCTTTGTATATATTTTTTTTAGTATCATTTATTATTTAACATTTATGATTTATTATTTTTATTGTTTATTATGAAGTGATTTATTTATTATTATTTATTATTTCTATTATTAATTATTATTTTTGTATTATTTATTATTTATTATTATTATTTTTATTATTTATTATTTATTATTTATTTACTTCACGTTGCCAACACCCTCTGCTGAACTAGTATAACCAGCAGGCATCGAAAGTCCCCAACACCCCGGGAAATCTCAAGGAATCTCTGTCCTTTTTCCCACTTTCGGCACTAGGCATAAGCCTGACCCAGTCTGTATCCTAGTCCAAGGTTGGCCCCAAGGCTTGCGCCTAACTCAGACCTCATCTGCCCCAAGGTAGGCATCCGATCCGGTACTCAATGACCCCGGGCATCTGGCAAGGCTGGCCCACTCCCCTCACAACTACTAAGGCGCACAGCCCCAGGCATCGAAGTCCTTTACATCCCTTCCAGACTTCAGCATCCCAATCCAATAACAGGCACCAAGCTTAGAACATCAGGCACTTGGCCTCCTCAAGATGGTCCCATAGCTCTTCTAGAGCTATCCATCAAGAGCTATACACCAGACAAAGGAACCACTGGCATATGTAGTGTTGATTGAGTTTTGTCCCCAACCCATATGGTGTTACTTATTCTCCCTCGTGTGTATGGGCTCACACGAGATCATCAAATAAACCGGCCCTCTAGGCCCATTTGTGGAGTCCTGTGAATCATCACATCTCCACATGCATCCAATGCATTAACCATACCATCATAGTATCATAGGAAATAATCCACATGCCAACTCTTGCATGTCATCATAAGAACGTTCATCTTTGTTAATTGCAACATTATGAATAATAAGGAACTGCATGCTCATGCATGTCATAGATTTGTACGGAACTATCGCATGCTTCAGTTATACCATCAACATAATTATATTAAAGACATATCATGACTTCTCATAAATGAACCACATGTCAATAATCCTCATATTATAGCATCATAATTCCTATGCCACATTATGCATATCATATCCATCATGAGTATTGAACATTAAATACCTATCATCACTTAGTAAATGAATATGTCAATATATCTTGACATAACATCATAATACCTCTGCATATCGCTACTATTGTATGGATACCTTATCACTATAAGAACCATATGTACATCATTATCTTCCTACCATGATAGCATGAAACATCGTCAATATGTTTTCATCAAGTTGTCAATTACTTTTCAATAATCAGTTCGACTTCTTTCTACTAGGTAGTTGATTATTTACACCAACGGTATAATCATCTAAGTACATCGTTAAATTTCACATGAGCCTCATCATCTTGAGTCTTAATCTCTCGTCATATATTCTTCCTAGTGATAGCATCATTATTTAAATCATCTATCTCAAAATTAAAATCCTTTGATTTTACATCCATTTACCCTTTGGCTTAATGATTCCAATACCGCTATATGCAATTGCATATAAACATTTTTTCATCATGATTTAATTTTATATCATGCCTAATTTACTTGCAAGGATTTGTTAATCCATGTTGACTTATTTAACAATCAACACTTCATCCACAGAAATATTTTCTGATCTCGTCGAGTTCGTAAAGTTCGTATCTCAATACCACTTGATTCAGTTTCATCAAGTTTGGGAAAATAATCTTTCTTATTAAATAGTATCATTATTTTAGATTTTGAAACAGTTGGAAACACTACTACCATCATTGTCCATGAGAAACTTAAATTTGGAAACGACCTCTTTTAACGTTATGGAAAGTCCTACTCATGAAATAATGAGTCAAGTACAATCTCTATTAATTGACTTTCACTTCTTTTGTCACTATGTACCCAATCCTTCTCAAGGTATCCATCTAAAATTTCTAGCAACATTCCTTCCTATATCTTCCTCGTTTATTATCATTTGGTCATCATGCAACTTCACACCTTCACATTTTTAAAATATGTAGATCATCATTATGACCATTACCAATGGTGTTTCTAGCTCTACTCATTAATACCTTTAAAAGAACTTCCTTCTTGATAGAACATCCCTTCATTTCTCCTATCCGATATTCATAGATATATTTTTCTTTTTCTCCCTGTCTTGATCTCCTACTATTCCATGTCTATTGGCTTCAAAAATGGAAGTTTCTTCACTTCATTCTATTTTATTAAATTGACTTGAATTTCTCACCTCCAATCATTGTGGTTTTTCCTCCTCTCCTATAGCACTGATATACCTTGGGAATGTTGTTACTATTTCCAACTTGGGTAAGACCTGATAAATAAATTCATTAAGATAGCTACCAAGTGTAATCCACTTATCTTTTCCTGTTTTAAGACATCACATAATAAAATCTCCTGATCATACGTCTTGTTATCCATAATTCATTCATATAGTTAGTCACCTATGAAAAACTTTACAATGTAGCTCTCCCATTGTTATAGATGTTGTTATGCACACAACTTATCTTCTCCAATCATTCTATTTATCATACCTTACAGGTTCCTTAAAATAACCTTCATTATTACCCTGATTTTTCAAGTTCATTAGTTGATTGCCAATATTTTCTTCTTTATGTGCATCATCCTTAGATAGACCTTATAGTGAGACCTTTAGAGTACCAAGTCATGATTATACCAACTCTTCCATTATGTTCTAAAATCGGTTGTTTCTTCTTATTAATTTCTTACACCTGTTGTGATACTTCTTCTCTACGATCCAAGTTGGCCATAATCACATGAACTATCATTAGTAAGTTTCTCCTTTCCATTTCTCTTTCGACATATTTATCCACTATATGTAATTAAACTTGAATCACAAAACCTCATGTAACATTATACTCAACATCTAAACTGAAATCCAAGTCTGTATGATTTGCCATTGAGAATATAGTAGTAAATGAGCAGATACATGTAATTTGAATGGCAATGGCAGTGTAAAATTAAATTTATTAGAAGATCATATTGAGAGAGTTGTGTTGTTGCAATAATAGACCAGAGAAATGCCAAGCAAGTGCTATTGCTAAAGGACAATGAGAACAACAATCCAACCCAAATAATTAGTGAATAGTATGATCAATATTCAAGGAATGTTATCTCTGTGTTTTTAGATTAGATTGAACAATGAAATAATGAACAGATGCTAGTGAACAATGATCATCTAAAGGTAATAAGATATCAGAGTTTATCCATTGTCAATTGGAACATATTTCACTATTTTAGAGCACTTTAATTGGTGACAAATTTCCACTTCAATTATCCAAATACATCAAGTGCTATATAAACTGTGTTGTAAAATGAACCGGTGGTGAGTAGTTACACCAGCATTAAAGATTTGTTACAAAAAAACATACCAGTATACCATTTCAATAGTGCAATCTTTTAGAGAATTATACATCGTCAATTATGGGTAGATTATCAGTATCCAAGATTAAAAGATTATATACTTTTCCAATGAATTAATGAGTCATAATAAAACTATATCTTTAATTTTGTGACTCATTTAGATTTTCACTTTGTTATATGGTTGTGAGTTATGAGTTTAATAAGATATGTTTTTATCATAATTTATCAACAATCACAATACTTAAACCATAATTAAACCATAAATTATCAACAATTACAAATGAATGATGTCAGAATAAAACTTAGAGAATTGTCTCAATGTTGGTGGAATTATTGTGTTAAGAAAGTTTTGATCTTCGAAAGAAAATCATTATATGTCACACCAATATTAATTCCATAGATTCATGATTTGAAATTTTGTGATGTAGAGTGAAATATTTAAGTATCTGTTTAAGAAATCATAACTTATGTTAGAAGAACTAAATGGATTGCTTTCAACAAAATAAATCGTTAAACAAATTTATTGAATGTATCTTGAGATTTTTATGGCTAATAAATAATTACTCCCAAGAAATTTAAGAAATCAAACCATCAAAGAAATATTCCACACCATAATAAGAACAGACACTGCCACCCGACCCAGAACCTGATCGGATGACTAGGAAGGTTATTCCTCCCCAACACCAAAATAAAATCATTTTATTAATTATATGGCCTGCCTGCAAGCGCACCCGCGAAGGCAACACCATATCAAATACCTTAAATTACAATACATTTAGCCATATTAATTTCCCGGATAAGACATAAATTGCCTGCATAAGACATAAGATTGTAAGCTTGCGGCCATGGATATGTGTGCTCCTGCAAATTCCATTGTTCCTTTTGACAACAATGTCGAGAAATATGCACACACTATAAGATCAATAGTACCATTTACACAATCAATAGTACCATTTCCTCATCCAAGATAGGTAATTGTTCCTTCAACAATTATATAGAATTGGTATTTGTTTATACTCTTTTATGCTAATGATGGTAATATCATATGTATTCTTGATGGAGATGAGGACAATATTTGCAGCCAAAGCAAAGAACCGAAAGAGGAAATGCATGTGAATTTGCATGTTGAAGAATTGTATATGAATCGTAACTCTGCTACCCAGAGGAAATCAATCACAGAATATAAATGAAACCATGCTGATGATATTTACAGCAATCAAATCACTGTTGAATGGATAGAGAAGATGATTTCTTCATCAATTTTCTTGAGGATATATCTTTAGAAATTAAAGATGCTGATGTATGTAACAGCCTCCAAACAGCTCCAGATAATTCCCATAATGTCTTGGACAGTCAAGAAGAAGTCTGCCATGTTTTCTTTAAAAATTCTGAATGTAAAGAGCAATCATTTTATGAAGAGAATGATGAAACATTAAGAAAAGAAGGTCTCAAAGTGTTGTTGGCAGCCATACAAAGAAGCCATCCCCTACAGGCTGCACCTATTCCCTCGCTACAATCTGAAATTTGAAAGAATCCAAATTGGACTAAAATCAGGCCGTAGAAATAAAATGTTAGTGAAGACTTCCTGCAATCTGAAATGGAAAAAGTTGCAAGGTCATCCTATTCTCAAGGGTCGAGCTGGACATACAACCACACTTGTTGGAAATAAATTATTTGTCCTTGGGGGTCGCAATGGAAATTTATTTTTTCATGCATTCCATCATTCCGAGATTCTATCTTTCATTCTCTTGGGAGAATGGTGTTCTAAGACTTAGGAGTCACTGACAGTAGTACGTTGATAGAGGGCTCGGGGTGGCCATTTGTAGCAGAATCCTTGCACAATTGAGCCCATGGCTGGGTGGAGAGCCGTCCCCAAAACCTTGTTGCGGTAAGCCTACTTCTTTGACAGGTAAGAACTATTCTTAGTTGAATTTAATGTTAATTAGAAAAGTTAATTAGATATTTATTTTTGGACTGTTACAGATGCCCTCCACAACCTTTGTGCCAAGGGTTTCATTACCTTATGCACTCAATTCCTCAGGGTTTTCAATGCCTTATTCTTCTAGTTCCTCGGGGGATTCAGTATCGTGTCCATTTGACCCAACATGGGTTTCAATTCCCTCTCTTTCTAAAATAGTAGGGGATTCAGTACCCCATTCTTCTAAAATAACAGGGGCTTCAGTACCTCGTTCCTCAAAATCATTGAGGGTCTCAATGTCCGGTTCACTGAAATTATCAAGGTTCTCTATATGTTGTTCCTCTTCATCCTCATGAGCCTCTGCTTGGACTTCAACTGTACTCAGTGTCATCTTCCTCTTCCTTAATCTCCTGACAAAAGTTGACAACAATACGTCGTCTCCTGTGTTCTCTTCATCTTCCATGGTGTGTGTTGCTACAACTGCAAGCATTGAAAGGTTATGAACTTTATGGAGAAACTTGGGGTGATTCATCAATTATAATCGGAGTGCTCGACTGGTTCGTCCCTTGAGAGACCGTCTTCTTCCTCAATAAGGTTCTGGTTTTTCTCTTCTTAGCCAAGGGTGGAGTGTTTTTGAAAGTCTTCCTCCCTGCTTGCACTAGTGTTCTTTCACGTTTCTTCTCAATAGGACATGATGTATCTTCTTTCCTTTTCTTACTTGTACTCATTCTAGTAGACTTCCCTACATTCCTTGCCTAAAACTCTTTCAGGAATGCTCCCCAGTTTACTCCTTCTCCTTCCAGCTTCTTCTTAACTAGGATCATGATAAGTCCATGATGGTATAGATTTCTTGCAACTTGGCTTGTGTTCCCACATTGCACACCCTTCACCATTTTCTCAAGACTTCTAAGTAGGTAGTAAGGGAAATTAATCAATTTTCCCGACTCGAAGTGTAGTAACAGCCGAAGGTGATATATGAACACCAATGTTTAATTCCCCTCACCAATCATGAATTTTTGCATTATGAACAAGAGGTCTCACCACTTCCCCATCATGGCACTTTGCGGAAGTCCCTTCCTCCAGTCAAACTTAAGTTTTTTGTCAACCCAGAATCAATGCCATCGTTTCCTGCAGAGCCGCTCCTTTTTAAGCCAATGCTCCCCTGTGAGTGGCAAGCCTGTAGTTTGCACAATAGACTCCTCTGTGACTTCAAACTTCAATGAGCTGACCCTGACTCAACCTCCTTTGAATGTCTTCACGAACTCCAGTACCACAACAATGTCGAACCCGTCAAACCTCTGTAAAAATTGTAGGAACCCAGATTCTTGCAATAGTGCAAGATTGTTATGGTATTCTGTGGTTTGCTCAATATCCTACAAAGACAATAGCTCACTCCTTATGAGTGCCATGTCGAACTGCACTTCACCCTTTCCGATCACAACCTCAAAAGAATTCCAGTGAGTGACACCAACGCTTTCCGAGAGCTTTATGCTAGAGGTTCGTCACCCTCCGTCTTTTCAGTCCCACTCACCTGGTCATGATGAAAACAACTCTTCGTATTAGGTGCAGATTCGTATCAACCCACTATAGGTGAGTCATAATGATTGGGTGTAGTGGAGGTTTATGCGGCGGGGGTGCAACGGTTACAATGATTGGGTTACAGGGTAAGGTAATAATGAACAAGTAATGCGAAATTATTTCAAGGAAGGTGAATACAGGCTATCGGACAATAGTACTATCCCACAACCCGCCTCGTAGTTTAATGAAGACATACTTCAACACTTATTAAAAGAAAATTAGATTTCAGAACCGTATACACCTTGCACTTTAAAAAAATTTCCTAAGTCAGTAAATGAAGAAACAGAGTATTAATTGAAACATGCAATGCTATGATATATTAGTACTCATGTGCAGGAAAATAAAGATCCATAAACATTCTTTATAAGACACTCCTAGACCGTCTGAATTTTATTTTACACTTGATTTCACACTTAGTTGCATTCGTACGCTAAACCTACTTGCATTCCATTGTTCTTGCACTACGTCAGGCTTGCACTGCATGTCTTTCACCAGGGACTTTTACCAAAACAAAAAAATTATGATAGAACAAAATTTTGTAGTTAGACTAAATTTTTTTGCCTCAATATAAAAGAAAAGCTTTATTCGCCATCCTTTGGTGTTTCACAAGCATGCCTTCTCGATTGACTGCATCAAATTCTGCAATCAATTTATGAGGGAATAAAGAAGTGGGATGGGGGTAACTTTTTTTTGAATGGGAAGGAACATTACAACAGGGATTCCAGAAAAAATATCCCCAAGGGGGATAAACGAAATGTGATGTGGAAAAAATTCAAGGGAAAAGAGGGATTTTACAAAATTGGGCAAGGGTAGTTTTCTTAGAAGAAAGAGGAAGGTAATTCATTGGGTATTTTAGAAAAGAAATTAGTGGGAATTTACGAAATGGGAAATAGAAGAAACGAAAAGTTTTTACCTTGAAATCTACCTGCACTGGTGCAGGAAAAAGTAATTGCAGTGGGAAGTAAGCTTTTACTTGAATAAAAATTTCCATGCTAGTTATCCCAAACTTGGGTAAGTGCTCGGTTTTGTGAACCTGCTTTTTCTTGGTGGCAGCCAGCATATCTAAAAGATCAAGTAACATTCCCTTTTTATTAAAATGTTTATATTCCTGCAAACATGCTGGTTTTCAGGTTCATCCTTCTGCAATCATGTCAGTCAACTAATTTTATAATTATAGGATTTTTTTTTTCCTTTTATACTTTTTATTTTTGTCATTTTTTCTTTTTATTTTTCTTTGACTATTTTTAATAATGACAATAAGGAATCAAATCTTCGATAGGTTGGTGTTACCACCTACCAACTCCTTTTCAACTACCTGTTCGACTTTCTGCATGAAATCTCCTTTAGTAAGGGGCTAAAAATATACCTTCAATCTATGCTAGTTTACCAGGAACACAGAATTCCGTCCATTAATAGTTTTGATTTCTACCACTACATTTTCGAGCACTTTGACCACCTCATAGGGTCCCATCCAATGTGTATGGAATTTTCCTTTAAAATATTTGAATCCAAAATTGTAAAGGAGTACCCAATCACCTGGTTGGAACTGCTTCTTCTGAATGGACTTGTCATGCCACTTCTTGCACTGTTGTTGAAACAAGATGTTATACTAAACAACAGCCCTTCAGAATTCATCTAACTCATTCAATTGTAGAATAAATTGTTGTTGTGCTTCAGAGAGATCCAACCCTAATTGGATTGTAGTCCTAAAAGTCTTGATCTAGAATTCTATCAGTAAGAGGACTTGTTTTCTATACGCCAGCTCATATGGTGTGTGTCCTGTGTTGTTTCTCCAAGTGGTTCGATATTCCCACAATGCTTTCGGTAATTTTTCAGCCCAATCCTTTCTGTGCATATTTTCCATTTTTGTGAGGATGGACTCAATCACCTTATTCGTGGACTCCACCTTACCACTTGCTTGCAGGTGATACAGTGTAGATTTCCTGTGTTGTATTTTGTACTACTCCATCACACCATGTACCTGATTAGAAATACACTATGGTCCATTGTCAGAAACAATTTCTCTAGGCACACAAAATCTAGTAAATATTTCAATAAAAATAAAATCAACAACAACTCTTTCAGTAGCAAAAGAAACAACATTAGCTTCTACCCATTTCATAACAAAATCTGTATAAACCAAAATATGCTTTTTATTTGATGATGTTGGATTTATTGGCCCTGCAAAATCAATGGCCCATTTTTCTAAAGTCTAAATCATAACCTAAGGACATAAGGCATTTCATTGGTTTGATTAGGTTGGCCAACTCACTAACAGCTATCACACCGCTTGACATATTGTTTGGCATCCTTAAACAAAGAAGGCCAAAAATAGCCAGCTCACAACACTTTGTATGCAATCCGCTTATTGGTGAAGTGACCCTCGCAAGGTTCATCATGGGAAGATTTTAAAATATTAAACACTTCTTCCACTCTTACACATATACAGATAATGAGATCTACTCCGGTGTAAAAGAGGTCTCCTTGGATCCAAGAATATGCATCACTTTTCTGTATGATATTTTGATTTTCACGAGTCGATAAGTAAGGTGGTAAATTTCCAGTGACTAAATAGGTAGCTATATCAGAAAACCATGGGGATTTTGTTGACACAAACAAAAATATGTTCATCAGGAAAATCATCATCAACAAGAATTGCTTCACCAGGATTATTTAACCTTGAAAGATAATCTTCTACTACATTTGATTTTCCTTGTCTATCAACAATAGTAATATTAAATTCCTGTAACAATTGTAACCACCTAGTCACTCTATCGCTAGTTAATGGTTTATTCATCAAATATATTATTTTGGAATGATCAGTATGCACAAAGACTGCATATCTTGTAATATAATTTCTGAATTTATTAATGGAAAAAATTACAGCTAAAAACTCTTTCTCGATAACTGTATAATTGAGTTCGGCCGGTAATAAGTTTTTACTAATGAAATAAATAGCATAAGATTTCTTGTCTTCTTCTTGTCCGAAATCAGCACTAATTGTAGTATCTGAGGCATTAGAGGAAATATGAAATGGCAGGGACCAGTTTGGTCCTCTCAAAACTGGTGCCTGGACAAATTTTTCCTTCAATGTCTCAAAGGACTGTTGGCAAGCTGTGGACCAAGTAAACTCATTATCCTTAGCCAAAAATAAAAAAAGCGAGGTAGCTATCCTTGAGCAATTCTCAATGAATCTCCTATAGTAGCCTGCATGTCCTAGAAAATCTCTCACTTCCCTTTGAGTTTTAGGTATAGGGAGACTCAAAATGACTTCTGTTTTTGCAGGGTCAACCTAGATACCTATGTCAGAAATAATATGGCCAAGAACCACCCTCGCCTTGCACATTAATCTTCATTTCTTTTCACTCAAGGTGAGATGAGCTTCTTGACAGTGAAGAGGCACTTTTTCTAGATTCTTGAGGGCTTGCTGAATGAATCACCAAACACAGAGAAGTCATCCATATATATTTCTACGCACTCAAGGTCAATAATAATAGCCAAGACTATGCTTTGAAAGGCATCTGGGGGATTAAATAGCCCAAAGGGAAGCACTCGATAAGAAAATGTACCCCATGGACATGTAAAAGTGGTTTTGTCTTGATCCTCGGGTGCTATCTGTATCTGGTTATATCTACTAAAGCCATCTAGAAAAGAAAAGTACTTCTTACCAGCAAGGGTATCGAGTACCTGATCGATGAAAGGAAGGCGAAAGTAATCTTTGAGAGTGGCCTTGTTCAATTATCTGTAGTCAATACAAATGCGCCATCTCCCATATTTTTTCAAGACTAATACTAATGGAGAGACCCACTGGCTATCATAAATGGGATAGATAAAATCAGCATCTAAGAGATTTTGCAATTCTTCCTTTACAACGTCTCTTAGAGCTGGGTTCATTCACTTTTGGGGTTGTTAGACAGGCCGGGATCCATCTTGAATATAAATATGGTGTGTACAAGTTTCAGGATGGGTGCCTTTCATATCTTCATAACCCCATGCAAAGGCATCAAGATGGTTTCACAATAAATTCACAAGCTTCTCTTGCTGGGAAGGATCCAAGTCTGAACTGATATACAAGGATTTACCTAGACTAATCTTAAAAAGAGTGGTATTAGGCTCAAGAGTACACAAAGGTGTCGCTAGAGATGGTGGTGATGGAGGTAGAGAGTCATATCTTTTCTGAAAATATAGACTAAAAATTTGACTCAATGACTCAAAATTAGGCATGGTGTCGAGATTGTTCAGGAAGTCTTGAATCTCACCCTCCCCCGAGGACTCGTCATTCTATTGTATCAAGGAAACAAGGTGAGTCTCCTCAGCACTATTGTAGTCTAACCATAATGTGTCTCGGAGCTCCTGAATGGATCTAGTGGGTGGATACAAGGTGACCTTCTTCTTGGAATCTCCATCGGAAATATACATATCACCATAACAACATCCAATATAAGCATCGGCCGTAGAAAGCCATGGTTGTCCCAAGATCAAGAGATGTCCTCCCACGGGATTCTTTGGCTGAAGCACAATGAAATTTGTGGGATATTCCCTAGAGTCTACGGAAATGACCACTTCATCCAACACCCCTTCCGACTTGATTTTAGATCTATCTGCTAGTTCAATCACAATGGGAGTAGCACAAATATGGAGCAATCCAAGTTCATCCATGGTTTTCTTGGTCATAAGATTAATGGCTGCCCCTAGGTCTATAAGTACATTGGAGACATGTAATTCACCTATCTGAATAGAGACAACAGGGTTTCTAGGGTCGATATATTTTTCCATGTGCATACACCCCATCATTAACTCTGCTACCCTACCAACAGATTGAATAGTGATGTTCCAATCTTCTCCTTCCTGGCTTCTTGAGACAGAGTTCCCTAATGATTTTTGTACAAATGGGAATCTCTTTAACAAATTAGAGCAAAGGTACCCTTATGAAAATGTTCCTAAGCTCAGAAGCCAGGCTAGACTCAGGAATGGGGCCTTTCTTCTCCACAAATAACCTCTTTGAATAGGGAGGTCGGTTGGAAGAAGATTGCAAGGGCTCAAAAGGTACAAGGATAGGCTAAATGGTGTCATCTTCTTCAGAATGGTCAGGGGTTTCCTCCTCTCCTTTCTCATTGATAATCACCATAGGCTTCTTTTCATTTTCTGAAGTTACTACCTTCCCTGATCTCAATTGGAGATCATTGACTGCAGCTGGAATAGACTAATATCTGGATGAAGAAAGTAGGTTCATAGAATGGATCATTTGTACTGCTTTATTATTGGGGTTTGGGTAAACATTGAGCAGGCAGCTGAGAAGTTCGAAATGGTGGAGGTAAAGGTAATGGTGGCATAGGTTGACTCAGATGAGGTAATGATGGTTGTGGCATTGGGTAAGGTGCATGTGTAGGAGGCTATGATTTCATAAGTGCAGGATAGGAATGATGTGAATGATGTGAATGGTTTGGACCTCTCCATCATTGTTGCCAAGATTGGGAGGGTTGTCCATACTGATATTGGTTCCCATGTTGCCAATGTTGAGAGTGACTAGTGTTAAGATAGGAATATGAGTGTGCATTATAACCAAAAAAATGTGGTGGAGGTTCAGGAACCATACCTGCACATACCTGAGGCCAATTTCTTTGTGCTCCCATAACATGCAATGATTCAGCTTCAGGTTGTCCTCCCTCAAGTACAACTTTAAGCCTAGGTAAGGAGGGACATTTTTTTGTAGCATGGTTCTCTGCACAAATTGCAAATTTATTAGTTTCTTTAATATCGAGAGGAAATTCTCTTAAAGGATGATTTCTTCTACATCTTGGACATAAAATAGACAACGGCTCTTGCTCTTCTACAAGTTTTTGCTGAAACTTCAAAGAGTCTATTTGTTTACCGACAGTATTCATTATTTCAATTTTCATATTGTCCATTTTGTTTTCTAATCCAATAATCATAGCATTAGTAGATTCAGTTTTCCTATTTCTATTATGAATTCCTTTACTGGATCTGTATTGGTTCCTCGAGAATTTCCTGCACAAGTCATAGATTTGATCAAAAGGTTTTTGAGCAATATCCCCTTGTCCTAATAGATTTAGATTATTCCTAGCATCATCAGTAAGCCCACTTAAGAACAAGGTTCTAATGGTAGTTAGATAAAATTTGTGCTTTGACCTTTGGAGGATGTACAAGAATCTCTCCAAGTAGTCCTCTAGTATCTCATCATCATCTTGCACAATAGTAAAGATTTCATCTTGAATATCTCTAGTTTTACAATATTCCTGATATTTCGATAAGAACGCTCTCTTTATTTTCTACCAAGAAGTTATAGTGTTTCCTCCTAGTCCCATGAACCAGCGGACTGCTGTGTCCTTGAGAGTTGCAGGAAACAACTTTAACTTCTGGGAATCAGATGAATAATCATAACTTATATACAAAATATCAAACTCAAATAAGAAAGAGTCTAGGTCTTCATGTACCTTACCATAGAAATGAGGAAGAGTTGATGGTGAAATATTTTTCATTTGTACTTGTGTATGAGGATTCACAATTGGAAATATGAAAATGGACTATTCCTCATTTACTTGATTTTCACCACCTCCTTTTGCATGGTCTTCCTCATCTACCATTGTTATTCCTCCATAGGAATCGCTCTCAATAGGTTGAGAAGGCTGACTATGGATTCCAATAGTCCTCTTCTTCCCCTTTATGGATTGTGTCACACCTGGACTATTGCTACCAGAGCCCAAGTGGACTGTTCCTGTGTGATGAGTCTGAGTTTGTATGGACTTTCTTCCTGTAAAAGAAGGCCCAATATGAGACTTGGATTCAGATTTGTCAGTACTTCTTTCACCCCTAGTGGGCTTCGAACCCCTACCTTTTTTAGGCATTCATTTCAAAAAATGACAAAACGAAATTCGAAAAAAACTGCAATTTTCAAAAAATAAATCAGCACCCATAAATTCCTTCAAACAATAGAAGCACACTGCAGAAAAAATAATAGCAGACTTACCCCTATTTCAAAAAATGGAATATTCTTGCCAATTCAAATCGCCTCCCTGACAATGGCGCCAAAATGTTGGGTGTAGGAATTGCACTTAAGAAAACTCCTCAACACTTAATTCTCAACCCGGGGGTTTCATAAACTTAGAGACGAAGCACAGGAAATGCCATAAGTGGTATGAACTTTTCCTATTCCTAATCCTACTTCTTAAAGGAAATGTTTTCATAATCAAGGAGAAAATAATCTTAAAGGTAATTGACACCAAAGAAACTCTAGTGATGGAATGTAAAAGAAAAATTTGCAAGTAAATCATGTAAAGGAGTTTTCACACAACTGGAAGCAATCTTAAATGCTGGAATGAAATGCTATGTTTATCTTCAGATAGATGGCTAATAGTCTAACAAGTGGGCCCTTGTAGAGATCTGTTTTCCTCTTGATCTTCCTTTTACACAAACAACCTGTTCTTGTACTATTGCAATCTACTTGCACTAGTGCAAGTACAGTGCCTGTGTGTAAAAGTATATTTTACCTCCCTTACTGAAGATTCATGTCTTTGTGGAGGTGCTCTAAGCCTCAGAGTTTAGAGAACTCTATTTATGTGACAAGAGACCAGCTCTTGCATCGAGGCAGAGTTTCCTTCACCGAAGTTTCCAATTTACTTTCGAAAAGATTGAAAGACGTGTTGAAAATAATTGCAATTGCAAATGAAATTCTGAGGTAAATTATCTATGGAAAAGAAATGATTCAATTAATTAAATCTTACAATGGAAGTAAACTTCATGAAATGAAAGCAACTCGAAGTAATCAAAGCAGTAGTCTAAGTGATCTGCATGTATCAGCTAGCTTTGGCAATCCACTTAAAATGTTTATGTTCTTTGTTCATAAGTCATAAAATGCAAGTATAAAGTGTCTATGATAAATTCATGTAATCGTTCTCAAATCATTCAGAAATGCACTCTTAATGTTAAGGATGATTACTGAAATTAATAATATATTTGCTTGCAGAAACAACTTAAAATGGTAAGAAGTAAGAGAAATGCAATATTTTTTGTGAAAGGAATAACTGAATCAGAGTGCAGGAAACTACATGCACTAATACAGGAAGATACTTCTTGCACGATCCAAGTGGAAGCAAATCAAGACCAGAATTACGAGTAAAGAAATGCAAGAAAGGAATTAGAAGAAAGAAATAAACTCAATCAACTTCCAAGCCCCAGATTCGCTCGCACTTAACTATGAAATAGATTTAAATCAGAACTTCATAAGTAAATATAAAAATTGTTCACACCACACAACTGCAAAGGGAAATATTCACACAGTCTTTCCAAATGATGAAAGAACAAGGGTAAACGAGCTGGGTTGGCTGGGCCCTAGCCAACCAGCTCATTTTCCATTTAAGAAATGAGACAATTCAACACTCAAGTACACATGAGAGATAAATTAAACACAACGTATGAATAACATGGCGAGTTCCTTGTATTACTTGATCAACAAATGTACATAGTAGTGCGAGTCCAACCCAGAGCCAAGGGCGATACCAAATTACATAGAAAATGAAATTATAGCCTAAGGATCGCTAGCTAGTTCTACCTACAATCTACATTTTATACATTCTTTCGGCCTTAGCCGTATTCCACTAATTACAGTCATTTTCCTATTCAGGCCTTTCGGCCGAACAGACTAACAACCAAACATTACAAAATCAGCTATCAGTTATAATCGAATGTGTACTTCGTTGGTCGTAGACCAGCCTTGGCTAATATCCCTAATTGTGCGCCACCGATATCCATCCTCAGTTAATCAGCAACTGAACTCGGAGTCATGGATCAAAATGTCTGCGTGTAAAGGTTCAGTTCACGAAATCTCAGAACAATCATAGTTGGCAGTGCAGGAATCTTCCTGTATTGATCATGCTAACTCATAATTAACACTTAATTTCTTAATTACTTCTAGAAAATTAACATAAGTTACAAGAGGTACTTAATAGGCATGAAATCTATGTAAAAATGATTAATAAATCACTTTAATAAATCTTAATGTAAGATACGAAGCATATGCAGGAATAGGTAGGTATCTTGGACTAGAGTAGGAAAGAGAGGTTTAAGTCGAGGTAAAACAGAGGTTAATGTTCATAGAAATGGGGTAAAAATAGAGCAATTTGGGACACCAACAGTTACCCCCCTTGGACCCCATTGGAGGCTATCATATGGGTGATGTTTCCACCCCATTTAGGAATTGGGGTCCAATACGATTAATACCTATGAATCAAGAAGATAATGAGGTTCCACACCCAACTATCTCCCACTTCGAGATTTATTATAGCAACTCCACCACTACTTTATTTGCTAGACAATGCTTCCACTTTTGACCTGGTTGTTTCTCATCTTCACCATTATACTTGAAGACCAATTGAAACTGAGTAGGATCTTAGTTTCTCCCTAGTTACAACTTTTGTTATATTGTTTGCAGGATTCTAGCTAGTGTGTAGCTTTTCCACCTTTCAATGTCCATCTTGAAACACTGACTGTATGAAATGGTACTTGAGTTGTATATGTTTAGTCTTGGAATGAAATGTTGAGTTCTTTTCAAGATGAATGGCACTATGGATTTCACTGTATAACCTTCCCATATTCTTCTTCTTTCCAAACTCACCCATGAACCTTTGCAACCATTTATTTACTAGTCTCTATAGCAATAGCATACTTTTCTTCTGTTGTTAAAATTGCAATAATGTTTTGCAATTTGAAACCCAACTGACAATTTTTCCACCTACAATAAACACATACCATGTGGTGCTCCTCCTATTATCTCTATCACCTACCATATCTACATAAACATATCCTATATAGCAATGTTTGAACCACCAAATCATAATTCTTGATTTGTGGTACCTCTCAAATATTTGGGAATCCACTTCACTGCCATCCAATGCTCTTTTCCTATATTTTTCATATACTTTCTTACAACTCCCACTGCATGTGCAATATTAGGCCTTATGGAGACAATTGCATAAATTAAGCTTCCAACTATTGATTCATATTGAACTTTACACATATAATCCATCTCTTCCTCAGTCTTGGGATATATCTCCTTCTTAAATATTTTCAACGTATTTTCCATGTACTCACTCTGAGACAATGTTAATTTGTGATTTTTTTTGTCTCTAGTTATTCTCATACCAAGAATTTGTGTTACAACACCCAAATCCTTCATTGCAAATGAATTTACCAATTTTCCTTTGAGCACATTTATTTCTTGCATGTTAGACCCTGTAATAAGCATGCCATATTTTATAGATTAACAATATAATATTGTTTCCATATTTTTGTTTCAAAGATAAACACAATGATCAAAATGGCTAGTCTAACCTTGTTTAGACATAAACTTGTCAAACTTTAGATACCATTGTCTTGGAGCCTGTTGTAAGCCATACAAGCTCTTCTTCAAACTGCACACTAATTTCTCCTTCGCTTTGACCTCATACCCTTGTGGTTATTGCATATACATTTCTTCCTCCAAATCCACATTGAGAAAGATTGTTTTTACGTCCAACTGCTCAAGATACAAATCTTTTGCTACTACTAGAATTAAAATAGTTTTGATTAGAGTCATTTTAACAATAGGAGAAAAAATTTCATCAAAGTCTATACCTTTCTTTTGTCCAACCCCTTCACCACAAGTCTAGCCTTATACCTCTATTTTCCTCCATCTTCTTCCTTCAACCTATAAACCCATTTATTATGTAATTTTGTTTTACCTATAGGCAACTTGACTAAGTCCCAAGTGTAGTTATGCATCAAGGAGTCTTGTTGTCTAGGTAAATCCTCTCTACATACATAGACGATCCCTCTAGCCCGAGTGGGACTAGCAACCTATGTGACAATATACAAGACACTTTCCTAAATTACAATAAAAATGGGAGAAGAGGAAGATGGCCTACCTCTTTGTGATGCTATAACGCACTCCCACTCCTTTGTTGAAGATCTCAAATCACTTGTTCCTCAGGCTCAGCTCTATTTCTCATAGGGTTTGGATACCTACACAAGATATCAAAGACACAACGAAGCATACAAGTGCAACAAGCATATTCAAAATTAATCTACTTAATAGATCAAGGAGAATTAAGATAAATGATGCATTAACACAAAAATTTATGGAAAGTGAACCAACAATTGTATATATTAATAAAATAAAGGAGGAAGCATACAACCAAGCCATGATGTCAATAAGGTCTCCTTGAGTGAATGTCCAAGTCGAAGCTCAAGCTCTCCAAACACTCCTTCTCCAAGCCAAATGAGTAGCATGTAGGCACTATCTCACCATAAGGGTGAAAATAACCAAAGACAAACCATTTGGGAATGGGAGAGGATGAATATATAGGAAGGGAAGGGAGTTAGGATCTCTCCAAATATAGGAGAAGACCCTCATTTCAAGGAGGTAGCTCATAGGGATAATATCAAAAGGAAACATTGGGAGAATTCGATCACATCCACATCGAACAACATGCAGCTAATCATTCTAAGAGCCTCTAGTTCACGAAGCTTCTTATCCTCTTTGGGAAAACTTGCATTTAGGGATCATCATGAGTATCCAAGTAAAAAGTGCATTGCCAGCATGAGGCTAGTCTAATGCAACTTGTCATCAACACTGGTTGCTAGTGTCACAATCATGTTGATCCTGAAATTAGGGCTTTAGAGCTTACTTCTTCAAGGAAGGCTCAAGGCATGTTTCCATCAGTTTTTCAGGGAGGATCTAAACTGTATATCACGATGAGTACACTGCATGATTGCAAAGTTTCAGGCACTTCAGGGTATGACACAGGGAAGTGTAGGAGGCGTGAAAAAATATTGTATAACAGGTGCCCCCTAAAGCATGAAGGTAAAATAGGGAGTGATGAATACGATGCTTTTTGAGCTTTTTCAAGGACGAGAACAAACACTATGAGAATACCTATAAATAAAGGATGCATATACATATACAAATCTGATATCAAAACACGAATCCATGGTATGAACGTAGCTATCCCGATAGAAAGGACTATGTGGAAATATCCATAACATGGTTGCAACCATCCGAATGAAAAGGATGATCATCATCATAAATATAAAGTCCCACAGTATTTTCACAACCATCCATATAGAAGAAACATGTGTACAATCATGAACAATACATAACTCCTCGCAGCCTGAGCTATATTAGAAAAACTCAAGGTCTTGCGCTCCATCCCTAACTTGATAAATGTATGAATTCTAACATGCAAATGAATGTGTCGAAGTCAAACATGCTAGAAAACCACCTAATTACTAAACAATGATGTGGAAAGTTAACAAGCATGAGAGGAACCACCAATAATGATGATGGCTCTCAAGGTACGCCAGTACAATCCGTGATTGTGAAAATGAAGCTGAAGTTCAACACTCGTGGAATCATCCGATTGAAGGCCAATGATGGAAGCCTATCATTGGATGCGAAGAAATTTTCATTAATGCATGCAAGCTCTAAGGTACTGAAAGGGAGTCTTTAAGTCACCTTCCTAGATAATGAGCTGAAGTCAACAGGAAGTGACCCGTCAAAGGATGGACATGATGATTCCCCATCATTGACATGAAATGAGGAATAAGGTGGAATAAATGATTATGATCCAAGACTGTAGAAAAAGGTTAGAAAATGTATAGGTAATAAACTGCAAACAGGAGTTCTCTTGAACATATCGGCTACACAACTCCAGAGTGTGACAACATTTGACTCAACATAAAAGCAAGGGTCATGATGACAAAATGGAATAGTCAGATGAGAGGTAAAATGGATCACCCAAACCCAGAAAGACAAGTGACTAAGCAAGGATATCCCAAACCCAATATGAGGAATAGATGAATGTCATGTTCAAGAGCGACATGCTACCTATACAAAAGATGTTTCACTTTCATTTTTCCCCACTATTTCTAATGAGTACCCCAGTTATTTTTTATCACAATCTTGAAGGGGATAACATATGCTTGTCGTATAAGTTCATTCTTTGAATGAATCCATCCAAGTGAGTTTTACAAGTCCTAGGAAAGGGAAACTCAGTATTGTCATGGTGACAAGTCTTTCGTCATTTAAATTTTTATGAGTCTAACAGAAGAATAACTCGGTATATTTTTCATATTTAGAGAGTTTGAAACAGAGACGAAAATGAAAAATCCATCATGTCCCTTTTCGCAATTTGTCTCTCGAATCCGAAAAGGTAGAAAACAATATTCGAAAGAACCTCTTGACCATGTCGACCAAGGTGTACCCTTTTTGTAAATACTCAATCTCATCCCCCAAAATGGTTAAATGTATACTGAGATGACATCAATTCATTTATTTTAACAAGTTAGAAAATACAAGTACTCAATGATCTTTTCATATTTCCAGAGTCATAAAAGAGCTTAAAGATGACCCCATGGGGGTTCCTTTTTCGTTTGTTTTTAACGAGTCGAAAAAAGAGATAAAACAAAAACACATTGAATTAGTAAAAAATGATCACCGTAACCACTGAAAAGAACCTATAACTACAAAAATACCAACACACATCACTGATATTGAGGAAAATAATAAAATATCGGAAAAATTTGTTTACAAACTTATAAATAGACTAAAAGTAAAATCGTTTTTACCATTTTACTTGGAGTAAATTAGGGAGTGCATTTTACCCTATTTTCCTTGATTCTTCAAGCAAGCAGTGTGAAGGATCCAGGGCATCATTTCATGAACCTTCAAATGTGGATAAGAGATCTTCCTTTTTCCTTGCTTTTCATTCTACTTTCATTCCATTTCATAGGATTTTTGCTCATTCAAATGGAGGATTTCAAATTTTAAAATCAAGGGTGATTAGCGCAAGTCTACTCATCAGACCCGCGCTTATCGCCCTTGATCGCAAAAGGCTCTCGCGTTGCCAGTGTGGAATCAATTAAAATAGATGTGTTGGCCGCAGGCTGGAAAAAATAAAGAGAAATCCCCTCTCTTGATTGATTTTTTTGAGTTTTTGATCCTTGGAAAGGCATTTAATAAATGTAAATGGTTGTTTTGCAAGAGTTTTCAACAACATGGTCATTGAATGGAAGGAAAGGGGCCATGAGGCAGAAGATCACCAAGCAACCCAAATTGTCGAATGTGTCAATGCTTTGAGGTACTGTGATTTATTGAAATTATTCCGAACCCCAGGACTCGGAGTTCAAAATGAGCTACTACACTATCTGATCAGAGTATGGGATGTTGATTAGCAGATCTTCATCATTGGAGAATAAGAACTAGAGATGGAAGTAGCTGATATCTACTTCATTACTGGATTGTCTAGAAGAGGGGAAAGAGTCTAACTCTTTGGATCCCATGGTGGAGGTGAGAGAACCAATGCCTTAATTAGAAGGCATTGCCCGGGTGTAGAGACAACTATGAGCGGGAAGGTGAAGATAATGACCATCGAAAATCTTCCCTTGAGGACAATTATACACACCATGGCCTGTATAGCTAGGGCACAGGCTTTGCATGAGGTCTCGAAATCACAATTCCAGTATGCAGTGGATTTCCTTACTCCAACAATGTTCAACTAGTGCGAGGGACTACTAGTCAACATGAAGAGGAAACTGACGAAAGGCAAGTTGGGAAACTTGAAACAGTTCGGCTTTGGTTCGATTTTGGTCACTTTCTTTTTGGAGCACGTGCCCCTATTTTAGTACAAGTGGACAGAGGTGGCGATCCTGCTCCACAAGATCCGAGGTTTCTCATATGGAGTTAGATCATGCCTCATGCAGGAGGGGGCTAGCGGATGCATTTCCCTCTGCCATTCTTCAATTGGTTTTATTGACAACTGATCGTTGTGGATGACTATGCCTATGCAGTTATGGACTTCAGAGGGGATCTAGATCTACCTCTACCATTGGGTGAACAGTGGATTGATGCATGTAAGACTTGTTTTTGAAGTTTGAAAGTTTTATGAGTCTTTGTGTTAAAGTGTATCTAAGAGTTTACTTGTGATAAATTTGCAGATGTGGGACCAGAAAGGCCTCCTAGCATGTTTCCAATAGCACGATGAGTATGACATCAGATAGACAATGCTCCATATGAGGAAGGAGTAGATCATACGTGTTATAGAAATTTTTGGGCACTGCAACCCCAAACATAAATGTCCATAAACCAAGGGATCCTAAGTCCCTAAAGGTGTTGTTCCAACCCCTAAAAGAACAAGGTCAACTGATTACAGCTTCTCCCAGAAGTTCTCCATGAAAAACTACTCAGAACTGGTCAAAACTGGACCATTGCACATGCTCCATAGGCAAAGTGCATTGCATCCCACCTAAATACACACAGTAGGTGCGTTGCATGTCAAAAAGCCCTTCTATGGGGTGCGATGGACGAGAAGGGACAAATGGCAGGGTCAATCCACAAGGTGGAGAAGCATGGAATCTTCCAGAAACTTCTCCTGTGACACTTACCTCTCTGAATTCGACCAGGGATGAGTAAGAGATCATCAATCTCCAAGTGGAATCAAGAACTATCAGAGGGGAGACGCTAATCATATCTCAAAAGCTGACTCACCTCCCTTGCAGACATCTATATATGGATCCCTCATCCCAGAGATCCAGAGGCTGGAATTTTGTATCTTGTAAGGAAGTGCTACTAGTTTCTTGGTGCAATATCATAGTGTTGGGTGATCTAAGCTTTTCATGAGGTGAAGAAGGGCTTCTTGCTGAGAGGATGATGCTGGGTCAGAGCAATTGGTTGTAATTCTCTTGGCTCTTTCTTGATTATCAATAAAGCTATTCAAGTTTTCCTCCATACACTTGTGTGATTGATGTTTTATGCATTTGTATGGTTAATATACATCTGATCCTATATTGCTTATGATAATAGATCTATGTTCTCGTATAGTGTTATGCTGCTTTGATTCTACAGGTACTATGTGAAGCTGGGTACACAAGAAAGCAAGTAGTAAAGGACTATTAGAAGAGAGAGGAATCGGGCAAGGAACCAAGCACAAGACAGAGGTTGGTCTCCTTTATTCTTCTCTCATCTATCTTTCATAAAGGAAAACGAAAATAGTTTTAAGTTTGTTTGTTTCTAAGGTAGCTACCAGCCTTAGTGGGATTAGCAGCTCTGCATAGACACTATTCCAGGTAACAAAATGGCGACTCCACTGGGGAGCGAGTAGATTGTTTGTTCATCTATATTTGTTTACTTTATAAACTTACAGACGGAGCCTGAAGTCAAGCCAGCTAGCCTTCGAACTGCATTTGCTATGTAAGTGCAAAGTAGATCAACGCTGCTTCAGTCAATCTCTCTGTTTGTTTATGAATTAAACAATTGATTTACAAGCTCTCTAATTGCCCTTGTGGTGGCTCTAGTAACCTCCTTAGATCTACCCCTGTGATTGATTTACTGATTACCACTTGCTCGGCCAAAATCCCTGAACTGAACTGCAAACTGTGACCTGGAACCCAATCAAAGTCTCGTCCCTGGTCCAACGTACTGTCTATTCTGTGAAATTCAAATGCAGTGCACTTCCCGAGTGTAGTAGGTGCGTTGCATTTCAGTTTCGCTGTGTTACAGGTGCACTGATCAGACAAGGCCTTGTTCCTAAATTTTGGTTTCTGTGTTCACTCTTTTCAGATCTATTCAGGAGTTTTGCTGCCTGTAGTCAGTACACCTCTGTTTGAAACCCCTTTCCTTGCTATTATTCCGCCTCCATTATGCAAAGAACTATAAATGTTTTTATGTATTTTTTGAGTCATTTTCAGTTCTCCTTTACAAAGAAGTAGCGTAATTGTACTGTCATTTATTGATCTGAAAGTGTCGCAAGTGTCGTTTTCAGTCATAGAAGAGAATCTGATTGTTCTTGATAATCAATCACCCTGTTACTCTTGTATTTGATCTGAATTAGTAGCTTTTCTAGTGTCGAAAGCAAGTTTTCAATTCCAAATCACAAAGTGTTGTCATTGTCCTCATTTTGTTTTGAAAAGGAACTTCTTAGTAATTGTCGCTTTGAAAAATAATTCAGATTTGCGCATTA
Source organism: Pinus tabuliformis (assembly GCA_031772625.1). Taxonomy (NCBI): domain Eukaryota; kingdom Viridiplantae; phylum Streptophyta; class Pinopsida; order Pinales; family Pinaceae; genus Pinus; species Pinus tabuliformis. Next base: position 777,701,459 of record CM062820.1, on the reverse strand, counting down.
GCTTTCTTTTTATCATTTACACATTAAGAAGGCTGAAAACAAATACATGCATGTGCATTTTCATTTAGATTGTTTGTTGGTTTGATTTAGGACAGTGCATATAGTGTGTGTTCTTTGCTCTTTGTTGAAAGAACGCCATCTCTCTTTCCTTAGTAGCTAGGATTTTCATTTTCAAAAAGAAGACTAAACAACTGTTTATCATCTTAGATTGGATTTTAGGAATTGTACATCTACATCACGCGGTGAACCTGAAAGGAAAATTTCTTAAGCAAGATCAACTATAAAATAAATTTAATGAATCTAAAAACACTTTGGAACCTAACGCACAACATCTAGAAGTCTAGGCTAGAGACGTATTCCGGCGTCGTAAAGCCTGGTAACTATTGTTTTCACTGTTGGTTGGGTGATTCCTCCACTTTGAGACAATAAGTGCCAGTACGAAATTGTGGTCCCACGTACCGTCGAGTATATTTTGGGAGACCACAATAGGCTTAATCCTTTATCCATAGGAAGCCGTGTCTGCCGCCCTATTGATCGCAATGCACTGAACATAGCATTCGGGAAGATTGACTGCCGTACCGTAAAAAGTATTCTGCAGTTTTGCGATTGGTTTGGTAATCCCTCTGTCTAGATTTCCATAGCAGTCCCTTTCATTCCTTTTTAGACTCCTTAATGGAAAAGGTCCATTTGAGCACTTGTCACTTCAGGCTCATTAAAAATCAAAGGCGACTAGAGTCGTATTTTGTTTGTTCTCAACTCTTAAAAATTGAAAAAGCAAGTTGTATCAAAGCGTATAAAATTTATTTTTAACGGAATAATCATCACCTTTCCTGCGTTGGTCTTAGGTTGAAGAAAATGGAGTCCACCAACCAAGGAGTTCCCCTTGGAGGAAATCCTAGTCCCTTCTCCTCTTGGGGAGATGTTGGTGCACCACATATGGCCACATTGTCGCTTCCAGGATTGACAATTGGCTTGCCCGTATGGCTTTTCTCAACCTCCGTCGTTCAGAACACCGTGATTCCTGAACAATCGAGTCAGCAACTAAATGATTCCAGAGTTACCCCCTAACCCTCTACTTCATACAATTCTTCCTCTCCTCCTTCCTCTTCGCTTGATGAAGCTGGTAAAGCCAAAAATCAATTACCTGAGAAGAAGAAGGAAAAGAAGAAGAAGGAGCCAAAGGTGAAAAGGGGCAACCAAGCATTGTCTAGCGAAAATCCACACACTGCACCGACCAGGCCTAAATCGCCATGTGTCATTTACAAAGGAGACCACTATCATCGAGATTGTCCTTGCATCCCTCGGATCTTAAGGGACTAGTCTCCTCGTTTGCACAACCCGGTGTCGTCAACCTCTGATGATCATGTTGAAAATACACTGTCAACTAGTGAAAGTGAAGCCCCTGGACAAAAAGGAAATGTAAATTTCCTTGTAAGCTGTGTGAAGGCGATCACGCCGTACACCATTGTCCCTTCTTAGATGAGGCTAAAAGAGTTTTGGACGACCGTCCGGTTTCACCGTTACAGCTCCCTCCTGGATATAAGAAACTCTTTCCAAGTCCATCACTAGTTGAAAATCCGGATGACACGCCATTGTGGTCGGCCGAAGTATCTATCATTGAAGAAAAACCATATGAATCCATACCAGACGAAAGTCAAAAGGTCGAGGTGGCAGTTGACGTGGTCTTGCCTTCAGAGGTTCTATCTTCAGATGATACAGTCACCGAAGAGAACAAATATGACACCGTCCAAATTCTTTTCATAAGCACAGACTCCGATGAACATGGGGGCAGTTTACCTGTTCCTTTAACGCAGGAAGGAAGTTCGTCAGAGTCATACCCGGTCGTCTATTCAGTCCCACCTCCAAGCAACCTAGTTGTTTCCTTTGACTGGAATCTACTAGGCAGACCCCGTTTACCGGCTAGTGTACCATTCCGAATCATTGCTCAAGTATATAGAATGGTTATGGCCGGTACCATCATAGATGAAGGTGCTTCTGTGAGTATTCTTTCCTCAACTGCTTGGAAAGCGCTTGGTTCGCCATCGCTTTTGCCTAAAATGAGAAATCTAACAGGCTTTGACAAAGGAACCAGTCGACCGTTAGGGATCCTTCCTAATGTGCCCATTACATTGAGAGGGAAAACCATTCACATGAACATAATGGTAGTCCAAGGACCCCTGGATTATAATCTACTCCTTGGATGAGACTATATTTATTGCATGGGAGCCATTGTCTCCTCACTCTTTAGAGTAATGTGTTTTCCGCACGAAGGAAGAGTGGTCAAGCTCATAGACCAGCTTTCATTCCCCAGTTCATGCATAGCAAATAGTCATATCCCATACCTGAATGGTCTTTTCACACAAGGAATGTCTCATCAATCCCCAGTCCGTCCACCTGATGAGCGCGAGTGATTCAAGGGACATGACTGAAACCTAGGGGGCATGCACCCTGGTCTGCTTCGGCAAGAGAACCTTGGGTATAGGGTTGATTTCCGCGATGGATATATGACTAATCTGGCGAACCCGTCCTTACAGGAAAATGGGAATAGACTAGAATAAGATACCTTCATTAAGGTTATGCCGGGTGACACCACTCGCCTTTGCCTATTTCGATAGGCATTGCTGAGAAAGAATTTTATCCGCTACGCGGATGAAACTTTCTTGGTAACCTGGAAATTTTTTTCTATACCTGGGGGCATGCAAACCTTTTGGCGTGAAAGCGAAGAGCGACTATTTATTTTTTAAATTTTTAGGTCCTCTAACCCTTTAAACTCATAGGATTGGTTGTTTCCTAACTTGCATAAAGAAAGGATCCGGAGCAAAGCTTTGTAAGGTGCAAGCTCCACAAAAATGGATCTTAGATGAGACATCCTTATTATACGACTGGATCGAGCAGTTTTAACGCGGACTTCATGCTCGTTAAAAAATAAACATAAGCAATGAGCAAGTGTTTCCCCCAGCATTTAAGCTCATTTTAAAATAAAAAATGAACCGATTTCTAATAAATAACCATCGTGAATGTAGTACTTCAGCCTTTGAAGCCTTGGTCGTGTTCTCATCATCACCTCCACTCTGTATTGGCTGATCATTCACCTCCACTTGATTGTTTACGCCTTTTGAGGAACAGCTGCAAAGGGCGATCCTGTTAGCCATCCTTGTAACACTACCGTGATTGGAAAATTCCAAACCTTACTTGGAATCAGCTGCTACCCGAATTTATCACTCATTCCTCAAAGACGAGTCTCCTTTAAGCTCTTTTCAACTGACTCGTAAAATATGAAAATATTGTCGAGCCATTGGCCTCTCCAGCTCGTTAAAGTGACCGGAAGTGCTATCCCTCCTTTAGATTTTAATCTTTTTGGACCTGAGGGATTATTACACAAAACGATCGAGCGCTTGTTTTGTTCGGCTCATTAAAAGTACCGAAAATTCATCCTTTCTGTATTATTTTATACTTTTTCGGACTTAATGGATTAGATTACGAAAAAGGAACTTTTGGAGTTTCCTTTACATCCCTTTTCAGACTCTCTAAAATTGACAAGGACCGAGTTATCTTTGTCGCTAAACTCGTTAAAACCTAATAGCGACAAACTTGTCCATAGCAGACAAGAACGAGTTTCACTATCGCTAGGCTCGTTAAAACATAGCGATGGGTTTTCCCGAAGGGAAAATTATAGAACAAGCATATGTTTTCCTCCTCAATCTTGACAAAAATAAATAGGTATTGGTCAGCAATGACTGGGGAAAAATTGGGAAGAAAACTTGAAGAAAATTTGTTGGTAGCAAGTCTCTCTTGAACATGACACTTTCACTCTGCATCCAAGTCCAGTTGGGTTGTTCCATTCACTGGTCACATCACCATGGTTCCATCACACCATCCACATTTGGGGTTAATGCTACTGATCCATCATGTCAGTGTCACCGATATGTTCAAGAGAAGTCGCTCAGAGAATTCATCTGTGTCTCACCCACTACAATACATTTACGCTCCATTCTTTCAAGACCGCCACCCTGAACCTTATATCACCAGATCGTTTTCACCTCCATTAAAATCATTTGCTCCATTCCATGTCATTGATGTGGGATTCATTAAGGCCATCCTATGACGGATCACTTCTTGTTGACATCAGCTCATTATCCAAGAAGTCGATCTAGGAACAACCCTTTCAGTAATTTGAAGCTTGCATGCCTCAATGGCAAGTTTCTCACTTCCAGCGACAGGTTTACATCAATGGCCTTCGACCGAAAGATTTTGCGTGGTGTTCAACGCCAAGTCCTTTATTCACACCACGTAAATTGTATTGTAGTACCTTGAGGGTCATTATCATTATTGGTGATTCCTCTTGCGCCTGTTAACGGCTTACATCATTGGTTGGTAATCAGGCGATGTCTTTCCATGTTTGACTCTAGAACATCTCTCACATGGATCGACTTGTACTTTGAGTGAAGATCGAACGAGATTGAAGGCCCTAGATCTAGTTTCATCCATCCGGGCTGCAATATATATTCAGGAAAATAAAGACATCAAATGTACATCATTGTTGCACAGGTAATCATCCAATCTAAGGGATGATGGCTCTACCAGAATCATCAGTCTACACTCAGACGATTGTCTGTCTCATGTACATGAAAAATGAATTTATAAAGCTGAGCATGGGAATGCCCGCCTTAGCTAAGATCATGAAAATATTTTGAAGATAATGTATTGTATTGTATCTTATTACAGGTCTCCTTCCAGCTTGAAAGTTCTTTGGATCCTCATGATAAAGCATTTCACCCAACATCAAAAAGATTAACGACCTCATGATTTAGGAGGCAACTGTTATAGACATTTTTGGGCACTCCAACCCCAAACATAAATGTCCATAAACCAAGGGCCCCTAAGTCCCTAAAGGTGTTGTTCCAACCCCTAAAAGAACAAGGTCAACTGATTACAACTTCTCCCAGAAGTTCTCCATGAAAATCTACTCAGAACTGGTCAAAACTGGACCATTTCACCTGCTCCATAGGCAAAGTGCGTTGCATCCCACCTAAATACGCACAGTAGGTGCATTCCATGTCAAAAATACCTTCTATGGGGTGCGATGGATGAGAAGGGACAAATGGCAAGGTCAATCCGCAAGGTGGAGAAGCAAGGAATCTTCTAGAAACTTCTCCTGTGACACTTGCCTCTCTGAATTCGACCAGGGATGAGTAAGAGATCATCAATCTCCAAGTGGAATCAAGAACTATCAGAGGGGAGACACTAATCAAATCTCAAAAGCTGACTCACCTCCCTTGCAGACATCTATATATGGATCCCTCATCCCAGAGATCCAGAGGCTGGAATTTTGTATCTTGTAAGGAAATGCTGCTGGTTTCTTGGTGCAATATCATATTGTTGGGTGATCTAAGCCTTTCATGAGGTGAAGAAGAGCTTCTTGCTGAGAGGATGATGTTGGGTCAAAACAATTGGTTGTAATTCTCTTGGCTCTTTCTTGATTATCAATAAAGATGTTCAAGTTTTCCTCCATACACTTGTGTGATTGATGTTTTATGCATTTGTATGGTTAATATACATCTGATCCTATATTTCTTATGATAATAGATCTATGTTCTCGTATAGTGTTATGCTGCTTTGATTCTACAGGTACTCTGTGAAGCTGGGTACACAAGAAAGCAAGTAGCAAAGGACTATCAGAAGAGAGAGGAATCGAGCAAGGAACCAAGCGCAAGACAGAGGTTGGTCTCCTTTATTCTTCTCTCATCTATCTTTCGTAAATGAAAATGAAAGTAGTTTTAAGTTTGTTTGTTTCTAAGGTAGCTACCAGCCTTAGTGGGATTAGCAGCTCTGCATAGACACTATTCCCGGTAACAATATGGTAGAGATGGAACGAAATTTGGAAGTGATTACCCAAGGGATTCTAGAATACGTGACTATAGATGACATGCCATTGCAATACCATAGGCACACAGTAGGAGTGTCTGCGAGACTGCGACGGCCATTAGATTGAGTGATTAGAGCGGTCTCAGGCTATTGCAAGCATCATGTGGGCGAATAGCCTTTTCTAGTCATTTTTTTTGCACTATTGTAGGCTTTGAAAGCCATGTGTCTCAAAACACTTATTTTTTGAAATTTTGATGAACAAAATTTGACAGACGTGATACACACACACACACACACACACACATATATATGCATGTTTCTATCTTCTACCTATGTGTTCATGTATCAATGATGTGATTAGTTTTATAAGTTACGCAAATTTCTATCAAGAACATAATTTTCTAATGCATCTGTTAGTGTATTCAAATTCCGTGGAATGTGTTGATATGTGATATAATCAAAATTTCTTTCCAGTAATCGAACACGTAGATACATACACAATATTTGTGGATTTCTTACTAATTAATGACTATTCAATTGTAACACAACAAGTTGCGAATCTAACTTAACAACTAAATTCCTAATTCCAAGAGCAATTGCTTCGAATAACAGTTCAATAATTGCACTGTACTCAGCAATATTATTAGTCGTTCGTCCCAGGAAAATACCTTGTAAAACGATCAACTAGCCATCAAGGGAAAAAAATGCCCAAGCTGCGGAGGATAAGTTTCATGTGCTACGACAATCACCATCAGAAAAACCAACATAATGGTTTGATGACATCTGCAAACTGAGTGAAACACAAGGTAAGCAGAGGAAACATGTTTTCAAAGCAAACAATCACACCAAAAAAAATCAAAACTGCACACCAATGAATTCACACACTAGTGTACAAAACTAATTTTATGGAACTCACGCATAATACCTTTTTAGATAAATCCCATTGCGGGTATGCGATAATGCATTACCTTCATGGTCAACCAGCTCGTAGGCGCCTTTATTGCAAGACAAGTTTAATGATGTATGGCCCATGCCACATATGTTCAAACTTTCCATCTCCCAGCTTATTGTTGTTTTGGTCATACAGTAAGACCAACTCACCTTCGACGAAAACTCGTGGAGAAAAAGTTTGATCAAAATGAGCTTTAACTCATCTTTTATGTGCTTCGATCACCATCGCAGCAATATGACAAGTCTAATATAGCCTCTTGAGATAAAGTAATCACTCCTCTTCAGGTGAGGTATCAAGGAGTAGCTCAATAGCTAGCTTTAATGAAGGAATTTCATAGTCGATTGGGAGTGTCGCCTCCAAACCATAAACCAACTAGAATGGAGTGAAACCACTAGATGTCTTAGTCGAATTCTAGTAAGCCCAAAGAGATGATAATATCATGAGATGCCAATCCTTCTTATGCCTCCCAATGGTTCGTTGAAGCATAGTAATCAAGACTTTGTTAATTGCTTCAACTTGGGCATTGGCTTGCAGGTAGTAAGGAGTTGAGATATCATGGCAAAGAACCAACTAACCAGTCAACTATGCCATCATGTACTAACAAAAATGTGATCCTTTAACAATGAAAATGGCTTGAGGGATGCCAAAACGAGCTATGATATGGTTAAAGAGGAACTGAGTAGTAGTGATACCATCAGCATGATATGTGGCCATCGCCTCAGCCCATTTAGTAAAATAGTCGACGATGGCAATGATATAGCCATGCCCCCATCCGAGAAAGGGTTACATGTCATGAAATCTATGCCCCATTTAGAAAATGGGCCAACGATAACAACTAGGTGTAAGGGTGATGGTAGGGCTCATTGTTTGTGGTTATAAATCTGACATTCATGACACTTTTGAACTGCCAAAATGAAATCTTTGAAGATAAAAGGCCAAAAATAACAAATGGGAAGGATCTTCTGAGTAGTGGCATAGCCTGACATGTGACCACCACATGCTCTAGAGTGGCATTCATTCAAGACTCATTCAACCTCTTCAAGTGTTAGACATTTGTGAAGAACAGAATCAACACTGACTTGGTACAATGTATCACTAATAATCCGATAAGGTTGATACTGATGCCAGATGCGGTGTCAGTTGGATCGAGAAAACTCAGATCGGAAAGTTTGGGTCTGAAGATTTACAATAATATCTCCATACCACAGGTCAATAATTCTGATGAGAATCAAGGTTTCATCGGGAATATGCTCAGTAAAATTAGTGGAGGTGTTTGTAGAAGGAAGGGTGCAGATCAATTTGGAAAAAACCAGTGACCTCTTTGACTTGGAGGCAGTGAACTCCAAATAAAACTCTTGCAGGGTAACAATCCATTTATATTATTTTCCCCCAAGAAATTGACGAGTCAAATATAAGTCACAGGGTTATAGTTAGAAATCACTGTGGTCTTTCGTAAAAGAATGTAATGGAAAAATTGTTGAACAACATGGAATGCTGCCAAGGCAAGTTTCTCATCATGAGCATATTGAGTTTCGGTGTCAATAATATTTCGACTCAAATAATAAATTATTTTTTCACTGCCATGATCATAATCCTGGATGAGCACCATAGAAATGATACTGTCAGCCATGACCAAGTATTAGAAATAATTGCGGTGATAGTCAGGGGGATGCAATAAAGGAGCACTGATGAGTGTTTTCTTTAGAGAATCGCAAAAATTTTGGGCAATTTCATCCCAAACGAATGGGATCCCCTTTTTGAGCAAGTGAGTAAATCCCTTGGAAATCTCAACGTAATTAGGGACAAAGCGACGAAGAAAATTATCCTTTCCTTGCAAACTCTGAATTGGTGTAGCGATGAAGGATGGGATAAATTTACAATAGCCTCAAATTTCAAAGGATCAATTCAAATACATTCTTTAGACACAAAAAAACCCAAGAAATGACCATATTATACGTAGAAGACACATTTATACGAATTGAGATGGATATTATAATGCCGACAACGTAGAAAGATTGCTCGAAGGTGGTCTGGATGCTCATGACACTTAGCAGAATGAGCTGGTAAGTCATCTAGATAAGGTTGAACAATGTGTTTAATATCATGAAAGGCATATGACATTGCTCTCTGAAGGTATCACCAGATTTTTTAAGACCGAAAGGGAGCTTCTTAAAGAAAAAGTCCCCCATGGACAGATGAAATCCGTCTTGTGTTGATCAGCAGGTAATATGTTAATCTGGTTGTAACCAGAAAACCATCCATAAATGAGAATATTTCACTCCCAACGCACTCATCAATGATATAATCAATAAAGGGAGTGGGATAGTTATCTTTAGGGCATGAGCGATTGATATCGCGGTAATCAACACAAACTCAGATTGTTCCTTGATTTTTAGTAACATGTACAATATTAGATACCAAATCTGTCAATGGGATAGGGTAAATAAAACCAGCCTTTATAAGTTTTTCAACTTCTCCTTTAATAGCAATGACCTTCTTGGGATGCATGGGATGAAGCCGTTGACGAACAGGCTTTGCATTAGGATACGTGGGTATTTCATGCACCATAATAGCTAGATCAATACCAAGAATTTTCTCATATGACCAAGTGATGATATCATGAAATTCTTTGAAAAGGTTAGTGTAAACCTTGATCTCATTAGGAGAACAGGAAACCCCAATGTAAATGTTCTCGACAATTCCAGGTTTAATGGAATTTTTGATTAGAATGGTTACAGTAATATTTCCCATATTACCTTCGAAAAAAACTTCATGCTCCAGAATAGGTGTTTGAAGTGGATGTGTCGGGTTATGAGAAACAAAACCCTCGAGACACAAGGGAATATAACTTAGACTTGGAAGAAATAAGGAACGATGATGGGCATCATTCCAAGGAATTTTGTAAAGAGACATAACGTAAACGATACTCTCATCGGTAGGGAATTGTCATTCAAGGGATCCGGAGAATCCCAAGAACCAAGCCAAGGATATTGTAAATAGGTATCTAGGTGCATGTTGAGAACAACTTGACTTTCTGAAGCAACTGCCGAAGCTGAGACAATTTCTTAGTAATATTGTTCTAAAGGACTTAGTAGCATAGCCTCACCAAACGAGTCAACTTCATCTAGAGAAGGAATAATCCACGGGTCAGTAGAGATACAGATCATGTTAATCGAAGCGACATGTGGAGGAGGAAGAGAAAAAGTTCCCATTAAGGCAGAATATTTGAAAATACCTGCCCCACACTCTCATATGGAATATCAATATTTCCCACATATGGGACGTTGTCATTTGAAGCACAGGAAGAGAAAAAGGATAATTGATCAATAGTGAAAATTTTCCCTTCATGGGGAAAGTGGAGCACTTGAAACAAAGAGGAAACCACACAAAACATGACATGGGTCCAACTTCACCCAAGCAGAAGGTTGTAATTCAAATTCACATCTACAACTTCTACTTCTAACACAATAGTCTTTCCTTCCAAACTAATGGGAAAACTTGTGAGAATACCATAAGGATGGGAGCCTCTACCATCAAAGGCCTCCAAGGTGTTTGGGCTCTGGTTAAGAGCTAGAGAGCCAATATCTTTCCAACATGAAACAAACATGATGTAGGTGGAAGCACCTTCATCAATGACAGTCAAGTGGATCGTCTTTCCTTTTATAATGACTTGAATCAAAAATGCAATTTGATGAGGAAGACAAGGAACATGGTTTTGTAGATCAAACGTAGTCAAATTTGAATCAGTAGGATTGATGCCTCCTATAGCAAACAAAAAGGATTTCTGCTGCATTGGACAATTTTGGAGGACTTCCAAAGAAGACATCGTCGAGGGTGCTTGAGCTAAATCTTCGACAATAATATAATGTTGAGAAGCTCTAGCATTCAGATTATAGGATGAATTCCGAAGGACACCTTTGAGAGGTAGTCAGATGATAGATTCATTATTAGGTCTCTTGATATGAAGGGGACCAAAACTGGATGGAATGGAAGTTGAAGGTATAATGGTGGCTTCCATTTCCATCATCTTCTTTTGAGGTGTTTGATAGTATTTTGATCGAGTGGCTACAGAGATAGGTAATGAACCCAACATCATGTAAGCTTGAGAACCAGATGAGGCAGAGGATTGTGGTTGGTCTACCAACTGGGCCTGTTGAGATAAAAATGGCTCCTTCAATATAATCAGGGTCCCTTTCAATAAATGACTAATTTCTGCAGGTCAGGGACAATCCTTGGTGTAATGATCTTCCTCACAAATGAGGCAAGGATATTTTGGATTTTGTTTGGAGGCATCATTAACAGATGACTTAGGAGGATCCTACTTTGGGGTATCAGATTTTTCTTTACCTTTACCCTTCTTCTTACCTTTCGAGGCTTTTTCTGCCATGGTAGACTGGACAACATTGACCTTGGAGGTTTTACCAAGATTCGATGGGTTTTTCGAAGGAGGATTGGAACCGGTATTTGAAATAGATTTTTTTTTCGAAGAGCCTTGGTAGAAGTTTGAGATATTGATCCAATTATAACATCAATAAGTGGTACATTTAAAGACTTCGAAGATCCAAGATCTAAAGATGGCCTTGGAGAATCAAGAAAATTTTCATATAGCATGCCAGATTGGGAATAAACCAAATCCAAATACTGGGTATCGGAAATAACCTGATCCTTGGTAACAAAACCTCCCATTGCTATATCTTCAATGATTTCATTTACGAATGAATTTTTAAACCATTCGGTCAACAACTCATCAGGGATTTCGAACTTGATGAGGTGACACTGATGTATCCATTCATGTATATGATTGGAGATATGGGTTGCAGTATCTTGTTTTAGAGATGTAAGCAAGTGGGTTCCAGTTTCATATTGAACTAGTAACTAGAATTGGGTGAGGAAGTCCATGGCTAATGAATTGAAGTTTTCATAGGTACCTTGAGGCAATTCGATGTACCACTTTGCTGCAACACCTGTCAAGGTTCGCTGAAAGAGGCAGAGATGAATAGAATCATCAATGTAGGAATTGGAAGAACACCATAAGTGATATGTCATCGCATGGGCCTTAGGGTCCTCTTTAACTTTTCCTTCAAATTTGGGGCAATCGCTCATAATTTTAGTGGGAACTGGAGGGTAATAAGGTGAATTAAGAATTCGATCATTAGTAAGCCTCGAGACATAGGGTAGTTCCAACATCGATAAAAATGGAAATTGTGGGTTAAAAGGAATATAAGCCCTTTGATGAGGCCCAGTCGGCAGGCTCCAACCATGTTGGTAAGGATTCTGCCCCCAAAGTGGAGGATTTTGGCCACAAGGGGCTTGATTTTACACCCACTGAGGGATACCTTGACCATAAGGTGGATTTTTTCTAGGGTAGGGTTGATATTGACCTACCATAGGATGTTGATAATAATAAGGAGGATAAACATTATGTGTGGCATATGGACTGTAAGGTTGTTTCACCTGCTAATCCTGGTAAAGAAGTTGTTAGCCCTTTTGCTACAGGGGTTGGCCTTGTGTCTACAAGGTTTGACCTTGTTGATATACAAGTTGAGCTTCCTCCTGCAAGGGCTAACCTTGCTGCTGCAATGGTTGACCTTGTAGATACAAAGGTTGGTTGGTTTGTTGGAAAAATTGTGTTTTATGTTGTAATGGTTGTTGAAATTGCTGCAAAGGTTGCCCCTACTGCTACAAAGGTTGCTACTGCAAAGGTTTCCCTTGCTGCTGTAAAGGTTGTTGAACAGTTCCTTGAGGGATTCCCTATTGGTACTAATAAGTTCCAATTGGAGTTTGACCATATGCATCGAGAATGGGATTTTGACCAAGTTTCACATGAGGACCAACTTGTAGAATGTAAGGCAGATTTGTAGTTCTTGTGAACCATATGGAACATAAGACTGTTGGAGAGGTATCTGGGCCATGTAAGGTTGTTGATACTAGATATTACTTGTCCCAGATGGATCAAAAGTATTAGGAATACCACTAGGATTAGGTTGACTCACTCTAACCATGTGAGGTTGTGATCCACTCACATGGGTTCCACCAGACACAAGAGGAAATTTGGGATTCCCCCCCCCCCCCCCCCCACCAGGCTATGAATGAGGAGGTGGTACATTTTCCCACTTGATGGAGGGACTGAGGAACTTATGTATGTATAAAATGAAACCATCGGTTGCACTAGAATGGAAGTTTGAAACAATGATAATGGTTGTGAGGGAATCGATGGTTGAATCGGAACTGAAGTAAGGGTAGTTTTCACAGGGATTTGAGAGGTCACGTTAGGAATAAATGGACCAGAAGTAGGCATAGCACTTAATGACCAAATCAAATTTTGGTAAAATGAAGAAGCACTGGGAGTTCCTGAAACTAATTGAACCAAGGTTGCATAACCATGTAGAATCATAGGCCCATTATTTTCAGGAGGCTATTAAGATGGAAATATTCCTACATAAGGAAATCCTTCCAGAGGAAAGTCGTATTTGGATTCATTATCAACACTAGGAGTGTGAATAGCGGAAAATTCCAAAGGACCTCGAGGAGAGGTTGGAATCTCACCTTTTGAAAACATAGGTGGAAATCGTTGGTGAGGAGGAATCCAATATGGATGAGGAGATAACTCCAAAGGAACACTTGGTCAGTCATAAGGACTATAAGGATGTTGAGGAGATATCACAAATAGATCAAATAACAGATTCGGAGGATATAAAACAAACCTCTGTGGACTCACCGGGGTTTCTGGATCTGACTCCTAAGATGACGATGAATATCAAGGTGGAGGATGAGAAGCAAGGAGTTGGATGCTTGGGACAATTCCAAGTTCAAAGCCTTGGGCTTCAAGTGACTGCGAAAGTTCAAGATAGACTCCTTATGAAGACCCTTCAGTATCAGATGATGAAGGGGAACTATGAAGTGCACCTGATGGTTCAGCCACGCTGACTTTCTCTCAAGAGTAGAAGGAGAAGAGATGATTCATTGAGGGTTGATTAAAATTAAAATTTAGAAGGAATTACTCAATATGAGGCCAAGAATTAAGTGCATGGGTTCGACATGTTATTGTTGGTAGTTAATTTTATGACACGAAAAAAAAATAAATCAAAATGGATAATGTTAGGCAAGAGGGTTTACCAAGTATCCGTGAACCGTTATATACACCTTAGCCAAAACCAAGGACTTGACGTACGATGACTAATCTCCCCTAATGTTGTGTTCAATGTATCATGTTTACAAGGTGACTAACTCGGTTATCTGTGGCTAAAAGATAGCAACCTAGTGGGGTTTCCAAATATATACTCGACAGTACGGGGAGCACAATTTCATGTTAGTGTCGTCTAACACACAATCATTTGATAAGAGCATCCCTATATACTTGCCATACTAAAGTGCCTCCTATATACATGAAAGTACTGGAGAACCTTCAATATACTTCCGTATTGGGATGAGATTTCACCCCCAGGATACAATGCAGCCAGTTAACGACAACTACTATGTTTAAATATGTTGGAGCACATCTCTAGCCTAGACCTCTAAATATTTGTGTTAGGTTACACATTCTCCTTAGGTTGATTGAGGTAAATTTTAAGTTTATCTTGAATTAAGTTTCAATTTGATGGCTCAACGATGTCACTTGAATTTCTATGATGCAACTCAATGATAAAAATGAAATATTTTCATTCGATGAAGGCTAAACTAATGAAGGAAGAGAAACAACCAAACAATGCATCAATCAAGAAAAATGCATAAAAACGCAACTCTTTATCTTTCCAATGCAAAGTTCAAAAATGAACTCTAATCTTTCACTTTCACAAACAAATGCAATGCCAAGATGCAATCCTATGAGAAACAAAAATCACTTTTCTTTCACTAATATGCACTAATATTTTGTTCTTTTCATTTCACTTTGATTCAACAATCCAAACTAATGCAATGAGCAAGGGAAAAATGCAATCTAAAAAACTAAAATGAAAATTTGATTCACTTATGGTTTTGAATGAAAATTGTTTCAAAAAAATAAAGAAATCAAAACAAGCATTCACTTTCATTCCTACCAAAGAAAACCACTATATTCTATGTTTGAAAATGGAACAAAAGTGATTTTCAAAGTACTAACATGACTCAATACTAATGAAAATAACTTCACAATCATGAACCAAAAGCAACTCGAGAACGTTGTCCTGACTATAGTAAGACTCCTGAGTGGAAGAAATCAATATCAGAGAGGCAGACCAAGCAATGAGAAAAGGGTGACCTAGAAACCCTAGAAGCCCTAGAAAGCACTCAAACTTCAAAAACACTTCAACAAAGCCAAGAGATAAATTGTAATCACACAAGGATGAAAATCAAGACAAACACACTATAGTCACGCTGGAAAATCACTAACAGAGGTCAAAAACCATTGAAAACAAGAAGAAACACTAATTCTCTTCTATCCTTTGGGATCAGCATGCTTGTGAAAGGATAAAGGATGATGAAAAGCATATCAACGTGACTGTAATTTGAAAATAAACGTTGTCAGTACTTCTGTAAAAGTAGAAAATGTGTTGGGCGAGAAAACTAAGGAAAGAATAAAAAATCTTCAAGATCAAAGCAGGCTAAACATTCTTAGGCAATAACCAGTGATTGCAAATAGCTACAGTGATGCACACAAGCCAAGAAATCGATGGTTGGTCAAACTCATCAAAGAATATGATCGAAGGAATGGATGGAAAGTGTTATAACTTCCCTAGTGGAGTTGCAAATTTTTTTTCTAGGTAAATCCTCTCTATGGACAGAGACGATCAATCTAGCCTAATGAGTGGGACTAGCAACCTATTTGACAATATACAAGACACTTTCTCAAATTACAATCGAAATGGGAGAAGAGGAAGATGGCCTACCTCTTTGTGATGCTATAACGCACTCTTTTGTTGAAGATCTCGAATTGCTTGCTCCTCAGACTCAACTCTACTCCTCAAAATGTTTCGATACCTACACAAGAGATCTAAGCATACAAGTGCAACAAGAATAATCGAAAGTACTATACTTAAGAGATCAAGGAGCATTAATATAAATGATGCATTTATTAGATCCTAGAACCTCAGGCTGAAATAAGGCAATTCTAGGGTAACCACAAACCAAACTTAACCTGGTAGCTAGCCCTACCAAGTCAGGAGAGGGCTCTCTCCTTATGAAATTCAGTTAAGATGACTGGATCATGAACAAGATTTTATGCTAGGTATAGTAGCTCAAGGGTTTTGAATGATTTTGTTGCTTTTTTGTTGGATCAAATGGAGCTAGGAAATTTGGGTCTGGGAAATTAGGTCAAAATGTAGGGTATTCTATGGGGAAAGGTAGGTACAGGCTTTAGAACTTGAAATTGAGTGAGATGAAATGTCTAAGACTGGTGAGGAGTTGAGGAGGGCATGTAACAATCATGTATCCTTCTCAAACAGTAGAAAACATAGAATATTGAATGGTTTCCCAAGGTAAAGCACTACAAACAATGAATTCTACCTATCTATCTTGATATCATTCAGTTAGAAGTAGTGAAATAGGTGATGGCATACATAAAACACGTAAACAATTGATAACAAAAGAAGAAACTATGCAAAATTACCATACCACAAGTATCCCAGCATCCAAGTGAATCCAACCCTTGCAAATGAGAAAGAAAAAACATAATGTAGACATTACAATCCCTCATCCTAACCATCAGGGGTCAAAACCATGATAAGAGGAGTTTTTGCAACCATTTCCAAACAAGAACCAGGAATATAGGCAGTCAAACAACTTGCCTCTATAAGTAGGGAAACTGATTCATTTGCTCCAAAACCACCTCTAACTAATGAATCTACCCTATAACACTATTTTACCATTACAATTACAAACCATATCATCAATTAAAAGCATCCATGAGGAGAGAGAAATCATATTTCCAGTCAAAACAGGCGAATTTTGATTTTCTGAGCAAAATGGTCAAAAGTGCAGCACCATTGGCCAAAAGCGTAGCACCACTTACAACACACTTTTAGAGGCCTTCCCCTTAGCCAAATTTAGCCCATGATAGTTCATTGGAAAGGTATTCAGGTCTAGTTTTTGGAACACCTAGAATATTAGAATTTGGAGGTCATTTTCCCCCTAAAAACTTGAATCTCCCAAGACTGTTTCTGTGTGTCCAAAAAGAGGCAAAGAGGTCATTTTTTGGTAGTTTTTGGACCTTTTGGTGACCCAGATTTGCTCCAAAACTTCTGAAAATTTCCAGGGTGCATGTCCTCATCATCCTGAATCCAAATATGCAAACCTTTTCTCCATCTGATGCTCCAGGAAAAAGCACTAGGCAAAATTTCTGTGTTAAAAATTACAAAATTCCAAAAATGCAAAAACTTTCCAAAATTTGCCCAAATTTGGCATGGAACACCACCATCAACTGCTTTCATGGGCTAGGGAGGCTTCAGCCAAAATTTCCAACCTATCTTGCTCTTTCTTGCCCTCTAAGGCTCTCCTCAAGCTAGATTTTAGCTTCCTAATCCTCATATTACAGATTTTGTTGCGGGTCATATAATGGTAGGCCATGTGTCGAAGCATTTTCTTATCCCTGTTGGCCTTCTCAATTAGTATTTCAAGATGTATGTTGACCCTATCAAGCCAAGTTTCCCTATCATTTTCAATCCCTTGCTTAATAGGAGTAAATTTGACATGAGCCTCTTTAGCCATTTGCCTGTTTGCTTTGATCATTTGTAGCTCCATGAGGACTTGCTTGTCACTCAGTTATTTGTTTTATTATTCTAAATGTTTGATGATGAACTTGGCTCTGTCTATGTTGTTTGCAAAAGCTTGTATTTGAGCTTCCCTTTCTTGAATGATTATGTCTTTGAGTTTTTCATCCTGAGCCTCTAAGTCAATGATGCCAATTCCATGATGAGTAAAGTACTATTGTGGCTCCTCATGCTCAATTAGGTCAAAATATCTTTCCTCCTCATCACCAAGATCTTCCTCTTGCACTTTTCCCTTGCCTTTGCTCAACTTCTCAACCTGTACCTATTTTGTTGATGATGAAGGAAAATCCCCTTCCACACCTTGTGGAGATAACATTTGCCTATGGACTGATGATGAAGGCAAGGCCCCTTCCACACCTTGTGGAGTAAACACTTGCCTAGCAGCTACAAAAAGTCTCCTTGTGCCTCTTTGATATATTAGGTACATTGGCGCTTCAACAGTTTTGGTTTTCTTGACCTCTTACCTTTTTTCTCCATGGCTAGAAGGCCCACCTTCTTCTTGATGCACTGGTGAAGGGATCTGTGGACATTTGAAAATATCATGAGCAATGAAAGTCTCCCAAGGAATGTTAAGAAGACTGAGATGGTGAGGAAAAATGATTTTGATCAAAGAGTAATGATAGTTCAATTGTTGAGGGTATGGTTTCTTCTACACAATCTAAGCTATCTTATCAATATTTCTAAACAAGAAATATGGGAGATTCATCATTCTTACCCTAGTGAAGTGCATGAGGAGTCTGATATGGTAAGCATACAACTAGGAGAATTTGCCTTCATAAGTGAAATACTTGATGATAATCCTCATCAAAGGAACATACCTATTCTGCAAAAATTTAAAGGGGAAAAGCCTCTTCACCTGGTTTTTGTATTGAGGCTTGATGTAAGGTTCATAGTAATCCTCATCAAGATCATGACCCTTGTACCATTTTTCACCAACATTAGGGATTCTAGTGGCCTCTGAAATGACAGTTGGCAATATTGTAAAGGTTACTATGGTAAGTTTCACCTCATTGTTATGTAAATGAGTCACAAAACGTCTGGCCAAATCATGGTGAAACTGAACTCTTTTCACTAGTTCACAAAATTCAAAACATGCTTGGTGTCTAAAACAAGAAATTGCTAGTGGGCAAGCCTGTAATTCTCTCAAGCTAGTGGGCTCCTCTCTAATGATTTTTCCTCCTTTATTGGGCTTCCTCTGTTGCATGTACCTTGTTGGCATTATGACACAGGTGTTGTCCTTGATGGCAACTCACTCAGATGACAGATCTCAGTTCAGGCTCTTGGAATGAAGGAAACAAAGATATACGCAGGTTCCCTTTGACCAAGGCGCGTATACACGCGGGTTAGATGACAAAAAGGCATGTATGCGTATACACGCACTTTCACGCAAGAAAAAGCACGTACAAGTTGGAGAATTTTGTTTTGGTTTATGGTATTTGGACCATGGTATTTTGATCCATGGTATTGGTCCAAGGTATCTTGTCTGAAGTGTTGACCCCAGGTATTTGGTCCAAGGTATTGATTCTAAGTGGTTTTGGACCATGGTATTGAGTAAGGCCTAAGGCTATAAAAGGAGGAAGAAATCATTAGGAAAATGCACTCAAGTAATGCATATCCTATGAAGAGCAAGATCTGATATTCAGATTATTGGATTTTGGTGCATAGCTAGATGAACCTGAGTGCTTGATGAAGGATAAGTTCTATTGATGGGTCAAGATCTTAAAACTTGAAGAGATATATCTTTGTGTGTTTTTGGTCCTTTATTATTGGTGCATATCGTAATCTGTAAATTTGATGATCTGGGTATAACTAATGTGTGATTAATTGCAAAGGTTAAATCATCTTTTATAGATCTTTACGAAGTTTCAGTATATCAAAGGCACGTATACACACTGGTTCGGAATTCCAAAATAGTGTATACGCAAGTTGGCCTTGAGAAGAATGCGTAGGCACGCATGTTTGTCACATTGAAGTAGCGTACATCTCATAGAATATGCTTTAGCTACTTCTTTTTTGCTACTACAGTATTTTGGGTTCTGGCTTGGGTTCTGGTTACTAGTATAGTATTCTGGTTACAGCTTTCAGAGAAGAGATTAGTTGATTCAGTTTGGTTGGTACAAGGAGATTGGTTGATGCAGATGTTTTATTGATGGATCCAGTCTAAAAATTTATGAAACGTTGTCCCTGGAAGAAAATATAAGGTTGTAGCCTTCTATATGTTAGCACCTATGTACTACTAAACACATCAACTAGTACAAGAGCTAAGGGGGTTGAAGTTCCCTTCCAGGAGAAACTAGAGAATGAGAGAAGGTTGTAGCTTTCTGCAGGTAGAAGCCTGCGTACTGGTATAAGACTACACCAGTACAAAAACATTGCAAAAAAAAAATTCTTATTAAAAGAAGATAGAGACGAATTGCAGTAGGTGGTTTTCACCCACATTGGGTTTCCACCTTATATCTTGTGTTCTTGTGTGTGATTGTCTGGTCTGTTTTTACTGTACCTGGTTACTATTTATATGGTTCTGATGCACAGATTAATGATCAACATCTGAAGAATTAACTAAATTATAAGTCTACAGGGTATATGTTAGTTTCCTTAACTACAGTTGCGTATATACACAGGTTTCACTAACAGAAGTAGCGTATACAAATCTGATTGTGAAATGAAAAGTAATTGACTTGCTAATATTGATTCACCCCTCCTCTTGTTATAGACATTTTTGGGCACTACAACCCCAAGCATGAAATTTCCATAAACCAAGGGCTCCTAAGTCCCTAAAAGTGTTGTTCTAACCCCTAAAGGAACAAGGTCAACTGATTACAGCTTCTCCCAGAAGTTCTCCATGAAAAACTGCTCAGAACTGTTCAAAACAGGATCATTTCAGTTGCTCCATAGGCAAAGTGCGTTGCATCTCACCTAAATACATTGTGTGGGTGTGTTGCATTTCAAAAAGGCCTTCTATGGGGTGTGATGGGCGAGAAGTGAAAAATGGCAGTGTCATTCCGCGAGGTGGAAAGGCATGGAAACTTCCAGAAACTTCTCCTGTGACACTTGCCTCTCTGAATTCGACCGAGGATGAGTAAGAGATCATCAATCTCCAAGTGGAAGCTGTTGGGACTCAGAATTGACCTATTTTTGACCTTATCTTTTTGTCGTATTATTATCCTTTTGCAGTCATAAGTTGAAAGCTTTTATTTTATAATGACATAATGACCCCAAGGTACAAAGTAACCTCCCGCATATCTATGTTTAATTGTTCATTGCATATTCGTGAATATCTTTATATTTATCCTTGGAAACGCTGAACTAAACTGTCAAGTAATTGCCTTAAGCTTGCAGGAATTATAATGTATAGTTGCTGTAACACCAGAAACAGCAACTACGCAGTTGCTGTAACACCAGAAACAGCAACTACGTAGTTGCTGCAACACCAGAAGCAGCAACTCCGTAGTTGCTACAGTCAACAACAGCGATCACCTAAAGCAAGCTATTTTGTAACAGCCGCGAATAACAGATGGCAACTATTTAAAGAACCCTGACGTGGCATAATCAAGCGGAGGTCTAAAGCAAGAAGAACACAGTCAGCATGGCCTAAATCAGGAACAGCATGGGGAAATGGCAAAGGAATGTGAAGATCCCGAGAAGACGGTCGAAGTCAGTTACCAGCTGTGTAACATCCAGAACTCAAGAAAGAACATATTATCATACTGTTGTAACAGCATTCTGAATTGCTTATTTTTGATAAGATGGGTTAAATGAATGGGCTGTAATACTTTATTGTAATAGATGTCTCCTCTATAAAGGGGAGACATCTACATGAAAAGGGGATTAGTCGGTGTCTATGGTCAGTCTGTAAGAAGAGATCTTGAGAACATCAGCGAGGCTGAACTTTATTGTATTCAATTCTTTTTGGCAGATGAATATAAAATTGTTTTGAGCACTTAATCCAGTCTTCGTTTCCCTGGGGAATCTTGTGAGAGGGACTGGGCCCACCTTCCTCACAAGATTCACCCATTTACTTTCTTGTCAAGTGTGTAAGTGTGCAATAGTTTCTTTCTGGTACTCTGCTTGGATTTGATAGCATTACCTCTGGTATTTTTTGTTTTGCTAGTACTCTGTTTCATTAACACTTGAGTTTGTTTCTCACCGGTGAATGGGAGTGCAGTGTGCATTAGTAATCTGATTACAGGGGCAGGTGCTGAACGTCCCCACCTGGAGGATAGGGTCCTGATCCTCTGCCAACAGAGCATCCATCATTTTGCTTTCCAGATTTGTAGTTTTAATTAATTATTTTTATTTTAACAAGTACTGTAATGACGTAGCGTAAGAATCACGTATACTACAGCTTTTCAATGCTTTTAGATTTTAAGTACATACAGTACGCAATAGCCTTTGGAATAAAAAGACTTTCCCTGGTTGACAATTAATGTGGTACTTGAATGTTTAATTCATAAACAATTCAACTAGCCAACATTTTGGCGCCGTTGTCGGGGAAGGCAACTAAAGAATTCTAAAAGCATTAATGGTTTCTTTGTGAAAATAACAGGTGTATGAGAGGACGCAAGAAACCTAATTTTACAGGCGGCAAGGGAGGAAGGAAGACTTACATCGACGAAATCATCTCTAAGGCCAAAACATCACAGAGGACGAGTTCCCGGAGACCTCAGATCCAATACTCCTCACAAACAGACCAACAGACGGAGGAAGTAATAGGACCTGAAAGGAAGCTGGAAGCACCAGAGTACACTGAGGAACCGGTAGAAGAACCTGAAGAAACAGAAGACACAGAAGATAAAGCGAGTGATTCAGGGAAAAGACCAATGGAGGATAACAGAACAGAAGGGAGAGGGGAAAACTCGCTCTCTACCCTGGAATTCCCTATTGGGGAGCTCCCGAGAGGAACAACCCCCATGAAAAACATCCCACTCTCGGCATTACCCAATTTTCATGGGTTATCCTCCGAAGACCCGGACGAATTCCTCTTTGAATTCGACATACTGTGTAGAAGCTATGATTACATAAGTCCTAATCAGAAGCTGAAATTGTTTCCAGCAACACTAAAAGGGAATGCGTTGAGGTGGTTTATGAGCTTAGGAGCTCAGGCAATCACCACCTGGGACCAGATGAAAGAGGGATTTCTGGCCAAGTATCAAGACTACTGCCGGACAAGAGAAAGGAAGGAAGAGTTGTTTAAAATGGTCCAGAAAGAGGACGAGAATTTGGAAGATTTCATGGAAAGATTACAGTATAATCTGCAGCGGTCTGATCATCCTAATATGAGTAAAGATATTTTGAAGACCATACTGCTGAAAGGGGTAAGAGATGACTGCCTGGACATGCTGAACATGCTTGGGAAAGGAGACATTTCCAAAGAACCCTTTGATGAAATTATTAAGCTCTGCATGAGGTGTTCAAGGGGAGCTGCAGGTAGATAAAAAAGCAGAGATAATGTGTATTCAAGGGTTCAGAAGTCAGCCAGTGGAGGAGAAACAAGAGCTGAGATAGGTAACTTATTAGAAGAATTTAAAACTGAAATGCTAAGTTCTTTTGCTTCACAAATTGATGCTCTGCAGGTTAAGAAGAAACAAGCAGAAGCAGAAGCTGCTCTGGCAATTTTCTGTTCAAAATGCAGAGAAAAACATCCACTTAGAGAATGCCCACTGGATAAGATACCTATATGCACAATCTGCGAGAAGGATCATGAAACACAGCAATGTCCCTCTCTGCCTGGAATCAAAGCAGCACTGCAGACAACTGAAGAAGAAGCTGAAGCAGTGTACCTGATGACACAGAGGAGGCAATGGCCGCAAAGACAAGGTATGAGCTCTAATACAACATTCAATCGTTGGAATAATAATCCTCCTTTTTACCCACCCATGAGCCAAATGCAATACCCACCCTTCAATACAATGAACTTTCCACTTATGCAGCAACCAAATCTTCCTTTTTCTGACCCTACTATATGGAATCCGTGGGCTCCCCAGCAACCATACTTTAATCAATGGAATCCAAACTGGGCAGCCCAACAGATACCTTTTCCTCAACAACAAAAATCTCTTTCCTTACCATCTAATAATCCTCCGAATAACCAGGCAATGAGACCACAGCTGCCTGTACAACCTAACCCCAATCCAAATAATAATAAAGCCCTGCAAGTTATTGACATTCAAAATCAGCCTATCTCTCCCCTGCAATGTAATGATATTCACCTTCGCTCAGGGAGAATAGTCGAACCTATTATAGATGATATTACGGACTCTGACAAAGAAGAGGCTAGAAAAGAGAAACCAGCTAACCATAGTGCTGAAACAGCAGAATCAACACCTAACAATAATGATCAAACAATAGATCCGCCATTCCCTGAAAGGCTGACTCTCACTAAGACACCTGAACAACCTACCTTCAGTCTTCTAGGAGAGCTACAGAACTTGTATGTCAAAATCCCATTATTGCAAGCACTAAGGGATGTTCCTATATATGCTAGAACTATTAGAGACATTTGTGTAAAAAAACCTGGAAGGAAGGCTAAAGATCCCCTCACAGTTCATGTGATGGGGGAATTAACTGCCTTAATGACTGAAAAAGATTATCCTGTGAAGTATGGTGACCCTGGTCACCCTACAGTAACAGTCCAGGTCGGAAAAACCTTTATCTCTAAAGTCTTAGTAGACTTAGGAGCTGCAATAAATATCATGACACTAGAAACAGCTCAATTGCTCCAGCTAAAAAACTTTATCAGGGAAACTCCAACTATCTTAGAATTAGCTGACCGTTCTACGATTAAACCTGAAGGGTTCATTGAAGACCTTATAATCTCTGTAGAATCCTTGAACTACCCGGTTGACTTTGTGGTGTTATAAACTAAAAAAAAGTTGGGGGGTCATCCGTTGATTCTAGGGAGACCTTGGTTGGCTACAGCAGATGCTTTCATCAGCTGTAGATCTGGATCAATGACCATCTCCAATGGACAAGAAACTAAACAGCTGACCCTCTATCCTCATGCCACACCCATGATTAATAGTGACAATTCTGTATGGGTAGACTATGAGGATGAGGAAACTCAACCGATATTAACTATTGGACAAGCTTTGACTTTTAAAGACTCCACCGAAGATGAACTAATTAGCAGTTTTATTTCTGAACCCTCTTCGGTTAATCCAGAAACATTTAACCACTTCGCTGCAATCCTAGAACCTGAATCCCAGCAGAATATGAAAGATGAAAACTTATGCCATACAGCATTAGGCAACCCTTCCAAGAGCACAACAGTTGAAATTGAACCTGGTAAAACACTGAATATAAACCCTGATTTGACTGATGATGAAAAACAGAAATTAATAAAGTTACTCCAAGCAAATAAAGAGGCATTTGCATGGGACTACACAGACATGAAAGGGATCTCCCCTGAATTATGTACTCACTGTATTTATATTAAGGAGGGATCCCGGCCAGTCTGTCAACCCCAGTGAAGAATGAACCCTAACCTTAGGGAAATTGTGAAGGAGGAACTCCAAAAACTTTTAAATGCAGGATTTATATATCCAATATCTGACAGTGAGTGGGTTTCTCCACTCGTAATTGTACCAAAGAAGAATGGGAAATGGCGAGTATGTGTAGACTATAGATCATTAAATAAAGCAACCCAGAAAGATCATTTCCCTTTACCTTTTATTGATCAAGTATTGGATAATTTAGCAGGGAAGAAATTATTCTCATTCTTGGATGGGTTTAGTGGATACAACCAAATTAGGATCGCACCCCAGGATCAGGACAAAACCACATTTACCAGCCCATGGGGAACCTTTGCTTATAGAGTACTTCCATTTGGGTTGTGTAACGCTCCAGCGACATTTCAAAGAGCGGTGATAGGAATCTTTTCTGATATGTTAAACGATTCATTAGAAATATTCATGGACGACTTTACTCCTTATGGAGTGACCTTTGAAGATGCTCTGCAAAACATTGAAAAAGTACTTAAGCGGTGCATAGAAGCACACCTTGCTTTAAGCACTGAAAAGTGCCATATGATGATGAATCAGGGTATTGTATTAGGTCATTTCATTTCATTTTTAGGAATTCAAGTCGACCCAGCTAAGATTCAGGTGATTCAGAACCTTCCTATCCCCAAAACATAAACTGAGGTGAGAAGTTTTTTAGGACACGCCGGATATTACAGAAGATTCATTAAGGATTTTTCTAAAATAGCTTCTCCTTTGTTTGTGTTATTAATGAAAAATGTTGAATTCAAGTGGACTGATGACTGTGAGAATGCATTCAATAAACTCAAGCATCAGTTGTCCGCAGCTCCTATTTTGAGAGGACCTGATTGGGCATTACCCTTTCATATTTCCTCTGATGCCTCAGATACGTCAATTGGAGCTGTCCTGGGTCAGGAAGAAAACAATCTCCCCTATGCTATCTATTTCATCAGCAAAAACATGACACCAGCTGAGCTAAATTATACAGTAACCGAGAAAGAATTTTTAGCAGTTATTTATGCTATTAATAAATTTCGGCATTATATTACTGGCTATACTACCTTTGTGCATACTGACCACTCGACCATCAAGTATTTAATGAATAAATCAATTACAAATGCTCGAGTCACCAAGTGGTTATTACTATTACAGGAATTTGATATCACAATTGTAGATAGGCCAGGAAAAGAAAATGTAGTTGCTGATTTTCTTTCTCGTTTAAAAACTGATGAAAATGTTCCAGTAGATGATTCTTTTCCTGATGAGTATCTATTTGCAGTATCTGCTCACTCACCTTGGTATGCAGACATTGCCAATTATCTAGTTGCAAGAAAATTACCATCACACCTATCACACAGGGAAAGAAGGAAGATCATCCAGCAAAGTGCTAGGTACAGCTGGATAAGCGGGTGTCTGTTCCACACAGGAATAGATCAAGAAGTTAGGAGATGCGTTGGGGAAGATGAGATTTATGATATATTGAAAGCTTGTCACAATGGTCCTTGTGGAGGACATTTTGCAGATAAAAGAACAGCTCACAAGGTACTTAGAATGGGTTATTACTAGCCATCACTTTTTAAAGATGCTAGAAAATATGTGAAGGCTTGTGACAGCTGTCAAAGAATGGGCAGCCCAACCATAGGGATGAAATGCCACTCAATCCCCAGGTAACTCTCGAACCCTTTGAGAAGTGGGCATTAGATTTCGTAGGTCCCATTAATCCTCCATCTAATCAAAGAGTTTATATTTTAGTATGCACAGATTACATGACTAAATGGGTAGAGGCCAAAGCACTCATTAAAGCTAATGAAGAAGCAGTACTAACATTCTTATTTGAGGAAATCTTTGTTAGATTTGGACTACCCAGAGAATTAGTCACTGATGGAGGACCTCCTTTCAATTCTCATGGTTTCAAAGATACGCTCCAAAAATATCATATCAAGCATAAGATGACCACACCATACCACCCCCAAGCAAATGGGCAGGTGGAAAGCACCAACAAGGTCATATAAGCTATCTTAACAAAAACGATAAAGGAGAATAGAAGGGACTGGTTTCAGCGCTTGCCCGAGGCTCTTTGGGCTTACAGAACCACTTGGAGAAACACAACAGGATTTTCACCCTATGAATTGGTTTTTGGAAAGAATGCTATTTTTCCTGTAGAGTTTGAGATTAAAACCTTAAGAACTGCCTTAGCTGTTAACCTTGATTTAACTGATGCACAAACAGCCAGGTTGCAGCAGTTGCAGGAATTGGATGAGAAAAGACTGGATGCCGTCCATCAAACAACTATGATACAGCAACAAAGGAGCAGATGGCATGACAGAACCATCAAGCAAAAGCAGTTCCAGAAAGGTAACTGGGCTCTACTTTATGATTCACGTTTCGAGAATTTTCAAGGGAAGCTGAGAACAAGATGGTTAGGGCCGTACGAAGTGGATACTGTTTTCCCAAATGGAACGGTTAGACTTTTAAAAATTGATGGAAGCAGAACACCACTGTTAGTGAATGGCTACCGACTTCGGTTATATCAGCGGCCGGTTTCCAAAGAGGACTTTAAAGCCACTTGCATGGCAATAAAACAGTATTCTTTTCCAGGGGAACTTGCTGTCCCTCAAAGCACTTGAATTTCTATTATTTATGTAATTTTTAGGATTAGACATTCTTTTTTTTTTAGAAACTAATAAATCCTGCCAAGGATTGCGATACTACATTTCGGTATTTTGCAGGTGTTAGCATTGGGAAATAACTGAGAACAAAAGTCTCGAAAGGAATTACTGTGTGGACTCCGAATTACTATTGCTGCAACACCACTTCCCGTTGCTGCAACACCACTTCCCGTGGCTGCAACACCACTTCCCGTTGCTGCAACACCACTTCTTGTTGCTGCAACACCACTTCCCATTGCTGCAACACCACTTCCCGTTGCTGCAACACCATCCCTGTTGCTGCAACACCATTTCCTGTTGCTTCAACACCATCCCTGTTGCTGCAACACCATTTCCCGTTACCGCAACACTATCCTTGTTGCTGCAACACCATCCCTGTTGCTGCAACACTAGTTCCATTACTCCAGCACATTCCCCGTTTTCACAAACATCCTTCCCCAATCCCTGTTGCCCCAACGGTAATTTTCTGTTGCTACAACACCAGTCCCGGTGCCACGATATTGCTTCCCGATCACGAAATATCCTTCCCAGCAAAATCCCCTCATGAACAAATCCTGATAAAACATACCACCTCTCGTGATGATTACAGCACCTTACTATCACTTCCCGTCATTATCATTACAATTCACCCATATTCCCGTGCTTTCAAATCCGCGGTAATTATTATAATTTGACAGAAGACAAGAAAAGACTTTTTGACGCAGCGATCAAAAAGGTAAAGTACGAAGGTACGCACGTTTATGAATGAGCATTAAATAATAGATAATGCGGAAAAAGGTTGATAGGTCCATCAAATGATTGCATTCCCAATCATATCATTTACACGTAGGAAGGGGGGGGGATTACCAAAGCAATTCTCATAATGACAAACCACGCCAACCACCGCCACCCTTAATTCTCCCGGTCGTATGTAAAAGCTACGGCATGTTACCATTTGCGATGTATACTCTGAGTTGAAATCAGTAGCTCGGCTCTGAATTCTGAAGATTCACCGAGACAACAGCCATGGGAGGAACCCTCATTACTCATGAACCTGGCATGACAGCAGTCCTGGAACTATTTCCGGAAATTTACCAAATTTTCTTGCAAGCTGGATGGATAGAGTATTTCAGGAGACTTCCGGACTTTGACGAGCAGCAAGTCCTGGAATTCGCATGCAATTTGACAGAAGGATTCTCTGTCGTCCAAGGAATTCAAGTTCCAGTCACGGAAGAAATCATAGCTAAAGTCACCGGACTACCAGCCAATGGCACACGGTGGTTCAGCAGAAAGCACCTGATTCTGAATGCACAGCAAGACTTTCTCCGACCAGGCGAGGAAGTAGAAACCAAGGGCAGAGGTGTAGCATTGCGGTCGTTACCTCAACCATGGCCAAAAGTCACTGAATTCGTCAAGCAATATCTGACATGCGAAGGTCATTACCAGGTAATTTACCAGCACGACTTCGTCCTGTTAAATCACTTAAGAAATGGTCAATTATTGAACATGCCATATTATTTGCTGGGTTGTCTCAAAAATATGTCACGATATGCTATGAAAGCGAAGCATCCAGTTCTCTCCCTAAAACATCATCGCTTAGCCCAATTGCTGATTAACAGAGCTCTCGCTCTAAACATCCCTCCACCCCCCATTAATCCCCATCTGGAGGAAGGAATTCCACAGCCTGAGCATGAAGGTCCTCATCAAGAAGAGGAAACTCTTCGTCAAGCTGAGGACACACCTCAGCAAGACCAAGAGCTTCCTCAGCAAACGGACGACATGCCTGAACAAATCCCTTTGGAAAACCCTCAGCAAACAGAGCATATTCCCGAACAACCCCAGCAAACACCCCTGCATGTTATTGAGAATGAACAAGCAGCAGCGGAATTAACCACATCTCCCAAAAGAACTAATCCTTCCGCTCCCATACTCAGTATTTCTACTGATGATTCTGACGATAATATCCCAATTACTCAGCTTAAACAAAAAATGAAGAAGGTAAAGAAAACCGCAGCAAAAAGAAGAAGAACTAGGGTTTCAACCAAAGCACCTACTACCCCGACTACTGTCCCTACTTTAAAAGCCAGCAGGAAGAGAAAAACGCCTCAATTCCCTGCTTCTCTACCAAAACGAAAATCGGTAGTAGTTGAATCCCCTAATTCCTCCAGTTCACCACCCATCGCTTTAAGAACCCGCACTCTAGCCACTCCTCGAAACTCCTCTCCCTCACCCACAAAGGCCGAGATGCAGAGTGTTCATAGCTTCGTGGCATCATATCTTAAGACAGCTGATACACAAGAACCAGCTGCCGACACCCAGAGTGATAGTGACCAAGTGGCTGCAACACAAGAAACAACCACTACCCCAGGTGACACACAAGAACCACCTGTGGGGAATACTGATCAAATTGACGAAGCACAACCTCTGCCCCCACTGGAATCTACTGGCCCACAGGATCAGCCTACTATACCTGCCCTACAACAAGAAATTGAGTTTCTAAAATCTCAGATTCAGGACTATCAGGAAGAGATAATAAGGGTCAGGGAAGCATATCAGAAAGAATTCAGCCTGCATGTTTTAGCAAGAGTAGCGTCTGCAACAGAGAAAAGTAAAGATAACGAATATATGTGTACAAATTGTGGTGAAATATACACTCAGGCAGGATATAAGGTAGTACAAGAACCAATGAAGGAAGCCTCCGCTGCTGAAAATGAAACAGAGTCTGCTGATGCAGAAATAGAAATCCCACAATCCTCTGCTGAGATAGAAAAACCTGTTGACACACAAGAACCAACAGGTCCTTTAGAAGAAACGCAGGCAGAAAGACCTGTTGACACACAAGAACCAACAGGATCTTCAGAGGAAGTGCAAACAGACAGACCTGTTGCTACACAAGAACCAACAGGATCTTCAGAAGAAGTGAAGTTAGAGAGACCTGTTGCTACACAAGAACCAACAGGCCCTCCAGAGAACATGCAGGACCAAGATCAAGCACTTACTGACACCCAAGAACCAGTAAGTTCACCTGAAACTGCACAAGATCAAGGACTTACTGACACACAAGAACCAGTAAGTTCACTTGAAACTGCACAAGATCAAGGACTTACTGACACACAAGAACCAGTAAGTTCACTTGAAACTACACAAGATCAAGGACTTACTGACACACAAGAACCAGTAAGTTCACCTGAAATTGCACAAGATCAAGGACTTACTGACACACAAGAACCAGTAAGTTCACCTGAAACTGCACAAGACCAAGAGCTTACTGACACATAAGAACCAGTAAGTTCTTCAGAGACTGCACAGGAACAAACAGAGGAGCCTGCTGACACTATGCAGGAAGAAAAGAAAGAGGAGAACAGGGATTCACCCCGGCCTACCCAATCTGCTATGCAAGAAGAAGCTACACAAGAATCAAGAAATGAAGAAGGAAACACTGAAAGTGTTATGGAACGAGAAGAAGACACAGAAGAAAATGAGGAAAAAGGTACAGACTCACCCCGGCTTACCCAGAGTATTATGGAGGAAGAAGAAAAAACAGACTCATCACGGCCTACCCAGATTATTATGGAAGAAGAAATAGTTTCAGGAGAAAATAAAGAAAAAATGGACTCACCTAGCCCTATTCAAGTTGCCAAGGAGCTAGAAGAAGAAGAAAAAGATACAGACTCATCACGGCCTACCCAGATTATTATGGAGGAAGAATAAATAGTTTCAGAAGGGAATAAAGAAGAATTGAATTCGCCCAGCCTCAGTCAAACTCCTAAGGAGCAGGGAGAAGTCGAAGAAAAAGGGACAGATTCACCCCGGTCCACCAAAATCACCTTAGAGCAAAATGGATTAGTACAACAGGAGGAAGAAACTCTAGTCAGAGATGAAGAGAAAGATGCTGGATCATCCCAGCCCACTCCAACAGAGCAGATGATCCTGGTGGATGCCTGCATCCAAACAGAGCTCCCCACTGTTAGTGATGCATGTATAGAAACAGAGAGTTTTCAGGAATTAAAAGGTAAGTGGTGGAGAGAATATCAGCAGTCTCAAGGCAAAGCATTCGAACAACAAAAGGGGACCTGGTTTGATCATGCTTATAAGAACTGGGAAGCACTGGAATAGTGTAGGGCCCAGTATAAAGAAATCAAGGAACTGAAAGACAGAATGTCCCAGATGTTGGAATTATGTCAAAGAATGCTTGCCACAAGGAAACCCTCTTCTAACTATGCTACATTTTTGAGGGAAAGACTTGCATTTATACAGCTGAAGGCTGTCAAAGAGGGGAGGCCTCATCAAGTGGTCACAGTAGAGCAGTTTATGCAGACCTTTGCAGAGGCACCCAAAAACGATCAAAACCTGCTATGTGAACTATACCTCCATAATGAGGCTGTGTCTGAAGAAAGGAACATGAACATGATACCTGTAGTTGGTGACATACAGCTGAGAGCCTTCATCTCCTTTTTGGCTAATCAACTTACCTGGCAGAATGCCTTTGTTTCAGCCCACCATAACGAACAGAATTGTCTTCTGTGGATTCGAGCTGAGCCACAGAACGCTGCCACTTTCATTTCACAACACTTAAAAATGGTAAGCGACCGTGATATGAAGGATCATGTCAGGAAACTACAAACAGAGGTCCTAACAGACTGTCAGCATTATATAAAGACCAAAGCATCCTTGGTTGTTAAAGCAAATAAACTGTTTTGGGAAAACTGCCCCGCAGAGAGGCAGGAATATCACCCGTATAACCCATCAAATCTGCAGGTAGCACTTTCAAGGGTACCTCGGTATGTTGAATGCATGCAGCGTTGTGCTGAAAATTGGATGGGTTATAAATTTAAATTTCCACTTTTATGGTTGTCTAGCGACCAGTATAAGGGCCAGTTTGGACTATCTAACAGAGAAGAAGCGGCAGCATGGAAGCACATACAAACTGTTTGTGGTTTCAGAAAGAAGTTTGATGTTACTCCCTACAGCTATTGTCTTAGTAATCTGCATTGTTCATCCCAGTTCTCCGACTTAGACTCAGAGTATCCATTGCATGGGGACATGCAATCTCTTCAGTTGGGGGGGATGTTGGGACTCAGAATTGACCTATTTTTGACCTTATCTTTTTGCCGTATTATTATCCTTTTGCAGTCATAAGTTGAAAGCTTTTATTTTATAATGACATAATGACCCCAAGGTACGAAGTAACCTCCCGCATATCTATGTTTAATTGTTCATTGCATATTCGTGAATATCTTTATATTTATCCTTGGAAACGCTGAACTAAACTGTCAAGTAATTGCCTTAAGCTTGCAAGAATTATAATGTATAGTTGCTGTAACACCAGAAACAGCAACGACGCAGTTGCTGTAACACCAGAAACAGCAACTACGCAGTTGCTGCAACACCAGAAGCAGCAACTCCGTAGTTGCTACAGTCAGCAACAGCGATCACCTAAAGCAAGCTATTTTGTAACAGCTGCGAATAACAGATGACAACTATTTAAAGAACCCTGACGTGGCATAATCAAGTGGAGGTCTAAAGCAAGAAGAACACAGTCAGCATGGCCTAAATCAGGAACAGCATGGGGAAATGGCAAAGGAATGTGAAGATCCCGAGAAGACGGTCGAAGTCAGTTACCAGCTGTGTAACAGCCAGAACTCAAGAAAGAACATATTATCATACTGTTGTAACAGCATTCTGAATTGCTTATTTTTGATAAGATGGGTTAACTGAATGGGCTGTAATACTTTATTGTAATAGATGTCTCCTCTATAAAGGGGAGACATCTACATGAAAAGGGGATTAGTCGGTGTCTATGGTCAGTCTGTAAGAAGAGATCTTGAGAACATCAGCGAGGCTGAACTTTATTGTATTCAATTCTTTTTGGCAGATGAATATAAAACTGTTTTGAGCACTTAATCCAGTCTTCGTTTCCCTGGGGAATCTTGTGAGAGGGACTGGGCCCACCTTCCTCACAAGATTCACCCATTTACTTTCTTGTCAAGTGTGTAAGTGTGCAATAGTTTCTTTCTGGTACTCTGCTAGGATTTGATAGCATTACCTCTGGTATTCTCTGTTTTGCTAGTACTCTGTTTCATTAATCACTTGAGTTTGTTTCTCACCGGTGAATGGGAGTGCAGTGTGCATTAGTAATCTGATTACAGGGGCAGGTGCTGAACGTCCCCACCTGGAGGATAGGGTCTTGATCCTCTGCCAACAGAGCATCCATCATTTCACTTTCCAGATTTGTAGTTTGAATTAATTATTTTTATTTTAACAAGTACTGTAATGACGTAGCGTAAGAATCATGTATACTACAGCTTTTCAATGCTTTTAGATTTTAAGTACATACAATACGCAGTAGCCTTTGGAATAAAAAGACTTTCCCTGGTTGACAATTAATGTGGTACTTGAATGTTTAATTCATAAACAATTCAACTAGCCAACAGAAGCAAGAAATATCAGAGGGAAGACACTAATCAAATCACAAGCTGACTCATCTCCCTTAAAGATATCTATATATGGATCCCTCATCCCAGAGATCCAAAGGCTGGAATTTTGCATATTGTAAGGAATTGTTGTTGGTTTCTTGAGACAACATTAGATTGTTGGGTGATCTAAGCTTTGTATGAGGTGAAGAGGGGCTTCCTTACTGAGTGGATGATGCTGGGTCAGAACAACTGGTTGTAACTCCCTTGGCTCTTTCTTGTTTATAAATAAAAGCTATTCAAGTTTTCCTCCATACTCTTATGTCATTTCTGTTTTCTGCATTTGTATGGTCAATTTACATCTGATCCTAGATTGTTTATTATTATAGATCCATGTTCTTGTATAGTGCTATGCTATTGTGATCTTATAGGTACTCTGTGAAGCTGGGTGTGCAAGGGAACAAGTAGCGAAAGACTATCAAGAGAGAGAGGAATCGAACTAGGAGATTAGAGCAAGACAGAGGTTGGTCTTCTTTGTTCTTCTCTCATCTATATTTCATAAAGGAAAAACGAAAGTAGCTTTACTTTGTTTGTTTCTAAGGTAGTTATCACACCTTAGTGGGATAAGCAGTTTTGTGTAGACACTTTTCCCTGTAACAAAATGGCGACTCCGCTGGGGACGAATAAGTTTGTTTGTTTATCTTCCTTGTTATCTATTTTATAAACTTACAAACGGAGCCTAAAGTCGAGCCAGGTAGCTTTCGAACTGCATTTGCTACGCAAATACAAAGTAGATAAATGCAGCTTCAGTCAATCTTTGGGATTTGTTTATAAATTAAACAACTGATTTACAAACTCTTTGATTGCCCCTTGTGGTAGCTCTTAGATCCTCCTTAGATCTACCCCTGATTGTTGCATTACTGATTACCATTTGCTTGGCCAAAACCCATGAACTGAACTGCAAACTGTGACCCAGAACCCAAGCAAAGTCTCGTCTCTGGCCCAGCGTAGGTATTGTTCTGTGAATCTGAAATTCAACGCACTTCTCGAGTGTAGTAGGTGCACTGCATTTCAAATTCCCTGTGTTACACGTGCGCTGATCAGACTAGGCATTGTTCAGTTTTGGTTTCTGTGACTCATTCTTTCTAGTTATATTCATAAATTTTGCTGCCTGTGATCAGTATATCTTTGTTTGAAACCCCTTTTCCTTGCTGTTATTCCGCCTCCTTTGTAAAAAAGAACTGTAAATGTTTTTGTGTATTTTTTGAGTCATTTTCAGTTTTCCATTGAAAAAAGTAACGTAATCGTACTGTCGTCCTTTGATTTGAAAGTGTCGCAAGTGTTGTTTTCAGTCATAGGAAAGAGTTTGGTTGCTGTAGATAGTCGATTATCCTGTTACTATTGTATTTGGTCTGAATTTGTAATTTTTCTGGTGTCGAAAGCAAGTATTCATTTCCAAATCGTAAAGTGTTGTGATTGTATCCATTTTTGGTTTCGAAAAGAAACTTGTTGGTAATTGTCGCTTGAAAAGTAATTCAGATTTGTGCATTAGCTTTGTTTTTTCATTCACATAATAAGAAAGCTGAAAACAAATACATGCATGTGCATTTGCATTTATACTGTTGGATTGGTTTGATTTAGGATAGTGCATTTAGAGTGTGCTCCTTGCTCTTTGTGAAAGAATACTGTCTCTCTTTCCTTAGTAGTTAGGATTTTCATTGCACAAAGAAGAAAAAAGATTGTTTATCATCTTAGATTGCATTTTAGGAATTATACATCTACATCTTGCGGTGAACCTAAAAGGAAAATTTCATAAACAAGATCAACTATAAAATAAATTCAATGAATCTAACAACGCTTTGGAACCTAACGCACAACATTTAGAATTCTAGGCTACAGACGTATTCTGACGTCGTAAGGCCTGGTAACTGTTGTTCTCACTGATGGTTGGGTGATTCCTCCACTTTGAGACGATAAGTGCCAGTACGGACTTGTGCTCCCATGTACCGTTGAGTAGATTTTGGGAGACCACAAAAGGCTTAATCCTTTATCCATAGGAAGTCATGTATGTCGCCCTATCGATCGCAATGCACTGAACACAGCATTCAGGAAGATTGACTGTCGTACCGTAAAAAGTATTCTGTAGTTTTGTAATTGGTTTGGTAATCCCTCTACCTATATTTCCAGAGCAGTCCCTTTCGTTCCTTTTCAGACTCCTTAACGAAAAAGGTCCATCTGAGCACTTGTCACTTCAGGCTCATTAAAAATCGAAGGCGACTAGAGTCATCTTTTGTTTTTTATTGACTCTTAAAAATTGAAAAAGCAAGTTGTGTCAAAGCGTCTAAAATTCATCTAATTCGGAAACATACTTCCCCTTTATTTTTAGTTGATCGAGTAATCCGTAATCATGGAAGAAAGTCAATTGAAACCCCGTCGTTCACGGAGGCTTACGAGTCGACCGTCTTTGTCTCCGGAATCGAAGCTAGTACGGACAAAGCGAACTCGTTTAACCGGTTCCAAATCTCCTGTTAAAGTTAGAACAAGTGTTCCAACAACATCATAGATTCTGGTTACTCCAAACATTTCTGGTATCCCTGCCTTTACAAAAGAAGTTCAGCAGCCACAGAAGGACAGTGGTACTGATCCTAGTTTGAGGGTAAAGACTTGTATCACTGAACCAGTTCCATCTACAACCGGTTCGAAGAGTGTTTCTCCCAAAACATTTGTCACTGCAGATCCCATACCTTCTTCGCCACCAGAAATATTCTACGGACCTGATGGTCTACCCCTTCCACCTGGTCTGATTTCTATAAAAGAGATTGTGGAAGATCCTCCATCTAGTACTCCATCGCAATTTGGAGTCGAGACCACTCTATATCCTTCTTCATCAGAAGTTAGTCTACCGCCAACAGAAGCTCCTGTAGAATCGGTAGGTAATCTTTTGGATAGACTATAAATGTCTGAACAACTGTCAACATCTAGGACTATGTCGTCTGACACAGCGACGACAGAACTCCCTGCTATCACTCCAACAATGATCGTCGGTATACCATCTGTCCCAACTAGCTCTCAATCGCTAGAAGGAGCCCACTCAGGGGCCATTTCGATGGTATGGTCTGTTCCTGTTTGTTCATCCGGAATAATATCTGGAAACTCTTATGTTAAGTCTCAAAAAATTGATCCATTTGGAGGTCACTTTGGGCAGTCCGGCCCTCAAGGGAAAACCATTCCCTTAAGTACCGTATTACCACCATATGGGGGGCAGTATGCCCTTTCATTATCCCCTCCAGGAGGACAACCATACGGGAGTTCACAACAAAATTCGTGTTATGTTGGAATTACGTCAAGCGGTTGGGTACCGATACTACCTCAATAACCAAGAGTTGTATATTCGATGCAACAATGCTTACCTATGTCAAGTATACCAACTACGCCAGCTATTGTGACGGTGTCGCAAGTTCAAGCGTTGCCTCTTGTATGCCAACCTCAGGTTTCTCAGGTTGTAATGCAACAGCCCCTTGACCCTGCAACTCAACCACAATCGTCGACTGGTGGAATGACACAGGTTCAAATGGGTACAATTACCCCTCATCTTGGTCAAACAGTTAGTATCGGGCAACAGTACATGGCTTCACAACCAGGGCTAGTGCAATACCAACAACCGTAGTTCCAACAAGTATACCAAGGTTCTAAGCAACAAATCTTTACAAATAGTGGGCAGTCGTATATTCAAAACGGTCAAAATCAACCATTTTACAATGGTCATGCCCACCAACCTTACCAGAGTTACTAGCATCAAATGCATTATGCTAGTATGCAAAGACCAACTACTCAGGAAATCCCATCTTATCCTGGGTATGCTTCGCCTAAACTGAATCAACAGTTACCCTTCGTGGCGACTTTAGAGTTACCTGATTTAAATCGGTTAACAAACGATCCAATCACTTACGCCCCTTGGTGGCCAGCGATTCCACATAAACTTCCATCAAATATTCCTAAATTTAATGGAAATCCGGGTGAAGATCCGTTGAATCATGTGATGACCTTTCATTTGTGGTGTTCATCAAACACCCTAAACGATGATTCGATTAGGCTTCGCCTTTTTCAGAGGACGTTAACTAGTCCGACAACAAAATGGTATATTGAATTGCCTAGAGCTTCATTCGACAACTTCAGTACCCTAGCCACAACCTTTTTAACCCATTTTCAGTTACCAATAAGGTACGAAACGGGAACAGAACTTCTTACCAATTTCAAACAAACAACGGCCACTCACATATCTGATCATATACATGAGTGGCGACGTCGTCGTAGAATGGTGAAAACGTATGTTCCTGATCAACTCTTAGCTGAATGGTTTATCAATTCATTACTGCCTTCCATCACGGAAGATGTGGCAAAAGGGGGAGTCGTCACCGAAGAGCAGGTTATCGCTCGTGCACAATATTTGGACTTGATTTACACTCAGTCTGTCACGCTCTACGATAAAATACCTTACGCTCCTAAACTGGAATTCTCAGTTCCTCCTCCTCCTAAATCAAACAATGACTCTCATGCCGATGATGGCGTGATTGGCGCAACAGACATGAAATCAACAAAGGTTACATCTAAAAAGGCCCGTAAGATTTCCGGTCAAAATGCAAAAGAGGAACTTCTTGCCTCGGAAGTAAATGCCGTATCGACAGATAAAGGCAATGAAACCAAGCAACCAGGGGGCAAGAAGAAAGGCAAAGGGAAGAAGAAGAAACAAGAAGAATCATCACTTGAAAAATCTTCTGCAAACCCTCCTGGAAATAGGAAACCAAAAAATCCATGCTTTATATGCGATGAGGATCATTGGACCGCAGATTGTCCACACAGAGCTGAGCTTAAAAAATTCTTCAAGAATTCAAAAACCTCGGCAGTATTAACTGATCCATTTCCAAATCCAGGGACAAATTTGGTTGATAGTGGAAATGCTTCCCTGTCTCAAGTGCTAATGTTGTCGGTTTCCAAACAGCAAAATGATGCTTTGATATCGACAAGAAAAAAAGATTATGGGAATCCACAGCTGTTGAACAACAAGGATAAAGATCAACCTAGTAGTTCAACAACAACTTCGACAGAAGTTGCGCCACCCATCATTCCCGAGTTGACAATAAAACCACCAAAGGGAGTAGTACACAAGTCGATGTTTAATCCCTGCGCTAGAGTGGCACAGCATTATAATATAGTGGAAGATTTGGCCCAATCGCCATCCGCTATGTCGACTCTTGAGGTACTACAAAATTGCCCATCCCAAAAGCAAGATTTATTATCAGCCATTGGTGGGATAGACCCAAAGGATTCCAATCTTGTATCCTTCGATCATAAAGGATACGATCCTCAGTTACCAGCTCAACTAGCTTTCCTCGTTCAAGTGAAAGCCCTCAACAAAACTGTTCATCGAACAATTATTGATGAGGGGGCATCTACATGTATTATGTCGATGAGTTGCTGGAAAACTTTAGGATCTCCAACCTTGTCGCGATCTTTGACGACATTAAAAGAATTTGACAGACGAACATATACCCCATATGGTATTCTAAGTAACTTGAAGGTAGAACTAGGAGGGAAAATAGTAGAAATAGATGTTGAGGTAATCGACGGAAATCTCGATTACAACATCCTACTGGGAATACCATGGATATATGCTATCGCTACTGTTGTGTCGACCTATTTTAGGAAGATTTCATTTCCCTTTCAAGGAGGGATTACAATCATCGATCAAAAAAACTTCTTCCCCAATGGTTCTCAAGTTACGGGAAGCATTCCAATTATCCATGGAAGCCCCCATTCGCTTCAAAATATTGGAGTAGGCCTACTAAAAGATCCTATATTAATGGGAACTTTCGCCCTTCCACCTCCAGTCAATTTGGCAGAAGTAGCGTCGGTAGGAACCTGCAATATGATATCTTCTAAAAAGATCTCAGAAAACGATATCGACATGGATCATGTGCAGGTTTTGCCTCCAAGCCCAACAGAAATATTGTAACAATCAATGTTCCTAGCATGGGAGGCAAACCCAAATCAACGCTCATCAAGCATTTGGATAGATAGGTCTAAGGAATATGGTACCCCTTCAGATCCTTGGTTGCGAGTGCATGTCACCGACGAAGGAATTGTTCAATCAATGGTAATTGAAGGGGCACCAAGGGATGATTACCACCATCGTTCCCTTCTTCCGGATTGCGAAGAAAACACTCCTGATGACCTTTATCATCCTTCAGTTTTTGATTTTCTATCAAATATTGTAAACACGGTGGATTCCGAGCGAAACTTGTCCAACATTGAAGAGACTATCGCCATAAATATCTCGACCAAAACAGATGTTGTAGAGAATACTTATGTTGGAAAATGTTGTTCTCCTTCAGAACTAGAAATATATAACGCTCTTTTTCGCGAATTCAGAGATGTCTTTGCTTGTTCATATAGAGAAATTCCAGGCATTGACTTGAGTATCGTTGAACACGAAATCAAGATGTATCCAGATGTCAAACCAGTACGACAATGGCTACGGCAGGTGCACGCCAAGAAAGCTGCTGCCATTAAAGCAGAATTTGAAAAACTTCTCCATGCTGGTTTCATTTACCCGGTTCCTCTGACCGATTGGGTATTGAATATTGTCCCTGTTATGAAAAAACAAGGAATAATTAGAGTGTGCGTCGATTATAGGGATGTAAATCAAGCTTGTCCAAAAGACAACTACCCTACACCCTCATTGACCAGATAATTGATGAATGCGCCGGATGTGAAATCTTTTCATTCATGGATGGATTCTCCGGGTATAATCAAATAAATATCCGCCCACAGGACTAGTCAAAGACTGCATTTATCTATCCGTGGGGCACGTTAGCATATCGAAAATTACCCTTTGGTTTAAAGAACGCAGGGGCAACATTTCAGAGGGCAATGAATTATGCCTTCCATGACATCAAAAACATCGTTCAACAATACCTCGACAACCTTCCGGCTCATTTGCGAAAGCGGATTGATCATCCGCAGCATTTAAGAGCGATATTTCTATGTTGTCGACGCTACAAAATACGACTCAATCCACACAAATGTGTATTTTTTGTCAGTTCTGGTCGTTTACTTGGCTTTGTAGTCTCGAAAGATGGGATTCATCTCGACCCATGTAAGGTTCAGGCAATCATAAATTTGCCTCCACCTTCAAATTTGCTTCAGATTCAGAAACTCCAAGGGAAAGCAAACTTTCTGAGGAGGTTCATTCCAAATTACGCCGAACTTGCTAAAGGTTATATGCGTCTTTTGAAAAAGGAAGTACCCTTTGTCTGGGATCAGGTTGCGCAAGCTTCCTTTGATGCTTTAAAAGAATCCCTAATGAAAGCATCACTAGTGTATGCTCCTGATTATCAAAATGACTTTAACCTGTATCTGGCTGCAGCGGATACAACCATCGCAATGGTTTTAGTTCAAGAAGACAACGGAATTAAACATCCTATATATTATTTAAGTAAGAACTTAAATGATACAGAAAGCAGATATTCTTATGTTGAAAAGCTAGTGCTTGCAGTTGTTCAAGCGATACAGAGATTTCGACACTATGTCCTCTTTCGAAAAACTACCATTCTTTCAGATTGCAACCCCATGACTTATATATTGTCACGACAGCTGCTGGGGGGCAAATATTCAAAATGGATAACAATTCTACAAGAGTTTGATCTAGAATTTGTAAAATCCAAGTCAAAGAAAGCTCTGTTTTTCGCGGAATTATTATGCGATCTCCCATCGTCGTCCAACGATGAAACATCCGAAGAAACAATCGTGGACAAAAATTTGTTTCTGATATCTTTAAGAAATCTGTGGTATGGGGATATAATCATTTATCTCCAAACCTAAAAATATAGGCCAAATACCTCTCGCTCCGAACAAAAACGTATTCGATACCAAGCAAAAGACTACATGATTTTCGGTGATACACTATACCATTGTGGTATCGATACGGTTCTGAGAAGGTGCCTCAACCATGAGGAGGCCGAAAAAGTCCTGAATGATTGCCATTCAGGCGCATGTGGGGGGCATCAATCTAGTTATGCTACAGCGCAAAAAATTCTACGAGTAGGATACTTCTGGCCAACAATGTTCAAAGATTGCATAACCACAGTCAGAAGTTTCCATGCTTGTCAAATTTTCGATAGCAAAACTAGAAGACCACCCGCACCTCTGCAGCCAATAGTTGCTGTCGGGCCATTCGCCAAAAGGGGAATCAATTTCATGACATGTAACCCCACCTCGACCGGGGGGCATGGGTATATCATAGTCGCAGTTGAATATTTTACCAAATGGGCCGAGGCGATGCCTACATTAGATAATACTGGTGAAACAACTGCCCTCTTCTTTTTCAATCATGTAGTCGCCAGATTCGGCGTCCCACAAGCTATAGTTACAGATCATGGATCGCATTTTCACAATCACATGATGATCGAATTAGCCGCCAAACTAGGGTTGTCTCACGACAGCTCTACTCCATATTACCTACAAGCCAACGGACAAGTTGAAGCAATCAACAAGGTCCTTAAGCGCATGCTGCAAAGGATTATTGGAGTTCACAAAAGAAGTTGGCACCTAATCCTGTACTCAGCCTTGTGGGCTTACCGAACATCGGTAAGGAATGCAACTGGGTTTACACCTTTCCAACTGGTATATGGCCTGGAAGCAGTCTTACCAATCCAGTGTGAAATCTCATCCCTCAAACTCGCAATTGACCTTCTCCCCGGAACTTCAGAAGAAGAGGCTCGTTTCTTGGAACTAATCCAATTGGATGAAACCCGTCATGATGCCGCTTTGGCTAACGAAGCCCATAAGAAATGAGTCAAGGCGCAGTTCGACAAGAATGTCAAACCCCATGTCTTCTTAGAAGGTGACTTGGTCTTGCTTTATGACCAAGAATCCGATAAATTGGGGGCAGGTAAATTCAAGTCTTTATGGATGGGCCCCTATATTGTTAAGCGAGTGTTAGCAAAAGGAGCCTACGAGTTAATGGATTATGACGGGATTCCACTGGCACAAACTCGTAGGGTTGTACCTCAAGCATTACTATGCGTGATTCAGTATAGTAACCTGTATGCCTTTGTTATGTTTTTGTTTTCACTAAAGTGTTTATTTTGGTCGAGTAATCCACTTTTTACATTTATTTCAGATGTCAAACCTATTGGAGTCATGTGTTGGATATGCCGACAGAGCGATCCGTAGTTCGCGGAACCTATCTTCCACAGCCTCAGCCATTTTTGATCCAAGCGGCGAGTTAGTAAGTTTCAGAGGGGTATGTATTGGTCGATCAACGAATAACATCGCTAAATATAGCGCGTTGATAGAACTTCTCTCTGATGCCATCACACATGGTATACGCCGACTGATTGTCAGGCTAGACTCACAACTCGTCATACTACAAGTCACTGGTATCTACTCTGTCCGAAATTCAGCTATTTATCGCATGTTCCTAAGGGTTAAGATTTTGGAAAGACAATTTGATTTTATTCAATATCAGCATATTTCTAGAACCTTAAACACATTAACTGACTCATTGGAAAATTATGTGTTAGATAGACATTTGCAACATTTATAAAAAGAAGCATAGCATCAATATTTGCATTTGGATCATGTAACTTAACCAAAATAAAGCTTCGAAAATCAAAAATATATATATAACTGTTTAAGGTTTACACATAATTTTCTGTAACCAAGACAAAATTGGTCAAATGACCCAAAAATCAAAACGCTAGGGGGCACCCTAGTCTAATGATGCTCGTGATAGCAAGTCACAACCTATGCGATCATGCGTAAGAGCCGAGTCCATCCTCTTGGCACACCAATAGTATGCCGCTGCAACCTCAAGGGCAGCTTGTCAGTCCTCACATCTGGAATACCAAGAGTGAGGCCCTCAACATGTTCCTGTAATGTTGTGAGAGTCTTGGCCACATCGAGGTCGCGAAGGATAGCCTTTCCAACAGCCTCTCCTGCTGGGGCGGCAGCTGGCACTCTCAGGCGTACTACTGGCTGAACGGGACCAACATCTGCATGAACACATGAGTTTGATTAAGTCTTGACAGAATAAAGCACAAGGACATTATAAAAGAAAAACGATAAACAGGGATATGGTCAAAGAATTTACCAATGGCGCCCCACTGTTCGCCAGCCGGCAATACTAAATTTGGATCACCCTGGAAGTCCATACCGGCATATGGATACTTGGAATAAACCATCTCCTGATGATCAAACCACCCGAATAAGGTATCAGAAAAGGAAATCTGAGACTGACCAGCATGCCTAGACATATGGTTGACCCATCTCTGCATACGTGGTTCAATCGGTGAAGGTAAATCGAGTGCAATATATTGTGGCTGCATCAGTGGTATCTTTTCCAAGGCACAGGCGGTCGGAATAGAACCATACCCAAAGTTCTTCAACCTCCCACTCTTCACCTTGGTCAACTTTTCTTTCATCACAAGAAGTACTGCGTCACACCAGTTGAACACCTTCGGTTGGAGACATTCCAAGGCATACTGCATATAAGATCGGTTGGCTACATGAAGAACCACACCACAAGCCATCCTACCAAAAGTAAATAGAATAGTCTTGAGGGACCTGTCAATGACATCACGGATGATGATCTTGCCGTCTTTACTCGGCTGAGATCCCTCTTTGCAATACCGGCGAACATAATCTCTCATAGATTCACCTCCTCGAGCCGAACCTGATAAAGAGATGGGGGCACCC
Organism: Pinus tabuliformis; assembly: GCA_031772625.1. Lineage (NCBI taxonomy): Eukaryota > Viridiplantae > Streptophyta > Pinopsida > Pinales > Pinaceae > Pinus > Pinus tabuliformis. The sequence continues at coordinate 777,656,603 of CM062820.1, read as the reverse complement.
TGCCTCGACAAGCCAGTCAAGAAATAGATGTCCACTACAGTCAAGGGGATGGATTTGCCCCTAATCTGGAACACCTGGTTGGTAGGATCCCAAGCATCGAGCAAATACTGCAGCAAGTTGATTTGTTGTCTCCTGCTAGAAATGCGGAAAAACTTCAGCAAGCCACAGTTCCGCAGTGCGTTTACTGTAACCGAATCATGTAAAGCAAGCATGTCCTCTTCATCATGCTCACGTTCTCGCCATGTAATAGTCATATTGCTCCAAAAATCTCTGAAAACAAACAAGAGAAGAGTTAGATCCTGATTTTGGTAAGAAACAGGCAAAATTTCCATCAAAAACTGTGCATAAAATTCCTTCCTTGCACCCATCGCACCTATAGTAGTGCTCTGGGTGCGTTGCATGTCAGATGGCCAGTAGACAGGCCAATGTCCAACGCACCTTTCAATACACAAGAGGTGCACTGAAGCCAGGGCTAGTTTTTCAAACCCCGGAGGCTAAGAAAAAACAGGAATCAAGCTCAGAATGCAAAATGGAAAGCATGAAATGAAAGAGCTCAAGTTTAGCTCCTACCTGGTCTAGACGGTGCCGAGAATCATCCACAGAATCTCTCAAAATCAGCTGATGAAAATCAAGGGGGGAAAGCACCTCCAAAGCTCCAACAAACCAAAGTTCAAATGAAATGGTAAAATGAGAGGTAAAAGCACTTTTACATTACTTTTTACGTAATTCGAGTAAAATATTAGTGTTCTAACTCATTTTTCAAACATGTATTGTTCATTTCTAATTGGTTTGATGAAGCAATTGAAAATGCAGTACAATCTTTGAAGGAACAAAGCTATTTATGGTAAAGTCAAGAAATGATTGTTGCATCGAGCAGTTTTAGCACATAGTTCAAGCTCGTTAAAAAATAAACATAATCCATGAGCAAATGTTTCCCCCCGCTTTTAAGCTCATTAAAAAATGAACTATTTCCTGGTAAATAACCATCGTGAATGTAGTACTTCAGCCTTTAAAAGCCTTGGTCGTGTTCTCATCATCACCTCCACTCTGTATTGGCCAATCATTCACCTCCATTTGATTGTTTACCCCTTTTGAGGAACAGCTGCGAAGAGTGATCTCACTAGCCATCCTTGTAACACTACCGTGATTGGAAAATTCCAAACCTTACCTGGAATCAGCTGCTACCCAATTTTATCACTCGTTCCTCAAAAGACGAGTCTCCTTTAAGCTCTTTTCAACTGACTCGTAAAATATGAAAAGATTGTCGAGCCATTGGCCTCTCCAGCTCTTTAAAGGGACCAGAAGTGTTATCCCTCCTCTAAATTTTAATCTATTTGGACCTGAGGGATTATTACACAAAAAGATCGAGCGTTTGTTTTGTTCGGCTCGTTAAAAGTATTGAAAATTCATCCCTTCTGTATTGTTTTATACTTTTTCGGACTTAAGGGATTAGATGACGAAAAAGGAATTTTAGAGTTTCCTTTACGTTCCTTTTCAGACTCTCTAAAATTGAAAAGGACCGAGTTATCTTTGTCGTTAAACTCGTTAAAACTTAATAGCGACAAACTTGTCCATAGCAGACAAGAACGAGTTTCACTATCGCTAGGCTCGTTAAAACATAACGATGGGTTTGCCCGAAGGGAAAATTATAGAACAAGCATATGTTATCCTCCTCAAGCTTGACAAAAATAAAGAGGTACTGGTCAGCAATGACTGGGGAAAATTGGGAAGAAAACTTGAAGAAACTTTATTGGTAGCAAGTCGCTCTTGAACATGACACTTTCACTCCGCGTCCAAGTCGGGTTGGGTTGTTTCATTCATCGGTCACATCACCATGGTCCCATCACACCATCCACATTTGGGGTTAATGCTACCAGTCCATCATGTCAGCGTTGCCGATATGTTCAAGAGAAGTCATTCAGAGAATTCACCTGTGTCTCACCCACTACAATACATTTACACTCCATTCTTTCATGACCACCACCCTGAACCATATGTCATCAAATTGTTTTCACCTCCATTAAAATCATTTGCTCCGTTTCGTGTCATTGATGTGGGATTCATTAAGGCCCTCCTGTGACGGATCGCTTCTTGTCGACATCAGCTCATTATCCAAGAAGTCGATATAGGAAACCCCCGTTCAGTGCTTTGAAGCTTGCATGCCTCAATGGCAAGTTTCTCACTTCCGGCGACAGGTTTACATCAATGACCTTCGACCGAGAGATTTTGTGTGGTGTTCAACGCCAAGTCCTTTATTCACACCACGTGAATTGTATTGTAGTACCTTGAGGGTCATTATCATTATCGGTGATTCCTCTTGTGCCTATTAACAGCTTACATCATTGGCTGGTAATCAGGCGATGTCTTTCCATATTCGACTCCAGAACATCTCTGACATGGATAGACTTGTACTTTGAGTGAAGATCGAACGAGATTGAAGACCCCGGATCTAGTTTCATCCATCCGGGTTGCAATATATATATTCAGGGAAATAAAGACATCAAATGTACATCATTGCTGCACAGATAATCATCCAATCAAAGGGATGATGGCTCTACCAGAATCATCAGTCTACACTCAGACGATTGTCTGTCCTATGTACATGAAAATGAATTTATAAAGCTGAGCATGGGAATGCTCGCCTCAGCTAGATCATGAAAATATTATGAAGATAATGTATTGTATTGTATCTTATTACAGGTCTCCTCCCAGCTTGAAAGAACTTCGGATCCTCATAATAAAGCATTTCACCCAACATCAAAAGATTAACGACCTCATGCTTTAGGGGGCAACTATTATAGACATTTTTGGGCACTACAACCCCAAGCATGAATTGTCCATAAACCAAGGGCTCCTAAGTCCCTAAAAGTGTTGTTCTAACCCCTAAAGGAACAAGGTCAACTGATTACAGCTTCTCCCAGAAGTTCTCCATGAAAAGCTGCTAAGAACTGGTCAAAACAGGATCATTTCAGCTGCTCCATAGGAAAAGTTCATTGCATCTCACCTAAATACACTGTGTGGGTGCGTTGTATTTCTAAAAGCCCTTCTATGGGGTGCGATGGGTGAGAAGTGACAAATGGCAATGTCATTCCGCGAGGTGGAGAGGCATGGAAACTTCCAGAAACTTCTCCTGTGACACTTGCCTCTCTGAATTCGACCAAGGATGAGTAAGAGATCATCAATCTCCAAATGGAAGCAAGAACTATGAGAGGGATGACACTAATCAAATCACAAGCTGACTCATCTCCCTTACAGATATCTATATATGGATCCCTCATCCCAGAGATCCAGAGGCTGGAATTTTGCATATTGTAAGGAATTGTTATTGGTTTCTTGAGACAAAATCAGATTGTTGGGTGAACTAAGCTTTGTATGAGGTGAAGAGGGGCTTCCATCCTAAGAGGATGATGCTGGGTCAAAACAACTGGTTGTAACTCCCTTGGCTCTTTCTTGTTTATCAATAAAATCTATTCAAGTTTTCCTCCATACTCTTGTGTCATTTATGTTTTCTGCAATTGTATGGTCAATTTACATCTCATCCTAGATTGTTTATGATTATAGATCCATGTTCTTGTATAGTGCTATGCTACTGTGATCTTAGAGGTACTCTGTGAAGCTGGGTGTGCAAGGGAACAAGTAGCGAAAGGCTATCAAGAGAGAGGAATCGAACTAGGAGATTAGCGCAAGACAGAGGTTGGTCTTCTTTGTTCTTCTCTCATCTATATTTCATAAAGGAAAAACGAAAGTAGCTTTACTTTGTTTGTTTCTAAGGTAGCTATCACACCTTAGTGGGATAAGCAGTTCTGTGTAGACACTTTTCCTTGTAACACCTCTCAGTATTATTTCCAACAATTGGTATCAGAGAAGGACCTTCAGAAGAGGCTTGATCGCTTGAAGGAAGATCCATCATCATGAGTAACCAAGAAAAATAAGGATCTGTCAGACCTCCAATATTTGATGGGAGCAACTTCGTCTATTGGAAGGTAAGAACCACAACATATCTTCAGTCTAAAGGAACAAATTTCTGGGAGATCGTAGAAGGAGGATATACCTTTCCCTCAGCTATTCGTACAGATGCAGTAGGTAAAAAGCAATACGAAACCAATGCTAAGGCTGTCAATATATTATTGGGGAGTCTGTCACAATCAGAATTTGTCAAAGTTATGCAACTCAAATCCGCCAAGGAAATATGGGACAAGATCTTTCTAATCTATGAAGGAGATTCTCAGGTAAAACGTGCAAAACTACAAACTCTCATAATACAATATGAAACTCTCAAAATGTACAATGATGAAAGTATAGCTAATTACTTCTTATGAGTAGATGAGATTGTTAATTGCATGAAGAATTTGGGTGAAGAGATAAAAGAAGTTACTTTAGTTGAAAAGATTTTAAGATCCTTGTCTACTAATTTTGAATCAAAAGTGTCTGCCATAGAATAAAAGCAGGATCTTTAGACTATTACTATGACACAACTGCATGAAATATTAACTACTTTCGAAATGAGAAAAGTAGGTCCATCATATATGAGAGAAGCTACATTCAAAGCTGCAGGAAGAGAAGAATCAGGGCATATTTTAGAAGGAGAGGAAGAAGTAAACTTCGTCAAAAACCTTCAACGGGGTTCTGGAAGATTCAGAGGTAAACTACCTTTCAAATATTTTGCTTGTGGAAGAGTCAATCATTATGCTACCAAATGTCCTCATAAAGACAAGTTTGATAAAGGCAAAGAACCAGAAAAATGGAATAGAAAACAAAGTGTAAGTAAGAAGAGTTATTATACGCATGAAGATAGCGATGGTCTATCAAATAGTCATGAAGATGAAAATAGTGATAACTATAGACTTCTAATGGCTTTTGAATATGATTATTTCTTGGATGCTTTAGATGAAGATGGTCTTTATGAAGAAATTTCTAAACTTAAAGTTTGTTTATAAGAAAAGAATATGATTATAGATACTCTGACATTCCAACTTGCTGAAAGGGAAAAACACAATGAAAAATCAGAATGTGAAATTGTGGGTCTAAGAAAAGATATTGAGAAAACAAAAGCTCTCAATCTCAGATTTGTGAAAGGATTAGAAACTTTAGATGAAATTATCAAAGTGCAGTGTTCTCCTCAGATAAAAACAGGTCTTGGATATACTGAAGAAGCAACTCAAGCACCAAAGCCATCAACCTCCAAAAGCTATCTTGATGCAACAAGGAAAAGTGAACAGTTCAACGATCTTCAGCAAAGGCATAAAGCATATCACCAGGTAAATCATGTCCAACCTACTTCAAGGATAAATAGAAGCTACAACCAACCTCAGGTAAATCATACTCAATTTGCTTTAAGAATGAATGCCAATGGAAACTACAATCACCAGGTCAGTAGGTTCGATAATCGAAGGAATTTCTTTAGTGGCCAATGTTTCTCATATCATAACTTTGGACACAAAGCTACTCAATGTGTTTCTTACAAGACCATCATGACTAGAGAAGCATGAAATTAAAGGAATATGATTGGTATCATGAAAAGGACCTACAATAACTTCTCTTCTCTTGAAAATGAAATAGAATGCTCTATCTGTAACAACTTTGGTCATGAAGATTCTGAATGCAGGAGTAATTTTTGGCAAACATCTTAGAAGGAGTAGACTTCATTGGGTCCCAAAACATGGAGAAAGAAAGAACTGCAAACAGAAAGATGTGGTATAGCTCTTTATGCTGAAGGACAAGAAAATCAATGGTACATCTATAGTGGATGCTCGAAACACATGACAAGTGATAAAGAAAAACTCCAATCATATAATGCCTTAGAGAAAGAAAAGAAGGTCTCATTTGGTAATGACACTCCTGCTATCATAAAAGGTAAAGGCTATGTTCTATTAAAAGAAAAGGTTAAAGCTAGAAATCTTATGTATGTTGATGGTCTAATGCATAACCTTCTAAGTGTAAGTCAAATGTGTGATCAAGGAAATGAAGTAGTATTTTGATCAAATGGATGTGTTGTTCGTGAGCTTGATACAGGTGAAACCATGATCAAAGGTATAATAACTCCAAATAACTTATACATACTCAAGGGAGGAAAACAAGAGTGCTATCTAAGCAAAACTGATGAACATTGGCTATGGCATAGAAGATTGGGGCATTTAAGCTTCCCTCAAATAAGGAAAGCATGCAAATATCAAGTTGTTCATGATCTTCCTAATATCTGCATTCCAGAGAATACAATATGCAAATCATGTCAATTTGGTAAGCAAACCAGGGCACATTTCCCTGAAAAGGAAGGATCAACTAGTAAGCCTCTTGAACTTGTTCATACTGATTTATGTGGTCCTTCAAGGAAAAGGTCACCTCGTGGAGAAGAGTACTTTATATTGTTCATTGATGATTTTTCCAGAATGTGTTGGAAAGGAATTCTAAAGCATAAAGATGAAGCATTTGAAAAATTCAAATCCTTCAAAGCTTTGGTTGAGAATGAATCAGATTGTAAAATCAAATGTCTCAGATCTAATCGAGGAGGGGAATTTACCTCGGATGAATTCTTCTACTTTTGTGAAAAACATGGAATAAGAAGGGAATTCTCCACTACAAGGACTCCTCAGCAAAATGTAGTGGTAGAAAGAATGAACAGAATAGTTCAACAAATGGCTCGTGCTATGCTAGATGAATCTCGAACTCCTGCAACCTTCTGGGGTAAAGCTGCATTCGCTACCGTCACTATCCTCAACAAAAAATGTTTGGGTAAACAACACTCAAACTCCTCATGAACTTTGGTATGGTAAGACTCCTACTGTAAAATATTTCAAAATTTTTGGAAGCAAATGTTACATCAAAAGGAGTGACGAAAAACTTGGCAAGTTTGAACCTAGAGCAGATGAAGGCATTCTCCTTGGCTACTCTTCCCGAAGTAAAGGATATAAGTGTTATAATAAAAGACTTGGGAAAATTGTTGAAAGCATTGATGTTGTGGTTGATGAAGCAGGAAAAAATCCAAAGCAGGTAAAAACCGAAGAGCATGAAGAAGATGAGGACTATCCTGAAGAAGAAACCAATGAAGCACCATAAGAATAGAGAACAGAAGAAGAAAAGACTCCATCCAAGTACGTTCAGAAGAATCATCCAGAGACTCAAATTTTGGGGTAGAAAGAGGCAGGTGTGCAGACAAGAAGAACTATTACAGAAGCTTCAAGCTATCTAGCATTGCTTTCCTCCATCGAACCACAAAATGTACATGAAGCATGCAAAGATGAATGTTGGGTCAAGGCCATGAATGAAGAGCTTGAGCAAATTCAAAAGAATAATACTTGGGAATTAGTTCCTAGACCTCATGATAAGAATATCATTGGAACCAAATGGATATTCAAAAACAAGCTGATTGAGAATGGGGAAGTTATTAGAAACAAGGCTACACTTGTTTTTAAAGGATATGCTCAACAAGAAGGTATAGATTTTGAAGAAACTTTGGCAACTGTTGCTAGACTTGAAGCCATAAGAATGTTTCTTGCTCTTTCTAGCTTTCAGAACTTCAAAGTATATCAAATGGATGTAAAATCTTCCTTTCTTAATGGAGATTTAGAAGAATAATTATATATTGAGCAACCGGATGGATTCATCCTTGGAAATGATCCAAAACTTGTATCCAGACTCAAAAAAGCTCTCTATGGTCTAAAACAAGCTCCAAGGGCCTGGTATTATCGTCTTGACAAATAACTTCATCAACAAGGTTTTTTAAAAGGATCAACTGATAGCAATCTATATATGAAAATTGAAAATGATAAATTGCTAATAATTGTTGTATATGTTGATGATATTATTTTTGGTAGCAATGAAGAAGCCATGAGTCAAAACTTTTCCTTGGTAATGCAGAAATAATATGAAATGTCCCTGTTTGGTGAACTCACATATTTTCTTGGTTTACAAGTTCAACAACATAAAGATGGTATTTTTCTATCAAAAACCAAGTATCTCAACCAGATCTTGAAAAAATATGGCATGGAAGATTCTAAACCAGTATGTACCCCCATGGTAACAAGATGCAGCCTCAGCGCAAATGATGAATCAGCAGAAGTACATCAACCAACCTACAGATCCATGATTTAGTCTGCTCTATCTAACAGGTACCCGACCAGACATCATGCGTGCAATAGGAATAGTTAGAAGATTCCAAGCAAATCCAAAGGAATCACACCTTTAGGCAGTCAAAAGGATCTTCAAATATCTTCAAGGAACTTAAAAATTTGGGTTATGGTATCCTAGGGATACAAATCTTACCCTTCATGCATATACAGATGCAGATTGGGTAGGAAGCATGGATGACAGAAAGAGCACTAGTGGTGGTTCATTCTATATGGGTTCTAGATTACTATCTTGGTTCAGAAAGAAACAAAGTTCAATTGCATTATCTACAGCTGAAGCAGAATATGCGGCTGTTGCATCTTGTTTCACACAACTTCTTTGGATGATGCAAACTTTGCAAGAAATTCAGATCACATGTACTCCACCCATCTCCATTCTATGTGATAATACAAGTGCAATCAGTATTTCAAAGAACCCAATCATGCATTCAAAGACCAAGCACATACCTATCAAATATCATTTTCTTCAGGAACAAGCGCTTGAAAAAAAGGTCAAATTGGATTATGTTCCATCCAAAGAATAGGTTGTTGATATATTCACCAAACCACTGCCCAGAGAGACATTTGAATACCTCAGACAGAAGCTGGGAGTAGTTGATGCATCATCTTACTATTGAAATCTATCTGTTTTAGAGAAAAGTGGTTGTACACGAGTTTCATGAAGCGTATCCACGTACATACGTTGATTTCTATGGGTACAGTCACGTATATGTTGGCTTGAAGAAAATTAGTGGGCCAGACTTAGGATGAACAGAGTTTGATATAAGTCTATCAGAGACCATCTGGCATAGGTTCAGGGGGAGCATATACTTCTAAATGCACTGTTGGCATTATCTTACAAGATCTTGGTACAATTTCATAGTTGTTTTGATTCAGGTGAAAAAGGTGCAGAGGGAGATCATGGTTAATAATGACTGAAAAATGTTGCAGATGATAGTTACTGATGACTATCATAATCTTGTTTTAGATATTTCATCTCTATGTCATGTATATCTTTTATTATCAAGGTCATGTAATGGCCTATTTTGGTTTCCCCACTATGCCTGGGATGAATAATGTAATGTTCTTGTTTTGACATATATAAACTTTTGTTATATCCCCACTTGGTTGGGTGTATGAGTCAATCTTGGTATATCCCCACTTGGTTGGCAGATGGATGTATGTATGAGTATTTGGTAATAGAAAGGTCATGTATGATGTATAGAGTCTTGTTCTTCTTGTAAGAACATATTTTTGTAGATCCTGCTTACAGATAGGGGAAGCATGGACAACACTCTTCAGCAGATCAAAGAATTCAGCATGTACTCGGGGGGAGAATAATGCTTTGCCCTAGATGAAAAGGGGGAGAGTGACTTGGGGTTGCCATCAAGTCCAAAGGGGGAGATATTTGGCATTATGACACAGGTGTTGTCCTTGATAGCAACTCACTCAGGTGACAGATCTCAGTTCAGGCTCTCAGAATGAAGGAAACAGAGATATACGCAGGTTCCCTTTGACTGAGGCGAGTATACACGCGGGTTAGATGAACAAAAGGTGCGTATGCGTATGCATGCACTTTCACGCAAGAAAAAGCACGTACAAGTTGGAGAATTTGGTTTTTGTTTGTGGTATTTGGACCATGGTATTTTGACCCATGGTATTGATCCAAGGTATCTTTTCCGAAGTGTTGACCCCAAGTATTTGGTTTAAGGTATTGATTCTAAGTGGTTTTGGACCATGGTATTCAGTAAGGCCTAAGACTATAAAAGGAGGAAGAAATCATTAGAAAAATGCACTCAAGTAATGCGTATCATATGAAGAGCAAGATCTGACATTCAGATTATTGGGTTGTGGTGCATAGCTAGATGAACCTGAGCGCTTGATGAAGGATAAGTTCTATTGATGGGTCAAGATCTTAAAACTTGAAGACATATATCTTTGTGTGGTTTTGATATTTTATTATTGGTGCATATCGTAATTTGCAAATCTGATGATCTGGGTATAACTGATGTCTCATTAATTACAAAGGTTAAATCATCTTTTACAGATCTATTCACAAGTTCAGTATATCAAAAGCTTGTATACACGCTGGTTCAGAATTCCAAAATAGCGTGTATGCAGGTTGGACTTGGGAAGAATGCGTATGCACGCAGGTTTTTCACATTGAAGTAGCATACATCTCATAGAATATGCTTTAGCTACTTCTATTTTGTTGTTGTAGTATTTTGGGTTCTGGCTTGGGTTCTAGTTACTGGTACAATATTCTGGTTACAACTTTCAGAGAAGAGATTGGTTGATTCAGTTTGGTTGGTACAAGGAGATTGGTTGATGCAGATGTTTGATTGATGTTATTGATGGATCCAGTCTGAAAATTTATGAAATGTGGTCCCTAGAAGAAAAGAGAAGGTTGTAGCCTTCTATACGTCAGCACCTACATACTAGTAAACACATCACCTAGTACAAGAGCTAAGGGGGTTGAAGCTCCCTTCTAGGAGAAAATGGAGAATGAGAGAAGGTTGTAGCCTTTTGCAGGTAGAAGCTTGCGTACTGGTATAAGACTGCACCAATACAGAAACATTGTAAAAAGAAGATTCTTATTAGAAGAAGATAGAGATGAATTGCAGCAAGTGGTTTTCACCCACATTGGGTTAACACCTTATATCTTGTGTTCTTGTGTGTGATTGTCTACTCTATTTTTACTGTACCTGGTTACTATTCATATGGTTTTGATGCACATATTAATGATCAACGTTTGAAGAATTAACTAAATTATAAGTCTGCAGGGTATACACTAGTTTCCTTAACTACGGTTGTGTATATACGTAGGTTTCACTAACTAAAGTAGCGTATACAAATCTGATTGTGAAATGAAAAATAATTGACTTGCTAATACTGATTCACCCCCCCTCTCAGTATTATTTCCAACATGCCTCTCTATAGAACTATCACTGAATGTTTCCTCCTCATATTCTTGATCACTGTCTCTATCCATGTTTCCCTTAATTTGCATAGTGGTAATGTATGGATGGTGCTATGGGCAATGACTTGGAGGAATGGGTGCAAATGAAGGTGTGGGAAAAATGTATCAGGGAGGGGGTTTGGGGAGTGATAAGTGAGTAATAAAGTGTGACATAAGTGATGGAATAACGGTTCTAGCTTATGAAATGAATGGTAGGAAAACTAGGGTTTTACAATAGAGATTAGGGTTTTAATTTGGAGGATGAAAAACCAAGGAAATATTCACATGTGCACACTAAGCAATAGAAGGAGTGATAGTACTTACTTTCTAAGAGCAAATATGGAAGAAACTTGTTGAAATTTGGATGCTTGAAGTGCTTTTGGGCTTTGCTGGTCAAAGCGCAGTGCCAGTGTTAATTTGCATTGTGTGAAAATGCTAGGAGCGCAGCTCCAGGCTAGGAGCGCAACGCCATCTACAAGGGTGCAGCGCTGGTCCAAAACCTCTAGAAGCACAGAACTTTCCTTTGTTTCACTCGATGACACTTAGAAATCATGTTTCCTCTCTCCTTGGCTCTTTTAATTTTTGCTTTTGAAAACCCATTTTTGTAATGTCTCTTTGTTTCTTTCAATAATCTGTTTTTTTACGTGTATTCTCTTTTTCTTGCAAGTGGACTAATGCTCTAGATCACTTTGATTTTTTGCAGTGGTAGATGCTTGACAACATCACAAGCTTAGGAGGAGCTTGGGAACAAATATTACATATAGAAACAATAAAATTACATCATGAAGAAAGATTAAAAAATAATACTTTGTTTTCACCTCGAAACTTGTTTTGAGGTGAGAACTACATTCGGCTCTCAAACTGATAAATTATGATTCTAAAAATCATTATTAGTCTCCTCATATCCTTGCTGATCATTATTGGCATGAAATAACTAATTTTGAACATGATAAAACCCTAAAACCTAAAGACACCAAACCCTAAAAGCTAATAAGATAAGTTGTAAAGTAAATCATGAAACATGACTGAAATATGAAAGAGGATCAGCAACTACAAATTATGAGGAGAAAAACTAGATGTAAACCCTACCATCAGTGAATCCATGACCTAATGGAATGACTCATCAGTATGAGACTCTTACTATGAAATGTAAAAGAGTGAATTTTTATCACTGATGGCAGTGTGAAGACACTGACACTAACATTGGCTCCAATGGGGATGGTAGCTCCTTGGAGGTGCCAAGAACACCGTAGACCTGGTAGCCTTATCCATTGGGCAATGGAGTCAACCTCTTCAAAAATTGAAAATTGACGCTATGCAAATGGAAACTGGCTCATGACTCAAACTGTGACTAGAAACTGAATTAAACACACAAACCTTACACAATTCATTCAACTTTATAGCCTTCACCTCGAGCCCCAAGCTAAAATGACTGTACCTAGAAATCTTGCAATGAAAGGGAAAATGGTATGTAAAATTATCATAGCATGATTTCAGAAATCACCTCAGAAGTAGTAGTGCTTCAAGAGCCTACCATTTACTAGCCCTCTTGGCCAATCCTGACCATCCATCTCCTTGAGCAAAAAGGCATGCTATCCTCTGTATGTTGTAATCTTATAGGGTCCTTTCCATAAGTTTTCAAACTTTCCGTGCTTTCCTTTATCCTCGTTCTGAGCATCCCACTGCAACACTACATCCTCTAGCTGGAATTTATCTGCTTTGGTTTTCCGATCATAGATTTTCTTGAACTTTTCTTGCAATTTGAAAGTGTTTTGGAAAACTTCATCCCTTGTTTGCTACAAATGAATCATCTAATTGATTCTTCACTGAAAGTCATCCTCTTCACCACTAGCCTCCTGTAACAATCTCATAACCGGAACTGCAAGAGATGTTGGAAAAGCTGTGTCAATGCCATAAACTAATTCAAATGGAGACATACCTATGGATCTCTTCGGGCTCACTCTATCAGCCCACAAGGCATTAACCAACTTCCTGTGCCAACTTTTCTTATTGGTTTCTATCATTTTCTTCATGATGTTTACCAAAGACTTATTGGGTGATTCAGCCAAACCATTTTCCTGTGGGTAATAGGCTGTAGAATGACCCAAAGTAATGTTATAATTGCTGCAAAATTAGATCATCCTCTTTGATTTGAATACGACTGCATTATCTGTGATTATTTTACTGGGACAACTAAAACGAGATAAAATATTTGACTGTAGAGATTGGATGACTACTGTATTTGTGGCTTGTCTGGTCGGAATTACTTCAATCCACTTGGTAAAGTAGTTAGTTGTTGTTAGGATCCATTTATGTTGCGCCAACGATGTTGGATGGATTTCCCCAATGAAATCGAGTCCCCACTGCTGAAATGGTGCATTGAATTCAACAGGTTTCAGAGGAAGAGGCAACAACTTTCTTTTCCCTTGAAAGATGTGACATTCATGATAGTTCATGACTGTTTTGTAGATATCTGGAAATAGAGTTAGCCAGTAGTAACCTTCTCTCAACATTTTGTTTGTCGTTGTCTTCCAGAACAAGTGACCACCACAATCACCTTTATGAAAGCCATACATCACTTGCTGAGCCTCATCTTCTATCAAACAGTTAAGTAACACACCTCCCGGATCTTTCCAATAAAGAGAATTATTTAGAATGCAGAATTTAGCAGCTTTGAGTTTGAGTGATCTACCTTTGTTCTTTGTCATTCCCGGAGGTGGTGAAAGGTGTTGAAGCACATACATTATGTCTGAATACCATGGTGACTGAAGAAACATTTCAGACACCTGAATCAGAGAGCTTTCTTCTTCATCTTCTGACATGGCTGTGATGAGATTGATATCTAAAGCATGCAGATTTGATTCCGCCATTAACCTCGCCAAGCCTTATCCTTTGATCAACTTTGTAGGTTTAATATCGAGATCGTACTCCAACATTGTTGCAATCCATTTTCCTCGCCTTCCTTCTGGATCAGTTTATATCAGCACATCCTTTACTGTTGTATTGGGAACGTATGCTATAATGTGTGAGTGCAAAATATACATTATGAAATCCTTCAAAGCTTTGACAAGAGCAAGAGCCTATTTTTCAATTATATTGTATCGCAAGGCAGCATCTCTAATGGTCCTGCTGAAAAAGGCAATGGGCTTCTCCAGCTGATCTCTCTTTTGCATCAATACTGCAGCCATGGTATGCTCGGATGCAAATGAAAATATGATGAAATCTTGAGTATAATCAGGACTAATCAATACTGGGGCTGTAGATAGAGCATACTTTACTAGATTGAATGACTTCATGGCATCCTCCATCAATTTTACCAGGTTTTCCTTTTTTAACATGTTAGTTATTTCCCTTAAATGCTCAGCTAGATTGGGCACAAATCTACGTAAGAAATTCATCTTACCGTTAAAAGCTTGTATCTCCTTTTTCTTCCAAGGAAAATCTATTTGCTGAATTGCCTCCACCCTTGAAGGATCATTGTGAATGCCCTCTTTTGAGATAATGTGACCAAGCAACTTTCCTTCATCCATGGCAACGAGACTTTTCTTGGGATTAAGAGATATCCCAAACTTCCTACATCTCTGAAACACAATATTTAAATGGTGAAGATGCTCATCATCGGAACTTGAAAACACTGTCAAATCATCTAAATATACAACTAGAAATACATCCTTTTAATTGGCAAAAGCGATGTCCATTGCAGCTGAAATGTGGCTCCAACATTCTTCAAACCGAATGGCATTTTTTCATAATCGAAAGTTCCCCAAGGTGTGTAAATGTAGTTTTGTCTCAATCATTTTCATGCCCCAGAATCTGATTATAACCTGTATGTCTATCGAGTAGTGACATGTGCGATGCTCCAACCACTCTCTGTAGGATATGATCCATCTTCGAAAGTGGGTAATTATCCTTCAAAGATACCTTATTGAGGTTCTGGAAATCGATACACAATTTGATTTCTTCGGTCTTCTTTCGTACCAGAACCAAGTTCAAAATCCAATCAGAAAATCTGATTGGGACAATTATACCAGCTTTGAATAATCTGTTTACCTTTTTTTCAATGGAAGGCAGCAACTTTGGGTTAATCCTTCTCAGCTTCTATCTGAACAGCTTCTGATTTGGCATGATGGGAATAGTGTGCTGAATTATATCTCTATCATACACCTTCAGATCTGAATAATCCCAGGCAAACACATTAGAAAATTCAGATAACAATCTAACATATTTAGTCTTTACCTCAGGAGTCAATGTTTTGGACAATTTCACAAACTTGGTTTTATCTGCTGTTCCAAGATTGACATCCTCAACACCTTTATCTGTAGGCACCAGGCTCAACTTTATAGCTACATCATCTTGATCAAAAAATTCTTCTAAAGGTATGAGACCTTTAGGAGTAATGTTTTCCTTCAGCTGCAATATCTCCATTTGGTTCACCTCAATTGCTGGTTCATTGGTATCATAGTCATAATCTATGGAAGCATCCTTGTAATTTCCTTCATTCTACAAAAAAGTGTTGATTTCATTATCGTCCCAAAACACCTGCCAATACCATAAATTGTTCAGAAAAGTAGGCCGGTGTTTGACATGAATTTCAAACCTGTTGTTGGAGTTCATTGGGATATTCAAATTTTTTGCAGTAGTAGCGAGCGAATCTACAATAATATTCTGAGCTCGGGGTATAGCTATCAAAGTATAATCAGGAAACATTCACAAGATGTCTAGAACCGCATTTCTTTAGGCTCTCATCCACGGGTGCTTTGCTTGGTACTCTCCCTTTACCTGTTTGATGACTAGCTCTGAATCTCCATAATTGAAATCCTCTTAGCATTAAGCTTCTTCAAAATTTTCAGACCTGCAATCAAAGCTTCATACTCAGCTTCATTGTTAGAGCAGTCAAAAGCCAATTTGTAAGAACACACTCTAACATTACTAGGGACTTTGTTAGGCTGGAAAGAAGGGCTACGAATCCAAATCCCTATGCTAGCACCATCCTTACCCATGGCCCCATCAAAATCCATGCTCCAAAGACTTGCCTCTTCTTTTAGATGCTGAAATTTTGTTTCCTTCTCTTCCTTACTTTGACTGATCTCTTCATTTTTCTGTTGTTCACTATCTTTTTGTTGCTGTCAGTATGTGGACTGCCCAGAAGAACTTGCTATTTTCTATCTTTCTTGATCAAGGGTTGCTCTAAAACTTTATGAAATCTCTGGAACATATTCTACTTCAACTATCTGACTATCAACATCATTCAAACCACTATCTGAATATAGGACAAATGACTCCAAATCTATATGTACAACATTAATTGGATGATTAAGTGGTTTCTCTTTGCTAGTAATCATGTGTTTCATTTTCTTCTCCCTGTACGATTTTCTCAATTGGCCAAACACGAGAATGGTATCATAAGAGAAACCAAGTTGTAAAGTTCCTTTTAACTTTTCACCCCACGATCTGGACAAAAGCATACCAAACCGTGGTGGAATTTCTACAACAACCACATCCATCAGAACATTCTTGGCTAGGATTTGGTCTAAGGATACCACTAAGTCTTTAATAAGACCAATACAATGGACCCTACTAGAATCAAAAGAGTACAGGTCATGATATTTTTGAGTAATGTCAAGGCCTAGTTTCTCCATAATTGCTTTTGGCATCAGATTATGGGAAGCTCTGGAGTCGAACAGGGCATTATGGAGAACATACTCATGTAGTCTAAGGCTTATATAAAATGGAAGAACTTCACTATCCTCAGACTGACCTTCTAAGGCAAGGCCAAAAATGATCTCATAGTGATCATCTTCTACACTGACCATATCAGATAAAGGATATATATGAAAAATTTTGGACACCTGGTGTTTATAGCTACTATTCTTAATCAACTCAGTCAAAGGAATTGAAACTTTTAATTTAGCAATTTCATTTTCTAAACTAGAAGCTAAAACTTTATCTACCTCTTTGACTGGAAGGTCCTTCTTTTCGGCTCTTTCTTTTTCTGCACTTTGTTGACTATTCTTCTCATTTGCAATGCTATTTGCTGATGGTCCTTTGTTGGAAGTCGGATCAGCAGGCTCTTTCCCTTTCTTTTGAATGTTTGTGGAGTCATTTTTGGATTGTTCTTCCTTTCTCTTTTGAATTGGACTGACTGGCACATCCCTGCTTCTCAATGAATATTGCTTCTACTGTGCTGTCAATGCATTCATATATCCTCACTGATAATCATCCGACTCATCCTCCAAAACTGCCTCATTTGCTAGTATGTAATCTTCATTGCTTTGGGTATCTCGAACCTCTGAATATTCTTCATCTTTCATCAAAAAAATGGGCAAATCATCAGCAGTAAAGAAATGATTTGCCTCAACCACCGGATCATCATCATCTTCATCCTCTATTCCATGCACATAGTTTTGCTGCAAAGGAGTTCTGACCTACTGCTGTTATGTTGACTGATCTTGTGCCTTTTTCTCCCTTTGTTTAATCCTAAATTGGGGTTGTTGCTGACGTCTAAAGTTTGGATTCCTAATTGGTGTTTCATGTTCATCTACAACCGTCAACTGGTCAAACATCTTCTCAATTTTCCGAAGCAAATTATTTACCTTAACATCTGAGGAAGATGCTTCTTCCTTTATAGTCACCTTCTTTTCAGATTTCATCCTTATTTTGGCCAGCAGATTGGCTTCTACACTTACAACGTTCTTCTGCATATCTTCAAGTGTGGTAGGATCTTTTCCTCATAACTGATATGCCATATCAGCATCGAAACTCTCTAGAAATTTTATCAATGTTAACCCCATCGGTGGTTTAATATCAGTCGGAATAGCATTATAAACTGCAGTGAACCTTACACAGTAATCTTGCACACTTTCACTCGCATTCCTTTTGATATTTTCATACTCAAATAAAATTTGGAGTGGGTTCTTCTTTACCTCCCACTGGTCTAGGAATTGTCTATGTAGAACCGGTAAAGTATTGATAGAGGCCACTGATAAAGCTCGGAACCATTTCTGAACCTTGTCTCCAAAAATTTGCACAAATAATCTCATGGTCACATTTTCTGCATCTACCTCATGAAGGTCAAAGAAGTCATTCATCCTGTCAACATGTTGCTACACTGTAATACTTTGAGTGACATCAAAAAGAGGTATATTACTTTGGTAATCAGCAGGCATACCATCCAGATTCTGAGGTAGAATGAGGGGTACATATCGGGTAGCCATGACTCAAGGTGGATTTAAATCAATAGTTGGACTGCTTGGGTTTAATGGAGTGGTTGATTGAGGAGTTGATGGAGGTGTTGATTGAGGAGTAGGGGTGATAGGTCTTTGATCAGATATGATAGGTTGAAGGGGAAGGGTAGGTATAAACTGAGGTTGAGAATGAACTTTAGAACTTGATGGGAATATTGATGAACCAAGAGTAGCGGATGCCGATTCTAAAAGCTCAGGGATATTGGTAGCTATGATGGATGATTGAAGAGAATTTAAGATATATTCGTCAATTGATCTATTTGCCCTTTCCTTTTCAAGACTTGCAATAAATTTTGGATTTAAAACTATATTATCAAGTGCAGTTTCAGATTTGGTTTCAAACAAAGAAAGATCAAAATACTCGTCAAAAGGGAGATCTTCAATAAACAAGCTTTGATTCGGACAAGAATGGGATTTGAAAATAGGTCTAGGACTTGGTGAAATTTCTTGTCTGAGTATTCGTGGGGTGAGATTAGGAATTTCAAATACAAGAGGAGGATTCGGATTAGGATTGGACCTTGTGTACCTTCTTGAAGCCAGTGTGTTCAGATTTCGGAATTTTAATTTTTCTTCACAACTTTTTGTTTCAGCCTAGCAAATTCAAAAACTCATCATCCGAAGTTCAAGAATTTGATTGAAATATATTATTGGGGTGATTAATTTTTCTTCCTCAGTATGGTTGCCACTATGTTAGAGCCTAGATTTACAACAGGCTGAAAGAAGACAATTCTAGGGTAACCACAAACCAAACTTAACCTGGTAGCTAGCCCTACCAGGTCAGGAGAGGGATCTCTCCTTATGAAACTCAGTCAAGATGACTGGATCATGAACAAGATTTTATGGTAGGTATAGTAGCTCAAGGTTTTTGATTGATTTTGTTGGTTTTTTGCTGGATCAAATGGAGCTAGGCAATTTGGGTCTGGGAAATTAGGTCAGAATGCAGGGTGTTCTATGGGACAAGGTAGGTATAGGCTTTAGCACTTGTAATTGAATGAGGTG
The DNA here is from genome assembly GCA_031772625.1 of Pinus tabuliformis. NCBI lineage: Eukaryota > Viridiplantae > Streptophyta > Pinopsida > Pinales > Pinaceae > Pinus > Pinus tabuliformis. The sequence goes on along the minus strand of CM062820.1, from coordinate 777,637,299 downwards.
AGATGTCTGAGGCTGGTGAGGAGCTGAGGAGGGCATGTAACAATCATGTATCCTTCTCAAACAGCAGAAAACATAGAATACTGAATGGTTTCCCAAGGTAGAGCAATGCAAACAATGAATTCTACCCATCTATCTTGATATCATTCAGTTAGAAGTAGTGAAATAGGTGATGGAATACATAAAACATGTAAACAACTGATAACAAAATAAGAAACTATGCAAAAGCACCATACCACAGGTATCCCATAAAAATCGCAGCAACTCCTATTAATTTCCTTGCCAAACTACTTACAATGATGTACAATATAGTTCAGAGCATCCAAGTGAATCCAACCCTTGCAAATGAGAAGGAAAAAACATAATATAGACATTACAATACCTCATCGTAACCATCAAGGGTCGAAACCATGAGAATAGGAGTTGTTTCAACCATTTCCAAACAAGAACCAGGAATATAGGCAGTCAAACAACTTTCCTCTATAAGTAGGGAAACTGATTCATTTGCTCCAAAACCACCTCTAACTAATGAATCTACCCTCTAACACTATTTTACCATTACAATTACATACCATGTCATCAATTACATCAATAAAAACATCCATGAGGAGAGAGAAATCAGATTTCCAATCAAAACAAACGAATTTTGATTTTCTGAGCAAAATGGTCAAAAGCGCAACACCACTGGCCAAAAGTGTAGTGCCACTTTCAGCACACTTTTGAAGGCCTTCCCCTTCGCCAAATTGAGCCCATGATAGCTCATTGGAAAGGTCTTCAATTCTAGTTTTCGGAAAATTTAGAATTTTTGAATTTGGAGGTCATTTTCCCCCTCACAAATTGAATCTCCAAAGACTACTTCTGTGTGTCCAAAAAGAGGCAGAGAGGTCATTTTTTGGTAGTTTTTGGACCTTTTGGTGACCCAGATTTGCTCCAAAACTTCTGAAAATTTCCATGGTGAATGTCCTCATCATCTTGAATCCAAATATCTAAACATTTTCTCCATATGATGCTCCAGGAAAAAGCGTAGTGCCGATGGCGTTGCACTTCTGGGCAAAATTTCTATGTTAAAAAATTACAAAATTCCAAAAATGAACAACTGTCCAAAATTTTCCCAAATTTGGCATGGAACACCACCATCAGCTACTTTGATGGGCTAGGGAGGCTTCAGCCAACATTTCCAACCTATATTTCTCTTTCTTGCCCTCTAAGGCTCTCGTCAACTTAGCTTTTAGCTTCCTAATCCTCATATTATAGATTTTGTTACGGGTCATATAATGGTAGGCCATGTGTCAAAGAATTTTCTTATCCATGTTGACCTTCTAAATTAGTGCTTCAAGATGTATGTCGATCCTCTCAAGCCAAGTTTCCCTATCATTTTCAATCTCTTTCTCAATAGGAGTAAATTTGACATGAGCCTCTTCAATCATTTACCTGTTTGATTTGATTATTTGTAGCTCCATGAGGACTTTATTGTCACTCAATTGTTTGTTTTCCTGTTCCAAATATTTGATGATGAACTTGTCTCTCTCTAATTTGTCTGCAAAAGCTTGTATTTGAGCTTCCCTTTCTTCAATGATGATGTCTTTGATGGATTTTTCATCCTGAGCCTCCAAGTCAATGATGCCAATTCCATGATGAGTAAAGTGCTGTTGTGGCTCCTTATTCTCAATTAGGTCAAAATCTCTTTCCTCCTCATCACCAAGATATTCCTCTTGCACTTTTCCCTTGCCTTTTCTCAACTACTCAACATGTACCTATTTTGTTGATGACAAAGGCAAAGCCCCTTCCACACCTTGTGGAGATAAAATTTGCCTATGGAATGATGACGAAGGTAAGGCCCCTTCCACACCTTTTGGAGCAAACACTTGCCTAGCAGCTGAAAAATGTCTACTTATGCCTCTCTGATATGTTAAGTACACTGGCACCTCAACAGTTTTGGTTTTCTTAACCTCTTCCCTTTTTTCTCCATGGCTAGAAGGCCCACCTTCTTGATGCACTGGTGAAGGGATCCGTGGACCATTGAAAATCTCATGAGCAATGAAAGTCTCCAAAGGAATGTTAAGAAGAATGAGATTGTGAAGAACAATGATTTTGATCAAAGAGTAATGATAGATGTTGTTCAATTGCTGAGGGTATGGTTTTTTCTGCACAATGTAAGCTATCTTATCAATATTTCTAAATAAGAAATATGGGAGATTCATCATTCTTACCCTGGTGAAGTGCATGAGGAGTCTGATATGGTAAGCATACAACTGGGAGAATCTGCCTTCACAAGTGAAATACTTGATGATAATCCTCATCATAGGAACATACATGTTCTCCAAAAATTTAAAGGGGAAAAGCCTCTTCACCTGGTTTATGTATTAAGGCCCAATGTAAGGTTCATAGTAATCCTCATCAAGATCATGACCCTTGTACCATTTTTCACCAACATTAGGGATTCTAGTGGCCTCTGAAATGACAGCTGGCAATATTGTAAAGGTTACTCCGGCAAGTTTCACCTCATTGTTATGTAAATTAGTCACAAAAAGTCTAGCCAACTCATGGTGAAACTGAACTATTTCCACTAGTTCACAAAATTCAAAACATGCTTGGTGTCTGAAACAAGAAACTGCCAGTGGGAAATCCTGTAATTCTCTCAAACTGGTGGGCTCCTCTCTGATGATTTTTCCTCCTTTATGGGGCTTCCTCTATTGCCTGTGCCTCTCTATAGAACTATCACTGAATGTTTCCTCCTCATATTCTTGATCACTGTCTCTGTCCATGTTTCCCTTAGTTTGCACAGTGGTAATGTATGGATGGTGCTATGGGCAATGACTTGGAGGAATGGGTGCAAATGAAGGTGTGGGAAAAATGTATGAGGGAGGGCGTTTTTGGAGTGATAAGTGAGTAATAGAGTGTGATAATAGTGATGTAATAAGGGTTCTAGCTTATGAAATGAATGGTAGGAAAACTAGGGTTTTACAATACAGATTAGGGTTTTAATTTTGAGGATGAAAAACCAAGGAAATCTTCACATGTGCACACTAAGAAATAGAAGGAGTGATAGTACTTACTTGCTAAGAGAAAATATGGAAGAAACTTGGTGAAATTTGGATGCTTGGAGCACTTTTGGGCTTTGCTGGTCAAAGCGCAGCACCAGCTATAGGAGAGCAGTGTCGGTCTAGGAGTGCAGCGCCAATGTTAATTTTCACTGTGTGAAAATAGCAGGAGCGTAGCACCAGTCCAAAACCTCTAGAAGTGTTTCACTTTCCTCTGTTTGTCTCAATGACACTTAGAAATCGTGTTTCCTCTCTCGTTGGCTCTTGGATTTGCTAAATAACACAATGGCATGAAAATAGGATGTCTACTAGGGCTACGGTGTTCTTGGAAAATAACCAAAGACCAACCATTTAGGAATGGGAGAGAATGAATATATCGGTAGGGAAAGGGATTTAGGATCTCTCCAAAGATAGAAGAAGGCTCTCATCTCAAGGAGGTAGCTCATAGGGATAAGAAAAAAAAGGAAATATTGGGAGAATTCAACCACATTCACACCAAACAACCTCCAGCTAATCATTCTGGAAGCCTCTAGATCAGAAAGCTTCTTGTCCTCTTTGGGAAAACTTTCCATTTAGGGATCAACATGAGTATCCAAGTAATCCATGGTTTCTACAAACAGAGGGACTTTTGTTTAAGCCAGAACTCAGTTAACTTCAAGGGCTGAAACTCTTGGGTTAGGGCCTGACCCAAGCAGCCAAAACTCCTCTTTACTATACATTTATGCTAGCATAGTGTTCTATTCTGTTCATTTGTTTAAGTAGCTTCCTAGTTCTGTTTACATTCTTAAATATATTTCTGGTTCACTTGTTCATTTTCTTAAATAGATTCATGGTTTTTCATTGGTTATTTGCTGAAGTAGCGTTGCGCTTCAATTTACTTTCATTTTTTCATTCTATCAGTTCACAGGTTAGTTAAAGGAAAAGGATCACTATTAGGTTTTGCGCAAGTGTCTCGGCCTCAACTCCTCCCTCTAGGACCATGACTTGATTAAGGGACCCTCTAGCAACCCCAAAAACACAGTCTCTGGTTCTCACATGGGCTATGGAGTTCAGTGTTTAATGCAGTTACTGGTTCACCATCACTAGTTTTCTCTATCATTTTCACTTGAAACCACCTCCAACACGTTCCTCATCCATCACGTCATCGTCATCTGACCACCAACAAACCTTCACAATCACCATCTGATTCACTATTTTCTCCAACTACTACCTCGTGTGGAGTCCACCGCTCACTTTATGAAATTTAAGTCCCCACCATTGATCTGCCTCGCCTGATTTGATGGTTGTCGCTTCACCTGATCGCCAACTAGCTTTGATAATCTCCATCGTTGATCGGCCCTACCTGATCCAATGGCTATCACGCGATATCGCGTGGATTTCTTTCCAATCGTTATCTGCCCGAGAGCATGCGATGAGAGTGGTTTCTCCATGCTACGTGTCGCCTAGTTAGGCTAATCACGCAAAATTTTAGAAAACCACTTATAGCTTTGAGGGCGCACGATAAACAGCTTACTGCCCTCTAAACCTGCTCTATCATTTTCGTAGATTTATTTTTCCCACAATCTAATTTCCACCATCTATCTGCCGATTAATCATGTCCATCCATCTCTTGACCACACTCACATGATAAGATCTCGGCCATTCATCTCCTTTATTAGCCTTGTCCGTCTGTCCCTTGACTTAACCCGTGAGATATGATTTTCACCGTTCATCTTGCTCATTAACCCTGTTTGCCCAGCTATCTACGTAACCTCCTGCGATCCAATCTTTGTCGTTCATTTTCCTTTCACATGACTGATCCAATGGTTCTTATGCACTATTTCTCCCTCACATCCTCCTTTCACTGATTTCAACCTCTGATTGATTTTTCTACTTCAAACCTGATTAGCCTAAGTTTCTTTTTTACACCTTAGTCTAGTTATGATGTTATTTACTTCTACAACTTAGATAATTAGCATTAGGTTAGCATTGATTTAGCAATCCTTCTTAGAGGAGTAAGGGAAGATCTTTTGGATACCTTACATATGATAGCAAGAGGATATGTCTACAAATTACCCTATGAGGATATCAAGATTGTCTTTAGAAACCATTCTAGGTTAGCCAGGAAGAAAGGTAGGAGTAGTCAACCTATGGCCAGTACATCATCCTCTAACTTACCATCAAGGGTGAAATTGGAAATATGCTGGAAGACTTCAAAAGTGATATGTTGCAAAACCTTGCTTTGCAATTAGACACCATGAACATCAAAAGGAAGCAAGAGGAAACAGAGAGAGCCTTGGCCATCTTTTGTCCTAAATGCACCAGGAGGCATCCTAGGAATGAATGTCCATTGAACTATATTAATATTTTCTTATTATGTGAAGAAAACCACTCCACAAACAAGTTCCCTTCTTTACTTGGACTCAAATCTGTACATCAAGGAGCTGAAGGGGTCACTAAGCAGCTTTGGTACATCAACCAAAGGAGACAACCTAGGCCTAGACCATACCAGCAGGGTATGCAAGGGCCATCCCATGCATACTACAACACCAACCAAGCCACATTTATACCTTCTTTTGGATGCCTTGCTCATCCTTCCTGTTCTACACCCCCTCCTTGGTCCTATGCATCTCAATATCAATCCCAGCCAACCAACTAGTCATTTCAACCTTATGTTCAGCTACAACATTAGTGGAATACCCCACCCTAGGGGTGGATGCCCCAATTCAACAATGTTCCAGCCCTATTGCTTCCACCACCTAACCAACCACAACTCCTGCACTCTGCTCCACCTAAGAAACCCCAGATTCCTACCCAGCCAAATTTGAACCCAAACAAAAGGCAGGCTCAACAAGCATACAGTGGAGAGACATCATACCCATCTTATGTTGTAGAAATCCAGGAGATCAACCTAAGATCTGGGAGAATTCTCCTAGACAACCAACCTCCCTCTCCACATAGGGAGTATGAGGAAGGAAGAGAGGAAAGCAACCTTAAAGTCAATCCACCCTTTCCTAAATACTAGTCCAACCACTCCAGCCTACCCCAGAAGAAACTGAACTTTTGGGAGAATTGAAAAACATATGTGTAAAGATCCCCCTTCTCTAGGCAAAAAAATATGTCCCTATTTACAATAATTTGATTAAGGAGAAGTGCTTCAAGCATCCAGGAAGAAGAAAAAGGGATGCCCCTACCATTAATGTCATTGGGCAGTTGTCTAACTTAATGTTGGGGTAGGTAATATGTCCAAAATATTTAGACCCTGGAAGCCCTGTAGTAGATGTGCACATCAATGGCACCATTGTCTCACACACTCTGATTGATCTTGGGGCCGCGATCAATGTGATGACTAAGGACACCATGCTCAAACTCAACCTCCAAGGGTAATTAAGGAAGACCACAACAGTTCTGCAACTTGTAGACCATTCCATAGTCACCCCTGAGGGATTTTTGGAGGATGAATTGGTCTCCATTGAATCTTGGGAGTACCCTATAGTTTTCCTAGTTCTACAACCTAAGGCTAATCTAATATGTTACCCTCTCATCCTTGGGAGGCCATGGTTGGCCACAACTAATGCTTACATTAGATGCAGAGCTAGGAATATCACCATCAAGAAAGGGCATATGTCTAAACAATTACTCATATAACCTCCTTCTCAACCTACCCTAGAGCATGATTTACATTTATGGTTAGAGGAGGAGGAAGAAGATGAAGTTTATTCTGCACAACTTTATGCTTTTGAAAAAACCATAGAAGGAGGATAGCAAGATGAGGATGACTTAATTGAACACCTGCTCCAAAGTCCAACTCCTAGTTCACTGCCATTAGAAGATGAAGTAAAGGAAGCCCAGAACAATCATCCAATTGACTTATGCTTGGAAAATTCCAACCAACTCCATGTCAAAACCATATAATTTTTCCCAGAGAAGACTTTGAACATTAAGCCATCTCTTTCTGCTTTAGAATAGGAAAAGCTATGCCACATGTTGAGAGAGAACCTAGAAGCCTTCGCTTGGAGTTATAAAGAAATGAAGGGAGTACACCCCACATTGTGTAACCACCACATATACATCAAAGAAGGTTGTAGGCTAGTTAGGCAACCACAAAGGAGGATGAATCAGCTCTTAAAGACATAGTCAAAGAAGAGCTGCAAAAACTGCTAGATGCAGGATTCATTTACCCTATCTCAGACACTGAGTGGGTCTCTCCTTTAGTGTTAGTTCCCAAGAAAAAAGGGAAGTGGAGGATTTGTGTTGATTATAGGGAGTTGAACAAAGCCACAAAGAAGGATCATTTTCCCCTACCCTTCATTGACCAAGTCATAGATGGCCTGGCAAGGAAGAAGTTCTTTTCTTTCCTAGATGGATTTAGTGGGTACAACCAAATCCAAATCTTCCGAGAAGACTAGGATAAGAGCACCTTCACCTATCCTTGGGGCACTTTTTCCTATAGGGTCCTCCCTTTTGGCCTATGCAATGCTCTTGCCACTTTCCAAAGAGAAGTCTTAATCATTTTTGTTGAATTAGTACATGATGCTATGGAAATCTATATGGATGATTTTACACCTTATGGTTGTGATTTCCAAGAAGCCCTATATAACCTAGGCAAAGTATTACACAAATGAATTGAAATGAATCTATCTCTCAGTCCAAAAAAGTGTGAATTCTTAATGACTGAAGGGACTATGCTAGGTCATTCAATATCTCAACAAGGACTGCAAGTGGACCCAAACAAAATAGAAATCATCCAAAGGGTCCCACCTCCACAAAAGCAGAGATATGTCAGAAGTTTCTTAGGATTGGTTGGATACTACCGAAGATTCATAAAGAACTTCAGCAAGTTGGCCTCTCCTTTGTTTGGATTGTTGGCCAAAGATTCTGAGTTTATATGTTCAAAGAGCTGCCAAGAGGCCTTAGACATTTTAAAGTGTAAGTTAACCACTGCACTAATCCTTAGAGGCCCAAACTGGGCCCTCCCTTTTCATATTCATGTTGATGCCTCACACAAAGCCATAAGAGCAGCCTTAGGTTAGGAAGAACAGAAATTGCCCTATGCCATCTATTCTATTAGTAAGAACCTATCAGAGGCTGAGCTAAACTATACGGTGACCGAAAAGGAACTCCTAGTCGTTGTGTATTCATTGAACAAATTTAGGCATTACATTACAGGCTATCAAACATTTGTGCATACTAATCATGCTGCAATCAAATATTTAATGAACAAACCAGATGTGAATGCTAGAATCATAAGATGGTTGCTTCTATTACAATAGTTTGATCTAACTATTGTTGATAACCTTGGCAAGGAAAATGTTGTTGCTGACTTTATATCTAGAATGAATCTTCCTACAGGTGAAGAAGGAATGGTGGATGACTAGTTACCATATGAGCATTTGTTTTCTATTTCAGTTCTCTCCCCATGGTTTGTTGATACAGCAAACTATCTGGTACCAACACAGTTCCCACCAAACTTGTCCTCCAAAGAAAAGAGCAAGATAGCCAGAAAGAGCACCCCCTTAACCTGGGTTGGGTTCAATTTGTTCAAACTTGGCCCAGATCAAATCTTAAGAAGGTGTGTAAGGGAAGAGGAAGTCTTTGACATCCTTCTGACCTGTCATGATGGGCCTTGTGGAGGTCACTTTGCAGAAAAAGGACAACTTTCAAAGTGTTACAAGCATGCTATTATTGGCCTACTCTTCATCAAGATGTGAAAAATTATATTGGTCAATGTGATTGGCGCCAGAGTATGGGAAAGCCTACTGCAAGAGATGAAATTCCCCTACAACCTCAAGTGACTTTTGGGCTATTTGACAAGTGGGGCATGGACTTCACTGGGCCTATCAACCCTCCTTCAAAGCAAAAACAACACATCATTGTGTGCACTGATTATTTGACTAGGTGGGTTGAGACCAAAGCAGTTAAAGGCAGCAACAGAGGATAAGGTGGCTGAGTGCCTAAGGGAGAATATATTCTACAAATTTGGGTACCCTAGAGAGCTAGTCACAGACCAAGGTAGCCAATTTACCTCCAGCATGATTGAAGAACTGCTCAACCATCATAAAATCAAGAATAGGACCTCCACTCCTTATCATCCACAAGCTAATGGGCAAGTGGAGGTGACCAATAGGGCATTGGAGAACATCTTAACCAAGGTAGTGAGCAACAGCATGAAGGATTGGGTAGAGAGACTAATTGAGGCCACCTAGGCCTATAATACAACATCAAAGACGACCATTGGATTTACACCCTATGAGCTGGTCTATGGTAAAAAGGTTGTGTTGTCCATTGAATTTGAATATAACACATTGAGGATGGCAGCCCAACTAGATTTATATCTTAGCCATGCACAGAAAGAAAGGTTATTACATTTGAATGGCTTGGATGAATTCAAAATGCACTCCCTCCTACATACGGAGATAGTTAAGCTTCAGAGGAAGATCTGGCATGACAAGCACATCAAGGAAAAGCAATTTCAAGAAGGAGACTAGGCATTGTTATATGATTCCAGGTTAAAAGACTTCAAGGGAAAGCTAAGGACAAGATGGCTCAGACCTTATGTGGTGGAAATATGCCATGACAATGGTTCAGCGCAAATCAGAACTATTGATGAAAAAGTTGTTCCATTGCTAGTTAATGGAAAAAGATTGAAAATGTACAAGAGGCCTTTATCAAAACAAGAGTTCATTGACAGTATCAATAATACAGTGATGATGGTAGAGAAAGTTCCAGCTCCTCCCTCATCAGGTCACTAAAAAATGAAAAATGAAAAAACAAAAGAATAAGGATTAAGGTGAAAACCTCCATGAGGTGCCTAAGTCCCATCTTTGGGTTGAAAACCTCATAAGGCGGCCCAAGGATGAGAAAAATGAAAAGGAGTAAGAAGATCCTTGGGTGAAAACATTCCTTGAGGCACGCAGGGCAGATATATAGGGTGAAAACCTCTTTGAGGAAGTCTAGGTGTTTCTTTAAAAAATATATAATAATAAAAGAAAAAAAAACATAATTGTTATTTGCAGGTGGGTGAAAAAGACAAGCAAGGAGCAAAGAGAAGATCCAGAGGGAACCCTGCCTCACATATATTCATCTCCTCCGCTCCTTACCATGCATCCCTCCATCAATTCTATTGCTTTTCACTTCATTGCTTTAATTGAGGTGAAGATTGTGTTTTCTAACAGAATCACCTCAACCATTACCATCATCCCTACATCCACATACACCCCTACTCCCTCTGTCCATTCATTACAACATCCTCACAGCACCAACCAGCAACATGATCAAGAAATTCTAAGGGAGACACCAAACATTGCTAACTCGAATCCAGGATCTCCACAGCAGCAATAGCATCAAATCCAAGAGCTCCACAACAGCAGCAACATCAAATCAAGATCTCCACAACAACAACAATAGCATCAAATCTTCTCTCACATACACTTGTAAAAGCTAATAAACCATCAACAGAAAGTAGAGGAGGAAGAGGAATAACCATTAACAACACCTCTGATCTTTGACAACTGCAGCATGGCATCAAGACCACAGGTAAGTATCCCACTCACTCACTCATATGCATCATTTGATCAAAAGTTGTAAAGGTTAAGAGGTAGTTTTTTCATAAGAGAAAAGGGGGCAAAAAGGAAATTCTTTAATAAGGCAAAAGAGAATGCAAGAGTCCATAGATACAGTATTGTTATGGCAACCATTTGAGAATGCTTGAAAAACTAAGATTTGGGGTAGAAACAATAGTGCACCAAAGACTCAAGATACCATATTTCTTGATGCAATCACTCATAGACTCCAACAGCAAGGTAAAGAAACAAAATTCCCAGCAGTTAGTTCACCATGGGTTGATCAGGATCCTCATTAAGAATGCCCTCCAAAACCTCACGATCCCTATAAAATGGTCATTCTTCAGAGACTTACCAGTAGAGGATGACATCAAAACACTCATCTATGATGTTAGTCCTATCAGTGAGGAGGAGGCAAAACAAGAAGAAGATACAGAGCTAGATTGGATGAGATGAATAAAGAAGAAACTAATACAGAGGAACATGTTGAAACACTAGGAGGATGATGTTGAAACAGAAGAAGAAACCGATGGAGATGAGAAAGAACGACAAAAGGAAGAAGATAAGAAAAAAAAGAGGACAGTTACAGGAAAAGGAAAACCAACTAGCATGTATGGTCGGCCTCTCCTTGGAGGCCATCCAGTGTAGGATGCCAACTAAATCCTATGCTTTTTTCCTCATAGAACAATGGCTGCAATTTCAAATTAAAACACTAGCACAAAGGAGCACCATGCCATTTCAGGTCTGCACACAATTTATTGACCTTTGTGATTAAAGTGCACTAAAGGATGGGGCCAAAATGGCTGAGTTTTACTTGCATAACATGGCCCTCATAGATATGAATATTTGGGATCCTAATGTAGGGCTAGGAGATCTACAATTAATGGTTTTGGCATCATGGATGAACCATGAGAAGTTAAGGGCTGTAGAGACCAAAATACTATTGGCCATAGAGAAAAATGAACCTCTTTTCATCAGAGATGAACGATCAAATCCCATGGCCCTAATTAGCACCCATAATCTAATTTCAAGTAATCCTTAGCTAACACTTAGATAACTTTTTGCCAAAGAGCAAGTAATTTCATATTTTGAGGATATGTTTAGGCTGCTAAGAGATGATGATATACATGCCTTCTGAAGGAGATTGAAAACAATGCCACACATTTTGAATATTAGAGAATATCACTCCCCTCAAAGGTTGAGAGAGGCACTCAACAGAACACCTATGTATAAGCAATCAATGCAAAGGTTGAAGGTCAATTGGATAGGCCTGAAACTCAATCCACCACTACTCCTGAGGATTCTAGAGGGGATAACAGAAGAAGAAGAAAAGAAGCAACGAGAAGAAGTAGAAAGGAAATCGGGATTCTATAAACAAGAAGAAGAGACCACAATAGAAGAATGGGATGTCAGAGAGGCTACCAGAGCCATGAAGGACATGGAAATTGACTAAGTTTCTCAGAGGATGAGCAACACTTTCAGTAGGGGGGTGATGATGAGCCTCATTATTGAATGATTATATGGGCTGTAATTGGCCTTAATTCACCTCCCAGCTTAGTCAAACCAACTATTCTCACAACTTATCGAGTAATTTTGATTATATTTGTTAATGAAATGAGTTAGGGTTGGATATTTGGATTTGTGGTATAATGTGCATGTAATGCAGGAATAAGGGATGAATGCAAGGAACTATGGCAAAGATAAAGGATAAAAGGATAAATGCAAGGAACTATGGCAAAGACCTTGGGTAAAACTAAAATGGGACAAGGGATAGTAACTACACGAGATAAATCCTCCTCATTTACTACTCCACTCAAATATTCCACCAATAGCTCAGAGTGCACACAGCCATCACTTTGAATACTAGAAGATAGCCAAGCATGTGAAAAGGACAGAAAACAATTTATCTTAAGTTGGGAGCCAAGCCTCCCTAATGGGAAGGAAGTCATTAGAGACTTTAGATGTATAAATAAAGAGGCTTAGGACCTCATTAGGATTCAGACTTTTATTGTAAAACTCTATTTTATTTCTAAGTTGCAAAGACAATGGTGCCAAAAAGTGATGAGCCTAGGTATTGCAACAATAATGCTACAACTCCCAGGGCTACTAGCTTTACTTATCAACCCGAGGTTCGTACAAACTTGGAGGTGATAGTGTTATATGCACAAGTAGAAGTGAAGGTCCTACCTATTGTCACTGTTTGTCTGGCAAGAGACCCCAAGGTTTCCAAGCCAAACTTCTATAGAGCCAGAAGAAGCTTAATTCATTGATGGAAGGGGAGCAGACTTATTCTAAGAGAGAGCTACTCTACTGCAATAATGAATAAAATAGCATGAAATGCTAAACTTACACCATAAACTAACTAACCAATTAAACAACTATGCTAAGCAGGATTGCTAAATCAACACTAACCTAATGCTAATTATCTAAGTTGCAAAAGTAAAGAGCATCAAAACTAGACTAAGGTGAAATAAAGAAACTTAGGCTAAATTGCGTTTCAAGAAGAAAAGGAAATTAGAGGTCAAAATCAGTGAAAGGAGGATGTGAGGGAGCAATAGTGCATAAGAACCATTGGATCAGTCGGGTGAAAGGAAAATGAATGGCAGAGATTGGATCATAGGAGGTTACATAGATAGATGGGTGAATAGGGTTAATGAGCAAGATGAATGGTGGAGATAATATTGTGCAGGTTAAGTCAAGGGATGGATGGACAAGGCTAACAAAGGGTAAGAATGGCCAAGATCTTATCGCACGGGTGAGGTCAAGTGATGGATAGACAGGATTAATCGGCAGATAGATGGCAGAGATTAGATCGCGGGCAAAAGAAACGTGCAGAAATGACAGAGTGGTTTTAGAGGGAGGTAAGTTGTTTATCGTGTGCCCTCAAAGCTATAAGTGGTTTTCTAAAATTTTGAGCGATTAGCCTAACTGAGTGACACGTGGCATGGAGAAACCACACTCATTGTGTGTCCTCAGGCAAATAACGATTGGATATAAATCCATGTGATATCGAGCTATAGCCGTTGGATCAAGCGAGGCTGATCAATGGTGGAGATTAGCCAAGCTAGTTAGCAATTGGGTGAAGTGACAGTCCTCAGATCAGGCAAGGCAAATCGAAGGTGGGGACTTAAATTTCATAAAGTGAGTGGTGGACTCCACGCAAGGCAGCAGTTGGAGAAAATAGTGAATCGGATTGTGATTGTGAAGGTTTGTTAGTGATCAGATGATGATGAAGTGATGGATGAGGAACATGTTGGAGGTGGTTTCAAATGAAAATGACAGAGAAAACTAGTGTTGATGAACCAGTAAATGCATTAAACATTGAACTCCATAGCCCATGCGAGAACCAGAGACTGTGTCTTTTGGGTTGTTGGAGGGTCCCTTCCTCAAGTCATGGTCCCAGAGGGAGGAGATGAGGTCGAGACACTTGTGCACAATGTGATAGTGATCCTTTTCCTTTAACTAACATGTGAACTAAGAGAAAGAAAAAATGAAAGTAAAATGAAGCACAACGCAGATGAACAAAACCAGAAATCTACTTCAACAAATAACCAATGAAAAACCATGAATCTATTTAAGCAAATGAACAAGTAAACCAGAAAGCTATTTAAGCAGGTAAACAGAACCAGGAAGCTACTTAAACAATTTAACAGAACAGAACTCTATGCTAGCATAAATGTATAGTAAGGAGGAGTTGTGGCTGCTTGGGTCGAGCCGTAACCCAAGAGCTTCAGCCCTCGAAGTTAACTCAGATCTAGCTTAAACATAACTCATTCTTATTGTAGAAACCATGGATTACATAGAAAATTGTCACAAGTCTTTGCAACTCAGAAATAAAATAGAGTTTTACAATATAAGTCTGATTCCTAATGAGTTCCTAAGCCTCTCTATTTATACATCTAAATTCTGTAACGACTTCCTTCCCATTAGGGAGGCTTGGCTCCCAACTTAAGGTAAATTGTTTTCTATCCTTTTCACATGCTCGGCTGTCTTCTAGTCTTCAAAGTGATGGTTGTGTGAACTCCGAGTTGTTGGTGGAATATCTGAGTGGAGGGGTAGTAAATGAGGAGGATTTACCTCCTATAGTCACTATCCCTTGTCCCATTTTAGTTTTACCCAAGGTCTTTTCCATAGTTCCTTGCATTCATCCCTTATTCCTGCATTACATGCACATTAGACCACAAAGCCAAATATCCTACTCTAACTCATTTCATAAACAAAATATGATCAAAAGTATTCAATAAGTTGTGAGAATAGTTGGTTTGACTAAGCTAGGAGGTGAATTAAGGCCAATTAAGGCCCATATGATTACTCAATAATGAGACTCATCATCAAGGAAGGCTTAAGACATGTTTCCATCAGTGCTTTAGGGAGGATCTAAACTGTATATCAAGATGGGTACACTGCATGATTGCCATGTTTCAAGAACTTTGTGATATGACAGAGGGAAGTGTAGGAGGCATGATAAAATGTTGTGTAACAAGTCCATCTCTCCTTCTATGGCTTGGTCCCACTTCTTCCTATTTTCGATCTAAATTACTTCTTCATATATTTCTTGCTCACCAGAATCAGTCAACAATACATAAAATAATGAAGGAGAGTATCATTCATGGGCTCTACTTATCTTATTAGATATTCTAACATTCCTTTCAAGTGTTTTAGGTTCCTGTTGTTGTTTTGGTTGTTTTTATTATTGTGGATATTGATCATTATTATTTTTAGGCACCTTTACTTTTTCATGATCTCATCAAGCACTGCATATTCTTTTTTTTCCTTTTCCTGCATCTGATCCTTCTTTAAGATGTTTTCATTGAATATGACATCTCTTCTCCTAATTATTTTGTGATTTTAATTGTCATATAAGTGATAACCAAAATCATTAACACCATATCCAATAAAGGTACATTTCTTTGATTTTGCCTCAAGATTTGTTCTATTTTCTTTATTAATGTGGACAAAGGTTTCACATCTCAAAGTATATAAAAATGAGTAGTTTACCTTTTTACCTATCCATGCCTCCTCTGGAACACCACCATCCAACGAAATTGAAGGCACTTTGTTTATTATATAAACAATGATATCTAAAGAATTTGCCCAAAATTGTAAGGGCAATCCTGCATGCAATCTCATGCACCTTCCGTGCTCCATGATTGTCTTGTTCATCCTTTCTGACACACCATTTTTCTGTGGCATTCTTGGAACTATCTTCTCTCTTTGAATTCCATTCACCTCCATTATCTGATTTGAGACACTTCAACTTCTTTCCTATCTCATTCTCAACCAAATCTTTCCATTTCTCGAAAGTATCAAATACATCATATTTATTCTGAATATAATAAATCTAGTTTCATCATCAATAAAACTAACATAATAGGGAGGGCCACCAATAAAACTAACATAATAGTGAAAGCCACCAGGAGATGATACCTGAGTTGGTCCCCATACATTTGTATTCACAAGCTCTAATTAATCTCTCTTCTTTTCCTTCCCAACTCTGATAAATCTGACTCTGTTCTATTTTTCGTAAGCAAAATACTCATAGAAATCCCAATCAACATGCTTCAAACCTAGAAACAAATTTCTTGAGTGAAAAATTTGCATCCCTTTCTCACTCATGTGCCTGAGCCTATGATTCCACAATGTCGTATCTTCTTTTGTGGAGATTGAAGCATTAGCAAAATAAAAAATTCATTGCATAAATACAATGTACCAACCTTTTCTCCTTTTCCTATTACCATGGATCCTTTAGTGACCTTCCAAGTTTTTTCTATGCATGTAGTTACACAACATTCACCACCTAACTACCTTGTTAAAATTATATTTTTCTTCAGATCTGGATCATGCCTTACCTCCTTCAATAGTCATTGGTTTCCATTTTGTTTATTTTAAGAACCTTACCCATTCCAATGATTTTACAGGGTTTATCATCACCCAAACAATCATGTCCAAAATATCATTGAACATAGTCATGAAAATGTTTCCTATCATGTGTAGAATGGAATGAAACCCCTGACTCAAACACCTAGGAATCAACAATATTTTCTAATGAAAAAATCAAAGCATATTACAGCACATCAACTATCACATTTGATTCATGATTGTTCTCTTGTTGTCCTTCTCCTTCTTTTCCTTTCCAAGTTTTGCAGTCTTTTTTTAGGTGTCCTTTCTTCCCACATTTCCAGCACACTATCACTGATTTGGATTTGTATCTACCTTTTCATGATTTATTGCTATTTCCTGAGCTCCTTCCTCTTTCCATTTTCTTCCCCTAGTCTCTGCGATCAAAGCATTACCTAATGTCTCACCAAATATTTTCCATTGCATTTCCTCACTAAGGATGACACAAACAACATCATCAAACATTAAAGTACTAGATCCAAATATAGAGTTACTAATAGCCATAACTAAGTGTTGGGGGTGGGATCCCCCAAGGGCAATTTTGGGGCTAAAAGCCCATGTTTATGTCAATTTTTTGTAATATTATTGTAAAGACTCCACAATTTGTGGTCGCAGAGCGCGAAGGTATTATATGTCACAAAGGGTAGTCCACCCTTAGTTTTGTAAAGTAAAGTCAACTGTAAGAGATCTACCCATGGTCCACGGACCATGGGATTGTATAAAAAGAGCTAAGCTCTAAGTAGTTAGTAGGATAACACGAGGAAGAGAGTCATAGCTTTAGAGTAAGAGGTCTAAGTCTTGGGTTGTAGCGTAGGTAGATAATCTGCAGCTAAGTGCATAGAGGCTTAGGGTAGAAGTCCACAGATAAGTGCGTGGACCCCTGCAAATGTGTGCGCAGGGTTAACAGAGTCTGTAATATTTGGAAGATATTAATAAAAGGAGTTATTCTACAATTTTTGTGTATTTGTTCTGTTAATGGGTTTGGATATGTTGTGTTAGGAATTTCCTTTATTATGCTCATATGATGTGCGAATGAATGCAATTACATTGAATAATTGAATGCAATCAGGAATATCTACTTACGCGGTGATAACTTTAAGTATTTGACAAGATAAGAAAATCAGTTAGGATAATTGAGGAATCTACATGGCACGCTGCTATAGCAGCGCGAAAGTACCTGAGCTATAGGTTAGGGCTACACGAAGGTCAATCATGTACTTTCGCGAAGGTACTGAAAGCTGAAACAGAGGGTTTGTCTTACAAGACCTAGAGTGAAATCACATGCGCGAAGGCAGGGATAGAAGAAATCAAATGACATTACAACCATCTCAAGGGTGTAGAAACTTGGTTCCAGCATCCCCCCATACTACTTTAGGTGAGACTTTGATCTGTGCTCTGTGGGCTGATGCCAAAAGGGCTAGTAGTGTAGGGATTTGTTTGGCTAAATAACATTGAACCTGGGTTAGGCCCCCTCAAGCCAACAAATGGTTCCGTTGTCGGGACCAGATCTGCATAAGAGATGTGTGATGTCATATCATTGGAATCCAACTAAGAATGAGATTGGAGACTGATTGGACAGAAAGATCCACGAATTCGTGATATAGGAGAGTAGAAACTCGCGACTGTCAAAGGAAGAGTGGTTGGACCGACACTTGTATACAAATATACACGAAACCTTTTTCTGTTCTTTCCCTATTGAGCTATACGAGTGGATCTCGAAGCTAGCAGATAGCCAAGGAAGGTGGAAACTTGACGGTCCTATTGTGTGGACCCCAAAGCTAGTGCGAAGGTTGGAAGCATCAGAGGATAAGATCGCTCGTGTTGTCGATCATTGGCTTGATCGTGTCATAGGAGGATTTGTGACTGAATTCAAGGTTGACACCTCAATCAGTTATAGAGAGGTGGAGTCACGCTTTTTCAAAGGACCATGAGGTAAGTACGTAAAATCTTTGAATACTTGGATTAAAATGTTGTTGTGCAAAAAAAATGTTATGCATCTACCTTAATTTTTGGGACTACGTGAAGAAGAAAAACTTACAGGAATGAAGGAAATAAGGTTTCAGAGTATAGCCCCTTGATTTCACCTCCGCAAAGAGATGAAGAAGCGATAGGGAAGGTGTCTTCGTGAAGTGATATTCAGTTAATAAGACAAGGATTCCAGTGAATACCACCTATGCCCACACCACCTCCGAATTCACCACCATCACCTCCAACTTCACCCGTACCACCTCCACCTCCATCGTGGTTCAGTATGGAAAATACAGTAAAGTTTCCTTTGTTCAAAGGCTTGGGAAATGAGGACCCGGACCAATTGTGGTTCGTTATAAGGGCTGTATGGGAAGCTTAGGGTGTTACAGATGATCATATAAAGAAGGAAAAATTGGTTAGTGCTCTTCAAGATCGTGCGCTAACTTGGTATATTAAGTACTCTAATGATAACCCAAATGCTGGAGTAGCGGACATCCAAAAAGCATTAAATAGGGAATTTAGTAAGCTTAAATTTGAGGTGCAGTCGATTCTGGGATTCAAAGAGATCGTGATGCAACAAGGTGAGACACCTTGGGAATTAGATCAGAGGCTAAAATGTACAATTCGCGAAGCCAACATGAATTTGATAGATGGTTAGAATCGCGAGTGGTTTGTGGCTTCGCTACTACCACACTTAAGGAGTGCATTGTCGCAGTAGAAGATAACAACTCAGGCAGAGGCCTTGGAGATTTCCATGATAATACATGAGACTGTGATGCAAGATCCTAATCTAGGAGTTCAACAGAACCATGCATAGCTGAACAATCTGTGCCTTGAGATGCAAAGTCTGAAGCAGGACAAGACAGTTCGGCTAGAGGTACGCGAGGAGGTATGGTGCTTGAAATGCTAGAGTCAGGGTCATGACAAAGACCATTGCCTGATATTTGAAAATTACCTTGTAGGAGGAGGACCGATCTTTAAGGCCATAAGCTCAAGTAGGACCTAGCGTGGGGCCTGCCTTATGGCGCACTATATGTCAAGTAGCCAGAAAACATGCAGCGGATAATTTTCACTTGCTATAGAAGTATGTGCAAGCACCGCAACAACTGTTCTGCAATGTTTGTAGGTTGGTAGAACATGATTAGAATACTTGCAGGAGCTATGAACTGATGATGGATAGAACTCCCACCTACAGGGTTCAGGCCAAAATGTGGCCCCTTGACTAGAATGCAAGGATGATGCGGACATGATTTCAGGGGCACGGATGAGGACAAGGTGGAGGAGGACCTGGTAGAGGTCAAGGATAGTTGATTTGCTACAATTTTGGAGGACTAGGACATTATGCCCATGATTACACTAATCCAATGAGTCCATCGTGCAAGTATTTCACATTGTTTGATCATGAAACAGAGGACTATCCTACGCTGATAGCTAGGATATGTGACAAAGGGGAGCTACCACCTCTACCGACTCAGAACCTACATATGATAAGGTCTGAGCCGCACAAGGAAGATCCAAACATAGATATAGTGCTCGGAAGTGGAATCGTGATTGGGGATGACAAGGGGAAACATCCAAAAGATAGTACATGGTTTCACAAAGCCTTGACGAAAGAGGCTGAGTTTGATTTGGAGTGCGCTCATGAAACCTTCATGGAAGCTAAGAAGAGATTCACGGAGGGCCCCACCTCAGGAAACAAGAATAAGCCTAAGCCAGAGATGGACCCCTCTATGCTCACAAATTTCCTGGAAACTTGTATGAAGTTACTGCGCGATAGTAAGGCTATGAAAAGGTTACAAGAACTCATCAATGGATCCGCTGGAACCACGCTAGGTGAGCCACACATAGTATGAAAGATTGGCAAGCATAAAACAAGGACAAGACGGGAGATGAGACTGACCGCACAAATAAGAGAGTATGAAATGGATCGGGTCATTTTGGACCTGGGGTCAGATGAGAATGTCCTACCAAAAAAGACTTAGGAGAAAATGGGGAGACCTGCATTGCAATGGTCTCCAATTTAGCTAAGGATGGAAAGTCAGCAGAAAATCATTCCCATGGTGCAACTGCAGGGGGTGACCGTCGATATTGAGGGAGCGAGCGCATTGGCCAATTTTGAAGTAATAGAGATAGTGGATGACAACAATACCTACTTTGCGCTCCTAGGAATTGACTAGGCTACTAATATGAACGGGGCAATCAATTTAAAGAAGCGAAAGATGATCTTTGAGAAGAAATCACTGTGTGTAATAATAACCCTCGATCCTGCTAAAGGATCATGCTATACTGAGCCAGTGCTTGATTATTGTTGGGTGTCATTTTTCACCCATTTTCCACACCTTCCTTCCCTTTTTTGACCTTTATGTCCTTTAGACCTGTGCCCTTATGTGACCAAATTCCCTGTTTTCATCCATTTTACTGTTATGTTACTTTACTGTATTTTATCGAATAAATGCGAGGCTTTATTTCTTTTTGAGGCTAACTAGATGAGCATTGAAGGAACATGTCAGGAAGTTTATATTTTTCAAGTGTTGGCTCGCGGAAGCAAACAGGCAGTAGGACTTAGCCATAGGAAAGGGTTGAACAATTCACTGTTACACCCTCAACACTATTACATATCGCTGCTACATACTAGGTGTTGTTACAGGTGGCTATTGTTACAGGTTTCTGCTACACATCGGTGCTATTATAGGTTTTTGTTACCAATCGGGTGTTGTTACACCTTGTGTGGATCCACCATTACACCAATAGCGTTGTCTTCAGTTATGTCGCGTCACCCCATACCATCATTTGCTAAATATTGTTGCACCGAAGTTGGAAATGTGGCTATTATTCCACATAACAAATGTCGGCAGTAGATTGTTTATTTTTTAGGCAACAAGACTCAAGAAATTGTAAATAATGTATATTTATTTAGCAGTAGGTTGCAACTTCTTTATTTTTGGATCAGCATGAGAATAAGAGATTCTCATGGCTGATCTATTTTCTAATTTTCAGGATGTAATAGTTATAAAAGACTCGGCTTTTTATGTATCAAAGATGCGCATATAGAATAGTATTGTTACTCTGTTTCTGTAACACTTGAACTTATTTTAATATCATTTGGAATGATGATGTTGTTATTGCTTCTCAACTGATCCGATAATCACTTTTTGTGTCTTTCTGTACCCTACTGAGGACGAAGGGCCCTCCTCTTTGGCAGGGATTACAGTGATTAGGTAGTGTACATTTCAGTTCAGTTTATTGATTTATAGTTTCTCATTGTTACTACACATATCATGGATTGCATTTGCTGCTGCTTTTATTTATCTTATGCTGTTACACAAAGTTAAACAACAAAGGAATAGTAACTAGCTGGAATAGATGTTAACTCTAGGTGTGGCGTGCCTTTATTTCAATAGCTATGAGTTGTGATTTGATTCTGTGGATGGTTTTTATATCTGCATACATGATTGATTCAGTAAATTAAATCAGCGACACCTTTTACAGTTTTTCTGCAATTTCTTATGCTTGGCTGAAGTGTATCAGCACAGATAGTGTGAACTCCATTGAAACAACAAGACCTACCCTAGGTTGATAATTAATGTTGCAGTCTGACTCAATTAAGGTTGATAAAACAACACTAAATTTTGGCATCATTGCTGGGGATCGAAAGTTGATGATATAGTCAGCCAAGTTGTTTGTTTAATATAGAATTTGTAGGTTTTAACCCTGTATATAAATTACCTACATACGAATTCTAAAACACAGAAAATAAACAATGCGAGAGCATAACACATAAAACACATACATATAGAGATTTTCCCCTGGATCCAAAAACCGCAACTACCAGCTTGATTTTTCATTATTTTCCTTTTAATGTTACAATACATATTTATACATTCTAAAGCATCCAATACCATGGACCGAAAACCATCGCATCCAAAACCATGAACCGAAAACCATTGCGTCCAAAACCATGTTCACAAAACATGCACAAAACCATAGGTAGGTGTTGTTGGGAAAAGTATCCAATACGGAATGACCCTATCCCACTCTAAGGGTGATAGTACCTCAGCAACAATCGAAGCAAAGCTATCTAAGATTTCTTCTTTATGAAAGTAAAATAGGAGAGAAAGAGATCCACTAACCGATGTCTTTCGCTAATGGTTGATCCAATCTTCTCTCCTTGCTGCTTGCTCCCAGCTCCTTTCTCTTTCACTGGCCCAGCTACACCAAGATCCTGCAAAATGGCCAGAGAGGGAAACTACAAGAAGCATACATTCATAATTGATTCAAGGATTAGATAAATCAAATACACAAGCATAACAATACACCATTGAGACACATGCATATAGAAGAACCTCAAATGCTTTATTAATGGAAGAAGTAAAGTTCAGGAAGTGATACAACCATAAAAGGCCCAATCCAGCATCACCTCCCAACAGAAAGAAATCTCCTCTTCACCTCCTTCAAAGCAAATCACCCAATAGTTCTAAACTCAAACCAACAGCACTTCCTTACATTCACAAGATTCCAGCCCCCTAGACCTCATGAGAGAGCTCTATATATAGGAGTTTTGGAGAAAGGATGAGTCAGCTTGAGCTTGGCATGAAGCTGACTAGTGTCCTCTCTCACTTCAGTTATTCTTCAGTTCTTGAGTCCACTTGGAGGTTCTTGCTTCCACTTGGAGATCTAGACCCTCTTACTCATCACCAGTCGAATTCCCTGATCCAAGTGTCATTTTGGAAGCTTCCTGGGCATTGACACCTTGAGGAATGACTGTGCCACTTGTCCAAACTCGCCCAGCGCAGGTAGCCTTCTTTGCAGTTGACATTCAGCGCATGTACACAGTGGAGCAGTTGACATTCAGCGTAGATGCTCAGTGGAGCAGTTGACATGATCCGGAATTAGCTTGTTTTTGAGTGTTTTCAGGTGGAGAACTGATATTCAGTGCTGTGGTTTGCTGACCTTGTTCCTCTAGGGGTAGGAACAACATGTTTAGGGACTTTGGATCCCTTAGATTATTGACATTTCATGCTTCATGCTGTAAGGCACAAAAATGTCTATAACAGTTGCCCCTAAAGTATGAGGTCATTTATCGGGTGAAATGCTTTATCAGGAGGATCCGAAGTTCATTCAATCGCTGAGAGGTGACCTGTAATAAAATACAATACAATACATTATTTTTCATTCTGCTTTCATGATCTAGCTGAGGCGGGCATTCCCATGCTCAGCTTTATAAATTCATTTTAGTACATAGAACAGACGATTGTCTGATGGTAGACTGATAATTCTTTGCTGAAATTATCATCCTTTGAGTAGGATGATCATCTGCTGTAATGATGTACATGTCAAATGTCTTTATATTTCCTGAATATATATCGCAGCCCAGATGGATGAAACTAGATCCGGGGTCTTCAAACTCGTTCGATCTTCACTCTAAGTACAAGTCGATCCATGTGAGAATTGCGTTGAAGGCGAACATGGAAAGACATCGCTTGATTACCGGTCAATGATGTAAACCGTTAACAAGCGCGAGAGGAATCACCGATAATGATAATGACCCTCAAGGTACTGCAGTACAATTCACGTGGTGTGAATAAAGGACTTGGCGTCGAACACCACGCAAAATCTTTTGGTCGAAGGTCATTGATGTATACCTGTCGCCGGAAGTGAGAAACTTGCCATTGAGGCATGCAAGCTTCAAAGTACTGAGGGGGGTGTTCCTAGATCAACTTCTTGGATAATGAGCTGAAGTCGACAAGAAGCGATCCGTCAAAGGAGGGCCTTAATGAATCCCACATCAGTGACATGGAACGGAGCTAATGATTTTCGTGGAGGTGGAAACAATCTATGAAATATGATTTAGGGCGGCGATCATGGATGGATGAAGGATAATGTATGCCAGTGGATGGGACACGGTTGACTCTTTATGAACAACATCTCTTGAACATATAACGACACTGATGCGATGGATCGGTAGCATTACCCCAAATGTGGATGGTTTGGCGAGACCATGGTGATGAGACCGGTGAATGAAACAACCCAACCCGATGTGATACGGAGGAAAAGTGTCATGTTCAAGAGCGACTTGCTACCATTAAAGCTTTGAGGTTCTCCCAATTTTTCCCCAGTCATTTCTGACCAGTACCTCTTTATTTTTGTCAAGCTTGAGGAGGATAACATATGCTTGTTCTATAACCTGCCCTTCGGGAAAGCCCATCGCTATGTTTTAACGAGCTTAGCGATAGGGAAACTCGTTCTCGTCTAAAGACAAGTTTGTCGCTATTTAATCATTTTAACGAGTCTAACGACAAGGAAAGCTCAGTCCTTTTCATTTTTAGAGAGTCTGAAAAGGTACAGAAAGTTAACTCCAAAATTCCTTTTTCGTCATCTAATCCCTTAAGTCCGAAAAAGTATAAAACAAACAGAAGGGATGAGTTTTCGATAACTTTAACGATCCGAATAAAACAAGCGCTCGACCTTTTTGTGCAATAATCCCTCAGGTCCAAAAAGATTAAAATCTAGAGGAGGGATAGCTCTTCCGGTCATTTTAACGAGCTGGAAGGCCAAAACTCGGCAAACTTTTCATATTTTACGAGTCAATTGAAAAGAGCTCAAAGAAGACTCGTCTTTTGAGGAACAAGTGATAAACAGGGATAGTAGCAGATTCCAGGTACAGGTTGGAATTTTCCAATCACGGCAGTGTCACAAGGATGGCTAGGTGAAATCACTCTTCACAGCTGTTCCTCAAAATGGGTAAACAATCATATGGAGGTGAACGATCAGCCAAATGGAATGGAGGTGGCAGGTGCAAAACATGACCAAGGCTTTTTATGGCTAATAAATTTACGATCACAATGGTTATTTACCGGGGTATGTTCATTTTTTAATGAGCTTGAATGCTCAATCTTATGTTTATTTTTTAACGAGCATGAACTATGTGCTAAAACTGCTCGGATCTCGCTTTTCTATTTTTTAACGAGCATAAATTCCGCGGTAAAACTGCTCGATATACTAGTCATAAGATAAGAATGTCTCCTGAAAGATCCCATTTTTTATAGAGCTTGCGCCTTACCAAAGCTATGCTCCTTCTCATCCTTTCTTTATGCAAGTTCGGAAACGGCTAATCCCAAAAAACAGATAAATAACCGCTCTTAGCTTGCACTCCAAAAGGTTTGCATGCCCCCAGGTATAAAGTACAATTTCAAGGCTGCCCCTACTTATCTGTTAAAACATTTGTTTTAAAGGGTGAGGCTTGCCTCTTTCTGGTTACCCAAAGATTGTTTTGTTAACTTCTTCAAACGAAAAAATTTCCTCGGCACTGTCTACCGAAGTAGACAATGGTGAATGACCTTTGTCAAACAAGTAACCTTGACAAAAGAATCCTATTCTAGAACAACCCCTCTTCCATCCACGGATGGGGTACGAACTAGTCATATTCTCTCGCGGAAATTCTACCTTATACCCAGGGTTTCCTCTGCCCGAAGCAGACCAGGATGCATGCCCCCTGGGTTCCAGTCCCATCTTTCTGAATCACTCGCACTCATCGGGAAGGAGGACTGGGGGTGGAGACATTTCTTGATTGAATAGACCATTCAGGGTTGGTATGTGACTATTTGCGATGCGTGATCCCGGAAATGAAAGTTGGTCTACGAGCTTGACCACCCTTCCTTCGTGTGGAAAACGCATTACTCTAAAGAGTGAGGAGACTATTGCTCCCATGCAATATATATAGTCTCGTCCAAGGAGTAGGTTATAATCCAAGGGTCCTTGAACAACCATCACGTTCATTTGAACGGTCTTCCCTTTCAATGTAATAGGTACATTGGGGAGGATCCCTAATGGTCGACTGGTTCCTTTATCAAAACCCGAGAGATTTCTTATCTCAGGCAAAAGCGCCGGGGAACCCAGTGCTTTCCAAGCAATAGAGGAAAGGATACTCACAGACGCCCCTTCATCAATGATAGTGCCAGCCATTACCATTCTGTAAATTTGGACTATGATTCTGAATGGTATACTGGCTGGCAACCGGGGTCTGCCTAGTTGATTCCAATCAAAGGATACAACCAGGTTGCTTGGCGGTGGGACCGAATATACGGCCGGATATGACCCTGACGATGTTCCTTCCTGCGATAAAGGAATGGGCGCATTGCCCTGACGCTCATCAGAGTCTGTGTTGATGAAGAGAATCTGGATGGTGTCATCCTTATTCTCTTCAGTGAGGGTGTCATTTGAAGATGAATCTTCAGTGACGGTGTCATTTGAGGATGAAACCTCTGAAGGAAGAACCGGGTCAACTGCCGTTTCGACCTTTGGACTTTCGTCCGGTCTGGATTCAGTAGGTTCATTCTCAATGACTGATGCTTCAGCTGACCACTTGAGCGGGCCAGCTGTATTTTCAACCAATGAAGGACTTGGCACGAGTTTTTTGTATCCAGGAGGAAGTCTCAACGGTGAAACCGGACGATCTTCCAAAACTCTCTTCGCTTCGTCTAAAAAGGGACAACGGTGGATGGCGTGATCGCCTTCACATAGTCTGCAGGGGAATCTTGCTCCCCCTCTTTGTCTTGAACCTTCACTTTCGCTGGTTGATGGTAAGCATTCAACATGGCTATCAGAGGTTGATGCTCCCGAACTGTGCAAATGAGGGGACCAATCCCTTAGTATCCGGGGAATACAGGGACAATCTCTATGGAAGTGGTCTCCTCTACATATGACACATGGCGATTTAGGCCCGGTCTGTGCTGTGTGTGGATTTTTGTCAGATGTCTTTTGCTTTCCCCCAGTCGCCTTAGGCTCCTTCTTCTTCTTCTCTCTCTTCTTCTTTTCCTTCTTCTCCATGGGAGCTTGGCTTTTGCCGGCTCTACCTTGCGAAGATGAAGGATCAGAGGAAGAGTTATAGGAAGTTGAAGGCTGGTGGGCAGCTCTAGACTGATCTAACTGTTGACTCGACTGTTCAGGAACCATGGTGTTCTGAACTACATTGGCTGAGAATAGCCAAATAGGTAGGCCAATTGTCAGTCCTGGAAGCGACAATGTGGCCATGTGGGGCGCACCAACTTCTCCCCAAGAGGAGAAAGGACTAGGATTTCCATCATGTGGAATTCCTTGGTTGGGGCGTTCCATGTTCTCAACCTACAGATCAACGCAGGAATAGGAGGTGATTATGTTCCATTTAAAATAAATTTTATAACGACGCTTTAGACACAACTTGCTTTTTCACTTTTTAAGAGTCGAGAAAAAGCTAAAGATGACTCTAGTCTCCTTCAATGTTTTAACGAGCCCGAAGTGACAAATGCTCGGGTGGACTTTTTCAGTTATAGAATTTGAAAAAGGCCAAAAGAAACTACTCTGGAGTTCTAGGCAGAGGGTGTGCCAAACTTTTCGCAAAACCACAGAATATGTTTTACGGTATGAGTGGTCGATCTTCGTGAATGCTGTGTTCACTGCATTGCGATCAGTAGGGCGGCCGACACGGCTTCCTATGGATAAAGGCTTTGTTCCTATAGGGGTCTCCCAATATATACGCGACGGTACGTGGGAGCACAAGTCCGTATTGATACTTATCGCTTCACCGTGGAGGAATCACCCAACCACTCAACGCTAAGATATCACGTTTAACGACGCTGGAACACGTCTCTAGCTTAGACCTCTATGTTTTTGCGTTATGTTTCAATGCGTTGTTATGTAAATTCAATTTATTTTAAGGTTGATCTTGTTTAGCAGTTTGCCTTTATGGATCACCACGAGATGTATAGTAACACTCCTAAATGCAGTCTAAGATGATAAGCAAGCTTTTCAATCTTTCAACTTTGAAAATCTTAACTATTGAGGGAAAAGAAAGACATCATCTTTTCACACAGATCATAGAGCACACACTAATGCACTTTTTCCTAAATCAACATGCAAGCTGTCAAAATGCACATGCACAATGCAGGTATTTCTTTTATCTTTCTTAATGTTGATGTAATACAAAAAGAAAGCTGTTGTATAACTTTGAATTCGATTTCAAGTGAAAGCAAACAAGCTTGTCCAAAATCAAAAGACACCTTAAGATTTACTTGTTTCAACACTAGAAATATATAAATTCAAACCATATGATGAAAGCAAAAGCTCAATCAGCTATGAACAGCAAACAAGCTAACTCTTAAGATCAAAACGACACTTAACCACAGGTCTAGATCTAAGAGGCCACAGCAAGACTAGTTCACTTCCATTATGGGAAACTGCAAATGATGTAAGAAATACACAAAGAACAAATACAGTTTCTTTATACAACCGAGGTGGAATAGTGGCAAGGAAAGGTGGTTTCAGATAGGTACATTGACTGATAACAGGCTGCAAAAACAGGATTGAAAACAGGGCAATAAACAGCAGGGAACCCCAGTAGCACAAGGCAAAACTGGTTCAGCGCAGGTGGTACACTGTCAGTTTGACATTCAGCGCAGGTAGCCCCTTCAGGATCTGCGCTGAAATGCAGACTGCCTTCACAGTGCCTGCACTGAAGAGATAAACTTTCGTTTTTCTCAGTTTCCGGGTCACAGATTGCTCAAAAATTCACAGTTTTTGGCCAAATCAGAAGCTATCAATCAAGTACACACTAAGGGATGAAAAGGAGGATGAAAAGATATCACTAAGAGCTATTCAGAGTCCTTGTGGATCAGCTCTTCAAATCATAAACATGCCCAGAAACTGAGCTAGAGTAGCTGCCCTCTACTTTGCATTTGAAAGATCCAAATGCAGTTCGATTCGGTACTCCCTGTGTTTAGGAAATGAATAGCAAAAACACAAACAACCAACAAGATACGATCCCCAGCGGAGTCGCCAATTTGTTGTTGGGAAAAGTATCCAATACGGAATGACCCTATCCCACTCTAAGGGTGATAGTACCTCAGCAACAATCGAAGCAAAGCTATCTAAGATTTCTTCTTTATGAAAGTAAAATAGGAGAGAAAGAGATCCACTAACCGATGTCTTTCGCTAATGGTTGATCCAATCTTCTCTCCTTGCTGCTTGCTCCCAGCTCCTTGCTCTTTCACTGGCCCAGCTACACCAAGATCCTGCAAAATGGCCAGAGAGGGAAACTACAAGAAGCATACATTCATAATTGATTCAAGGATTAGAATAAATCAAATACACAAGCATAACAATACACCATTGAGACACATGCATATAGAAGAACCTCAAATGCTTTATTAATGGAAGAAGTAAAGTTCAGGAAGTGATACAACCATAAAAGGCCCAATCCAACATCACCTCCCAGTAGAAAGAAATCTCCTCTTCACCTCCTTTAAAGCAAATCACCCAATAGTTCTAAACTCAAACCAACAGCACTTCCTTACATTCACAAGATTCCAGCCCCCCTAGACCTCATGAGAGAGCTCTATATATAGGATTTTTGGAGAAAGGATGAGTCAGCTTGAGCTTGGCATGAAGCTGACTAGTGTCCTCTCTCACTTCAGTTATTCTTCAGTTCTTGAGTCCACTTGGAGGTTCTTTCTTCCACTTGGAGATCTAGACCCTCTTACTCATCACCAGTCGAATTCCCTGATCCAAGTGTCATTTTGGAAGCTTCCTGGGCATTGACACCTTGAGGAATGACTGTGCCACTTGTCCAAACTCGCCCAGCGCAGGTAGCCTTCTTTGCAGTTGACATTCAGCGCAGGTACACAGTGGAGCAGTTGACATTCAGCGCAGATGCTCAGTGGAGCAGTTGACATGATCCGGAATTAGCTTGTTTTTGAGTGTTTTCAGGTGGAGAACTGATATTCAGTGTTGTGGTTTGCTGACCTTGTTCCTTTAGGGGTAGGAACAACATGTTTAGGGACTTTGGATCCCTTAGATTATTGACATTTCATGCTTCATGCTGTAAGGCACAAAAATGTCTATAACAGTAGGTCCGCCCAACCTAATATAGGGTCCAAAACCAAAATTTTCAGGGGCGCTACCCCGGACCCCATAGAGTGGGGTTACCTGCACCTCTCAAACCCCCTGTGACTCCCCTTGCTACGTAGTTGGCACAATGAAGGGGGAGCTCTGCCCCCCTTCTAACCCCCTGGTTAACTAAGTGGGCTAGTCATGGAAAGAATATAACATAACCCAACAGAAGTGCTCTTAGTCCACAGTTGCTGGGTAGTAAGACGAGAGGTAAGAACCTATGCATCGCTGTAACATACCTGGGCAAGCTCACAATTATGGTCACTAGGACACTTAAGACATTTTGATGCTTTTATTAGTGTATCTTCAGCTCTTTAGTTGTTGGGTGGTAAGACGAGAGGTAAGAACTTGCGCATGACTCTAACATACCTGGGCGGGCTCACCATTATCGAAGGCTGAGATTCTTAGAATTTGATTTAATACACATAGGGTCCATGTGTGTACTTTCTAGGAATGATAGAGATACTGAAATCACCCCCACTCTAATAAGTCATAGGAACAACATATCGTAAAAAGGAAACGAAGGGTGAAGATTTGGGAAGGAAGACATCTATTAAGGAATTAATCTCCAAGGCAGAAAAAGAATAGTCCAACTCTCAAAGGAATGCAAGGAAGATAGGGCCACAGAAGGATATTACTCCCGTAGTGAAAGAACAAGCCTCCAATCCCTCCATCTCATACCATACCATTCTAAGGCCAGTACTCATACCTTCAATACCAAGGATTTAATTCATGAGCAGGAAGGGGAAGTGAGTAGCCAGAATTTGAGGACCAAGGGCCAAGGGGAAATTGAGGGGGGACATCAGACACCTAATAAGGAGAAGCACTTAGAGACTTATCAATATCCGGATACAGGTAGTGCGGTGAAACAGCCAACTCCAGGAGTATCTGAAGCATTAATTGGATTTGCAAGGCCATCACAAACGTAGCTGGAAAAACATCTGCTACAGGAAGGATTAGAAGAATTAATCATGGGGGACAACAATGATAACAATGCTAAAATAGACACCACCACTACCACTTTTGAATTCCCAGTTGGAATCTCAAGGGTGAAGCTCCTATGAGGAATATTCCTCTATCATCCTTACCATCCTTTCAGGGGATGACTGTGGAAGACCCAGATACATTTATATTTGAGTTTAATGTCTTGTGCAGAAGTTATGATTGTATAACAGATGCTCAAAAGTTAAAACTATTCCCTGCTACCTTAAAAGGAGCATCCCTGAGATGGTTCATGGGATTAGGCCCCGCTTCCATTTCAACATGGAATGATATGAAGGAGACATTCTTGTCAAAATACCAAGACTATTGTAGGACCAGGGACTTAAGAGAAGAGATATTTAGAATTACACAGAAGGAGGAAGAAATCCTATAAGATTATGTGGAATGGTTCCACTACAATTTGTAGAGGTCTAAACATAGTGATTTATATTCAGAAATCTTGAAGACTATATTCATCAGAGGAATGAGGGACGACCGCTTTGATACCATGAACCTGTTAGGCAAGGGGGATATATCACAAGAGCCATTTTCAAAAATTATCAAGCTCTACCTACGATGCTCTTAAGGATCATCTAGAGGCAGAAGTACGATTCGGGATGCCTTTGTTCACATACAAAAATCTATAGGCAGAGTAACCAGAGCAAGGATCAAAAATTTGGTCTAAAATTTCAAGACCGATATCCTTAGTACTCTCTCAGCCCAGATAACAACAACATATATAAAAAAGGCACAACCAAAAGTTGATACACCCCTAGTTGTGTTCTGTCCAACTTGTTGGAAGAAACATCCTTATAGGGAATGCAGACTGAACAACATCATCCTCTGCAACATCTGCGAGCTGGAACATTCGATAGAGAAGTGTCTGGAGCTTCCTAAACTAAAGGTAGCACTTACAGAATCAAGCAAAGAGGTGCAGTCCTCTTACTTCATTGCACCATGGAGGCCATGGCAACTATGACCTCCAGGTATGTCTCAATATTTTTCCTCTTTCAATTCATGGAACAACGCATATAATAATCAACCATATCCATGGCAATATTCTGCCCATCCTTTAGCTCAATTCCCTTCACCCTGGAACCAATGTTCTACATCTCCTCCTGTCCAATATCCTCAACCCCAACCATACCCGTGGAACCAGAATTGGAGAGGAAATGCCCAGAATTCAGCTTTTCCTGCACCATCCATGCAGCAACATCTACAGTTACCTCCTTTCCAAGCTTTTGTTCCTCTGCCACCTGTGCGACCTCAACTACTGTGCAACCTAACTCAAACCCAAACAATAAAGCAGCTCAGGGAATAGAGGCTCCTACGACCTTCTAGACTTACCTTATTACCCCGTGGAATTTAACGAAATATAATTACAATCAGGCATGGTAATTAACCCTAGTCACTCCCCTATAATTATGGAGGAAGACTGTAAACCATCCAGGGGAGAAGTCAGAGACTGTGAGGTAGTTACCCTGCCTACAACAACTGATATAGAGAAATACGTTACATCTGTAATAGCTACTTCAGGGAAGGCTAATACACCTGTAACAACATATTCAACTGTTGTTACGTAGGAACCCCCGTATCCTCATAGACTGGCTGAACCGAGGATGATTTCCCAGCCTAAATCTGATTTCCTCAAGGAGTTGCAAAATCTATATGTACAAATCCCTTTGTTGCAATCCCTTAAGGAAGTACTTATCTATGCTAAGTCAATGAGAGATTTGTGCATCAAGAAACCTGGAAGAAAGCCTAAAGACCCTGCCATCATACATGTGATGGGACAGCTATTCGAATTAATGTCTGTTCAGCCTCTCCTTACTAAGCACAATGATCCAGGCAAGCCTACAGTCACCGTCTACATTAATGATCAACCCATAGCCAATACATTAATTGATCTTGGGGCTGCCATTAATGTAATGACGAAAGATCTCTTCATCGCTCTCGGGCTACAAGGACTTAGACACACCCCTACTATGTTGGAATTGGCAGATAGGTCCCGTGTTAAACTCGAGGGGATGTTAGAAGATATAGTGATTACAGTAGCTTCCTGGAGATACCCGATTGATTTCCTTATTTTACAGCCCAAATCCAATTTTGGGGGGCATCCTTTGATCCTAGGGAGACCTTGGTTGGCCACTATGGACACATTTATAGGCTGCACGGTGGGATCCAGGGTGATATTGGATGGCCAGGAAACCCAAAACCTTAATATTTACCCCCGAGAACCAAATATGGATGTGTACAACTCTTGGTGGGATGAGTTTGAGCCTGAGCCAGATCTTTCCCTACCACTCCTCACTCTAGGGAAAGCTCAGTATTTTAAAGACGAAACAGAGGATGATGTTATTAATGGTTTTATTAGTAATTCCTTGTCTGTTGCTTCTGTTGAAAGTGAAAATGAGGAAGACAATGTGGAAGATATAGATTTTGAACACATGAGGACAACTCTGAATATCACTAGCAGCCTAATTGAGATTGAGGCTAGAAATTTTTTGAATGTTAACCCCAATTTGACTGTTGAACAGAATCAATGGCTATTACAGCTATTGTAGAAGTATAAAAAGGAATTTGCATGGGATTATATGGATATGAAAGGGATCCACCCTAACCTATGCACTCACCATATTTATTTGAAGGATGGTTTCAAATGATTTAGATAGACACAGCACCGCATGAGCCCTACACTAAAGGAAGTGGTGAAAGAGGAACTACAAAATCTCCTGAGTGCTAATTTTATTTATCCAATATATGACAGTTAGTGGGTGTCACCGCTTTTCATCATTCCTAAAAATAATGGCAACTGGAGAGTCTATGTCGATTATAGAAAACTCAACAAGGCCACTTAGATGGACCATTTTCCATTACCGTTTAGAGATCAGGTCCTTGATACTCTCTCTAGAAAGAAATTCTTTTCATTTTTGGATGGATTCAGTAGCTACAATCAGATACAGATCACCCTGGAAGACTACAATAAAACAACCTTTACTTGTCCTTGGGGAACCTATGCATACAGAGTGCAATCTTTTGGGCTCTGTAATGCACCAGCAACCTTTCAAAGGGATATTCTGGGAATTTTCTCCGACATATTGAATGACTGTCTGGAAATCTTCATGGATGATTTCACACCTTATGGAGATGATTTTGAAGTAGCATTAGTCAATCTGGAAAAAGTGTTAGAACGATGTGTAGAGACTAATGTTGCCTTGAGCACAGAGAAATGTCACATGATTATGACTGAAGCAATCGTGCTTGGACATTACATTTCTGTTGACCGAATCAAGGTAGACCCTGCAAAAATAGAGGTAATCCTAAAAATTCCAGCCCCCAAAATGCAGAAAGAGGTATGTAGTTTCTTGGGGCATGCAGGGTATTACAGAAGATTTATAGGAAAAATTTCAAGAATTGCATCGCCATTATTTTCCTTGCTCATGAAGGATGTGGATTTCTTGTCAACAGGGAAGTGTGAGCAGGCCTTCTTAAATTTGAAAGGTTGTGTATCAATGGCCCCGGTGTTGTGAGGACCTGATTGGGAATTGTCGTTTCACATAGCTAAGGATGCATTGGATATTGTTGTAGGTGTTGTTCTAGGCCAACTGGAGGATAAGAAACCTTACACCATTTACTACATAAGTAAAAATATAACTCCAGCTGAGCTCAACTACATAGTAATCGATAAGGAGTTCTTAGCAGTCATGCATGCCATCAATAAATTCTGACATTACATTACCGGATATCAAGTATTTGTACACACTGACCATTCTACCATTCGTTTCTTAATGAATAAGCCAATTACAAATGGTAGGATTACACGCTAGTTATTGCTGTTACAGGAATTTGATATCACTATTGCAGATAAGCCTGGAAAAGACAATGTAGTAGCTGACTTTCTTTCTAGGCTAACTACTGATGATAGTTACACTCCTACTGAAGATTATTTCCCTGATGAATATATTTTTACTTTTTCTACTTACTCACCTTGGCATGCAGACATAGCCAATAATCTTGCTGCAGGGAATTTTCCCCAGTATTTGTCCTTCAGGGAGAAAAATAAAATCATACAACAAAGTGCTACAAATACCTGGATAGATGGGAACCTCTACCACACTAGACCCAATTTCTAGATCAGACGATGTGTTAGAGAGGACGATGTATTTGATATCCTCAAAGCCTTTCATGAGGAACCTTGCGAAGGACACTTCATAGATAAAAATACAGGATACAAAGTCCTTTCAACAAGGTACGACTAGCCAACAATATTTTAGGATGCCAAGAAGTTTGTGAATGGATGTGATAGTTGTCAAAGGATGGGCCAACCATTACAATCGGATGAGATGTCGTTACTGCTAGTGTCAGTCTTTCCAGCCTTCCTCCAGTGATCAAATATGCTCCTACAAAGTGGTCTCAGAGTGTCAAGGTCAAATTTTGTCATTTCAAAGAGTCTTCAAGCAAAATTTGGTCACTAGGCATTAGGTCTAGGGTTTGCTTTCACTTCTTCTAAAGTTGTCCAAATGTCAGTCCATGTCATCATTCATTTGAGTCTATCATCATTCATAGGGTTTTCCTCATCATGTAAGGTTCCATCGGGTCATTTTACACCTTGTTCATGCTTCAGTTGCGCCTAGGCAAGGTTCATTTCCCTCTCCTAGGGTTTTGGAGGTAAATTCTCTTGGAGGGTCAAATCATCGAAAAGATTTGTATCCTGATGTTCATACACCTTCCCCTATCATTAATGTACCTTATTAAACACTTCCCATCACTGAGATTCCCCAAATTCCTCATTTTTCCACAAACCCTAGTTTCTTGCTACAACCTGGCAATTTTCTAGGTTGGGCCTGTGTTTTGCCCTTTTGGACCCCTTCCCCTCACTCGATCTCCACAATTCCACTTTCCCCTACTTCCTAACATCCCTACCTACTTCCAAAAATTTCCCCAAGAATTTAGAAGCCTCTTATCCCCTTCATTTCGCTTCATTTCGACAAAATCCCTTGTTTCACACACCGGGATAGGTTTTACTCACATGATGTTTCTGAGCAATAAAAGATGAATTTGGGAAAACTAAGAGAGGTTTTTGTCCACAACATGCCAAGGATGAAAAACCTCCTTTACTTTTTACACAGGTGTCATTGTTTTAGAGAAATGTCAAAAATACATTTGCCAAATCCAAGGAGGTTGAGCAAAGCACTAAAACGGCGAAAAAGGCTAGATCCACTTCGAGTTTTGGCCAAGGCTTCTCTGGCTGAGCATCGTACTTGATTGGGGACCCCAGGCCCAAATTTCAACAAGTTTGGAGAAAATTTTGTCAATTGTGAAATTTTTGGTTAAAAAACAGGTTTTTTGGCTCAACGCGTAGCGCGCTGCACGCGACCCATAAAATTGGGAGGTCCAAATCATGAAAGGTTTGCATTTTTGGATTTTTCATGATGAGATACACCTTCTCAGCTATTTCCAAGGCATTTCATCAAGGTTTGGGTCCCCAAAAAGTCAAAAAACATGCAAAAAATGA
Source organism: Pinus tabuliformis (assembly GCA_031772625.1). Classification (NCBI taxonomy): domain Eukaryota; kingdom Viridiplantae; phylum Streptophyta; class Pinopsida; order Pinales; family Pinaceae; genus Pinus; species Pinus tabuliformis. The sequence continues at coordinate 777,600,436 of CM062820.1, read as the reverse complement.
CCTCACTGCCCCTTTTTGGACACACAGGAAGCAGTCTTGGGAGAATGAACGTTTGGAGGGGAAAATAGACACCAAATTGGAAAATTCCACTTGGGTTGGAAAGTAGACATCTAGAAATTTCCAACGTGCTATCGTGAGCTCAATTTGGATGCCGGGAAGTGCCCCAAAATTATGTGGAAAGGCACGCTACGCATAGGGCTCACGCGCGCTACGCATCAGGATTTTTTGCAAAGTTTTCATCTTCAGCTCAGGAAACGAAGCCAGTTTGACCAGTTTTGACTTGTGATGGGATTTTTCACCCTCCTTGGTGTAATTAATGGAATTTTATGTTGACTTGACATTTATTTACTTATTATAGATGATTCATTCATAAAATAGCAAAAATTTAATGAATGAATTGGTTTCCTAGCTTATAGAGGCAAGTTGTTTTGACTGCATAGATTGTAGTGCTTTGTTTAGAATTGGTTGAAACAGCTCCTAGGATGATGAGCTCGACCCCTAGAGGCAATAGAATGTGTTATCTTGCCTATATTATGTATTTTATTAGTCATTTTCATGGTTGGACTCTTCGGAATAGCTTGATACACTATTGTACATATTTTATCTGCAATTTTGGCAAAGGATAGACCAGGGTTTTGCAGCACTATTTGGGATTCATGTGGCCTTATGTGTTGATGGTGTGTTTCTCTCAGTACTTGTAAGTTGTGTATGTGTACCACTTTCCTTATTTAATCTTCTGCAATTAAACAAATGAAGTGTTAAGGTAGAATCCATAAATTTGCTATGCTCTGCCTTTAAGTTTGTTTAATTTTCCATGTTTTCTTCAGTTTAAGGAGAATCCTTGAGACTTCCTTGCTCTCCTTAGCTCCTCACCTGTCAGGTCTACTCATTCAATCACTTTAAAGGCATCAAAACAATCACCTATCTTTCCCCAAGTAGACCTCTGCAAAAGTTGTGCCTCATCCCCTCACCCAAAATTGCCTTTCCCTTGAATTCAACAAAAATTCAAAAAATAAATTCCATAGTCCTTGTACTTCATACCTAGCCTAAAATTAGTCATCAATTCACTCATCTCGAGCCTCTTTGATTACCTTTTGCTGAGATTGACCGGAGAGAGCCCTCTCCTATCCTCGTAGGGCTAGCTACGAGGCTGAGCTTGGTTTGATGTTGCCTCGAGTTTTGCCTTCCTCAGCCTGAGGCAAATTTGAGCGCTAACATAGTGGCGATCATACTGGGGAGAACATGGTTTGTTTGTTAATGTCATTTGTTTTATAAGATATAGACGGAGCCTGAAGATTAGCCAGGTAGCCTTCGAAACACTTTTGCTTTGCATTAGCGGAAGTAGATAAACGCTGCTTCAGTCAATCTCCGGTCTAGCTTGTAATGGTAACACTTAACTTATAAATTACCCCAGTACATGTATCAAGTTCAGATCTGATTGTTGATGGTGGACAATGATCAGACATTGGAAACGCTGAAATCATTCACCTGGCGACTCTAAATCATTTTCGAGATCAGATCCAAAGACTCCACTGGAGGATGATCCCGACCAGCAAAAACATGAAAGGACAACATGGGCAGATCAGGTATTCAAGTTGGAATTTCATCCAAGACATTTTGTTCTTTGTCATAAATTATTTCCTCTCTTTTCCCAAGAATGTCAAGAAGGCTTTGCAAAGTGTATTGTATTTGAGAAGAGATCCTCGACCTACAGTTGATTCTTTCCATTTGAAGATTGTGAATACCAAAGATTTGCATGCCTTTAAGCTTGATCAAGATCCTCTTTCCGAATTTTGTGATGACCATCTTCAAATTGATGAACATCAAGAGAGCAAGACTGATTCTATACCTGCTGTACACACCCCTACACCTTGTAAAATTCAAGATCGGTATAAACCTCTTGTTTTACCTTCTGTTCTCCATGCTTTCTCCAAAAACTATGATCTATACTTGCCGAGGTTTGACGGTGAATGTAAGAATGTCAACGCTGAGCAACATGTGCAGAAATTTGAGTCCTTTCTAGATCATTTTGAAGTTGATGAAGAAGATGTTAGTATTAGGCTTTTTTCTCTTTCTTTGCAAGCCAAAGTGAAGAGTTGGTTCAAAGCCCTGCCTGATGCAAGCATTTCAGATTTCCAGCAGTTTGTCAAATTTTTTCTCGACAGGTGGATGATCGGGCAGAACCTTTTCTTGATTGTAGAAGAGTATAAGGAGCTGAAAAGATTGCCAGGGGAGACAGTACAACAGTTTTCGGCCATATTTAACCAAGTTTATTCTTCAATGCCAGTTGAGATAAGGCCTACTCTTAGATCTACTCTCTTGCACTATCCGGGTGCCTTTGATCCGGAAATGGAGTTTCAGCTGAGAGAAAGGAATATTGCAACACTTCACGAGATGCAAAAAAGTGCAGTAAATGTAGAGGCTCATATGCTCATCCGAAGGGCAAGAATGAAGGAAGAAGAGATGAAAAACATAGATCCAGAAAAATCAACGTCTCTAGAGGTGAAGCTTGACATTTTGGTAAGTGCAGTGGAAAAGATGATGGAGAAGGTCACCGCAAGAAATTCTTATGATGTTCAAGCTCATGGCTCGCTGATTGAAGAAGAACAAGTTGCTGATCCAAAACATTTTGTTTCTTATCCTAGTTGTCATAGATCTGATAATGATTGTTTTGTAGATCACCTTGGAGAAGAGAGATCTGTTGATATGACATGTATGCTTGATGATGTCTTTTATACTAATGATTTGCCTTAGTTTGATTAGTATGATGATGATTATGTTCTCCAAACAGAAGCTAATCTTGCAGACAAATCAGCAGCTAGTTTGTGGGAGGAAGAGTTTCACTTACAGCAGCTTGAGTACAATGATCAAATGATGCATATCAGCTATGACATTGACGAGGAAAGTGTAGCAAATCTTGAAATAAGTGAAGGATCTTTTCCTTTTTGCTTTGATTCATGTCAGTTCATCAGAGACAACTTCCATGCAATCAGAAATCAAATGTCAACGAGTCTTGATTTGAATCATCTTGAGAGCAATGAAAATTTTGTTCAAGACTTCTCATATTCAGATTTGCAACCCCCGAAAGCCATTGGTTGTCAAGTTGCAGCTGAAGACTTGGAAGTGGACACACATGATTTAATGATTCAAGGTGACTCCGTACCATTCTGTTTCGAATCATTTCAGTTTTTGAAGGGTAGATTGCATAGTAAATCTTCAAATGAACAGGCTATAAAAAATCAGCAATCTCTCAGTGTTAATGTTGAGGATGAGACAGATAACAAAATTCTTGAGCAGCCTGTAGCATCAGATTTGCAACCACCAAATTAAATTGAAGGGCAGATTACATATGAAGCTCTGGAAGGCGAAATACATGATTTGATGATGCAGGAAGATTCTATACCCTTTTGTTTCGAAGCATTTTAGTTTATAAGGCATAATCTTCGTAAAATCTCTCAAGAAAAAGATGAACAGCTAGAAGGATGTCATACATTTTCAATGGATACATTGCAGCAGTCTTTTCAAGTTTTTCATGATCCAATAGCTGATGTTTTGGATGAGGTTTGCAGTCAAAGTCTTTCTCCATTGACTATATGTGAGCTTGAAACGTGTATTGATACAAATTTGATCCGGCAACCGGTTTCTTTGTCATTTTCAGCAAAGGTCTCGTCACAAGGGTCAGATCAAAGTTTGCATTCATGGTATGAGGAAAAGAGAAGTAATCCATTGGATGAGCTAAGTTCCAGTGTGCTTGAATTTCAAGATCCTTATGCAGTGTTTTTGGAGGTGGATAGAGAATTCATATCATTCTATGGATCTGTTTCCAAGTTGTCATGGGAGTTTCCTTTCAGTAGTTCTCTCTTGTTATTCATAAGCGAGAACTTGTGGAGAATTCAACCAACATATGGGATACTTACTTGGTTGCATTGGTTGTTTCATTTCACTTGATCAGGTGATGAATGAAACTATTAGAGTAGGTTTTGATGAATAAGCTCCACTTTGAGCATCATTTCCAGTTTGTCGGTTGTGTTCAAGTATTGAGTCAATTTTTAGTTGAGTGAGAGTCAATTTGTGTCATCCGAGTCATCAGTTTTCAGTCATCCATTTTAGTTTGAGTTTTTGACTCCATTGCCCAATGGATAAGGCGCTGGTCTGCTCTCCCAAAGATCTTCCATTCTTGGCACCTCCAAGGAGCTACCATCCCCATTGGAGCCAATGTTAGTTTCAGTCTTTCCAGCCTTCCTCCAGTGATCAAATATGCTCTTACAAAGTGGTCTCAGAGTGTCAAGGTCAAATTTTGTCATTTCAAAGAGTCTTCAAGCAAAATTTGGTCACTAGGCATTAGGTCTAGGGTTTGTTTTCACTTCTTCTAAAGTTGTCCAAATGTCGGTCCATGTCATCATTCAGCTGAGTCTATCATCATTCATAGGGTTGTCCTCATCATGTCAGGTTCCATCGAGTCATTTTACACCTTGTTCATGCTTCAGTTGCGCCTAGGCAAGGTTCATTTCCCTCTCCTAGGGTTTTGGAGGTAAATTATCTTGGAGGGTCAAATCATCAGAAAAATTTGTATCCTGATGTTCATACACCTTCCCCTATCATTAATGTACCTTATTAAACACTTCCCATCACTGAGATTCCCCAAATTCCTCATTTTTCCACAAACCCTAGTTTCTTACTACAACCTGGCAATCTTCTAGGTTGGGCCTGTGTTTTGCCCTTTTAGACCCCTTCCCCTCACTCCATCTCCACGATTCCACTTTCCCCTACTTCCTAACATCCCTTCCTATTTCCAAAAATTTCCCCAAGAATTGAGAAGCCTATTATCCCCTTCATTTCGCTTCATTTCGACAAAATCCCTTGTTTCACACATCAAGATAGGTTTTACTCACATGATGTTTCTAAGCAATCAAAGATGATTTTGGGAAAACTAAGAGAGGTTTTTGTCCACAACATGCCAAGGAAGAAAACCCTCCTTCACTTTTTACACAGGTGTCATGGTTTTAGAGAAATGTCAAAAATACAATCGCCAGATCCAAGGAGGTTGAGCAAAGCACTAAAACGGCGAAAGAGGCTAGATCCACTTCGAGTTTTGGCCAAGGCTTCTCTGGCTAAGCATGGTACTTGATTGGGGACCCCCAGCCCAAATTTCAACAAGTTTGGAGAAAATTTTGTCAATTGTGAAATTTTTGGTTAAAAAACAGGTTTTTTGGCTCAACGCATAGCGCGCCGCGCGTGACCCATAAAATTGGGAGGTCCAAATCACGAAAGGTTTGAATTTTTGGATTTTTCATAATGAAATACACCTTCTCAGCTATTTCCAAGGCATTTCATCAAGGTTTGGGTCCCCAAAAGGTCAAAACACATGCAAAAAAAGACCTCACTGCCCCTTTTTGGACACACAGGAAGCAGTCTTGGGAGAATGAACTTTTGGAGGGGAAAATGGACACCAAATTGGAAAATTCCACATGGGGTGGAAATTAGACATTCAGAACTTTCCAACGAGCTATTGTGAGCTCAATTTGGATGCCGGAAAGTGCCCCAAAATCAGGTGGAAAGGCGTGCTACGCATCAGGATGTTTTGCAAAGTTTTCATCTTCAGCTCAGGAAACGAAGCCAGTTTGACCAGTTTTGACTTGTGATGGGATTTTTCACCCTCCTTGATGTAATTAATGGAAATTTATGTTGAATTGAAATTTATTTAATTATTCTAGATGATTCATTCATAAAATAGCAAAAATTTAATGAATGAATTGGTTTCCTAGCTTATAGAGGCAAGTTGTTTTGACTGCTTAGATTGTAGTGCTTTGTTTAGAATTGGTTGAAACAGCTCCTAGGATGATGAGCTCGACCCCTAGAGGCAAGGGAATTTGTTATATTGCCTATATTATGTACTTTATTATTCATTTTCATGGTTGGACTCTTGGGAATAGCTTGATACACTATTGTACATATTTTATCTGCAATTTTGGCAAAGGATAGACCAGGGTTTTGCAGCACTATTTGGGATTCATGTGGCCTTATGTGTTGATGGTGTGTTTCTCTCAGTACTTGTAAGTTGTGTATGCGTACCACTTTCCTTATTTAATCTTCTGCAATTAAACAAATGAAGTGTTAAGGTAGAATCCATAAATTTGCCATGCTCTGCCTTTAAGTTTGTTTAATTTTCCATGTTTTCTTTAGTTTAAGGAGAATCCTTGAGACTTCCTTGCTCTCCTTAGCTCCTCACCTGTCAGGTATACTCATTAAATCACTTTAAAGGCATCAAAACAATCACCTATCTTTCCCCAAGTAGACCTCTGCAAAAGCTGTGCCTCATCCCCGCACCCAAAATTGCGTTTCCCTTGAATTCAACAAAAATTCAAAAAATAAATTCCATAGTCCTTGTACTTGATACCTAGCCTAAAATTAGTCATCAATTCAGTCATCTCGAGCCTCTTTGATTACCTTTTGCGGAGATTTACTGGAGAGAGCCCTCTCCTATCCTCGTAGGGCTAGCTACGACGCAGAGCTTGGTTTGATGTTGCCTCGAGTTTTGCCTTCCTCAGCCTGAGGCAGATTTGAGCGCTAACAGTTACAACCCCAGATTTTCATAGAACCCTTTGAGAAGTGGGCTCTAGATTTTTTGGGACCAATCAATCCTTCATCCAAACAGATATCCTACATCTTGGTCTGCATCGACTATGTCACGAAATGGATTGAGGCAAAGGCACTAACTAGATCCATGGAGCAGGTTGTCTCAAATTTTCTATTCAAAGACATTTTCATCATGTTTGGCATACCCAGGGAGAGTCACAGATGGAGGGCCGCAGTTCACATCTCATAAGATTCGAGAATTGGTTGAGAAATATAAAATCCATCACAAAATCACAACACCTTACCATCCACAGGCGAATGGTGAGGTGGAAAGCACTAATAAAGTCATTGAGGGGATCCTTACTAAGATTGTGGCTAGTCATCAAAGAAATTGGGCAGAAAAACTTCCGAAAGTGTTATGGGCATATAAGACTACATGGACGAACACCACTTGATTCTCACTATATGAACTTGTGTATGGCAAGAACCTTTTATTCCCCATTGAATTTGAAATCAAGACACGAAGGAAAGAATTGTAGGTCAATTTGGATTTGACTACAGCACAAAGGCAGAGATTGAACCAACTCAATGAATTGGATGCGAAACAGTTGGTTGCTATCCAAAAAATAGAAATTATCTAGTAGCAGAGAGCTAAGTGGCATGACATATTTATAAAGAAGAAACAATTCCAGAAAGGAGATTGGGCTCTCTTATACGACTCAAGGTTTAAGGACTTCAAGGGTAATCTTTGCACCAGATGGAAAGGCCCTTATGAGGTAGATGCAGTCTTTGACAATGAGACTGTAAATTTGGTAACCATTGATAGTCCAAGGACATCATTACTTGTAAATGGACACCGTTTCCGGTTGTATCACAAACCTACCTCAAAGGGTTCATTTGTCAACATTGTCACAAATTCGGATCTACAGGTTATGGGAACATGGGAAAACCCCCCTGTGCTGCAAAAATTTTAACTTTTCCAATAAGTGTAATAGCTGAAAACCACCTGGTGGCGGCTATTACACCGTTCTCACAAAAAAAAGGAAGAAGAAGAATAAGATATATATATATATATATATATATATATATATATATATATATATATATATATATATATATATATATATATATAATCTGGCTGTGAAAACCTTTTGCAGGCGCAGACAGACACTATTTGTAGCAGTTGAAAACCACTTGGTGGTGACTGTTACACCCTCTACAACAACATTTCTTATTTCGAAGTATATCATAAGATAAGTGTTGTTACACCCTCTACAACAACATTTGTATTTCAAAGTATATCATATGATAAGTCTTGTTACACCCTCTGCAACAAGATTTGTATTTCAAAGTGTATCATACGATAAGTGTTGTTACATGATCTTTTGTTTGTTATCTTTTTGTAAAAATTAAATTAATATATATCAGTCATCTTGGTTGTTACACCTATAATAGTGGACAACTTTTTTAGGAATAAAACAAAATATTTTATTGTAATAAATAGCAGAAACATCACTGTGAGCCTCATCAGCAGATCTAAGTCCATGTGTCTCGCTGCCCGAGTATGATTCGACATTGCGCCGCCCATCACCATGCCCCACGTCACCCAGGTACGTCATCAAAAAGGTAATATCGCATTCCATTTATTTTGTAATTATGGTAAGTTAACATGACTAATTGACGGCTGTCATAATTAAGCTGGGGGGGACGAATCCTGTTGTGACATGACTGTCACATGATTTGTAATTATTGGAAAATCCAGAAATTAAGGCACACAACCCTGGAGTTATTGTTACTTCATACCAAATCATACCAAAAAGGGTAAGGGCACTATTGATGAGACCTTCCTACGACTCACCATTAAAGAAAAATTAATTAAGTTGTACGAACCATGCATGCAAAATCTTAATCCAAATCTACACCTGTGCCACCCTACCACCCTATCATTTACCCCTGTTGGAGGCACTAAATCCCTATTCAAAGTGCTTGGACAGAAGGAAAGTAGCAGTGCAGGTTGAAACAGCTAGAGTGTGTGTTGGAGGAAAGATAAGCAGGTGAAACAACATTTTAATTATAGAAGTAATGGGTGGAGCAGCAATACGGCACGAACCAGGAACTACAAAGGCCTTGGAAGGTTGTCCTGAGGCATGCTAGGTCTTCAAAGACACGGGTTGGTTTGAATTCTTCCAGAAATTGGAAGGGTCAGACAATGGCGTGGTCATGGAATTCATGAAGAACCTAGAAAGGAACTAGACGAAAGTCAGAGGACTAGAATTGGAGGTCACGGAAGAAGTTATTGCCAGAGTAACAAGATTTCAGGTAGAAGGGAAGAGATGGTTCACCAGGAAGGTTAATGACCCCTCACAAAAAGGGGATTTTCTTTAGGAAAACAAGTCATTGGTTAAGAAGGGCATGGGAATTAATAGGCTGTCACTCCCCTAGCCATGGGCGAACATTTCTCTCTTCCTCATTAAGTACATTACTTGTGAGGGAAGAGAAAAAATCATGTTTAATTACCATTTCCCATTGCTGAACCATCTCCGCCATCAGCAGCGGATTAACCTGTCGTATTTCTTGCTAGGCAATATTAGACATATGGTTGCAATCGTAAAAACAACTTCACATCAAGAAAAATGTGTCACAAGCCACAGAATTATTAAACTCATTGTGCTAGATTCCTTAAGCCAACAAGGAAAAAATTGGGAAGAGTTCATGCAAAAAAGGCCTAGGACTACTCGCAGAAGGAAAATAGAGATGGCTGGGGAAACTCCAGAGGTAACAAAGGAGCAACCACAGCCCTCGACAGTGAGGATCAGCAAGAAGTTGGTTGACAAACCAATTGGCAACAGAAGGTCGAAGCAGAGGATAAGGGTCAACAGACACCTAGAGTCCCCATCTACGTTGAAGAAGAACAAGGAAGCAGTCGAACAAAAGGATGAGGAGCAAGCTCAGCCAAAAAAACCTCCTTCACCTAGTAAGAGCGAAACCCAGTCCTTGCTGTCAAAAATTGAAATTTTAGAAAAAGAGATCGAGAAATTAAGGGAACAGTTAGCAGTAGGGAAGGCAGAGCCAAGAGCCCCAGGGCTGGATACTTTGGTGGAGGTTGTGGACAGGGCTAGAAGGGGAGAAATCCCGGGAACTCTGTGTATAGCCTGTGCTGGGAAGTTGGTGGAAGCCAGATTCAAAGTTTGTGCAGCAGATGCTACCTCAAGGGAGACTCAAACCAAAAACTGGGAAGTTGTTACACCCGAACCTGTCGAGGACGTTGCTGATACACAAAAACCAGAAACCGAGATAGCGTAATCCACAGAAAGTGATCAAGCAATGGATACACAAGGACCCTTTGCTGAAACTGTTGTTTCACTTGGAACAACAATGGAGGAGGAAATCAGCCAAGTGGAGAAAGAAAAAGATAACATCCATGAGCTAATGGTCACTGCTGCTGTTACAGAAGAACCAGTAGCAAAGACCAAAGATGGTCTGAAGGTAAACGATGAGCAAAAACTTGTGGATATTACTGCTGCCACACAAGAAACAACAGTAAGAGTGGACGTTGAATAGGAAAAGAAAGAAACTATGGTCAAACCCATTGACAAAGTTGTTGTTACAGAAGAACCAGCAGCCAAGGTCAGATAGTTTCATCCTCAAGAGGATGCTACACCTTTAGTTGATGATGCATGTGGGAGAATGTCGGGTCCTGTTGAAGGATGGCACTCTGAAAAATTGTTGTTGTTGGCAAAGCTGCAAAAGTGGAAGCAGTTGGCACTCTCTCTACAGAAGGGAGTCATTCCACTCAATGTGCATAAGAATATGATGGATTCCTTGTGAGAGAAATGGTTGAAGGAAGAATGGGAAAGAAAAGAGGAGGCATAGAGGCATAGAAAAATGATAAAGGAAAAGGATTAACAACTGCATCAGCTACATTAGGAGGTCTCTGACCTAACATTTGATAAGACCAAGCTCCACGACCTTGCTCTAAACCTGCTAGCATGTAGGTGGCCGTCCCCGTCATACCCTATGTTCCTTTGGGAACGTTATTATTTATTTCAGTTGAGAGCAGTTTATGAGAAAATGTCTTATTTGGGTTCTTTTACCCACACCCTTTTGGAAAATTTTTAGTGCCGTGATTTTGATGATCAAAATTTGCTATGTGAGTTATTCCTGCATAACATGATGTACGAATACGTGAGCATGAAGATGGTGGTGACTAACCTCTCTTTCAAGGGAGATCTGCAGTTGCAAGCATTCCTCTCATTTATGATGAACCTGATTGAGTGGAGACTGGCTAAGAAGATAATAGAGACCAATGAGGAGAGGACAACACTATGGGTCCTAGCTGAACCTGGAATGGCCTGTGAACTTCGTCAAGATTTTAGGCAGTTCCTGAGCACTCCGAAAAGGAGAGACCAGTCGGCCATCTACAAAAGAAAGATTGTGAGGATCTGCCTTAACTTATTTGCAACCATTGAGAAGCCAAGCATTGGTCAGATGTCTCAAGCGCACTGAGGCTTGCAGTGCAGAATTGCAAGAAGGGGACCCATTTGAGTATAAGAACTTTGTAGTTGTTGTTTCATGGGTGTCAGAATATGACCAGATTTGTGCTGACACTGGGGGCATTCTGGATTGGCCTCAGGTTTAGATTCCCTATGATCTGGTTTCCATAGAAGAATATCATCCCGATTACTAGTTATGTGATCATGAAGAAGAATCATAGCCATGTGAGCTAATGGCTGATCAAGGATTCAGAGCTCCAGGCATGACACTGCTACTGCATACAATTTTGTAGATTTCCATTGGGGGCACAGTAGAAGGGTCTGATATTCTACATGGGTACATGCATTGGCTTCAGTCGAGGGGAGATTTTGGGTGTGGGTTTTCAACCATTTTCCGCACCTTCTTTCCCTTGTTTTGACCTTTATGTCCTTTAGACCCGTGCCCTTATGTGACCAAATTCCCAGTTTTCTTGCCTTTTTCATCCATTTTACTGTCATGTTACTTTACTATATTTTACTGAATAAATGTGAGGCTTTATTTATATTTTAGGCTAAGTGGAGGAGCATTGAAGGAACATGTCGGGAATTTTATCCTTTTCAAGTGTTGGCTCACAGAAGAAAACAAGCAGCAGGACTTAGCTGCAAGAAAGGGTAGAAAAGTTCACTGATACACCCTGAATTCTGTTACATATCACTACTACATACTAGGTGTTGTTACAGGTGGCTACTGTTACAGTTTGCTACTACACATCAGTGTTGTTACATGTTGATGTTACACATCTAGTGTTGGTACACCTTGCGTGGATCCACCGTTACACCAAAAGTGTTGTCTTTATTTATGCCACATCAGCGCGAACCATCATTTGCTCAATACTATTGCACCGAAGCTGGAAATGTGGGTACTATTCCACATAACAGTTGTCAACAGTAGATTGTTTATTTTTGAGGCAACAAGTATATTTAGTCACTAATGTATATTTATTTAGTAGTAGGTTGCAACTCCATTAACCCAAGGAGGAATGATAGTGATCCCTCTAAAGGGGAATGTGCCCATGGACGAACAGGGGCTTTTTGAACTGGTTTCCTGCGTGGTGGATCTTGGCGGCCATGGATGAGGCTCGGGAACTGGATGTTGTGGGTCAGAAGCCTCTGGGGTCTGTAGTTTATTACTATCATTACATCGTGAATGGATTCCAGTCTTTGTGAAGCGCAGGAGTGCCCTCACGAAAGTGAGTCAGTGGATATAGAACTTGCGTTTGAAGACCTCCTCGCCTGTTGGGGACATGATGTGTCCGAGGAAAATCCGTGCTATTACTTTCTGAAGAATGCAGTGAAGTCAGGTATTCTTGATAAGGCGGTGGAAGAAGGAGTAGTGAAAATAGGCGCCCTTGAGCGGATACCTGAAAAGAATCTTGTTGGGTCCCTATAATACTAGTGATTTCCCATTACTATTGTAGTTATACCCCTTATTTATATTTTTGTGCCCCTATTTTGTTATTTTTGTGCCCCATAGAATCCCTCTATTGTTATTTTTGTGGCTTTATATTATTATGGTTAGGTCGGCTGGATTATATTGTGACTCCTTAGACTCCTATATATAGAAAGGAGGTTTTGTCATTTGTATCATCCAAGAATTTTTCATTTATGTAATGTAAAGGAGGTTGCCCCCTCGAAGAGGCTGAATTCTAAGGCATTGATCTATCTTTTCTATCTTTTCTTGAGCTGGTTTCATAACATTTGGTAGCGGAGCTTTGGATTCTAGGGTTTCGTTGCTCCAAACAGGTCATCGTGGAATTTTCACTATAACTTTTTTACTGTGACGTTTCAGAAGTCTAAAAAAAAATCCATTTGAGAAGAAAGCACGCTGAACCTCGGGTCCAAATTTCAGAGCTTTTCGCGCTATATTTGCGGAGATATGATCTGAGGAAGTTGTTCTTTTTGCAGAATCCTGAATTACATTCAAAACAGGTGACCTGGGAAAAATTGTCATAACTTTCTCTCTGAGGATTGGATTGAAATTTCGTAAGAAGGTACAGAAAGAGGATGGACTGTAGTTTCTTGTATGTGTGCTTCAGATCCAAAGGTTGACACAATAACTCGTGACACATCGTACAAGTTCGCTCTACTGAACTAGTCTAAAAGCAAGTCATTGTGGGAGATTTCACATAACTCTTCCTTGGAGAATCCAATTTGGGTCAGACTTGTGGCATTGGAAAGAGGACACAGAAGGATACTATAGGTCACAATTTTAGAACTAGATGATCTGAAATTACGGAGATACATCAGATTCAATATCAGGCTTCTATAAAGTGAAAAAAGGTGTGTAGTTTTTTTTTTAATTTTTGTGTAAGCTTGGTTTAACAGAATTCAAAGGGCATAGTAAAGCATTATTATCGGTAACTGATGCCCCGAGGAAAGAAAATGCAAACACCTAGTAAGGAACCTGAAAGCTCTAGCATGACTCATGAAGAAGAGGAAGAAATGCTACATGATATATCAAAATTACAAGAAGAAGTGCAACAAATGTCACGCTCACAAAAGCTAACCGAAGCTAAGATAAATGTCGTGGAATCTAAGATAAAGGGCATGGAAGCTAAGATGGATGATTCAAAGACAAATTTGAAGAGAGACATGGCAGGTTTGAAGATTTATTTGAAGACAGACATGGAAGAATTGAAGAAGTTGCTACAAGAAAGGGTCACTAATGGTGAAAGGGTAGTAAACGAAACTCATGATGAGAACAAAAGAAATGTTAATCATGATTCCATAGACTCTAATGTTGGATCGAAGACCCACCATATTCCAAAAATCGATATGAGGAAGTTTGATGACAAGGATCCGGCCACATGGATATTACAGATGGAGCAGTTCTTCGATCTCAATAATGTGCAAAACACACAAAAGGTACATATGGCAACTGTATATTTGGAACCAAATCAGTTTGTATGGTATCAATGGCTTTGCTCTCGTAAACAATTTATCACTTGGGCAATTTTTACGAAAGAATTGATAGCACATTATGAAGATACAAAAAGCAACACTTTTTTTAGCCTATTGATAAGTCTCAAACAAAAGGGTTCAGTAATGGAGCACATTGAGGAGTTCCAAAAATTGAACATAAGGGTAAAAGATATTCTAGAGGAGCATAGGATTGATGTGTTCATAGGGTCTTTAAAGGATAATATCCAACATGATGTTCACCTTTGGGAACCTGATTCATTAGAGAAGGCATTCAAGTTAGCAAGAAAAATGGAAAGCAAAATTACGGCAACCAGGAAGCATACCACTCACAACTATAAAGATGGAAGTGTTTTTGCCCCTAGTCTTCCACAACCTATAAGGTTGACACCATAACAATTGGAAGAAAAAAGAGCAAAAGGGCTTTGTTATAGTTGTGATAGCAAATACACTAAAGGTCATAAGTGTGCTGAGAAGAAATTATTCTACATAGATTGTGAAGAGGAAGAAGAAAAGGAGCAAGAAAGGTCAAAAGAAGAAGATATACTCCAGGAAAAAGCCTAGATGAAGAACAAATAAATCCGACCATATCTTGTAATGCATTGGCGGGAATTACCACTCCTCAAACCATTAATATAGAAGGACAAATCAAGAAGAAAAAGGTAATAGTGTTGATTGATTCAGGAAGCACCCACAATTTTATTCATTGTAGGGTAGCAAAAGAATTGAATTGCTTCCTATATCCAGCACCAGAGTGTCAAGTGATGATTGAAAATGGAGGAACAATAAATTGCTCTGGAAGGTGCCATAATATCAAGCTATCCATGGGAGAATATGTATTGACTAGCCCAATGCTTTCCATTCCAATGGGAGGTGCTGATGTTGTACTAGGAGTCCAATGGCTACAATCCTTGGGCACAATAGCTTTTAATTTTCAAGAACTTTTCATCAAATTTTCTACAAAAGGAAAGGAAGTTGAATTAAGGGGTATTGCAGGAAAACCAGGAAGGATAATCAGCTCTAATGGTATGACAAAGCTTCTAAAAAAGGAGCAAAGAGGTGTAATTGCACAATTATGCTCGCTAGATGTTTCCACATCAGAATCATTTATTTCTCCAGATCTCCAAAAAGTCTTGGATAATCATTCCAAGGTATTTGAGAATCCCAAAGTTCTCCCACCTATGCGTGATCATGATCATGCTATTCATCTGATTCCAGGAAGTGTTCCTCCAAACATCAGGCCGTACAAATATCCGTATGTCCAAAAAAGTGAAATTGAACATATGGTTGCAGAAATGCTAGAGGCTGGTATAATTCAACCAAGTCAAATTTCTTTCTCTGCTCCAGTAGTATTGATGCACAAGAAGGATGGATCATGGCGCATGTGTTTGGATTATAGGGAGCTCAACAAGCTCACTATTAAAGATAAGTTCCCCATTCCTGTCATTGATGAATTATTAGATGAATTGCATGGATCAATTTACTTCACCAAGTTGGATCTTCGTTCGAGATATCATCAAATCAGAATCAAGATTGAAGACATTCCGAAAACGGCATTTAGAACTCATGAGGGTCATTATGAATTTTGGTCATGCCTTTTTGTTATAGACAATTTTGTGCCTTACAGCATCAGGCATGAATTGTCAATAATCCAAGGGATCCAAAGTCCCTAAACATGATGTCCCTACCCCTAGAGGAACAAGGTCAGCAAACCAACAGCTCTCAGATCAGTTTTCCACCTGAAAACACTCAAAAACAAGCAATCCTGAAATCAAAGCAGGTGCTCCACTAGGCTTCTGCGCTGAAACTCAACTCCTCCATGGTGTACCTGCGTTGCAAAGCAGGTAGAACAAAGGCCACCTGCGCTGAGCGAGATGGGACAAGTGGCACACTGAGTCATTGCTCTGGAATCTTCCAAAAATGACACTTGGATCAGGAATTTCGCCTTGTGATGAGTCAGAGGCTCTGTTTCTCCAAGTGGAAGAAAGGTTCTCCAAGTGGACTCAAGAACTGAAGATCAACTGAAGAGAGAGAGGACACAAGGCAGCTACACATCAGTTGCAAGCTGACTCATCCTTTCTCAATTCATCTATATATTGAGCTCTCTCCTATGAGCTCAGGAGGCTGGAATTTTGTGCAAAGTAATGATATGCTGTTGGTTTCACTATAGAACTATTGGGTGATTGCTTGAAGGGGGTGAAGAGGAGAAATTCTTTCTGCTGGGAGGTGTTGTTGGATTGGGGCCTTCAATGGTTGTAACCTTCTCAGAACTTTACTTCTTCCATTAATAAAAGCTATTGAGGTTCTTCTATATGCATTTGTTTCAATGATGTATTGTGATGATTGTATATTTGATTTATGCTAATCCTTGAATCAGTTATGAATGCATGCTTCTTGTAGTTTCCTTCTTTGTTATTTTGCAGGATCTCATTGTAGCTGGGCCAGCAAAAGAGCAAGGAGCTGGGAGCAAGTAGCAAAGAGAAGAGTTTGGATTCGACATTAAGCGCAAGGCAACGGTTAGTGCATTTCTTCATTCTCTCTTTCTTTCATAAAGAAGTAAACCTTAAGTAGTTTTCTTTACAGTTGTTGCTGAGGTACTATCACCCTTAGAGTGGGATAGGGTCATCCGAGTCGGATACTTTTCCCTAGAACATTTTTGGCCTTACTAATGCACCTTCAGAAAAAAGGAGGAGAGGCCTAGATATGTTTTTGGAGTGGATATCCATATAGACCAGGTGCTGGAAGCCTCAGAAACCTTCTTAGTTGGCAGAGTCCATGGAAGAAAGTTCTCAGCTACCTTCATCAAGGATTGGGCTCAGTCTGAATGGAAAGATGCTCCAAGTCAGCCAGAAGAGATCAAGATTCTTGACAGAGGTTGGTTCTGCATTCGGTTTGGACAAAAGGAGCACGTCGAATGGGTGTTGGAAAAGCACTGGAGTTTAGGGAAGAGGCCTATCTTATTCAGGAAATGGACGCCCATCTTCGATGCCTAGAAAGAAAAAACGGAGGAGTTTCCAGTGTGGGTCAAATTACTGGGTCTTCCTATTCAATTCTGGACTGACTCAGCCTTCTCTTCAATCCGAAACACATTGGGTAAGTTTCTCGACATAGACAGATCTTATTTACACACTCATGATTGGAGCGCTGCCCACCTTCTGATAAGTTTAAATCCCAGAGAAATTTTGGCAGATGCTATGTTCCTGAAGTATCGTGGTCTAGAGTTTTTCCAGGCCCTGGACTATGAAAACCTCCCTTTCAGATGTCATCGCTGTCATTTTTAAGGAAATCTAGCCCGACAGTGCTGTTACAGGGAAAAGTGTCTATGCAGAACTGCTAATCCCACTAAGGTGTGGTAGCTACCTCAGAAACAAACAAAGTAAAACTACTTTCCTTTACCTTTATGAAAGATAGATGAGAGAAGAATAAAGGATACCAACCTCTGTCTTGCGCTTGGTTCCTTGCCCGATTCCTCTCTCTTCTGATAGTCCTCTGCTACTTGCTTCCTTGTATACCCAGCTTTACAGAGTACCTGTAGAATCAAAGCAGCATAACACTATACAATGACATGGATATATTATCATAAACAATCTAGGATCAGATGTAAATTGACCATACAAATGCACAAAACATAGATTACACAAGAGTATGGAGGAAAACTTGAATAGATTTATTGATAATCA
Organism: Pinus tabuliformis; assembly: GCA_031772625.1. Taxonomy (NCBI): domain Eukaryota; kingdom Viridiplantae; phylum Streptophyta; class Pinopsida; order Pinales; family Pinaceae; genus Pinus; species Pinus tabuliformis. Next base: position 777,582,729 of record CM062820.1, on the reverse strand, counting down.
AGAAAGAGCCAAGAGAGTTACAACCAGTTGTTCTGACCCAGCATCATCCTCTCAGCAAGTAAGCCTTCTTCACCTCATGCAAATCTTAGATCACCAAACACTATGATGTTGCCTCAAGAAACCAACAGCAATTCCTTACAAGATGCAAAATTCCAACCTCTGGATCTCTGGGATGAGGGATCCATATATAGATATCTGTAAGGGAGATGAGTCAGCTTGTGATTTGATTAGTGTCTTCCCTCTGATAGTTCTTGCTTCCACTTGGAGATTGATGATCTCTTACTCATCCTTGGTCGAATTTAGAAAGGCAAGTGTCACAGGAGAAGTTTCTAGAAGATTCCATGCTTCTCCACCTCGCGGATTGACACTACCATTTTCCCTTCTCGCCCATCGCACCCCATAGAAGGGCTTTTTGAAATGCAATGCACCCACTGAGTGTACTTAGGTGAGATGCAATGCACTTTGCCTATGGAGCAGGTGAAATGATCCTGTTTTGACCAGTTCTGGGTAGTTTTTCATGGAGAACTTCTGGGAGAAGTTGTAATTAGTTGACCTTGTTCCTTTAGGGGTTGGAACAACACTTTTAGGGACTTAGGAGCCCTCGGTTTATGGACATTTTATGCTTGGGGTTGCAGTGCCCAAAAATGTCTATAACAGTTGCCCCCTAAAGCATGAGGTCGTTAATCTTTTTTTATGTCGGGTGAAATGCTTTATCATGAGGATCTGAAGTTATTTCAAGCTGGGAGGAGACCTGTAATAAGATACAATACAATACATTATCTTCATAATATTTTCATGATCTAGCTGAGGCGGGCATTCCCATGCTCAGCATTATAAATTCATTTTCATGTACATAGGACAGACAATCGTTTGAGTGTAGACTAATGATTCTAGTAGAGCCATCATCCCTTTGATTGGATGATTATCTATGCAGCAATGATGTACATTTGATGTCTTTATTTTCCTAAATATATATCGCAGCCCGGATGGATGAAACTAGATTCGGGGTCTTCAATCTCATTCGATCTTCACTCAAAGTACAAGTTGATCCATGTGAGAGATGTTCTAGAGTCGAACATGGAAAGACATCGCCTGATTACCAGCCAATGATGTAAGCTGTTAAGAGGCACGAGAGGAATCACCGATAATGATAATGACCCTCAAGGTACTGCAGTACAATTCACGTGGTGTGAATAAAGGACTTGGCATCGAACACCATGAAAAATCTTTCGGTCGAAGGCCATTGATGTAAACCTGTCGTGGGAAGTGAGAAACTTGTCATTGAGGCATGCAAGCTTCAAAGTACTGAAAGGGGTGTTCCTAGATCGACTTCTTGGATAATGAGTTGATGTCGACAAGAAGTGATCCATCATAGGAGGGCCTTAATGAATCCCACATCAATGACATGGAACGGAGCAAATGATTTTAATGGAGGTGAAAACGGTCTGGTGATATAAGGTTCAGGGTGGCAGTCATGAAAGAATGGAGCGTAAATGTATTGCAGCAGGTGAGACACAAGTGAATTCTCTGAGTGACTTCTCTTGAACATATCGACGAAACTGACATGATGGATTGGTAGCATTAACTCCAAATGTGGATGGTGTGATGGGACCATGGTGATGTGACCGGTGAATGAAACAACCCAACCCGACTTGGATGCGGAGTGAAAGTGTCATGTTCAAGAGTGACTTGCTACCAACAAAGTTTCTTCAAGTTTTCTTCCCAATTTTTCCCCAGTCATTGCTGACCATTACCTCTTTATTTTTGTCAAGCTTGAGGAGGATAACATACTCTTGTTCTATAATTTTCCCTTCGGGCAAACCCATCGCTATGTTTTAACGAGCCTAGCGATAGTGAAACTCGTTTTTGTCTGCTTCAATTTTAGAGAGTCTGAGAAAGGGCGTAAAGGAAACTCCAAAAATCCTTTTTCGTCATCTAATCCCTTAAGTCCGAAAAAGTATAAAACAATACATAAGGGATGAATTTTCGATACTTTTAACGAGCCAAACAAAACAAGTGCTCGATCTTTTTGTGTAATAATCCCTCAAGTCCAAAAAGATTAAAATCTAAAGGAGGGATAGCACTTCCGGTCCCTTTAACGAGCTAGAGAGGCCAATGGCTCGGCAATCTTTTCATATTTTACGAGTCAATTGAAAACAGCTTAAAGGAGACTCGTCTTTGAGGAACGAGTGATAAAATTGGGTAGCAGCTGATTCTAGGTAAGGTTTGGAATTTTCCAATCACGGCAGTGTTACAAGGATGGCTAGCAGGATCACTCTTCGCAGCTATTCCTCAAAAGGGGTAAACAATCAAATGGAGGTGAATGATCGGCTAATACAGAGTGGAGGTGATGATGGGAACACGACCAAGGCTTTAAAAGCTGAAGTACTACATTCACGATGATTATTTACCGGGAATTGGTTCATTTTTTATTGAGCTTAAACGTTGGGGGAAACATTTGCTCATTGCTTATGTTTATTTTTTAACGAGCATGAAGTCCACGTTAAAACTGCTCGATGCGGGTTTATTTTTTAACGAACTTGAACCCTGCAGTAACACTGCTCATGGCGGGTTTATTTTTTAATGAGCTTGAACCCTACAGTAACACTGCTCGTGATAAGTTTGCATGCGCCCAACATAATAACGAAAATCGAGGTGCATGCCCCCCAAGCTTCATTGCATTCAAATCGGTGGTTGGAATGAAGGTTTACCTTTGAGATTTGGAAAGGGGATTTGTTTCATTTTCTAATGAGGTTGACACAGTAAAAGAACTATCCTCATGACTCCTTGTTTCATTTTTTAATGAGGTCGACACAAGATAAGAACCATCCTTGAAATCCACCATATTTACAGTATTTGATAGAAAATAAAAAAATGATGGATGATTAAGGTTGCTGGAATAATCTTCGTGGTAATCCGGAAGATGGGAGCGATGGTGGTAATCTTCCCATGGTGCCTCTCCTATCATCATTCATTGAATGATTCCTTCGTCTGTAGAAGGTACATGCGACCAAGGATCTGAAGAGGTGTCATATTCCTTAGACCTATCTATCCAAACACTCGATGAACGTTGATTTGGGTTTGCCCCCCAAGCCAAGAAAATTGATTGCTACAATATTTCTAAAATGGCGATGATCCATGCTGACAAAATGTTTAGGAATCTTCTGAATCCATTAGATATAGAAGATTTCATATTACAGGTTTCTACTAATGCTACTTCCGCCAGATTTATTGGAGGTGGAAGGGAAAAAGTTCCAATTAATATAGGATCTTTTAGTAGGCCTACTCTGGTATTTTGAAGCGAATGGGGGCTTCCATGGATCATTGGAATGCTTCTCGTAACTTGAGAACCACTGGGGAGGAAAGTTTGTTGATCGAAGATTGTAATCCCTCCTTGAAAGGGGAATGCAATCTTCCTAAAATAGGTCGACACAACAGCTGCCATAGCATATATCCATGGTCTTCCCAGTAGGATGTTGTAATCGAGGTTTCCATCGATTACTTCAACATCTATTTCTACTGTTTTTCCTCCTAGTTCAACTTGCAAGTTACTTAGAATACCATATGGGGTACATGTTCATCCGTCAAATGCTTTTAATGTCGTCGAAGATTGTGACAAGGTTGGAGATCCTAAAGTTTTCCAGCAACTCATCGACATAATACATGTAGATGCCCCCTCATCAATAATCGTTCGGTGAACGGTTTTGTTGAGGGATTTCACTTGAATGAGGAAATCAAGTTGAGCTGGCAACTGAGGATCGTATCCTTTGTGATTAAAGGATACAAGATTAGAATCCTTTGGGTCTATCCCACCAATAGCTGATAATAAAGCCTGCTTTTGGGATGGGCAATTTTGCAGTACCTCGAGTGTCGACATAGCGCATGGCGATTGGGCCAGATATTCCACTATATTATAATGCTATGCTGCTCTAGCACGAGGATTAAATGTCGACTTGTGTACTACTCCCTTTGGAGGTTTTATTGTCAACTCAGGAATGATGGGCAGCGCAACTTTTGTCGAAGTTGTTGTCGAACTACTAGGTTGATCTTTATCCTTGTTGTTCGACAGCTGTGGATTCCGGTAATGTTTGTTCCTTGTCGATATAAAAGCATCATTTTGTTGTTTGGAAACCGACAACATCAGCACTTGAGACGGGGAAGCATTTCCACTGTCAACCAGATTTGTTCCTAGATTTGGAAACGGATCAGTTAATACTGTCGAGGTTTTTGAATTCTTGAAGAATTTTTTAAGCTCAACTTTGTGTGGACAATCTGCTGTCCAATGATCCTCATCGCATATAAAGCATGGACGATTTGGTTTCCTATTTCCAGAAGGGTTTGTAGAAGATTTTTCAGGTGATGATTCCTCCTGTTTCTTCTTCTTCCCTTTGGTTTTCTTCTTGCCTCCTGGTTGCTTGGTTTCTTTGCCTTTATCTGTCGAGATGGCATTTACTTCCGAGGCAAGAAGTTCTTATTTTGCATTTTGACTGGAAATCTTACGGGTCTTTTTAGATGTAGCCTTTGTCGATTTCGTGTCTGTTGCGCCAATCACGCCATCGCCGGCATGAGAGTCATTGTCTGATTTAGGAGGAGGAAGGACCGAGAATTCCAGTCTGGGAGCGTCCAGGTATTTTATCGTAGGGCGTGCCAGACTGAGTGTAAATCAAGTCTAAATATTGTGCACGAGCAATAACTTTCTCTTCGGTGACGACTCCCCCTTTTGCCACATCTTCTGTAATGGAAGGTAAAAAATAATTAATAAACCATTCAGCTAAAAGCTGATCAGGAACATACATTTTTACCATTCTACAACGACGTCGCCACTCATGAATATGATCAGATATGTGAGTGGTCGTTGTTTTCTTGAAATTGGTAACAAGTTCCGTTCCCATTTTGTACCTTATCGGTAACTGAAAATGGGTTAAAAAGGTTGTGGCTAGGGTACTGAAGTTGTCAAATGAAGCTCTGGGAAATTCGATATACCATTTTGCTGCCGAACCAGTTAACGTCCTCTGAAAAAGGCAAAGTCTAATCGAATCATCGTTTAGGGTGTTTGATGAACACCACAGATGAAAGGTCATCACAAGATTCGACGGATCTTCACCCGAATTTCCATTAAATTTAGGAATATCTAATGGAAGTTTATGTAGAATCATTGGCCACCAAGGGGCGTAAGCGATTGGATCGTTTGTTAACCGATTTAAATCAGGTAACTCTAAAGTTGCCACGAAGGGTAACTGTTGATTCAGGTTAGGTGAAGCATACCCAAGATAAGATGGAATCGCCTGAGCAGTTGGTCTTTGCATACCAGCATAATGCATTTGATGCTGGTAACTTTGGTAAGGTTGGTGGGCATAACCATTGTAGAATGGTTGACTTTGACTGTTTTGAATATATGGTTGTCAACTATTTGCAAAGATTTGTTGCTCCGATCCTTGGTATACTTGTTGGAATTGCAGTTGTTGGTATTGCACCAGCCATGGTTGTGAAGCCATGTGTTATTGCCCGATACTAACTGTTTGACCAAGATGAGGGGTAATTGTACCCATTTGGACCTGTGTCATTCCACCAGTCGGCGATTGTGGTTGAGTGGCAGGGTCAAGAGGCTGTTGCATTACAACCTGAGAAACCTGAGGTTGGCATACAACAGGCAACGCTTGTACTTGCGACACCGTCGAAATAGCTGGCGTAGTTGGTATATTTGACATAGGTAAACAATGTTGCATCGAATATACAACTCTTGGTCATTGAGGTAGTATCGGTACCCAACCGCTAGATGTAGTTCCAGCATAACCTAAATTTTGTGGTGAACTCCTGTATGGTTGTCCTCCCGAAGGGGACAATGAAAGAGTATACTGCCCCCCATACGAAAGTAATCTAGTACTTAAAGGAATGGTTTGCCCTTGAGGATCGGACTGCCCAAATTGACATCCCAAAGGATCAATTTGTTGAGACTCAACATAAGAGTTTCCGGATACTATTCCGGATGAACAAATAGGAACGGACCATACTGTTGAAATAGCCCCTGAGTGGGCTCCTTCTAGTGATTGAGAGCTAGTTGGAACAGATGGTATACCAGCGAACATTGTTGGAGAGATAGCAAGAATTTTTGTCATCGTTGTGTCGGACGACACAGTGCTAGATGTTGATGGTTGTTCAGACATTTCTAGTCTATCCAAAAGATTACCTAGTGATTCTACAGGAGCTTCCGCTGGCAGTAGACTAATTTCTGATGAAGAAGGATACAGAGTGACCCTGACTCCAAATTGTGATGGAGTACTAGATGGAGGATCCTCCACAATCTCTTCTATAGCAATCATACCAGGTGGAAGAGGTAGACCGTCAGGTCCGTAAAATATTTCTGGTGCCGAAGAAGGTATGGAATCTGCAGCGACAGATGTTTGGGGAACAACACTCTCCGAACCGGTTGTAGATGAAACTAGTTCAGTAACACAAGTGTTTATCCTTAGACTAGGATCAGTACTACTATCCTTCGGTGGCTACTGAACTTCTTCTGTAAAGGCAGGGATACCAGAAATGTTTGGAGTAACTGGAGTCTCTGATGTTGTTGGAACACTTGTTCTAACTTTACCTTGTTTTGGAACCGGTTAAACGAGTTCGCTTTGTCCGTAATAGTTTCGATTCTGGAGACAAAGACGGTTGACTCGTAAGCCTCCGCGAATGACGGGGTTTCAATTGAATTTCTTCCACGATTGCAGATTACTCGATCAACTAAAAATCAAGGGGAGGTATGTTTCCGAATTATATGAATTTTAGACGCTTTGACACAACTTGTTTTTTCAATTTTAAAGAGTCGAGAAAAAACAAAAGATGACTCTAGTCACCTTCGATTTTTAATGACCCTGAAGTGACAAGTGCTCAAATGGACCTTTTCCATTAAGGAGTCTGAAAAGGAACGGAAGGGACTGCTCTGGAAATCTAGGCAGAGGGATTACCAAACCAATTGCAAAACTGTAGGATACTTTTTATGGTACAGCAATCAATCTTCCCGAATGCTGTGTTTAGTGCATTGCGATCGATAGGGCGGTAGACACGGATTCCTAAGGATAAAGGATTAAGCCTATTGTGGTCTCCCAAAATATACTCGACGGTACGTGGGAGCACAAGTCCGTACTATCACTTATCGTCTCAAAGTGGAGGAATCACCCAACCAACAGTGAGAACAACAGTGTTGGAAATAATACTGAGAGGGGGGCGTGAATCAGTATTATCAAATTATTTTCAATCTATCTTCCTTATTTACACTTTGAATAATTCTTCAAATATTGATCATTACTTTGTATGTCAGTATCATAAAACAATGAGCAGGAACAAGAAAATCAAATAGTAACACAAAAGAACACCATATATAAGGTGGAAACCCAATGTGGGTGAAAACCACCTGCTGCAATATGTCTCTATCTTCTTCCAATTAGAAGCTCCTTTTACAATGATTTTATACTGGTGCAGTCCTTTACCAGTACGCAGGCTACAACCTGCAGAGAGCTACAACCCTCTCTCTCATTCTCCAGCTTCTCCTGGAAGGGAGCTACAACCCCCTTAGCTCTTGTACTAGCTAAGATACTAGTACGTAGGTGCTGGCCTACTGAAGGCTACAACCTTCTCTTTCTTCCAGGGACCACGTTTCATAAATTTTCAGACTGGATCCATGAACATCAATCAATCATCAAGTATATCTACATCAAACAATCTCCTTTTCCCAATTAGCACTGAATCAAGTAAACACTTCTCTGACAGTTGTACCCAGAACACAGTAACAGTAACCACACACCAAATTATGAACCCAAAATACTGCAGCAATAGACAGAGGTATCTAGATCATAATTTAAAGATATATGCTACTTCAACAACCTGAAACCTACGTGCAGATCTATAAAGGATAATTCCTTCTTTCAAATATTCAAACACTAATTAACCTAGATTGTCAGATTTATAGATCAAGCATGCGCCTCATATAACAGATAAAAATCATGCAAAGATGTTATTATTCAAGCATAAAGATTATGACCCATCAATAGAACTTATCCTTCTTTATGCGCTAAGGTTCCTCCTTCATTCAGATCCAGATCTGCACCATAACCCAATCACAAATATTTCAGATCTAGCACTTATTAGATATTCAATTTATTCGATCATGCTTTGCCAAATGATCTCCTTCCTCTTTTATAGTCTTAGGCCTTCCACAATACCACGGTCCAAAACCATAGGATCAAAAAAACTGTTGGACTAATACCATGAACCAACCATGAAAGTGCATGAGATCAACACTTTTGGATGCAATACCACGAGCCAAAACCATAGGATCAAAAACTATAGGACTAATACCATGAACCAACCATGAAAGTGAGTGAGATCAACACTTTTGGATGCAATACCACGGACCAAAACCATAGGATCAAAAACTGTCGGACTAATACCATGAGCCAACCATGAAAGTGCGTGAACTTTTCTCTTCATGAAAGGGACTTTTCTCTGCATGAAAGCGCGTGAACTTTTCTCTACATGAAATAAACGTTTCTCTGCATAAAAGTGCGTGAACGTTTCTCTACATGAAATAAAATTTTCTCTGCATAAAAGTACGTGAACTTTTCTCTACATGAAATAAACTTTTCTCTGCATATAAGTGTGTGAAATTTTCTCTACATGAAAGAAACTTTTCTCTGCATAAAAGTGCGTGAACTTTTCTCTACATGAAATAAACTTTTCTCTGCATAAAAGTGCGTGAACTTTTCTCTACATGAAATAAACTTTTCTCTGCATATAAGTGCGTGAAATTTTCTCTACATGAAAGAAACTTTTATCTTCATGAAAGAAACTTTTATCTTCATGAACGTGCGTGAACTTTGCTGCACTATAATTTATCATCTGAGATGAGTGGGTTGCCATCAAGTACAACATATGTATCATAATGCCAACAATCTCCCCCTTTGGACTTGATGGCAACAACAACCAATCACTCTCCCCCTTTGACATCAAGGGCAAAGGGTTATGCTCCCCCTAAGAACATGCTCCCCCTGACTATAAACCAGATCTGCAAAGAAGAACCATAATCCATCAAACACCATAAATGACCATGAAAGAGATAGAGACGTATTGCAGCAATATTCAGACCAGCATCCATGATCTCCTTCTGTACTTCCTCCATAATGCCAACAATGCATGATATGCTCCCCCTAAATCTATGCCATTCGATCTTTGACCAATCCGCAACCCAGCACATGTACGCATATACTTCAGATGAACCTTGCATACAACCAACAATCAGAAGAGATTCAACAACAAGATGATGCTTCAACAACCCCCAGCTTTTGCCTGAGGTATTCAAAGGTCTCCCTAGGCAATGGTTTGGTGAGTATATCAACAACCTGTTCATTAGAAGGAACATAATCCAACATGACCTTTTGTTCAAGCACTTGTTCTCGGAGAAAGTGATACTTGATTGGTATGTGCTTGGTTTTTGAATGCATGACTGGGTTCTTTGAAATGCTGATTGCACTTGTATTATCACATAAGATGGAGATGGGTGGTGTACAAGTGATTTGAAAATCCTGCAAGGTTTGCATCATCCAAAGGAGTTGATTTCATCAAGATGCAACAGCAACATATTCTGCTTCAGCTGTAGACAAGGCAATCGAACTCTGTTTCTTGCTGAACCAAGATACTAATCTAGAACCCATAAAGAATGCACCATCACTTGTGCTCTTCCTGTCATCCACGCTTCCAGCCCAATCTGCATCAGTATAAGCATGAAGTGTGAGATCTGTATCTCTAGGATACCATAAGCCATAATTTTGAGTCCCTTGAAGATATTTGAAGATTCTCTTTACTGCCTGAAGATGAGTTTCCTTTGGATTTGCCTGAAATCTTCCAACTATTTCCACTGCATGCATGATGTCTGGTCGGGTACCTGTCAAATAAAGTAGACTTCCAATCATAGATCTGTAGGTTGGTTGATGTACTGCTACTGATTCATCATTTGCACTGAGGCTACATCTTGTGACCATGGGTGTACATACTGGTTTTGCATCTTCCATGCCATATTTCTTCAAAATCTGCTTGAGATACTTGGTTTGAGACAAGAAGATCCCTCCTTCCTTTTGTTGGATTTGCAGGCCAAGAAAATATGTCAATTCTCCAAGAAAGGACATTTCGAATTCTTGTTTCATCACCAAGGCAAAGCTTTGACTCGTAGATTCTTCATTACTACCAAAGATAATGTCATCTACATACACAACAAGTATTAGCAATTTTTCATTTTCAATTTTTATATAAAGATTGTTATTTGTTGATCCTTTTGAAAAACCTTGTTGATGAAGATATTTGTCCAAACGATAGTACCAAGCCCTTGGAGCTTGTTTAAGACCATAGAGAGCCTTTTTCAGTCTGCATACAAGATTTGGATCATTTCCAAGAATGAAACCATCTGGCTGCCCAATGTATACTTCTTCTTCTAAGTCTCCATTCAGAAAGGTTGATTTCACGTCCATTTGAAATACTTTGAACTTTTGAAAGCTTGAGAGAGCAAGGAACATTCAGATGGCCTCAAGTCTTGCAACAGGAGCAAAAGTTTCCTCAAAATCTATTCCTTCTTGCTGTGCATACCCTTTACAAACAAGTCTTGCCTTGTTTCTAATTACTTCCCCATTTTCATTCAACTTATTTTTGAAGACCCATTTTGTCCCTATAACATTCTTATCCTTTGGTCTAGGAACCAACTCCCAAGTGTTGTTCTTTTCAATCTGCTCAAGTTCTTCATCCATTGCTTTGACCCAACATTCATCTTTGCATGCCTCTTTTACATTTTGTGGTTCAGTGGAGGAGAGTAATGCCAAATAGCTTGAAGCTTCTGCAATTGTTCTTGTTGTTTGTACACCTGCTTCTTTCTGCCCCAAAATCTGAGATTCTGGATGATTCTTCTGAACGTACCGGGATGGAGTCTTCTCTTCTATCCTTATCTGTTCCTCTAGTGCTTCTTGAGGTTCTTCTTCTTCATCATTCTGTCTTTGAGGGTAGTCTTCATCTTCTTCGATATTTTCATGATTTACTTGCCTAGGAATGTATCCCTTTTCATCAACCACTACATCAATGCTGTCAAAAATTCTTCCAAGTCTTTTATTGTAGCACTTATATGCTTTACTGTATGGAGAATAACCAAGAACAATGCCTTCATCTGCTCTAGGTTCAAGTTTGCCAAGTTGCTCATCAGTATTCTTAATATATCATTTGCTCCCAAAGATTTTGAAGTGCTTTACCGAAGGAGTCTCACCATACCAGAGCTCATGAGGAGTTTGAGTGTTGTTCACTCGGACATTTGATTTGTTGAGAATAACAACCGCAGCATATGCGGCTTCACCCCAGAAAGTTGCGGGAGTTCCAGACTCATCCAGCATAGCACGAGGCATTTGTTGGACTGTTCTGTTCATCCTTTCCACCACTCCATTTTGCTGAGGAGTTCTACCTGTAGAGAATTCTCTTCTTATCCCATGTTCTTCACAGAAATCGAAAAATTCATTTGAGGTAAACTCCCCACCTCTGTCAGACCTGAGGCACTTAATTTTGTAACCTGATTCATTTTCAACCAAGGCTTTGAAGGATTTGAATTTCTCGAATGCTTCGTCTTTGTGCTTCATAAGTCCTAACTAAACAAACCTGGACAAATCGTCAATGAATAATATCAAGTATTCTTCTCCTCGAGGTGTCCTTTTCCTAAATGGACCACATACATCTGTATGGACTAGCTCAAGAGGCATGCTAGCTGATGCTTCCTTCTCTGGAAAGTTAGTTCTGGTTTGCTTTCCAAACTGACATGATTTGCATATGGTGTTGTCTGGAATTTTGATATTTGGAAGACCACGAACTGCCTGATATTTGCATGCTTTCCTTATTTGTGAAAAACTTAGATGCCCCAACCTCCGGTGCCATAACCAGTGTTCATCATCCTTGCTCAAATAGCATTGTTGTTGTCCTTCTTCAAATATGTATAGATTTTTTGGATTTCTTCTACCTCTGATCATTGTTTCACCTGTATCAAGATCACGAACATGACATCCGTTTGATCTAAATATCACCGCGGTTCCTTGATCACACATCTGGCTGACACTTAGAAGATTATGCTTCAATCCATCAACATACAAAACATTTCCATCTTTGACCTTTTCTTTTAACTGAGCAGTGCCTTTTCCTTTTATAGCTGCAGGAGTATCATTTCCAAAAGAGACTTTCTTTCCCTTTTGTAAAGCAGAATATGATTCAAGTTTTTCTTTATCACCTGTCATATGTTTCAAACATCCACTGTCAATGTACCATAGATTTTCTTGTCCTTCTGCATAAAATGCTATCCCACATCTTTCTGTTTTTGGTTCCTTTATTCTCCATGTTCTGGTGCTTGAGGCTTGTTCTTTTGTCTGCTGAAACCTGCTCCTGCATTCAGAATCTTCATGACCAAATTTATTGCAAATAGAACATTCAACTTCATTTTCAAGAGCCGAAAAGTTGTTATAGGTCCTTTTTGTAATCCCGATCATACTTCTTTGTTTTTGAGCTTCTCTAGTCATGATTGTTTTATATGCAACACATTGAGCTGCTTTGTGACCAAAGTTATGGCAAGAGAAACATTTCCCATTGAAGAAACTTCTGCGATTATCAAATCTACCGGCCAAATGATTGTAATTTCTATTGTCATCCATTCTTGAAGCAAATTGAGAAGATTTTACCTGTGGCTAGTTGTAGCTTTTGTTCATCCTTAAGACAGATTGCCCCTGGTTTACCTGATAGTCTTTGTTCGTTCTTGATGTAATTCGTCCCTGCTTTACCTGGTGATCTCCATTGTGCTTTTGCTCATTCCTTCTTGCTGCATCAAGATAACTCTTTGAGGTGGATGCTTGAGATGTTTCTCCATTATACCCCAGACCTGTCTTGTTTAGCAAAGAACGTTGTACATTGATGATCTCATCCAGAGTTTCAAATCCTTTGAAAAACTTAAGATTAATAGCCTTTGTTTTCTCAATTTCTTTTCTAAGGCCAACAATTTCACCGTCTAACTTTTCAAGATATTTTTCTTTTTCATCAATTTGAAATTGTAGAGTATCAATGATCATATTATTTTCTTCTATACATGTCTTAAGTCTAGAAATCTCTTCATAAAAACTATCCACATCTATAGCATCCATGTAATCATCATCTTCAAATGCCATTAAAAGTTTATAGTCATTACCTCGTTCATCTTCATCACTATTTGATAGACCATCACTATCTTCATGAGTGTAGTAGCTTTTCTTATTTGCATTCTGTTTCTTGTTCCATCTGGCAGGTTCCTTTCCTTTGTCAATATTATCCTTATGAGGACATTTGGCAGCATAATGACCTACTCTTCCACAAGCAAAGCATTTAAATGGTAGCTTACCTCTGAACCTTCCAGTACCCTGTTGAAGATTTCTGACAAAATTTGATTCTTCTTCTTCATCTGGCATGTGACTTGATTCATAGTAGTCTCCTTTGCCTGAAACCTTAAAATCAGCTTCTCTCCTGTCTGATGGACCTCCTTTTCTCATTTCATAAGCAGTTAGAATTCCGTGTAGTTGAGACATAGTAAGAGTTCGTAGATTTTCCTTTTCTTCTATTGCAGACACTTTAGATTCAAACTTGGGGGACAATGATCTTAGGACTTTTTCAACCACAACAGCCTCTTTTATTTCTTCACCCAAGTTTTTCATACAATTAACAATCTCATCTACCTGAAGGAAATAGTTAGCCACACTTTCATCATTATACATTCTGAGATTATCATACTGAATCCTGAGGGTTTGAAGTTTTTCACGTTTTACCTGTTCATCTCCTTCATAGCTCTAAAAAAATCTTGTCCCATATTTCTTTTGCGTATTTATATTGCATAACCTTCACGAATTCAGATTGAGATAGATATCCTAGAAGAGTATTAACCGCCTTTGCATTTGTTTCATATTTCTTCTTCTCAGCTGAATCTGTAGGAGTAGTTGATGGAAAAGTATACCCTGTTTCTATAATGTCCCATACTTATGTACCCAAAGATTGAAGATAGGCAGTAACTCTTACCTTCCAATATACAAAGTTTGTTCCATCAAAAATCGGTGGCCTGAATGATGCTTCCCTCTCGTAGTTGCTCATGATGTTAGATCTTCCTTCAAGCGATCAAGCTTCTTCAGAAGGACCTGCTCTGATACCAATTGTTGGAAATAATACTGAGAGGGGGGGGTGAATCAGTATTATCAAATTCTTTTCAATCTATCTTCCTTATTTATACTTTGAATAATTCTTCAAATATTGATCATTACTTTGTATGTCAGTATCATAAAACAATGAGTAGGAACAAGAAAAGAAAATAGTCACACAAAAGAACACCAGATATAAGGTGGAAACCCAATGTGGGTGAAAACCACCTACTGCAATATGTCTCTATCTTCTTTCAATTAGAAACTCCTTTTACAATGATTTTGTACTGGTGCAGTCCTTTACCAGTACGCAGGCTACAACCTGCAGAGAGCTACAACCCTCTCTCTCATTCTCCAGCTTCTCCTGGAAGGGAGCTACAACCCCCTTAGCTCTTGTACTAGCTAAGATACCAGTACATAGGTGCTGGCCTACTGAAGGCTACAACCTTCTCTTTCTTCCAGGGACCACGTTTCATAAATTTTCAGACTGGATCCATGAACATCAATCAATCATCAAGTATATCTACATCAAACAATCTCCTTTTCCCAATTAGCACTGAATCAAGTAAACACTTCTCTGACAGCTATACCCAGAACACAGTAACAGTAACCACACACCAAATTCTGAACCCAGAATACTGCAGCAATAGACAGAGGCAGCTAGATCATAATTTAAATATATACGCTACTTCAACAACCTGAAACCTGCGTGCAAATCTATAAAGGATAATTCCTTCTTTCAAATATTCAGACACTAATTAACCCAGATTGTCAGATTTATAGATCAAGCATGCGCCTCATATAACAGATCAAAATCATGCAAAGATACTATTATTCAAGCATAAAGATTATGACCCATCAATAGAACTTATCCTTCCTTATGCGCTAAGGTTCCTCCTTCATTCAGATCCAGATCTGCACCATAACCCAATCACAAATATTTCAGATCTTGCACTTATTAGATATTCAATTTATTCGATCATGCTTTGCCAAATGATCTCCTTCCTCTTTTATAGTCTTAGGCCTTCCACAATACCACGGTCCAAAACCATAGGATCAAAAAAATGTTGGACTAATACCATGAACCAACCATGAAAGTGTGTGAGATCAACACTTTTGGATGCAATACCATGAGCCAAAACCATAGGATCAAAAACTATAGGACTAATACCATGAACCAACCACGAAAGTGCGTGAGATCAACACTTTTGGATGCAATACCACGGACTAAAACCATAGGATCAAAAACTGTCGGACTAATACCATGAGCCAACCATGAAAGTGCGTGAACTTTTCTCTTCATGAAAGGGACTTTTTTCTGCATGAAAGTGTGTGAACTTTTCTCTACATGAAATAAACATTTCTCTGCATAAAAGTGCGTGAACTTTTCTCTACATGAAATAAAGTTTTCTCTGCATAAAAGTGCGTGAACGTTTCTCTACATGAAATAAACTTTTCTCTGCATATAAGTGCATGAAATTTTCTCTACATGAAAGAAACTTTTCTTTGCATAAAAGTGCGTGAACTTTTCTCTACAAGAAATAAACTTTTCTCTGCATAAAAGTGCGTGAACTTTTCTATACATGAAATAAACTTTTCTCTGCATATAAGTGCGTGAACTTTTCTCTACATGAAAGAAACTTTTATCTTCATGAAAGAAACTTTTATCTTCATGAACGTGCGTGAACTTTGTTGCACTATAATTTATCAACTGAGATGAGTGGGTTGCCATCAAGTACAACATATGTATCATAATGCCAACAAATAGTTACCAGGCTTTACGAAGCCGGAATACGTCTCTAGCCTAGACTTCTATATGTTGTGCGTTAGGTTCTGAAGCGTTGTTAGATTCATTAAATTTATTTTATAGTTGATCTTGCTTAAGAAATTTGCCTTTCAAGTTCAGCACGTGATGTAGATGTACAATTCCTAAAATGCAATCTAAGATGATAAACAGTCTTTTATCTTCTTTGTGCAATGAAAATCCTAGCTACAAAGGAAACAAAGACAGAATTCTTTCAACAAAGAGCAAAGAGCACACACTATATGCACTGTCCTAAATCAAACCAATCAAACATTCTAAATGCAAATGCACATGCATGTATTTGTTTTCAGCCTTCTTAATATGTGAATGATAAAAGAAAGCTAATGCGCAAATCTGAATTACTTTTCAAGCGACAATTACTAACAAGTTTCTTTTAAAAATCAAAATGAAGACAATGACAACACTTTGCGATTTGGAAATGAAGACTTCCTTTCGACACTAGAAAAACTACAAATTCAGATCAAATACAATAGTGTAATCGACTATCAAGAGAAATTAGACTCTCTTCTATGACTAAAAATGACACTTGCGACAGTTTCAAATCAAGAAACGACAATAGAATTACGTTACTTTTTTGCAAAGGAGAACTGAAAATGACTCAATAAGTACACAAAAACATTTACAGTTCTTTGCACAATGGAGGCGAAATATCAGCAATGAAAGGGGTTTCAAACATAGGTGTACTGACTATAGACAACAAAATTCTTGAATAGATCTGAAAAGAGTGAACAGAAACCAAAATTCAGGAACAATGCCTAGTCTGATCAGTGCACCTGTAACACAGTGAATTTGAAATGTAGCGCACCTACTACACTCGGGAAGTCCACTGAATTTCAGATTCACAGAACAAAGAGTGCGTTGGGCTAGGGACGAGACTTTTCTTGGGTTTCGGGTCACAGTTTGCAGTTCAGTTCAGGGATTTTGGCCGAGCAAGTGGTAATCAATAAATCAACAACAAGGGTATATCCAAGGAGGTTACTAGAGCCACCACAAGGGAAATTAGAGAGTTTGTAAATCAGTTGTTTAATTCATAAACAAAACCTAGAGATTGATTGAAGTAGCATTTATCTACTTTGCGTTTTCATAGCAAATGCAGTTCGAAAGCTACTTGGCTCAACTTCAGGCTCCGTCTGTAAGTTTATAAAATAAACAAATGTAGATAAACAAACAACCTAGTCGCTCCCCAGTGGAGTCACCATTTTGTTACAGGGAAAAGTATCTATGCAGAACTGCTAATCCCACTAAGGTGTGGTAGCTAACTTAGAAACAAACAAAGTAAAACTACTCGTTTTCCTTTATGAAAGATAGATGAGAGAAGAATAAAGGAGACCAACCTCTATCTTGCACTTGGTTCCTTGCCTGATTCCTCTCTCTTCTGATAGTCCTCTGCTACTTGCTTCCTTGTATACCCAGCTTTATAGAGTACCTGTAGAATCAAAGCAGCATAACACTATACGACAACATGGATCTATTATCATAAACAATCTAGGATCAGATGTAAATTGACCATACAAATGCACAAAACATAGATTACACAAGAGTATGGATGAAAAATTGAATAGCTTTATTGATAATCAAGAAAGAGCCAAGAGAGTTACAACCAATTGTTCTAACCCAGCATCATCCTCTCAGCAAGTAAGCCCTTCTTCACCTCATGCAAAGCTTAGATCACCCAACACTATGATGTTGCCTCAAGAAACCAACAACAATTCCTTACAAGATGCAAAATTCCAGCCTCTGGATCTCTAGGATGAGGGATCCATATATAGATATCTGTAAGGGAGATGAGTCAGCTTGTGATTTGATTAGTGTCTTCCCTCTGATAGTTCTTGCTTCCACTTGGAGATTGATGATCTCTTACTCATCCTTGGTCGAATTCAGAAAGGCAAGTGTCACAGGAGAAGTTTCTGGAAGATTCCATGCTTCTCCACCTCGCAGATTGACACTGCCAGTTGTCCCTTCTCACCCATCGCACCCCATAGAAGGGCTTTTTGAAATGCAATGCACCCACTGAGTGTACTTAGGTGAGATGCAACACACTTTGCCTATGGAGCATGTGAAATGATCCTGTTTTGACTAGTTCTGAATAGTTTTTCAAGGAGAACTTCTGGGAGAAGCTGTGATCAGTTGACCTTGTTCCTTTAGGGGTTGGAACAACACTTTTAGGGACTTAGGAGCCCTTGGTTTATGGACATTTTATGCTTGGGGTTGCAGTGCCCAAAAATGTCTATAACAAGTGCCCTCTTGGACATCGCCGTCATCGAAGGCAGAGGAAAAATAGGAATAATCTGGAGGAAAAGAAAAATCAAAAGATATTCACTCAGAAGGAAGGGGCTCAGATCAAGGAGTTCGAAGTTCTGGCAAGCGTTCAGGATTTGGGTCCGGAGCATGTGGGGGAAATTGGAAATGAACACCCTGGGGTGGAAGCTAGTGAATCTATATCATTTCCGCCTTCTTCCTTTGGTATCTCAGTAGTCTCTGTAATCAATGGATCGAACCAGGCTTGTTCACTTCTTCCCCAATCCTCTTCCTTTCACTCTTCTAATGCTCTTCCTAGTTCTTGTTGTGATGAGGTGGGTCCTATCAGACAGCTCTCAAATGATATGCCAGATCTAAAGATGGGACTAGCCCCATTAGACAGTGTTATAATGACCATCCCATCTTCTCCTATTCAATCCTCTGTCCCCATGGTTCACGCCTCTTCTCTTCCTCCTGGAGTTGGAGGTCATGAACCCCACTACAACCTTAGACCTCTAGCCATCAGGAAAGGGAAAGGCCTGGTTGTAGGAGGTCTGGAGTTGGATGAGGGGTCAATAGGTCCGAGAAAGCTAAGAGGAAGGAAATCAAATCTGTCGAAGGCACAGTTGAAGGTTGTCATTGATATTGCTAGAGGGAAACAGATGTCTCTGCCAGGGGTGCTTAGAGCAAAGAAGTCACCCCCTGAGAGTTCTAGATGATCATTTTATCCTACAACTGCAGGGGTCTATCTAGTCTACCCAAAAAACTAGCTCTGAAGGAAGGGGGAAGAAATTTCAGGTTGTCTTTATAAGCTTCTGCCGGGTTGGAGTTTCCATGCAATCGATGTGAATGGAAACTTGGGAGGAGTGGTTCTGGGTTTTAATGTGAAGGTGTTGTGTGAGATCTCCTCCTGGGGATCAGAAAACGTTTTGGCTGTGGAACTTTTTTCCAACGAACTATGCAGTCCCTTACTTTTCCTCAATGTCTATGGTCTTTTCTTGGAGAAGGAGAGGTTTTGGAACTCCTTCTTCACAAAGTATTTCTTGCCGCACCCACATCTTATTATTGGTGGAGACCTTAATTTTTCTTTTGGGTTGACTGAATCTTGTGGGGTCAATGCTAGAGAAGATCCCCTTTCTGAGTTCTTTCAATAGAAACTAGCCTCTTCTCCCCTGGTGGATCTTGCCCCTTTAAAGCTGTGCCCTACGTGGAGGAATCAAAGACTAGGAGATGATTGGATCGGGAAGAAACTAGATCGATTCCTGATAAGTGATTCGCTGGCAGAAAATTTACAGGCATTTAAACATTGGGTTGGGGATGGCGGTCTTTCGGATCATTTACCTGTCTTCCTAGAAGTGAAGGGAGATCTCACTAAACTGGGTACTCCCTTTAGATTTAATTCTTCTTGGCTTTCGGATGCCTCCTATACTAGCCTCTTCCATAACACTTGGAAGAAAGATGTTTTTAATGAAGGTGAGAATCGAAGTCAAGTTTTTATGGACAATTTATTAAGGATGAACGTCGCCTCAAAACATTGGGCTCTCCAAAAGAAGCTGAAGGAAGAAGAAACCATGAATCTTGTTAACTCTGAACTTTCCCTGCTTGAAGATCTAGATGGAAATGGCTATGGTACAGTAGAGTCTCGGACTAGAATTCAAGAGTTGGAGATGGAAAGAAGGAGAATTCTTTAGCTCAGGGATCAAAGCTGGCATTTAAAAAGTAGAGCGATCTGGCTGCAGGCAGGGGAAGAAAATTCCAAGTCTTTTCATAATTATGCCAAAGGGAGAAAAAATTCCAATACAATATGGGAAATGAAGAAAGACAACGGTGAAATGGCTCGTTCCTTCAAAGATTTGGCCTCATTGGGGGTAAATTATTTCAAGAATATTTTTGAAGCTCCAGATGAAGTTTCTATTGCAGAAGTTATTAAGGTTGCCCAGATTTTTCCAAGATTCATAGAGGAGGAAGATAATGATTCCCTCATGGCACCTATTTCCAAAGAGGAGGTTGAAAGCATCCTCAAATCGATGCAAAGGGACAAAAGCCCCGGCCCGGATGGCTGGACTGCCGAATTCTTCCAGCATTTCTTTGAATTCATTGGAGATGAGTTAGTGGTTGTCGTGGAAGACTCCAGGCATTCAGGTTCTATCTATCAACCTTTCAATGCCAATTTTCTAGAACTCATACCCAAATCAGATCTTCCAGTTTCTTTCGGCGATTTCAGGCCCATTTATTTGTGTACTTGTGTTTACAAAATTATTGCTAAAATTATTTCTGTCAGGCTAAAACCCTTCCTTTCTAGAAACATTTCTGCTGAGCAATTTGGCTTTCTAGACGGCAGACAAATTCATGAAGCTGTTGGAGTAGCTCAAGAAACACTTCACAGGCTAAAAATTGGGGAAAAAAAGGAGTCATTGTGAAAATCGATTTGTCTAAGGCTTATGACAGAATCAGCTGGCTGTACCTTAGACTTTTGTTAACTCATTTGGGGTTTAGATATGAATTTGTAAGATGCATTATGAGCTGTGTTTTGTCTTCATCCATAGCTGTCCTGATTAACGGTGCAACCTCCAGTTTTTTTAGCCCTGATCGTGGCCTTCGCCAAGGTTACCCGCTCTCTCCACTTTTTTTTTTGCTGGCAACAGATGGTATCCGTCTCTTGATCCATGAAGCAAAAAGACAGGGGACTCTCAAAGGAATCGAAGTTGCACAAAATTTCTGGGTCACTCACCTCCTATTCAAGGATGACATAATCCTCTTCAGCAATGATAGTCTCGAAGACTATAGGACGCTCAAGAGGATCTTGGACCTCTTTCTGAAGTCTACTAGTCTTTGCATAAATGAGAGAAAATCTACACTTACTTTCACATGTCTGTCTAGAGAGCTGGTGCACAGAGTGAAATCAGTCCTGAACTTTGAAGTCAAATCACTGGAGGATTCCTTTAAATACCTGGGGTTCTTTCTGAAGCCCAACAATTACAAGATAAAATATTGGCATTGGATCCTTGCAAAACTGGAATCCAAACTGAAACATTGGAGTTACAAGTGGCTTTCCAGGGCTGGTAGGCTCGTTTTAATTAAATATGTTCTGATGGAAATCCCAGTCTACTGGGCTAGTCTGACATGGGTTCCCAAAGGAATTTTAAACTCAATTGACAAATTATGCAGCAAATTTCTATTGGCGTGGTCCAAGTCTGAGAGAGTTACCCCGTGGATCTCATGGGACAAAATAGCTCATCCTAAAGAGTGGGAAGGCTGGGGTATTAAAAACTTCGATTGTTTCTCCCAATCTCTTGTAGAAAAGTTAGGCTGGAGACTCATTTCCACTGAGAATCTGTGGACCTCTGTGTTTAAAAGGAAATATATTGATCCTCTATCAACGCTAGATTGGATCAGACTATCACAAAAGTCCTCCAAAAATTCCTCGGTGGTCTAGAAAGCAATGGTTGCATATGTTAATATCATAGAGAAGGGATTGACCTGGAGTGTGGGAGATGGAACTTAGATCAGGTTGGGTAGAGATCCCTGGATAGGTTGTTCAGAGAGATTTTCTCTATCTCAGGGGTTGGTTTTGGCTTTAAAAGATAGGGGTCTATACACATTAAATCAGGTGGCTGATCCTCGGGCTTCCACCA
The DNA here is from genome assembly GCA_031772625.1 of Pinus tabuliformis. Taxonomy (NCBI): domain Eukaryota; kingdom Viridiplantae; phylum Streptophyta; class Pinopsida; order Pinales; family Pinaceae; genus Pinus; species Pinus tabuliformis. Next base: position 777,560,824 of record CM062820.1, on the reverse strand, counting down.
TCTGGAGTCAAGGGTGGTTTCAGGGAAGAGATTTAAACTTGAATGATGAATGGTTGGAGGAATGGGACTGTGTTATGAAACCAGCTCAAGAAAAAGATAGAAAAGATAGAACGCCTTAGAATTTAGCCTCTTCGAGGGGGCAACCTCCTTTACATTACATAAATGAACAATTCTTGGATGATACAAATTACAAAACCTCCTTTCTATATATAGGAGTCTAAGGAGTCACAATATAACCCAGCTGACCTAACAATAATAATATAAAGCCACAAAAATAACAATAGAGGGATTCTATGGGGCACAGTAATAACAATATGGGGATAATAGGGGCACAACAATATTAATAAGGGGTACAATTACAATAGTAATGGGGTAATCACTAGTATTATAGGGACCCAACATGCCCCTCTCCTTCAAAAAAGTTTTTTCCTCAACGCTTGAGTAGTTCTGGATACTTCTGTATAAAATTCTCATCCTCCCATGTGGAATCTTCAACAGATAAGTTCTTACACTTGATAAGATACTCCGAAATTGATCGATTTCGTAGCTGTCGAGTTCTTGTTTCTATCAATGCTTCCGGTTCCAATATAATTTTTCCTTCCTTGTCAAGTTTTGGAAATATTGTTTGAACTGGGAGCTTGTCGCCTCTAACCTTCTTTAAACATGAAACATGGAAAACTGGGTGCAATCGAGAAGTTGCAGGAAGCTCCAATTTGTATGCCATAGTACCAATCTTTTGCAACTCCTTATATGGACCATAATACTTTGGTGATAATTTATTATCCTTCTTAGCTTGTGTTATCACAAAATCAAGCACTAAAGGCTGCCAATCAGCAAGATTCTGTGTAACTATTTCAAACCAGGCTTTGGACTAAGGCTTAGCCTCCTTAGTCTGAGAGGGCTCTCTCACAGATTATGAATATTGACTAATGACAAGAAAATATGGCTAACTCTTATAAGACACATGAAAAATAAGCTGGTTGGACAACATTGAATTGATTCCCATTGGGCTTATGGAGTCTCTTATATCTCAGCAAACAAAAACACTATCTTTTCATAGAAATCAGGGCACTTTACATCTATATGTTCAAACATAACTTTGAAACCACAGTTTGCCAAGGCATACAGGAAGTCAGAGCATGATTCATGAGTTCTGAGTGATTATGCATTAACAAAACTGTAAAAGAACCTTAAAGAAAGAATACCATCACACATTTGAACAAGAAGATCCATTGTGAATCCTGAGAAGAAAACACAGTCATTTGCATTACTGAAATTTGTTTATACATAAACCAAAAACTGTCTTCTCCAAAACATCCCACCCCCATTACATCAAAGTCTGATCTATATATAGAGATACAATCTTAACCACTATGAGCTTCCTCCTCCAGCATGAGGGGAGCTCGAAGACTATTACTAATTACCCCTATCTACCAATTAACTAATTCATTAAATACATTAAGCGCTGACTGTAATTACAAAGAGTGCTAATTAAACTACATATCTAATTCTATCTTCCTCGTATCATTATCTTTCTTTGCTCTTGGACACCTGTCTCCTTTCAGTTTGGCTGAGATAACTGAGAAGTGGATGCAATGAACAAGGTTAGCATTGGATACTGAATGCGCTGATGGTTCATTGATCATAAGAACAAACCCCTGTTTTTCCGGTCCTTGTCTCCCACCATCCTTCGAAAGTTAAGCAACATGTTCCCAGCTCTTTAATACCCCAAAATTTATGAGCATCACCATATTTCAGATGTGTTGGAGGCTTCGTTGATGGACATGTGTATAAACCAAAACAATACTCCTCGTATTCCATTTTTGCCAAACCCTAACTGGTCATAAAGTACCTTTATAAAAGTTTTAACTTGAGACAAAATATTTCACCTTTACAAAAAGGCACATTTGTCATTATCTGAATGGCTAGGATAGCCTCATGTGGTCTCCCTTATGTTCCTTAGGCGTTTCCTTCAAAAATTTGCTGATCTTACCATCAAACTGTTTGTCTTCATCATAAAACAACACCTACAGCAGTTTCGCAGTTTCGTAGCGCGCTACGAAACTGCGAAATTGTTTAAACAGTTTATCCTTTCCTTGAGATTTTCACTATGACTGGCAGCACCATAAATCATAGGCTTCCTGAGCTTCATACAACAGATCAGTATTCATTCTTAAAAGCCAAAACCAAAATAACCACTAAGCCATTTTTCCCCTCACAGGGATCACTGAAGGAAATACACCCATTGACTTTGGTATTTCTTGAATTCAGAGTATGCCTATAATTCCAAAAGCACCCTAAATGGTTGACAGACACAATGTCAGTTCTGGTCTTTTTCTCAGTTTCGAAGCTGAAGAGTAATCCTGCACAAATTTATAATGTGACCTGAAAATGGGCTTTTACATGGAGAATGGTCTACTTTTTTTTATTTTAGACTTCAAATGTTCAGTCGATTATGTTGTTATAGTGCTCTAATGACTCATGTATGATGATAGGCATCAATCTGAAGATATAGGCACCCATGATACCGCAAGGCAAATATTTGCCTCCAGATGTTATTATTATCCAGCATCTATTGATCAAATCTTGCAAATCTCGAAAACACATGCTTGAGCATTTACACTCCTATCCAAGGTTTACTGCTCTACTCTTCAAACATATGGAAAACATATAGCTGTTCTTCTCAGTTGAAATCCCATTGTTTGAATCCTAAGGCCTATCCCTTGAAGATATTCCCTTTTCAACATTTCCACTTGCAGTTCAAAACTAGTGACTGAGATTGGATTGTTTAGCTTCAGCTGCTACGAAACTGCTGTTCTGGCTGAAAAATATGTCTTGGGACAGAGCTCATAATTTCTCACAGAAAACGTATTTAGAAAAACTGAAGGAGGTTTTTGTGAAACAATTCGTGCTTAACAAAAACCTCTCTTGGTTTTTTAAAAAACTACTCCAGCTGCCCAGAATCTGTCTTTGAAAAAGAGGTGTAAAACAGAAGATGAAAAACTGCACCTACAACAGTTTCGTAGCGCAACTTTGGTCATTAATTTCTCTCAGCTCGTAACGGATTTGAGGAAACTGAAGGAGGTTTTTTTAGTTCAGTCTGTTAGGAATAAAAATGTCTTTCCATTTCCCAAAATAGGCTTTCAGTTGCTTTAGAGACCTCCTGGAAGTTTACTAGTAAACGCAGAAAGCAGAGTTTTTTTATGCTGAAACAGGCTGCTACAGGCTGCGAAACTGCAAAACTTTGAAGCATATCCTTTCTTGAAGTGAGATTTCTTTATTGAGATCCTTTCCCTTGGTGGTACCTCCTGTACTTGCTTGAATTGCTACCTCACCTGATAGCTGCTTGATTCGCTGCCTCGTTTGATGACAATATATGAGAAATTTTGGCATTAGAATTTTCAGTGATAACATCTTGCTTGAGGGACATTTGATTATATGGTTGTATCCGTAGGAATACCCAATCACCTACATCAAAACTTCTTTCCCTGCGATGTTGATCTACCTGTTGTTTAATTCTATTCTGTGCCAACACGAGGTTATCCTTTAAGAGTTGGAGGACTTGTTGTTGATGTTTGATGTGATGTTCCACTACCTGAACCTTAGAATTTTCTCTTAAATATGATGTGATGGATGGTGGCTGATACCCATAAAGTGCCATAAATGGGGTCATTTTTGTTGTTGTATGGAAGGAATTTTTATACCACCATTTAGCCAGAGGCAACCATTTGACCCATTGTGTCTGTTTATCAGATACAAAGCAACGAAGATATCCTTCCAAACATTTGTTTACTATCTCAGTTTGCCCATCAGATTGAGGATGATAAGATGAGCTATGAGCTAACTAAGTACCAAGACAAGAAAATAATTCTGTCCAAAAATTTCCAGTGAAAATAGGATCTCTGTCACTTACAATATTCTTTGGGTTTCCATGTAGCTTTTGAATTGTTTCCATAAATGCAGTAGAAACTGTACTATCTTTAAATGGATGTGATAATGCACAAAAGTGTGCATACTTGGTAAGTCTGTAAACTACCACCATGATGACACTCTTTCCCTTAGACTTGGGTAAACCTGTGATAAAATCCATTGAAACCTCCTCCCAATGTTGGCTTGGAATGGATAAAGGTTGTAATAGACCCGGTGTTTTAATTGTTTCAAATTTATTTTGTTGGAAAACCAAACATTCCACCACAAACTTTTGAATATATGATTTAAGGCCATCCCAAAAAAATTCCTTCTTAACCCTATGGTAAGTTTTTAAAAACCCTGAGTTCCCTCCTAAGGGAGAAGTGTGCAATTCCATAAGAATCTTTTGTTTTAGCTGGGAATTCTTACAGAGGTATAAGCAATCTTTGTACCATAACGAATCATTTTGCCAGCTAAATGTATCAGACGTACTGGAATCTTGTTGTAACTTCTGAATAAGTGCCCGCACTTCTTCATCATTCTTCCATTCCTCCCTTGCTTCGTTTATCCAATCTGGTTGGATAATAGAAATGGTGCACAACAATGCTTCCACATCCTCATCCTTTCTTGAGAGTGCATCTGCCACCACATTTTGCTTCCCTTTTTTGTAGATGATTTCAAAGTCATTACCCAACATCTTTGTCGCCCACTTTTGTTGCTCTTCAGAGGATAATATTTGTTCTAAAAAGTATTTAAGGCTATCATGATCCGTTTTTACCTTGAAGTGTCTTCCCATTAGGTAGGGTCGCCATTTCTTAAGTGCATGGAGTGTTGCCAACATTTCCTTCTCATAAATAGCTTTGTGTAAAAACTTTCCCATGAGTGGACAACTTTCAAAAGCAATGGGTCTTTCATCTTGCATTAGAATAGCACCAATTCCATTTCCTAATGCATCACATTCCACAATAAAGGTTTTTGTGAATTCTGGTGTAGCTAAGACCGGTGCTTGGCACATTGCCTCTTTAAGATGTTCGAAGGCCTTTGTTGCTTCCGGAGTCCATGAAAATGCATCTTTCTTCAATAATGTTGTTAGAGGTGCTGCTATTCTCCCATAATTATTAACAAACTTGCGGTAATACCTTGTCAACCCGAGAAATCCTTGCAGATGCTTTATGGATGTGGGGATTTTCCATTCCTTAATGGCTTTAATTTTGCTAGGGTCTACGTTAACCCCTTCATGAGATACAATATGACCCAGATATTCCACCTCTTGGACTCCAAAGAAACATTTGGATCTTTTTGCATATAATTGCTTTTCCTCCAATAGTTGTAGCACCCTGTCAACATGTTCAACATGATCCTTCCAAGACTTGTTGTAGATTAGTATATCATCCAAAAATACTAACACAAATTTTCTAGGGAATGGTTTGAAAATTTAATTCATCAAACCTTGAAATGTTGAAGGTGCATTGGTAAGGCCAAAAGGCATGACCAAATATTCATAATGACCCTCATGAGTTCTAAATGTTGTTTTCAGAATGTCTTCAATCTTCATTCTGATTTGATGATATCCTGAACGAAGATCCAAGTTGGTGAAGTAGATTGATCCATGCAATTCATCCAGTAATTCATCAATGACAGGAATGGGAAACTTATCTTTAATATTGAGCTTGTTGAGCTCCCTATAATCTGGACACATGCGCCATGATCCATCCTTCTTGTGCACCAATACTACTGGAGCAGAGAAAGAACTTTGACTCGGTTGAATTATACCAGCCTCTAGCATTTCTGCAACCATACGTTCGATTTCACTCTTTCGGGTATAGGGATATCTGTATGGCCTGATGTTTGGAGGAACACTTCCTGGAATAAGATGAATAGCACGATCATGATCACGCATAGGTGGGAGACCTTTGGGAGTCTCAAATACCTTGGAATGATGGTCCAGGACTTTTTTGAGATCTGGATAAATAGATGATTCCGATGTGGAAACATCTAGCGAACATAATTGTGCAATTACACCTCTTTGTTCCCTTTTTAGAAGCTTTGTCATACCATTAGAGCTGATTATCTTTCCTGGTTTCCCTGCAATACCCCTTAATTCAACTTCCTTTCCTTCCATAGAAAATTTGATGAAAATTTCTTGAAAATTAAAAGCTATTGTACCCAAGGATTGTAGCCATTGGACTCCTAGTACAACATCAACACCTCCCATTGGAATGAAAAGCATTAGGCTAGTCAATACATATTCTCCTATGGATAGCTTGATATTATGGCACTTTCCAGAGCAATTTATTGTTCCTCCATTTGCAACCATCACTTGACACTCTGGTGCTGGATATAAGAAGCAATTCAATTCTTTTGCTACCTTACAATGAATAAAATTGTGGGTACTTCCTGAATCAATCAACACTATTACCCTTTTCTTCTTGATATGTCCTTCTATCTTGATGGTTTGAACAGTAGTAATTCCCACCAATGCATTACAACATATGGTCGGATTCATTTCTTCTTTATCTAAGCTTTGTTCTTGGAGTATATCCTCTTCTTTTGACCCTTCTTGCTCCTTTTCTTCTTCCTCTTCACAATCTATGTAGAATAATTTCTTCTCAGCACACTTATGACCTTTAGTGTATTTGTTATCGCAATTGTAACAAAGCCCTTTTGCTCTTTTTTCTTCTAATTGTTGTGGTGTCAACCTTATAGGTTGTGGAAGACTAGGGGAAACAACACTTCCGTCTTTATAGTTGTGAGTGGTATGCTTCCTGGTTGCCATAATTTTGCTTTCCATTTTTCTTGCTAACCTGAATGCCTTCTCTAATGAATCAGGTTCCCAAAGGCGAACATCATGTTGGATATTATCCTTTAAAGACCCTATGAACACATCAATCCTATGCTCCTCTGGAATATTTTTTACCCTTATGTTCAATTTTTGGAACTCCTCAATGTGCTCCATTATTGAACCCTTTTGTTTGAGACTTATCAATTGGCTAAAGAAAGTGTTGCTTTTTGTATCCTCATAATGTGCTATCAATTCTTCCGTAAAAATAGCCCAAGTGATAAATTGTTTACGAGAGCAAAGCCATTTATACCATTTAAACTGATTTGGTTCCAGATATAAAGTTGCAATACATACCTTTTGTGTGTTTTGCACATTATTGAGATCGAAAAATTGCTCCATCTGTAATATCCATGTTGCGGGATCCTTGCCATCAAACTTCCTCATATCGATTTTTGGAACATGGTGGGTCTTCAATCCAACATTAGAGTCTATGAAATCATGATTAACATTTCTTTTGTTCTCATCATGAGTTTCCTTTACTACCCTTTCACCATTAGTAAACATTTCTTGTAGAAACTTTTTTAAATCTGTCTTCAAATCTTCCATGCCTATCTTCAAATCTTCCATGTTTGTCCTCAAATCTATCCTCAAGTCATCCATTTTAGCTTCCACGTCAATCATCTTAGCTTCTACGCCTTTCTTTAAATAGTCCATCTTAGCTTCTACACCTTTCTTTAAACCATCCATCTTAGCTTCTACATCTTTCTTTAAACCATCCATCTTAGATTCTGTTCCTTTTTGTGCAAGGGACAGTTGTTGCACTTGGTCTTGTAATTTTGATATATCATGTTGCATTTCTTCCTCTTCTTCATGAGTCATGCTAGAGCTTTCAGGTTCCTTACTAGGTGTTTTCATTTTCTTTCATCAGGGCATCAGTTACTGATAATAATGCTCTACTATGCCCTTTGAATTCCTTCAAAATAAGTTTTCAAACCAAGCTGAAGCAAAAATTTAAGAAAATCTACAGACCTTTTTTCACTTTGTAGGAGCTCGATATTGCCTCTGATGTATCTCTGTGATTTCCAATCATCTAGTTCTAAATTTATGTCCTGCAGTAGCCCTTTGTTTCCTCTTTCCAGTGCCACAAGTCTGACCCAAATTGGATTCTCCAAGGAAGAGTTATGTGAAATCTCCCATAGTGACTTGATTATAGTCTAGTTCAGTAGAGCAAACTTGTACGATGTGCCACGGGTCACTGTTTCGACCTTTGGATTTGAAAAATTGATACAAGAAACTACATTCTGTCCTCTTTCTGTACCTTCTTATGAAATTTCAATCCGATCCCTAGAGAGAAATTTATGATTATTTTCCCCAGGTCACCTGTTTGGAATGTAATTCAGGAGTCTACAAAAGACCAACTTCCTCAGATCATATCTCCGCAAATGTAGCGTGAAAAGCTCTAAAATTCGGACTCAAGGTTCAGCGTGATTTATTCTCAAATGGGTTTTTTTTGCAGCTTCTGAAACATCGCATAAAAAAAGCTATAGTGAAAATGCCACGATGACCTGTTTGGAGCAGCGAAACCCTAGAATCCAAAGCTCTGATACCAAATGTTATGAAACCAGCTCAAGAAAAAGATAGAAAAGATAGATCAACGCCTTAGAATTCAGCCTCTTCTAGGGGCAACCTCCTTTACATTACATAAATGAACAATTCTTGGATGATACAAATGACAAAACCTCCTTTCTATGTATAGGAGTCTAAGGAGTCACAATATAACCCAGCCGACCTAACAATAATAATATAAAGCCACAAAAATAACAATAGAGGGATTCTATGGGGCACAGTAATAACAATATGGGGATAATAGGGGCACAACAATATTAATAAGGGGTACAATTACAATAGTAATGGGGTAATAAATAGTATTATAGGGACCCAACAGACTGGTATAAAGGGGACCTCCTCAATTCCTCAGTCATGCTTTCTGATTCTCTGGATGAGCTTAAATTTGTCTTTGCTCAGAATGGTTTTTATTCTCCAAAGTCAGGATAAAAATGGATGATGTCTCAAAATGGATGGGAGAATCCAGCTTGGTGGGCTAAATCGCTATGGAAGTTAAAAGGGCTAGCTAAATCAAAATTGTTCTTTTGGTGTGTCCTGCTTCAGAAAGTCCCTACCTAGGATTTTCTTCAAAGAAGAGGAAGGATTGGTCCTGGCAGGTGCCCCCTGTGTAAAGATAGTGTCGAATCAGTTCAGCATTTGTTCCTCTTTTGCCCATTTAATTCTAGCCTATGGGCCGAAATGTTAAGATTGATAAATGTTCCTTTTAGGTGGGAAGGGCAGGGGCTCTTAGATGCTTGGCAAAGGTGGTGGAATGAATCTTCAAATGAAAAAGAAAGAACCATTCTGTTACTCATCACCTGGGGACATGGCTAGCTAGGAATCAAGTTATCTTTAAGCATTCTATCTTCCCTATTGGAAGACTCACCGCAAAAGGAGCTGCCATTTATGAAAGTATTCTTGTTCCTCAAGCTCTATCTACTTCCAGAGCTATTTGTCAAGAATCCATCAAATATTCTATGTCGTGGGCTTACCTTGATGGGGCCTCGGATATCAATGGCCGATGTGGGGCAGGCTTGATTATCCACTTATCAAAGGAGAAGGTTGTCAAAGCTTCAATTGGTCTGGGTCAGGGCTCCAATAATTTTGCATAATTGAAATCCTTACATCTCCTTCTCTGTTGGCTTATTCTTAGAAATGTGAGAGAAGCTCAGATTTTCAGGGACTCAATGAATGTTGTGAATTTGTTTAATGGGGCTCAGCGCTGCAGCAATCTTACTCTGATTCCCCCGCTTAACGAAGTTTCTCGCCTCAGGAGTCGTTTCATGGAGATCTCTCTCAGTCATATCTTTCGAGAAAGGAATTTCGACGCGGACCACCTTTCCAAAGCAGTGTTGAGATTGATATGGGGTCGTGGTCTGTCTCGGAGGATGAAAATGGGGTGGTTCGATCTGTCGAACAGCCCATCTTCATTTAAATTGTTTCATTAGTTCTTTGTTTTTTGTACATAATTTTTCTGGGTTCGTTTTGTTTTTTCGCTACCATACCTATCTGTAGAATTTCTTCTGGTTTCTTGGGCTGTTTTCCTTAATCATGGAAGCCTGGGAAGCTGCTTTCTTCGTTTATTTTCTATCGTGCGAGAATCCTTCAAGTGTTCACTGTGGATTCTCGAGGTCTCTGTATTTATATTATTCTCTCTTCGTTTATTCCTGCGTGATTCTGATCCCGGGAAGCATGTGTTTTCTGGAGGAGTCGTCCTTCATGTATTGGCTTGTTGAGCATTTTACACAGCGAGCTGGTTTTGGTAGCCGACTGAGATTTTCTCCCCTTCTCTAGTAGATTTAAGTCTCTTCGAATTGCTTGCATATACTATGTAACCCTTTTTCTAATAGAAGGTTGGCTTTTTTCTGTGGAAAAAAAAAAGGTTGCAACTCCTTTATTTTTGGATCAACATGAGAATTGAAGATTCTCATGGCTGATCTTTTTTCTAATTTTCAGGATGTAATAGTTATAAAATACTCGCCTTTTTATGTATCAAGGATGTGCATATAGAAGAGTATTGTTACTATGTTTTTGTAACTCCTGAACTTATTTTAATATCAATTGACATGGTGATGTTGTTATTGCTTCTCAATTGATCCGTTAATCACTTTGTGTCTTCCTGCACCCTGCTAAGGAGGAAGGGCCCTCCTCTTTGGCAGGGATTGCAGTGATTAGGTAGTGTACATTTCAGTTTAGTTTATTGATTTATAGTTTCTTGTTGTTACTTCACATATCGTGGATTTCATTCATTGCTGCTTTTATTTATTTTATGTTGTTAAATAGAGGAATAATAACCATCTGGAATAGATGTTAGCTCTAGGTGTGGCGTGCCTTTATTTCAATAGTTGCGAGTTGTGATTTGATTCTATGGATGTTTTTATATCTGCATACATGATTGATTCAGTAAATTAGATCAGCGACACCTTTTACAGTTTTTCTACAATTTCTTATGCTTGGCTGAAGTGTATCAACACAAATAGTGCAAAATCCATTGAAACAGCAAGACCTGCCCTAGTTTGATAATTAATGTTGCAGTCTGAGTCAATTAAGGTTGATAAAACAACACTACAATTTTGAGAGTGAGGAAGACCTAGACTGTATCTATAAGATAACAGCGCGAGACCAAGATTAGTTGAATCCCATCGCGAATGGACGAATCATGTGGGATCGCAAGATTTCTTGCACTTCGAACTCCAACAAAGCAATAGAACACTGGCATAATCGGTTACATGAAGTAACTATGTTGAATTGTAACATGGACCCAGTCGCTGCACTGTGTGTCATCATAGGTAAGAAACCTGCCTACTTATGATGTTCTAAATGAGGTAGATATCTTTTTGGATGAATTTGAAAGGGAGGTACCAGAAAATCAGTGCTTCCAGGCCTTGGACTGGGCACAGGGCACTACGCTGGCAAGATGGTGGGGTACACACAAGGGTAGCTTTGATGATTGGTAGGAATGTAGGAAGATGATGAGAACATGATTTGGCAAGCCTAAGATGTGATTGATAGACAAGTATGATGGGCAAAATTATTCGCATGTGCATCTAGCCAAATGGACGCATGCTTATGAAGAAAAAGCCCCAACCTGAGTGGGTGCACCTGTTCCGTCATACCTTGGATGCTATCCCACTGAATTGGTATATAGAAATAGAGCTCTTCCATGGGATGGGCGAATGGTATATCCTACGTGAAGGATTCATGATGACATTCAGCTTTGAGGATGGATTTGATAGTATTGATGAAGTGCTACAAGAGGTGAAAGCAGCCATATTCAAGATACCTCAGGATCCTTTAGACCTGATTCAGCCTGAATGGGCTACTCAACTGAGTCACGTGCTTGAATGTTATAATATAACTACTAAAGCAGAGGATGAGGATCTGCGGAAGGTTAACATTCCAGAAATAGAAGGACATCACGAGGTTCAACAACTGCAGATTGAGAACCCTGATATAATTGCGCCGGTGAAAATAAAACAAGTGAACATTGGTACAGAGGTAGAGCCCAAATTCACGAAGATTGGAGACTACTGGGATGACACAACAGTGGATAAGGTCGTTGAATTGCTTCACAAATACCAATAATTGTTCCCTACCAAGTTTAAAGATCTGAAAGAAATAATTGGAGACCTAGGAGTGATGAAGATCACGTTAAAGCCCTACATGAAGCCAGTTAAGCAAAGGCCTTACTGCCTCAATCCGAAATACAAGGAGAAGGTCCGCTTAGAGCTAGACAAAATGCTAGTGGCAGCCATCATTGAGCCTATGGAAGAATTCGATTGGATAAGCCCAATGGTGGTGCAAGAGAAGAAGCATAAGGATGAGATAAGGATATGCATGGATCTCATAAAACTGAATGACGCTTGTGTGCATGATCCTTTCCCGACTCCATTCATGGATGAAGTGTTGGACAATGTAGGTGGTTAAGAAGCATATTCCTTCACTGATGGGTTCTCTGGGTACCACCAAATCAAAATCGCGCCAGAGGACAAGAGCAAGACAACCTTCGTGACTGAGTGGGGTTTTTTTCAATACACTGTAAGTGTAAAACAGTTGCACACTACTCTGGGACATACATGATATTGCAGAAAGTTTATCAAAAGCTATGCCTAGATCACTGCGCCAATGGAAAAATTGTTGAAGAAGGATGTCACGTTCTGTTGGAATGATAATTATAAGAAAAGCTTGGATATATTGAAAGAAAAGACAGTTACCGTGCTGATTCTAGTCTTCTGGGACTAGAAGAAAGAGTTTCCTATACATGTCGACGTGTCATGTCTAGTGCTGGGGGCAATACTAACACAGGATGGTGGAGAAGGCTTGGGTCATCCTATCACATTCTCAAGGTGCAGATTATCTAAAGAAGAGAAGAATTATTCTACCACTAAATGCGAGGGGCTAGCTATGGTGTATGCGCTCCAGAAGTACCGGCACTAATTGATAGGAGGCCATTTTAAGATGTATATGGATCACTCCATGCTGAAGTACCTGGTCAATAAGCCTGATTTCAGGTGGTAAATCTGCAGATGGCTCTTATTGTTCCAAGCCTGGACGATTGAGCATAGGACTAGACCATTTATCGCGCATCGAAACAAGGGAGGAACCTACTAACTTGGAAGAAGGATTGCCTGATGTGTAGCTATTTGCAGTGCGTGTTGCAGATGGTCATTTCGAGGATATAATACACTTCCTAACAACAAGAACTGCACTAGAAGGATACTTTGTCTAGGAAAAGAAGGAATTAGTGGTGCGTGCAATAGATTTCTCTGTCATTGCTGGGCATCTATATAATATGGGGACTAATGAGATATTGCGACAGTATGTACCTGATTTCAAATGAAACAACATCCTCACAGACACTCATGGGAGCGTCGCGGGAGGACACTATGCAGGGAGATAAACCGCACAGAAGATTCTACGCGTAGGGTTGTGGTGGCCAACCCTTCATCATGATTCAAAAGAATATTACAAGGTGTGTGATGTATGTCAAAGAACAGGCAAGCCATCGTGGAGGGATGAAATGCCTTTGAATCTAAAAATGATGTTACAACCCTTTGAGAAGCGGGCAATATATTTTGTAGGACCCATTTAGCCACAAGGGAAGACAGGAGCAAGGTACATTATCACTGCGACGGAGTATTTGACTCGTTGGGCAGAAGCATAGCTGGTGAAGGATTGCACGCGTGCGATGGCCACAAAGTTCTTATTTGAGCATGTACTGACATGATTTGGATGTCAAAGGGTCTTGATGAGTGATCATGGAACACACTTCCTGAATGAGACGATCAGTGCACTAACGGAGGAATTTGAGGTTTATCACCAGAAGAGCACAACTTATCACCCACAGGCTAACGGGACAGTGGAGGCATTCAACAAAGTACTTGAAAACATGTTGAGAAAGGTTTGAAATGCTTAGCGAAGTGATTGGGACCTATGCATACTTGCAGCATTGTGGGCTTATCGAACGACATGCAAAACGTTGACAAGACAAACCCCTTTTAGGCTTGTCTATGGTGTGGAATCCATAATGCCTATGGAATACATAGTGCTTAGTCTATGCATAGTGGTGCTCATGGGTATGAAAGATAGTGGAGCCCTGGAAGAGAGGCTCGCGTAGCTGGATGAGCTCGAAGAAGAAAGATTTTTGGTTGGATTTCACCAACAGGTCCAAAAGCAGCATGAAAAGGCATGGCATGATCGACACATCAAGCTACGCACATTTAAGGTAAATGATTTGGTTTTTTTGTATGATAGTAAGTTTGATAAATTCCCTGGAAAATTCAGGATGCACTGGTTAGGGCCTTATGTTATTAAGGAGATTATTGATGGAGGAGCGGTACAACTGGTCAAGTTAAATGGAGAACACTTCACAGGAAAGGTGAATGGCAGTTGCTTGAAGCCATACACCGGCGGTCTGTCTAGGTGACTAAATGAAAGTAGCATAGTCTTAGTGCTCCATACAGTTAAAAGGAGGCATGAGACTATAAACTACACTGCCCAAGTTGGGGAGCTACACGATTGGAAGATGGTGCGAAGCAAGGACATATCACTAGGTCCGCAACAGTGTGGAGGGAGCTATGCTACCCAAGGAAATATCGCACAGGTTGGTTGGAAAGTGACCGTTAAGGTCACTATTCATGAAAAAGACAATAGAAGTGTGGCCAAATGAAGTGAGCAGATGAAATTTAAGACAAAATTTATGGCTTAGATCCTTAGAAATCTGCCACTAATCCGGCATTAATGAATCGAATTCTGGGGGAATGGTTGGATTTGAATTCAAATTGCCCTATAAATTACAAGTGTCTTTCCAGCAATAAACACTTGGCATTTTTAGTATTCAGCTGTTGAGCTCTCAAACACCTATGGACCTAAAGTTTTTCACAGCTCTCAAACAGACCCCTGCATTTGTGAACTTTCCTGAGACGTCGCGAGTACTGATAGAGAGTGTTATGTCATCACCCCCAGAAGTTATCAATACACAGTAAGTGGTAGAAGAGCCAACACAAAGGATGGAGAAATAAGCTGAAGAAGCTACCCCAAAAGTAGCCGAAGTACTATCAGAGGTCCCTAAATCCCTGAGAACGCTATGACTAAAGCCAACCCCAACCAAGGAGATAACGAAAGATAAGGAAGGGAAAGCAGCCTGCCATCCCGCTATGTGTGTCGCCAAGACAAAACCCAAAAAAGCCCACTGCCCAGGAGAAAGGCAAGGCTATAAACCTAGAGGAAGAAGAGGAGGATATCGAAGACATCGCCATGGACGATGCAGATGTGGGAGTGGAAATAGAGGAGGTTGAAGCCCAGGGTGCAGACCCTATTACACAATTGACAGAGTATGTCCCTCTGCACAAGCCTAAGTCCAAGGTCCCCAAGGACATTGATGAAAGTAAGACTCCCCTACAAACCCCATTGCTACCAGATGAGATCACTTTTGAGGATTTGTAATTGGCACGGGTGCCAATTTTGAAGCTCGAAGACCGGGACTTGGCGGACCATGAGAAGTTCCCGCACCTGGAGACCAAATAGTTGATGTACTGCATCATACAAAAAAAAATGGGGATGACTGCACTAGAGTTGATAAAGTGGCTCAAAGGAGTAGGGAAGGCAGGATTACTCAACCTACTCTAGGTGCTGCACTATAACCATACCCCCGTGATAGTTTTAGTCATCAAGCAGTTGTTATGCTTGTTGCATTATGGGTGTTTGTGGCTGGAGGAGCTGATACCCATCACCGATATGTTAATTCAGCGCATCACACGCTTACCGTATATAGGCCAAAATCCAGAGATGATTTTTGGTGGCTGTTGTAGGGAAAAGTATCCAATTCGGATGACCCTATCCCACTCTAAGGGTGATAGTACCTCAGCAACAACTGTAAATAAAACTACTTAAGGTTTACTTCTTTATGAAAGCAAGAGAGGATGAAGAAATGCACTAACCGTTGCCTTGCGCTTAATATTTGCTCCAATCTCTTCTCTTTGCTGCTTGCTCCTAGCTCTTTGCTCTTTTGCTGGCCCAGCTACAATGAGATCCTGCAAAATAACAAAGAAGGAAACTACAAGAAGCATGCATTCATAACTGATTCAAGGATTAGCATAAATCAAATATACAATCATCACAATACATCATTGAAACAAATGCATATAGAAGAACCTCAATAGTTTTTGTTAATGGAAGAAGTAAAGTTCTGAGAAGGTTACAACCATTGAAGGCCCCAATCCAGCAACACCTCCCAGCAGAAAGAATTTCTCCTCTTCACCTCCTTCAAGCAATCACCCAATAGTTCTATAGTGAAACCAACAGCATATCATTACTTTGCACAAAATTCCAGCCCCCTGAGCTCATAGGAGAGAGCTCAATATATAGATGAATTGAGAAAGGATGAGTCAGCTTGCAACTGATGTGTAGCTGCCTTGTGTCCTCTCTCTCTTCAGTTGATCTTCAGTTCTTGAGTCCACTTGGAGAACCTTGCTTCCACTTGGAGAAACAGAGCCTCTGACTCATCACAAGGCGAAATCCCTGATCCAAGTGTCATTTTTGGAAGATTCCAGAGCAATGACTCAGTGTGCCACTTGTCCCATCTCGCTCAGCGCAGGTGGCCTTTGTTCTACCTGCTTTGCAACGCAGGTACACCATGGAGGAGTTGAGTTTCAGCGCAGAAGCCTAGTGGAGCACCTGCTTTGATTTCAGGATTGCTTGTTTTTTAGTGTTTTCAGGTGGAGAACTGATCTGAGAGCTGTTGGTTTGCTGACCTTGTTCCTCTAGGGGTAGGAACATCATGTTTAGGGACTTTGGATCCCTTGGATTATTGACAATTCATGCCTGATGCTGCCAGGCACAAAATTGTCTATAACAGATGCCCCCTAAAGTATGAGGTCGTTTATCGGGTGAAATGCTTTATTAGGAGGATCCGAAGTTCATTCAATCTGCTGAGAAGTGTCCTGTAATAAGATACAATACAATACATTATTTTTCATTCTTTTTCATGATCTAGCTGAGGCGGGCATTCCCATGCTCAGCTTTATAAATTCATTTTGGTACATAGCACAGACGATCGTCTGATGATAGACTGATAATTCTCTGCTGAAATTATCATCCTTTGAGAAGGATGATCATCTGCTGCAATGATGTACATATCAAATGTCTTTATATCCTGAATATATATCGCAGCCCGGATGGATGAAACTAGATCCGGGCTCTTCAATCTCTTCCGATCTTCACTCGATGTACAAGTCAATCCATGTGATAATTTCTTGAAGTCGAACATGGAAAGACATCGCTTGATTACCGGTCAATGATGTAAACCGTTAACAAGCGCGAGAGGAATCACCGATAAGGATGATGACCCTCAAGGTACGGCAGTACAATTCACATGGTGGGAATAAAGGACTTGGCGTCGACCACCATGCAAAATCTTCTGGTCGAAGGTCATTGATGTATACCTGTCGCCGGAAGTGAGAAACTTGCCATTGAGGCATGCAAGCTTCAAAGTACTGAAGGGGTTGTTCCTAGATCAACTCCTTGGATAATGAGCTGATGTCGACAAGGAGCGATCCGTCAAAGGAGGGCCTTAATGAATCCCACATCAGTGACACGGAACGGAGCTAGTGATTGTGATGAGGTGAAAAACAAACTGTGATGTATGATTCAGGGTGGCGGTCATGAAATGGATGAAGGACAATGTATGGCAGTGGATGGGACACGGTTGACTCTTTGCAGAACAACATCTCTTGAACATATAACGACACTGATGTGATGGATCGGTAGCATTACCCCAAATATGGATGGTGTGGCGAGGACCATGGTGATGAGACCGGTGAATGAAACAACCCAACCCGATGTGATACGGAGGACAAAGTGTCATGTTCAAGGGCGACTTGCTACCATTAAAGCTGTGAGGTTCTCCCAATTTTTCCCCAGTCATTGCTGACCAGTACCTCTTTATTTTTATCAAGCTTGAGGAGGATAACATATGCTTGTTCTATAACCTGCCCTTCGGGCAAGCCCATCGCTATGTTTTAACGAGCCTAGCGATAGGGAAACTCGTTCTCGTCTAAAGACAAGTTTGTCGCTATTTAATGAATTTAACGAGTCTAACGACAAGGATAACTCGGTCCTTTTCATTTTTAGAGAGTCTGAAAAGGTACATAAAGTCAACTCCAGAATTCCTTTTTCGTCATCTAATCCCTTAAGTCTGAAAAAGTATAAAACAATACAGAAGGGATGAATTTTCGATTGCTTTAACGAGCCGAACAAAACAAGCGCTCGATCTTTTTGTGCAATAATCCCTCAGGTCCAAAAAGATTAAAATCTAGAGGAGGGATAGCTCTTCCGGTCGTTTAACGAGCTGGAAGGCCAAAACTCGGCAAACTTTTCATATTTTACGAGTCAGGAGAAAAGAGCTCAAAGAAGACTCGTCTTTTGAGGAACGAGTGATAAACAGGGATAGCAGCAGATTCCAGGTACAGGTTGGAATTTTCCAATCACGGCAGTGTCACAAGGATGGCTAAGTGAAATCACTCTTCGCAGCTGTTCCTAAAACTAGGTAAACAAACGTATGGAGATGAACGATTGGCCAAATGAATGGATGGAGGTGAGACTGCAAGAACACGACCAAGGGCTTTAATATGGCTATCAAAGGTTACATTTACCAAGGTTATTTACCGGTTCATTTTTCTGGGTGAGCTTGAACTCTAGGGGAAGATTGCTCACAACTTATGTTTATTTTTTAACGAGCATGAACTATGTGCTAAAACTGCTCGGATCTTGCGTTTATTTTTTAACGAGCATGAACTGTGTGCTAAAACTGCTCGATTATACCAGTCATAATACAAGAAACGCCTCAGGTGAGATAGCTATTTTTTAAGGAGCTTTATCTCACGAAGCTATGCTCCTATTTGGCAAGTTTTGACTTTTGCCCCACATCCTTTCTTTATGCAAGCTGGAAACGGCTAATCCTACGAGTTTAACGGGTTAGACCTACAGGTTTAAAGGGAGGACCTAAAAATTTAAAAAATAAATAGTCGTCCCGTGCTTGCACTCCAAAAGGTTTGCATGCCCCCAGGTATAAAGTATAATTTCAAGGCTACCCCTCCTCTGTCCCACCTCTGTTTTTCTACTTGTCGTCTTGCTATATTTTTAACGATACTTGTCTTCTCGTTATTTTTCGGTGCCGACGGTACTTGTCTTCCCATTAGTTCACTTTTAGATTTTTGCAAGATCGCAACAAATAAAACATTGGCGTTACGGAGGGACGATTGCCTCTTACTTATTATCCGAAAAATGGTTCTGTTTGCTGCCACAAACTAAACTCTCTTTTCGGCGATGTCTATCATTAGGTTGCTAAGGATGGTGACTACTTGTTGCAGCAATTTCATCTCTTTCTTTGGAGGCTGCCCCTACTTATCCTTCAAAACATATGTTTTAATGGGTGAGGCTTGCCTTCAAAGATGGTGGCTACTTGCCGCCACAAATGGATCTCCTCCCTCAGGAGAGCCTACTTTTTAGACAAAGGGAGCGAGAAGCTGATTATCTCATTCACATAACTTTGACAAAAGAACTTTATCCTAGAACAACCCTCTCTTCCTTCTTTCGGACGGGGTACGGACTAGTCCCATTCTTCTGCGGAAATTAACTTTATACCCAAGGTTTCCTCTGCCCAAGGCAGGCCAGGGTGCATGCCCCCTGGGTCCCAGTTACATCTTTCCGAATCACTCGCATTCATCGGGAAGTAGAACTGGGGTGGAGGCATTCCTTGAGTGAATAAACCGTTAAGGGATGGTATTTGACTATTTGCGATGCGTGATCCTGGAAATGAAAGTTGGTCTACGAGCTCGACCATTCTTCCTTCGTGCGGAAAACACATAACTCTAAAGAGTGAGGACACTATCGCCTCCATGCAATATATATAGTCTCGTCCAAGGAGTAAGTTATACACCAAGGGTCCCTGGACGACCATGACGTTCATATGAACTGTCTTCCCCTTCAATGTAATGGGAACATTGGGGAGAATCCCCAACGGGCGACTGGTTCCTTTATCAAAACCTGATAGATTTCTCATCTCAGGTAAAAGCGCCGGGGAACCCAGTGCTTTCCAAGCAATAGAGGAAAGGATACTCACAGATGCCCCTTCATCAATGATAGTTCCATCCATCACCATTCTGTAGATTTGGACGATGATTCTGAATGGGATACTGGCTGGTAACCGGGGTCTGCCTAGTTGATTCCAATCAAAGGACACAACCAGGTTGCTTGGTGGTGGGACCGAATACACGGCCGGATACGACCCTGACGATGTTCCTTCCTGCGATAAAGGAATGGGCGCGTTGCCCTGATGCTCATCAGAGTCTGTGTTGATGAAAAGAATCTGGATGGTGTCATCCTTGTTCTCTTCAATGAGGGTGTCATTTGAAGATGAATCTTCAACGACGGTGTCATTTGAGGATGAAACCTCTGAAGGAAGAACCGGGTCAACTGCCGTTTCGAACTTTAGACTTTCGTCTGGTCTGGATTCAGTAGGTTCATTCTTAATGACCGACACTTCAGCTGACCACTTGATCGGGCCAGCTGGATTTTCAACTATCGAGGGACTTGGCACGAGTTTTTGGTATCCAGGAGGAAGTCGTAACGGTGAAACGGACGATCTTCCAAAACTCTCTTCGCCTCATCTAAGAATGGACAACGGTGGATGGCGTGATCGCCTTCACACAGTCTGCAGGGTGATCTTGGTCTCCCTCTTTGTCCTTCACTCTCGCTAGTTGACGGAATGCAATCAACATGTCTATCAGAGGTTGATGCTACCAGATTGTGCAACCTGGGGGACCAGTCCCTTAGTATCCGGAGAATACAAGGACAGTCACGGTGGAAGTGGGTCCCTTTGCAAATGACACATGGCAATTTAGGCCCGGTCGGTGCAGTGTGTGGATTTTTGTCAGATGTCTTTTGCTTGCCCCTAGTCGCCTTCGCCATAGGCCCCTTCTGCTTCTTTTCTTTCTTCTTCTTTTCCTTCTTCTCCATGGGAGGCTGACTTCTGCCGGCTCTACCTTGTGAAGATGAAGGATCAGAGGAAGAATTGTAAGAAGTGGAAGGCTGGTGGGCAGCTCTAGACTGGTCTGACTGTTGATTCGACTGCTCAGGATTTGTGGTGGTCTGAACTACATTAGTTGAAAAGAGCCATACAGGTAGGCCAATTTTCAATCCTAGAAGTGACAATGTGGCCATATGGGGCGCACCAACATCTCCCCAAGAGGAGAAGGGACTGGGACTTCCACCAAGGTGACTTCCTTGGTTGGTGGGCTCCATACTTTTCAACTGAAAGATCAACGTGGGAATAACAGGTGATTATGTTCCGTTTAAAATAAATTTTATTAACGACGCTTTAGACACAACTTTGCTTTTTCATGTTTTAAGAGTCGAGAAAAAGCTAAAGATGACTCTAGTCTCCTTCGATGTTTTAACGAGCCCGAAGTGACAAATGCTCGGTTGGACTTTTTCAGTTATAGAGTTTGAAAAAGGCCAAAAGAAACTGCTCTGGAGATCTAGGCAGAGGGTGTGCCAAACCTTTCGCAAAACCACGGAATACGTTTTACGGTACGTGTGGTCAATCTTCGTGAATGCTGTGTTCACTGCATTGCGATCAATAGGGCGGCCGACACGGCTTCCTAAGGATAAAGGATATATGCCTATAGGGGTCTCCCAATATATACTCGACGGTACGTGGGAGCACAAGTCCGTATTAGTGCCACCGACTCTCAGGAGGAATCACCCACCTTCGTAGAGATCGACAGTCACTACGTTTAACGACGCCGGAACACGTCTCTACCTAGACCTCTATGTGTTTGTGTTATGTTTCAAAGCGTTGTTAAGTAAATTGGATTTATTTTAATGTTGATCTTGTTTAGCAGTTTGCCTTTAAGGATCACCACGAGATGTATGTAACAAATTCCTGAATGCAGTCTAAGATGAGAAGCAAACTTTTCAATCTTTCAACTTTGAAAATCTTAACTACTGAGGAGAAGAAAGGCAAATCTTTTCACACAGATCATAGATCACACACTAATGAAAATTTTCCTAAATCAGCATGCAAACAGTCAAATCCAAAATGCACAATGCATGTATTTTCTTTTCCCTTTCTTAATGTTGATGTATTACAAAAAGAAAGTTGTTATATAACTTTGATTTCGATTTCAAGCGAACGTAAACAAGCTAGTCCAAAATCAAAAGACACCTTAAGATTTACTTGTTTAATCACTGGAAATACATGAAATCAAACCATAATTACGAGAGTAGAAAGACTAATCAGCTATGGACAGCAAACAAGCTAACTCTTTAGACCAGCAAAATGCCTAACACAGGTTCAGATCTAAGAGGCCAAAGCAAGACTAGTTCACTTTTGTTATGGGACATTGTAAATGATGTAAGAAATACAAAAGAACAAGTACAATTTCGTTATATAATAGAGGCGGAATGATGGCAAGTAAGGTTGGTTTCAGAACAGGTACAAGACTGGTAACTGGCTGCAAAATCTATAGTGAAAACAGGCAAGAAAAAGGGAGGAAACCCCAAATGCACAAGGCAAAATTGGGCCAACGCAGGTGCTGCACAGCCAGTCTGGCTCTCAGCGCAGGTAGCCCCTTCGGGACCTGCGTTGCAAAGCAGGTAGCCTGTGTACTACCTGCTTTGGAAAACGAAAGTTGCGTTTTCTCAGTTTCCGGGTCACAATTTTCTCAAAAATTCACAGTTTTTGCTCAAATCAGAAGCTATCAGTCAAGCACACACTAAGGGATGACAAGGAAGATGAAAATCTATCACTAAGAGCTTACAAGGATCCTTGTAGATCAGCTCTTCAAATCATGAACATGCTCAGAAATGAGCTAGAGTAGCTGCCCTCTACTTCGCTTTTGATATAGTCAAAAGCTTTTCGATTTGGTACTCTTTTGTTCAGGAAATGAATAGCAAAATACTACAAACAATCAAACAGATACGATCCCCAGTGGAGTCGCCAGTTTGTTGTAGGGAAAAGTATCCGATTCGGATGACCCTATCCCACTCTAAGGGTGATAGTACCTCAGCAACAACTGTAAATAAAACTACTTAAGGTTTACTTCTTTATGAAAGCAAGAGAGGATGAAGAAATGCACTAACCGTTGCCTTGCACTTAATATTTGCTCCAATCTCTTCTCTTTGCTGCTTGCTCCTAGCTCTTTGCTCTTTTGCTGGCCCAGCTACAATGAGATCCTGCAAAATAACAAAGAAAGAAACTACAAGAAGCATGCATTCATAACTGATTCAAGGATTAGCATAAATCAAATATACAATCATCACAATACATCATTGAAACAAATGCATATAGAAGAACCTCAATAGTTTTTATTAATGGAAGAAGTAAAGTTCTGAGAAGGTTACAACCATTGAAGGCCCCAATCCAGCAACACCTCCCAGCAGAAAGAATTTCTCCTCTTCACCTCCTTCAAGCAATCACCCAATAGTTCTATAGTGAAACCAACAGCATATCATTACTTTGCACAAAATTCCAGCCCCCTGAGCTCATAGGAGAGAGCTCAATATATAGATGAATTGAGAAAGGATGAGTCAGCTTGCAACTGATGTGTAGCTGCCTTGTGTCCTCTCTCTCTTCAGTTGATCTTCAGTTCTTGAGTCCACTTGGAGAACCTTGCTTCCACTTGGAGAAACAGAGCCTCTGACTCATCACAAGGCGAAATCCCTGATCCAAGTGTCATTTTTGGAAGATTCCAGAGCAATGACTCAGTGTGCCACTTGTCCCATCTCGCTCAGCGCAGGTGGCCTTTGTTCTACCTGCTTTGCAACGCAGGTACACCATGGAGGAGTTGAGTTTCAGCGCAGAAGCCTAGTGGAGCACCTGCTTTGATTTCAGGATTGCTTGTTTTTGAGTGTTTTCAGGTGGAGAACTGATTTGAGAGCTGTTGGTTTGCTGACCTTGTTCCTCTAGGGGTAGGAACATCATGTTTAGGGACTTTGGATCCCTTGGATTATTGAAAAATTCATGCCTGATGCTGCCAGGCACAAAATTGTCTATAACAGTGGCAAGCATGGCGAGCTAGTACTCATGGAATCGATGAAAGGGAAGTTCAAATTGGTGAAGAAGTCACACAGGTACGTAATATCTAGCATCTATGACCCTGCTGTGAAGGTGGAAATGTTGATCCTTGCAGGGAAGGTGATGCAGAAGTGCAGTGCCGATGAGGCACCGGCGCCTGTCGTCACCCTCGCACAGTAGTGCACGGAGGGGGTCCAGTTAACTGGCCGGACTACCTTCACGGTGAGTTCCTAGCCAACTGCCACGAAGTGCAGGAGTAGAGAAAGACATTCCACTATGTGTGGATCTTGCTCATGATTGTGCTTGTAGCATGGGAGCTACCAGAAGAGAGCCAATTCTCCTCAGTCACGCTAGACCTCCTTAAAGCAACGAAGTATGCTTCGCTGTGGGCAACCAAGGATGAAGAGCATGTTGAGATAGCAAAATCTTCTAGATCATGATGGAAATGAGTATCAGGATAGATATCAATTGCAAGCAGCAATTGTCACCCATGGTATATGCTAACCTGCAAAGCTATGCCGAATTCAAAGCAGATTTCCATTGGATCTCAATCAGGGTGTGGAAGGACCCTACGCAGAAGTGGTATGACTTACCGTACCTAACCATAGATGATGCCATTGATGCGGTGTTGGATAAATGGCCAGTGGAGTGGCGCTCCTCCATGGACTTGGCGATGTGTGGAAGCAAGTATGCCACACAAAAGAAGAAGGACGAGGCCAAGCTAAAGATAGTGCAGCTGGTCAAGAAGAGGAAGAAGGAGGCCACTGAGAATGCCAAGGTAGAGCATATAGGAAAGGAGGTAGGAAAACAAACGGGAGGCACATAGCAGGGCTTTGATAAAGGCACACAGTTTCCTTCACCTACAACTAAAGAAGAGGACATAAAGCAGCATGACACGGACCCTCAAGAGACTTCTAGCCGTATTAAGCACTCGAGAGAGCTATAAAAGGGAGGGTCTAGAAAGAAGTCCAAGGCAACCAAGACCTCACTGTACCCCATCACACTAATGGAGGGATACTTATACAATATTGGTGACACAATTAGAGATGTCACAACAGAGGCCCTGTAGCAATTTGAAAAATAGTAGCAGATTGTCCTAGGGGCCATCTAGACTGGACTACAAGAGTTGCAAGCCCACACGTCAAAAGTTGGTATGAAGTCTACCATCTTGGCTATCGGCACATCAAAGGTTGTCAATATACTGCACACGAATGCTTCTAGTGTGCTAGTGCTGCCAGATGGAGCACTGACAACAGAAAATGAGGCTGACAAGCCCACTGTCAGTGCCTTGAAAGGAGTAGGATTGAACTTGGTAGTGCTCCCGTGTGAAGCACTCCACATCCTGTAGGATGGAGTAATTGCTGAGCTGAGGGCCCGTGAGCACTGTGCCCTCCAAGTGATCAATGAGCAGAGAATAAATAATGAGCAAATGGCTTTACAGAGGAATGTCACCATCGCCCCGAGGCCGAAGCGACCAGCCAAGGTAAGAAGATCATACAGGTCATAGAGGAGGCCTGCAAAATGGTCTTGGAATTGGCCATTCCAAAGGACGAGCCAATAGAGGTCCGCATCTGTAAATTGGCCACAGGGGTGTGTGCCACTCAGATCGAGATGGCGCGGGTACAATTAGAGCTGAACTTGTAGATTACAGAGCTCCAGTTGAGGGCTCAGCCTTCAACACCACCAGAGTTCAAGGAACAATGGGTGGTTTTTGTCACGGAAGCAGTCACAGCAGTGGAGAGTGCAGTAGCAGACTACACATAGTTGTTTGAATAGTCATTTGAGGTCCTGACCAGCTTGCAAGAGGACCCAAACATCCAGAGGCTCAAGGCAGAAGCGCACAGACTCCAACAATGCTATGATGAAGTTAAGGGTACAACACGAACCGTCGCGTTGACACAAAGGTTAGCCAAGCTATAGGAAGCTAAGCAGTTGAAGGAACAGGTGGACTCAGCGCTGCACAAGGAAGCAGTGTTGAAGGTGCAACTAAAGCCTTGGCTGGAGGAAGCTTATGCAGTGACAGGAAATATTGAAGGTAAGCTTGCAACTCTACAAGCAATGCAACAACAACTTTAGGTCAACAGCATAGGGGCAGTGACTGAGAAGATAGTCGAAGGTGCAAAGCAGGCAACATCTTAGCGCACAATTGAAGTTGCAGTCATCACGGTCGAGCTGGATGAGCTTCGCGCAAAGATATCTGTGTCTACTAAGTGACTCAAGGGCAAGTCACGATGTTTGTGTTGGGTGCCTGTTGGGATCGGGATCCCCCAAGGGCAGTTTTGGGGCTAAAAGCCCAAGTTTAATTCAAGTTTTTGTAATATTATTGTAAAGACTTCAAAATTTGTGGTCGCAGAGCACAAAGTTATTATATGTCACAAAGGGTAGTCCGCCCTTAGTTTTGTAAAGTAAGGTTAGCTGTAAGAGATCTACCCATGGTCCGTGGACCATGGGATTGTATAAAAAGAGCTAAGCTCTAAGTAGTTAGTAGGATAACACGAGGAAGGAATTCATAGCTTTAGAGTAAGAAGTTTAAGTCTTGGGTTGTAGCATAGGTATAAGTTCTACAACTGAGTGCGCAGAGGCCTAGGGTAGAAGTCCGTAGCTGAGTGCGCGAACCCCTGCAGCTGTGTGCGCAGGGTGAACAAAGTTTGTAGTACTTAGAAGATATTAATAAAAGGAGTTATTTGCAATTTCCATGTATTTGTTCTGTTAATGGGTTTGGATATGTTGCGTATGAATTTCCTTTATTATGTTTATATGATGCACTAATGAATGCAATTACATTGAATAATTCAATGCAATCATGAATATCTGCTTACACAGTGATAACTTTAAGTATTGGACAAGATAAGAAAATCACTTGAGATAATTGAGGAAACTGCATGGCGCGTTGCTATAGTAGCGTGAAAGTAAATGAACTATAGGTTAGAGTTGTGCGAAGGTCGATCGTGTACTTTCGTGAAGGTATTGAAAGCCAGAACAGAGGGTTTGTCTTACAAGACCTAGAGCGAGATCACCTGCACGAAGGTAGGGATAGAAGAAATCAAATGACATTACAACCATCTCAAGGGTGCAAAAACTTGGTTCCAACATCCCCCCATACTAATTCGGGTGAGACTTCGATCCGCGCTCTGTGGGCTAATACCAAAAGGGCCAGTAGTGTAGGGATTTGTTTGGCTAAATAACGTTGAACCTGGGTCAGGCCCCCTCAATCCAACACTAAGCCATTCCAAATTTCTGGAAATGAACACATAAATAACATATCCCTCACTTCATCATCAAAATTTACCCCTACAGAAATTAACTAATTGGTAACCGCGTTAAAGTCATTTAAATGATCAACAACAAATCTGCCTTCTAACATCTTCATATTAAATAGATCCCTCATAAGAAATATTTATTTGAGGTTGATAGTTTTTAATATAGTTTGGCCAATTCTATCATTAAACCTTCTGTTGTCATTTCCTTTGGAATTTTGAATGTCAATGATGATTCCAGACATAATCGTATTTTTCCTAGTGCCTTTCTTTCGAGGATCTCCCATCCTACCTCTGTCATACTCGTCAGCTTCTTCGATTTTCCACTCAATGGTAGGTACAAATATTTCTAATACAGATAATCTTCCATCTACATCTTCCATAGCTCGTATTTTTGGCCATTAAATTTCTCAACACTAAACCTACCATCTTCTTCCATTTCTCCCACTTGAACTAGGAACCCTTGTCTCCTATGAGTTTATCAGCCACATAGACCTTCGGCTTTGATACCAGTTGTTATAAAATTATATATTATAGAGGAATGGAACACATAAAATATTGCAGAAACACAAAAACAGAAATTCATAAAACAACATAAACACAGATATATGTGGTTCACCCAATTTGGACTATGTCCATGAAGAAACAACTAGTCATTCTTTTTATATTATCTAGAAAAATGAAGAGATACAACCTACAATAGATTTGTTGTAATTTCCTCTTCACTCTCACACAACCATCTCATGTCTCTCTCTCAGAATAATAATACACAACTGAAATACAAATCCCTCATATAAACCTAGGGTTTCCTTCTAGGAAAAAACATAAATTGACATAACTTTTACCATTAGATCATTTGCCTAATGAATGGCCAAGATTGACTATGAAATTACAATATTTTACAAGGTAATTTTTCATCTATTTTTAGCTTCAGGGCCCTTGCTGCCAAGCCCCCACCAGGGGGGGTCTCTTTAAAAGTAGTCATCACCCCCGTGAACCCCCTGGTGGCTATCATATAGGTGGCGTTTCCACCTCATTTAGGAACTGGGGTCCAAAGCAACTAAGACCTTTGAATCTAGAAGATAATCAGGCTCCACACCTAACAACAAGGAGGTTATGGTAGTAGTAGAAGTGTTTCCATAGTTACTCATATGATATTTTTGTAGCCCATGAGGATCATATTCAGTTACAGAAAAGCATGATGTTTTCTTGATTGGTTTTTTATTATAGGTTTTGTAGACGTTCATAGAATTTTTGGTCCAACTTTTAAAGTGTTACCCTTTTCCATTTATGTAAAAGGGGGAGAGAGAAAGAGGCAGATGATATGTTGTTTGCAGGAGGTTGTCATCAATGCCAAAAGGGGAGCATGCTGGCATGATGTCAGGTTTTTTTTATTGGCATTAATGTCAACTTGCTAGTTGCGGCCCTCATGATCTTAATTGTTGTAGTCATAATCAAGATATAATACAGATGATTTACCATTGACTTGATGCATAGGTGTTTCGTTAAATAGGCCCTCATGATCCATGTAGAGGTTTTTGGCCAACTACGCTTTCATGATCCTAACTTGGTGCATAAGCGTTTGGAAAATAATTCTTTATGTTGGTGTCCTTGATGCTTGTAGAGGATTTCAAGGAGTAGTAGATCAAGTATGGGTAGAGGATTGATGGCTAAATTTTTTTTTTGCAGACGTGATGTTCAATTACTTTTTACATGCTTATGGAAAAAAATTTTTGAGTGAAGACAATGATATGATGTAGAGAGAGTGTTGTTGATGTACTTGTGTTGATAATTTTTTTCAAAGAGAGAATTTGTATTGCATTGATTTGTCTATGTTGATATTATATTTTTCGTCCGGTCTAAAATATTTTCAAATGTGGCTCTAGGGAGTTTTAGGAGGTTGTGGCCTTCGACGAGAGATGGCTTTTCATGAAAAGGGTAGTGGCTCGTTGCTGATGGTAGCTAGCTAAATTATCATAAGGGTAGAGGCTCCATGCGGTGGTGGCCAGCTAAATTGCTATAGGGGTAGTGGCTCCTTACTAGTGGTGGATATCTAAATGATTGATTAATAGAAGAAAGAGAAGCAAAGTAGAAACAACAACAAGGTGGTCTTTATCCCTTCAGGGTTTCCACTAGAAATATCTTGTGTCTCATTGTGCTTGATTGTTTTATGTTTCATGGCTCTTCTATGCTAATTCTTGATGTAGTTGCATGATCAGATTTACTTCTTATATGTTAGGTCATTGGTAATTTCATATATTGGTGAAAAGTTTTTAAAGTTATATATTTGTTATTACTACTCAATTTTAATGAATCAAATGCAACGCTAAGAAGCCTATTTTGCGATATTAGAAGCTAAACTAGCCACACTGAGATGTGAATTAGAAATGACTAGCAGTCAGCTATCTCAATATCGAAAGTTGGAGAAAAGTACTAGAATTTTAGATGAGATCCTCATAAGTCAAATATCTCCTATTATCAAGTGTGGCTTGGGTTTTGAAGAAGAAGCATGCTGCATGAAGGAAAATGAGAAATAAGTGGACAACCATGATGCAAAAGATCATATGTCCACCAAAAATAAAGTGAAACGAGACCTTAAGAAGTTGCAGTAGTAAGGAAAGTCGAGGAAGAAAAATACTTATTAGAAAAAGAAAAGGCAAGCATATCACAACCACAACAAGAAACAACACTCCAGAAGAGAAAATAAGTAGCCAAGCTCTTATGATCCAACAAGTCAAAACCCAAGGTATCAAATATTATTGTATGGGTATTATTTTTCCTACAATAGTTTTGAACATCAAGCAATAAAATGTAATTATCTTGTTGGAGAAAAGAGATTTTCGAACAAAAAATGTTTTTACTGTGGAAACTTCGCCACAAAGCACTCACTTTCATATTTGGCAGAATTAAGCCTACAAAAGGAGCAAGCCAACCATTGATGACAAAAAAGGTACGGAGAATAAAGGATGAGCTGCAAATATATAGTATTACTGAACCTCCAAAGGACTTCAAGGAAGGACACTATGTTTTTCAAAATGATAATCTACTGAGAGCGAGTATATCTTTGAACTATGCCCAGTAGAAGATGGCTTCAAGAGAAGCAAAACATGATAGAAGTATAAAGTAAGGAGAAGAAATTTTAGCATCATGCATCTAATTATTTCAAGTTTACAAGATCAGTATGAGGCATAGAATAAGAGTGCATGAACTTAGGAAGAGTTTCACAAGGTTTGAAGGATTGCATCTCACTTTTATTCTATCATCCTTTAATTTTTTATAATGGTTGTAGTAATAAATGTAAGAAGATCAAATTCCTAGCCATGTATGCTATTGATAGTTTTTGTAGCAAGAAATAGTTATGGAGTGTAACTCTCTAAAAAGGAGAGTTTTTAGAACATTAAAGAGATGGCATATACTCAGGGGGTGTTTGACATGATTTTTATGGTTTTGTTATCTAACATTGATTTAATGCTTATCTAACATTGATTTAATGTAGGATAATTTGTCTTCCATGGAGAGTATGATTATGCTTTGAATGGCTAAGTACAAATTTAATTACTCACATTGAAACCCTGATTCACTTTAATTCATTAGATAGTCCTTTTTTAATGAAGAAAAGGTTGTTAATGTATGCATGTTTGTTAGAGGGTTGCTGGTAAAAAATTTGTATTGTCAGAGGAGAATTTATAAAACTCCCTTGTATTTTGTACCATTGCTAAGCCCTTATTTTATGGTTGGAGTGTTACCAAGAGTCCATGTACTACCACAATATTTTCATTGTATTGTCACAAGGTCGAGTTGTTTTGTTATTGTCATTACATGAAAATTTGAGTCAAGATCTAAGCATTGAGCTACCTAGGGTTTGAATCTTGCTTATGAGAACTACACATTGAGGACTACTACTAGACAAGTTTGGAGGTGTTACATTTTCTTATGTATGTGTACATGTTGATGATGAAGGGTAGTGTTGTGTTTCTGCTAGCTACTGACATGATTTCTAGAGATAGGGTTTTTGCTTGATATTGTTGAAGACTATTATACTTTTTGATGCATATTTTATATCAAGAGACTGTGGATAGGGTTTATATTGAAAATTATTCACTAGTGCTAATGGTCATAAAGGATGAAGCTATCAAAATTTTGTATGCCTAAGGGTTGTGTTATAATATTATGGTTGCATGATTGTTGTTTTTGGGTTTTGGTTTCATTTGCTAGTTGTTCATAGATAGAGTTTATGTTGTTGTTTGTTATCAATATGCAGACAGATCTATTATATGTGATTGATTATAGGAGGATAGCTAAAGGTATATTGTTGGTCACTTCTATGTGTTTATGAAGAGTTACTACTACTCTTGATTTAATGAGCCTTATGATGTTAGTTCAATACTTCTAACTATTGTTAATGTGGTTTGTTAGTGTTTCCATGAATTTATATTAGCAGGGACTGAGTGATTGGATTTGTGAGGGTTGTGTATACAATTTTTGGGTTTCTTATGTTTATTCCTTGATGGTGATAATGAATACAAATAACTTCATGGTTACTACTGCTAATGGTGATTTTGCAGAGATTCATAGAGGGTTATCATATTTTAGCAATGTATCAGTTGTTTTATGCAATGTTACAACATTGTACTTTTAGTGTTATATCCTTTTACTCCCATTATGAAGCTTTGTATCATTATTTCTTACCATTCGATGTGCTAGTTAAGTGGTCTTAGCATTGGCATGGATAGAGGAGAGAGTCTTCAGTATTATTGTAGCCATTTGTTGGCTAATGGAGTCATTGTTGTAACTTTGTATTTCTTAAGATGCAGCCTTCTATATCAAAACATAGCCCTATAATTTCATGTCATTATTGTGTCATGAGTGATTATGGAGTCAATAGTCACACTTGGAGTAGCTTCTTACATGAGGAAAGGAGGCAATGGTACTAGTAGAAGTGTTTCCACAAAGAGGAGCAGATTCAATGGAAGAAAGGAATGATGTTTGCAGATTCGTTGTTGATTAGAGGTTTTACAAATGAGTCATATAATTTTTGGTCCAACTTTCAAACTGTTACCCTTTTCCATTGATGTCAAAGGGGGAGCATGTTGGCATGATGGTAAGTTTGTTTGTTGGCATTGATTTTAGCCTGGTGGTGGTGGCCCTCTTGATCCTAATGGTTGTGGTCAAAATGAAGATCTACTAGAGATGAGTTACCATTAACTTAATGTATAGGTATTTAGAAAATAGTGCCTTATGTTGGTGTTCTGATGCTTCCATAGGAGTTCTAGGAGGTTGGACACGGTTTGAATAAGCTGCAAGAGACATCAATGGTTTTGGAGATGCTTGTAAGTGAGGATCTAGGTAGAAAAGGAGTTGAATATAGGATAACTCAGGTCATAGTGGGACAATCTACATTATAACTCACCTTGGAAGGGTTCTCACCTAGGTTATAATGCACTCCTTGTTGGAAATAATATTGAGAAGGGGGGTGAATTAGTATTATCAGATCAATAATTTAATTTTCCAAACAGATTTGTATATGCTACTTCAGCTAAGTGAACTAGCATGTATACGCGACTATACTTAAAGCAACCAGCGTATATGCAGAGAAATTTTGATTTACCCAATTTATCATGCATTGAAATTTAACCAGTATATTATAGATTTATTAGACAGTGTAGTAAAAGAAGAATAAAGCATCACACATAAGCAACACACATGAACACCATGATATAAGGTGGGAACCCAATGTGGGTGAAAACCACCTGTTGTTGTCGTCTCTGTCTTCTTTTAATAAAAAGAAAATATGTTTACAATTTTGTACTGGTGCAGAATTATACCAGTACGCAGGCTTCCAGCTGTAGAAGGTTACAACATTCTCTCGTTCTCCAGCTTCTACTGGAAGGGAGATACAACCCCCTAACTCTTGTACTAGTCGATATGTTTAATAGTACATAGGTTGCGACCTACATAAGGCTACGACCTTCTTTCTAACTCCAAGGACCACGTTTCATAAATTTTTAGACTGGATCCATCAACAACATCATAACTGTAATTCAATCATCAAATACATTTGCATCAACCAATCATTTTTTGAACCAGCCACAACCGAATCAATCAATCACTTTGACAACTCATCAATCTGATCATTCAGAATACTATCACCAGAATACAGTAACCAGAACCCAGAGCTCTACAACAGTAAATAGAAACAATTGAAACATACTTTATAAGGTATACGCTACTTCCATGTGTCAAACCTACATGTATATGTGCTTTTCTCAAAGCCAACTAGCGTATACATCTACAAATATTAATTCATAATTCTGCAGCCATTCCAAACTTCAGTTATACCCAAATCATAATGTTTACAGAACAATGCATGTGTCAGTATTCAGATCTAGAATAAACATAATCAAACCATATAAAGATAATTCATTTCAAGCCTTAAGATCCCAATCCATCATTAGATCTTATCCTCCGTCAACCACTAAGGTTCATCCCTAGTTCAAATCAAGCACAACACCATAAGCCAATAACCTGCATTCTAGATCTCACACTTCATCAGATATTCGATACTTTCACCCCTGGCCTAATGATCTTCTCCTCCTTTTATAGTTTTATGCCTTTCTCTATACCATGGACCAAAACCACTTAGGACCAATACCTTGGACCAAATACGTAGGGTCAATACCTCGTACCAGATACCTTGGACCAATAGCATGGATCAAAATACCATGGACCAAATACCTTGGACCAGAAACTTAGTTTTCCAAGATATACGCTCTTTTCCTTCTGTAAAAGTGCATGTGTACGGATACGCTACTTGTGTTCAGTGAACCTGCGTGTATACGCACATTGGTCAAGGTGAACCTACGTATACCTCTCTTTCTTCATTCTTTGTAGTATGATATGTAATTCTTTTCTGTTAACCTGTTGTACTATGATCTTTCATCTGAGTGAGTTGCCATCAAGGACAACACCTTTATCATAATGCCAACAATATCCCCCTTTAGACTTGATGGCAACAACAACACCAAGTCACTCTCCCCCTTTGAAATCAAGGGCAAAGGGTCATTCTCCCCCTAAGTACATGCTGAATTCTCTGATAGGCTAAAATGTACTGATTGAGCTCCCATGATTGAGTCCATGCTCCCCCTGAGCACTAGAAAAGTCTACAAGAAGATTTTCTAAAAAGATAACATGACCATGACTATATAAATCAACTATGTGCCGATGACCTTCCTATCACCAATGACTCATACATACATCTCCCAACCAAGTGGGGATATACCAAATTTGACTCATCCACCCAACCAAGTGGGGATATACCAATTATTTATACATGAAAAAAACAAGAAATATTACATCATCCATCCCATGCATAGTGGGGTTACAAGTTAGGTCTTTTCATGACCTTTACATTAAATGATACACATGATATTTATAATAAGAACAAACAGTCTAAACAAGACCATGATAGTCATCAGCAACTATCATACACCATATACGATCTACACCATCAACAACATTAGGATCAACAACTTCTATATTTCTAGCATCAAAAGAGTCACCTGAATCAAAACAATTATGTGGATCTATACCGAGATCTTCTAAGATAATACCAACAACGCATTATTAGAAGCATATTCTCCCCCTAAACCTGTGCCAGATGTTCACTGTCAGATCTGATTATTGCATACATTAGTAAGAAATATCAAGGCATCATCATCAATCAGATATACATCAAGTTATCAACAACTTATGAGGACCAACATATTTCCACATGGTATTAGCAAATTGTAACCATCATCAAATAGATCAGATAATTGACATAACCATATCAGACCCCTTTCTCCTGAGTCTGGCCTACTGCTTTTCCTCAAACCAACATATACGCGACTGTGCCCGTAGAAACCCACGTATGTATGCGACTACGCTTCATGAAACTCGCGTATAACAACCTTTCTCTGAAAAATAGGATTTAGCAGCAGGTTGATGCAACAACTACTCCCAACTTTTGTCTAAGATATTCAAATGTCTCTCTAGGCAATGGTTTAGTGAATATATCAACAACCTGTTCTTTGGAGGGAACATACTCCAATTTGACCTTTTGTTCAAGCACTTGTTCACGTAGAAAATGATATTTGATGGGTATGTGCTTGGTCTTGGAGTGCATGACTAGATTCTTTGAAATACTTATGGCACTTGTATTGTCACATAGAATGGAGATGGGTGGAGTACATGTGATCTGAATGTCTTGCAAGGTTTGCCTCATCCAAAATAGTTGTGTGCAACAAGATGCAACAACCACATTTTCTAGTTCAGATGTAGATAATGCAATTGAACTTTGTTCCTTGCTGAACCAAGACACTAACCTGGAACCCATATAGAATGCACCACCACTAGTGCTTTTTCTGTCATCAACACTTCCTACCCAATCTGCATCTATATAGGCATGAAGAGTAAGATCTGTATCTCTAGGATACTGTTAGCTACCTATACCAATAGGTTTCATATTTCATGATTGGCAAAGAAAGGTCCAAATATGCTCTGCTTTGGTGATGCAAAGATCCCATATTTCCAAGAGAAAACAATGTGTGTACATAGCTTGAGGTTGACTAAATTTTGATGGGTGGTCCAACAGCCTAATATGGATCATACCATATTTCAATTTTCTGTTGTAAAATAGAGAAAGAAGTTTGTCCAAACTGTTTAACCTTGGCAGACAAGTAGCTTAGGTATAGAAGTAAGGTTCCCAACTGCTTAATCTGGGACCTTGGAAGCAATAAGGGTAGTTCTAGATAGAAAATCAAAAGAAAAAGCCAAAGAAAAGAAAAGGCACATAAGGGTCTGCAAGTCTAAGTGCACCCTCCAGGAAGTAACAAAAAATGCTAGGAAATAGATGGGTAAGTAAATGGGGTTGCAGAAATCTCATTCCTTTCAAGTGAGTGTTTGATAACATATTTGCAAAGGAATATCAGTGGATTGAGAAGGTTCTCTTCTCCATCATGTTACAGCAAAACAAAGGAGCATGTCTAACTTCCATTTTCCCCTTTCACATTCATTTACTAACATCCCTTCATCAGTATAGACTCATGGAAGAATTTAAGGTTTTATGTTGGTTCCTGCTCCGGTAAAAGCCACATTTCTTGTCTAAAGATTCTTTTCATTTTGATCTACTCCCTAATCTAAGTTGTTTTCATATAAACTTAGTGATATCGCTCCTCATTCACTTTTCTCACTCATATTAACCCCTAACTTCTTATTATCTAAATCCCTTATGATTCCCTTCCCCCTACTACTATAACACCATGGTGTATAAATCCCCAGCATTGAATAATTCTCCCTTTTAGCACTATAGCTAAATAAGTTTGTTGAGGGAGACATTGGTCCACCAGGGACCAGGGTCAACCCTGTCATGGGATTTCTCTAGCCTCTGGTTGGAGTAATAACTCCCCCTAAGACCTCACCTCCACTCTGTTCGGAAATTCCACAAAGAACCCCCTTACCCCTGCTAAAACCCACTAAAAACCCTTTTTCCTACAGAAAAAAAGCCAAAAAAACCCATCAAAACCCTTAAATCCTAAGTTTCGCGCATATATATTAAATTGAATATTTTAATGCGGGCGGGACCCAACCCAGAAGCTGCGCGACCGACGACAGTACTCGCCAGCCGTCCGATCTCCGCCGCCCCGATCTAACGGTGGGCGGTCGATTTCGCTCCCCGACCTGCCTCCCTTTAACGTCTGGGGAAGGGCGGTATTGGGGGCCGTACCCAGGACGCGTGGCAAGCGCGGGGGTTGTTCGGAGCCCCCCTCCCCGATACCGCCTGTCGCCAAAAGCGGTGCGGGGAGACCGGTTACCGCCTCCCCGTTACCACCCTTCCTACGTCACCACCCACGTCACTCTACTGGCGCGTCACCTCGTCCGCCCTGCGCCCATGGCCTGCCACCGCATCCGCCTACCACCGCATCCGCCTGCCACCGCGTCTGCCACTCTGGCCGCCGGCTCAGCATCCATGTCACCTCCGTACCCAGGCCCGCCATGACGTCATGCTGGCGTCATTGGCGGAAAAGCGCCAATGACCCTTTTTTTTCGAATTTGTCGTTATAAGCGCCCAAATTAGCCGTTTTCGGTCATTTTCACGCGAAAACGACGTAGCCGTGTCAACCAGTTTGCCGCGAAATTGCCTCCAGCCCTCAAATTCGAAGCTGTGACCACTATAACTTGGAAATCCAACTGTAGTAAGCTCCACTATTCAGCCCGAAGGCATTCCAGCTCATTTTTTCAGGTATTTCACCACACGTTCCCTGTTTTCCCACTGAGCATAACAATTTCTATGTGAATTTTCCATAAAAAACATTCAATTGCCAAATTGCACACTGTTTTTCACCAAATTTACCATCAAATCCACCTGCATTATCCTTTGCCCCGGAAATTCGCTATTAAAATGTTAAATTCACGGTCGAAGGTTACCAGTTCGGCCTCGAACTTGCCCGACATTGTTTCCTTTTGCCGGGTGTAGACCAACTGCAGCTTCTTAACAAAGTATATCTCACATACCCTCTGCAATTTACCCCTAGCAATTCACAACCCCTGTGAATTTACCAAAAACTGCAGAAACAAGCCTACCTTTTCCACTGTGAAAAACATTTCAAACACTGTCTACAGTGAGTCTATCACTTGAGCTCTGAGGAACCTTGCAATCCATTGAACTCACCTTGTTCAAAATCAGATTATACAATGGCTGCCCATGCACCCTCAGCCCTCAGTGTAGCTCCATTAAATCCTCCAAATAAAGACCTGGAAACCTTTCCCTTTGCTGACAAAGACTACCTCGTTGAAGACTTTGTGGGTGACAGGGACTTTCTGCAGACCTTCAGGCAATTGAGAGAGGACTACCTGAATGGTCATGATACATATGGAATATGGGAGGAAACTACAAGAAGCATGCATTCATAACTGATTCAAGGATTAGCATAAATCAAATATACAATCATCACAATACATCATTGAAACAAATGCATATAGAAGAACCTCAATAGTTTTTATTAATGGAAGAAGTAAAGTTCTGAGAAGGTTACAACCATTGAAGGCCCCAATCCAGCAACACCTCCCAGCAGAAAGAATTTCTCCTCTTCACCTCCTTCAAGCAATCACCCAATAGTTCTATAGTGAAACCAACAGCATATCATTACTTTGCACAAAATTCCAGCCCCCTGAGCTCATAGGAGAGAGCTCAATATATAGATGAATTGAGAAAGGATGAGTCAGCTTGCAACTGATGTGTAGCTGCCTTGTGTCCTCTCTCTCTTCAGTTGATCTTCAGTTCTTGAGTCCACTTGGAGAACCTTGCTTCCACTTGGAGAAACAGAGCCTCTGACTCATCACAAGGCGAAATCCCTGATCCAAGTGTCATTTTTGGAAGATTCCAGAGCAATGACTCAGTGTGCCACTTGTCCCATCTCGCTCAGCGCAGGTGGCCTTTGTTCTACCTGCTTTGCAACGCAGGTACACCATGGAGGAGTTGAGTTTCAGTTCAGAAGCCTAGTGGAGCACCTGCTTTGATTTCAGGATTGCTTGTTTTTGAGTGTTTTCAGGTGGAGAACTGATCTGAGAGCTGTTGGTTTGCTGACCTTGTTCCTCTAGGGGTAGGAACATCATGTTTAGGGACTTTGGATCCCTTGGATTATTGACAATTCATGCCTGATGCTGCCAGGCACAAAATTGTCTATAACAGATGCCCCCTAAAGTATGAGGTCGTTTATCGGGTGAAATGCTTTATTAGGAGGATCCGAAGTTCATTCAATCTGCTGAGAAGTGTCCTGTAATAAGATACAATACAATACATTATTTTTCATTCTTTTTCATGATCTAGCTGAGGTGGGCATTCCCATGCTCAGATTTATAAATTCATTTTGGTACATAGCACAGACGATCGTCTGATGATAGACTGATAATTCTCTGCTGAAATTATCATCCTTTGAGAAGGATGATCATCTGCTGCGATGATGTACATATCAAATGTCTTTATATCCTGAATATATATCGCAGCCCGGATGGATGAAACTAGATCCGGGGTCTTCAATCTCTTCCGATCTTCACTCGATGTACAAGTCGATCCATGTGAGAATTTCTTGAAGTCGAACATGGAAAGACATCGCTTGATTACCGGTCAATGATGTAAAC
Source organism: Pinus tabuliformis (assembly GCA_031772625.1). Classification (NCBI taxonomy): domain Eukaryota; kingdom Viridiplantae; phylum Streptophyta; class Pinopsida; order Pinales; family Pinaceae; genus Pinus; species Pinus tabuliformis. Next base: position 777,521,517 of record CM062820.1, on the reverse strand, counting down.
CGTTAACAAGCACGAGAGGAATCACCGATAAGGATTATGACCCTCAAGGTACGGCAGTACAATTCACATGGTGGGAATAAAGGACTTGGCGTCGACCACCATGCAAAATCTTTTGGTCGAAGGTCATTGATGTATACCTGTCGCCGGAAGTGAGAAACTTGCCATTGAGGCATGCAAGCTTCAAAGTACTGAAGGGGTTGTTCCTAGATCAACTCCTTGGATAATGAGCTGATGTCGACAAGGAGCGATCCGTCAAAGGAGGGCCTTAATGAATCCCACATCAGTGACACGGAACGGAGCTAGTGATTGTGATGAGGTGAAAAACAAACTGTGATGTATGATTCAGGGTGGCGGTCATGAAATGGATGAAGGACAATGTATGGCAGTGGATGGGACACGGTTGACTCTTTGCAGAACAACATCTCTTGAACATATAACGACACTGATGTGATGGATTGGTAGCAATACCCCAAATGTGGATGGTGTGGCGAGGACCATGGTGATGAGACCGGTGAATGAAACAACCCAACCCGATGTGATACGGAGGACAAAGTGTCATGTTCAAGGGCGACTTGCTACCATTAAAGCTGTGAGGTTCTCCCAATTTTTCCCCAGTCATTGCTGACCAGTACCTCTTTATTTTTATCAAGCTTGAGGAGGATAACATATGCTTGTTCTATAACTTGCCCTTCAGGCAAGCCCATCGCTATGTTTTAACGAGCCTAGCGATAGGGAAACTCGTTCTCATCTAAAGACAAGTTTGTCGCTATTTAATGAATTTAACGAGTCTAACGACAAGGATAACTTGGTCCTTTTCATTTTTAGAGAGTCTGAAAAGGTACATAAAGTCAACTCCAGAATTCCTTTTTCGTCATCTAATCCCTTAAGTCCGAAAAAGTATAAAACAATACAGAAGGGATGAATTTTCGATTGCTTTAACGAGCCGAACAAAACAAGCGCTCGATCTTTTTGTGCAATAATCCCTCAGGTCCAAAAAGATTAAAATCTAGAGGAGGGATAGCTCTTCCGGTCGTTTAACGAGCTGGAAGGCCAAAACTCGGCAAACTTTTCATATTTTACGAGTCAGGAGAAAAGAGCTCAAAGAAGACTCGTCTTTTGAGGAACGAGTGATAAACAGGGATAGCAGCAGATTCCAGGTACAGGTTGAATTTTCCAATCACGGCAGTGTCACAAGGATGGCTAAGTGAAATCACTCTTCACAGCTGTTCCTAAAAATAGGTAAACAAACGTATGGAGATGAACGATTGGCCAAATGAACGGATGGAGGTGAGACTGCAAGAACACGACCAAGGGCTTTAATATGGCTGTCAAAGGTTACATTTACCAAGGTTATTTACCGGTTCATTTTTCTGGGTGAGCTTGAACTCTAGGGGAAGATTGCTCACAACTTATGTTTATTTTTTAACGAGCATGAACTATGTGCTAAAACTGCTCGGATCTTGCATTTATTTTTTAACGAGCATGAACTGTGTGCTAAAACTGCTCGATTATACCAGTCATAATACAAGAAACGCCTCAGGTGAGATAGCTATTTTTTAAGGAGCTTTATCTCACGAAGCTATGCTCCTATTTGGCAAGTTTTGACTTTTGCCCCACATCCTTTCTTTATGCAAGCTGGAAACGGCTAATCCTACGAGTTTAACGGGTTAGACCTACAGGTTTAAAGGGAGGACCTAAAAATTTAAAAAATAAATAGTCGTCCCGTGCTTGCACTCCAAAAGGTTTGCATGCCCCCAGGTATAAAGTATAATTTCAAGGCTACCCCTCCTCTGTCCCACCTCTGTTTTTCTACTTGTCGTCTTGCTATATTTTTAACGATACTTGTCTTCTCGTTATTTTTCGGTGCCGACGGTACTTGTCTTCCCATCAGTTCACTTTTAGATTTTTGCAAGATCGCAACAGATAAAACATTGGCGTTACGGAGGGAGGCTTGCCTCTTACTTATTATCCGAAAAATGGTTCTGTTCGCTGCCGCAAACTAAACTCTCTTTTCGGCGATGTCTATCATTAGGTTGCTAAGGATGGTGACTACTTGTTGCAGCAATTTCATCTCTTTCTTTGGAGGCTGCCCCTACTTATCCTTCAAAACATATGTTTTAATGGGTGAGGCTTGCCTTCAAAGATGGTGGCTACTTGCCGCCACAAATGGATCTCCTCCCTCAGGAGAGCCTACTTTTTAGACAAAGGGAGCGAGAAGCTGATTATCTCACTCACATAACTTTGACAAAAGAACTTTATCCTAGAACAACCCTCTCTTCCTTCTTTCGGACGGGGTACGGACTAGTCCCATTCTTCTGCGGAAATTAACTTTATACCCAAGGTTTCCTCTGCCCAAGGCAGGCCAGGGTGCATGCCCCCTGGGTCCCAGTTACATCTTTCGGAATCACTCGCATTCATCGGGAAGTAGAACTGTGGGTGGAGGCATTCCTTGAGTGAATAAACCGTTAAGGGATGGTATTTGACTATTTGCGATGCGTGATCCTGGAAATGAAAGTTGGTCTACGAGCTCGACCATTCTTCCTTCGTGTGGAAAACACATAACTCTAAAGAGTGAGGACACTATCGCCTCCATGCAATATATATAGTCTCGTCCAAGGAGTAAGTTATACACCAAGGGTCCCTGGACGACCATGACGTTCATATGAACTGTCTTCCCCTTCAATGTAACTGGTTCCTTTATCAAAACCTAATAGATTTCTCATCTCAGGTAAAAGCGCCGGGGAACCCAGTGCTTTCCAAGCAATAGAGGAAAGGATACTCACAGATGCCCCTTCATCAATGATAGTTCCAGCCATCACCATTCTGTAGATTTGGACGATGATTCTGAATGGGATACTGGCTGGTAACCGGGGTCTGCCTAGTTGATTCCAATCAAAGGACACAACCAGGTTGCTTGGTGGTGGGACCGAATACACGGCCGGATACGACCCTGACGATGTTCCTTCCTGCGATAAAGGAATGGGCGCGTTGCCCTGATGCTCATCAGAGTCTGTGTTGATGAAAAGAATCTGGATGGTGTCATCCTTGTTCTCTTCAGTGAGGGTGTCATTTGAAGATGAATCTTCAACGACGGTGTCATTTGAGGATGAAACCTCTGAAGGAAGAACCGGGTCAACTGCCGTTTCGACCTTTAGACTTTCGTCTGGTCTGGATTCAGTAGGTTCATTCTCAATGACCGACACTTCAGCTGACCACTTGATCGGGCTAGCTGGATTTTCAACTATCGAGGGACTTGGCACGAGTTTTTGGTATCCAGGAGGAAGTCGTAACGGTGAAACCGGACGATCTTCCAAAACTCTCTTCGCCTCATCTAAGAATGGACAATGGTGGATGGCGTGATCGCCTTCACACAGTCTGCAGGGTGATCTTGGTCTCCCTCTTTGTCCTTCACTCTCGCTAGTTGACGGAATGCAATCAACATGTCTATCAGAGGTTGATGCTACCAGATTGTGCAACCTGGGGGACCAGTCCCTTAGTATCCGGGGAATACAAGGACAGTCACGGTGGAAGTGGGTCCCTTTGCAAATGACACATGGCAATTTAGGCCTGGTCGGTGCAGTGTGTGGATTTTTGTCAGATGTCTTTTGCTTGCCCCTAGTCGCCTTCGCCATAGGCCCCTTCTGCTTCTTTTCTTTCTTCTTCTTTTCCTTCTTCTCCATGGGAGGCTGACTTCTGTCGGCTCTACCTTGTGAAGATGAAGGATCAGAGGAAGAATTGTAAGAAGTGGAAGGCTGGTGGGCAGCTCTAGACTGGTCTGACTGTTGATTCGACTGCTCAGGATTTGTGGTGGTCTGAACTACATTAGTTGAAAAGAGCCATACAGGTAGGCCAATTTTCAATCCTAGAAGTGACAATGTGGCCATATGGGGCGCACCAACATCTCCCCAAGAGGAGAAGGGACTGGGACTTCCACCAAGGTGACTTCCTTGGTTGGTGGGCTCCATACTTTTCAACTGAAAGATCAACGCGGGAATAACAGGTGATTATGTTCCGTTTAAAATAAATTTTATTAACGACGCTTTAGACACAACTTTTCTTTTTCATGTTTTAAGAGTCGAGAAAAAGCTAAAGATGACTCTAGTCTCCTTCGATGTTTTAACGAGCCCGAAGTGACAAATGCTCGGTTGGACTTTTTCAGTTATAGAGTTTGAAAAAGGCCAAAAGAAACTGCTCTGGAGATCTAGGCAGAGGGTGTGCCAAACCTTTCGCAAAACCACGGAATACGTTTTACGGTACGTGTGGTCAATCTTCGTGAATGCTGTGTTCACTGCATTGCGATCAATAGGGTGGCCGACACGGATTCCTAAGGATAAAGGATATATGCCTATAGGGGTCTCCCAATATATACTCGACGGTACGTGGGAGCACAAGTCCGTATTAGTGCCACCGACTCTCAGGAGGAATCACCCACCTTCGTAGAGATCGACAGTCACTACGTTTAACGACGCCGGAACACGTCTCTACCTAGACCTCTATGTGTTTGCGTTATGTTTCAAAGCGTTGTTAAGTAAATTGGATTTATTTTAATGTTGATCTTGTTTAGCAGTTTACCTTTAAGGATCACCACGAGATGTATGTAACAAATTCCTGAATGCAGTCTAAGATGAGAAGCAAACTTTTCAATCTTTCAACTTTGAAAATCTTAACTACTGAGGAGAAGAAAGGCAAATCTTTTCACACAGATCATAGATCACACACTAATGCAAAATTTCCTAAATCAGCATGCAAACAGTCAAATGCAAAATGCACAATGCATGTATTTTCTTTTCCCTTTCTTAATGTTGATGTATTACAAAAAGAAAGTTGTTATATAACTTTGATTTCGATTTCAAGCGAAAGTAAACAAGCTAGTCCAAAATCAAAAGACACCTTAAGATTTACTTGTTTAATCACTGGAAATACATGAAATCAAACCATAATGACGAGAGTAAAAAGACTAATCAGCTATGGACAGCAAACAAGCTAACTCTTTAGACCAGCAAAATGCCTAACACAGGTTCAGATCTAAGAGGCCAAAGCAAGACTAGTTCACTTTCGTTATGGGACATTGTAAATGATGTAAGAAATACAAAAGAACAAGTACAATTTCGTTATATAACAGAGGCGGAATGATGGCAAGTAAGGTTGGTTTCAGAACAGGTACAAGACTGGTAACTGGCTGTAAAATCTATAGTGAAAACAGGCAAGAAAAAGGGAGGAAACCCCAAATGCACAAGGCAAAATTGGGCCAACGCAGGTGCTGCACAGCCAGTCTGGCTCTCAGCGCAGGTAGCCCCTTCGGGACCTGCGTTGCAAAGCAGGTAGCCTGTGTACTACCTGCTTTGGAAAACGAAAGTTGTGTTTTCTCAGTTTCCGGGTCACAATTTTCTCAAAAATTCACAGTTTTTACTCAAATCAGAAGCTATCAGTCAAGCACACACTAAGGGATGACAAGGAAGATGAAAAGCTATCACTAAGAGCTTACAAGGATCCTTGTAGATCAGCTCTTCAAATCATGAACATGCTCAGAAATGAGCTAGAGTAGCTGCCCTCTACTTCGCTTTTGATATAGTCAAAAGCTTTTCGATTTGGTACTCTTTTGTTCAGGAAATGAATAGCAAAATACTACAAACAATCAAACAGATACGATCCCCAGTGGAGTCGCCAGTTTGTTGTAGGGAAAAGTATCCGATTCGGATGACCCTATCCCACTCTAAGGGTGATAGTACCTCAGCAACAACTGTAAATAAAACTACTTAAGGTTTACTTCTTTATGAAAGCAAGAGAGGATGAAGAAATGCACTAACCGTTGCCTTGCACTTAATATTTGCTCCAATCTCTTCTCTTTGCTGCTTGCTCCTAGCTCTTTGCTCTTTTGCTGGCCCAGCTACAATGAGATCCTGCAAAATAACAAAGAAAGAAACTACAAGAAGCATGCATTCATAACTGATTCAAGGATTAGCATAAATCAAATATACAATCATCACAATACATCATTGAAACAAATGCATATAGAAGAACCTCAATAGTTTTTATTAATGGAAGAAGTAAAGTTCTGAGAAGGTTACAACCATTGAAGGCCCCAATCCAGCAACACCTCCCAGCAGAAAGAATTTCTCCTCTTCACCTCCTTCAAGCAATCACCCAATAGTTCTATAGTGAAACCAACAGCATATCATTACTTTGCACAAAATTCCAGCCCCCTGAGCTCATAGGAGAGAGCTCAATATATAGATGAATTGAGAAAGGATGAGTCAGCTTGCAACTGATGTGTAGCTGCCTTGTGTCCTCTCTCTCTTCAGTTGATCTTTAGTTCTTGAGTCCACTTGGAGAACCTTGCTTCCACTTGGAGAAACAGAGCCTCTGACTCATCACAAGGCGAAATCCCTGATCCAAGTGTCATTTTTGGAAGATTCCAGAGCAATGACTCAGTGTGCCACTTGTCCCATCTCGCTCAGCGCAGGTGGCCTTTGTTCTACTTGCTTTGCAACGCAGGTACACCATGGAGGAGTTGAGTTTCAGCGCAGAAGCCTAGTGGAGCACCTGCTTTGATTTCAGGATTGCTTGTTTTTTAGTGTTTTCAGGTGGAGAACTGATCTGAGAGCTGTTGGTTTGCTGACCTTGTTCCTCTAGGGGTAGGAACATCATGTTTAGGGACTTTGGATCCCTTGGATTATTGAAAATTCATGCCTGATGCTGCCAGGCACAAAATTGTCTATAACAGTGGCAAGCATGGCGAGCTAGTACTCATGGAATCGATGAAAGGGAAGTTCAAATTGGTGAAGAAGTCACACAGGTACGTAATATCTAGCATCTATGACCCTGCTGTGAAGGTGGAAATGTTGATCCTTGCAGGGAAGGTGATGCAGAAGTGCAGTGCCGATGAGGCACCGGCGCCTGTCGTCACCCTCGCACAGTAGTGCACGGAGGGGGTCCAGTTAACTGGCCGGACTACCTTCACGGTGAGTTCCTAGCCAACTGCCACGAAGTGCAGGAGTAGAGAAAGACATTCCACTATGTGTGGATCTTTCTCATGATTGTGCTTGTAGCATGGGAGCTACCAGAAGAGAGCCAATTCTCCTCAGTCACGCTAGACGTCCTTAAAGCAACGAAGTATGCTTCGCTGTGGGCAACCAAGGATGCAGAGCATGTTGAGATAGCAAAATCTTCTAGATCATGATGGAAATGAGTATCAAGATAGATATCAATTGCAAGCAGCAATTGTCACCCATGGTATATGCTAACCTGCAAAGCTATGCCGAATTCAAAGCAGATTTCCATTGGATCTCAATCAGGGTGTGGAAGGACCCTACGCAGAAGTGGTATGACTTACCGTACCTAACCATAGATGATGCCATTGATGCGGTGTTGGATAAATGGCCAGTGGAGTGGCGCTCCTCCATGGACTTGGCGATGTGTGGAAGCAAGTATGCCACACAAAAGAAGAAGGATGAGGCCAAGCTAAAGATAGTGCAGCTGGTCAAGAAGAGGAAGAAGGAGGCCACTGAGAATGCCAAGGTAGAGCATATAGGAAAGGAGGTAGGAAAACAAACGGGAGGCACATAGCAGGGCTTTGATAAAGGCACACAGTTTCCTTCACCTACAACTGAAGAAGAGGACACAAAGCAGCATGACACGGACCCTCAAGAGACTTCCAGCCATATTAAGCACTCGAGAGAGCTATAAAAGGGAGGGTCTAGAAAGAAGTCCAAGGCAACCAAGACCTCACTGTACCCCATCACACTAATGGAGGGATACTTATACAATATTGGTGACACAATTAGAGATGTCACAACAGAGGCCCTGTAGCAATTTGAAAAATAGTAGCAGATTGTCCTAGGGGCCATCTAGACTGGACTACAAGAGTTGCAAGCCCACACGTCAAAAGTTGGTATGAAGTCTACCATCTTGGCTATCGGCACATCAAAGGTTGTCAATATACTACACACGAATGCTTCTAGTGTGCTAGTGCTGCCAGATGGAGCACTGACAACAGAAAATGAGGCTGACAAGCCCACTGTCAGTGCCTTGAAAGGAGTAGGATTGAACTTGGTAGTGCTCCCATGTGAAGCACTCCACTTCCTGTAGGATGGAGTAATTGCTGAGCTGAGGGCCCGTGAGCACTGTGCCCTCCAAGTGATCAATGAGCAGAGAATAAATAATGAGCAAATGGCTTTATAGAGGAATGTCACCATCACCCCGAGGCCGAAGCGACCAGCCAAGGTAAGAAGATCGTACAGGTCATAGAGGAGGCCTGCAAAATGGTCTTGGAATTGGCCATTCCAAAGGACGAGCCAATAGAGGTCCGCATCTGTAAATTGGCCACAGGGGTGTGTGCCACTCAGATGGAGATGGCGCGGGTACAATTAGAGCTGAACTTGTAGATTACAGAGCTCCAGTTGAGGGCTCAGCCTTCAACACCACCAGAGTTCAAGGAACAATGGGTGGTTTTTGTCACGGAAGCAGTCGCAGCAGTGGAGAGTGCAGTAGCAGACTACACATAGTTGTTTGAATAGTCATTTGAGGTCCTGACCAGCTTGCAAGAGGACCCAAACATCCAGAGGCTCAAGGCAGAAGCGCACAGACTCCAACAATGCTATGATGAAGTTAAGGGTACAACACGAACCGTCGCGTTGACACAAAGGTTAGCCAAGCTATAGGAAGCTAAGCAGTTGAAGGAACAGGTGGACTCAGCGCTGCACAAGGAAGCGGTGTTGAAGGTGCAACTAAAGCCTTAGCTGGAGGAAGCTTATGCAGTGACAGGAAATATTGAAGGTAAGCTTGAAACTCTACAAGCAATGCAACAACAACTTTAGGTCAACAGCATAAGGGCAGTGACTGAGAAGATAGTCGAAGGTGCAAAGCAGGCAACATCTTAGCGCACAATTGAAGTTGCAGTCATCACGGTCGAGCTGGATGAGCTTCGCGCAAAGATATCTGTGTCTACTAAGTGACTCAAGGGCAAGTCACGATGTTTGTGTTGGGTGCATGTTGGGATCCGGATCCCCCAAGGGCAGTTTTGGGGCTAAAAGCCCAAGTTTAATTCAAGTTTTTGTAATATTATTGTAAAGACTTCAAAATTTGTGGTCGCGGAGCACGAAGTTATTATATGTCACAAAGGGTAGTCTGCCCTTAGTTTTGTGAAGTAAGGTTAGCTGTAAGAGATCTACCCATGGTCCGTGGACCATGGGATTGTATAAAAAGAGCTAAGCTCTAAGTAGTTAGTAGGATAACACGAGGAAGGAATTCATAGCTTTAGAGTAAGAAGTTTAAGTCTTGGGTTGTAGCATAGGTATAAGTTCTACAACTGAGTGCGCAGAGGCCTAGGGTAGAAGTCCGTAGCTGAGTGCGCGAACCCCTGCAGCTGTGTGCGCAGGGTGAACAAAGTTTGTAGTACTTAGAAGATATTAATAAAAGGAGTTATTTGCAATTTCCGTGTATTTGTTCTGTTAATGGGTTTGGATATGTTGCGTATGAATTTCCTTTATTATGTTTATATGATGCACTAATGAATGCAATTACATTGAATAATTCAATGCAATCATGAATATCTGCTTACACAGTGATAACTTTAAGTATTGGACAAGATAAGAAAATCACTTGAGATAATTGAGGAAACTGCATGGCGCGTTGCTATAGTAGCGTGAAAGTAAATGAACTATAGGTTAGAGTTGTGCGAAGGTCGATCGTGTACTTTCGTGAAGGTATTGAAAGCCAGAACAAAGGGTTTGTCTTACAAGACCTAGAGCGAGATCACCTGCACGAAGGTAGGGATAGAAGAAATCAAATGACATTACAACCATCTCAAGGGTGCAAAAACTTGGTTCCAACATCCCCCCATACTAATTCGGGTAGGACTTCGATCCGCGCTCTGTGGGCTAATACCAAAAGGGCCAGTAGTGTAGGGATTTGTTTGGCTAAATAACGTTGAACCTGGGTCAGGCCCCCTCAATCCAACACTAAGCCATTCCAAATTTCTGGAAATGAACACATAAATAACATATCCCTCACTTCATCATCAAAATTCACCCCTACAGAAATTAACTAATTGGTAACCGTGTTAAAGTCATTTAAATGATCAACAACAAATCTGCCTTCTAACATCTTCATATTAAATAGATCCCTCATAAGAAATATTTATTTGAGGTTGATAGTTTTTAATATAGTTTGGCCAATTCTGTCATTAAACCTTCTGTTGTCATTTCCTTTGGAATTTTGAATGTCAATGATGATTCCAGACATAATCGTATTTTTCCTAGTGCCTTTCTTTCGAGGATCTCCCATCCTACCTCTGTCATACTCGTCAGCTTCTTCGATTTTCCACTCAATGGTAGGTACAAATATTTCTAATACAGATAATCTTCCATCTACATCTTCATAGCTCGTATTTTTGGCCATTAAATTTCTCAACACTAAACCTACCATCTTCTTCCATTTCTCCCACTTGAACTAGGAACCCTTGTCTCCTATGAGTTTATCAGCCACATAGACCTTCGGCTTTGATACCAGTTGTTATAAAATTATATATTATAGAGGAATGGAACACATAAAATATTGCAGAAACACAAAAACAGAAATTCATAAAACAACATAAACACAAATATATGTGGTTCACCCAATTTGGACTATGTCCATGAAGAAACAACTAGTCATTCTTTTTATATTATCTAGAAAAATGAAGAGATACAACCTACAATAGATTTGTTGTAATTTCCTCTTCACTCTCACACAACCATCTCATGTCTCTCTCTCAGAATAATAATACACAACTGAAATACAAATCCCTCATATAAACCTAGGGTTTCCTTCTAGGAAAAAACATAAATTGACATAACTTTTACCATTAGATCATTTGCCTAATGAATGGCCAAGATTGACTATGAAATTACAATATTTTACAAGGTAATTTTTCATCTATTTTTAGCTTCAGGGCCCTTGCTGCCAAGCCCCCACCAGGGGGGGTCTCTTTAAAAGTAGTCATCACCCCCGTGAACCCCCCTGGTGGCTATCATATAGGTGGCGTTTCCACCTCATTTAGGAACTGGGGTCCAAAGCAACTAAGACCTTTGAATCTAGAAGATAATCAGGCTCCACACCTAACAACAAGGAGGTTATGGTAGTAGTAGAAGTGTTTCCATAGTTACTCATATGATATTTTTGTAGCCCATGAGGATCATATTCAGTGACAGAAAAGCATGATGTTTTCTTGATTGGTTTTTTATTATAGGTTTTGTAGACGTTCATAGAATTTTTGGTCCAACTTTTAAAGTGTTACCCTTTTCCATTTATGTAAAAGGGGGAGAGAGAAAGAGGCAGATGATATGTTGTTTGCAGGAGGTTGTCATCAATGCCAAAAGGGGAGCATGCTGGCATGATGTCAGGTTTTTTTATTGGCATTAATGTCAACTTGCTAGTTGCGGCCCTCATGATCTTAATTGTTGTAGTCATAATCAAGATATAATACAGATGATTTACCATTGACTTGATGCATAGGTGTTTCGTTAAATAGGCCCTCATGATCCATGTAGAGGTTTTTGGCCAACTACGCTTTCATGATCCTAACTTGGTGCATAAGCGTTTGGAAAATAATTCTTTATGTTGGTGTCCTTGATGCTTGTAGAGGATTTCAAGGAGTAGTAGATCAAGTATGGGTAGAGGATTGATGGCTAATTTTTTTTTTTTGCAGACGTGATGTTCAATTACTTTTTACATGCTTATGGAATTTTTTTTTTGAGTGAAGACAATGATATGATGTAGAGAGAGTGTTGTTGATGTACTTGTGTTGATAATTTTTTTCAAAGAGAGAATTTGTATTGCATTGATTTGTCTATGTTGATATTATATTTTTCGTCCGGTCTAAAATATTTTCAAATGTGGCTCTAGGGAGTTTTAGGAGGTTGTGGCCTTCGACGAGAGATGGCTTTTCATGAAAAGGGTAGTGGCTCGTTGCTGATGGTAGCTAGCTAAATTATCATAAGGGTAGAGGCTCCATGCGGTGGTGGCCAGCTAAATTGCTATAGGGGTAGTGGCTCCTTACTAGTGGTGGATATCTAAATGATTGATTAATAGAAGAAAGAGAAGCAAAGTAGAAACAACAACAAGGTGGTCTTTATCCCTTCAGGGTTTCCACTAGAAATATCTTGTGTCTCATTGTGCTTGATTGTTTTATGTTTCATGGCTCTTCTATGCTAATTCTTGATGTAGTTGCATGATCAGATTTACTTCTTATATGTTAGGTCATTGGTAATTTCATATATTGGTGAAAAGTTTTTAAAGTTATATATTTGTTATTACTACTCAATTTTTAATGAATCAAATGCAACGCTAAGAAGCCTATTTTGCGATATTAGAAGCTAAACTAGCCACACTGAGATGTGAATTAGAAATGACTAGCAGTCAACTATCTCAATATCGAAAGTTGGAGAAAAGTACTAGAATTTTAGATGAGATCCTCATAAGTCAAATATCTCCTATTATCAAGTGTGGCTTGGGTTTTGAAGAAGAAGCATGCTGCATGAAGGAAAATGAGAAATAAGTGGACAACCATGATGCAAAAGATCATATGTCCACCAACAATAAAGTGAAACGAGACCTTAAGAAGTTGCAGTAGTAAGGAAAGTCGAGGAAGAAAAATACTTATTAGAAAAAGAAAAGGAAAGCATATCACAACCACAACAAGAAACAACACTCCAGAAGAGAAAATAAGTAGCCAAGCTCTTATGATCCAACAAGTCAAAACCCAAGGTATCAAATATTATTGTATGGGTATTATTTTTCCTACAATAGTTTTGAACATCAAGCAATAAAATGTAATTATCTTGTTGGAGAAAAGAGATTTTCGAACAAAAAATGTTTTTACTGTGGAAACTTCGCCACAAAGCACTCACTTTCATATTTGGCAGAATTAAGCCTACAAAAGGAGCAAGCCAACCATTGATGACAAAAAAGGTACGGAGAATAAAGGATGAGCTGCAAATATATAGTATTACTGAACCTCCAAAGGACTTCAAGGAAGGACACTATGTTTTTCAAAATGATAATCTACTGAGAGCGAGTATATCTTTGAACTATGCCCAGTAGAAGATGGCTTCAAGAGAAGCAAAACATGATAGAAGTATAAAGTAAGGAGAAGAAATTTTAGCATCATGCATCTAATTATTTCAAGTTTACAAGATCAGTATGAGGCATAGAATAAGAGTGCATGAACTTAGGAAGAGTTTCACAAGGTTTGAAGGATTGCATTTCACTTTTATTCTATCATCCTTTAATTTTTTATAATGGTTGCAGTAATAAATGTAAGAAGATCAAATTCCTAGCCATGTATGCTATTGATAGTTTTTGTAGCAAGAAATAGTTATGGAGTGTAACTCTCTAAAAAGGAGAGTTTTTAGAACATTAAAGAGATGGCATATACTCAGGGGGTGTTTGACATGATTTTTATGGTTTTGTTATCTAACATTGATTTAATGCTTATCTAACATTGATTTAATGTAGGATAATTTGTCTTCCATGGAGAGTATGATTATGCTTTGAATGGCTAAGTACAAATTTAATTACTCACATTGAAACCCTGATTCACTTTAATTCATTAGATAGTCCTTTTTTAATGAAGAAAAGGTTGTTAATGTATGCATGTTTGTTAGAGGGTTGCTGGTAAAAAATTTGTATTGTCAGAGGAGAATTTATAAAACTCCCTTGTATTTTGTACCATTGCTAAGCCCTTATTTTATGGTTGGAGTGTTACCAAGAGTCCATGTACTACCACAATATTTTCATTGTATTGTCACAAGGTCGAGTTGTTTTGTTATTGTCATTACATGAAAATTTGAGTCAAGATCTAAGCATTGAGCTACCTAGGGTTTGAATCTTGCTTATGAGAACTACACATTGAGGACTACTACTAGACAAGTTTGGAGGTGTTACATTTTCTTATGTATGTGTACATGTTGATGATGAAGGGTAGTGTTGTGTTTCTGCTAGCTACTGACATGATTTCTAGAGATAGGGTTTTTGCTTGATATTGTTGAAGACTATTATACTTTTTGATGCATATTTTATATCAAGAGACTGTGGATAGGGTTTATATTGAAAATTATTCACTAGTGCTAATGGTCATAAAGGATGAAGCTATCAAAATTTTGTATGCCTAAGGGTTGTGTTATAATATTATGGTTGCATGATTGTTGTTTTTGGGTTTTGGTTTCATTTGCTAGTTGTTCATAGATAGAGTTTATGTTGTTATTTGTTATCAATATGCAGATGGATCTATTATATGTGATTGATTATAGGAGGATAGCTAAAGGTATATTGTTGGTCACTTCTATGTGTTTATGAAGAGTTACTACTACTCTTGATTTAATGAGCCTTATGATGTTAGTTCAATACTTCTAACTATTGTTAATGTGGTTTGTTAGTGTTTCCATGAATTTATATTAGCAGGGACTGAGTGATTGGATTTGTGAGGGTTGTGTATACAATTTTTGGGTTTCTTATGTTTATTCCTTGATGGTGATAATGAATACAAATAACTTCATGGTTACTACTGCTAATGGTGATTTTGCAGAGATTCATAGAGGGTTATCATATTTTAGCAATGTATCAGTTGTTTTATGCAATGTTACAACATTGTACTTTTAGTGTTATATCCTTTTACTCCCGTTATGAAGCTTTGTATCATTATTTCTTACCATTCGATGTGCTAGTTAAGTGGTCTTAGAATTCGCATGAATAGAGGAGAGAGTCTTCAGTATTATTGTAGCCATTTGTTGGCTAATGGAGTCATTGTTGTAACTTTGTATTTCTTAAGATGCAACCTTCTATATCAAAACATAGCCCTATAATTTCATGTCATTATTGTGTCATGAGTGATTATGGAGTCAATAGTCACACTTGGAGTAGCTTCTTACATGAGGAAAGGAGGCAATGGTACTAGTAGAAGTGTTTCCACAAAGAGGAGCAGATTCAATGGAAGAAAGGAATGATGTTTGCAGATTCGTTGTTGATTAGAGGTTTTACAAATGAGTCATATAATTTTTGGTCCAACTTTCAAACTGTTACCCTTTTCCATTGATGTCAAAGGGGGAGCATGTTGGCATGATGGTAAGTTTGTTTGTTGGCATTGATTTTAGCCTGGTGGTGGTGGCCCTCTTGATCCTAATGGTTGTGGTCAAAATGAAGATCTACTAGAGATGAGTTACCATTAACTTAATGTATAGGTATTTAGAAAATAGTGCCTTATGTTGGTGTTCTGATGCTTCCATAGGAGTTCTAGGAGGTTGGACACGGTTTGAATAAGCTGCAAGAGACATCAATGGTTTTGGAGATGCTTGTAAGTGAGGATCTAGGTAGAAAAGGAGTTGAATATAGGATAACTCAGGTCATAGTGGGACAATCTACATTATAACTCACCTTGGAAGGGTTCTCACCTAGGTTATAATGCACTCCTTGTTGGAAATAATACTGAGAAGGGGGGTGAATTAGTATTATCAGATCAATAATTTAATTTTCCAAACAGATTTGTATATGCTACTTCAGCTAAGTGAACTAGCATGTATACGCGACTATACTTAAAGCAACCAGCGTATATGCAGAGAAATTTTGATTTACCCAATTTATCATGCATTGAAATTTAACCAGTATATTATAGATTTATTAGACAGTGTAGTAAAAGAAGAATAAAGCATCACACATAAGCAACACACATGAACACCATGATATAAGGTGGGAACCCAATGTGGGTGAAAACCACCTGTTGTTGTCGTCTCTGTCTTCTTTTAATAAAAAGAAAATATGTTTACAATTTTGTACTGGTGCAGAATTATACCAGTACGCAGGCTTCCAGCTGTAGAAGGTTACAACATTCTCTCGTTCTCCAGCTTCTACTGGAAGGGAGATACAACCCCCTAACTCTTGTACTAGTCGATATGTTTAATAGTACATAGGTTGCGACCTACATAAGGCTACGACCTTCTTTCTAACTCCAAGGACCACGTTTCATAAATTTTCAGACTGGATCCATCAACAACATCATAACTGTAATTCAATCATCAAATACATTTGCATCAACCAATCATTTTTTGAACCAACCACAACCGAATCAATCAATCACTTTGACAACTCATCAATCTGATCATTCAGAATACTATCACCAGAATACAGTAACCAGAACCCAGAGCTCTACAACAGTAAATAGAAACAATTGAAACATACTTTATAAGGTATACGTTACTTCCATGTGTCAAACCTACATGTATATGTGCTTTTCTCAAAGCCAACTAGCGTATACATCTACAAATATTAATTCATAATTCTGCAGCCATTCCAAACTTCAGTTATACCCAAATCATAATGTTTACAGAACAATGCATGTGTCAGTATTCAGATCTAGAATAAACATAATCAAACCATATAAAGATAATTCATTTCAAGCCTTAAGATCCCAATCCATCATTAGATCTTATCCTCCGTCAACCACTAAGGTTCATCCCTAGTTCAAATCAAGCACAACACCATAAGCCAATAACTTGCATTCTAGATCTCACACTTCATCAGATATTCGATACTTTCATCCCTGGCCTAATGATCTTCTCCTCCTTTTATAGTTTTATGCCTTTCTCTATACCATGGACCAAAACCACTTAGGACCAATACCTTGGACCAAATACGTAGGGTCAATACCTCGTACCAGATACCTTGGACCAATAGCATGGATCAAAATACCATGGACCAAATACCTTGGACCAGAAACTTAGTTTTCCAAGATATACGCTCTTTTCCTTCTGTAAAAGTGCATGTGTACGTATACGCTACTTGTGTTCAGTGAACCTGCGTGTATACGCACATTGGTCAAGGTGAACCTACGTATACCTCTCTTTCTTCATTCTTTGTAGTATGATATGTAATTCTTTTCTGTTAACCTGTTGTACTATGATCTTTCATCTGAGTGAGTTGCCATCAAGGACAACACCTTTATCATAATGCCAACAATATCCCCCTTTAGACTTGATGGCAACAACAACACCAAGTCACTCTCCCCCTTTGACATCAAGGGCAAAGGGTCATTCTCCCCCTGAGTACATGCTGAATTCTCTGATAGGCTAAAATGTACTGATTGAGCTCCCATGATTGAGTCCATGCTCCCCCTGAGCACTAGAAAAGTCTACAAGAAGATTTTCTAAAAAGATAACATGACTATATAAATCAACTATGTGCCGATGACCTTCCTATCACCAATGACTCATACATACATCTCCCAACCAAGTGGGGATATACCAAATTTGACTCATCCACCCAACCAAGTGGGGATATACCAATTATTTATACATGAAAAAAACAAGAAATATTACATCATCCATCCCATGCATAGTGGGGTTACAAGTTAGGTCTTTTCATGACCTTTACATTAAATGATACACATGATATTTATAATAAGAACAAACAGTCTAAACAAGACCATGATAGTCATCAGCAACTATCATACACCATATACGATCTACACCATCAACAACATTAGGATCAACAGCTTCTATATTTCCAGCATCAAAAGAGTCACCTGAATCAAAACAATTATGTGGATCTATACCGAGATCTTCTAAGATAATGCCAACAACGCATTATTAGAAGCATATTCTCCCCCTAAACCTGTGCCATATGTTCACTGTCAGATCTGATTATTGCATACATTAGTAAGAAATATCAAGGCATCATCATCAATCAGATATACATCAAGTTATCAACAACTTATGAGGACCAACATATTTCCACATGGTATTAGCAAATTGTAACCATCATCAAATAGATCAGATAATTGACATAACCATATCAGACCCCTTTCTCCTGAGTCTGGCCTACTGCTTTTCCTCAAACCAACATATATGCGACTGTGCCCGTAGAAACCCACGTATGTATGCGACTACGCTTCATGAAACTCGCGTATAACAACCTTTCTCTGAAAAATAGGATTTAACAGCAGGTTGATGCAACAACTACTCCCAACTTTTGTCTAAGATATTCAAATGTCTCTCTAGGCAATGGTTTAGTGAATATATCAACAACCTGTTCTTTGGAGGGAACATACTCCAATTTGACCTTTTGTTCAAGCACTTGTTCACGTAGAAAATGATATTTGATGGGTATGTGCTTGGTCTTGGAGTGCATGACTAGATTCTTTGAAATACTTATGGCACTTGTATTGTCACATAGAATGGAGATGGGTGGAGTACATGTGATCTGAATGTCTTGCAAGGTTTGCCTCATCCAAAATAGTTGTGTGCAACAAGATGCAACAACCACATTTTCTAGTTCAGATGTAGATAATGCAATTGAACTTTGTTCCTTGCTGAACCAAGACACTAACCTGGAACCCATATAGAATGCACCACCACTAGTGCTTTTTCTGTCATCAACACTTCCTACCCAATCTGCATCTATATAGGCATGAAGAGTAAGATCTGTATCTCTAGGATACTGTTAGCTACCTATACCAATAGGTTTCATATTTCATGATTGGCAAAGAAAGGTCCAAATATGCTCTGCTTTGGTGATGCAAAGATCCCATATTTCCAAGAGAAAACAATGTGTGTACATAGCTTGAGGTTGACTAAATTTTGATGGGTGGTCCAACAGCCTAATATGGATCATACCATATTTCAATTTTCTGTTGTAAAATAGAGAAAGAAGTTTGTCCAAACTGTTTAACCTTGGCAGACAAGTAGCTTAGGTATAGAAGTAAGGTTCCCAACTGCTTAATCTGGGACCTTGGAAACAATAAGGGTAGTTCTAGATAGAAAATCAAAAGAAAAAGCCAAAGAAAAGAAAAGGCACATAAGGGTCTGCAAGTCTAAGTGCACCCTCCAGGAAGTAACAAAAAATGCTAGGAAATAGATGGGTAAGTAAATGGGGTTGCAGAAATCTCATTCCTTTCAAGTGAGTGTTTGATAACATATTTGCAAAGGAATATCAGTGGATTGAGAAGGTTCTCTTCTCCATCATGTTACAGCAAAACAAAGGAGCATGTCTAACTTCCATTTTCCCCTTTCACATTCATTTACTAACATCCCTTCATCAGTATAGACTCATGGAAGAATTTAAGGTTTTATGTTGGTTCCTGCTCCGGTAAAAGCCACATTTCTTGTCTAAAGATTCTTTTCATTTTGATCTACTCCCTAATCTAAGTTGTTTTCATATAAACTTAGTGATATCGCTCCTCATTCACTTTTCTCACTCATATTAACCCCTAACTTCTTATTATCTAAATCCCTTATGATTCCCTTCCCCCTACTACTATAACACCATGGTGTATAAATCCCCAGCATTGAATAAATATTCTCCCTTTTAGCACTATAGCTAAATAAGTTTGTTGAGGGAGACATTGGTCCACCAGGGACCAGGGTCAACCCTGTCATGGGATTGCTCTAGCCTCTGGTTGGAGTAATAACCTCCCCCTAAGACCTCACCTCCCCTCTGTTCAGAAATTCCACAAAGAACCCCCTTACCCCTGCTAAAACCCACTAAAAACCCTTTTTCCTACAGAAAAAAGCCAAAAAACCCATCAAAACCCTTAAATCCTAAGTTTCGCACATATATATTAAATTGAATATTTTAATGCGGGCGGGACCCAACCCAGAAGCTGCGCGACCGACGACAGTACCCGCCAGCTGTCCGATCTCCGCCGCCCCGATCTAACGGTGGGCGGTCGATTTCGCTCCCCGACCTGCCTCCCTTTAACGTCTGGGGAAGGGCGGTATTGGGGGCCGTACCCAGGACGCGTGGCAAGCGCGGGGGTTGTTCGGAGCCCCCCTCCCCGATACCGCCTGTCGCCAAAAGCGGTGCGGGGAGACCGGTTACCGCCTCCCCGTTACCACCCTTCCTACGTCACCGCCCACGTCACTCTACTGGCGCGTCACCTCGTCCGCCCCGCGCCCCGTGGCCTGCCACCGCATCCGCCTACCATCGCATCCGCCTGCCACCGCGTCTGCCACTCTGGCCGCCGGCTCAGCATCCATGTCACCTCCGTACCCGGGCCCGCCGTGACGTCATGCTGGCGTCATTGGCGGAAAAGCGCCAATGACCCTTTTTTTTCGAATTTGTCATTATAAGCGCCCAAATTAGCCGTTTTCGGTCATTTTCACGCGAAAACGACGTAGCCGTGTCAACCAGTTTGCCGCGAAATTGCCTCCAGCCCTCAAATTCAAAGCTGTGACCACTATAACTTGGAAATCCAGCTGTAGTAAGCTCCACTATTCAGCCTGAAGGCATTCCAGCTCATTTTTTCAGGTATTTCACCACACGTTCCCTATTTTCCCACTGAGCATACCAATTTCTATGTGAATTTTCCATAAAAAACATTCAATTGCCAAATTGCACACTGTTTTTCACCAAATTTACCATCAAATCCACCTGCATTATCCTTTGCCCAGGAAATTCGCTATTAAAACGTTAAATTCACGGTCGAAGGTTACCAGTTCGGCCTCGAACTTGCCCGACATTGTTTCCTTTTGCCGGGTGCAGACCAACTGCAGCTTCTTAACAAAGTATATCTCACATACCCTCTGCAATTTACCCCTAGCAATTCACAACCCCTATGAATTTACCAAAAACTGCGGAAACAAGCCTGCCTTTTCCACTGTGAAAAACATTTCAAACACTGTCTACAGTGAGTCTATCACTTGAGCTCTGAGGAACCTTGCAATCCATTGAACTCACCTTGTTCGAAATCAGATTATACAATGGCTGCCCATGCACCCTCAGCCCTCAGTGTAGCTCCATTAAATCCTCCAAATAAAGACCTGGAAACCTTTCCCTTTGCTGACAAAGACTACCTCGTTGAAGACTTTGTGGGTGACAGGGACTTTCTGCAGACCTTCAGGCAATTGAGAGAGGACTACCTAAATGGTCATGATACATATGGAATATGGGATTCAAACCTGCCATACTATTGTCTCCCCTCTGTCAATATTTTTCCTGAGATCATTCGCCTATGTGCAGAAAACTATGATGTGCAGCACAGAGCTATTAGCTCTCCATCTGGGAGGATACTCTTTTACATTAATCCTGAATCCATCAATAAAATGCTCCATTTTGATCAGACAGAGCTGCTGTTCCCATTTTCCATGAATTACCTGCTGGACACTGGTGCCAAGATGACCAGTGAGGAGATTCAAAGGGTCACCAGGACATTCATGAAACCTGAGTGCCAGCCCACAGGGCCACCTCCCTACCTGGATGTCTTTTTCATTGATGTAGGCAGGCTTTTGCTGGACATGATTGCCTATGTGTTTGGGTACAGAACCAGTGAGCATGTGGATGAAACAATGCTGGTATTGTTAGCTGCTTACAGCCCAGGCCAGCCCCCTGCCCGCAAGTACAACTTTGCTAAGTTCATAGCTAACAAGATTCATGATCAGTTGAGCAGAGTGGACAGACAGGGTGTCTTCAAGTACTCAGCCTATATTTACCACCTTTTCATGTACTATCAGTCCGAGGTTTTTCCTTGCTACATCAAAAAGCTAGATTATAGAGGGGAAAGAAGATCTGTGATCTTCTGGACATCTGTCTATCACAAAGTCTCAAATTCACCCTATTCCTATTGTGAATTTATTGACCAATTTGTATACCCTGTCTCTTGCCTATTGATGAGGTCCCCTCCTCCCAGAATATCAACTGAGATACAGAAAGCTCTGCAGCTTTCCAAAAAATACAAAATAGGTGATTGGTACCTATATGAGAATCATACAGTCATCAGAGTCTATGGCTGTGAGCTCTGTCCATACAGGCTCCCAAAATATGTGCCTATGAGGTTATTTGCCTTGGAGTATTACAGGCAATTGATTCAGTCCGGCCTCACCCACTTCCACAGCTCCAAAAAGAAGGCCCACCTCAAGTTCAAACACCAGTTGGGCCCCTTCATCATGAATAAGAAAGAAGGATGGGAAGATGCAGACCTAATCCTTAAAGATAAATACAAGCTGTCATATAGTTTTCGGTGGGTCCCTTATGACCCTCAAGGCTTCATTACTACTAGAAGAACCAAATACATGCTTCTAGGTTATAGGCATTGTCAATACCCACACATTGAAAGATATGCCAACCAACAAGAATGGCAGCAGGGTACTCTAGTTGAAAAACTAACTGAAGAAGAGACAATGCTAAAGAATGTAAAGGAGCTTGAAAAAACTATTGACCTAGACTCTGTGCAGCAGGTACCCTTCAAAAGACCGCACCCAGCAGGAGAAGGGGCCTCGGACACAACAGCTGCACCAACTACACGGGTACCCTCTACAGTAGCACCAGGTACTGACAAAGGCAAAGGAATAATGGGTGCAGTAGAAGAAACAGTGAAAGAAAAGCATGCCCTTTCAAATGAGCAGCAGCAAGGGCAGAAACCAGAACAGCAACAAGAGCAGACTGCCCCTCCACAAACGGAGCTACCAGCAGCTCCAGCAATGCAAACTCCACCTCCACAGACTGAGCCATTGATTGCTCCAGTTTTGCAGACCCCAGCACATGAGGAAAGGGGTACGAAAAGAGCCAGAGAAGAGTCCACTCCTACTAGTGGATCCTCCCAGCAACCCCAGACCAAGAGGCCAAGAGCTGATTCCCCGGAGGTAGAAGACATCACTGAAGAATTCCTTGACAGTTCAAGGAAAAACAGGGAGGGCAGCCAGCACACAGGGACAAGCTCCTTTCAGCAGGAGCAAGGATTGCAACTTGGTTTGGAGGTGTCTTCCTCCTCTCAGCAGAGCAAGAAGCCTAAAAGCACTAAGGCTTCTTTCAAGCAAATAAAGGCACAGAATGACTTGCTAAGGGTAGAGGTGTACAAACAATTTCTAGATGCAACACCAGCCCAGCAAGAAAGGCTAATGTCTGTATATGACATTAAAGAGGAAAAAATCATCCTCAGTCACTTTAAGCCTACAATACCGCAGCCTAAGTCAGCTGCAGATTTTGTGAAGACAAGGGTGGAGGTCATGGCCAAAGACATCCATCCCATGGACCAAATTGAACTCCACAAGCAAGCTGGAGAGATGGTTTATGCAACCTTGGTGGAGAGGGCAACCATGGCCCATGAGCTAAAGGAATCCCTGAAAAATACCAACACACAGTTGGATTTTGAGAGAATGTCCTCCCTGGCCAAAGACAATAGAATAAAGTCACTTGAGGACATCATTATTGATCTAGGACATGATCCTAGTGATCCAAAGGGTGTAAAGGCCCTTCTGAAGAAGAAAGAAGATGACCTAAATGCATTAAAGAAGAGGTTAATGCTGTTGCCCACAGAGCACCCTCAAACAACAGAGCTACAAAAGGAAAAACAGGTTGATGACCAACTGGACCTCATAATGCAGCTAAACCAGAGGGTCCTGGATTTGGAGAAAGAGCTGGAAGGAGCATTACAAGATAAACAGGGAGAGTCCACATCCCAAGCTCCTCCAACTACTTCAACAACAGCAACAACTACAGGGGCAGCAGTGGCCCCCACAACAGAAGCAGCAGGAACAACAACAGCTCCAGATGCCAGCACAAGTGTAGAAGAATTGACTAAGGCCATCAAGGAAATGGAGCTCCAGGCAAATGAAATAAAGAAGGCCAAGGAAAAATTGGCAGAACTGGATGCCAAGTATGACAAATCAAAAGTAACTGTAGTAGAACAGGGCAGAGAAATAAAGGCCCTAAAATACAAGATAAAGGCCTTAGAGAAGGAGCTGAAGCTAGAGACTGCCATGGCCGACATAAAAAGGATTCTATGGGCCGAAATTGGCCAATCCATCACTCAACAATGGAGGTCAATCAAAACAATATATGAGAAGATGGACTTAATGGGCCAAGCACAAGCAGAAATCCATAAGGCCAAAACATTACTGGGAGACAGACCTGAACAGGCCAACAGAATGATAGACTTCCTGAACAGGCAAGAAAAGGAGGAACTGGCAGCCATAGGCATTGCCAACAGAACAGAGGCTGTCCTCACTGCCAAGAAGGTACTAACTCTCAGGAACTATGTACAAACTGTGGAGAGGAAGTGCTATGAGATACAAGCTGATGTGGAGGAATATAAAGTCAAGATGGCAGTGCTGCAAGCAAAGGGACTGCCCAGCCTCCTAAGCGGTGCAGGAAGACTGATCTCCCGAGATCAATTTGCCAACAGAATGGCAACCTATATTGAAAATCAGATCACTGCATCTGGCAGTACATCTGAGCAAACAGTGCCTCCCACAGGACAGAGCTTATATGATAAACTTGAAGGCCTGTTCTTCATTGAAAATGAGGTAAATCATCTTTTTGAAACTCCTCCTAACTTTTATAGATATACAGAAGCCGATGAGACCTTGATAAAGATTCGGAGACATCAAATGCCTAAGGAGGATTGGTGGCAAGAAATGCTTCAGATTTTTCCACGGTAGCCTCAGTTGTTCGGCCACCGCCAGCTCCAGGTCACTACAAAACAAACAGCAGAAAAAGGTTAGCATTAAAGGCAGCTGAAAGGTGACTCAGCACATGGACAATGACAGCTAGCCTAAGGGATAAGACAATACGCAAATTTTGACAGCGTATCCTCAGCCGACTCCAACAGCCGCCAAACCAACTGCTTCTGACTATTTTTGACAGCTAAGGCACTAAAGAGTTATTTCAGCATTAACTCTCTCAGCTACTACGCTCCAGGAGTTGGCATGACATCAATGAAACATTTACTCTTCATCCAGATATTTTCTTATGTAAATTTTGTATATATACCTCCCCTAATAACGTATGAGGGGTTGGGAATTTTCACTCTGAGGCAAATGTACTGTGCACTTTCAGAATTGTCTAATACAAAGAGCTGGATCAGCTCAGTGATTTCCTGGAACTTTGATGTCTCACTGATGACTTAAGTGCTGTTGCAGAATTATTGTGCTGTCTGATGGAATAATAGGTTTTCTTAATCTCTGTTTTGTCTTCTTATGTTATTTCATATTCATGTTTTCATCAAATCTAGCAATAGAGAAAAGGGATAGTACAGGACATGTTTCATCACACCCTGTGCTCAATCTTTTATTGCTGTAAATGTTTTCTTCAGAATTAATTATGGACATGAATTCTTAAATGCTCATGTTTTATTTAATTTTATAATGTGAATGTTGTCTAGAAATTCTTCACTTCTTCTAAATAACATTTTCACTTCTTTATCATATCAGTTTATTGGAAGATCCTTAACTGCCTTTCATGAACTGAACACATCACACTTAATCACAATTTCAAAGCATTATTTCTCAGACAGTCATCCAGCTCTGCAGTTTCACTACTATATCAACATAGCACACCAAACAACTAAAGGACCACTGACTCCATTGCCCAATGACATATAACATTCTAGTGAGAGCATACATATCTTGACTGAAACATTCTCCAACCAAATACAAAACAAATCTTGAACATCATAGCTAGCCTAAAATTTATACACAAACAGAGCTAAACCTTATAGAGAGAGCCCTCTCTGATTACAGCCTGGCTAGAAGCTGTAATCGAAAGATTGGTTAGTGGTTACCCTGGCCGTATTCCCTTGGGAGTCATAGGGAACAACCTGGGTGTTAACATAATTGGCGACTCCACTGGGGACAACTTATTTTTCAACTATTGTCTGGCTATAGGCAGTGGTTCTAACAATTTGAGCAGTCCCTTGAAACAGTTCTAAAAATATCCTAAAATATCAAAAAACAAGTTCAGAAGCTGGCTCCTAAAAGGGAACCTAGACACACTAGGTCAAACCCTGACCCCAATCCACCAGCTATTTTTGAAAATCCTAATACCATCCCCAAGATCATTAGGAAGCAGCGGGAACAGGAGATCCTTGCTTACTCAAGTCCTGAGACAGCTCATCCAAACCCTGTTCCAACTTCAATCAAGGTTCTATTTCGGTCTACCCTTGGTTCCCCCAGTTCACCATCCACATCTCAAAGCCCTCCTTTCACACCTTCATCCACTGCACATATTCCCTTGACCAACACTCTAGTTTCCACCGGTCCCATCAACCCTATAGTACCCATCGTCCCTGTTATCCCGTTTATCCCTGTCAATCCCATAAACCCTGAAAATATGGCCAATAGGTATGCACCCTTGCAGTTACCTGCTAATGCTGCAGCTCTACCCCAAGACTACCAATCTAAGATCTCATATTTTGACTCCACTGGCCCCTTCACAGCTATTCAGCATGCCAAAAGGATGCAAGATCATTTTGAGACCTATGAAATAGATGATGACAGTGTGAGAATGAGGATGTTTGTTCAAAGTCTGACTGGGGATGTAAGAACTTGGTTTAGATCCCTGAATGCAAATTCCATCACAACTCCTGATGAGCTTTATCAAGCCTTTACTAACAGATGGGAGAAAAAGAAAGATCCTCTGCACATACTTGGTGAATATGACACTATCAAACGAGGTCCTCAAGAGACCGTTCTGGAGTATTGTGCAAGATTCAACAATGTATATAACGCAATCCCACAAAATTTAAGACCTCCTCCTGATTTGGCCTTGTACAAATTTCCTGATGGTTTTGACCCTGATATGGCCTATCAGTTGAAGGAGAGAGCTCCTGAAACCCTTGCAGATGCCCAAAAGGTTGCTGTCACAGTGGAAGCTAACCTGATTGCCGAAAGAAACAGAGCAAGGTTGGAAACAAGAACCACCTTCAAGGAAGAACCCTCAGCCTTTGATCAAAAACTGGATGCAATACTCACTGGTATGAAGAGATTGGGTGATAGAGTGGAATCAGTTGAGAGAAAGTCATCATGGGAAGCACCACAAAACAACCCTCCTAGGAATCCAAATTTTAGGAGAACTCAAAATCCAAACGTTGGCAAGGCCAGTTCTGACCCAGATATAAGACCCCCTTTCCAAGAGAATTATGCTGAGACTTCCACATCAAGTGAACCCAATGAAGATCCCCACATTAATTTAATAGGTTTGGATGGTGAAAGTCAAGTCTTTTTAACACAAGAAGATCACAAGAATGATGAAATCAAGTTGTTCCAAACCAAATCAGGTGAGTCATTTGACTTTAAACAAGGCTATGACACAGCTGTTTATGAAGTCCATAAACAATACAAGTTAAGGAGTAGAACTGTAAATGTAACACAGCCTGAAAAGATAAAGGATAGCCAGCAGCCCAAAAGAGCCATAGTCACAGAGCCAAATGACACAACGGAATCACTTGCAAAGGAAGTAACCATTGAAGAAGTCACTGAACCATTTTCTTCAAAACAGCAGCCCATGGCTACATCATCCTTGCACCCTAACCCAAGTGTCACTCCTCAAGAGATGAGCAAGAACGACAAGCCTCAAGATCAAGATAAGAATCAAGAAGAAGAGTTAGTGAACAAGGAAAGAACTGTCATCCACAACCAAAAGACCCAATCTGAAAAACCCTTTGACCTGGAAACTGAAATTGGTAAATTGAAGGTAGCTATTCCTCTTTCAGAACTAGCCAAGCATGACATTTATAAACAACAAATCAAGAAGTCCCTTCAACTTACTAACAACAAAGATGATGTCAATGTGTTGGATGATACCCCAGAATTGCTGTTCGGTCCAGAAGTTGATGGAAAAACAATAGTCACAGGGATCTTACCTTTTTATGTCAGTTTACATGTTCATGATAAGATATCACACAATGCAATGTTTGACTCAGGTGCCTCTCACAACCTCATGCCAAAAACAGTCATGGAAAGATTGAATCTAGATATTACAAGACCATATAAGGACCTATTCTCCTTTGACTCCAGCCAAGTCAAGTCCTTAGGTCTAATAAAAGATCTATGTGTGTCCCTTGTTCAGTACCCAAATAAAACAATTCTAATGGATGTTGTAGTTGCTGATATCCCACCTAAGTATGGGATGCTGTTATCAAGGTCATGGGGGGCTAAACTTCAAGGTTCCCTACAACTGGACATGTCATACGCCACCATCTCTGTTTTTGGGCAACCAAAGAGACTGTACAGAGAAACACTAATGAAATACATGGTCAACAGTGAAGAAAAGCCCCAAAATTTTCCCATATATGTTGTCCATTCAGACATAGACTCATACATTCTCTTTAATGATAATACAACTCCCTCAAACAAGGATGTTGAAACCAATACACTCATACAAGAGGAGGACACTGATGAACAAACCGCTACCCAAGAAATAATGGTTAAACCATCACTAAACAAAGCTGTTGTTCTAGAAATCAAGCTAATTCAATCAAGTGATCAGACTGTCCTAGAAGACAAACCAGGTAAAAAACCAGAACTTCAACTGATCATCCCAGATCACAGACAAGTTACTAAATCACCCCTAGAAAAAGAGAACCTATGGTTTCTAGAATTTGATGGGTCAGTCAACAAGTTAGGGGCGGGAGCAGGGGTTTGGATACATAATAAACAACACAGTCATGCAGAGGGTCGAGCCTATAGGTTAAACTTCAGATGCACCAACAATATGGTAGAATATGAAGCTCTCTTGTTAGGCCTTAAGCTAATAAAATCCTTACAAGCCATAAAGGTTTCAATTATGGGAGATGCAGACTTGATCATCCAACAAGTAAAGGGAAATTTTGTTACTAATGATAAAAGACTGAGATCTTATAGGTTTGCTGCTGTTGAACTACTATAGTCCTTCACTGAATTCCAGATTACCAAAATTCCTAGAACCCATAATCTGCATGCCCATAGCTTGGCCACATTTTCAAGTACCTGCAAGCTACCTTTTGAGCCCCACCACTATTTTTCAGCCGAGATAAAACACAGACCATCTGTCCCAAACAATGTCAAGGATTGGCAAGTGTTTGATGATGATACACAAATAAACAATTTCTTGACTTTACAGCAAGAATTTTCAGGACTAAACATTGACACTGAAAGAGCAAGTCAATCACAAATACCTGAAAGAGCAAGTCAATCACAAATACAAAGTAAACAGAATAACAAAGCAATATCACCGAAAGCAGCTAACCAAATGCTACATCCTACAATTTTCAACAAAGACAACATACAAGAAATCCAACAAATTAGTTGTGAGGAGACAGCCGAAGATGAAGCTGAAGTGATACAATTGAAGGAAAATTTTCTTCCAACAGGCTTAGCTCCTTTAGAAGACATTTTCGACTCCAATGATGTTCCCAACAAACCAAAAATGTAGCCCCTCAACACTACCATAGCAGAATGTAACATTGGGACTGCTGAACAACCCAAAATAATAAAATTGTCTGCTTCCTTACCTCCTGACCAAAAGCCTAAATACATTGACCTTTTTAAAGAGTTCCAGGATGTATTTGCATGGAGTTATGAGGATTTAAAATCCTATGACACCTCTGTAATTCAACACACTATCCCTCTCAAGCCAGATCAAAAACCCTTTAAACAAAAATTGAGGAGAATCAATCCTATGCTTCTCCCAGCAATGGAACAAGAGGTACAGAAAATGTTTAAGGCAGGCATCATAGCACCAATCAGATTCTCTGATTGGATTTCAAACTTGGTCCCTACAAGAAAGAAAACTGGTTAAATAAGGCTATGTGTTGACCTAAGGAACTTGAATCAAGTATCCTTGAAAGATAATTACCCCTTACCCAAGATGGATCACATCTTGCAGAGAGTAGTGGGGGCCTCAAGAATTTCTCTACTTGATGGATTCTCAGGTTTCAACCAGATCTTAGTTCATCCTGATGATCAGGACAAAACAACATTTACAACCCCATGGGGAACCTTCAAATATGTTAATATGCCTTTTGGGTTGAAGAATGCAGGGGCTACATTCCAAAGAGCAATGGATATTGCTTTTGCCAAAGAGATTCATGACTTTCTTGTCATTTATTTGGATGACCTTACACCTTTCTCCAAATCTGACTAACAACATTTGAAACATCTAAGGCAGATATTCATAACTTGTAGGAAATATGGGATTTCCTTAAATCCTAAGAAATCCCTGTTTGGTTTGGAGGAAGGTAAACTGTTGGGCCACATCATTTCTAAAGATGGCATTAGGATTGATCCAGACAGAATCCAGGCCATCTTACAAATGCCTCATCTAAGAAATGTAAAGGAATTACAAGCCTTTTTGGGTAAAATCAACTTCCTGAGGAGATTTATCCCAAATCTGGCCGAATTCAGCAGGTTACTAAATAACATGTTAAAAAAGGATTCAAAGGTAAAATGGAAGATAGAAGCAAGTCAAGCCTTTGAAGGAATAAAGTTGGCTGTACCCAAACTCCAGTTCTAACAAATCCACAATTTGATAGGGAATTTATCATATTTTCCTTTGCTTCCCAACACAAAATTGTTGCTGTCTTATTACAGAAAGATGACCAAGGAAATGAGAAACCCATTGCTTTCTTTAGTAAAGCTCTTAGAGATGCACCCCTGAAATACCAGATTATGGAAAAGCAAGCATATGCCTTGGTCAAAGCTATTAAAGACTTTAGGATCTACATCCTATACTCCCATGTTATAGCCTATGTACCAAGCCCAATTGTGAAAGACATGCTTACTCAAGAGAACTTAGAGGGCAGAAGAGGAAAATGGATTGCAAATATTTTAGAATTTGATATTGAAATAAAACCTACAAAACTGATAAAAGGACAAGGTCTGGCTAAATTAATGTCTGAAACAAATTTCCAAGCCTTGGACATCAACCAACTGGACAGTGAACCGGAGCTGGCGACTCCAAAGATCAATGTAGCCTTTGAACAATCCCCCTGGTACTCTAATATCTGTTATGTGTTACAAAACCTGTGTGCTCCCCCAGGATTTTCCAGAACTAAGTGTAGGTTCCTAAAAATGAAAGCTTCTAAATTTTGTGTTATAAATGGCAATTTGCTTTGGAAAAACCATGAAGGTATACTGTTAAACTGCTTGATTGAGAATGAGACTAAAAATGTCACCAAAGAATTTCATGCAGGTGACTGTGGTGGACACTTGTATTGGAAGTCCACTGTGGGTAAAATACTGAGGGCTGGTTACTATTGGCCCACTGTTTTCTCTGATGTCAAGAAATTCACCACCTCATGTCATAAATGTCAAGTGTTTGAGGGAAAGAGAAAGTTACTGCCACTTCCTTTGAGGCCTATTTCAACAGAGAGACCTTTTCAACAATGGGGCTTGGATTTCATTGGGGAAATTCATCCCTCATCTTCAGGCCAACATAGATGGATTCTAACAGCTACAGACTACTTTACTAAATGGATTGAAGTTGTTCTATGCAGACAAGCTAATGATTTCACTATCATTCAGTTCCTTGAGACCAATATTCTTTCTAGATTTGGTTGTCCTGATAAGATAATAACAGACAATGCTGTTGCTTTCAGATCTAAGAAGATGGTGAATTTCTGCCACAAATTTCACATTACCTTGGGCCATTCTACTGCATACTATCCCCAAGGAAATGGCCTTGCTGAATCATCAAATAAAAGTCTGGTAAACATCATAAAGAAAGTGTTAGAAGAAAATAAAAAGAATTGGCATAAGAAACTTGTGAATGCCTTATGGGCAGATAGACTAACAACCAAGAGATCAATTGGGGTCAGCCCATATGAGTTAGTCTATGGATTAGAAGCTAAATTCCCTTCATCACTAGGGATTCCTGTCATGAAACTTCTTCAAGAAAGTCAAGCTGAACCAAATGACATGTAAAGAAGGATCAATCAAATAATATGTTTGCAGCAAACTAGAGATCAAGTTTACAGCAGGGTTCAAGTTTTACAAGAAAAATTAAAGAAAGCTTTTGACAGAAGGACTAAGGCAGAAGATTTCAATATTGGAGACAAAGTCCTCAAGTGGGATTCAAGAAGAGAGGATAAGGGAAAACATGGAAAATTTGACTCCCTTTGGAGAGGGCCTTTTGTCATACAAGCAATACAGGGAAATAACACCTACTTTTTGGAAAATTTGGATGGCACTGACTTAGGTGAAGGTCCTGTGAATGGCAGGATGCTGAACCACTATTTTGACTACCATCCATGAGTGCAGCCTAATTTTCCTTTGTACATAATCAGCTGTATATATTTTCTTTCAGCAGATAAATAGTTCAGTTTGAGAAGTCACTATAAATAAACAGAAAGGGGGCTTTACATGCCAGAAAGTCCACAGAGGTAATAGCTTCTAGTTTTGAAATACAAAGAGAGAATTTTCAAATTTTGGCAAGAATAGATCAAGGGCCAAGGCATTCTGACCTGCTGTTCTTGGTCTTTCAAGAAGAAAAACCATCCCCAAGTGGAGCCACTGTTAGCTACCTATACCAATAGGTTTCATATTTCATGATTGGCAAAGAAAGGTCCAAATATGCTCTGCTTTGGTGATGCAAAGATCCCATATTTCCAAGAGAAAACAATGTGTGTACATAGCTTGAGGTTGACTAAATTTTGATGGGTGGTCCAACAGCCTAATCTGGATCATACCATATTTCAATTTTCTGTTGTAAAATAGAGAAAGAAGTCTGTCCAAACTATTTAACCTTGGCAGACAAGTAGCTTAGGTAGAGAAGTAAGGTTCCCAACTGCTTAATATGGGACCTTGGAAGCAATAAGGGTAGTTCTAGATAGAAAATCAAAAGAAAAAGCCAAAGAAAAGAAAAGGCACATAAGGGTCTGCAAGTCTAAGTGCACCCTCCAGGAAGTAACAAAAAATGCTAGGAAATAGATGGGTAAGTAAATGGGGTTGCAGAAATCTCATTCCTTTCAAGTGAGTGTTTGATAACATATTTGCAAAGGAATATCAGTGGATTGAGAAGTTTCTCTTCTCCATCATGTTACAGTAAAACAAAGGAGCATGTCTAACTTCCATTTTCCCCTTTCACATTCATTTACTAACATCCCTTCATCAGTACAGACTCATGGAGGAATTTAAGGTTTTATGTTGGTTCTTGCTCCGGTAAAAGCCAAATTTCTTGTCTAAAGATTCTTTTCATTTTGATCTACTCCCTAATCTAAGTTGTTTTCATATAAACTTAGTGATATCGCTCCTCATTCACTTTTCTCACTCATATTAACCCCTAACTTCTTATTATCTAAATCCCTTATGATTCCCTTCCCCCTACTACTATAACACCATGGTGTATAAATCCCCAGCATTGAATAAATAATCTCCCTTTTAGCACTATAGCTAAATAAGTTTGTTGAGGGAGACATTGGTCCACCAGGGACCAGGGTCAACCCTGTCATGGGATTGCTCTAGCCTCTGGTTGGAGTAATAACCTCCCCCTAAGCCCTCACCTCCCCTCTGTTCGGAAATTCCACAAAGAACCCCCTTACCCCTGCTAAAACCCACTAAAAACCCTTTTTCCTACAAAAAAAACCCAAAAAACCCATCAAAACCCTTAAATCCTAAGTTCAGCGCATATATATTAAATTGAATATTTTAATGCGGGCGGGACCCAACCTAGAAGCTGCGCGACCGACGGCAGTACCCGCCAGCCGTCCGATCTCCGCTGCCCCGATCTAACGGTGGGCGGTCGATTTTGCTCCCCGACCAGCCTCCCTTTAACGTCCGGGGAAGGGCGGTATTGGGAGCCGTACCCAGGACGCGTGGCAAGTGCAGGGGTTGTTCGGAGCCCCCTCCCCGATACCGCCTGTCGCCAAAAGTGGTGTAGGGAGACCGCTTACCGCCTCCCTATTACCACCCTTCCTACGTCACCACCCACGTCACTCTACCGGCGCGTCACCCCATCCGCCCCGCGCCCCGTGGCCCTCCACGTGGCCTGCCACCGCATCTGCCTACCACCGCATCCGCCTGCCACCGCGTCTGCCACTCTGGCCGCCGGCTCAGCATCCATGACACCTCCGTACCTGGGCCCGCCGTGACGTCATGCTGATGTCATTGGCGGAAAAGCGCCAATGACCCTTTTTTTTTCGAATTTGTTGTTATAAACGCCCAAATTAGCCGTTTTTGGTCATTTTCACGCGAAAAAGACGCAACCGTTGTCAACTAGTTTGCCGCGAAATTGCCTCCAGCCCTCAAATTCGAAGCTGCGACCACTATAACTTGGAAATCCAACTGCAGTAAGCTCCACTGTTTGGCCCGAAGGCATTCCAGCTCGTTTTTTCAGGTATTTCACCACAAGTTCCCTGTTTTCCCACTGAGCATACCAATTTCTATGTGAATTTTCCATAAAAAACATTCAATTGCCAAATTGCACACTATTTTTCACCAAATTTACCATCAAATCCACCTACATTATCCTTTGCCTCGGAAATTCGCTATTAAAACGTTAAATTCACGGTCGAAGGTTACCAGTTCGGCCTCGAACTTCCCCGACATTGTTTCCTTTTTCCGGGTGTAGACCAGCTGCAGCTTCTTAACAAAGTATATCTCACATACCCTCTACAATTTACCCCTAGCAATTCACAACCCCTGTGAATTTACCAAAAACTGCAGAAACAAGCCTACCTTTTCCACTGTGAAAAACATTTCAAACATTATCTACAGTGAGTCTATCACTTGAGCTCTGAGGAACCTTGCAATCCATTGAACTCACCTTGTTCAAAATCAGATTATACAATGGCTGCCCATGCACCCTCAGCCCTCAGTGTAGCTCCATTAAATCCTCCAAATAAAGACCTGGAGGCCTTGCCCTTTGCTGATAAAGACTACCTCATTGAAGACTTTGTGGGTGACAGGGACTTTCTGCAGACCTTCAGGCAATTGAGAGAGGACTACCTGAATGATCATGATACATATGGAATATGGGAGTCAAACCTGCCATACTATTGTCTCCCCTCTGTCAATATTTTTCCTGAGATCATTCGCCTATGTGCAGAAAACTATGATGTGCAGCACAGAGCTATTAGCTCTCCATCTGGGAGGATACTCTTTTACATTAATCCTGAATCCATCAATAAAATGCTCCATTTTGATTAGACAGAGCTGTTGTTCCCATTTTCCATGAATTACCTGTTGGACACTGGTGCCAAGATGACCAGTGAGGAGATTCAAAGGGTCACTAGGACATTCATGAAACCAGAGTGCCAGCGCACAGGGCCACCTCCCTACCTGGATGTCTTTTTCACTGATGTAGGCAGGCTTTTGCTGGACATGATTGCCTATGTGTTGGGGTACAGAACCAGTGAGCATGTGGATGAAACAATGCTGGTATTGTTAGCTGCTTATAGCCCAGGCCAGCCCCCTGCCCGCAAGTACAACTTTGCTAAGTTCATAGCTAACAAGATTCATGATCAGTTGAGCAGAGTGGACAGACAGGGTGTCTTCAAGTACTCGGCCTATATTTACCACCTTTTCATGTACTATCAGTCCGAGGTTTTTCCTTGCTACATCAAAAAGCTAGATTATAGAGGGGAAAGAAGATCTGTGATCTTCTGGACATCTGTCTATCACAAAGTCTCAAATTCACCCTATTCCTATTGTGAATTTATTGACCAATTTGTATACCCTGTCTCTTGCCTATTGATTAGGTCCCCTCCTCCCATAATATCAACTGAGATACAGAAAGCTTTGCAGCTTTCCAAAAAATACAAAATAGGTGATTGGTACCTATATGAGAATCATACAGTCATCAAAGTCTATGGCTGTGAGCTCTGTCCATAGAGGCTACCAAAATATGTGCCTATGAGGTTATTTTCCTTGGAGTATTATAGGCAGTT
Source organism: Pinus tabuliformis (assembly GCA_031772625.1). NCBI lineage: Eukaryota > Viridiplantae > Streptophyta > Pinopsida > Pinales > Pinaceae > Pinus > Pinus tabuliformis. Next base: position 777,485,915 of record CM062820.1, on the reverse strand, counting down.
GATTCAGTCCGACCTCACCCACTTCCACAGCTCCAAAAAGAAGGCCCACCTCAAGTTCAAACACCAGTTGGGTCCCTTCATCATGAATAAGAAAGAAGGATGGGAAGATGCAGACCTAATCCTTAAAGATAAATACAAGCTGTCATATAGTTTTCGGTGGGTCCCTTATGACCCTCAAGGCTTCATTACTGCTAGAAGAACCAAATACAGGCTTCTAGGTTATAAGCATTGTCAATACCCACACATTGAAAGATATGCCAACCAACAAGAATGGCAGCAGGGTACTCTAGTTGAAAAACTAACTGAAGAAGAGACAATGCTAAAGAATGTAAAGGAGCTTGAAAAAACTATTGACCTAGACTCTGTGCAGTAGGTACCCTTCAAAAGACCGCACCCAGCAGGAGAAGGGACCTCGGCCACAACAGCTGCACCAACTACACGGGTACCCTCTAAAGCAGCGCCAGGTACTGACAAAGGCAAAGGAATAATGGGTGCAGTAGAAGAAATAGTGAAAGAAAAGCCTGCCCTTTCAAATGAGCAGCAGCAAGGGCAGCAACCAGAACAGCAACAAGAGCAGACTGCCCTCCAAAAATAGAGCTACCAGGAGCTCCAGCAATGCAAACTCCACCTCCACAGATTGAGCCATTGATTGCTCCAGTTTTGCAGACCCCAACACATGAGGAAAGGGGTACGAAAAGAGCCAGAGAAGAGTCCACTCCTGCTAGTGGATCCTCCCAGCAACCCCAGACCAAGAGGCAAAGAGCTGATTCCCCGGAGGTAGAAGACATCACTGAAGAATTCCTTGACAGTTCAAGGAAAAACAGGGAGGGCAGCCAGCACACAGGGACAAGCTCCTTTCAGCAGGAGCAAGGATTGCAACTTGGTTTGGAGGTGTCTTCCTCCTCTCAGTAGAGCAAGAAGCCTAAAAGCACTAAGGCTTCTTTCAAGCAAATAAAGGCACAGAATGACTTGCTAAGGGTAGAGGTGTACAAACAATTTCTAGATGCAACACCAGCCCAGCAAGAAAGGCTAATGTCTATATATGACATTAAAGAGGAAAAAATCATCCTCAGTCACTTTAAGCCTACAATACCGCAGCCTAAGTCAGCTGCAGATTTTGTGAACACAAGGGTGGAGGTCATGGCCAAAGACATCCATCCCATGGACCAAATTGAACTCCACAAGCAAGCTGGAGAGATGGTTTATGCAACCTTGGTGGAGAGGGCAACCATGGCCCATGAGCTAAAGGAATCCCTGAAAAATACCAACACACAGTTAAATTTTGAGAGAATGTCCTCCCTGGCCAAAGACAATAGAATAAAGTCACTTGAGGACATCATTATTGATCTAGGACATGATCCTAGTGATCCAAAGGGTGTAAAGGCCCTTCTGAAGAAGAAACAAGATGACCTAAATGCATTAAAGAAGAGGTTAAAGCTGCTACCCACAGAGCACCCTCAAACAGCAGAGCTACAAAAGGAAAAACAGGTTGATGACCAACTGGACCTCATAATGCAGCTAAACCAGAGGGTCCTGGATTTGGAGATAGAGCTGGAAGGAGCATTACAAGATAAACAGGGAGAGTCCACATCCCAAGCTCCTCCAACTACTTCAACAACAGCAACAACTACAGGGGCAGCAGTGGCCCCCACAACAGAAGCAGCAGGAACAACAACAGCTCCAGATGCCAGCACAAGTGTAGAAGAATTGACTAAGGCCATCAAGGAAATGGAGCTCCAGGCAAATGAAATAAAGAAGGCCAAGGAAAAATTGGCAGAACTGGATGCCAAGTATGACAAATCAAAAGTAACTGTAGCAGAACAGGGCAGAGAAATAAAGGCCCTAAAAGACAAGATAAAGGCCTTAGAGAAGGAGCTGAATCTAGAGACTGCCATGGCCGACATAAAAAGGATTCTATGGGCCAAAATTGGCCAATCCATCACTCAACAATGGAGGTCAATCAAAACAATACATGAGCAGATGGACTTAATGGGCCAAGCACAAGCAGAAATCCATAAGGCCAAAACATTACTGGGAGACAGACCTGAACAGGCCAACAGAATGATAGACTTCCTGAACAGGCAAGAAAAGGAGGAACTGGCAGCCATAGGCATTGCCAACAGAACAGAGGCTGTCCTCACTGCCAAGAAGGTACTAACTCTCAGGAACTATGTACAAACTGTGGAGAGGAAGTGCTATGAGATACAAGCTGATGTGGAGGAATATAAAGTCAAGATGGCAGTGTTGCAAGCAAAGGGACTGCCCAACCTCCTAAGCGGTGTAGGAAAACTATCTCCCGAGATCAATCTGCCAACAGAATGGCAACCTATATTGAAAATCAGATCACTGCATCTGGCAGTACATCTGAGCAAACAGTGCCTCCCACGGGACAGAGCTTATATGATAAAATTGAGGCCTGTTCTTCATTGAAAATGAGGTAAATCATCTTTTTGAAACTCCTCCTAACTTTTATAGGTATACAAAAGCCGATGATACCTTGATAAAGATTCGGAGACATCAAATGCCTAAGGAGGATTGGTGGCAAGCAATGCTTCAGATTTTGCCACGGTAGCCTCAGTTGTTCGGCCACCGCCAGCTCCAGGTCACTACAAAACAAACAGCAGAAAAAGGTTAGCATTAAAGGCAGCTAAAAGGTGACTCAACACATGGACAATGACAGCTAGCCTAAGGGATAAGACAATACGCAAATTTTGACAGCGTATCCTCAGCCGACTCCAACAGCCGCCAAACCAACTACTTCTGACTACTTTTGACAGCTAAGGCACTAAAGAGTTATTTCAGCATTAACTCTCTCAGCTACTACACTCCAGGAGTTGGCATGACATCAATGAAACATTTACTCTTCATCCAGATATTTTCTTATGTAAATTTTGTATATATACCTCCCCTAATAACGTATGAGGGGTTGGGAATTTTCACTCTGAGGCAAATGTACTGTGCACTTTCAGAATTGTTTAATACAAAGAGCTGGATCAGCTCAGTGATTTCCTGGAACTTTGATGTCTCGCTGATGACTTAAGTGCTGTTGCAGAATTCTTGTGCCGTCTGATGGAATAATAGGTTTTCTTAATCTCTGTTTTGTCTTCTTATGTTATTTCATATTCATGTTTTCATCAAATCTAGCAATAGAGAAAAGGGATAGTACAAGACATGTTTCATCACACCCTGTGCTCAATCTTTTATTGCTGTAAATATTTTCTTCAGAATTAACTATGGACATGAATTCTTAAATGCTCATGTTTTATTTAATTCTATAATGTGAATGTTGTCTATAAATTCTTCACTGCTTCTAAATAACATTTTCACTTCTTTATCATATCAGTTTATTGGAATATCCTTAACTGCCTTTCATGAACTGAACACATCACACTTAATCACAATTTCAAAGCATTATTACTCAGACAGTTATCCCACTCTGCAGTTTCACTACTGTATTAACATAGCACACCAAACAACTAAAGGACCACTGACTCCATTGCCCAATGACATATAACATTCTAGTGAGAGCATACATATCTTGAATGAAACATTCTCCAACCAAATACAAAACAAATCTTGAACATCATAGCTAGCCTAAAATTTATACAAAAACAGAGCTAAACCTTATAGAGAGAGCCCTCTCTGATTATAGCCTGGCTAGAAGCTGTAATCCAAAGATTGGTTAGTGGTTACCCCGGCCGTATTCCCTTGGGAGTCATAGGGAACAACCTGGGTGTTAACAGATACCATAAACCAAAGTTTTGTGTTCCTTGAAGATATTTGAAAATCCTTTTGACTGCCTGAAGGTGTGATTCCTTTGGATTTGCTTGGAATCTTCCAACTATTCCTACTGCATGCATGATGTCAGGGCGGGTATCTATTAGATAAAGAAGACTACCAATCATGGATCTGTAAGTCGGTTGATGTACTGCTATTGATTCATCATTTGAGCTGAGACTGCATCCTGTTACCATTGGGGTACATACTGGTTTAGAATCTTCCATGTCGTACTTTTTCAAGATCTGTTTGAGATATTAGGTTTGTGAAAGAAAAATTCTTGTTGCATTACTGAAGAAAAATTCTGACTCGTGGATTCTTCATTGCTACCAAAAATGATATCATCAACATAAACAACAATTATTAGCAATTTATCAGTGTCAATCTTTGTATATAGATTACTATCTGCTGACCCCTTTGAAAAACCCTATTGGTGGAGATATTTTCCAAGATGGTAATATCAGGCCCTTGGAGCCTATTTTAGACCATAGAGAGCATTTCTTATTCTGCATACAAGTTTTGCATCATTTCCAATAATGAATCCTTCTGGTTGTTCAATATAGACTTCTTCTTCTAAGTCTCCATTAAGGAAGGCAGATTTTACATCCATTTGGTATACTTTGAATTTCTAAAAACTAGAAAGAGCAAGAAACATCCTTATGGCTTCAAGTCTAGCAACAGGTGCAAACAAAATATATACCTTCTTGTTGAGCATATCCTTTACAAACAAGTCTACCTTGTTTCTAATAAATTCTCCATTTTCTTTCAGGTTGTTTTTGAATATCCATTTAGTTCCTATGATATTCTTATCATGAGGTCTAGGAACTAACTCCCAAGTATTATTCTTTTCAATTTTCTCAAGTTCTTCATTCATGGCCTTGACCCAACATTCATCTTTGCATGCTCCATTTACATTTTGAGGTTCGGTGGAGGATAGTAATGCTAGATAGCTTGAGGTTTTTGTAATAGTTCTTCTTGTCTATACACCTGCCTCTTTTTACCCTAAAATTTGAGTTCTGGATGATTTTTCTGAACATACCTAGACGAAGTCTTTTCTTCTTTCGTTATCTCTTATTCTGGTGCTTCATTGATTTCTTCTTTAGAATCATTGTGATTTGATGTGGGAAAATAATCCCCATCTTCTTCATTGTCATAATCTTCGGTTTTTATCTGTTTTGGATTTTTGCATGCTTCATCAACTACAACATCAATACTTTCAACAATTTTCCCAAGTCTTTTATTATAACATTTATATCCTTTGATTCGGAAAGAGTAACCAAGAAGAATACCTTCATCTGATTTGGGCTCAAACTTACCAAGTTTTTCATCAGTGCTTTTGATATAGCATTTTCTTCCAAAAACTTCAAATTATTTTACCATACCGAAGTTCATGTGGAGTTTGAGTGTTGTTTTCTTGGTTGAGAATAGTTACGGCAACGAATGTAGCTTCACCCAGAAGGTTGCAGGAGTTGCAGATTCATCTAGCATAACTCGAGCCATTTGTTGAACAGTTATGTTCATTCTTTCTACCACTCCATTTTGCTGAGGAGTCCTTGCAGTGGAGAACTACCTTTTTATTCCATGTTGTTTGCAAAAGTCAAATAATTCATCCGAGGTAAATTCCCCTCCTCGATCAGATCCGAGGCATTTGATTTTGCGGTCTGATTCATTTTCAACCAAAGCTTTGAAGGCTTTGAACTTTTCAAATGCTTCATCCTTATGCTTTAGAAGACCTATCCAACACATTATGGAAAAATCATCAATGAACAATATAAAGTATTCTTCTCCACAAGGTGACTTTTTCCTTGATGGTCTACATAAATCAATATGAACAAGTTCAAGAGGCTTACTAGCTGACCCTTCATTTTCAATGAAGTGAGCTCTGGTTTGCTTATCGAATTGACATGGTTTTCATATTTTATTTTCAAGAATGCTGATATCTGGAAGATCATGAACAACCTGGAATCTGCATGCTTTTCTTATTTGAGAAAAGCTTAGATGTCCCAATCTTCTATGCCATAGCCAATTTTCATTATTTTTTCTTAGATAGCACTGTTGTTGTCCTCCCTTGAGTGTGTATAAGTTGTTTGGAGTTCTTGTATCTTTGATCATAGTTTCTCTTATATCAAGCTCACAAACAACACATCTGTTTGATCGAAACACCACTTCATTTCCATGATCACACATTTGAATAACACTCAACAGGTTATGATTTAGACCATCTACATACATAACATTCCCAACTTTAACCTTTTCTTTCAAGAAAACAGAGCCTTTACCTTTTATGATAGTAGGAGTGTCATTTCCAAATGAGACATTCTTTTCTTTTTCTAAGGCATTATATGAGTGAAGTTTTTATTTGTCACTTGTCATGTGTTTTGAGCATCCACTGTCGATGTACCACTGATTTTCTTGTCCTTCTGCATACAAGGCTATACCACATCTTTCTGTTTGAGGTTCTTTCCTTCTCCATATTCTGGGATTTAATGGATTTTTCTCCTTTTGAGATATTTACTGAAATTTACTCCTACATTCAGATTCTTCATGGCCAAAGTTGTTACAGATTGAGAATTCTATTTCATTTTCAAGAAGAAAAAAGTTATTATAGGAAATTTTCTTGATCCCTGTCACATTCCTTTGATTTCGTGCTTCTCTAGTCATGACGGTTTTGTAAGCAACACATTGAGCAACTTTGTGTCCAAAATTATGACATGAGAAACATTGACCATTAAAGAAGTTCCTACGATTATCGAATCTATTGACCTGATAATTGTAGTTTCTATTAATATTAACCTTTGAAGCAAATTGAGTATGATTTACCTGAGGTTGGTTGTGGGTTCTGTTCATCCTTGAAGCAAATTGAGCTCGATTTACCTAGTGATCTACTTTATGCCTTTGCTGACGATTGTCATATTGTTCACTGTTCTTTGCTGCATCAAGATAACTTTTAGTGGAGGTTGATGGCTTCTGTGATTGAGATGCTTCTTTAGTATATCCAAGACCTGTGTTTATTAGAGGAGAACGGTGCACTTTGATAATTTCATTTAAGGTTTCTGATCCTTTAGCAAATCGAAGATTGAGAGATTTTGTTTTCTCAAGATCCTTTCTTAGACCCACAATTTCACATTCTAGTTTTTCATTGTGTTTTTCTCTTTCAGCAAGTTGGTATGTCAAGGTATCTATAATCATATTCTTTTCTTCTAAACAGATTTTGAGTTTAGATATTTCTTCATGAAGGTCATCTTCTTCTAAAGCATCCCAAAAATTATCATCTTCATAAGCCATTAGAAGTCTATAGTCATTACTATTTTCATCTTCATCACTATTTGATAAACCATCACTATCTTCATGAGTATAGTAACTCTTTTTACTTACACTTTGTTTTCTATTCCATTTTGCAGATTCCTTCCCTTTATCATATTTATCTTTATGAGGACATTTGGCAGCATAATGACTGACTCTACCACAAGCAAAACATTTGAAAGGTAGTTTACCTCTAAATCTTTCAGAACCCCGTTGAAGCTTCTTGACAAAGTTTACTTCATCTTCTTCTTCTGAAATATGTCCTGATTCATTGAGTTCTTCCTTTCCTTTTGCTAAAGCTTTAAATGTGGCTTCTCTCATATCTGATGGGCCTCCTTTTCTCATCTCAAAGGCAGTTAAGATTTCGTGAAGCTGTGTCATAGTGATAGTCTATAGATCTTGTTTTTCTTCTATGGCAGATACTTTTGATTCAAATTTAGCAGACAAGGATCTTAAAACTTTCTCAACTAAGGTAACTTCCTTTATCTCTTCACCCAGATTCTTCATGCAATTAACAACCTTATCTATACGTAAGAAGTAACTAGCTATACTTTCATCATTATGCATCTTAAGAGTTTCATATTGAATTCTGAGAGTTTGTAGTTTAGCACATTTTACCTGAGAGTCTCCTTGGTAGCTTAGAATGATTTTGTCCCATATTTCTTTGGTTGATTTAAGCTGCATAACTTTAACGAACTCTGATTGTGACAAACTTCCCAATAATGTATTTAAAACCATGGCATTGGCTTCATATTTCTTTTTACCTGTCGTATCTGTAGGAATTGTTAATGGAAATGTATTTCCTCCTTCCACAATTTCCCAGACATCTGTTCCAAGTGATTGTAGATAGGATGTGGTTCTTATATTCCAATAAACAAAGTTGCTCCCATCAAATATTGGTGATTTAATGGATCCCACACTTTCTTGATTACTCATGATGATGGATCTCCCTTCAAGCGACCAATCTTCTTCTAAAGGACCTGCTCTGATACCAATTGTTGGAAATAATACTGAGAGGGGGGGTGAATCAGTATTATGAGATCAATAATTTAATTTTCCAAATAGATTTGTATACGCTACTTCAGCTAAGTGAACTAGTGTGTATACGCAATTGTACTTAAAGAAACCACCGTATATGCAAAGAACTTTTGATTTACCAATTTATCATGCATTGAACTTTAACTAGTATATCAGATATTTATTAGACAATGTGGTAAAAGTAGAATAAAGAATCACACATAAGTAACACACATGAACACTAAGATATAAGGTGGAAACCCAATGTGGGAGAAAACCACCTGCTGCTGTCATCTTTGTCTTCATTTAATAAGAAAATTTGTTTACAATTTTGCACTGGTGCAGACTTATACCAGTACATAGGCTTCTACCTACAGAAGGTTACAACCTTCTCTCGTTCTCCAGCTTCTACTGGAAGGGAGATACAACCCCCTAACTCTTGCACTAGCTGATACGTTTACTAGTACGTAGGCTACGACCTTATTTCTTCCTCCAAGGACCACGTTTCATAATTTTTCAAACTGGATCCATCAATAACATCATAACTGTAATTAAATCATAAAATACATTTGCATCAACCAATCACTTTTTGAACCAACCAAAACTGAATCAATCAATCACTTTGACAACCCATCAATCTGATCATTCAGAATACTATCACCAGAATACAGTAACTAGAACCCAAACCAGAACCCAGAACTTTGCAACAACAAACAAAAACAACTAAAACATACTTTATAGGGTATACGCTACTTCCATGTGTCAAACCTGCGTGTATACGTGCTTTTCTCAAAGCCAACCAGTGTATACATCTGCAAATATTAATTCATAATTCTGCAGCTCTTCCAGACTTCAGTTATACCCAAATCATAATATTTATAGAACAATACATGTGTCAGTATTCAGATCTAGAATAAACATAATCAAACCATATAAAGATAATTCATTTCAAGCCTTAAGATCTCGATCCACCATTAGATCTTATCCTCCATCAACCACTAAGGTTCATCCCTAGTTCAAATCAAGCACAACACCATAAGCCAATAACCTGCATACTAGATCTCACACTTCATTAGATATTCGATACTTTCACCCCTGGACTAATGATCTTCTCCTCCTTTTATAGTTTTAGGCCTTTCTCAATACCATGGACCAAAACCACTTAGGACCAATACCTTGGAACAAATACCTAGGGTCAATACCTGGGACTAGATACCTTGGACCAATACCATGGATCAAAATACCATGGACCAAATACCTTGGACCAAAAACTTAGTTTTCCAAGATATACACGCTTTTCCTTCTGTGAAAGTGCATGTGTACGTATACGCTACTTGTGTTCAGTGAACCTACGTGTATACGCACCTTGGTCAAGGTGAACCTACGTATACCTCTCTTTCTTCATTCTTTGTAGTCTGATCTGTAATTATTTGTCATTAACCTGATGCACTGTGATCTTTCATCTGAGTGAGTTGCCATCAAGGACAACACCTGTATCATAATTCCAACACTCCTTGAATGCACATGGCGCATTATAGCTTGTAGGTCAAGAAAATGAAGAAACCATTGGGAAAACCAATGGACTACCCATGGTAATGCATCAAAAGATTTGTTGTGTTGGTTTATTGAGTCATAATTGATCACCAGGACATAACTATTTATATCTAAGTTTTGGACAAAGTTTGGTTGATGGAGGAACAAATTATCCTACTTAAGAACGCATAGAAACCCTACAAAGAAGAAGGGTATATAGTGATGTATACCTGGTTTAGATTGCAGAGATTATGATTGAGAGGCAGAGTATGGTATCCACATAAAATGGATACAAAGTACAAGGAGAAGACCTACATGTGATGGATTATTATACACCCATGCATTGCATCATATTTTAAATGGTTAGTTTTTGGCAGAGGTTGAGCTAGTGTGACAATGTGAGTAGATTGATGGCATAGAGAAGACCTATAGCAGATCAATTATGGGAAGAGGATTGATTTATAATAGTTTTTTGTTACATGTGTCATGTTCAGTGATTGTTTTACATGTTTATGGAAAAATTATTTAAACTGAGAGATTGATATGTTGTAGAGAGAGTGTCACTGATCTACTTGTGTTGTTAAGTTATGTCAAAGAGAGAATTGGTATTGTAGTGATGTGTATATGTTGATATTGTATTTAGGTTCCAGTCTGAAATATTTTTAAATGTGGCCCTAGATATTTTAAGGAGTTTGTGAGCTTAGGAAAGTGGTGGCTTGTCACGACAGGGGTAGTGGCTCCTTGTTGGTGGTGGCCAACTAAATTTTCATAGAGCTAGAGGCTCCTTACTGGTGGTGGCTAGCTAAATTACTATAGGGGTAATGGCTCCTTGTTGGTGACGGAAAACTAAATTATTGTAAAATAAATTGATTGATTAATAAAAAAAAAGGGAAGTAGAGAAGCAACAACAATAGGGTGGTTTTTGTCCCTTAGGGGTTTCCACCAGAAATATCTTGTGTCTCATTATGCGTGATGGATCTTATGTGTTGATTTTTGATGTGGTTTCATGTTAATATTTACTTCTTATATGCTAGGTTATTGGCCATTTAATATATTGGAGAAACGTTTTTAAAATTATTTATCATTACTAATTCACCCCCCTAGTAGTGACCTGGTTTCCAATAATCTTCCCACTTCCTTGGTTGATGCATGACATACATCCTTATCATGTCTTCTAAAATTCTTCTCGCTCTCTCTATTTGACCATATGTATGAGTATGGTATGCAATGCTAAAATCTACTTGGATTCCAAAACCAACAAACAATTACTTCCAAAAATTTGAAGTGAACTTGGTATCTTTGCTTGATATTATTTTTTTAGGTACTCCATGCAACCTAAATATCTCTTTGATGAATATATGGGCTATATCAATTTCTCTATGAGTAGATTTAACATCTATAAATTGAGCTTACTTTCTCAACTTGTCCACTACCACCATGATAACATCATGTTTCCTAGCTATCTTAGGAAGTCCAATGATGAAGTTCATGGATATGACTTCCCATTTCCACTCTAGTATTTAAATTGGTTGCAATAATATCATTGGATGCTTGAATTCTACCTTCACTTATTAGATTTCCAAACACTTGGCAATGTATTATGCAATATCCTTCTTCATTCCAGGCCAATAATATGTCTTCTTCATGGTTTTTATCATCTTCTGGTAACAAGGATGATCTGAGTAAGGTATCTTATGGAACTCATTCATAACATCATTCCTTAAATCCACCACATTGGGCACATATTTTCTATTCTTGAACAACATCATGTCATCATCAGTTAGCTAGTAACTTTTTCTCATAGATCCTTTTTCTTCTTTCTACCCATAGTTCTTCATGTATTTCTAATTCTCATCACAAATTAGTTTCTCTCTAATTCTTTCTTTGATGTCAATTGAGCATGTGCTCAAAGCTTCCAGGTGAATCTCTTGCAAACTCATACAAAGTGAATCTTCCACCTTATTTTCTTTTCCTTTGATGAGTTTAATCTCAAAGTCAAACTCGATGAACAAAGCTAACCACTTAGCTTGTCTGACATTCAACTTAGTCTTGTCAAACAAATATTTTATTCAATTGTGGTTTGTCATCAACACAAAACTTCTTCCTAGTAGGTAATATATCCACATATTTATAGCATGAATTATAGCTTCTAGCTCCAATTCATGTGTTACATAATTCATTTCATGATTATTTAGCTTCCTAGATTCATAGTAGACCACATGTCCTTCTTACATCAAGACTCCACCAAGACCCTCCTTACAAGCATCAATGCAAACTATAAGTCTTTTCTAGGTCAACTATTCTCAAGATAGGTGCACCAGTGAGTAACTTCTTGAGTTGTTTGAAAATAGTTGTACATTCAGTTACCCATTGAAATTTCACTCCTTTTCTTTCTAAAGCAATGACAGGATTCCCAATCTTTGAGAAGTTACATATGAACCTTAAATAATAAATAGTTATTCCCATAAAGGACCCAACCTTTGTTACATTTCGGGGAGAGGGTGTTTCCATTATTTCCTTCATCTTCTCCAAATCAAAAACCACTCCTTCCTTTGAAATTTCATGCCCCAAGTAGTGAACTTGGGTTTGGAAAAAATCATAGTTGTTGAGCTTTTCATACAACTTATGCTCCCTTAGCAATTGTAGAATAACTCTTAGGTGGTTTCCATGCTCTTTTTCATCCTTTAAATATGCCAAGATCTAATCCATGAATACCAACACAAATTTTTCCAAGTATGGTATGAGCATGTTATTCATCAAGAACATGAAAGTAGCTGGGGAATTTGTCGACTCAAAAGGCACTACCACAAACACATAGTGGCCATATCATGTTCTAAAAGTGGTTTTGTGAATGTCTTTTTATTTGATTTTGAACTGATCATATGTAGACCTCAAATTGATTTTGGTGAATACAACAACCCATTTTAGTTGATCAGAGTCATCAATTATGGGAAACAGATTCTTTTTCTTATGTCACTTGGATAGTGTAAAGCAAACAAAAATTTCTACTACAACATTTTACCTGTAGCACTGATATCATTCTGAGTGAAATTGACCTTTAAATTCCTTGTAGCATTATTGGTTCACCTTCATTGTTGATACATTCCAATAGTTTATGATAGTAGTCGAGTTTTATTTGGTGGGATTCCAACTAATCCATTCCAATCAGAACATCGTAAGACCCCAATAACATCAAATTCATCCTAGCTGTAGTGGTCATGCCACCAATTTCTATAGGGAAAGGCTCAACCATGTCAATTATTTGCCTTTTTGTTCCTATAGATTACTGAACCAACCATTATTCCTTGTATATTTTTCTTGGAAATCCACAATTCTCTGCAATCTTAGTACTAATGTAGCTAAAATTTAACCCTGGGTAAATTAAAATTGAAAGAGGTAAATTTTTAATCGTACCTTCCATTTGAATAACCGCAACTTGTTGGTTTGTTTGCCTATTGTCCAATGCAACATAAATCCTAGGTATGTTTTGGGCCACATCATTCAAAGTTGTTTCTTCTTGTACATTATATATCTTCTTTCTAGTCTACTATTCTTGAGGGAAATTTCTCTGTTGATGATTTTCTCTGCAAGTCCAACATTTCATAGGTCCTTTCCTGGACCCCTCAATTTCTTTACAACTAACTTCAGGGTTTCATTTATTTTGATGAATGTGGAGTCCTGTTGATATCCATTCCTGGTAGAGGCATTAAACTTTCCATTATGTCTCCTTTTCTTATATCTTGAGGTCCATTTCCTTTTTCCTTTGAAATTTCCCTTATTGTTCTTCTTCCAATTAGTCTAACCCTCAATCTTATGATTGGATTGCTCATAGTAGTGCTTTGTCTTCTAGATGGTCCCTTCAATGTTTTTTGGCTCATCAAACTATATAATGTTCCAATATGCATAGGGTAATCAAATGAGATATGTTTGGATCTTAGTCTTCTCATCCTTCTTATAAGGCACATACCTTAGTAATTCCAAGAATCTGCTTGTATACTCCCAAGTGTCAAGTGTCCCAACTTTTGTTCATAAAATATTTTGCCTTGCTATCCCAATATTTCTCAAATAGGCACTTCTCGCAGAATTATTATTCAAAATTCCTGCATGACAACTCCTTCTCTTTGATGTCTTTGAAATTCTTAATATTCTACCATGACATATCAAACTTTCCTTTTAGGCTGAAGATAGCCACCCCGACCTTAATGTTCTCAAAATAATCATGAAACTTAAAGTACTTCTTCATCCCCAAGATACAAATCTCTAAATTTTTTTCTTTCTTCACCCCTTTGTCAAAGGTAGGAGGATTTGTTTTCTTGAATTATTCTTGCATGTGACTCTTCCTTCTCTTCCTTTGAAAATGGTGTCTCTTAGTTGCAATGTCTAATGAGATATTAGGACTACTTGATTTTCTTTCTGGAGTACCGAACCGATCTGTTCCTCCTTCTACATGTATTTTCCTCCTTCTTGATTGGCTACCTTATTCTCTATTAGTATCCAACTTATGCCTTTGGATATCTAACGGACTATACTTGGGCTTATGTATGTCACGATGGTTGGTACAAAATTCCTTTTCTCTTTTCCCTTGCATATTTGATAAAATCTACAATATTACAACATTCACTTGTACTTGTCTTTCTTATTCTTTGACAATGTTTTCATTATATTCCTTACAAATTATTATCTCATCTCTTAGGATTCGAAGAGTGTCCTCCTCTTTCATCTTCCTGATTAACTCTTCTTCAGGACCTTGTTGAGATTTGTTTGTACCACACTACTATAATATGTTGCACATCTTTTTCTCTTTCTTGTTTTACCTTGATGTCTAGCCATCTGTTGTTAGATACACATAGTTGTTAGCCAACCCAAAATAAAAAATAAAATAAGCACTATTATCCATCACCTTGGCTTATGTTGAGGTCAAGTCATCTGTAACAACAAATTTTGGTTAGTAAAAAGATAAAACAATAGTCCTTTCCACGAATCATTACATCAATCACAATAATACACATTTGTTAACTTGGAGGGGACTTTAGTAGTTCAAACATTAATTTGGGTGTGTGCTTGTGAACATTTCCATTATCATTTTTTGAATGTGACTATATTACCATTTTGTAACATACCCTTGCACCCACTCGATATCATTCTTGAGTAGTGGAAGTTATTACCTAAAAATTTACCCAATCCTCGAGGGGTCTTAAAAATCCTCAAATTTCAACTCCCTTGGAAGCCAAAACAAACACCACCATCGTGAATGACTCATCGAGGTATTTTTGATGATATAAATTTTATTAAAATATACCACACGAATTAAAAGTTATGAGCTTCTAAATTTCATCATTTAATACATGACATAGAAGCAAGTTCCTACCATGTGGCACCCATTTGGTGCCCAAGTGGCACCCACTTGGTACTCATGTGGCATATTACATGTATCCAAACCCAAGTTAGCTCGAACCCCAGTCTAACACCCATTAGGGCCTTCAATGCAATTGCAAGGTCGAATTTAGCCTCAACTCCTAGACC
Organism: Pinus tabuliformis; assembly: GCA_031772625.1. Classification (NCBI taxonomy): domain Eukaryota; kingdom Viridiplantae; phylum Streptophyta; class Pinopsida; order Pinales; family Pinaceae; genus Pinus; species Pinus tabuliformis. Next base: position 777,470,762 of record CM062820.1, on the reverse strand, counting down.
CCCAATTTAATTGGGCCACACCATCCAACACACCCCTCATACATTAAACAATGACTAGTGTAATTTATATAATTTATTAAACATCCCAAAGGGCCCTGCACAAGTGAATTTTAATTAAAATAAATAAAGGGATGAATCCCTCAGGTCCTTGCCCCGATCTAACCTATTGATAAGGATAAGAATGATTAATTAAGCAAATCAAAAAATTTGGGCTATGCCTAAGTCCAACCCAGATGATAAAACAAATGCATTAAATAAGAAAATGATGAGATGAAGGGATTTTCCCTAACCCAACTTGTCTATTATGATTACAAATGCTTGGTAAATAAAACAAGACTTTAGGCCTTACCCCGATGTGTCAATTCTCATGTCAATGAATAACAGTTCTCCTTATAAGAATAAGTAGGGGATTTGTCCCCAATTATGCACAATATTCTACCAAAATGGTCGTGTAACGACCTGTTGTTGAATCCTTAAATTATGTTGTGTGGAACACTCATAGGTAGCCAAGAAGTGAAACATAAAACACATGAGAAATTAGTTATATAACTAATCCTAGAAAGCATTATACCATACATGTAGCTTCACAATGAATAAAAGCACACTGATTTTTACACAAACAACAATTTCTCATAGTAGTAAATAAAATCAACAGTCTATGGATTTAATAGGAAAACCAGGTATCAGGGAAACCATTCCCACTAAACCATACATGTATACATGAAACACATATTCTTGCACCAAAATATCAAGACGTATTTCTTATCACCACAAGAAGAAATTCTGAATTAATTCATATAAAATTCAAGGCATTTTTGGCCTATTAATTTCATGCATCAATATCCTAAAACCATGTAAGATTAGTACTGAGTTGCACATCAATTATAAAAAGAATCATTCATCAAGTTCACAACTCAAAATTACTAATACTTATATGAAAATATATAATAATGATTGAAATTGAAGGTGGGACTTGGATTTTCCACCCAACCATAGACTAATTGCAACCAATATTTCACCCTTGAGCTAGATCCACGATCCAAGTGAATTTCTTCAAGCAACTTTAGTAGGAATCCATGCTTAGCTCTAGAGTATATATATATATATATATATATATATATATATATATATATATATATATATATATATATATATATATATATATAGATATATATATATAGATAGATATAGATATATATGGTTCATTAGCTATGGTAAACACTGCAAGAATCAATGAGTGGTTTATCAACCATCTAGGAAATCACCCTAAGTGGTTTATTAGCCCTTCTAAGCAGGAACTCATCACCCATCTCCTTTGATATTTCCTTGAGCATATTCAAGCTTGGACATGCAAATTCCATAAATTCACAACACAAGGAATCCTAATCCTTCAACCTTAGCTAGCCACAACAACACTCAAACAACACTCCAAATTTATTTTCTGAATGCAAAAATCGAATTCCTTCCAACAAGGAACAGCCAAAGACCCACCCCTCTCTTGCTACTCAAGTCTCTATTTACCCTTTTCTTATGTGTATCTTCATGTCCTTGGGGAAAATTATTCTATATATTTTTCTTATTGGTTGTATATTTAAATATGCAAGGGTTATGTTATCACTCAGGTTGTCCTTAAACTCCTGAAAGGATACGGCCGAGGTAACCACAAACCAATCTTTGGACTGCAGGTTCTAGACCACCTACAATCAGAGAGGGCTCTCTCTTTCTGATTTAGCTTTGTTGAAGATTATTTTAGGCTAGTTATTGAGTTCAAGGGGTATTATTTTGATTTTGGTGGGAAGATTGATGCTTTTAAGTAGAGAGGCAAAGCATAGTGTGGTAAGTTTCAAACCATTGGGCGTGGAGTCATGGAGTAAGACTGCTGGTGCGTTTTCTTGGTCACAAGAGAGAATATGGAGCAAGTTAGCTGCACATGAAACAATGATTCAAGGTATAGAGATGGATTTGAAAGGCTAAGGAATGAGAGGCAATTAAGAATCTCTCATTCAGGTTAGCAGGGGGAAGATGAATGAGCCCTATCTAGGAGCAACTAAGAATTCCAAGATAACAGTCATTCATATGTGAAATAGATCAAACATGAGCCATAAAATAATTCATATTTATGCCTAAATCAAGAGGAAAAACATTAAGAAGCCATAGAAACTAAGCATAGAGTGCGGCTAAGCAAATTCTAAACCAATCCTCCATTCTGTAACTTGAGCATATATGAAATTGAAATAACAGAGGTGAGGAACACTTATTGATTCATATCACAGCACAAGAATTCCAAATTTATCCTTCAGAAACCATTAACAACACATCAAACAGTCCATTTTCCAAGCTTTCAGCAATATTTGATTAAGAAAAACATATCAGATATATAGTGTGAGCCTCTCCTGAGGATTATCAACCAACCAACCCTTTAAACAGTGAATTAGGGTTGTTTACATAAGCAAAATATCTACACTAATCAGATCACAGACAGATCTGCTATAATAAATGTCCTAAACCTAACACATGTCTGAAATAAGTGCGGAAAAATATCCTCGAGCTACGCTGGGTGCAGCTGTAACAAAAAGGAATTAATGTATTGCCTTTATAGCTCTGTGCTGATCACTTAGCCATAACTGTGCTTTGGGTTTTGATCCATGCTCTTGAGTGGTTCTGAGGTGCATTAACTATGATGGGAGAGCCTTGATTAAAGCTCCACTGTTTTCTTTGACTTTTTTGGAGGTCATTTAATGTTCACCTGCATCGGGAATAAAAGTTTTCATTAAAAACATTTGACTGATACTCTTTTCCGCTTCCTCTGGTACACTTTGGCACTGAACCTGGCCTCTTTAATGTCTTCTGAGTGCTTTAGACTGTCTCATTGACTTTAATGGCTGTTGTTCGGCCCTCTGTTGCTTTAAAAACTATGTTTTCCCCTTTCTGTATGCTTCGTGAAGAAATTCTGGTCATTTTGAGCCTTTCGGGCTTGCTAGAGGCCGAGTCACGAAGGGGTTTTCCACTTTGGCCTATTTCCCGTAGCCATGCGCGATTAGCGCTAGGCGCTAAACACGCATGAAAAATTGCCTCAGATTCTGATTCCGGGCTTCCTAAGCTACGATTTGTGCCTTTTGCACTTTTTGACGGTGACATCAGCATGACGTCAGCAGGCGGGTCCCAGTACGGCGGTGACATGGCAGTACGGTGGAGGAGGTGACGTGGTAGTGATATGGCAGGGACACGTCGGCAGGAGGCCGATGCGGCATGGTGACGTCAGCATGACGTGGCACTGACGCAGGAGGGGGGAAGGTGGTATCTGGTTTCGGGCGCATCGCTTTTGAGCAGAAGTGGTTTCGGCAGAGGGGGCTCTGCCACAGTCGAGAGGGCGACGCATGGTGGGAGTACGACGGTAAAACCGCCCATCTCCCAGGTGCTAACCCTCGACAGGTTCGGAGGGGAAAGGACCCGCCCACCGTAGATCTCGGGCGCGAGCGATCGGATAGCTGGCGGAACAGATGAGGCGGCGGAGGGATAATGGACGGGGCCTGTGCGAATATTCGAATTTGTATAATGCCGCGGGGGGGGTTAGACTTTGGTTTAGTGGGTTTTTTGTGGGTTTTTCATGGTTTGAGCGCCGGGGTCATAATTTAATCAAATATTTTTAAACTAAGCCCGAACCTGTGAGCGCAAAAGGTTAAAAAGGATGAAATGTTATGGGTAACGGGGTGAAAAACAGGTTATTAACTTAACCAGATGTCTAGTTAATCCTAGGCTTAGGACGCAAAAGGCTAATGCTAAGTCCCAAATGAACTCAGCATTTCCCAAACTGATATTTATAGGGCTAAAATGCCAGGGGATGGGAATATGTACATAGGGAAGTTATTAACATAGTTTTAGTAGGGGAAGGGGGAACAGATAGGGAGCTACATAGTAAGAATTAGTAGTTAATATGACAAGTGATAAGAAAGAGCTACGTATGTAAATTCTTAGGCTATAAGGGGGGGAAATGATTCATAGAGGGAGTATGAACATTCCTTGAGTAAAGCAGATCTTTACCAAGGAAAATGATATGAAAAAAATGATGAAACTAAGAGGTATCAAACAGATCTTAACCTCTTCAGGAAATTAGTGAGTGATTTGGGGAATGAGAAGAAAGGGGAGTTAGCCATGCCTCGCTTGAGCTTCTCCAAATGCAAACTGCCTTGTACCTGTGATCTAAAGTACAATATCACTTTGAAACACAAAATTGATCACAAATCAACATTCTGCAACCTCAAAAACTACCTACCCAGCCTACTTACCTAGCATTTTTTCTCCTTTTTGGTTTGGATGCACTTAGGCTTGCAGACCCTGCTTATCCTTTTTTCTTTGGACTGCCCTCCTATCTAAATCTACACTTATTTCTTCCAAGGGCCCAGATTAAGCAATTGGGCTCCTTTGATTCTCTACCTATCTACACATCTGCCAAGATTAAGCTGTTTGAACAGATATTCATTCTCTATATTCTAAAACAAGAAATTGAAACCTAGGGAAACCAAGATTAGCCTGTTTGGAGTTCCCTTAACAAAAAATTCTTCAAAATGGATAACTCATCAAAATTTGGAATACAGTAGTGGCATTTAGACTGGCACACTTTCATGGTCTCTTTTTTGACCTCTTTCTGGAAATATGGAGCATTGCAGCATGCAAAGTATGACATATTTGGCATGTAAAACTATCAATCATGAAAGATGAACACCTGTTGCAACAGGAGGCTAACAGGTTCCACCCAACACCACTCAGATTTATCTTCGTCTTCCCTCTTAGATCATGGATATGTGGTCCCACTCTTTAGGCCATTTAAATAAATTTATATTACTTCAAATTAGAGTACAATCACATTATAAATATTAGGGGGAGTATATCAGGGGTGTTACACTAATGTTTTTCATCCACTGCGACTGATTTCAAATGGTTTGAATTAGGTTTTTACTATGCCTACATATAGAACATGACGTAAGGCTAATGAGGAATGTTGAAATTTGATAGATGTAAGATGAATGCATTAGTATTAGATGTGGACTAAGGTTGTCATACGTTACAAGTTGGATGTAATATTTTACTAGGAATATAAAAGAAGTGGAGCTCAATTTCTTAATGGGTTTCTTAGTTAATGGTTTTTAAGGTAAAATATTTGTGTGTTATGTAATTATTTATGGTGTACCATTTTTTTATCTTTTGATCTTTAAGTTTTCTCATGATCTTTAGAGGTTTACGTGAATTGAGATTCTAGTCTAGATTATTTGTGTAGTTGACTTTGTATTTTGTACTTTTTTTATTTGAAGTGTAAATTAGGTTCATTAAGCCCATTGGAGCTTGTAATTCCTTCATAGAGGGGTTTGGTAACAAGCATTGTTTTGTCATAAAAAAAATTATCCATACTATTATTTATTCTATTAGTCTTTCTCAACGTGCATTATTAAATAATTAAAGTGCCTTGGTCAATGACTAATCATATTCTACCATGAAATCCAAAGAATACCTTTCCATTGCACCTTTGTAGCCAAAATTAACTACTCAGGTCAACTTATGATACAACTAATGGATCTTTAGTTTGTTCTTGGTGGTCCACTCAACTCTCTATAATGGAAGCCAATGAAAATTCTTCTCCTTGAGTTTATCCAATCATTCATGTTGGTCCGTTAGGAATTCCTCCAAAAAAATATCATACCAACACTTAATTATGTACTTATAATTAATATACAATTTCCTCTCCCACATTAGCACTTTCTTGATAACAAAACTCATGAATTATTTCTTCTAGCTCATCTTGAATTTCATCCTTCATCAACCTCCTTCACATCTCTCTTACTTTTAATTGGTTTAGGCATCAACAACAAAACCATATTGTTGGTTTTATGACATACTTAGGTCCATGGAAGGTTTCAAATATAGGCTTGATGTAGTCTAGTGTGTCCACATATTAAATATTCCAGAAGAAAGAAAGTCTCACTAGAGTCATGTATGATAATTGCCATGTTAATGCATAGAGTATTTAAGGGACCATAGGACGAAAAATGCATACTTATACTTTAATCACAATCATTCAATTTAATAAAAATAAATCAAAAATTTGAAGAGTAAACACAACAGTGTACAAACATTAACATACTAAATAGGCATGCTTAGTATGTAGTCTAGTGTGTTCACAAATTAAACATTTCATAAGAAAGGAGGCCTCTCTAGAGGCATGTATGATAGATTCCATGTTGTTAATACATAGAGTATTTAAGATTCAATGGGGTGAAAAACCCATACTTATACTTTAATCACATTCATTCAATTTAACAAAATTAACAAAGTGAAGAGTAAACACAAGAACATGCAAACATAAACATATATCATAACCACATATACATTATTATAGTAGCTCGCCATTTTATTAATATATTGATCTTTACAAAGAAAATCATACATCAAAATATGATAGAAGATAACTCTAACCTCTCCCAAAATTAATATATTATTCCCTCCTCATCATAGACAAAATACAATCCTCATATATATAGGTGTATAGTTTTTGTAGAAGATTCACTAATATACCAAAGAATCTTCCCACTTTAACCCACTCTTACAAAAGTGCCTACACTTTTAAAGACATTGTTACTATGAATTCTTCCTAGAAAAAACCATTTAGAATCTTAAATAGGTATTTATCTTTAAATATTTCAATGTCCTCTCCCACATAGACAAATTTTTGATAGGAAAACTCTTGAAATTTTTTCTTCCATCCATTCTTGAATTTTGGCCTTCATTGGCCTCTACTGTATCTCTATTGTTTTATATTGGTTAAGGTTTGAACAATAAAATCATGTTGTTGTCTCTATGACAAAATCGAGGTCCATGGAAGATGTCCAAGGTATGCCCAACATTATCTATTGCATTGACATATTCAACCTTCTACAAGGAAGGAGGTTGCACCCAAAGCATGCATGATAGTTCTTGTTAGCGCTTGAAATTTCACCTCAGGCTGAGAAAGGTAAACTCCAAGGCAACATCAAACCACTTAGCCTCGTAGCTATCCCTACGGGGCATGAGAGGGCTCTCTTCGGTCTATCTTAGCAAAAAAAAAGTTTTCTAAAAGAGGATGAGATGACTTTAAAAGAAACTGATTTTAGGCTAGTAAATTGATAAAAAAGAGTTTTTAATAAAATGACGGGGTTTTTCTGGGCTGCATGGGCAAAGTAACAGCTTGAGCAGAGAAATGTAATCAAGAACACAGATTATCCCCTGAGGCAAGGTAGGCAAGAAATTTAACATTAAATTGAGATTAAATGGGATGGCAAGACTGGTGAGGAGCTGACAAGGGCATAGAAGATGAATCCTTGTCAAACAGAAGAAAACATTAAATATTGAACAAACTTAAAGGCAGAGCATACAAATGATGAATTCTACCTTAACACTTCATTTGTTCAATTAGAAATGATCATGAAGTGAAATGAAAACATAACAGGTTACATATGAAACAGAAGGAAAACTTATGCTAAATTGTCATACCACAGGAATCTCAGGGGTCAGAGCTGCATTTTTTATTAAAATCTCTGTCAAACAGCTGAACAATGGAACTCTCTGTTCTCCTCCACCAGCACTCAGAATTCTCTCTCCCACTCCCTTTTACAAATGATTTTTTAATACATTAAATAATCTTTTCTAGGGGAAAACAAATCGACCCCAAAACAGGGGCGTTGTTTCACCTGAAGCTACAAAAATAGAAAAGAATCTCTAAAGATAGAAAAGCCTTCCATTATTCCAGTTTCAATGACCCATGAAAACTAATCCTGGAGCGTAGACTAACTAAAGACAGAAATAGGCAATCGACCTTTGAATGCCACTTTGCAACTGCAGTCAAAAAATAGATCATCGGTCCCTGTTTCTCTGCTATGACAGGTGTCTTTGTTTTGTTTTAGGCGTATTTTGACTTGGCATTCTCATTGATAAGAGAAAACATCACGAAAATCAGGCACTAAACAGAGCAGCCACTATTTAATTAGAGGCTATCAGGTAACGCCCATGTCGAGGGTCAATTGCGCACATCACGTTCCTGGCGTTCCATTCGCTGTGCAAGTCGATTCGCAAAACCAATGCATAAAGCTTTCCTCAAGTTTTTACTAATGCCCCCATTTTCTCGTGAATTTTCTTTTGGCCGCACATCTAGAGATTCATTTGTTATTTTATGCATTATGGCCGAGAGTTGCTGCCTCACATCTTTGGAAAACATCATAGATCTCACCTGTTTGTCGAGGAGAATACATTTTCACATGATAACATTGCTGCGACCGTCAAAGTTTGAGATAAGCAGCCCATCTCATTTGCTGCTATCAGAGCCCTTGCAAGTGAAGGTTCCAATGGAAGCTCTGCCATTTGCCTTCCAATTTTAGTTATCAATCCATCCTCATCAATCGCATCAATTAGGTACAGTTGCTTTAAAGCATCCTCCAAGGACTCACATGGAAAGTCGCATGATCCTTACGTGATGGCTGGTCAAGAAAATCAAAGTTAAGAACATCTACATCTGTAAGGTCCAATGACTTTAAATGAAGCACGGCAGTAGCAAGCGATGAACGTTGAATTTCAGGAATCGTTGCCTCAAGCAATTCATGCTCATACACAGATAATGGATAGAGCCTATAACATTTTCCAGGACGTGTCCTTCCAGCTCTGCCTGCTCGTTGATTAGCCAACTGTGTAAATGAGGTGCCAGTGTCAAAAAGGGCCTGAAAGTCTATTTTGACATTGGCATTTCCCACGTAAAAGTAATGTATTATAAAAAGGAGTTTTGCTTTGGTCTGAACTCCCTTTATCTCCAAAGGCAAACCTTCCAACAATTGAATCGCGTGGGAAACACATAGAGAAAGAATTTGATACAAGGCCTGAATTGTACAAAATGCTCGGGACAGAGATATTATCAATGCCAAGCCCAAGTAGACCATCAGGAGCCGCACCTTCTAGAAATGTGCCTGTTTGTACACTTCCACACCCAAACGTGATAGGTGCCTTCACCGTTCCTTCTTGTGACCCATCTCCAAGAGTCAGATAAAGAATATCCTCCACTAAAGTTCCTGCAGTGGATGTATTTGCAGAAAGATATTGAACGTTGTATGGGCATTGATCACTAGTTTTGGAGCATTCATTTTTTAATTGACAGAGAGTATTACTACAAGCAACTGACTTGCTTGTCTGCGAGGCTGATGGACTGTAAGTCTCAAAAATGATACCATTTAATCCATAGCTAGCTGCAGAAACAGGAGCGCACGCTTGGCAATCACAAGGCACCCAGAACACATCACTGCCCGTGTCAAGTGCTACAAGTAATGTTACGTTGGGAGCACCCACTTGAACCATGGTGTAGAATAAATATCCCAACTACGAAATGTTGTTGGGAAAAGTATCCAATTCGGAATGCCACTATCCCACTCTAAGAGGTGATAGTGCCTTAGCAACAAACAGGTAAACTTATTCGAGTATTGTTCTTTATGAAATGCAAGTGATGAAGAAGGATCTAACTAACCTGTATCTTCTGCTAGTTTGTCAATCCAAATCACTCCTCTCTTCAGTAGCTCCCAGCTTCTTGCTCCTTCACCGGCCCAGATTCACCGAATTCCTACAAGATCACAAGAGAGAGAAACTACACAAAGATACAGATATACATTCATAAAAAGCTCAAGATCAGATTAAGCTAAACATGTAAGCATAACAAAACATCATTGGTATACAACATGTAGGAGAAACTCAAATAGTTTATTGATAAGATAATAAAGTCTGAGAGGAGATACAACCAAGTGAGTTCTGATCCAGCATCTATCTCCCAGCAAAGGAATCCCTTCCTCTCCTCCAACAAAGCATAAATCACCCAATGTGCTAATGTCAATCTCAAACCAACAGCAATTCTCTGCAAAGTACAAAATTTCAGCCTCCTGAACCTTTGGGTGAGAGATCCATATATAGATGTGAGCAGAGAGGATGAGTTAGCTCATGTTTTGACTTGTGGCTTCTCTCTGTCAGTTCTTGCTTCCACTTGGAGGTTGAGAACCTCTTACTCATCACTAGTCGAATTCATTGAGGCAAGTGTCATTGGAGAAGATTCTGGAAGCTTCCAGGGTCTTTCCACCTCGTTGAATGAACTTGCCATTTGTCATTTCCCGCTCAGCGCACCCTGGTAGTGCTTCTACCTGCGTTGCAGTGCACCTAGCTAGTGTAATCTCTGCATTTCAGCACAGACAACTAGTGGAGCCTCTGAATTGATCCTGAATTGACTGTTTCTGAGTGGTTTTTGGTGGAGAACTTCTGGGAGAAGCTGTCATTGGTTGACCTTGTTCCTCTAGGGGTAGGAACAACTCATTTAGGGACTTTGGATCCCTTGGATTATGGACATTTCCTGCTCAATGCTGTAAGGCACAAAAATTTCTATAACAGTTGCCCCCTAAAGTATGAGGCCGTTTATCGGGTGAAATGCTTTATTAGGAGGATCTGAAGTTCTTCCAATGCTGGGAGGAGACCTGTAATAAGATACAATACAATACATTATTTTTCATACTGCTTTCATGATCTAGCTGAGGCGGGCATTCCCATGCTCAGCTTTATAAATTCATTTTTCTGTACATAGAACAGACAATCGTCTAATGATAGACTGATGATTCTGCTGAAATCATCATCCTTTGGTAGGATGATTGTCTGTGCAGCAATGTTGTACATGTCAATGTCTTTATTTTTCCTGAATATATATCGTAGCCCGGATGGATGAAACTAGATCCGGGGTCTTCAAACTCGTTCGATCTTCACTCTAAGTACAAGTCGATCCATGTGAGAGATGTTCTGAAGTCGAACATGGAAAGACATCGCTTGATTACCGGTCAATGAGGTAAACCGTTAACAAGCGCGAGAGGAATCACCGATAATGATAATGACCCTCAAGGTACTGCAGTACAATTCACATGGTGTGAATAAAGGACTTGGCGTCGAACACCACGCAAAATCTTTCGGTCGAAGGTCATTGACGTATACCTGTCGCCGGAAGTGAGAAACTTGCCATTGAGGCATGCAAGCTTCAAAGTACTGAAGGGGTTGTTCCTAGATCAACTTCTTGGATAATGAGCTGATGTCGACAAGAAGCAATCAGTCAAAGGAGGGCCTTAATGTATCCCACATCAGTGACATGGAACGGAGCAAATGATTTTGATGGAGGTGAAAACGATCTGATGATATATGATTCAGGGTGGCGGTCATGAAAGAATGATGGATAATGTATGGTAGTGGATGGGACACGGTTGACTTCTCTTGATGACTTCTCTTGAACATATCGGCGACACTTGTGTGATGGATTGGTAGCATTTACCCCAAAGATGGATGGTCTTGGCGAGACCATGGTGATGTGGCCGGTGAATGAAACAACCCAACCCGACTCAGGCACGGAGTGGAAGTGTCATGTTCAAGAGCGACTTGCTACCAATAAAGTTCTTTGAGTTTCTCCCAATTTTTCCCCAGTCATTGCTAACCAGTACCTCTTTATTTTTGTCAAGCTTGAGGAGGATAACATATGCTTGTTCTATAATTTGCCCTTCGGGCAAACCCATCGCTATGTTTTAACGAGCCTAGCGATAGTGAAACTCGTTCTCGTCTAAAGACAAGTTTGTCGCTATTTAATGTTTTTAACGAGTCTAACGACAAATATAACTCGGTCCTTTTCATTTTTAGAGAGTTTGAAAAGGTACGTAAAGTCAACTCCGAAATTCCTTTTTCATCATCTAATCCCTTAAGTCCGAAAAAGTATAAAACAATACACAAGGGATGAGTTTTCGATAGTTTTAACGAGCCGAACAACACAAGCGCTCGCTCTTTTTGTGCAATAATCCCTCAGGTCCAAAAAGATTAAAATCTAGAGGAGGGATAGCATTTCTGGTCGCTTTAACGAGCTGGAAGGCCAAAACTCGGCAATCTTTTCATAGTTTACGAGTCATATGAAAAGAGCTTAAAGAAGACTCGTCTTTTGAGGAACGAGTGATAAAACGGGTTAGCAGCTGATTCCAAGTAAGGGTTGGAATTTTCCAAGCACGGTAGTGTCACAAGGATGGCTAGTGAAATCACTCTTCGCAGCTGTTCCTCAAAATGGGTAAACAATCATATGGAGGTGAACGATCGGCCAATGGAAAAGTGGAGGTGACGGTGCAAACACGACCAAGGCTTTAATGGCTGATAATGTTACATTCATGGTGGTTATTTACCGGGAGATAGTTCATTTTTTAACGAGCTTAAACGCGGAAAAACACTGCTCAATTTTATGTTTATTTTTTAACAAGCATGAACTATACGCTAAAACTGCTCAATCTTATGTTTATTTTTTAACGAGCATGAACTATGCGCTAAAACTGCTCGATTATCCAGTCATATGATAAGAATGTCTCATGTAAGATTCCATTTTTTATGGAGCTTGCGCCTTAACAAAGCTATGCCCCGCATCCTTTCGTTGTGCAAGTTCGGAAACGACTAATCCTACGAGTTTAAAGGGTTAGACCTACAGGTTTAAAGGGAGGACCTAAAAATTTAAAAAATAAATAGCCGCCCCTTGCTTGCACTCCAAAAGGTTTGCATGCCCCAAGGCATAAAGTATGGTTTCAAGGTTACCCCTTCTTAGTCCAATAAAACATTTGTTTTACCGGGAGAGGCCTACCTCTTTCAGGTTACCAAAGATTGTCCTGTTAATCTTTCGAACAAAACACTTCTTCGGTGATGTCCACCGAGATGAACAAAGGTGAGTGACTCTGTTCTGTCAAACACATAACTTTGACAAAAGAATCTTATTCTAGAACAACCCCTCTTCCAATCACGGACGGGGTACGGACTAGTCATATTCTCCCGTGGAAACCTACCCTATACCCAAAGTTTTCCTGCCGAAGCAGACCAGGATGCATGCCCCCTGGGTTCTAGTCATATACCTCCGAATTAATCGCGCTCATTGGGAGGATGGACCGTGGGTTGAGACATTTATTGCATGAAGAGACCATTTAGGGAAGGTATATGACTATTTGCGATGCGTGATCTAGGAAATGAAAGCTGGTCCACGAGCTTGACCACTCTTCCTTCGTGCGGAAAACACATTACTCTAAAGAGTGAGGAGACGATGGCTCCCATGCAATATATATAGTCTCGTCCAAGGAGTAGGTTATAATCCAAGGGTCCTTAAACGACCATCATGTTCATTTAAATGGTCTTCCCTTTCAATGTGATAGGCACATTGGGGAGGATCCCTAAAGGTCGACTGGTTCATTTATCAAAGCCTGTTAGATTTCTCATTTCAGGCAAAAGCATTGGCGAACCAAGCGCTTTCCAAGTAGTGGAGGAAAGGATACTCACAGATGCCCCTTCATCAATGATGGTGCCAGCCATGACCATTCTGTATATTTGGACGATAATTCTGAATGGTATGCTTGCTGGCAAACGGGGTCTGCCTAGTTGATTCCAGTCAAAGGAGACAACTAGGTTGCTTGGTGGTGGGACCGAGTAAACGGCCGGGTATCACTCTGACGAACTTCCTTCCTGCGATAAAGGAATGGGGGGAGCGCCCCCGTGCTCGTCGGAGTCTGTGTTGATGAAGAGAATTTGGATGGTGTCATCTTTATTCTCTTCAGTGACTATATCATTCGAAGATAAATCCTCTGAAGGCAAGACCGGGTCAACTGCCGCCTCAACCTTTTGACTTTCGTCAGGTATGGATTCAGCTGGTTCATCTTCAATGATCGGCGCTTCAGCTGACCACTTGAGCGGGCCAGCTGGATTTTCAACTAACGAAGGACTCGGCAAGAGTTTTTTATATCCAGAGGAAGTCGTAATGGTGAGACCGGACGATCATCCAAAACTCTTTTTGCTTCGTCTAAGAAGGGATAATGGTGGATGGCGTGGTTGCCTTCGCACAGTCTACAGGGAGATCTAGCTCTCCCTTTTTGTCCAAGGACTTCACTTTCGCTAGTTGACGGTATGCATTCAACATGGCTATCAGAGGTTGATGCCACCGGATTGTGCAAACGGGGAGACCAGTCCCTTAGTATCCGAGGGATACAGGGACAATCTCTGTGGAAGTGGTCTCCCTTGCATATGACACATGGCGATTTAGGCCTAGTCAGTGCTGTGTGTGGATTTTTGTCAGACGACACTTATTTCCCCCCAGTTGCTTTTGGCTCCTTCTTCTTCTTCTCTTCCTTCTTCTTTTCCTTCTTCTCCTTAGGAACCTGTTTTTTTGTTTTACCAGTTCCGTCAAGCGAAGAGGAAGGAGGAGAGGAAGAATTAGAGGAAGTAGAAGGCTGGTGGGCAACTCTGGACTGGTCTAACTGTTGATTCGACTGTTCAAGAATAGTGGTGTTCTGAACAACATTGGTTGAGAAGAGCCAGACCGGCAAGCCAATTGTCAGTCCTGGAAGCGACAATGTGGCCATATGGGGCGCACCAACATCTTCCCAAGAGGAGAAGGGACTAGGATTTCCGCCAAGTGGAATTCCTTGGTTGGTGGGTTCCATTTTCTCAACCTAAAGATCAACGCAAGAAAAAGGGGTGATTGTTCCGTTTAAAATAAATTTTAACGACGCTTTAGACACAACTTGCTTTTTCAATTTTAAAGAGTCGAGAAAAAGCTAAAGATGACTCTAGTCTCCTTCGATGTTTTAACGAGCCCGAAGTGACAAATGCTCGGGTGGACTTTTTCCGTTATAGAGTCTGAAAAAGGCCAAAAGGAACTGCTCTGGAGTTCTAGGTAGAGGGTGTGCCAAACTTTTCGCAAAACCGCAGAATACTTTTTAAGGTACGGGCGGTCAATCTTCCCGAATGCTGTGTTCAGTGCATTGCGATCAGTAGGGCGGTCGACACGGCTTCCTAAGGATAAAGGTTTTATGCCTATATGGTCTCCCAATATATACTCGACAGTATGTGGGAGCACAATCCGTACTGGCGCTATCGTCCCTCAGGAGGAATCACCCAACCATCAGCGAGATCGACAGTCACCAGGTTTTACAATGCTGGAACACGTCTCTGGCCTAGACCTCTATGTTGTGCGTTAAGTTACAAAGCATTGTTAAGTTCATTCAATTTATTTTAGGTTGATATTTCTTAGAAGTTTGCCTTTTTGGATCACCACGAGATGTATGATACAATTCCTAAATGCAGTCTAAAGATGATAAGCAAGCTTTTATATCTTTTCAACAATGAAAATCCTAGCTACAAGGGGAAAAGGAAGATACAAACTTTTCTCAAAGAGCATAGAGCACACTATAATGCACTTTTCCCTAAATCAAAGCATGCAAACTATCAAAATGCAAATGCACAAATGCATGTATTTGTTTTCGCTTTCTTAATATTGATGCCTAAAAAGAAAGCTGTTGTACAAATTTGAATTCGATTTCAAGTGAAAACATAAACAAGTTCCTTTTTCAAAATCAAAAAGACGATTACGACACTTTATGATTTACTTTTTTCGACACTAGAAATGCATAAATTCAAACCAAATGACAAAAGTAAAAGCTCAATCAACTGTGAACAGCAAACAAACTCACTCCTAAGATCAAAAAGACACTTACGACAGGTCTAGATCTAAGGGCGACAGTATGACTAGTTTACTTTTGTAATGGGAAATTGCAAATGATGTAACAAATACACAAAGAACAAATACAGTTTCTTTATAAAACTGAGGCGGAATTGAGGAAAATAAAAGGGGTTTCAGATAGGTACACTGACTGATAACAGGCTGCAAAAAACAAAGATAAAACTGAGCAAAAGGAATCAGGGAACCACAGCTGCACAAGGCAAAGATTGATCAGCGCACTCCCAACACAGAGGTTTTGACATTCAGTGCAGGTAGCCTTCACGGGCCCTGCGTTGAAATGCAGAACCTCTTCACAGAGTCTGCGCTGAAGCAGAAACGAGAGTTGTTTCTGGGTTCTGGGTTACGGTTTGCAGTTAAATCAACAGTTTTTGGCCGAATCAAAGCTATCAATGAGGTACAATTAGGAGGATGATTTAAAGGAGGACTAAGATCTATCACAAAGGGCTGTTAGAGCACTTTTGGATCAGTTTGCTCAGATCATAAAAACAGGCCCAGTGAGTGGGCTAGAGTGGCAGATCTCTACTTTACATTTGAAAATGGCAAATGCATTTCGATTCGGCACTCCTGAGTTTATGAGAAGAACAAGACCAGAAACACAAATAAACCAACAAGATACGATCCCCAGTGGAGTCGCCAATTTGTTGTTGGGAAAAGTATCCAATTCGGAATGCCCCTATCCCACTCTAAGAGGTGATAGTGCCTTAGAAACAAACAGGTAAACTTATTCGAGTATTCTTCTTTATGAAATGCAAGTGAGGAAGAAGGATCTAACTAACATGTATCTTCCGCTAGTTTGTCGATCCAAATCACTCCTCTCTTCAGTAGCTCCCAGCTTCTTGCTCCTTCACCGGCCTAGCTTCACCGAATTCCTGCAAGATCACAAGAGAGAGAAACTACACAAAGATATAGATATACATTCATAAAAAGCTCAAGACCAGATTAAGCTAAACATGTAAGCATAACAAAACATCATTGGTATACAACATGTAGGAGAAACTCAAATAGTTTATTGATAAGATAATAAAGTCTGAGAGGAGATACAACCAAGTGAGTTCCGATCCAGCATCTATCTCCCAGCAAAGGAATCCCTTCCTCTCCTCCAACAAAGCATAAATCACCTAATGTGCTAATGTCAATCTCAAACCAACAGCAATTCTCTGCAAAGTACAAAATTCCAGCCTCCTGAACCTCTGGGTGAGAGATCCATATATAGATGTGAGCAGAGAGGATGAGTCAGCTCATGTTTTGACTTGTGGCTTCTCTCTATCAGTTCTTGCTTCCACTTGGAGGTTGAGAACCTCTTACTCATCACTAGTCGAATTCATTGAGGCAAGTGTCATTGGAGAAGATTCTGGAAGCTTCCAGGGTCTTTCCACCTCGTTGAATGAACTTTCCATTTGTCATTTCCCGCTCAGCGCACCCTGGTAGTGCTTACACCTGCGTTGCAGTGCACCTAGCCAGTGTAATCTCTGCATTTCAGCACAGACAGCTAGTGGAGCCTCTGAATTGATCCTGAATTAACTGTTTCTGAGTGGTTTTTGGTGGAGAACTTCTGGGAGAAGCTGTCATTGGTTGACCTTGTTCCTCTAGGGGTAGGAACAACTCATTTAGGGACTTTGGATCCCTTGGATTATGGACATTTCCTGCTCAATGTTGTAAGGCACAAAAATGTCGATAACACGAAAGCTTCAATGTTTCGTTCCCTTCCAGTTTAGGATTGTTTGCATAGACAAGGCCACCAAATAACTCTAAACCGAGGGAGCAATAGAGACACATTACACAAAAGATGATGATAAGATATGGTGTTAAACTGGGAATAAGGTTTTGTCCTTCACGCCAATAAGCATCAAAACCAAATGAAAGGATCTTAAGTGCCATAACTGCGGTCTCCTGCGTCCCCAAGACCTGGAACAATAAAA
The DNA here is from genome assembly GCA_031772625.1 of Pinus tabuliformis. NCBI lineage: Eukaryota > Viridiplantae > Streptophyta > Pinopsida > Pinales > Pinaceae > Pinus > Pinus tabuliformis. The sequence continues at coordinate 777,453,236 of CM062820.1, read as the reverse complement.
CTGTTTTCATCCAGACCAAGATCAATAGTTCCAGTATAGATATGAAGCCCAGGAAATTTATCACTTAATTTTTGAAGTGCAGGGGAAGCAACCACAGTCGAAACCACCCGTATATCTTTGGGATCAATTCCCCTGTCCTTCAGTAGATTAATTGTGGCAACAATTGTCCCACCAGTTGCAAGCATTGGATCCGCTACAAGCACATGAGAACCCTCTAGAAATCTTTCTAGCAGTTTTTTCAAATATAAGGTTGTTTGAAGTGTATTCTCATCTCTATAATAGCCAACATTATATGTTTTTGTTGCAGGCAAAATAGATGCAGCATGCTCCACCAATACAAGACCAGCTCTCAAAACTGGCACTATCATCACGGGCTCTCTTGGATCAATGAACTCAATAGATGCAACTCCTAGTGGTGTTTGGATCTCACCGCTAACAATGGGAAACCAATCCCTTGATGCCTCATAGATAAGAAGCCTCCCTAGTTCTGCCATCGCGCTTTCTTATTTATCTTGAAATCATGACTATCATCAAGCTCATAAACTTGTGCAGTGAATCCATTTCCCGCATCCATAATAAGAGCCCACAAATTTGAGCAAGAAGCTCACTACTTATAAAAAGGCCATCTTCATTTCCTTTCTCAACATGCTGTGTAAGTCTTGTATCAGCCACATTATAGTGGTATCTCTATTTTCATCGGCCGACGAGCATTATAAACACTGATCCATTGTGTAGCAGGCATACCAAGCCGAACCTTCAGATCAAGAGCTGCTTCAGGAATTCCCTACATAATGTAAATCCATGTGCCAAGAAGTCTGCAGCAGAGGTTAAGCAACAAGGCCGCAGGCATATGCTTGTCAAGAGATTAAAGTATGCCTTTCATTCCAGCGATTCCTTGGCTAAGTAACCAGATCTGAGCAACCAAATGTATGGAGAGCTGTATAACCAAATGACAACTGAAGACAGCTTCTAGACTAGATCAAACAAATGGACATAATTGCTGATGATGTTTTGTTTTCTTTTGTTTGTGTTTTTGCAGAGATAGGAGCTGAAGAAACTGCTGCCATTTGAAGAGCGGGAGAATAAATTACATATTCTAAAACAACACATTTAATGATTTCTTCTTCAAAATAGGGTTTTGAAGAAGAATCAATCTCACACTGACATAAGACGGATTCTAACAGTTCCCATGTTATTAATGTGTATTTAGTAGGGGTGAAGAATACATTACTTATATTTTAATAGCATTCATTCAAGTTAGAATGAATCATATGCAAAGTAAATGTGTAACAAACCCAAAATTAAAATAGGCAACTAATTAGATCAATTATGTGATTTGATAATCAACACACCTCTATTCAACTAATTAGCATAGAACTTTTGAGAAATCTGAGCAAAGACAACTCACCTGTACCGATGATATTTCTTACTTATAATTTCATAGTTGAATACTATTTGAATCCCACTAACCGCAACAAAGTTTTGGGGACGACACTCCACACAACCATAGGCTCAGCTACACATAATCTTTCTACAGATGGCCACCCCCGAGCCCTCAATCAACATACTACCGCCAGGGAATCCTTTGTCTCACAACACTTTTCTCCCAAGAGAATGGATGAAGGAATGATGAATCTCATCTTCCTCATCCTCCATTAAATAGACAAAACAATGAAAAGGAGTCCGCATGCACACATTCCATGTGTCAACACACAACTTTTATTTCTTTATTTTAAATTTTACTTAATTTAATATTTCTCTTAATTTAATTCTTTCTTGTTTTATTCCTTTTTTCTTTTTGTTAAATTTACTTGTTTTTACTATTTTTATAGTTCTATTCATTTAGCTCTTTCTTATTTTATTTTACTTTTTGTTAACCTTACTTATTTTGACTATTTTTATAGTTTACCTTTATATATATTTATTTAGAATTCCAATATTATTATTTACTATTTTATTTATTTATTATTATTATATTCTCTTCATTATTTATTGATTATTTACTATTATTATATTTTCTTTAATTTTTTTATTATTTATTTACCATTATGATCTTTTCTTTATTGTTATCATTTATTTAATTATTTTTACTATTATTTTATTTTGTTTATTATTATTAGGGGACATTACATTCTTTAAGGAACTTCGTCCTGAAGTTAAGTTGAATCATTAACATTTTATTTATTTAGTTATTTATTACTTCACATTTTCCCTACATCCTCTGCTAAACTAGTATAACTAGCAGACATCGAAAGTATCCACAACACCCAAGAATCCCAAGGAATATTTGTCATTTTTCCACTTTCGGAACCAAGAATAACCCTCATCAGTTTGAACCATAGCCCAAGGCTTGTGCTCAGCTAACATCTCATTTGCCCTACGCAGACACCCAACTTAGTACTCCATGTAGTAGCACTCCAGGCAACTCAAAAGGCTGGAGCACTCCCTTCACACTCACTAATGTGCACAACCCCAGGCATTGAAGTCCTTACACCCCCACCACACTTCGGCATCCCAATCCAATATCAGGCACTTGGCCTCCTCAAGATGTATTGCATAGTATTTTGTCACACCTCCTACAATTCCCTGTGACATACCTCGAAGTGCCCGAAACATACCCATCATACAATGTACTCATCCTGATATACATCTCATATCTTCCCTATTGCTATGATTGGAAAATTCCTTGAGCTTCCCCTGAAGGAATTAGCTCTGAAACCCTAATTTGAGGGTCATCGCTCTTATGATACTGAAAAATGTGATGGTCGCTAGTTGTACTATACTATCCCTACAATGCCATCGCTCTGTTTTCTTGTATACCCAATATGATCCCTAAAAGGAAATTTTCCTAAAGAGGATGAGAAGCTTCGTGATCTAGAAGCTTCCAGAGCAATGAGCTAGAGGTTGTTCAGTGTGGATGAGGTCAAGTCCTCTCAACTTTGCCTTTTGGTCTTATCCCTATAAGCTACCTCCTTGAGATGAGGGTCTTCTCCTATCTTTGGAGAGATCCTAACTCCCTTTCCCTACCTATATATTCATCTTTTCCCATTCCCAAATTGTTGGTCTTTGTCTATTTGCACCCTTCTGCTAAGATTGTGTCTATATGCTACTCATTTTGCTTGGAGAAGGAGTGTTTGGAGATCTTATCTTGGACTTGGACATTCATTCAAGGAGAGCTTATTGACATCAAGGCTTGGTTGTATGCTTCCTCCTTTATTATATTAATATATAACTACTGGTTCATTTTCCAAAAATGTGTATGTTTATTTATCATTTTTCTTAACGCTCCTTGATTTGTTAAGTAGGTTACTTTTGAATATGTTATTTGTATTTGCATGTCTTGTTGTGTCTTGATCTCTAGTGTGGGTGCATAAACATTGTGAGCAGTAGGAACAAGCCTGTGATGCAAGTGATTCAAGGTCTTCAACAAAGGGCGATGTGATAACATCAGAACAAGGTAGGCCATATTCTTCGTCTCGCTTTTCAATTATAACTTAGGAAAGTGTCCAATAGATTTTCAAGTAGGTTGCTAGTCCCACTCATTGGGATAGAGGGATCGTCTCTGTCTGCAGAGATGATTTACCTAGACAACGAAATGGTGACTCCACTAGGAAATCTATAAACCATTCCATCCATTCCTTCAATTAGATCCTATGTCTAGTTAGACCAACCGTTGACTTCTCGGCTTGTCTGCATCAGTCTAGGTTTATACCATCACTGATTACTGCCTTAGAGTGCTAAGTCTGGATTTTTTATTGGAATCTTTTTTGTTTTTTCCCATATTCCTCGCCCATCCCGAGTTTAGCTCTAATAGTCGCAATGGCATCGCGAGTTTTCATCTGTACAGTGACGACGGAAAAAAATTTCTTCATTGTTTGGTCGTGCTGAAATCATCGCTACTTTTTCTATACAAAGTAGTGTTGATGACCTCAACCATCGCGGGTTTGGCTGTGCAACATAGCGATGATAACCTAATCATCACGAGTTTGGGTATATAAAGTAGCAATGATCATTGAATGTGAGAATTTTTAAGGCTTCTTCCTTAGAATAGAGTGTGTCTTGGCCCCCAAGGTCTTTTCCTATCATGTATGCTTGGATTTGTTAGTTTTTGATTAATTGTCTTGATTAATTTGCAAAATTTGTCTCATTGGATTTGAAGTGAAATCTGATTGAGTTCTAGGGTTTCTAGTCAATTGGTCATCACTTGTTTGTTGGTGTCATTGAGATATTTGTTTTTCTGATTGATTGAGTGTTGTTTTCTGTGGAAATCATTGAAAACATCGTTTTGCATTTGTTTTAGCTTGTATTTCAAAATTTACTATTCGTGAAAATGCATTAGATTAGTTGCATTGAAAAGTTATTTCTTAAGATTCATCATTGAAAATAGAACACATCTTTTGGTGTTTGAAAGATAAAAACTATATAAGGTGCATCAAATCATTCAAAACGAAAAGAAAAGCATAATTCGTATAAATTCATCTTAGTAAAGTCAAAATTGTTTTGCTTTCGAAAACGTTGCATTTAGGATAGTGAAAAGTCAAAATCATTATCACTTTCGGCATGCCATTTGGGAGACGAAAATTAAAGTTAGTGGGAGGAACTTTTGCTTGATGTGTTTTCTCTGATGCATTATTGATTGAAATTTCTCCCCTTGATTAGTCTATCTTTCAGCGAAATGAAAAGTTTTCCTTTTATCATATAATTGCATCATAGGGGTTCAGGTGACATCGTTTTGAGCCTTAAAACCAAAAATTAATTAAAGATAAACATTAAAATTTACCTCAATTAACCTAAAGAGCATTTGGAAATTAACGCAAATATCTAGAGGTCTAGGCTAGAGACATGTTCCGGCATCTTTAAACATAGAAGCTTTCACTAACTGCCTATTGTGTATCCCGAGGGTGAAATCGCGTCCTAGTATGGAAGTATATAGAAGGTTATCCAGTAATTTAGGGTATATCGGAGGCACTTCAGTATGATAAGTGTATAGGGACGCTCTCATCAAACGGTTCTGCATTAGACAATGCTAACATGAACTTGTGCTCCCTATACCGTCGAGTATATATTGGGAGACCCCTCTAGGTTGATATCTTTTAGCCATAGGTAACCAAGTGAGCTGCCTTGTAAGTGTGATACACCGAACACATCATTCGGGGAGATTGGCTTACATATGTTAAGTCCTTAGTTTCAGCTAAGGTGTATATTGTGGTTCACGGATACTTGGTAAACTCTTTTTCCTAGATTACCCCTTTTTCACTTATTTTTGTTAAAGTCCTAAAATCAATTAATTTACTGTGGAAACATACTTCATGTGGAAATACTCCTTAGTAGATATTAGGTTGATACCAATGGAAAAATTTCCTGAGTCTACCAACCAAGGAAATTCCCCTAACAGGAATCCTAGTCCTTTTGCTTCTTTTGGAAATGTTGGTACTCCCTATATGGAAACGTTGTCCCTTCCTAGATTTACCATTGGTCTACCAGTTTGGTTATTTTCGACCTCGATGTTTCCAAGTGTTGAAACTATTTTTCAAGCAAGTTCTCCTCCACCTGAACAACATCAACCTCATGTCGACCCTAAAGTTGACCCCTGCCTTCTTCGCCTATTTCTTCACCTCGATCTTCCTCTTCGCCTGGTGAAAGTTTGGAATCTAGTAACCGGGAAGCTAAGAAGAAGAAGGAGAGGACGAAGAAGAAGAAGAAAAATAAGCAAGGGGGAAACCAAACAATTATTGTTACCGATGCAACTAATGAAGAGAGATCTTCCAACCACCCCGCAAAAGTAAAATTCCCTTGAATGTTATGTAAGGGTGATCATCTTCTTCAGAATTGTCCTAGAATTCCCAAGATCTTAGAAGTGTGGTCCATAGGTTCACGTCGACCTTTGTCATCAGTCTATGGCAATCATGTTGGTGATAAACCTTCAACTAGTGGTAGTATAGTCCATTATAAAAAGGGAAAAGTTAAATTTTCCTGTAAGTTGTGTGAAGGTAATCATCCCATTCACCTTTGTCCTCTTATGGATGAAGCTTACAAAGAGTTGGAAAACCTTACAACTTCTCAACCTTGTCTTCCGTCTGGGTATCAAAATCTTTCCCCTGATCCTTTTCTAGTTGATCTAATGATTGATCAAAAGTCATTTTTGGTCAATCCCGCTCTCTCTGAAAGTGAGTCTCATGATTTCATTCTCGATCAATTATTGGTTGATAAAACGGTAGACTTGGCTCCATCTTCAGTTAACCATACCTTTCAGATAGAGAGTGAACCCCATACCTCTCAGGTTCTTATGGTTTCTTCAGTTTTGAAAGAATTGGAGGGAAATCCTCTCATTCCCGAGGTGCATGAGAGTAATTCTCCTTTTCCCATAGCAAAAGAGAGAAACTCTCACGTTCCTATGACACCCCCTTTGAGTAGTTTAGTCACTTATTTTTATTGGATTCAACTGGCAGGATATTGACTTACATCTTATTGTTGTGGGGAAAAATGCCTATGCAGGACGATCCTATCCACCTAAGGTGTGACAGTGCCTTAGCAACAAACAGAGACAGCTATTCTAGTATTCTTCCTTTATGAATTAAGAATGAAGAGAGAGATGGATGGACTAACCAGTGTCTTCCGTTTGTCCCTCGATCCGGCTTCTCTTCTCTTGGAGAGTTCCCAGCTACTTGCCTTCTCGCTTGCCCAGCTTCAAGAGGTTTCTGCAAGATCACAAGAAGAGAACACTACACAAGACATGGATTCATATTCATAACTAGTTCAGGATTAGAAATAAACTAAACATACTAATGCAATCATACATCAAAGAATACATCAGCATATAGGAGAAACCAAGATAGCTTTATTGATGAATAACAAGGTTCAGGAAGAGATACAACCCAGAGGGCTCCAATCCAGCATCTCCTTCCCAGCAAATGGAATTCCTATCTTCACCCCCTTCAAAGCATTAAGCACCCAATGATTCCAATCTCAAACCAACAGCAATTCTTTGCAATAACAAAATTCCAGCCTCTAGATCTCATGGAGGAGAGATCCATATATAGATGTTTGGAGAGAGGATGAGTCAGCTTGAGATCTGACTAGTGTCCTCTCCCTCTGTCAGTTCTTGATTCCACTTGGAGGTTCTTGCTTCCACTTGGAGATTTGGAACCTCTTACTCATCACCAGTCGAATTCCCTGAGGCAAGTGTCATTTGGGAAGCTTCCTGGGTTCTGACACCTTGAGAAATGAACTTGCCACATGTCCACTCTCGCTCAGCGCAGGTAGCCAGTGTTGCCTTTGACATTCAGCGCAGGTAGCCAGTGTTGGCTTTGACATTCAGCGCAAACAGCTAGTGGAGCCACTGAATTGATCCTGAATTGACTTGTTTTTGAGCAGTTTCTGGTGGAGAACTTCTGTGAATTGCTGTGGTTTGTTAGCCTTGTTCCTCTAGGGGTAGAAACAACATGCTTAGGGACTTTGGATCCCTTAGATTATGGACATTTCATGTTCAATGTTGTAAGGAAAAAAAATGTATATAACAGTTTCCCCCTAAAGTATGAGGCTGTTTATCGGGTGAAATGCTTTATCAGGGGGATCCGAAGTTCATCCAATGCTGGGAGGAGACCTGTAATAAGATACAATACAATACATTATTTTTCATACTGCTTTCATGATCTAGCTGAGGTGGGCATTCCCATGCTCAGCTTTATAAATTCATTTTTCTGTACATAGAACAGACAATCGTCTGATGGTAGACTGATAATTTTGATGAAATTATCATCCCTTGAGTAGGATGATTATCTGCTGCAATGATGTACATGTCAATGTCTTTATCTTTCTTGAATATATATCGCATCCCAGATGGATGAAACCAGATCTGGGGTCTTCAAACTCGTTCGATCTTCACTCTAAGTACAAGTCGATCCATGTGAGAAATGTTCTGAAGTCGAACATGGAAAGACATCGCTTGATTACCGGTCAATGAGGTAAACCGTTAACAAGCGCGAGAGGAATCACCGATAATGATAATGACCCTCAAGGTACTGCAGTACAATTCACGTGGTGTGAATAAAGGACTTGGCGTCGAACACCACGAAAAATCTTTCGGTCGAAGGTCATTGATGTATACCTGTCGCCGGAAGTGAGAAACTTGCCATTGAGGCATGCAAGCTTCAAAGTACTGAAGGGGTTGTTCCTAGATCAACTTCTTGGATAATGAGCTGATGTCGACAAGAAGCGATCCGTCAAAGGAGGGCCTTAATGAATCCCACATCAGTGACACGGAACGGAGCTAATGATTTTTATGGAGGTGAAAACGATCTGTGACATATGATTCAGGGTGGCGGTCATGAAAGGATGAAGGATAATGTATGGCAGTGGATGGGACACGGTTGACTTTTCTGAACGACTTCTCTTGAACATATGGCGACACTGATGCGATGGATTGGTAGCATTACCCCAAATATGGATGGTATGGCGAGACCATGGATGTGACGGTGAATGAAACAACCCAACCCGATTGTGGTACGGAGGAAAAGTGTCATGTTCAAGAGCGACTTGCTACCATCAAAGTTTTCTTGAGTTTCTCCCAATTTTTTCCCAGTCATTGCTGACCAGTACCTCTTTATTTTTGTCAAGCTTGAGGAGGATAACATATGCTTGTTCTATAACCTGCCCTTCGGGCAAGCCCATCGCTATTTTTAACGAGCCTAGCGATAGTGAAACTCGTTCTCGTCTAAAGACAAGTTTGTCGCTATTTAATGATTTTAACGAGTCTAACGACAAGGATAACTCGGTCCTTTTCATTTTTAGAGAGTCTGAAAAGGTACATAAAGTTAACTCCAAAAGTCCTTTTTCGTCATCTAATCCCTTAGGTCCGAAAAAGTATAAAACAATACAGAAGGGATGAGTTTTCGATAGTTTTAACGAGCCGAATAAAACAAGCGCTCGATCTTTTTGTGCAATAATCCCTCAGGTCCAAAAAGATTAAAATCTAGAGGAGGGATAGCACTTCCTGTCCTTTAACGAGCTGGAAGGCCAAGGACTCGACAATCTTTTCATATTTTACGAGTCAGTTGAAAAGAGCTTAAAGAAGACTCGTCTTTTGAGGAACGAGTGATAAACAGGGTTAGCAGCTGATTCCAGGTACAGGTTGGAATTTTCCAATCACGGCAGTGTCACAAGGATGGCTAGGTGAAATCACTCTTCGCAGCTGTTCCTCAAAATGGGTAAACAATCATATGGAGGTGAACGATCGGCCAATGGAAAAGTGGAGGTGACGGTGCAAACACGACCAAGGCTTTAATGGCTGATGATATTACATTCACTGTGGTTATTTACCGGGATAGTTCATTTTTTAACGAGCTTAAACGCGGGTGGAAACATTTGCTCGATCTTATGTTTATTTTTTTTAACGAGCATGAACTATGCGCTAAAACTGCTCGGATCTTGCGTTTATTTTTTAACGAGCATGAACTGTGTGCTAAAACTGCTCGATATTATATGGTCAAATTTTGATTTTTACCATAACTAGCTTTTCGCTTTTCAAAGATAGTACTGTATCCTCAATTGCTGCATCAAACTAGTTAGAAATGAATAACATTTGCTTGAAAATGAGATTAGAACCCTAATATTTCGCTTTGAACTACGTAAAAAGCAATTAAAAGGTGTTTTTACCTCTCATTTTACCATTTCATTTGAACTTGGTTTGTTGGAGCTTTGGAGGTGCCTCTTCCCCCTTGATTTTCATCAGCTGATTTCGGGAGATTCTGCGGACGATTTTCGGCGCCGTCTGGACCAGGTAGGAGCTAAACCCTAGCTCTTTCTTTTCATGGTTTCCTTTTTCCATTCTGTGCTGTTTTCCTGTTCCCTGAGCCCCTGGGGTTTTGTTAGGGCGCTCTGCCATCAGCGCAGGTAGTTCACTCGAAACCTGCGTTGAATGTCAAGCTGCATGAAGGCAGTTTGACCTTCAACGCAGGTGGGACACTAGCCAGTTGCGTTGGGCATAGAAAAACAGTTCTGTTGCACAGTTTTTGATGAAAATTTTGCCAGTTTCTCATCAAATCCAGGATCTTACTCTTTCTCTTGTTTGTTTTGCAGGGACTTTTGAGCAAAATGACCCTTACATGGCGAGAACGAGAACATGAAGAAGAGGACATGATTGCCCTCCATGACCCTGTCACGGTGAACGCGTTGCGGAACTGTGGCCTGCTGAAGTTCTTCCGTATCTCTAGTATGAGAGCACAGATCTCCTTACTGCAGTATATGCTTGATGCTTGGGATCCTATCAACCAAGTATTTCAGATTAGGGGAAAATCTTTCCACTTGACCATAGTAGACATTTACTTCTTGACTGGCTTGTCGAGGCGGGGTGCTCCCATTTCTTTGTCAGGTTTGGCCCGAGGGAATGACTCCGTGAGAGATTATGTCTGCCAGTATTGCAGGGAAGGATCTCAGCCGAGCAGAGACGGCAAGGTCGTTATCCGTGAGATTTCTGATAGATCTCTCAGGTCCATTCTGTATACTATTGGTAGGATGGCCGGTAGCGCATCTCTTCATGTTGCCAACAGATCTTATGTGCAGCACGCCTTGGAGTGCCTCCAACCAAAAATATTCAACTGGTGTGATGCAGTACTTCTTCAGATGAAAAGTCAGTTGAACAAGGTAAAGGACGGGAAGCTGAAGAACTTTGGATTTGGTTCTATTCTGACTGCCTTTGCCTTGGAGAAAATACCATTGATGCAGCCTCAGTATATCGCACTCGACTTGCCTTCTCCTACCGAGCCACGCATGCAGAGATGGGTTGATCACATGTCTAGGCATGCTGGTCAATCTCAGATTTCTTTCACTCTTCAGGTGGTTCGAGCGTCAGGAGATGGTCTATTCCGAGTAGCCATATGTTGGTATGGATTTCCGAGGTGATCCGGACTTGGTACTGCTGGATGGCGAACAATGGGGCGCTATTGGTAAAATCTTCGACCATATTACTGTTTACTGTTCTTATTTATAATGTCCTTGTGCTTTATTCTATCAAGACTTTAATCAAACTCATGTGTGCATGCAGATGTTGGTCCTGTTCGTCCAGCAGTTCGCCCGAGAGCGCCAGTCGCTGCCCCAGCAGGGGAGACTGCTGGGAGGGTTATTCTCCACGACCTTATGTGGCCGAGACCCTTACAGCTGTGCAGGAGCAGGTTGAGAGCCTTACTCTCAGCATTCCCGATGTGAGGATTGATGAGTTACCTTTACAGTTGCAGCGGCATACTACTGGTGTGCCTAGACGATGGACTCGTCTCTTACGCATGATTGCACAGGCCGTGACGTGCTATCATGAGCATCACTAGACTAGGGTGCCCCCTAGCATTTTGAGTTTTTGGGTCATGTGACCGATTTTTGTCTTGGTTACAGAACATTATGTATGAACGATAAACAACTTATATATATATTTTGATTTTCGGGGTTTATTCTGGTTGAGTCATATGATTCATATGTACAACATTGATGATGTGTCTCTTTTTATAAATGTCGCAAATGTCTATCTAACACATAGTTTGCTAATGAGTCGGTTAATGTGTTTAAGTTTCTGGAAATATGCTGGTATTGAATTAAATCAAATTGTCTTTCCAAAATCTTAACCCTTAGGAACATGCGATAAATAGCTGGGTTGCGAACGGAATATATACCATTGAGTTGTAGTATTACGAGTTGTGAGTCTAGCCTGATGATTAGTCGGCGTATACCATGGGTGATGGCATCAGAGAGTAGTTCTATCAACGCGCTATACTCAACGATGTTATTCATTGATTGCCCGATACATACACCTCTGAAACTTACTAACTCGCCGCTTGGATCAAAAATGGCCCAGGCCGCGGAGGACAGGTTCCGCGAACTACGACTCGCTCCGTCGGCATATCCAACACATGTCTCCAGAAGGTTTGACATCTGCAATAAATGTAAAAAGGTGGATTACTCGACCAAAACAAACACTTTAGCGAAAACAAAATACAACAAAAGCATACAGGTTACTATTTAAGCATAGTAACGCTTGAGGTACAACCCATTACGGGGTTGCGCCAGTGGAATTCCGTCATAATCCATTAACTCGTAGGCTCCTTTTGCTAACACTCGTTTAACAATATAGGGGCCCATCCATAAAGAATTAAATTTACCTGCTCCCAATTTATCGGATTCTTGGTCATAAAGCAAGACCAAGTCTTCTGAGAAGACACGGGGTTTGACATTTTTGTCGAACTGCGCCTTGACTCGTTTCTTATGGGCTTCGTTAGCCAAAGCAGCGTCACGACGGGTTTCATCCAATTGGATTAATTCCAAGAAACGGGCCTCTTCTTCTGAAGTTCCGGGGAGGAGATCAATTGCGAGTTTAAGAGACGAAATTTCACACTGGATTGGTAAGACTGCTTCCAGGCCATACACCAGTTGGAAAGGTGTGAACCCGGTCGCATTTCTCACTGATGTTCGGTAAGCCCATAAGGCTGAGTACAGGATTAGGTGCCACCTTCTTTTGTGAACCCCGATCATCCTTTGCAACATACGCTTCAGGACCTTGTTGATTGCTTCAACTTGTCCGTTGGCTTGCGGATAATACGGGGTAGAGCTGTCGTGAGATAGCCCTAGCTTGGCAGCTAATTCAACCATCATGTGATTGCGAAAATGCGATCCATGATCTGTAACTATAGCCTGTGGTACGCCGAACCTGGCGACTACATGATTGAAAAAGAAAAGGGCAGTTGTTTCACCAGTGTTATCTAATGTAGGCATCGCCTCGGCCCATTTGGTAAAATAGTCAACGGCGACTATGATATACCCATGCCCCCCAGTCGAGGTGGGGTTACATGTCATGAAATCGATGCCCCATTTGGCGAAAGGCCCAACAGCAACTATTGGCTGTAAAGGTGCGGGTGGTCTTCTGGTTTTGCTATCAAAAATTTGACAAGCATGGCAACTTCTGACTGCGGTTATGCAATCTTTGAACATGGTTGGCCAGAAGTATCCTGCTCGTAAGATTTTTTGTGTTGTAGCATATCCAGATTGATGCCCCCCACACGCGCCTGAATGACACTCATTCAGGGCTTTTTCGGCCTCCTCATGGGTGAGGCACCTTCTCAGAACTGTATCGATACCACGACGGTAAAGCGTATCATCGACGATCATGTAGTCTTTTGCTTGGTATCGTATACGTTTCTGTTCTGAGTGAGAGGTGTCAGGCCTGAACTTTTGGGTTTGGAGATAAATGATTATATCTCCATACCACTCATTGCTTGTAGATATCAGAAACAAACTTTCGTCCACGATTGATTCTTGGATGTTTCATCGTTGGACGACGATGGGAGATCGCACAATAATTCTGCGAAGACTAAAGCTTTCTTTGATTTGGATTTTACAAATTCCAGATCAAACTCTTGAAGGATCGCTATCAATTTTGAATATTTGCCCCCCAGAAACTGTCGCGACAATATATAAGTCATGGGGTTGCAATCTGATAGAATGGTAGTTTTCCGAAAGAGGACATAATGTCGAAATCTTTGTATCGCTTGAACAGCAACGAGTGCTAGCTTTTCAACGTAAGAATATTTTCTTTCTGTATCATTTAAGTTTTTACTTAAATAATATATAGGATGTTCAATTCCATCGACTTCTTGAACTAAAACCATCGCAATGGTCGTATCTGCTGCAGCCAGATACAGGTTAAAATCTCTTTGATAGTTCGGGGCATACATTAATGATGCTTTTACTAGAGAATCTTTCAGAGCATCAAAAGAAGCTTGCGCCACCTGATCCCAGACAAAAGGTACATCCTTTTTCAAAAGACGAGTATAACCTTTAGCAAGTTCTGCGTAATTTGGAATGAACCTCCTCAGAAAGTTTGCTTTCCCTTGGAGTTTCTGAATCTGAAGCAAATTTGAAGGTGGAGGCAAATTAATGATTGCCTGAACCTTGCAAGGGTCGAGACGAATCCCATCCTTAGAGACCACAAAGCCAAGTAAACGACCAGAACCGACGCAAAATACACATTTGTGTGGATTGAGTCTTATCTTGTAGTGTCGGCAACGTAGAAATATCGCTCTTAAATGCTATGGATGATCAGTCCGCTTTCGCGAATGAGCCGGAAGGTCGTCGAGGTATGGTTGAACGATGTTCTTGATGTCATGGAAGGCATAATTCATTGCCCTCTGAAACATCTCCCCTGCGTTATTTAAACCAAAGGGTAATTTTCGATAAGCGAATGTGCCCCATGGACAAATGAATGCAGTCTTTGATTGGTCCTGTGGGCGGATATTTATTTGATTATACCCGAAAATCCGTCCATGAATGAAAAGATTTCACATCCGGCGCATTCATCAATTATCTGGTCGATGAAGGGTGTAGGGTAGTTGTCTTTCAGACAAGCTTGGTTTACATCCCTATAATCGACACACACTCTGATTGTCCCTTGTTTCTTCATAACAGGGACAATATTCGATACCCAATCGGTTAGAGGAACCGGGTAGATGAAACCAGCATGGAGAAGCTTTTCAACTTCTGCTTTTATGGCAGCGGCTTTCTTGGGGTGCACCTGCCGAAGTCATTGTCTTACTGGTTTGACATCAGGATACATCTTAATTTCATGTTCAATGATACTCGAGTCAATGCCTGGAATTTCATCATATGACCAAGCAAAGACATCTCTGAACTTGCGAAAAAGAGCGTTATATACTTCCAGTTCTGAAGGAGAACATCCTTTGCCGACATAAATATTCTCTACAACATTTGTTTTAGTCGAGATATTTATGGCTATAGTCTCTTCAATATTGGATAAGTTTCGCTCGGAATCCACCGTATTTACAGTATTTGATAGGAATTCCAAAAAATGAAGGGTGGTAAAGGTCATTTTGAGTATCTTCTTCATAATCCGGAAGAAGGGAACGATGGTGGCAATCATTCCATGGTGCCCCCTCAATCAACATTGATTGTAGGATTCCTTCGTCAGTCCCATGCACTTTCGACCAAGGATCTAATGGGGTACCATATTCTCTAGACCTATCTACCCAAACGCTTGATGAGCGTTGATTTGGGTTCGCCTCCCATGCCCGAAACATTGATTGCTACAATATTTCTATAGGGCTTGGGGGCAAAACCATTGCATGATCCATGTCGATATCGTCTTCTGAGATCTTCGTGGAAGATATCATGTTGCAGGCTCCTACCAACGCTACTTCTCCTTTATAGATTGGAGGTGGAAGTGCGAAAGTTCCCATTAATGTGGGGTCTTTCAGTAGGCCTACTCCGATGTCTTGAAGCGAATGGTTGCTTCCATGGATCATGGGAATGCTTCCTGTAACTTGTGAACCATTAGGGAGGAAGTCTTGTTGGTCGACGATCGTAATCCCTCCTTGAAAAGGGAATGCGATCTTCCTAAAATAAGTTGACACTACAACTGCCATGGCATATATCCACGGTCTTCCCAGTAGGATGTTGTAGTCAAGATTCCCATCGATGACTTCAACATCTATTTCTACTGTTTCCCCCCTAGTTCAACTTTCAAGTTATTAAGGATACCGCACGGGGTATAGGTCCTTCCGTCGAATGCTTTCAATGTCGTCGAAGATCACGACAAGGTCGGAGATCCTATAGTTTTCCAGCAACTCATCGACATAATACATGTAGATGCCCCCTCATCAATAATTGTTCTGTGAATAGTTTTGTTGAGGGCTTTCACTTGAATAAGGAAAGCTAGTTGAGCTGGTAACTAAGGATCGTATCCTTTGTGGTCAAAGGATACAAGATTGGAATCCTTAGGATCAACCCCACCAATAGCCGATAACAAAGCCTGCCTTTGGGATGGGCAATTTTGTAGTACTTCAAGAGTCGACATAGCGGATGGCGATTGGGCCAAATCTTCCACTATGTTATAATGTTGCACCGCTCTGGCGCGAGGATTAAATGTCGACTTGTGTATTACTCCGTTTGGCGGTTTTATCATTAATTCAAGAATGATGGGCGGTACAACTTCTGTCGAAGTTGTTGTCGAACTGCTTGGTTGATCTTTATCCTTGCCGTTCGACAGGTGCGGATTCCCGTAATCTTTGTTCCTTGTCGAAATCAAAGCATCATTTTGCTGTTTTGAAATCGACAACATAAGCACTTGCGACGGGGAAGCAATTCCACTATCATCCAGATTTTGACCTAGATTGGGAAACGGATCAGTTAACACAGCTGAGGTTTGCGAACTTTTGAAGAATCTTCTAAGCTCAGCTTTGTATGGACAATCGGATGTCCAATGATCCTCGTCACATATCATGCATGGACTTTTTGGTTTCCCTTTCCTAGGAGGGTTTGAAGAAGCTTTTTCAAGGAATGACTCACCATGTTTCTTCTTCTTCCCTTTGTTTTGCTTCTTCTTGCTTCCTGGTTGATTGGTTTCTTTGCCTTTATCTGCTGATACGGCATTTACTTCCGAAGCAAGAATTTCTTCTTTTGCATTTTGATCTGAAGTCTTACGGGCTTTCTTAGATGAAGCCTTTGTCGATTTCGCGTTTGCCGTGCCAATCACACCATCGCTGGCATGAGAGTCATTATTTGATTTAGGAGGAGGAGGAATTGAGAATTCCGGTCTAGGGGTGTCAGGTATTTTGTCGTAGAGTGTGCCAGACTGAGTATAGACTAAGTCTAGATATTGTGCGCGAGCAATAACTTGCTCCTCCGTTACGACTCCTCCCTTAGCCACATCTTCTATTATGGCAGGAAGTAATGACTTGATAAACCATTCAGCTAATAGCTGATCGGGAATGTACGTTTTCACCATCCTACGACGACGACGCCACTCATGTATATGATCGGATATATGAGTGGCCGTTGTCTGCTTGAAGTTGGTTAAGATTTTCGTTCTCGTTTCATACCTTATCGGTAATTGAAAATGGGTTAAGAAAGTCGTGGCTAGGGAGCTGAAATTATCGAACGAGGCTCTAGGTAATTCAATATACCATTTTGCCGCCGGACCCGTTAACGTCCTCTAGAAAAGGCGAAGCCCTATCGAATCATCATTTAGGGTGTTTGATGAACACCACAGATGAAAAGTCATCACGTGATTCGATGGGTCTTCGCCTGGATTTCCATTAAATTTAGGAATGTCCGAAGGAAGTTTGTGAGGAATCGCTGGCCACCAAGGGGCGTAAGCAATTGGATCGTTTGTTAACCGGTGTAAATGGGGTAACTCTAAATTTGCCACGAATGGTAACTGTTGATTCAGGTTAGGTGAAGCATACCCAGGGTATGATGGAATTTCCTGAGCAGTTTGCCTTTGCATACCAGCATAATGCAATTGATGTTGGTATGACTGATACGGTTGGTGGACTTAACCACTGTAAAGCGGTTGGTTTTGACCGTTTTGAATATACGGTTGTCCATTGTTCCCAAAGATCTGATGCTCAGAACCTTGGTACACTTGTTGGAATTGTGGTTGTTGGTATTGCACCAACCACGGTTGCAAAGCCATGTTCTGTTGTGCTATACTAACCGTTGGACCAAGGTGGGGGGTAATTGTACCCGTTTGGACCTGTGTCGCCCCACCAGTAGGCGATTGTGGTTGAGTCACAGGGTCAAGGGGCTGTTGCATTATGACCTGAGAAATCTGAGGTTGACATACAACAGGCAACGTTTGAACTTGCGACACTGTCACAATAGTTGGTGTGGTCAGGATGTTCGACATAGGTACACATTGTTGCATAGAATACACAACCCTTGGTTGCTGCGGTAGCATAGGTACCCAACCACTTGATGTAACTCCAGTATAACCTGAATACTGTTGTGAACTCCCGTATGGATACCTTCCCGGAGGGGGTAATGAAAGGGCATACTGCCCCCCATACGGTAGCAATCCGGAACTCAAGGGGATTGTTTGTCCTTGGGGACTGGATTGCCCAAATTGACCTCCAAATGGGTCAATCTGGAGAGTCTCAACATAAGAGTTGCCGGATATTATTCCAGAGGAACAAACTGGAACGGACCACACTGTCGAAATAGTCCCTTGGTGGACTCCTTCTAGCGGTTGTGAGCTATTCGGGACAGATGGTATGCCGGCAAACATTGTCGGAGTGACGGTAGGGGCTTCTGCTGTCGCTGTGTCATTCGACACAGTGCTAGATGTTGACGGTTGTTCAGACATTTTGAGTCTATCCAATAGATTGCCTAGCGATTCTACAGGAACTTCCACTAGTGATAGACTAACTTCTGATGTAGAAGGAAATAGAGTGACCCCTACTCCAAAATGTGTTGGAGTACTTGCTTGCGGATCCTCTACAATTTCTTCTATCGCAATCAAACCAGGTGGAAGGGGAAGACCGTCAGGTCCGTAAAATATTTCTGGTGCCGAAGAAGGGGTTGAATCAACAGCGACAGATGTTTGAAGAACAATACTCTCTGTACCGGTTACAGATGGAACTGGTTCAGTAACACAAGTGTTTGTTCTCAGACTAGGATCAGTATCACTGTCCCTCTGTGATTGTTGAACTTCTTCTATAGAGGCAGGGTTTCCAGAAATGTTTGGAGTAACCGGAATCTCAGATGTCATTGGAACACTTGTTCTAACTTTGATATGATATTTCGAACCGGTTAAACGAGTTCGCTTTGTCCGTACTGTTTTCGATTCCAGAGACAAATACGGTTGACTCGTAAGCCTCCACGAATGACGGGGTTTCAATTGAATTTCTTCCATGATTTCGGATTACTCGATCAACCAAAATACAAAAGGGGAAAATGTGTTTCCGAATTGAATGAATTTTTTAGATGCTTTTAGACACAACTTGCTTTTTCACTTTTAAAGAGTCGAGAAAAAGCTAAAGGTGACTCTAGTCTCCTTCTTAACGAACCCGAAGTGACAAATGCTCGGATGGACGTTTTCTGTTATAGAATTTGAAAAAGGCCAAAAGAAACTGCTCTAGAGTTCTAGGCAGAGGGTGTGCCAAACTTTTCGCAAAACCGCATAATACTTTTTAGGGTACGGGCGGTCGATCTTCCTGAATGCTGTGTTCAGTGCATTGCGATCAGTAGGGCAGCCGACACGGCTTCCTAAGGATAAAGGTTTTATGCCTATAGGGGTCTCCCAATATATACGCGATGGTACGTGGGAGCACAATCCGTACTGGCGCTATCGTCCCTCAGGAGGAATCACCCACCATCCACGAGATCGACAGTCACTAGGCTTTACGACGCCGGAACACGTCTCTAGCCTAGACCTCTATGTTGTGCGTTATGTTGCAAAGCGTTGTTAAGTTCATTCAATTTATTTTAGGTTGATCTTTTTAGAAGTTTGCCTTTTGAGGTTCACCACGAGATGTATGATACAATTCCTAAATGCAGTCTAAAGATGATAAGCAAGCTTTATATCTTTTCAACTTTGAAAATCCTAGCTACTAAGGGATAAGAAAGACACCATCTTTTCTCAAAGAGCAATCAGTACACTCTAATGCACTTTTCCTAAATCAAACATGCAAACTATCAAAATGCAAATGCACAATGCAGGTGTTTGTTTTCTGCTTTCTTAGTATTGATGCCTACAAAAGAAAGCTTTTTGTACAACTTTGAATTTGCTTTTAAAATACAAACAAGTTTACTTTTCCGAAATCAGAGAGGGTAGAAGAGATTACAAAACTTAACGATTTCCAAAATGAACTCTTGTTTCAACACTTAAAAGAGACAAACTCAAACCAATAAGCAAAAGCAAATGTATAATCAACTACAAACAGCCAATGAACTCTCTCCTAAGATCACAATCAACAGATCTGAATCAAGGGCTACAGGATGATTATTTCACTCATGCAAAGGAAAACTGTAAATGACGCCACAAACACATAAAAACACTCACAGTATTTTTGTACAAAAGGAGGCGGAATCTAAGCAGAGAAAAGGAGTTATCAGACTGGTACCTATGCTGGTTACAGGCTGCAACAATCAGAGATCAAAACAAGGCAAAATAGAGCAGAGAACCCCAACTGCACAAGGCCAAACTAGTTCAGCGCAACCTCAGCACAGGGGTTTTGACATTCAGCGCAGGTAGCCTTCACGGGACTTGCGTTGAAATGCAGAACCTCTTCACAGCTGTCGCGCTGAAGGAGAAACGAGAGTTTCTCACTGGGTTCTGGGTCACAGATTGCTATTTAATCCACTGTTTCAGGCCAAATCAAAGAAACAAGCAAGGTGCAATCAAAGGGATGCTTTGATGGAGTACTAAGATCTATCACAAAGGATCATCAAATCATTTGTGAGTCCATTGTTCAGATCATAGACAAGTCCAGTGATTGGATCAAAGCAGCAACTGTCTACTTTGCATCTGGGAACAACAGATGCAGTTCGATTGTTGCTGTCAAGTCTATGAAACAAACAATGATAGAAACACAAATAAAATGACTAAACAGATCTCCCCAGTGGAGTCTCCAATTTGTTGTGGGGAAAAATGCCTATGCAGGATGATCCTATCCACCTAAGGTGTGACAGTGCCTTAGCAACAAACAGAGACAGCTATTCTAGTATTCTTCCT
The DNA here is from genome assembly GCA_031772625.1 of Pinus tabuliformis. NCBI lineage: Eukaryota > Viridiplantae > Streptophyta > Pinopsida > Pinales > Pinaceae > Pinus > Pinus tabuliformis. The sequence continues at coordinate 777,432,730 of CM062820.1, read as the reverse complement.
TTATGAATTAAGAATGAAGAGAGAGATGGATGGACTAACCAGTGTCTTCCGTTTGTCCCTCGATCTGGCTTCTCTTCTCTTGGAGAGTTCCCAGCTACTTGCCTTCTCGCTCGCCCAGCTTCAAGAGGTTTCTGCAAGATCACAAGAAGAGAACACTACACAAGACATGGATTCATATTCATAACTAGTTCAGGATTAGAAATAAACTAAACATACTAATGCAATCATACATCAAGAATACATCAGCATATAGGAGAAACCAAGATAGCTTTATTGATGAATAACAAGGTTCAGGAAGAGATACAACCCAGAGGGCTCCAATCCAGCATCTCCTTCCCGGCAAATGGAATTCCTATCTTCACCCCCTTCAAAGCATTAAGCACCCAATGATTCCAATCTCAAACCAACAGCAATTCTTTGCAATAACAAAATTCCAGCCTCTAGATCTCATGGAGGAGAGATCCATATATAGATGTTTGGAGAGAGGATGAGTCAGCTTGAGATCTGACTAGTGTCCTCTCCCTCTATCAGTTCTTGATTCCACTTGGAGGTTCTTGCTTCCACTTGGAGAGTTGGAACCTCTTACTCATCACCAGTCGAATTCCCTGAGGCAAGTGTCATTTGGGAAGCTTCCTGGGTTTTGACACCTTGAGAAATGAACTTGCCACATGTCCACTCTCGCTCAGCGCAGGTAGCCAGTGTTGCCTTTGACATTCAGCGCAGGTAGCCAGTGTTGGCTTTGACATTCAGCGCAAACAGCTAGTGGAGCCACTGAATTGATCCTGAATTGACTTGTTTTTGAGCAGTTTCTGGTGGAGAACTTCTGTGAATTGCTATGGTTTGTTAGCCTTGTTCCTCTAGGGGTAGGAACAACATGCTTAGGGACTTTGGATCCCTTAGATTATGGACATTTCATGTTCAATGCTGTAAGGCACAAAAATGTCTATAACACTTATGTGCCTTTCCAGATTACAGTACAGGCTTACCATTTGGCCTTACCTAGCACAGTCATAGGCGAGGGCACATCTGTTAGCATCCTATCCTCAACTGCTTGGCAGGCTCTTGGTTCTCCTCATCTTATCCTCGTCACCCAAAATTGTTAGCTTTTAAGAAAGGAACCAGTCAACCGTTAGGTATCCTTCCCAAGTTTCCTATTACTTTTGGAGGAAAGACTATATATATAGACTTGATGGTTGTCCATGGCCCATTGGATTTTAATCTACTCCTTGGTCATGACTATGTTTATGTCATGGGAGCTCTTGTTTCCTCCCTCTTTCGAGTGATGTGTTTCTCGCATGAAAGAAGCATTGTGATCATTTATCAGCTTGCATTCATTGGTCCTGAATCAACTCCCCATCAAACATCATCCCTAAATGGTTCTTATGTGCAGGAGGTATCACCCCCACCACAAGTTAATTATGTGGCCACCTGTTCCATGCTCACATCTACTGATGATCTAGTAGGTGATGTAGTACGCCATGTACTGGGGGAATTCGAGCCCAATTTTTCCATTGATCCCTGGACATGTATCCCTTCCAGAGTGTTTTTCTCCCATCTAATGAGAACCTCTTGGAATCCATGGCCTCTTTTGGTTTGTGATCACCTGTGTGGAGAAAATTTCCTTGTCTTACGTCAAGCTCCTTAAAAAATGAAACAAGGGATATGAGGATAGTTCTTTTACTATGTCAACCTCGTTAAGAAATGAATTAGGTCCCATGAGCATATTTCCTTTACTTGTCTCAAGCTCGTTAAAAAATGAAACAAATCTCCTTCCATTTCGAGTCTTTTATTAGATCTCGTAAAATCCGAGTCGAGTCTATCACTTGATCTCATAAGTGAACCTTCATTCCATCTACTTGTTAGTAACTAATGGTTTACTTAGGTAAATGAAATGAAGCTTGGGAGGCATGAACCTCAATTTGATTCATTATGTTGGGGGCATGCAAACTCATCTCAAGCATAGTTTATCTTTGTTTCACACTTGTATAAAAATGAAACCATTTTGAAGCACAATTTGTTTCCATTCCAAGCTTGTGTAAAAATGAAACCAAATCCAGACATAGTTTGTTTCCATTTCAAGCTTGTGTAAAAATGAAATCATTCCCACTTTACATCTTGTGATTTTCATTTTTATCAACCTGTTTTGTTGGATGAGCCTTGGTTTTTTCATTCCATCGTCACCATCTCTTTGGCCAATCATATGCTTTCACTTGGTTGTTTTACCCTTGCCTAAGGAACATCTGCAACGAGTGGTCTTATTAGCCAGACTCTTGATATTTACATGTTTTGAGCAGTTCCATCATCATTGGAACCAATTGCTAGCCTTTTATACCACTCGTTCCTCTAGGAGGAGTCATCTTTCAGCTATTTTTTGACTCTTGAAACATGAAAATATTGGCGAATACATGTCATTTTGAACTCATTAAATTAAATGAATTGATGTCGTCTCATGATACGTTTACCCCTTTTTCGGCCTGAGATTGACTATTTAAGAAAAAGGCACACCTTAGCTGACATGATCAAGAGGTTCTCTCGAATATTGTTTTCCACCTTTTCGGGTTTGAAAGACAAATTATGAAAAGGGACATGGTGGAGTTTTCTTTTTCGTCTCTTTTTAAAACTTTATAAATATGAAAAAGATACTGAGTTATTTCTTCCATCAGACTCGAAAAAATTAAACGACAAAAGACTTGTCACCATGATGAGACCGAGTTTCTCCTTCCTAGGGCTCGTAAAACTTACTAGGATGGATTCATCCGAAGGGTGAACTTATACGACAAGCATATGGTATCCTCTTCAATCTTGTGTAAAAATAAAGAGGTACTTGCTAGAAATAGTGGGGAAAAATGAAATTGAAACATCTCTTGTATAGGCAGCATGTCGTTATTGAACATGACACTCTTCTTCTTCTCGTGTTGGGTTTGGTATATCCTCACTTAGTCACTTGTCCTCCCAGGTTTGGGTGATCTATTTTACCTCTCATCTGAATTTTCCATTCCATCATCATGACCCTTAGTCTTATGATTGAGTCAAATGTTGCCTCACTCCAGAGTCATGTCATTGATGTTCAAGAGAAGTCCTATCTGCATTCTATTACCTATACATTATTTGACCTTTTGTTACAGTCTTGGATCCTATTCATTTAATTCCACTTTATTGCTCGTTTTGTGTCAATGATGGGGGAATCATCATGGCCCTAGTTCGATGAGTCACTTCTTGCCGACTTCAGCTCATTATCCGGGAAGATGACTTAGAGATTCCATTTCAGTGCCTTAAAGCTTGCATGCCTTAATGGAAAGTTCTTCGCATCCGATGACATGTTTTCATCATTGGCCTTCAATCGAGTGATTCCACGAGTGTTCAACTTCAGCTTCATTTTTTCACATTCACGGAGTGTACTGCGTACCTTGAGAGCTATTTTCATTACTAGTGGTTTCTCGCGTGCCAGTTAACGATCCACATCATTCGCCAGTAATCAGGTGGTTTTCTAGCATGTTTGACTTCGACACATTCTTTCGCATGTTAGAAATCATAATTTTATCAAGTTCGGATGAAGCGCAAGACAGTGAGTTTTGTTTGATATAACTCGGGTTGTGTGGAGTTATGTATTATTCATGATTGTACACATGTTTTTGCTATACGGATGGTTGTGACCATACCACGAGACTTTAAATTTATGATGATCCTCTTCGTTTGGATGGTTGCGCCCATACCATGGATCCTTTCACATAGTCCTTATTATCTAGATGGCTGTGTCCATACCACGGACTCATGTTTTCATATCAGATATATATATGTATATATACATCCTTGATTTGAAGGTCTCCTGATAGTGTTTGTTCTTGTCCTTGCAAAAGCTCGTAAAACATCTCAGCCATCACTCCATGTTCTTCTTTAATGCTTTTGGAGGCATCTGTTACAGAGTATTTTGTCACACCTCCTGCACTTCCCCATGACATACTCTGAAGTGCCCAAAACATACCAATCACACAATGTACTCATCTTGATATACAACTCATATCTTCCCTATTGTTGTGATTGGAAAATGCCTTGAGCTTCCCCTGAAGGAATTAGCTCTAAAACCCTAATTTGAGGGTCATCGCTCTTATGATACTAAAAACCATGATGGTTGCTAGTTGCACTATACTATCCCTGCGATGGCATCACTTTGGCTACTTGTATACCCGTGATGATCCCTAAAAGGCAGTTTTCCTAAAGAGGATGAGAAGCTTCGTGATCTAGAATCGTCCAGAGCGACGAGCTGGAGGTTGTTCGGTGTGGATGAGGTAGAGTTGTCTCAACTTGGCCATTTGGTCTTATTCCTATGAGCTACCTCCTTGATATGAGGGCCTTCTCCTATCTTTGGAGAGATCCTAATTCCCTTTCCCTGCCTGTATATTCATCTTTTCCCATTCCCAAATGGTCGGTCTTTGTCTATTTGCACCCTTATGCTAAGATTGTGCCTATATACTACTCATTTTGCTTGGAGAAAGAGTGCTTGGAGTGCTTAGCTTGGACTTGGACATTCATTCAAGGAGAGCTTATTGACATCAAGGCTTGGTTGTGTGCTTCGTCCTTTATTCTATTAATATACAATTGCTGATCCATTTTCCACAAATGTGTATGTTTATGTATCAGTTGTCTTAACACTCCTTGATCTGTTAAGTAGGTTACTTTTGAATATTCTATTTGTATTTGCATGTCTTATTGTGTCTTGATCTCTGGTGCAGGTGCATAAATGTTGTAAGCAGTAAGAACGAGCCCGTGACGCAAGTGATTCAAGGTTTTCAAAGAAGGACAATGTGATAGCATCAGAATGAGGTAGGTCATCTTCTTCATCTCTCTTTTCAATTGTAACTTAGGAAAGTGTCTATTAGATTGTCATCTAGGTTGCTAGTACCACTCATTGGGCTAGAGGGGTCGTTTCTATCCACAGAGAGGATTTACCTAGACAAAAAGATGGTCCCATAGCCCCTCAAGAGATATCCATCAATAGATATACAAGACAAAGGAACCATTGGCATATGTAGTGTTGTTTGACTTTGTCCCTAGCCCATATGGTGTTACATATTCTCCTTCGCGAGTATGGGCTCCCACGAGATCATCAAATAAACCAACCCTCTCTGCCCATTTGTGGAGTTCCTATCAGTTACCACACCTCAACATGAAACCAATGCACTAGTTATAATCATAATATCATAAAAAATAATCCATATTCCAACTCTTTCATGTCATCCTGATAACATAACATCATTATTATCACAACATTCTAAGTAGCAAAGAACTGCATGCTCTTGAATGTCATAAAATCTGTGTGCGATTATCACATGCTTCACATAATAAAAATACCCTCATAAGTTATAACATCAACATATTTGCATCAAATATATATATCATGAAATCACATAATAGATGAACCACCTGTCAATATACATCATATCATAATATCATGATCCCTATGTGCATATCATATCCATTATGAGAATTCAATGTCATTGTCATAACAAATAAATAAATAAGCACCACATATAAATAATTAACCTCTCATCATAACTATATCCATTTATTACAGACCATCACATCATGAAACATCATTAATATGGTAATCATCTCAATACTTATCAAATATAGAACAACATTACGCTTTAAGCATTATTATCATGAATTAATTTCATTTACTTATAAACAATGATTACTAACTATGAATTAAGATTGTTCAACATCCCTCTAGGATCTATGTTATCTCACTAGTACTATTAAGGTCACATTTTCATCAAGATACCAACTACTTAATAATCATTCCATTTCTTTCAATTAGGAAGTTGACTATTTACAGGGTAGGTACAGTTTTTTAAGTACATGGTTAAATTTCAATGAGCCTCATCATCTCAAACCCTAACCTCCAGTAATGCATTCTTCATTCCCTAAAGAAATTTAATGAAATTTATCATTAATATATTGTTGGTTGTATAATCATTCCATAAAACATCAATATTAAAATTAAGGTTCCACGATCACTATACATGATTTTCTTATCCCTTCTAGTTCCATTCTTGTCAATGGGACACAAACATTAGGTCATCATTATTCAAATCTTTTTTTCATGCTCACTTGCACAAGGGATGGTGGATCCTTGTTGATTTATCCTTCACTTAGTCATATTGTTTTTCACTCTAAAAAAAATGTGCTTATCTCATCAATATTCTATCTCAATAACACTTGATCTCCTTAGATGCACCCTTCTTCAAGTTGGGTTAGGAATTATTTTGACTTGTCAAATATCGTATTTAATTTAAAATTTGAAGAGCTTGGAGCCACTACTACCATTATCATTCATCATAATTTTTTTACAGGCCTAGTGTGCTTCGACAATAACTTCTTTCAGTACTAATGGCACAATTGAATAAGTTGTTCTATATGAAGTCTCATTATATCGCCAATCCACTAATAAGTGTAGTTTCATCAAGTACTCCTCTATTATTTTATTCTAACTTCTTTTGAAATTATGCGTAGTCCTTCCCAAGGTCTCCTTATATAATTTCTACCAACAATCCTCCTTACACTTCATACTAGGTGATTGCTCATAGTCTATTTCCTTTGCCAAAAGGTAGACAACTGCTCATCCTTTATTATTTAAACCTTTGAAATTTTCTCTTGGTCTATGCCTAGCCTATTGCGAGTTTTTCCATCACTATGACCCTCATCAGTCATGTTGCTCAATTCATTCATCAATATCCCTAAGAGAACTTGCCACTTGAGAGAGGGACCCCTTAGTATTATCACATAAACTGGCCATAGATATTGTCATGCTTTCATAACTCCCTTCACCCTTCAATTTTATATTCCTTAAAGGAATCATATAAGATTTTATTAGCTGCACCAATCCTAAATTTGACGTTCTGTTCAACTATCAATAATCTGGGAAATACCATGAAAATACTATCCTTAGGCTAAGCCATTTTCCCCCTTTTCACTAGTGAAGTATTCCTAATTTCTATTTTTATCTTATTCGTTCTAATGGGTTTATCGCCTTTGTAATTTAATGCAACCATACTTCCTACAATTCGTTAAAAATTTAATCATTAATATGATTATAAATCTTCATTGACAATATTTTCTTCGTTATAGGCATCATCCTTATTTAAACCAGATAGTGATCATTATTATGTTCTTATTATTGAAGTACCACTATGATTCAATGAAACAATGAAAATAACACAATCGCCTTAAATGGAAATTGCTCTTTATGTAAGTGAATTATTGATTAGATTTAGATTGTCATTTTACTTATAACATGATTTCAATAGCGCTAAGATCATGTATGATTTACAAGGCACAAATAATTACCACAATGATGATAAACAACTTCCAATAGAAATGCAGCTTAGATCTATTAGCTAAATAGATATTCAACTATAGAAAAATCTATTTAGAACAAGATATAATAATCAAATAAAGTGGTGGCAAGTTATGAATAATTAAATTAAAACTAAATGCAAAATTAATGAATGCTAATGTTACTCATGTATAAATTAATTAGTTTCAAAGTCAAAAAAAAAAGAAAAAGAAGAAAGGTTAGTGAAATCAAACTTAGATTTATGACCAAGATCCCTTTTGACCAATGTGAAAAAGTTATCAAACTTTAAAGGGGTTACAAAATAAAAAATAAATTAAAAATGCCCCTCCTAAAATATAAATGATGGAGAAATTTTATAATGATTAAAATAAGAAAACTTCCCCCTCAACATGAAAATGGAAGATAGAAAACACTCCAAAATCTAATTTCAATGTCGATGTGGAAATAAGCAAAGGATAAATGTGGAATTCCAAAAATAAATAAACACTGAATCTTTTTATAATTAATTCTTAAGGGTTGACTTCCAATGGACTTCGGGAAATTTTGCTAGTAGGTAAGGAGAATCTGTCTGTAAAAGCTGGTAAGAAAATGCTCAGAATTTATTTCTTCGGATTTTAAAATCTCAAACCGTTAAAAAAAATTTGATTTGATTGCAGATCCTTTAAAAAAATTGCTTTGATTGTGATTGCAGATCCTTTAAGCCCAAAGAGGCCCCTCGCACTAGGTAAAAGAGACCAGCCCTTAGGGCTCTCGGTTAGAAAAAAATGTGTACGACAATAATGGAAGAAAATATTCTTTGAAAAAACTCTAAAGGAGCCTCTTCCAGCTCTCGACTTCACAGAAAATCGATCTTTGACAGCTCTCAACCAGCCTAAGAGATTTGGCTCAAAATTTAAATTTAATTTTATAGATTCTTATGAGCAATTTTCTTAACTGTTCAAAGCTTTGACTCAAAAGTTTTATGAAAAGCCTCAGCAAGCAAGCCTTTGTCAACTTAAAATTCCTGAAGTTAATTTGTTTTCTGAGCAAGGACTAAGATTAAATGGGCCTGCAGCTTTGAGAGAAATCCCTCAAGGAGATTGTGGCTTTGTGAAAAAAATTTGAAACCAATTTCCAAACCTCAAAATATGAAACCTTCCACAAATGGAAGTTTGAATTCCAAAAAAAAAAGCTTTTAAAAGCTTTCTCTGCAAAAGGGGAAATTTTTTTGACAATTGATTTGTTAAAGGCACAAAATAGGTTTTAAAAATTTATAACCCATCACAGTTATTTGAAGAGTAATACCATATGTGTATCCGACTCTCATACTATATAAACAAGAGATATGTGGAGTTAATATTAAATTATTTTAAATAATATTTTAATGGTGTTTTGGTGTGTGTATGTGTATATATATGTATATGTATATGTATATATATATCATTGGAAGTAAAATTATCGATAAATTTAACTAAATAATTTATTTTTTAAACTTTTGCCTAGAGGCCATATAGAGTTGGAACCCGCTCTAATATCATATGTAACAACCCCAAAATTAAAATAGGAAATTAATTAAATCAATTATGCGATTTTATAATCAACATACCTCTATTCAATTAATTAGCATAGAATTTTTAGAAATATGAGCAAAGACAACTTACCTGTAGCGATGATATTCCTTACTTGTAATTTTGGAGTTGAACGGTATTTGAATCCTGCTAACCGCAACAAATTTTGGGGATGACTTTCCACTCAACCGTAGGTTCCGCTGCACATAATCTTTCTACCGTTGGCCACCTCCGAGCCCTCAATCAACATACTATTGCCAAGTAATATTTTGTCTCACAACACTTTTCTCTGAAAAGAATGCATGAAAGAATGATGAATCTTATCTTCCTCAACATCTATTAAATAGACCAAACAATGGAAAGGGGTCCATATGCACACATTCCATGTGTCAACATGCAACTTTTATTTATTTATTTTGATTTTTACGGAATTTAATATTTCTCTTAATTTAATTCTTTCTTATTTTATTCATTTTTACTTTTTGTTAACTTTACTCATTTTTACTATTTTATAGTTCTATTAATTTAACTCTTTCTTATTTTATTTTATTGTTAACTTTACTTATTTTTACTATTTTTATTGTTTATCTTTATATATATTTATTTAGAACTCCACTATTATTATTTACTATTTTATTTATTTATAATTATTATATTATTTTAATTATGTATTGATTATTTATTATTATTATATTTTCTTTAATTTTTTATTATTTATTTACCATTATTATCTTTTCTTTATTGTTTATCATTTACTTGCTTATTTTTAATATTATATTATTCATTTATTATTATTAGGGAACATTATAATATGGAGGCAATAAAATCATCAAGATCCCTCATAACCACATGCACGTGAGTAGAATGGGTCACCATTGTATTAACAAAAAATATCATTACATAGTAAGTCATGTCGAAAAATCATGATAGAGCATAACACTAATCTCTCTTTATTTTGTGTGTATGTGTGCGTGTGTGGAGACAACTAAAGTAGTTATAGATTTGTTTTATCAAAGATTTTTCCCATTGTAACCCATTCTTACAAATTGGTTCATGCTTTTAGAGACATACATAAAGGATAGGAGACACTCGGTACAAAGGATGTACAAGAAAACACTTGGCATTCACATACTTAGGAACTTGTAGAGCAACATGATTTTTGTAGATTCACCTTTTATTGAACTTTGCCTTACACTTGTACTTAGTCAAAAGTGGACCACAACAAAGAATCTATGATGGAAGTTGAAATCATAGTCACCTTACCACACATGTCAAATTTGGGGTTAACATAATAGATTTCCAATGTAACAATATACATCTTATATATCAATGTTGAAGAGTAATGGTAGTGGGCTTTATTTGAGACTCTACATATACATTCTATGAAAAGTACTGTCATATGAGAGAAAAAAATGTCTATGAGCACCGGGTCTAAAGGAACTAGAACACATATGCATCGATTTGAACATGAATTAAAGAATAACATGTTGAATGGAAACATGGGCTATTCTAAACCCCACTTTATGCTTAATTATGAATTATATTTTTTCATTTTAATATGTTTTTGTTTGTGGAGCATGTATTTTAAAATTAAGCTAGTTATCTTTTAATTGTTATTATGATCCTTTATCTCATAGCTAAGTTATGTTATCTTTTTCTTACAACACTTTAATGTGCATAAACTAAATGGAGGAAGAAGGTTCATATGAGGCATGCAAAGTGTATTATGCCAAATCCAAAAGAAAACATGATTACAAACTAAGCCCATAATAAAGAAGTATAAAATGAAGAGAACTAAATGGAGAGGAAAGGTGCATAGGTGGGATGAATAATAAAGAAGTATAAAATGAAGAGAACTAAATGGAGAGGAAAGGTGCATAGGTGGGATGAATAAGAATGAATGAAGGACCAAAACCTAATGAAACTTAACTCAAGTACTATAGGTGAAGGAGGAATTCCCAAACTAAATCAAACTAGGATGGATAATAAGGGAACTTGTTAGACTCTAAGAAGTTTAGTTATTGATGAGAAAGCTTCATATCTAAAGAGTGATAGAGTGAAGATGATGATGAATACCATATTCAATCAAGTAGTAAATGTGAACTTTTAGCAAAGTGAAAATGTAAAGGAAACTTGAAATCAAGATTTGTAAGCATGCAAAGAAAAGTGAAATATGGACATCTAAGCAAGAGAATTATATGTCACTAATCAAGAATGTTTAATAATGCCTCATTAGTGTCGGAAATGCTATAATTCCTTGTTTACTTAAAGTAGTTATTCTCTTAATTATTTGAAGTCAAAGTGAGAACAAGAATAATTTTGTAATAAGAGTTAGAAGCTCAAGAGTCATGTAGGGTAGTTGAAGTAGGAGGGTGGAAGGCCAAGAGCCATGAATAAAAAAGCCATAAAGATAATATTTGCATTCATTCAAATGGTTCTCTTTTTGGCATTATAAGCTATCTTGTATGTTAACAAAAATAGATATGTTAGCTAGTATTATAATGCTATGATTGAACTATGGTTGGTTGGGGACTATTCTCTTCTCTCCTGGTTTTCTTAGTGATTGTGAACATGGGCCTTCTATCTTGAACTATGATCTTGTTAAGAATGTTTGTTCTCACTTATATTTTACTTGATAATAAGTGGTTAGACGTAAGCAACCTCTTGGAAATTTGCATAATATTTTCTATTACTTAAAGGCATTGAATTTTCATATTCTTTAGTTGATGAGATATTTTCCTTATTACCAATGTTTACTCATTTTTCATTTTAGCTTGGTTATCATATAGTTTTGTAGCCAAAAGGTGTTATTTGTAGTTGAATCATTTTAGTTTGGAATGTCGTTGGGAGGGTTGTATTTGAGTTTTTTTCTAATGGTGTTGGTGGGCTATTCTCTCCACTATTAGTTACATCTCTACCTTTCAAGAGGTAGCATTAGGATGTTTCATTGAATAGGGATTTACTACACACAGATCGCGTTGGAATTTATGAATTAAAATTTTCATCTTGCATTTTCTATGTTTCCTTTAGTACATTCACTATAAATTTATTTATACTTTACAATAGTTAGTTATATAAGAGATACTATTAGAGCATCATAACTTCATTACAATAGTTGGACCATAACTGGAGGACTTGTCATTTGAATAGAGAAAGGTCAAATTGGGTTATTTCCTATGGTGAGCATGTGAAGTTGACATGGTCCATTTCACTATGTCAATATCTATGGAGAGTGAAAAGAAATAAAAATACCTATCTCTTTATCTTGCGAAGGCTATAGAAGCTTATTTTAGAACTTAAGAAAGTAAGGTTTATTTGTTTTTTTGATAATGGTGTGCTTACAAGCGGGGGAAAGGTTGTCTTATGTGGGAGTTTCAAAATCATGTGGCCCATAATGGGGGCATACTAAGATTATGAAGAATACATTCTAGATTTTCCTTTTAGCTACCTGTACTTGGGAGTTGGTGTAGGTTATTTTCTAGTCATACTTTCTAGTGCCCATCTCATGGAGAGCAATTGCCTTAGGGGATAAATTGTGATCAACTATAGAATTTAACTATGTTTGGGTACCTTTTTTTTGCAAGAAAAAATTCATGGAGAAACCCCACATTTGAGGTTGGAATTCTTAGTAAATCCTTCAACATAGGCAATTGGGCCTAACCCATGAGGAATCGAACCAGGAACCTATTGTCATAGAACTAGCCAAATGCCCTGTAACATTAACCACCACTAGTTGAGTTAACCCCTTGGACTATGTCTGGTTGTTTATGCACATTGAAGGTATTTATTTTCTTTTAATTGCAATGATGTGATATTTTCAAAACGAAATATTGCTTGTTCTTTTTCATGGTATGATCTAGGAGGATCCAGGAAAAGGTCAATTTTCAAAGTCTCAAGATTCGAATGAGACCGACATTATTTCTTAGTGCTAAAAACGTGAATCTAATGCAACTTGAATGACCTCAATTGAAGTTTGTATGTGCAAGATATCACACTCTGAAGATATGGTCAAATAGCAAAAATATTGTGCAACACTGCCACATGGTAGCACCAGGGAGCACCACATGGCACTGTGGTGCTGACAGGTAGACTAGCTATATATTAACACATGGCCGGTGCAAGTGGATACACATGGCACTGAGATGAAAATATAGTGGCATATAACTGGGAAGAACAATCCAATGAGAGGCTTCCACATGGACCAATCAAAGGGCGGAACATGGCACCTCGAGAAACATGCTAACGCTTGGTCAAAATTTCGTTAAAAAGTGGAGGTCTCGGTCGGTATTACCTCGAAGATATACCACCTATGAACACACTACTTTACCCTTGCACCAAGAGTGATTCTTGTTATACCATGGTAGACATATTGTATTCATTGTAGTATAAATTGTTGGATGGAAAAAGGGGTGGTGGAGCCACCAAAGTTGGTCGTCGCGCTAAAATTAGGACACACTTAAACCTCTGCCTAATTGGGGAATGACATACCATACACAGATATGTCTATTAAAACTACCAAATATATTCCACGGTCATTATAATGGTTCAACCACGGTGTATCCATCTGACGAGCATTGCAATGAAGGTGCCACAACATATTGCAACATATTGTTATATGATTTGATTACCCAAATGAAGGTTATATTCGTGGTAATATGATATACGGTGCTGCCATGGTTAGTTTTATTGTTTAAAAAAACATAACATTGAGCATCATTATTCGACTGCGACAAGGGCACATTAGCCATACAAGACTTCAATTACGAAAATTATTTTGTAATCTGTTGAAAAGATGACGACTCCAAATCAAGTTGGTTAGGTCCCCAACAATTTTTTTTAAGTATTATTGCCAATGTAGCAAGGCCACATAATAGGTTAATCAGTGCACAACAAACATTTAGTTCCTAGTTCGAGATTGCAAGTGGCAAAATTGCAAAACTTTGAAGGCGATTTGGAGAAGATTGAAGAATCAATTTTCAATATAGTTTTTTTTCAGCGTGCTATAGATTTTGTGCAGAGATTTTTGGTGCAGTTTTGAGGTCCAAGTTGTTTGTAAAAGGAGACTTTTGAATTTAATGAAATTTAGCCACTCCTCATCTGTGGCAAACTTGGAGACGTAGTCCATCAAGGACGAACTCTATGATAAAATCATTGTTGCACTATTACCTATTGTTTTAAATTGTTGTTCTAATTTTTTATTCCTTATGGATTTACATGGTTAAGTTAAATTTTCACACATTAAGCTTATTAAAGAAATTAATTAAAGTGATCCTAGATTATGGTATGATGGGACATTAATTCATGTGAGTTTGTAGATGCATATTTCATTACAATCACTAGTGTCATATGGAGATGGACCATCTACAATAGTTTTTGGACCTTAGGGAGATGTTTTATGTATGAATAAATCACGAGTCATATGGCTTTACTAGTCTTTCCTTGAGGTAGTCATAATAGAGTGGCTATCATAGGGTCAATAGATTAGTTGGACTGAGCATTGAGAATAGGCCCATGTTGTACTAGCCCCTACCACATGGCGCACTGAGCTTCCTTCTTTATCGATTGATATATTTAAGGAGCCCAATCCTCTAGAGTTTGGTGATGGGCATGATTCACTTCTTGAGGAGCCAATAGACTCTTGCATTGATTGGAAGGTACCTAATCCCAAATTATCATAATGAGCCCCATCTTATGTGGATATTATTATTTAGTGCTTATGGCTTTTTTCCTTTTGATACTCTTATGCTATACGCTTTCTGTGTCAATTGAGGTTAGCTCAGGTGGTCGTGAGGAATGTTGTGATCCTCCTCACCCAAGTTCAACTTTCACAAGTAACATGTTGAACTCATAATAAATATATTTATGTAATGGTTTAAGCCTTGTTGTTGACTATCTTGATTCCTTCAAGATTCTAAGGTTTACTTTGTTGGTACCATCTTTGAAATGATGAGAAGTAATTAGGGATTTTCCCTGACTGTGTGACCTAAAAAAAGAAATACTTTTTATGAGTGTATTTTTCAACTAAATAACCTCTTAAATTTTTCTTTTATTACCTTTCTAAACACTATTGTAACTACATATAAACCCACCTTATAAATTAAAATATTATACATTTTTATTAATATATTTTTTTAAATTTTTCAAAAAAACTAACACCAATATTTTCTTTAATAATAATAAATTCAACACTAAAATAAATATATATTATTCAAATCCAATATAAAATTTTACCTTAATAATGGTTATTATACATTTTATTAATAATTTTTTTTAATATTTTTCCAAAAAAAACTAACACCAATATTTTTTTTTAATAATAATAAATTCAATATTAAAATAAATCTATATTATTCAAATCCAATATAAAATTTCACCTTGATAATTTTATTAAAATTAATTTCAGTGTAAATAGAAAATTATTTATTATTACTAAATTATCATAAGGTAACTCTAACCATTTCCACATATGAATGCTTCACGACCTCAATAAACTTAGTAAAATAATTTTTAGACATTTCATATGGGAAACCCATAAAACTATGTAACAACTTTATGAAGCGATAGTATAACAAAATTATTTTAATAAAATTTTTGTTTATAACTCTTTAGGCTTTTAAATATACTAAAAAGTTAAATTTAAGTATTTTAATAATAAAAAAATCACACAAAGTTAATGTTTAATTCATATGATGACTAATTGAGTGCATTCGTTGGTTGGCTTATACTTTAATAAAGAGGAAAAAAATCTTAAAAGTATACATTTTAAAATGGTCTGTGTGTGTGGGGGGCATTGTGTTCACAAAAGTACTATTAAGGTTTTTAATTCTAAAAATAAGTGTATAATTTTTAATTTAAAATGGATGGAACTTTATTTTTTATATTTTATTTTTGAAAAAATTTATAATTTTATTGTTTTTAAAAAAGTTATCTAATTATATTTTTTATATGTTTTTTAAGTATTTTATGCTAATTATCTTTATTGAAAATATTTCAAAATTTTATAAAATAAAAAAGTCTATGAAATTGCTCTTTCTCAATTTCATTAGATCTAATATATAAAGAAAAAAATTCCACTTATGCATTTAAAAAAATCGATATTTAACATCCAGTAATAAAATAAATAATATGGTAATTATTGATAAAGAGAACGACCTCAAATATGAGTATCTCTTGCTCCCATCATTAATTCATGAAAAGGAAGGTGATAATATTTTGAAATGTCCCTATTCCTATTTTTTTGTTATCATCCATGCTCCATGCTGCATTAGAATTTCATCTTTGTATAAACCATTGGCTTCCATAATTCTTTCCCTATACACATGCCAAAGACCAAGATGCTTGAAGAACACTCTCAAACCTTAACCTCTTGCAGGACCCTAAATTAACTTGCTCATCTCCAATTCAATATTGTTTTGGGTAGGAAGTCATGCATTTCTAGGACGTTGGAGTGAAGGCCTATCATATTCAAAATTCGTTTGCCCTTACAATAACATTAAAACTAGCAATGGTAGTATTTTGTTTCCCCATAAGTTACCATGCAAGTTGCATATCTATACCATATTTGTACTATTGCTTGGGGACATGTCCTAGAATAGTATAAGAAATAAAAGAAACAAATTGTGATATATACATTCATATTTTACCCATCTAATCACAATATCAAAATCACCAAACACTTACAAATTGTTGATTTCTTTTTCATTTTCCAGCAATAGTACTAGTTTGAGTTCCATTAACTCTACATAATTATTTGATCCCTTCCCAATCCTACAATAAAAGTTATGGAATGATTATATACAAAGAGTAGAATCCCTCACCCTTCAAATACAACAAGACCCCCTTGTGACCTTCCATAAAAAACCTAAGTAAATAATCCTATCAATCTGTTCTTCAACGACTAACCTAACAAAGTTTTCTTTCTTATCCTATGGGAAATGACTAAATATGTTGAGTGCATTGGTTGCACACTTTATCGGAGGAATGCATTTTTCTTCAAAAAATGTGATATTTCTAGACACCCATATCCCCTAGGCCACTATTAATGGAAGCTTTGTTTTGGATTCCTTTCCCAATTCCTCAAACCTAATTCAATATGTAGAAATTATGGTGTAGATCTACAACTACTCATGAAGTTTTAATCAAAATTACAAGACACAAACCTACTCTACTTCTATGCGGAATTCAATTCACAGTTTTGAACATCAAACACAAACATGTAATGATAAATAACACACATGAACAAAATATTTTTCCCGAGGAAAGAAACGTGTTAAAAACCCCCAATGACTTCTTGCATTAATCTGATGAATAGAGATGTATTACAATTGCTTTGCTCAACTGAGCATAACTTGCAAGTGAATAACCTATCTCTATACTCACTGAGAAGCTCTGAACCAGACTTAGTCAATTTTTGCCTCTGCTTGGGCCCCTATTTCCTTGTGCAATTCCTTTATAAATTACGCCCCTATTATTTAGGAATTTCTCCAAAATGGATTGCACAATTCCGAAGGTTGATCATCAGACTGCTTGCAACACCTGTACACTTAAGACTAGTTTACAACTGGTGTTACATTGTCTTGGAATCTCCACCGCAGTTGGGGAACTCAAATTCTATACATGCACTAGTTATTTTGGGTTGATTGATCAATTAACTAGATGATCACTGAGTTAATTTGAAGTCCCACTACACAACTGACCTTCCACTAGTTCCTCCAACAACCATAACTAGTTTAACTGAAAATATCTTGAGATAAATGACTTTGATTGCTACAAATTATCAATCACACATTATTAACTGAACTATAACTCCTCCAACTCAAATTTACTAAGTAAACTGGGTGACACAATCCATGTCACAAAATTTAACTACATCCAAATTGCCTGCTGATGTGGAAATTTGAATTTTCTCAATTTAATCAAGACAAAATCAAATTGAGAATTTCTTGTTGCATTTTTCAACACTTCCTCTCAACAATAAAAGGATTATCAACCACCCCTATCATGAACCTATGGAACTCAAAATTCCTTCTTGACAAAGCATTTGTAAAAATGTCAGCATATTGTTCCTCTGTCAGAGTGTATTGTAGCAGCATTATCCGCCTCTCCACATAGTCCTATAAATGGTGATACTGAATATCTATATGCTTGGATCGATCATGTAATACATGATCCTCAGAGAGCTTGATGCAACTATAATTATCAAGTAGATCATAGTTTGGTGCATCATCTGACCAATCAGTCCCACAAGCATCTTTCTCATCTAGATCACCTCACATGTTTCTTTATTTGCAATCATGTATTCTTCTTTTGTTGAGTTGAGCACCACATATATTTGCTTCCTGTTGTACTAGGAAACAATTATGGAGCCAAGAATTAAAATTCCACCTGATGTACTCTTTCGATCTGATTGAATCCCTGCGCAATTTGCATCTGTTAAGCCACACAACTTCACTCCCTTTGTCTATTTGTACCATAGTCCAAACTGGGTAGTGCCTCTGAGTTACCATAAAACATGTTTAGTTGTCTTCCAAAATAATTTGGTTGGCCTAACCATAGCTTAGTTCAACTTGTTGACTGCATAGCACATATCTGGTCGTGTGTTCACATGATACATCATTAAACCCACTAGTTTTCGATAAATGGTAGCATCCACTTCCTTACCTGAAGTGGCATCCTCCTCCCTCTAGTTGGTCTCTAGAGGTGTCTCCATGGGTTTACAACTCTCCATGTGGAAATTTTGTAGTCTCATTTGCATATTTTCCTTGAGAGACAAATAGTTCCCCTTCGCCTTGCCATACTTCCAACTCGAGGAAGTAATACATGAGACTCATGTCTGTCATTTCAAATTCCCTCAAAAATTCCTCCTTGCACGATCTGATCAGCTACTCATCACCAATTAAAATAAAATCATCAACATATAACACAATAATAATAAATTTACCTTCTACCAAGATGTGATAGAGGTTTGCATATGCTTCACTTTTGGTAAGTCCCAAACCAGCAATATAGTTATCGATCATGGTGTACCAAGCACAAGGTGCTTGTTTGAGACCATACAATTCTTTCTTTAGTTTTCACACATGAGAATCTTGATAAAATGACTAAAAACCTCCTGGTTGCTCGATGTAGATCTCCTACTCAATAACTCCATTGAGAAATGTAGTTTTTACATCCATCTGGTGGATCTTGTTGGGTGTGGAGCCTGATTATCTTCCTGATTGTTTAGAGGTTTTTTATTTAGGCTATGTTGGATCCATGTTCCTAACAGGGTGCAAACACCACCTGTTTAATCACCATTAGGGGGGGGCGACGACGACTTTTATGAGCCCCCCCAGTAGGGGTTTAGGGGAAGCGCCCTTGAAACTAAAAATAGATGAAATTTTTCCTTGTAAAGTAATGGAATTTCATAGTCAATCTCGGTTTTTCTTTAGGCAGATGATATGAGGGTAGAAGTTATGTTAATTTAGGGTTTTTTTCCCTAGAAGGAAACCCTCTATTTATATGAGGGAATTGTATTACGGCTGTGGATTATGATTATGAGTGAGAGAGAGAGAGAGGAGGTTGTGTGACAGGGAAGAAGAAATTATAGAGGATTTGTTGTACATTGTATCTCTTAATTTGCTAGATAATATAACATGAAGGACTCGTTGTTTCTCCATGGACATTGGGTGAACCAGGTATATCAATGTCTCTTTTATTTTATGCATTTATGTATTTGTGTTTCCTCAATATTTTATGTATTTCATTTCTCTGTTGATTAATTTCTCACAACTAGTATCAGAGTCGAAGGTTTATTTGGATGATAAACTCGCAGGAGAGAAGGGTTCCTGGTTCAAGTGGGAGCAATGATGGAATATGGTAGGTTTAGGGTCGAGAAATTTAACGATAAAAACTACGAGCTATGGAAGATGAAGATGGAAGATTATCTGTATAATAAAGATATGTATCTACCATTGAGCGGAAAATCAAAGAAGTTGAAAAGTATAACAAACGAAGAATGAGATATTATCAATAGAAAGGAACTAGGAATAATACAACTATGTTTGGCATCATTGAAGACATTCAAAGTTTCAAAGGAAATGACAAGAAGTTTAATTGTTGCGTGTGGAGCCTAATTATCTTCCTGATTCAGAGGTCTTTGTTTCTGCCATATGTATACCCCAGGAAGATTCTACACCCCTCCACGTGGGTGGGTATGGGGGGGACCATCCCCCCTGGATGGGGGGTCTGGGGACCAGTGGGGGTTCGAGGGTAGCACCCACAAAACTAAAAATAGACGAAAATTTTCCTTGTAAAACATTGTAATTTCATAGTCAATCTAAGCCATTGATTAGGCAAATGATCTGATGGTAGAAGTTATATTAATTTAGGGTTGTTTTCCCTCAAAGGTAACCCTAGGTTTATATGAGGGAATTGTATTGTGGTTGTGTATTATTATTCTGGGCTAGAAAGGAAGAGGAAACTTTATGAGAGAGAAGAGGAAATTACAATGGATATGTTTTTGGTTGTATCTCTTCATTTTGTTGGATAATATAATAGGAAGGACTACCTATTTCTCCATGGACGTAGCCCAAATTGGGTGAACCACAAATATCTGTGTCTCTCTTGTTTTATGAATTTTTTATATTTGTGTTTCCACAATATTGTATGTGTTTCATTGCTCCATTAATTATTTCTAACATTAAAGACAACGTTGGCCAAACTATATGAAAAATCCTCGGCCTCAAATAATGTATTTGTTATGAAGTGTCTATTTTATATGAAGTTATCAGAAGGTGGATCTATTGCTGATCATTTAGATGAATTTAACATGGTTACCATTCATTTAAGTTCTGTAGGGGTAAATTTTGATGATGAAGTTAGGGCTCTATTATTTCTATGCCTATTTCCAGAAATTTGGAATGACCTAGTTATGGCTATTAGTAACTTTATCCCAGGATCTAATACTGTAAATTTTGATGATGTTGTTGGTGCCATCCTTAGCAAGGAAATGGAGTAGAAAATATTCTATGAGACATCAGGGAATGCTTTTACTGTAGAGACCAGGGGAAGAAAAACAGAAAGAGGAAGGAGCCCAGGAAATCACAGTAAGTCAAGAAAAGGTTGATCCAAATCTAGATAAGGGATAATGTTCTAGAAATGTGGAAAGAAAGGAAACCTAAAGAAATACTGCAAATGATCTAGGTGGCTCCAGAAATAGAAGTGGTTTTGAAAAATTTCAAGAATAGAAGTCATTGGATTACAGTGGCACCAAGGTTAGATTGAAGATCTTGATTCAATCTTTCCAACATCATGAACGATACCTCAATCCGATTTTGTATGTGAAAGTTATGTCCAGTCAAAGTTTTGGACAAATTGGGCCCAGCAGTAGTCACTAATGAGGCAAAAATTTGGCAAAGGATCGTCTCATGGAATATGACCACTAGCAGACGAATTTGTTGCCTATTTAATTTTTCTTCTGACCCCAATTTTTTGCCAATAGATTTTTTAACCTCCTTTTTCCAAATATATAAAAAAATATTAAAAGAATAGGGTGGTGGACCACCAACCCCGCCACCCTCCAACTATATAACAAAATATATATTAAAATTAGAGTGGGAGGCCATCAAACCCGCCACCCTCCAACTATATAATACATATGTTTTGAACCATATGGGTCGGGCTGCAGGTGACCCAGACCCTACCAATAAGTGTCAACTATAACGAGGGGTCATTGGTGTTTGGACCCGCTCGACCCGATGGGCTAGTTCGCCAACCAGGAGGCCTCGTTACCAACCAAAAAAAGGTTTCCTAAAATATAACGCGGAGGAACCATAACAGGGGATCCCATGAGTTGGACCTTGGGACCTCCCCTAATCACATGCCTTAATACGACTCCACCAACCAAGGAGGCAACAACCCGTCCTTTGTAAACTATGTTGCTACCACTACATAAGAACCATTACAGTGCGCTGACGAGGAGGAGGGGAATCATAGTTTCAATTGGGGTGGAACCAAAACCAACGAAACCTCAACGTCGGGTTCCAGGAGTGGAACCTTGACGCAGGGGTATATTTTGATGTTGAGAAAGATTCCTTGGGGATCCAGAATTTTCGGTGTCATAATGTGGTCAAGTTTATAGTCGTTTGACACGATTTCATGCCATGAATCCAATGGCATTAGGGGAATTTTGAGACCTAAAATGGGCCTCCTAAGACAAATTTACAACCAAAATAAACTTTATAAGAACTAATATGATTCAAGATGATGATGTCAACCATGGGGGATGATTCAACATTTTTGGAATAAAAAAGTAAAAAGATTAAAAAATAATAAAATAATAAATCTACTTTTTCAACTCATATTTTCAAATTATCTCCCTAAGGTTTTACTCAAATTTCGAGCGGGAGTACTCGTTGGGAGAAAAATTTAATTCCTCATCTAACAAGTACCCATGCTACATACTTTTAATGGACCCTGCTACACAATAAATGAGAAATACATGAAAAACATGAGTTCAATCACGTTATTCATGTATTTCTCATTTTCATTCAGCAGGGTCCATCGAAAGTATGCAACATGGGTGCTCCTTTGATGAGGAATCAAATTCTACATGCAACAAGTGTTGCCTCTTGAAATTTGAGTAAACCCATAAGGAGATAATTTGAAAATACGAGTTGAAAAATTAGTTTTTTTCTTTTTTCCCTCTAAAATTTGTTGATGTAATCTAATCTTATTTTATTATTTTCACTATTATATTATAATTTCCTTAGGAGGCCCATTTTAGATCTCAAAACTCCCCTAATGTGATGTCTGTTTCTGCAGCTGAGCTTTACATTTTCAGTCCATGCTGGAAAATGGAGTTATAAGGGTCATTTATGTAATTTGATTGTAATTTAATTTTTGATATGATTTAATGAAAGAGGCCTCCCCACATTGAGAAGGGCCCGAAGACATATCCCACATTAGGTGAAACCTGTAATCAAATCATCTTCTGCCTTTTATCTCATGTTTTCTTTTGATTTCCACTTCTTTTCATGTGTTTAAGTTACCCGGTTACATGCTATTTTAACTAAAATTTTGCATGCATCCATGAAGTAAAATATTTGGATCAAGTTTGGTATCAGAGCAAGCCTTCTTGAAGTGAGATACATGAGTGAATGCTAACCAGGAAAGCTTTAAAGAAGAGAATGAAAACTCAAATCCTTTGATCCCAAAGCAGGGCGTGCAACACGCAGACAAAACATGGAAGATGAGGAAGCTCAAATGGAGGAAGGGTGAAATTATCACAAGATTTCTTCACCATGGAAGAGAAAGTTGACAAGTTGTTTGCAGAGTATGAGAAGACAATCAAGCCTGAGAAAAAAGAACCAGATGATCATGCCTTGGTAGATCATGGAGGTGGAAGAGGAGAGCTTCTTGAACCACCCTCTCCATCCTCTAGTGACATTTCTTATTCTTCCTCTTCTCATCACTCTAACAAACATCATAGGAAGGCATTTAAGAAACCATTTTTTAAGTTAGATGTAAAGTTTTATTTGCCCACATATAATGGAGAATGTAATGCAAATAAATTAAATAATTGGATTAGATAGATCAAGGTTTATTTATGGATTTAGTAGATCAAGGAGGATGAGGCCAATATCCAATTAGCATCTCTTTCACTAAGTGGCACCGTTCTCATCTGGTGGGAGAGCAAGTTGCAGAAAGGCAGAAAAAACTTGGGTAATCTCCTTTCTTCTTGGTCCAATTTTGTTTCTACATTAAAACATCAGTTTTATCCTTTAGGTTATCGATAAAGGGCTTTAATGGAATGAAAATATTTGAGACAAGGAAAGGTTCAAAATATACAAAGCTTCACAAATGAGTTTAGAAAACAAGCTTTGAATTTGGGTATTTCACTTGATTCACCAGAGATTGTAACAAAGTATATTGGTGCTTTACATAGTTACATTAGGCATTCTTGTTGCTATGTAAGCCTACAGCTGTTGATGCAGCCAGTGTGAAGGCCATTCACCTTGAAAGCAGGGGAAATAATGACAAAGAAGAGAAACCGAAGAAATCATCTTTCAAACCTCATAATGGCAAGTTCAAAGGAAAAGGAAAGGGAAAGGACAAGAAGGAAACTACAACCAAGAAGGAGGAAGGAGCAAACCCATCTAGTATACATTGCAATAAGGAAGGTCGTAATGATGAAAACTTTTGGAAGTTACGTCCATAGTTGAAACCAAAGAAATTTGGTGGAAAGAACAAGAAAAAGACGGTGGCAACCGTAGAACAAGACCTTGGATCCAATTCCGGTGATGAGACAAAAATCACAAAATTGGGCATACAAGGTACTCTTTCTCTTAATGCTAATGAAAATTATGAATTCCATATAGGTACAAGCTCTTAAAATGAGTCTCTTGTTAATGAATGAAAGAGGATTGAATCATTCCACATTAGAGTTGTAATGAAACACACTAAAGTGGAAACCTTGTTTGGCCTCATCCGAAACCCTACCCTCTTTGTTGGGTGTGTGATAAAGCCAAATTACATGTAACCAAGTAGTGTAGAGCTATATTTGTGATTGCATCCAAACTAGTAGATGAGGTTGATCTTGATGTTGTACCTTGGATATCTATGTTATTGTGTTGGGGAGTCCATATTTGTATGGTAGGAAAGAAATTTTCTTTCACCATGAAAACAAGTATCATCTCACGAAAGATGAGGTGGAATACATTGTTAGAGTTCATTGTGCCAAAATCAGTGCCAATATTGTAAGTGCAGGTCAGATGAAGAGATTGATCAATTCCAGCAAAGGGTGCATGTTCATGGTTGTGAGAGAAAAATATGTAGAGACATTTGAAGCTTTTCAAGATTGTGATCCTACTCATAAAAAACAATTGTAGGAATTTTTTTCTAACTATAATGAGTTTCTTCAGGAACCAAGTGGGTTGCCTCCAAAATGTGAGATCCAACATGAGATTCACTCGCAGTAGGATGCTCATTTACCCAAAATTGGTATGTACAGGTTGTCATCCATTGATATGGAGGAGATAAAGAAGCATGTGCATGAAATGTTGAACCAAGAGGTCATAAGACCAAGTACTTCTCCATGTAGTTCACCTATTGTGTTTGTTCCAAGGAAGGATGGCATATGGAGGATGTGTGCAAACTACAAAGCACTAAACAAAATAAAAATGAAGAATCGGTACCCTCTCCCTCACATTAATGATTTGTTAGATCAACTAAAAAATGTTGTCTATTTCACAAAATTGGACTTGCGCAGTGGCTATCATTAGATCAGGATTGTAGAACAAGTTGTATGGAAGAATGCATTCAAGAAAAAATGGGGTTGTTTGAATTATTGGTGATGCCATTTGGACTATGAAATTCTCCAACCACATTCATGAGGGTGATGAATGATATTTTCAAACATTTTCTTGATGGTTTTGTACTTGTGTATCTTGATGACATTCTTGTTTTCATTAGAACATGGTAAGATCATAAGTCATTTTAAAAAGTTTTTTGATGTTTTGTAAAAAGAAAATTTGTATGTCAAAATGTCTAAGTATGAATTTGGTAAGACCTCTTTGGTTTACTTGGGTCACATTGTCGAAGGTGGACAATTAAAAATAGATCCTTCTAAAATTGATGTGATTGTAAAGTGGCCTAAACCCACCAATTTTTAGGTGAAATACAATACTGGAAAATGTTCATTGCCAACTTCTTCGTCATTGCACCCTCCTTAAATGCATTGACAAGTGCGAAACAAACCTTTCAGTGGGGAGGAAAGGAATAGAAATCCTTCAATACACTGAAAGAGAATATTAATACCACACCAGTTTTGGCCTTACTTGACCTTCTATAACCTTTTGAGATCGAGACAGATACCAGTGAGTATGCCATGGGAGAAGTGTTGATGTAGCAAAGGAAACATGTATGTTACCATTCAAATACATTCTCCCAAGATGTTGTGAACTATCCCACATATGACAAGGAGTTGTATGCCTGGTTAAAAGTGTGAAGAAGTGGAAGCACTATTTAATTAGCAAGGAGACCATTGTTCACACAAATCACCATCCCTTGTAGTACCTCCAGTCACAAACCAAGCTTCAACAAGCACATCATTTTATATGGATGGGATTCCTCCAACAGTTTCACATGGTAATAAAATACAAGAAGGGCACCAACAACAATGTAGTAGATTTGCTTTCTCTCCCTCATATTTCTACATCTATAGTTTTGAAAAATTCTTCTTTATCTTTTGAAAGTTATGTTGATGACAATGTTTTTAAGGATATTTATGCAAAGCTAACTTGTGGATCACAAGCGAATAATTACCATTTCTAGGGGAAATTGTTGTACCACCTTGGAAAACATTGTCTCCCCACCAATGAGAGAATACATGTAATTAGAGAGGCACACACCTGTCTTGGTTCATGTCATTTTGGTGTAGGTAAAACTTTGTGTCGTTTGCAGAGGTTGTGTTATTGGTCTCACATGAAAAATATTGTGACTCGATATGTAAATGGATGTTTGTTGTGTTTAGTTAGTAAGCCCACTAATATAAAATTGGGGCTTTACACACCACTCCTTGTTCTAATTCATCCATGGGAAAGTGTGTCAATGGATTTTGTTGGTGGTTTGCCTTTGTCTAGGAGAGGTCATGACTATTTGGATGTCATTGTGGATCAATTTAAAAAATGTGTGTCTTAATGCCTTGTAAAAAGCAGGTCACTACAGAGCAGATTGCTCATCTCTTCTTCCAATTTGTATGGGTCCACTTTGGGCTGCCCACATTCATTGTGTTTGATCGAAACTCACTTTCTTGGAGAGTTTTGGAAGAGTTTGTGGAAAAAGATGGACACCAAGCTGAAGAGGAGAACTTCATTTCATCCGTACAATGACAAAAAAACAAAGGTTGTCAACCGCACAATGATACATTTACTCCCAGTCTATTGTAGCAAGCATCCCAAGTTGTGGGACAAACAACTTCCCTATGTACAACATGCATACAACTGGGCAGTGCATTCATCCACTCAGAGCTCACCGTTTGAGACACGCTTTGGATATTTTCCAAAGGATCCCTTAGAAATGGTCTTTAGGAGAGATTGAAATTCTAGTGGGAAACATGATAGGGTCAAAGCATGAACGTTCATTCAACAAATTCAGATGATTCACCAGGCAGTGCAGGAGGTGTTGGGCACAACCCAACTTAGCCTAGTTTTTGGTAAAGACTTAGCATTTTGTGAAGTGGAGTGCGAAGTGGACTGCGCAACGAAGTAGTTGGAATATACCACGTAGTATAAGGGCATTGGAGTGGGTTGAAGCCCCTCCTTTTTGTAAAATCATGTGATAATGTAAAGGATCAATGGTCTTCACTATTTTTTTAAGGGATTCCATGGTATTTGGACCATGGTATTGTAATGATGTAACCCTTGATGTAATAATATATATAGAGTCAAATATTAAGAAGAAAATAAACTTGTAATACAAATATGTGTTATGGTTGAAATTTTGTGATCTGTTGTTTGGGAAAAGAAGGCAAGGCTCTATAGATGAGTGCACAAAGGTCTGATTCTGCATCTGAGTGTGCATACGACTTGCAGCTTAGTGCGTAGGTCAATAAATGTTTGTTGTACAATATTTATTATTATAAGAAAAGGTTCTTATGGACGTAACCCCACATTGGAGTGAACCACGTTAAATTTGTGCCTTCATGTGTATATTTTCTTTCTACCTATTGTAGCATAGTAGTTTATTATAGTTGTACTTTATTTCAGTACACTGATGATTTATGGTTTTATATGGTATGTTTAAGTGACTAAAGGAATGCGACGAAGTATTTTGTGTATGTTAAGAACAAAAGATAATATAAAACACCACATCACATCATCTTTAAAGGCTGCAAAAACTTGGTTCTTCATCCTCCCATAGTCACTTCGGGTGAGACTATGATTTTCTTGCAGGTCGTTGCCGAAAGGGCTAGTGATTGAGGGTTTTGTTGGTGTGAAGTATAGATCAAACCCGGGTCATCCCAAACCATAACCAACAAATACTTCCATTGTAGGAAATATTTAAATGCAGTATCCAACCTGTGGTGTGAGATATGTAAGAACGAATGCTGAAATCTCTCAAAAGATTGTTACCTATTACTGAAATATGTGCAGACTCCAAGGAACCTATATTTTAAATTATGTAAATCAGTAGGACATGATGAGAATAATTGTGGAGCTTACAAACTAATGATGGGGCACATTGTTGATACATATAGAATGCAATTAGAAGAACATGGAAATGAAAGTAGTGGACATCTTGGTGGTCGAGAAGGCTACCAAGGAAGAGGTGGAGGTGTTGGAGCTGGTTGAGGACATGGAAAGATTATTTTCTATAACTGTGGCCAAGCAGGTCAATTTACGAGAGATTGTCAGAACCCTACACCGATATTTAAGTATTGCAAATCCTTTAACCATGTAATTGAAGAATGCCTTGTACTTATGGTAAATATGCAAGAAAAAATGAATCACTAGGAAACACAAAATATTCAAATGATGACTATTGAAAGGAGGATTGAAAAACCTCGAATTATTATTTTCACCAGAAGTGGAGCTGCAACCGAAAGTGATAAAGTAGATGAGAAGAAAGAATATGAAAGTACATGGGTTAGAAAAATTGTTGAGAAAGTTCTTGTTTTTTATATTCACAAGGAAAAATAAGTATTTATGGAAGAAAAACAAAGCTTTATGGATGTTAGATCTTTGACCTCCAGTATGTAGCCAAAACAAAAAACTAGTTGCAATGTGTCATCAACTTCGACACATAATCAAGCTTCGATGCAGAACATAGCTTCGACACAGGATCAAGCTCTGACACAAGATCGGGATTCAACAAATCAAGAAGGTATTTTAAAGTATTTTTTGTAGACATATAAAATTATTAAGAGATCAAATGGTTGTATAAGGGCTTCAAGAGTTGATAGATTCCTATGCATCCAAAGAATCACTATGAACTGAGATACGTGCAGTCAATAATTTGCATCGATAAAAGAGAATTGGAAGAGAGATGAGGCTTAGTGCACATAGAGGAGTATATGAGATGGATCAAGTTATCCTATATTTGACATTTGATGCTAACGTCTTAGTGAAGCAGATGTGGGAATTAATGGGTAAGTTGAAGCTATAGTGGTCACCTATTCAGTTAAGGATGGAAAATCAATGCAAGATCTCCCCCTTAGGAAGACTACCAGGTGTAATAGTGGACATTGAAGGACTTCACAGTACTACTGGTTTTAAAGTAATAGAGATCATTGATGAGAGTAACCCCTATCTTGCATTTCTTGGACTTGATTGGGAATTTCGAAAATATGGCTATAATTAATCTAAAGAAGGGACAGATGATATTTGAAGGGAATAATATGAGAGTAATTGTTCCCTTGGATCCATCAGAAGGGTAAGATATACCAAACTAGTTAGAGAATAATATTGCGCAGCTGATATAGATAATATCTATCAAATGACAACAAAGGAACAAGATTGGGTTAACCCTACTGTAGAAGGCAAGTTGACTTGGGAGCATGATAGTTCTTGTACCTCATACTCAAAAGAAGAATTGGAAAACTGGCAGAATAGGCTGCATGAAATATCCACAAAGCACTGTGTAAGAATTACCAAATTAGTTCGTTGTATGATATCTGAGGTATGTAATATGCCTTCTTATGATGGCTTGGGTGATGTAAATAATTTTCTTGATGATTATGAAAAATAGGTTCTAGAGAATCAAAGGT
Organism: Pinus tabuliformis; assembly: GCA_031772625.1. Taxonomy (NCBI): domain Eukaryota; kingdom Viridiplantae; phylum Streptophyta; class Pinopsida; order Pinales; family Pinaceae; genus Pinus; species Pinus tabuliformis. The sequence continues at coordinate 777,403,080 of CM062820.1, read as the reverse complement.
TGTTAGCCTTAGATATAGACCTGAAACCTACCCTTGCTACATGGTGGGGTCCACAAAAAAATAATATAGAAGGTTGGCAGGAATGTTGAAGATTGATGTGGATAAGGCTTGGACAAATAGATATAGAAATAGAGATTAAATATGATGGTGAAACTAATCCTAGAAGAATATCCAGCTAAGCACTATATCATGGAAGGAGATTCCACAACAAGAATGGGTACATGTATTCATTTATACATTAGAGACAACCCCTAAGAAATAATACTTAGAAATAGAGCTCCAACATGGTACATTAACTGGGAAAACATGGTTGATGGCTTCGTATTAACATTTAGCTTTGAGGATGATTTTCCATACATAGATTTGGCTCTTCAGATAGTTAAGAAGAGGATATTTAAGAATGAAACTTGATTGACATGGAAAAAACCTAATTGGGTTGCACATATAGACAATGCACTAGAATTATATAACCTTACTGTAGAATAAGAAGAAGATCCTTGCAACATCGACATAGCAGAATCAGAAGGATACCGCAAAGTAAATTGACCTGAGTTAGAAATACCAGATATAACGAAGCCACTAAAGACCAAGAAGGTGAATATAGGATCAGAGAAGGAACCTAAGTTTGCAACAATAGAAGACTATTGGGATGAAGAAACAGTCAGCAAAGTTACGAAGTTACTTCATTAATACCAGGAACCATTTCCCACTAAGTTTTCAGAGATCAAGGGTATAATAGGTGGTGAGCTCCGGTATTGCAGCAATGATGCTACAACTCCTGGGACTCCCTACTTTACTTTTATCAACCCGGTAGTTCATAACAAACTTGGAAGCGATGGTGCTATACGCACAAGTACTAGCTCTTACTGCAGGCTGTCACTTGATCAGCTGGCACAAGTTCGCTAAGAGATTAAGCCAACTTCTATGAGTTCTTAGAAGAATCTTTTAACTATGATGGATGAAAGCTAACTCAAAAGGTGCTAGTCTACTTGTAGAAAGAAGATGAAAGCTGAAAGGAAATGCAAACCCTAGCAAACCCTAGTTTTACCGACTAACCCTACTTGTGAAAGAAAAGAGATGTAAGCTACTGAAATGGATGAAATTGACTATTGTAAAGGTAAAATGCATGTGTTTAAGCTACTTCTAAAGGAAAATATGGAAAAATCATTTTTTTTTTTTTGAGTAATTTTATGCAGAATTATTATGCATGTGTTTTAACTATTTTTTACTATGCAGAGGTTTATTGGCGAAAGGAAGTGGAGTGGGCATTTGCAGGAGGTTGGGAAGGTGTGGAGAGGACCTAAGGGGTCCCTAACACCCTTCTAGAGATTTATACCGTGCTCAGATCTCAAAAAATTGCTCGTGTGAACTTCTACAGGAGGCTGCAAGGGATCTACAGAAATTCTACAGGAACAGGCCGAAAGTGGTTTTTAGAGGGTTGAAGGTGGAAAACCAGTGGGAAAGTGGAAATGAAGGATGGATAGGGATGTTAAGGGGTCTAGGACCTGGTAAATGAAGTTCAGTAGTGATGAAGATGGTTGGATTTGTTCAAGGACGAAGAAAGCAATGTTGCACAAAAATGTAGAAATTAGGGTAAGTTGGGAAAGTATGGCGAAGGAGGGAAAGAAATCTTGAGTGAGGGCTGGAGCAGGTTGTATGATGGAGGGAGGATAGGTAGGAGTGTCTTACAGGTGTTCTACACACTACTTTCCAAAATTGATCCAAGCAAAGACTAAAAAACAGAGATTTATCTATTTTGACCCAATTTTGACCTAGAAACCAGAAACATGATGAACATTAGTTTATAGATAGGAAATCATGCAAGAAAGCTATGGAAACTGAGCAAGAATAGATCTAAGCATGAAAACACAACTGATATCAACTTTTCCAATTCAAAATCTAACACTAGCAATTGCATTGGAAGGCAAAAACAGTGTTTTTGTGGCAGCAAGTGTGCCTTGGTCTCAATTCATGGTCCCAAGGAGGGAGAAATGAGATCAAGGACTGCTTGGTAGCCTTTTTGTGGATCTTTTCTGTTACCAAATTGTCAAATCAACCTGAAGCATGAACAACTATCCTAATCATCAGAAACAACCTAAGTAACAAAGCAAGATTTTAACCTAAATAACAAAAATTATTTTATGAATGCAAGAAAAACACATAAAAGTACACAAAGAAGGTACTGGGCACTTGGGTTGGGCCCAACCCCAAGAGCTGCAGCCTCCTAAGAAAGCTCAGAGCTGGTTCAAAGCTGGATTCATCTTCATTGATCAAAAAATAATAGTTACATCACAAAATTGTCTGCAAAAGGAGCTCAGAAATGAGCTGAGTACAAGGCTGCACTAAAGTGCGAAAATAGACTATCAAATGGCTACCATCTAACTAAAATATGACTAAATAAAATAAGTCCCTAAGCCTTCTTATTTATACAAATGGGGACCTCTAAATGTCCTCCTAAAATCAAGGAACTCGCCTTCCTGGAACTAAAGATAACAACAATCCTACTTGACTTGCTTCGCTGCCCCTTGGCTTTGTGCTCCAAGTTTTTGATGGAGAATTCAAGGTAAGGGCTCATAAATGAAGGGGAAACCCTCCTACAAATCCTCTCCCTTGTTCTTTAATGAATTTGGCTACCAAATTCTCATTAAACATTTGATTTTGTCTCAAAATTGACCAAAACTTTGCATAAAGCACACATTAGACATTTTGGCATAATGACTAACCCAATTCACTCTATTAGCATAAATATGATCAAAAACATGCAATAAACTAATGAGAATGGTGGATTAAGTCGAATTAAGAGGTAAAATGAACCCATATAATTACCCATTTCTGGGGCTCATCAATAGGAGATATAGGATTCATGAAGATTTCCCTTAAGCCTGATGCGAATCCAAACAAACAAAGACCTTATATGTTGAACCGAAGTATAAAGAGAAAGTAAAGATAGAGCTTGATAAGATGATATCAACTAGAATTATTGAACCCATGGAAGAATCAGAATGGGTGAGTCCTATGGTGGTGCAAGAGAAGAAGACTCAAGGACACAATAGGATCTGTGTTGATATGAGGAAATTGAATGATGCACACTTACATGATCCCTTCCCTACCACTTTCACAAATGAAGTGTTAGACAATGTAGGAGGCCAGGAAGCTTACTCATTTACAGATGGATTTGTAGGTTATCATTAGATTAGGATTTCACTTGAATATCGACATAAGACCACATTTTCTATAGAATGGGGATCATATCAATACACAATAATGCCTTTTGGATTAAAGAATGACCCATCTATATTTTCTAGAATGATGGTTGCAAATTTTAAGTAATACATCCACAAATGCTTAGAGGTATATTTTGATGATTGGATAGTATTTGGATTGCTAATCAAACATATTGGAAGTTTAAGACTTATGCTCAATACATGTAGACAATATCAGATCTCTTTGATCTTAAAGAAGTCCATATTTTGTATACCCTTCAGCATATTGTTGGGACATACTGTTTGCAAGCAAGGACTAATGGTGGACCCTGCTAAGATTTCTTTAATTTTGAATTTACCTCCACCTAAGACAATAAGGCAGCTTCACACTACATTGGGACATACTGGGTATTACAAAAAAATCATCAAGGGGTATGCACAGATCACTGCTCCTGTGGAGAAATTTTTAAATAAGGATGTAACTTTTCAGTGGAATGAAGAATGTCAGAGGAGCCTTGACATATTGAAAGAAAGAATGGTAACTGCACCTATATTAGTGTTCCTTGATCAAAATAAGGAATTCTATGTCCATGTGGATGCCTCTTGTATAGATTTGGAGGTAGTGTTGACACAACTTGGTGTAGGCGAAATTGACCATCCTATAGCTTTTGCAAGTAGGAAGTTATCTAAAGCATAAAATAATTACACTACTATAGAAAGGGAAGGAATAGCCAAGGCGTATGCTTTGTAGAACTTTAGACATTATTTGCTAGGATCACACTTTAAAATGTTTACAGATCATTCTGCACTGAAATATTTGATTAATAAGCCTCTCTTAGGAGAAAATATTTGTAGATGGTTACTGTTATTATAGGAATATGTCTTTGAAATCATTGTTAAACTGGAATATTGAATGCAATACCTGGTCATCTATCAAGATTGGAAACAGGGGAAGAACCAACTAGCATAGAGGATAATCTCTCTGATGCACAATTATTTGCAATCAGAGTTGCAGATGACCATTTTGTAGATATCATTTAATTTTTGACCACAAGGATAGCTCTTCAGAGTATACTACACAGCAAAAGAAATAATTAGTGGTTAAGGTAGATAATTTTTCACTAATAGCATGACACTTATATAAGATGGGACCAGATGAAATATTGCAAAGATATGTTCCCAAACATGAAAGATAGATGATTCTAGCAGAATCTCACGGTGGCGCAATTGGTGGACACTATGAAAGAAAATCTACTGTGCAAAAGCTTTTTAGAGTAGGATTGTGGTGGGCTACACTACACAAAGATACAAAGGAATATTGGAAAGCATGTGATATGTGTCAAAGAGAAGGAAAACCTCCAAGAAGAGATGAAATTCCATTGCTACCACATGTTACATTGTAGGCCTTTGATAAGTGGGCTATTAATTTTGTTGGACTCATCAACCCACCTAGAAAGAGGAATGGTGCGAGGTAAATAATTACAACAACTAATTACTTGACAAGATGGGCTAAAGCACAACCAGTAAGGGACTGCAGCATAGATACTATTGCAGAGTTTATTTTTGAGTATATATTGTCTAGATTTGTATGTCTAAAGATTTTGATGAGTGACCAAGGTTTTGTTGTAGTGGCTACAACCACCCTCCAAAATTTTGGCCTGCACCTAATTTTGGAGCCTCCCTTGAGAGTTTCGCTTGATGACTACACACCCCATGTTCACTTCGTGAACCCGTGTAAGCCTTTGCATCCACCTTGCTTATGCATTTCATTCAAGTTCTGCATGTTGGTGTCTAAGTCATGCTTGACACCATGTTCTGGTTATGCTCAAAGTCTTTGCTTCGTGTGTACTTGTTGTGTCCACTATGAAAGCATCTGTCACACTCACACATAGAGTCACACTCACTGTCGCACAAGCACTGTCACAATTAATCAACGATTAATCATGGTTGTCACACTTGCCACTTGCACCATCGGTCCGTCATGTTGAACATGTGTGTCTGGATGGTTTGAGTCATCTCGTTGTCAAGTCATGTGAGTGTGTGTTTGCATGATCACCTATGCATTTTTCAACCGTTCACACATTTAGTCATTTTTTGCTGAAGTTCTGATGACTAGAATCTCCTCTGACAGTTGGAACATCACCTCATCATCGACTCGATCGACTGTCACACAGATCAGTGTAGAAGCAATAAACAAGTTTTTCCAAGTTGCATTGATTGTAATAAATTCAATCAGATCTCATGTTGGCCACCTAGACAGTCGGAGCCGACAGTCACCCCGGGAATGACTCCCCTCCAAAATTGCGTAGAGGCTATTGAAATTGCCCACTCAACTGACTTAGGAAATTACACAGACAAGTCAGATAGACACCAAGTGCTCATCCCTATATCCCTCAGAAAATTGCACATTTTTCCCAGTCAATCATCCCGACAGTTGACTCGCTGCTCATCCAAGAAATTGCGTAGTTTTCATGAGTAGGCCTTTTGTTGCCCAGCTGTCTGCTCAACTCAAAAATTGCACAGAGATGATCAGCAAGCCAGCCTCCTAGCCTTAGTGTAGTCCCCCTCGCAAGCAGCTCCTAGCAGCAAACTACCAGTTCCTCCCACGAATTGCGCAATTTCTATTACTAGTGACCCGACAGCCAACTTCCAGTTCCCTCTAAGAATTGCACAGTTTTGGCTGCCAGTGACGCAGCAGCCAATTAACAGTTCCCTCTAGTAATTGAATAGTTTTCGCTACCAGTGAGTGAATAACCAACTACCAGTTCCCTCTAGGAATTGCGTAGTTTTGGCTACCAGGCTTCCGGACAGTTCCTCCCAAAAACTGCGAATCTCTGGCTGTTGACCCTCCTTGCAGCCCAGCCTGTTCCTCCAGAAAATTGTGTAAATTCGGCCTTCCAACCCCTTCTTCCCACTCATTTCAGAAACTCTGCAGATCCTTCCTACCTTGCCTTCCTACAACCTAGACTGTCCCTCCCAAAATTTGTGCAATTTTTCCTTCTAGCCGAGCTAGACCTCGCAAACAGTCATTGTCGACTTGGATTGCCCATCTCCATCACTAAGTGACTCTTGCACAATTTTCATCAGCAGTGCCTGGAGCCATCATCCAACTTCACAACCTTGATGCCTCTCCTGGTCACCTAAATCCATAATGATCATGTTTCATGATTGAATAGGAGGTTTTGGATTTGATGTCATCTCGTCATGAGTGACTACAGGTACAGGTACACCAACAAAAATTGCGCGATGATGAATTGGATGAACGAAGGGAGCACATGCAGAAGGAAAAGTTCACCAATGGATGAATGAATGATGCATGCGAAGAGATGTGATCATGACCAGATGATCATGCAAATATGTATTCACGGATGAATGAACGAGCAAACATGCAAGATGTGCTCATGGATGGACGAACGAACAAACATGCACCTTTTGCAAACAGATGAGCCTATCAAGCTTTCCAATATGCAAGCAAGGAAAAACATGCCAAAGCTTCATCAAGTGAACCAAAGGCCATCGAATACTTTGTGCACTTTTCCATGTGGAGGTAAAGTTGTGATACACCATGAAGACATCCATCACCCAACAACACTGTATCTTGACACGCACTCTAGCAGCAGCACGAATGTACCAACACTGTCATGTCAAGTCATGTCACCCACACCTCTACTATGGGCTATGTTTTCAATCAATGTAATGTAATGTGGAAGTCCAAGAGACCCACTTGTTGTACAAAGTTTCATGTAAAGTTGAAAAGTCATGGAAGTCAAACAATCATGAGGGTAGTCGAACAAGCACAAGGTTTAGTTTCACCCTTGGCTATAAATACCCCCTCATTTGTACATGCAAGGACTTTTCACCTCAGCTCCTCCCACAAAGCAAAGAGAGTCTGTAATATTTTCTTTGAGGAGTAAGTATTGGTCGAGCGCCTTGTACTCAGGGTTAGTGATATATGGTGTAACGATGTGTCTTTGAACTTTCGCTTAATTCAGAAGTCTGCTAACATGATAGCACGTTTTCACACATGTATTGTGATTGTTGCAATACTAATCTTTAACACTTGTGATGCATGTTGCTTTAACCTGTGTTCTACATCTGAACCATTTCACTTGTTGTAATACATAATCTACTAATGGAAATGTGTTGTATATGCTGTTAACAGTGTCTCGCCCATGTAGACAACTCTCCTGGACACCAGACATGCCTTTCACATAAAACTTGTTGTAACAATTGTTGCACTCATTCAGACTCATCGGGTGAGTGTTGTACGTGTTATCTTACCTTGTGTGTTGTGACTGTCATGTCTGTGTGGACTTCTCCTCTGGAAGCTCTACACATCTTCTTGTGTTTGTGTTCCTAGCCGAGTTGGGACGTCATCCCAACCAACTTGGGACTCACTCCCACCCTCTCCCTCTACAGTGAAATAAACATTGACACAAGTGACAATTACACTCACCAAGCATTCAAACCTCACTTCTCGAAGACAAAGCAGACCACTTTCCTATGTTGACAAGAAAGAGTTGAGGCAAATCCTTAAGACAATGGAAACATGACCATCATACTAGATGGGAATCCCACACCAAACGACGTGAGGTCTAATTGGGACTCCATATTTGGGTGATTCCATGAATGTTGGCAGGTCCAACACTGTCAATAGGTTCCCACTTCCTGAATAAAACTATTGAAGCATTGACTGAGAATTCGAAGTTTATCATCAAATGAGTACCCCATTTCACGCTCAAGCCAATGGAATAGTAGAATCATTTAATAATATTTTGGAGAATGCACTAACTAAGGTATGCAATGTGAATAGAGATGATTGGTACCTTAGAATCCCAATAGCTTTATGGGATTATAGGACCACATGTAAAAAGTTGGCATGTCAAACACCCTTCAGATTAGTTTATGGGAAAGAAGTTGTGATGCCCATGGAGTACATCATCCCTAGCTTGAGGATTGCATCTTTTACAGATATGGTAGACCCTAATATAATGGAGGAAAGAATGTTGTAGTTGATTTCTTTGGAAGAAGACAAATTTATAGCAAGATTCCATCAACAGGTAAAAAAAGAAAGAGAAAATTCTTGGCATGATAGAAATATTAAGTAGAAGAAATTCTAGGTAGGAGACCTTGTTCTCCTCTATGACTGTAAGTTTTTGAAATTTACAGGAAAATTCAAGATGCATTGGTTGGGCCCATATATTATCAAGCATATTACTAATGGAGGCACAATTCAATTAGCGAAGTTAAATGGAGAATTGATCCAAGGAAGAGTAAATGGAAACATGATAAAGCTGTATAGGGACAACCCTACCCCTACAACCTCACTCTAAAGAAGAAATGAGAAAAATCCTTAGTGCCATCTGCAGTTGAAAGTGGGTATTGGACTATAAATTACGCTGCAGATAGCTTCATTGTAGGGAGTTGCTTCACAACAATCTAGATTATGTCGAAGTACATAGGATTTATGACATAAGAAGGGTTTTTCACTATAATATAGGATGCATCGAAGTTTTCCAAAAAATTATGACTGTTAAAACACACTGAAAGTTGCATTTATGAGGATAGATTGGCAAGATCTACAGGTAGATGTGCAATTAGCGAACAGAATCTGAACACAATCTAGATAAAGTCTAAGCTATTGATGGGTTTAGATATTATAATTGCTATAAAAGGCCACATCCCGTCCATATTTGGAACTTTGCTGAATTAAGAGTTCGAGTGTTGATAACATGAAGAAGTTGCATAAATTCTCGTTGTCATATGTCATCTGAGCATTCTTGGGAAGAAATTGTTCATAATTTTCATGAGAATGGTTTATCTCGAATCATGGAAGCAGTCAAAAAAACCACTGGTATGATTTCAAAAGCGTCATCACAAAAAAAAACAAATATCTCCACGGAATAAAGCAACCAAGGAAGAGAGAACAAAGAAGAAACAAGATAAGAAACTTGTCGAACCTCAACAAGAAGTTGAGAAAGTTAGAGACAATGAGGAAGAAGTGGAGCACACAAAGAAGATGGAAATAGATGTCGCAACATTTCCATCACCTTTTCCATCATATATTCCACCAAGAAAACCGAATGCCAAACTTGTAAAAGACTCGAAGGATACAAAGTTTGGAACCTTCACACCCCTATTTCCAAAGGAAGTACCATTTACAGGGAAATTACCTGGGAAAATACCACAGATGAATTTCACAGACTACGACTTCAACGACAGGAAGAAATACCCATAGTTCGGACCAGCTAGGTATCTAAAACAGGTAAACTATTTAGAGAGTGGTGTGATGAGGTTAGAGCCGTAGCAATAGGAAAATGGATTGGCGTAGTCACCACTAATGAACATGTTGAATGTGCCACACTTCAGCAAAAGTTTGGGGAGCACGGATTGTGTGTGACAATTTCTTGTGCTGGTGCATGTTGGATGCTTATGGATGGGAAATAATATCCCATAGATCCAACATTGATATGGAGAATCACCAAACTTCCATATCAAGGGCGGAACCCTTCGGAAGAATTCATTAGAAAAGATCAAGACCGCGCCATAGCTGAGAACATGAAGAAGAAGTTTGGTCTGACAAAACGAAAGAGGGGATATAATATAAACCCATTCAGGGACTAGGAAGTTCACTTCACAACACACATATTGGCTTGGAAGATAATGGGAAAGTGTCGGGCTAATGAAGTCCATGCAATGGTGGTTGCATTAGCTACATAGTGTGCCAATGGGGTTCAGTAAAACTGGACCGAATATCTTTGCAAAGAGTTTCTGAATGACTGCTGCAAGGTCCGGGAGAAAGGTACAACATTCCATTATGCATGGTTAATTTTGATTATTGCAATGCTGGCATGGAGAGAGCCGGAGGATTCGCAGTTCCCTCTAGTAGCTTTAGATGTTTATGAAGCTGCATGGTATGCCTCACTATGGTATACCTCCCAACCATCACGAGAAATGGAGAACACGATGTTTTTCGTGTTATATCACATGGATTTACATATGTTGGTGAACCAACACCCTTTCTTCTCGCCGAGCCTATATGAACAATATAGCATTGTTGAAAAGTTCGATGATGATTTTCACAAAGTCTATATATAGGTTCGCAAGGAAACAAAGAGGAAATGACATCCCCTTCCATACCTAGTCATAGAAAATGATATCCTCACACTAGGACAATAGTGGCCCTCAGAATGGATGATTGCATCAAATGTAGAGGCAAATGCGGAAGACAACGCGACAGAGGATGACATCTCACAGCATGGTGAAGCAAGTGGAAAGGAAAAAGATAAGGATGAGCATGAATAAGAGGAAGAGGAGAAACATGATGAGGCTCTCTAGGATCCTCTTCAAGGAGATGAGCATAATAAGGAGTTTTAAAAGACAGAAAAAGCACAAGTTGTCACAAAATAGAGGAAGGCACAAGGTGAATTTTCCATGATATCAAGAAGAAGCAGAAGGCATATAAGACAAAGGATATCACGCTAATGGTCCTTATTGATGGGTATGTTGATTAGATTGGGGATAGGATTCAGGAGGTGAAAATAGAGTCATGGAATAAGTGGGAAGATTGCTACGACACACTTCTCATAGGTGTGCAGGAGCGGATTGTAGAACATAAATTTTTGGCACAAATAGTTAGATAACCTGCGCAGGTAGTGGATAGGGTCGGAGAAGAAAGGAAAACATAGCCTAAACTTGTAGCAAGGTTAGTGCCAATACCAGCTGTAACACTATAGTTTGACTCCATCGAGGTAAAACAACAAGAAAAAGGGTGGAAGCATGTCAACGTGAACATCACAGCAGTACCATTGCAAAGATTACATGAGTTGCACATGGAAATAATAGAAGAGTTGAAGCTTCACGAACAACATAACTCACAGTTGAATATTCAAGTAGAGGAAGAGCGGGCTTCACTTCAGTAGAAGCTCAACTAGATGATCCACGAGAGGGATCAAGCAGTCCAGTAGAAACATAAGCTCAAGGAAGTAGTCGAAGCCACATGAAAAGAAGTTCCATACCTCGATGTTCGAGAAGAAGAGCAAGTAGAGGACAAGGTCATGAAGCTCGACCTTGTAGTGAAGGGGTATAAGGAAAAGATCACTGCAGTACAATTTAAGTATGGAATGTATATCAGTGAGCTACAGATGAAGCTGCAACCAACCACGCCATAGGAAGTGGGGGAGCATAGGGAGACTGACCTAAAGGTTGCAATGGCCAGAATCTCCGCAATAGTGGCAGACTGTGGGAAACTTTTAGACAAAAGTTTACATATTTGGACTTCACTACAGGAAGATCCAAATGTACAGAAACTGCAGGAAGAGATTCAACAGAAGAAACAATGGTGGGAAGATATTAAGGCATTTGTAAAGAGCTTACCAATCTCACAGAAGCTCGCCAAAATCAATGAGGGGAAGACCCTCTAGAAGAAGATTGAGGAACTAAAGAAGGAAGAACATGTTTTAATAGAGAGGAATAATCCATGGCAGGATGAGGCTCTCCAACTATCGTAGGCAGTAGATGAGAAGCTTCAAGAGCTTCGACAGAGGGAGACAATGATGGTACAAAAGGCTACAAAACATGTGACAGAAGAACTACTGGAAGAGGTGCTCAACGAAGAAAATAAATTCACAGAGACTCTACAATAGTTCAACAAACTTAAAATAGTATTGCATCAAAAATAAGAGGTAAAGTAGCTAAGTGACTTGGGACAAGTCACATGTGAGTGTTGGTGGCCTGTTGGGTGCAACCTAACTTGGCCTAGTTTGTGGTAAAGGCTCCACATTTTATGGAGTGGAGCGCACAGTGGACTGTGCAACGAAGAAATTGGAATATACTATGTGGTATAAGTGTGTCGAAGTGGGTCAAAGCCCCTCCTTTTTGTAAAATCATGTGATAATGTAAAGGATCAACAGTCTTAGCTACTTGTTTTAGGGAGTCCATGGTATTTGAATCATGGTATTGTAACGATGTAACCCTTGATGTAATCGTATATAATATATGGTCATTTAATAAGAAGAAAATCATATTGTGATCCAGGTCTGTGTTAAGGTTGAACTTTTGTGATCTATTGTTTGGTAAAAGAAGGCAAGGCACTGCAGCTGAGTGTGTAGAGGCCTAAGTCTATAGCTGAGTGTGTAGATGACCTACAACTTAGTGCACAGGTGAAGATCTATTTTTTGTACAAGATTTCTTATTATAAGTAATATTTCTTGTGGACGTAGCCCCACATTGGGCTGAATCATGGTAAAATTGGTGTCTTCATGTGTATATTTGCTTTCCTTCTATTGTAGCATAGAAATTTATTACAGTTGCACTTTATTTACGTACAGTGATGATTTACGGCTTTATATGGCATGTTTAAGTGACTAAATGAATGCAATGAAGTAATTTATGTATGTTAATAACAAAATATAATATAAAACACGACATTGCATCATCCTTCAAGGCTGTAGAAACCTGGTTCTGCATCCTCCCATGGTCACTTCGGGTGAGACTGCGATATGCTTGCAGGCCATTGTTGAAAGGGCCAGTGATTGAGGGTTTGCTGGTGTGAAATATAGATCGAACCTAGTTCATACCAAACCATAACCAATAGGATCAGTTGGATAAAATTCAAGCCCAATAGAAATCTTGACATGACAAGCACTATGTCGATCACCAATTCCAAGTTCAAGACAGAGTGTGGCTTGACATTAATAAAGATAGAATGAAAGGGGAAGGAAAGAAGTTGAGACCAATCTGATATGGTTCATTCACCATATTAGAGAAGATTGGAAAAAATGATTTTCACCTTGATTTTCCAGCACATATGCAGATGTACTCAGTGGTGAATGTTGAAAACTTGAAGCTTTATGAGCCTTCTTTGATCATGAACACCGAAGAGGTTGGACAAGTTCCTATAGTGGACAACTTTACACTCAAATACTTGGACAAGATACTAGAGGATATCATTCTTGACATGAAGACTAGGACTTCACGATGGGGAGACGTGGAGTACCTTCGTGTTGGTTTCAAGGGAATGCATCCAAGTAAGGCCTGATGGATTGAAAAGGAGAAAGTGAGGGAGAAATTCCCTCAATTTTCAGTTGACTGATAAAGATTTTAGTAGCCCAAAATCTCATTAGTGGGAAGGAATGATCCAGGTGGCTCTAGAAATAGAAGTGGCTTTGAAAAAGTTCATAAAAAAAGTCATTATATTGCAGTGGAACTAGGGTCAGATCAAATATCTAGACGTAAGCTTTGTGATGACATGAACGACACCTCAATCCAGGTTCATAGGTGAAAGTTATGGCTAGTCAAAATTCTGGTCAAACTAGGCCAAGTGGAAGTCACTAACAAGGCAAAAATTTGGAAAAGGATCACCACAAGAAATCGAGCCACCAGGACAGGGGAATTTGTTACCTCTTTAATTTTTATGGTGACCCAAATTTTGGCAGATGGATTTTTTAACCTCCTTGTTCCAAATATATTAAAAAATATTAAAAAAATAGGGTGGCGAAACACCAACCCCGCCACCCTCAACCTATATAACAAAATATATATTAAAATTAGGGTGGCAGGCCATCAACCCCACCACCCTCCAACTATATAATACATATGTTTGGAACCATATGGATCAGGCCTCAGGTGACCTGGACCCTGCCAATAGGTGTCAACTATGACAAGGGGCCGATGGGGTTTGTACCCGCCTAACTTAGTGGGCAGCCTGCTGACCAGGAAGCCCTGTTATGAACCAACAAACTATTGCCAAAAATATAATGTGGAGAAACCATAATGGGATGTCCCACAAGATGGAACCCGTGACCTCCCCAAACCGCATGCCTTAATACAACTTTGCCAACCAATGGACCAACAACCCATCCTTTGTAAACGTCATTGCTACCACTATATAAGAACTATTAAAATGCACCGAGGAGGAGGAAGGGGAGAAGGGTTTCAAATAGGGTAGAAATACAACCAGTAGAACCCTAACGTGAGTTTCCAGGAGAAAAACATTGACACAACGGTATCTTTTGATGCCGATAAATATTCCTTGGGGGTGTAGAAGTATCGGTGTCATAACGTGGTCAAGTTTATAGTCATTTGAAATGATTTCATGCCACAAATCCAATGGTTATTTCCACTTCTGCAGCTAAGCTTTGCATTTTCCGTACATGCCGGAAAATGGAGGTATAAGGGTCATTTATATAATTTTATTGTAATTTTATTTCTACTGCCATTTAATGAAAGAGGTCTCCCCACATTGAGTAGGGCCCGGAGACATAGCCTACACTGGGTGAACCTTGTAATCAAATCATATTGTTCCTTTGATCTCATGTTTTCATTTGATTTCTACTTATTTTCATGTTTATAAGTTAGCTAGTTACGTGCTCTTATAAATGCAATTATGTATGCATCCATGAAGTAAAAGATATGGATCAACCAATCTTGGAAGGGAAAAGAAGGCCCAATGGACAATAAGAGAAAAATCATGAATCGAATGTTGCAGGTGATGCATTGCAAGATGATTTGGTTCTTTCATTGCATAATATTATTGATGCATGGGTGGTAGATTTAGGGGCCTCATTCCATGCCACACTTGATAGGAAACATTTTCATGACTATGTTCAAGGATATTTTGGACAGGTTCATCTGGGTGATGATAAACCCTGTAAAATCATTGGAATGGGTAATGTTTCTATAAAGCAATATAATGGAAACCAATGACTATTGAAGAAGGTATGGCATGTTCCATATTTGAAGAAAAATCTAATTTCAATAGGTTAATTGGGAGGTGAAGGTTGTGTAACTACTTTTACAGACAAAACCTAGAAGGTCACTAAAGGAGCCTTGGTAATAACAAAAGGAGAAAAGTTTGGTACATTGTATTTATGCAATAGTATTTCTAATTTTGTTAATTCTTTAACATCCATATGAGCAAATATGACACTCTGGCATCATTGGCTCAGGCACATGAGTGAGAAGGGGATGAAAATTCTTCACTCAAGAAATTTTTTGCCAGGTTTGAAGCATGTTGATTTGGATTTATGTGAAAATTGTGCTTATGGTAGACATAAGAGAGTTCGTTTTATAAGAGTTGGGAAGGAAAGTATAAGTGAAAAATTAAGGCTTGTGCATACAAATGTATGGGGACCTTCTCAGGTATCATCTCTCAGTGGCTCTTGCTATTATTTTACTTTTATTGATGATGTAACTAGGAAAACCTGGATTTATTATATTTAGAATAAATATCATGTATTTGATACTTTCAAGAAATGGAAAGCTTTGGTTGAGAATGAGATATGAAATAAATTGAAGTTTCTTAGATCAAAAAATGGAGGTGAATACTATAACAACGAGTTTGATAACTACTATTCATAGCATGGAATTCAAAAAGAGAAGATAGTTCCAGGAACACCATAGGATAATGGTGTGTTAGAAAGGATGAATAGGACAATCATGGAGTGTACAAGGTGCATGAGATTGCATGAAAGATTGCCCTTACAATTTTGGGAAAATGTTGTAGATACTGTTGTTTATCTAATAAATAGAGGACCTTCAAGTTCCATGGATGGTGGTATTCCAAAGGAGGCATGGACATGTAAAAAGATAAACTACTCATTTTTAAAGACTTTTGGTTGTGAAGCCTTTGTCCACATCAATAAAGAAAATAGAACAAAGCTTGATGAAAAATAAAATAAGTGTACCTTTATTGGATATGGTGTATATGGTTTTAGTTATCACTTATATGATTATGAAAATAAAAAAATCATTAGGAATAGAGATGTCATATATGAAAAGATCTTGTATAAGGATCAAAGAAAACAAAGAATATACAGTGCTTAATGATTTCACATAAAAATTAAAGGTGCATGAAAATCATAATGATCAACAGCCACAAAAAAACAACAACAACAACCAAAAAAACAACAGGCACCTCAAACACCTGAAAGTTATGTTTACTAGGATAAGTAGACCCCTTGAACAACACTCTCCTCTATTATATTATGTATTATTGACAAATTCCGGTGAACCAGAAATATATGAAGAAGCAATGCACATAGAAAACACAGAGACGTGGGAGCAAGTCATGGAAGAAGAGATGGACTCCTTGATGCATAACTAGAATTGGGACTTAGTTAAGTTGCGTGCAGGTAAAAAAACATTTCAGAATAAATGGCTTTACAGGTTGAAGGAAGAGGATGGAGGTAAATAGAGTTATAATGCTAGACTTGTGGTGAAGGGGTTTGCACAAAAGAAAGGTATAGACTTTGATGAAATTTTTTCTCCTATTGTTAAAATGAATTCAATCAGAACTATTTTAAGTGTAGTGGCAATAAAATATTTGCATCTTGAGCAGTCATATGTAAAGACATCCTTTCTCCATAGGTATTTGGAGGAAGAAATATATATGCAGCAGCCACAAGGATATGAGGTCAAAGGGGAGGAAAAATTAGTGTGAAAATTGAAGAAGACCTTATATGGCTTAAAACAGGCTCCAAGGTAGTGGTATCTAAAATTGGACAGGTTTATGTTTGAGCAAGGTTATACTAGATGTGACTCCGATTATTATGTTTATCTTAAAAAAATGATAGCAACTATATTATATTTCTATATGTAGATGACATGCTTGTTGCAGGGTATATCATTCAAGAAATAAATGTACTCAAAAGAAAATTGGCAAATTCATTTGCAATGAAGGATTTGGTTGCTGCAAAACAAATCCTTGGTATGAGAATAACTAGGGATAGGAAAATCATAAATTAACATTGTCTCATAGTGAGTACATAGAAAAGGTGTTGGAAATATTTGATATGCAAAATGAAAAAACGTTAGTACACCTTTGGCTAGACATTTCAAACTAAGTAAGGAGATGTGTCCCAAGACTCATGAAGAGATGGATAATATATGTAAAGTTCCATATGCATCAGTAGTTGGATGCTTAATGTATGCAATGATATGCACAAGGCTTGATATTTCACGTGCATTGGGAGTTATAAGTAGGTATATGAACAATCCTAGAAAAGAGCATTGGATATCAGTGAAGCAGATTCTCAGGTATTTGAGGGGTACCACAAATCAAGAATTATGCTTTGGTGGTTCAAACATTTCTCTTCAAAGATATGTTGATGCAGATATGGCAAGTGCTAGAGATAACAAGAGGAGCACCATAGGTTATGTGTTTATTGTAGGTGGAACAATTATCATTTAGGTCTCAAAATTTTAAGCCTTGTTGCACTTTTAACAACGGAATCAAAGTATGTTGCTACTATAGAGTCTAGCAAAGAAATGATTTGGCTACAAAGGTTTATGGATGAATTGGGAAAGAAGCAAGAGATGGACAAGTTATATAATGACAACCAGAGTGTCATTCATCCTACAAAGAACTCAAAATTTCATTCCAAGACTAAACATATACAACTCAAGTACCATTTCATACAGTCATAGTTGGAAGATGGATAGTTGAAGCTAGAAAAGATACACACTAGCCAAAATCCTGCAGTTATGTTAATACAAGTTGTAACGAGGGAGAAACTGAGACTCTGGTAAGTTTAAATTAGTCTTCAAGTATGATAGTGAAGTGATAAACAACCAAGTCTAAGTGGATTCATTGTCTAATAAGTGAAGCAATGATGGAGTTTATATGATCTGTCTCCAAGTGGGAGATTGTTGGGTCTGGAGCCTAATTATCTTCCTAATTGTTCAAAGGTTTTTTATTTCAACTGCATTGGATTCCTGTTCCTAGTGGGACTACAACGCCACCTGTTTAATCTCCCTTGGGGGGGGATAACGAATTTTATGAGCCCCCCCGGCGGGGGTTCAGGGGCAGAACCCCCAAAGCTAAAAATAGATGAAAATTTTCCTTGTAAAACATTATAATTTCTTATTCAATCTAGGATGTTCATTAGGCCGATGATCTAATGGTAGAAATTATGTCAATTTAGGATTTTTTTTTTTTTTTTTTTTTTTTTTTTTTTCTTTTCTGTAGAAGGAAACCCTCAATTTATATGAGGGAATTGTATTGCGACTGTGGCTTATGATTTTGAGTGAGAGAGAGATAGAGAGGTTGTTGTGTGAGAGGGAAGAGGAAATTACAATGGATTTGTTTTAGGTTGCATCTCTTCATTTTTCTAGATAATATAAAAGGAAGGACTGGTTTTTTCTCGATGGACATAGCCCAAATTGGGTGAACCACATATATTTTTGTCTCTATTTTTTTATGCAATTTATGTATTTGTGTTTCCTTAATATCTTATATATTTCATTTCTCCATTAATTAATTTCTAATAGATCTTCCATCCCATCTTCTCAGCCAGTGCAAGAATTGATCTAATGGATGAGTACCTCGACACAAGAGCAAAGGTCTCCTCATAGTCAATTCCCTCAACTTGAGAGTATCCATTGGCCATAAATATGGCCTTATACTTCTCTATGCTTCCATATGCTGGATTCTTAACCTTGAAGATTCATCTCTAACCCACAACTAATTTATCTGTTGGTCTTGGGACCACTTTCCAAACACTATTCTTTACAATGGATTTGCATTCCTCCACCATTGCATCAACCCATACAAGTTTCTCTACTTCTTCCTCAAAAGAGGATGGCTTAGTATCTACAAGCTTAGTCATTGGAGACATGTAGCCAGTGTACCATTGAAGTGACTATCTCTACCTGCACAAATTTGAAGGAGCTCCCACATTCCCCCTTTCATCCTACACAAGTCTATCAAATTCCTTGGTTCTTTTTCTTCCTTCTCTAGATGGTTTTGCTTGAGTGGATGTATCCACTCTCTGCTCCTCAATTTGTTGATTCTCTGCAACTTCCTAATTATCCTCCTTTGGGGCTAAAAGCTCCTCCTCTGGTAGGATCTAAAGCTCCCTCTCAAGAGAGCACTACATCACTTTCTCCTCATCAAAATTTGCATCCCTTCACACAACCATCATTTTGAGGGATGGAAACTACACACAGTAGTTGTGGGGGGTTTCTATGTAACCCACAAATACCCCTAGTTCTTCTATCATCTTAAGCTTCTTCCTTGATTATTTGGAGACATGGCAGTAAACAGAGTCTTCAAAAATCATGAAGTGCAACACATTCAACTTCTCCCCAAGAAAGCCTCCTCCGGTGTAATCATACCATGAATCTGATGAGGACTCTGGTTCTACAAGTAGAATATTATGTTGCATGCCTCTTCCCACAAATGCAGTGGTAGGCCTTGGTCATGCAACATAGCCCTCACAGCTCCCACAATGCTACGGTTCCTTCTCTTAGCCACCCCATTTTGTTGTGGGTTGTGGGGTGCTGTAAACTCTCATTAAATTCCTTCTTCTGAACATAGATGATTGAATTCATCCGAGATGTACTCACCTCCATTATCACTCCATAGAGACTTCACCTTCTTTTCGATTTAATTCTCAACCGGTGCCTTGAATTCTACGAACTTGGAGAATGTATCATCTTTCTTCTGCATGAAGAAGATACAACACTTCCAGGAGAAATCATCAATAAAAATAACAACAATATTTGTGTCTGGCAGTGGAGGCTATCGAGAAAGGTCCATATACATCAGAGTGGATCCCTTCCAAGGCTACATGTGCTTTGTTATCTTGATCATGGAATTTGGATGAATTTGGATTTTGTGTACTTCCCCAAGGTACATCCTTTGCATACATGTTGTTTCTCAAGTGCTCCTTTGGGGAGGCCCGTGGTTATTTTTTACATAATCTTCAAGGCACCATGATTAAAATGGCTAAATATTTTGTGCCAAATTCCATTGACATTGTGGCCCGCACTCTCTCCACCTTAGTGCTTAATGCAACACAATATTCCACATCTAGATTATATAGTTTCTTCACACGAACCCTGATCTACTTCACTTGTTTCATGGCTATGTGTCTTAGGAATGATATTTCTTTGTTGAAGATCACATCATAAACATGGTCTTCTAAAAATGCAACAAAGATGAGATTTTTCTTTCGGCCTGGAACAAACATGACATCCTTGAGCTTGAGAGGGGAGGTGATTGTACCCATCCTGGTCACATTGTACCTTCCATCACCCCCTAGCTTGATGTGAATCTAAAAATATTTCTCCTCCATGTCACTAAAAAGGTCTCTACACCCTTTCATGTAGAATGATGCACCTAAGTCCAAGTACCACACACTCCCCATCATTGTGCTGGCCATTCATGCGATAAGGGTAAAGCCAAGCTCGAACTATGAAGCCAAGGCTTCACTTGCTACTCCTCCTGAGGTCTTCTTGCTTGCGTTTTTGTGTAGAAACTTCGTGGCATAATGCCTGAATTCATGACAATGGAAGCATTTAATTTTGGACAAATCTTTCTTCTTTCTCCTTTTGCTAGATTCATGTTTGGTTTGGTATTTCTTCCCTTTTCCTTTTTTCCCCTTCCAACTAATGAAAGATTTTCTTCATTGTTGCCCTTGGATGAAGTCCCATCTCTGGTATTCCACCTTATTTCCTCCTATACCAAATCAGACCATAAGAATTCCTAATTTGGTATTTTCTCCCCCCCCGTTCACCGAATCTTGGTAGTTATGCCATCCCTTGGGAAGACCTAGAAGGGTTGGGATTACCAAATCATCATTTGAAATCATAATACAAACTATTGCAAGCTCATAACAAACTTGTATGAACCTACTCAGATACTGTTGAATAATGTCATTCTTCTACATCTTGATATTTCAAAGTTTATCCTTGAGCATCAATTTCCTATGGTTGCTGCTATTCTGGAACAGATATGTCAGTGCCTACTACATTTCATAAGGAGTTTCTTTCCCATGGATTTTGGTGACAATGTGGTCCCGTAGTCTCTCCAATATTATTTTCCTGGTCTTGGATACATCTTTCTTCCACTGAGCAAGATTTTGGACATCATATTCTATTGGTTTTGAAACATCTCTCTTGATGTATTCTAGCAATCCATTATCATCCAATACTACCTCCATGTGATGAAATTAGAGATACCTTCCAAGGCATACTCTAGACTCAACCTATTGAAGTTAATCTTCTTATATATGAAGAGATCCTACTTCATTGAACTGCAAATTTGAACCTCCTGAGAAACAACTTTGAAATTACTTCTCTAATGTGAATCCCGCTCTAATACCATGTAGAAATTATGGTGTAGATTTGCAACTGCTCATGAATTTTTAATCAAAATCACAAGACACAAACCTACTTTACTTCTTTGTAGAATTCAATTCACAATTTAGAACATCAAACACAAACATGCAATGATAAATAACACAGATTCACATAGTATATTTCTTAGGGAAAACAATCTGCTGAAAAACCCAATTCCTGCTTGCATTAATCTAATGAATAGAGATGTATTACAATTACTTTTCTCAACTGAGCACAATATGTAACTGAATAAGCTATATCTCTTTCCACTGAGAATCTTTGACCCAAAATTAGTCAATGTTTAACTCTGCTTGAGCCCCTATTTCCTTGCACAATTCCTTGAGAAGTCAGGCTCCTATTATTTAGGAATTCTCCAAAATGGATTGCGCAATTCCCAAGGTTGATCATCAAACTGCATGCAATAACGTTACACTCAATACTTGCTACAATTGATGTTACATTTCCTTGGAATATCCACCACAACTGGGGAACTCAAATTCTCTACATGCACTACATAACTAACCTTCCACTAGTTCCTCCAACAGTCAAAACTAGTTTAACTGAAAACAACTTGAGATAACTAAATTTGATTGCTAAAAATTAGCAATCACGGATGCTTAACTAAACTCTAACTCCTCCAAATCTAATTTACTGAGTAAATTGGGCGACACAAGCCATGTCACACAATTTAATTGTATCCAGGTTGTCTGGTAATGTGCAAATTTGGTTTTTCTCAATTTAATCAAGGAAAAATAAAGTTGATAATTTCTTGCTGCATTTTTCAACATAATGTAATCCCCTGACGATACATTTTTCAATCCTATTAGTACCACCACTTCTAGCCACCCCTATTTTGAATAGTCACAATTGGATCAAATGATAATTTGTCTCCTCACTCAATTTGAAAAAAGCACATCTGCAAGGCCCTTCCTAACCCTCTTTTGTAATTTTTTCCCAAGTTAATATTTTATTCATCAATAAACGCCACATAAACAACTTCATTTGAAATTACATTTCAACTGCAAAAAATTGCTACACCACCATTGAATTCCTCTTCTTCCTTCTTCTAGACTTAGAAACATCTATTCAAGCCTAGGCGTGTGTTTATAGGAGAAAAAATTCCTCCTGCAATAAGGAAGTTATCACTCGATCAAGGTCCCAATTAGACCCATTTTTGTTTGGTATGGTGATACTCTTCGAAACAAAGGCTTGATTACCTGTGCTACTCTATCCTAAAGAAATGATTAAAACTAAACTAAAAAGGGAAAATATATGATATAACAAATTATTAACGAATTTATAGTTTAATATTGGATTTTAGGTTAATTCAAACAAGAGGGGAAAGGGAAATCATCCAAGTGCAGTCCTTAAGAAGTTCTACAAGTGTTTGGGGTAGTAATTTTCCAAATTGATATGTGGGCTTATTCAGCCACTTGATGGATTTGAGCTCCTGTTAAAAGAGATTTTCAATGATATCTGCAACATTTTCGTGCTTTACTTATTGACCTTCTTTCTAGAAAATCTCCACCTAGGATTAGCAAAGAGATTCAATCTAGATTATAGCATATTAGAGACTAGTTGTAGAAGAAAAATTCTTCTATTTCAGGATTTTTGGATGTGATGTTGGCCCACATTTTCTCCCAAGATTTATTCCAATAGGCTTCTAGTTATGGAAATATCTATCTAAACAATTGTTCATGGTATTATCAACCTTTTACATAAAAATTCAAAAATGTTATGACTCACTTTTCCTATCAAAATTAGGAAATTAATTATAAAAGATAGAGGAAATGCAGTACTAGAGGAAAATGGTCTAGAAGAATTTTGGTTTCATTCTCTTCCATTTTACAAATATAGTCCTCAAAACATTGCTAATTCTCATTTGAAATTGGTAAATTATTCAAAGAATTATGTCCAGCAACAATTATCATTTGATTTTGTTAATAAATTTGAACTCCTTTGATCAAGTTATTTCTAGAGTACATCTTATGAGCATTGAAGATAGACAAAATTACAAGATTACATGCAAGACACCTATCTCTATTATCTTGAACAAAGTAGGGTTTTTGGTGCATCTCTTGAAAAATTACAAATAGAAAAAGGGGTAAAGGTTTCTTTCATAGGTGGCATAAATGAATCCAAACCACAAAAACAATCTATTTAGGAGGAATATGGTTAATAAATTGATCATTCAGATTTTATTCAATCTTAACATCATAATATAAACAAATGTTTTAGAAGGAGCAACAAGAAATAGATAAGGAATTAGAGAAATCAAAGCCTTCAAAGAAAATAGAGAAACTTGATGAACTTTTCTTTCAAATGGAATAATTTCAAATACCAGGAATCAATTTGAAATATCATGTAATAATATATGTTGAAGGATCATCTGATCAGATGAAAACGTGTGATGATCAAAAGAATATCGATGAAATATAGATAGAGCGTGGAAAATAAGATAGATAAATTCTAATAAGAGAACCATTCCAAGAAATTGTACAAAGCCTAGTCTCTTCCATTCAAGTAACTGAGGTAGCCTCTTATGAAGTAGTTATGATTCCTATACCATAATAAATTCCATAGGTTGTCCAAAAAGAACCAATTCAAGAAGTTTTATGGAGCCTTGTCTCATTTGTCATATTAATAGAGGTGAATTCCCTAGGAGTCCCTATCAATCCTCTAGCAACTAATGTCCCAATTTTATTTTCTTTCTTCAAACATACTAAAGTGGAGCAAATAGAAGAGAAAAAAGTGTCTGTTAGTGATTGTTTTTACATTTCTAAATTAAAATATATTATCATAATATCTAAAAAAAGAAAGAATGATTCATCTACAATTGAAACATCGTCAACAATGATTTGGCAAGAGACAAGAGGTCCAAAAGAAAGGGCCATAGAAACAATATTAGCCCTATGGGCTTTTGCTTCTAGAAATCAAGGTATTATACAAGAATTATCTAAAGAACTAGGAAAAAGGCAAAACAAAATCAAAGAATTACAAATTGAATTGGAAAATAGATTAGTTTTTAGTGAAAAAGTGTGTTTGTCTCAGAGCACTATATTAAGAGAAGGATTTTCCTTGGCTATGAATCAGTTTGAAGAGAAACATAAAAATGAGAAAGATAAAACAAAGGAACAATCCAAAAAAAGGATGAAAGAAATGGAAAGTCAACAAGCTCAATAGATTAAAAAATTGCAACAATATTAGGCAAAGGAAATCAATATTTTAAAAGAAGAATATGAGTTGAATATTCAAATAGTTTCTATAATGTTTGGAGAACACATTACTTCTATGGATGAACATATAAATTAACTTAAGAAAGTATCCATAGAGATCAAAGTTTTTGGAGATCAAGACATTGTTGTAAATGAACAACCTAAACATGTTGAATTAAATTTTTTCAGACAATTGAGCAAGACCTATAAATTTCACCATGAATTAATCTATTTCACTGATTAGGTTGACGCTCTAATGGAAAATGACAGTGTATTAAGTGATTTTTTTGATAAAATTATAATGTGGGAAAAGGGAGAAAATTCTAAATCCTTTGAGGAATTCTCTAAAAAGGAGAAAAAATTAATGAAAATTTCTTTAGATCAAGAAAATTTAATTATAGTATTGTTAAGGATTGGATCACAAACACTTCTGATTGGTGTGACATTGTTTGGGATGATGAATTAGACATCATCAAGATATTTGATATGCCTCATACACAAGGTATTAGAGAAGCATTGTTGTTAGCAATCTGCATGCAGTTAATTGAGGAAAATAGAGAATCCAACTATACCATAATTAAAGAAATGAATAATTGGAGCACTATTGATATTCAAAATTTCTTCTACTTTTCCTATGAGCATATTGTTGAATCTACAAAATGGACCATTTTTGCTACAAAATTAACTCTTTTTTTAATTTTTTGTAAAATTATTTTCCCTTTCCTCACCTTTGTGTTCTTAAACCTATGGCCATCACAAGTTATTAAGGTATAACACATCTTTCATTGATTTTCTATTTTTTGTTATGAAGAAGTTAGAAATTAGTTAAAGAGTCCTTGATTTATAAGTTATATGTATGTATATATTATGAAATAAATGGAGTTTCTAGCTCTCATTGTTCGATACTGTTGGCATATATTTTATAGGCATTATCATTTGAATTTGATACATGTGGGCAAACATAGCGCTAAAAGGACGAAGCAACATACAGACATCTCTCTAGGGCATTGGCATTTTAGTTACGAATTAATATCAACATCCTTTTTAGTTGTTTATTGTAGCCAATCTAAAGAGTTTGTTACTTTTTAGATCCCATTCGAACCGAGGAAGGTGTCAGAATATCTTATGGAGTGAGATAATTTTTTCTCTCTAACTATTTTTCTTAGATACTTGTTGTTTGCATTTCTAGTTGGGCATCCATAGATTGTACTCATATTTCACTACTGCATAATAATAAAACCCTTAGTTGCTGCACCAGTTTTCCCAAGTTGGGTTTTTCCGAGGAAATTTGTCCAAAAATAATTGTCATATTTTTATGTGTGTGTGATATATTTTCTTAGTTTCCAGAGTTATTTTCTTCCGGAATTTATTTTTGAAAATCTCAATGTGAATTATTTGATATTTTCCATAGCAAACAGTAGATAAATTGTTAAACAAATTGACAATTAGAAACATAATTTCCAGTTGTTGTGCTAATGAAATTTTCACACCTAAAATGTTGAGCTATCCTTTTTCCCTGCTTATAAGTTGTCATCGATGGACTGTGAAGATATTCATTTATGTTCTGGGAAGGTGCTCCAAAAACAAACCTCTCATATCATTTAAAAATAGGATGATGAGGAAAACTCTCTGGAAACAAGATTGTGTTCTCCTACAATCCAGGATAAAACCACCAAACAATCTCTTGAAAAGGAACTTGTTATTTTTCCTAAGAGATTAAGCCTGGAAGATCCTTTTTTTATTTTAAAGTTAAACAGATTATATTAGTTTTGTTGGATAAAAATACATAGATTCCTGGGAGTCAATGTGACCTCCCGGAGATATTGCTTCCATTGGATATATTCACTGAATATTGAGGTCGCTTGGCCAGTAGAACTGTCCTTGTAGCACAACACGCTCTGGTGCTTCTAGAAAGTCTGGTTAGCACAGAGCTGCGCTGTCTGAAGATTGTGATCGAGCATTCTGCAAAGTGGATTTTCGTTTCCAGAGACCGGTGTGACCCGGATTTACGATTCTCGACATTTGAAACTGCGATGGCTGAATTTAATACTCCGTGACTTCTCATAACTTCATTAATATTCGAAGGAGATTCATTTCTCTGCAAAGGTAGGCGCTCAGAGTAATGCTGAACAGGTGTTTCAATTTCTGACTCCACCCCGCCTGTCCTCGAAAAGCTGAAGTTGATCACGTCTGAGAAGTCATTGAGATGATCATTAGAATCCTCTAGATTGTCATTTTTGTTCTTTGTACATGTAGCTGAGCAGACCGAAATCAGCTCGCCCTTTGCTATTGCATATACGGCACAAAAAATAGGGGCATTTTTGGTAACAGTTGCTAGTACATGAGGGCCCTTGATTCTCCTAGAGAAAAACAGGGATGAGGAAGAATGCAGATATGAACTAAATAAATAAATGCATTCTTCCTCCTGGATATAAACAGGGATGTTGCTTGATTTTGCCCAATCCTGTTGGCTGTGATCTCCCTTGGGCGTGACTTGCTCATAATCGATCGAGCCTTGATTGAGTTTGCCATGGTTTCCTGTAACGAGGACCCCTTGTGGCCTAGGCTTGTGCTTGCAGATCCGATTGATGGATATTGTGGCAGTTGGCTCTGAGTTCTCCTGCCTCCTAATCCTGCCAAAGGTTGTGGTACTCTGCCAGATTGGAGTCGATCCCTTCATTTGCCAATGCATCAGCTAGCTTGTTTGCTTTCCTTTGAACGGCTTGGAAGGTGATCCCTTTCATGTTGCAGAGTTGGCCTTAGAGATCTTTAAGTATTGCTGACAGTCTCTAGCTTGGGGTTACTTTGTGCACCTGTGCCCATCTGGAGTTTCCTGATCAGCCTTATTATTATCTCTGAATCGCCCTCCACTATCAGAGGTATGAGTTTGTATCGACCAACTAGAGTGAGGCCTTGGAGGAGAGTGATTAGTCCTGCTGCGTTATTGGTGTTCACTCCGAGATTGTCGTGATAGATGAGGTGAATTGCTCCTGTGTGATCCCGTACTGCTCCCCCATAGCCTGCCATGCCCGGGTTTTGTCTTGAAGCCCCGTCGAAGTTGAGTTTGAATGTGTTAAAGGGGGGCAGGGTCCATTTGTCCTATGTCGTTCCTGTTGAGGTCTGGTTCCTTCCAACAGAGTTGGTCCTTGTTTGAAGATGCAGGATCTGTATTATTCTTGCCTTGTTTGGAGATGCGTTGCCCTCTATCTTCTGTATGCCCATGGCGTTGACTGTTTCTTTGATTAGCTGTCGAACTTTCCTTTATCAGTATATGAACTCCTATGGCTATGTTTTTGAATATTCTTGCATTTCTCTCTTTCCATAGGATCCAAACTAATGTGCCCGGAACTAGATTCCAGGCACTGTTGACCAGGGGATTGGAGGATATGGAAGATCTCCACTGGCTTAGTGAAATTTGGATGGAGTTTCTGTCTCTATCTGATTGTTTGAAGACCATGGCCATGTCATCCCACAGAGAGCAAGCCGTGGGATAGGTATTGAGCAGGTGATTGAGCGTTTCCAAACCATTCTCGTAGAGAATACATCGAGAAGGGCCTACAAAACCTCGTTTCTGAAGGTTGTCCCATGTGAGAGCCCTGTTACGCAGGACTAGCCAAGAGAAAAGTGTGATTTTTGGCCAAGTTCCTCTGCTCCATAGGGTTTTCCATTTGTGGTCTGATTGCTGATCTTGGGAGGCTGCCAAGAGCTTATAAGCTTCTTTGAGATTGACCGTGCCTTTGGGGTTACTTCCCCATCTTAGGATGTCCTCTTTGTTGGATCTGAGGATTCTTCTTTTGTCCAAGTCTTGTAGAAAAAGGTCTACATTCCTTGGGCCTGCTGGGGTATGCCATTGTTCTCTGTAAATCCAATTCTGCCATATGGCTGCTTCGCTTGCCAGTTGCCAGTAGTCTGCTACCATAATCTTACCTTCCTCCTGCATGGCTCTTTTAAGAGTGTTCCAGTCTAGGTGTTCCAAGGTTGGAAGCGGCTGCCAGGCATCTTCCCAGAATAGGGCTGTGTTGCCTTGGTGTACTTCCCAGAAGCTATGCTGCTGAACAATATGTCTATTTTCCCAAGCTTTGTTCCAGATTGGGGATCCTTGAGTGGTGCCTGTAAGCTGGATGAGGTCTTTGTCCCTGATTTGGGTTGTATACTTCGCTTTCCACAGGGAACCCCAGAGGGAGTCAGGATTTTCAACCCACCTCCACTAGATTTTTGCTGCTACGGCCTTGCTTAATATCTCAGGGTCTCGGAGGCCCAAACCTCCCTCCATTTTTGGTTTGCAGATGTTTGTCCATTTAAGGAGGGTCCATTTGGATTTCTTAGAGGGTCCATTCCATAGAAAGGAGCGCTGAATGTTTCAGATGGTCTTGTAAGCCACCTTAGGGGCTGCAAGTGCTAAGAACATGTAGGCTGACATGGTTTGAAGGATGGACTTTATCAGTATCAGTTTGTTGGCCATGTTTAGTGCCCGGTGGGTCCAGTTGCTTAGCCTAGCTCTCATTTCGTTGAGAAGGGCTTCCCAGTTGCTCGATCTGTAGGCATGTTCCGAAAGTGGTATACCAAGGTATTTGGTTGGAAGGGAGTGCTTTTGAATATTCATAATTCTGCTGAGATTTCTCTGCACATGAATGGATGTGTTGAAGAAAAGAAGTTTGGATTTGGTTAGAAAGATTTCCATACCTGAGGCTTCCGAGAAGGGTTTTAACACCTTGCTGATGGTGCGAGCTTCCTGTACTGTGGGGGCGCCCATGAGCATGGTATCGTCCACGAATTGTTGATGCGTTATAGTGGGTCCTTGGTGTACCGGTTTGATGCCTTTGAGTTGGTTCTGCTGCTTTTCCTTGGTTAAGGATCTTCCTAGCCATTCTGCCATTATGATGAAGAGAAAAGGAGATAGGGGGTCTCCTTGTCTGATACCTCTAGATGGACTGAAGGGTTGTAGCGGTCCTCCATTTAGCAGAATAGAGAAGAAGGCACTTGAAACCAGTTCCATTATCCAGTTTTTCCATAGCTGACTGAATCCAAAAGATTAGAGGATTGCTTTCATCTATTGCCAGCTGATTCTATCAAAGGCTTTGGACAGATCAAGCTAGATTAACATGCTTGGAGATCTGTTTGTTTTGAGAGAGTGCAATACTTCCTGGGTGAGGATTATGCTGTCAGTGATATGTCTTCCTTCAACGTAGCCAGTTTTCTCTTGAGAAATGATTGAGGGGAGGATGGATTTAAGTCTGTCGGCCATCGATTTGGAAAGGATTTTATAGAGGACATTGCAAAGGGCTATGGGGCAGAACTTGTCAGGGGAGTCAGCTTGGTTCAATTTGGGAATTAAGGTAAGGAAATTGGCATTGATGGTAGGAAGGACTTTGTTGTTTCTGTGAAAGTTTCTTACAAGAATAAGAAGGTTAGCTTTAATAATGGGCCAGCATGCCTTGAAGAATTCAATTGTAAATCGTCAGGTCCGAGGGCCTTGTTCGTGGACATGGAGAAGACGGTTTCTTCAATTTTCTATTCAGTAAACTCTCTTAGAAGCAGGGCGTTTTGATCCTCTGTAACTAAGCTGGGTATGGCCCCCAAAATTTCCTTGATGGCTTGGGATCGATCTTGAAGGGGTTTACTGAGAAGAGAGGTGAAATAGGAGTTG
The DNA here is from genome assembly GCA_031772625.1 of Pinus tabuliformis. Lineage (NCBI taxonomy): Eukaryota > Viridiplantae > Streptophyta > Pinopsida > Pinales > Pinaceae > Pinus > Pinus tabuliformis. The sequence continues at coordinate 777,372,892 of CM062820.1, read as the reverse complement.
AGCTCAGATCCGATGTGATCCCTTGAGAAGACTTGATTTCCGTCTGCAGTCTTGAGGGATAGGATGTGATTAAAAGCTCTATTCTGGATGGTAGACTTGTGAAAGAAGTTGGTGTTGCGCTCGCCCTGTTTTAACCATTGCACTCTCAATTTCTCTCTCCACAGTAGCTCTTCCTATTTTAGTCTTTCTTCCCATTGCCTTTGCAGAATCAATTCTTGAGTGTTCCGTTCCTCATTGGGCCCTTCTGTGATCAAAGTTTGCTGGAGGTTCACCATTTTTACCTCAAGTTCTTTTTTGGCTTGCATTATGTCGCCAAAGGTATCTTTGTTCCATTGTTTGAGGTTGGTCTTTATGGTTTTGAGCTTCTACTGGATTATGTACATGATGTTGTCGCTCCTTATGGTGGTTTGAGTCCACCAGTTTTGTATATTTTGCATGAATGATGGGTGCTCTGTCCAAAAGGCCTCAAATCGGAAAGGTCTATTTTGGGTTTTATCCAAATTGGTGAAGTGGATCTGCACTGGCCAGTGATCAGATCCTCCTATGGGCAAAATGCTGGCCTCCATGTCTATGTTTTGCAACAGAATGGATTCTGACACGAGGAATATGTCAAGCCTTGAAGCTATCTGTCGGTTTCCTCCTTTCTTATTGTTCCAGGTATGTAGACCATTGATGGTGGAGATGTCAATGAGTTTGGAAGCAGTAATAAAAGTGTTGAATGCTTCCGAGTCCTTATCCAGTCTTTGTAGTCCCCCCTTTTTCTCTGCTGGATTGGTAATCATCTTATAGTCTCCTCCTAAAATCCAGTGATCTGCCCCATGGTGTTGTCTGACTTCATCCAGGTCTAGCATCATCTCTAGCTTTTCCTGAAGTCGTTGGGGTGCATATACATTGGTAACGCAGATCGATTGCCCTAAATCTGGCATGTTAAAAATCACCGATAGAGAGTGCTTGGTGGACAGAGCATTTTTTACTATGAATTTTCTTTTGTTCCAGAATGTGATCAACCCTCCTGCTTGCCCGATTGCATCTATGCTGATGCATTGATGACTGTTGGAAACAAGTTTTCTGAGAGTTTCTGTGCCCTTGGAAGAGCATTTGAATTCTTGCAGTAGGACAATGTATGGGTGCTGCGATAATAGGCGGTTTTCAAGATCCTTCTTTTGGAGGTACCATTGAGCCCCCTGATGTTCCAGGTTGTGATTTTCATTGAGAAGTCTTTGGAGTAGAAAGGACCAATGCCCTGATTTTCCCCTCATTGATTAGGCATCTGCCCAGCTCTTGTATCTACTGTCTTGTGGATTTTCACCCTCTTTTTCTGCTTGGTCCCTGTGGTTTATATTGATCCAGATCCATGTTGGCTTGTATTCCTGTTTGGCTGCTATTTCCCCATTGTCTTTTGGCTACATTCTGGTTGATGTATTCCAGCTGCAAGTAGGACATTTCTATCTTCTCCAAATGTTCTTGAGGAATGGCATCAAATCCTAATTTGGACCATTGCTCGTTGACCTTTTGAAGATCTAGATCACCAAGGATCTCCTCTAGAGGATTGCTTGAGGGGGTTGTGGAGGGTTGATCTAAATGCATTTCTATGCGTTGTTGGGTTTTCTTTGAGGTTTGGTTGGTGATAATCTGGAGGGAAGAGGAGTCCTGATGGTGTTGCGGTGCCTGGGCATGGGTTGGGTCAGAGATTGAGCTTAGGGCTTTGGTGGTAGGCATGGGTTGGCTTGAATCTATTAGATTATGATCAGTGGGGGCCTGAGGAGCTGTTGGGTGCTCCAATGAGTCAAGATTTCCCAGAATTTCAAAGCTATTTTGCTGGGTGGGGGTCTTATTGGTGGGGGTAGTGTTGGTGGGTTGTTTTGGAGCCTTTTTGCTTCTCTTCCCTTTATTCTTTCTTGAAGCTGGGGTGAAGCCAGGTGCTGGAGTTTCCCCTTGTTCCTGTTGTGCTTTGGGCTGTGATTGATTGACAGGGCATCCGTGGCTGAGATGTCCATGCTGGCGGCAGGTTCGGCATCTGAATGGGATATTTTCATAATCAATGGTTTGCTTCTAGTGCACTCCTCTGTGGATCAGCTCCATATGGCCTGGGAGGGCTCCTGAAATATCCAAGTAAACACAGATTCTAGCATAAGCAGTGTACTTACCTTGTGATGTTAGATCTGAGGCTTTGATGAAGATTCCCAACTTGTTTCCTATGGCCTCCAAGATTCGCTTGTTCCAGTAATCCACAGGCATAGAGTGAAGGCAAATCCATACTAGAACCTTTTTGAAATCCTCCTGTTCTGGAGCAAAGTTTGGCCTCCAGTACGTGATGTATAGTCCGACAGAGTTGTAGAAATATGGTCCTCCTTCGAAGATACGATCTCGGTCTTCCCTGTGGGCGAAGATGACAGTGAAAAAGCTTCTCGATCCCAGCTGGAGCTTGAAATCCCCTTTGGGTTTCCATTTCTGGTTTATCCACCAGCATAGAGCCTTTTCGTTCAGTCGAACCCCCATGAATCTGCAGATCAGGGCGTGTTTTCTCATGTGGTCTCTATATTCGTCTATCCATGGATATTCAATGATTAGTCTTGGTATTTCCTTCGAGATGGGCTTTCATAGGGACGATTCTTGCTCGCTGTGTCACTTGGGATTGTGCCCTGCTGATGCAGTTCCTTTTGGCTCTGATTCGTGGCTGATTCCCTCAGATCTGGAGCTGGTAGGGAATTTGGGGGTTTCCATAGGGATGCTGCCGAAAATGAAAGGCGTAAAAGAAGGGGGGGTCGAACCCCCCCCCCCCCCCCCCCGGAGTTGTGCATGGAGCGAATTAGGTGAGAGCTTTGTTGCAGATCTGTCTTGTAATGGTCAATGTTGTAGGCTAGCTTGTCGAGCCAAGCTTAGGGTTCTACAGGGTTTCAATCCTGTCGTTGCTCTTCAGAGGCTCGCGCTCTTATATTGTACTCCCAAGCCTAGAAAATCCTTGTGTACAACCCGAATTTGATTTTCTAGGGAAATGAAAATTTTGTGTGTAAAAATACCATTACTTCAAGCCATTAAGGATGTTCCTATATATGTGAAAATAGTACAAGAGCTATGTTTAAATAAGAAAATAAGGAAAAATAAGGACCCTAATATTGTTCAAGTCATGGGAAAACTATCTGACTTGATGTTTAGAAAGGTGATTACAGCAAAATATGGAGACCCAGTGAGCCCTATTGTGACATTTAAGATTAGTAATATCCCTATATAAAATACCTTTATTGACCTAGGGGAAACTATTAATGTAATGACCAAAGAAACTATGGAGAAGCTTGGTTTGTCAGGCTTAAGATCAACCCTCACTGTCCTCCAACTGGTTTACTGTTCTACTATAAAACCAGAAGGAGTGGTGGAAGATATAATCATCTCCATATATTCATGGGAGTATCCAGTTCATTTTATAATCCTCCAACCAAACACAAAATTTGGGAGTTATCCATTAATCCTATGGATACCTTGGTTATCTACAACAGATGCCTATATTAGTTGTAGGTATGGAAATATGACTATTTCACATGGAGGCTCCACTAAGAAGCTTACCTTGTACCCACCAGCCAAACCTTCATCAGAATTTGAAAACCCTTTATGGTTTGAGGATAGTGATGAGGAACTTACTTGACCCGTCCTGACTCTTGAACGCGTTATAATTTTAAAGGAAGATATCGAGGATGAATTAATTTTCACTACCATAATCAACCCTCGTGATGATTTCCTTTTTCCATGGTCAAATATTGGAACAACCTTTTCAGGAAACGTTTTCACCCACTGGCTTGGTAAAATAGTTATATTCCTTGGCCTCATCAGACATTAATAATCAGACCCAATCCATTGAAATCTATATTGGAAAAGCTCTTAATATCAATTCCCATTTAGAACCTTCCCAACAAAATAAATTGATGGAAGTACTTCGGAAAAACAACAATGATTTTTCCTTAAACTAAATTGATATGAATGGTATCTCTCCTGACCTTTGTACTCATCATATTTTTCTAAAAGAGGATATCTGACCTATTAGACAACCTTATAGAAGGATGAATCTTGCCCTAAAAGATATTGTGAAAGAAGAGTTACGGACATTGTTGGATGCCAAATTTATCTATCCTATCTCTGATAGTAAATGGGTTTCCTCTTTGGTTATTATTCCCAAGAAGAGTGGAAAATGGTGAATATGTGTAGAATAACGCAAATTAAATTAGGTTACTTTGAAATATTAATTTCCATTACCCTTTATTGACCAGGTTCTGGATACCCTGGCTGGGAATATTTTTTTCTCTTTTCTAGATGGCTTCAGTGACTACAATTAGATTCAAGTGGCCCCTGAAGACCAAGAAAGGACTACCTTCACTTTCCCATGGGTTGCATATGCATACCGAGTACTTTTGTTTCGGTAGTGTAATGCTTCAGTTACCTTCCAATGATTATTCTTGGTATATTTTCATATCTAACCCATGATTGTGTTGAAACTTATATGGACAAATTTATTGTCTATGGAGACACATTTAAAGAAGCCTTAGAAAATATACAAAAAAAGTTACTCTATTGTCAAGAAACCAATCTCACTCTTAGTAATGCAAAGTTCTAAATGCTTCTTAATTAGGGGATTGTATTAGGACACCATATTTTGTGTGAAGGAAATAGAGTGGACCCCTACCAAGTTAGAAGCTATCTCGAATATTTATTACCCCTACTACACAAAAGGATGTTCGCAACTTCTTAGGATACGTCGAATACTATCGTAGGTTTATAGAAAACTTCATTAAGATACCATCTCCCCTTTTCCATCTTTTGACGAAGATTGCAAAATTTTCCTAGAATGAACAATGCCATTAATATTTTGATTAACTTAAACAAAAAGTTTCCACTACTTCCATCCTTCAAGGTCTTAATTGGTCTTTACCTTTTCATATCCACACTTATGCTTCACACACAACCATTCGGGCTGTACTGGGACAAAAATAAGATAAAAAATCGTATGTCATTTACTACATCAATAAGAAACTAATCCCACTAGAGTTGAACTATACAGTCCCTGAAAATGAATTCCTTATTGTAGTCTACGCCATTAACAAATTTTGTCATTACATTAATAGATCCCCTATTTTTGTGCACACTAATAATTTTGATAAACCTAGAAAAGCAAATGTTGTTGTTGACTTTTTATCAAGAATCTATAATGAAGATAAGTCTGATTCTATAGAAGATGTTTTTCCTGATGAGAACTTGTTCACCTTGTCTACTAAATTACCTTGGTTCACATATATTGGTAACTATTTGGCTGCAGGAAGGCTTCCACAACATTTGTTTCCTAGAGAGCGATAGAAATTCGTAAGAGATAGTGCTAAACATGCTTGGATTCAGGGATATTTATTTTGAACTGGGCCTAATCAGGAGAGCACACGATGGAAGGAGAATTTGGTGTCAAAGTATAAGCAACTTGGTTTCATCAATGCCTTTCAGTTGAGAGAAATTTCTAGTGACTTTGACTTGTCTGGGTTCTTTGAGAAGGAGAGTCTTAAGTAGAATAATTCCAACTTGTGGGAAAAGGAGATGGAGACCCGTAAACCTCCACGAATAGTGCCTGATATGGGCTAGGGTTTGACTACAGACCCCACGCATCTAAAGAACCTACCCCTCCATTTCGACCAGCTCCATTACCACCTTGATGTCGTATCCCTTAGACACCATTTGTACTTGCTCTCGTTCCCCGGTTGCTACCCTCATGTTTTATCCTCCCCGTGATTCTGTCATGCCTCTCACTATTTTCCTATTTGTAGTCAGTTACAACAACAATGATGGTTTATCAACTCCTGGTGGTAGGTGGCGCGTAGTATTCGGAAGACAGTTATGGAGATGGATATGGTTGATTACTCAGAAGACCCATTTGCGGATTTCTCCATCTGGACATCCCCCCCTCGAACACGGACGGTATGCTCCCCTTCAGTAATGACTTGTCGGATGTCATTGCACCTTTTCCATTGATTTTGAGACCCTCCTGCCTGGTTGTTACCCTACCAGAGGACCCCCCCACTTGGCCGGTTTCCACAACCCCTCCCCCCTGCTGACCTCCCTACAATTTTTGGCTCGATGTATAGGTCCTAACCACACCATGAGCTCCTTGACTTACCCACCATACCCTTCGTCCACCAGATCATTCTTCCCTACATCTACCCCTCTTGGCGAACCCTTGGTCTTCCCTCATGATACCCCTCTCACGACACTATTAGCAACTCCCCTCTTCGATAGCTTTATTTGCATACCACCATATTCGGAAGCTAACCTTTATGGGCCTCGTCTGAACCCTTTAAACCCTCATCTCAGTGGCTCTCAGGAGGACATCACTAACAAGGGCCATAGGCTGGGAAAGAAGCATAAGTGTGTCAAATCCAGGACATTAGACGTAGCAATCCATTTGGGCGAAGATATCCAATGGGGTGAAACCATGGATACCGCAGATAGAGTCTTGGTAGGTAGGGTTCGCGAGAGGAGTTACTCTGCGGAAAGGCTTAAGAAATGGACAACAGAAATATGTGGGCATCATTTGGCTGAGCTACCTTTCTTACAAACCTTTGTCCGGGGATGGTTTTCACTGCGCTTTGCCAGAGATGAGCACACCAATTGGGTTCTATCTTCATTATAGCACATTGAACAAGCCCCCGTGCTCCTGAGATGATGGAACCCTCTCTTCTACCCTGAGAGGTAGAAATTAGGTGTTGGACCAATGTGGGTTTGAATACCAAGCCTGCCACTCCATTTTTTGTCTGATGACACTTTCAGTGCATCAGAAATGCCCTGGGCACATATCTGGAGCACAATAAATCATACCTCACTACAGGCATAATGGCATATGCAAGGATACTGGTTCATCTAGACACCAAGGAAGGGATGCAAGAGCATATCACTCTACTCTGGAGACATTTCTCATGGATTCAAATCCTTGATTATGAGGGGGTCCCTTTCAGATGCAGGAGGTGCCATAAGGTGGGGCACTTATTTAGGGACTGTCCCCTGAATGGAAAAGCAAGAGCAGTAGAAAAGGGAAAGACAATCCCAACAAAGGCTACAAAGGAACCTAATAACCACACCTCCTCTAAAGAAAAAGTGACAACAACAACTAAGGAGAATCCGAAGAAGCATGACAAAGCACCATATTGGCCCCCCTCTCCTCCTATGACTAGGGCAAGGGCGGTTGTGGCAGCTGTGCTACCTTTGGGTATGTCGCTCTGTACATTTCTCTACTTCATATTGTATCATAGTGACATCCTTGGATGATCATCAGAGCTCTTCATTTATAACTTCACCCCCCATATCAATGGCCTACACTATGCAACCCCGCCCATTTACACTAGCACCCCCCCATCCTTTCCGGAGGTGACCCCATCCACCAGATCCTCAGACTCTGAACAAGGGTTTCTATCTCACAGCTATCCGCTTCGATCCCTTTCTCGATCATAGCCTGCTAAATCCATTAGCATTGGATTGGTATCTCCATCCATCCTCCCAAATCCACCTAGAGGTAGACCCTCCTCCCTATCCAAAGCCAAGTAGCAGGCAGGGGAGGAGATTGCTTTGGGCCAACAACTTGCTATTGACTAGGTTATTAAAGGACAGAAAACCCTAGATCCATCTCCCCTATGAAGTTGCTATCCTATAATTGTACAGGGTTAGCTAGCCCTGAGAAAATACTAGCTTTCTGTAGACTTCTTTGGACTGAACTGGTTGATGTAATATTCCTACAAGAAACCCTAGGTCTTGCAGAAGTCACCTCACACCTGCTATAATCCATGCTACCTTGTTGGACATTTCAATCCCTTAATGTTAATGGCCACTCTAGAGGCATTGAAATGGGATTCAACACTCAGACTATCAAACTATGTAACATCTTGGGAGGCATTGGCCATATTAGGGTAGACATCTTCTCATCTGAACTTGGCTCTGACATCAGACTTATCAATGAATATGAGCCATGCAAAAATTTTGGATATTTTTGGGAGAATTTACTGAACTCAAACCTTCTATAAGAGGACAACATAATCCTTAGAGGAGACCTAAATTTCTTTATTGGATTCTCAGAGTCATGGGGACATCATGCCCAAATCGACCCCCTATATGCTTTATTTGAAAACATCCTAGAGAATCATAGCCTCATCAATATTTCATTTGCAAAAGATACAACCTACTTGGAGGAACAAAAGAATTGGGGAGGACAGCCTCCTTAGAAGGCTAGATTACTTCCTCATCAAGGAGCGACTGCTAGGTATGGGCTATCACTACAAGCAATGTGTTGGAACAGGGGGTATATCAGACCACATGGCTATATACCTTGAAATAAGAGGTGGAATGAACAAACCCAAAGCTCCATTCAAGTTAAACTCTACTTGGTTGAAATATGCAACCTTTATTCAAATGGTAACTGATTATTGGAAGACTCACCCTCCTACTGCTGGTGGGAATATAGCAGAAGGTTTTGCACATAACCTAAAGGAGCTAAAGATATTATCAAAAATCTGGGCTCAGAACAAGAGAGAACTGGATGATCAAACCCTAAGGGACACTGAAACAGAGATTTTTTCCTTGGAAGATGAGCACAGGGGGGATTCACTACTACTGATAAGAAGGAGAAGATCACTACCTTAGTAGCAAAGAGAAGTAAAATTCTGAAGGAAAAGGAAGAAACTTGGAGGCCGAGAAGTAGAACTATATGGTTACTTGAGGTAGATGATAACACAAAATTCTTTCACAAATATTAAAATGGCCGAAAATCCATCAACTCCATTTGGAAACGGGCAAATGAGCAGGGGATTAGAGTGAATACCTTCCAGCAATTAGCCTCCTTGGCCACATCTCACTTCAAGCAGCTCTACAAGGCACCCCCCAATGTCACACTTGTTGAAGTCATTAGAGTGGCACAATTATTTCCTCGGTTTTTGGACTAGAAGAATGCCATGGATCTCAACAAGGAGGTCACAATGGGGGAACTCAAGGCTACCTTGAAATGGTTCGAGCGAGACAAGAGCCCAGGACCAGATGGCTAGTCGGTTGAGTTCTACACTACTTTCTTTGATATCCTTAGAGAAGATCTTCTTAAGGTCATTGAAAATTGTCAGATCACTGGAAAGATGTATGAGGCATTCAATTCCACCTTCATTGCACTTATCCCTAAATTAGAGAACCCCGTCTCCTTTGATGACTTCCGCCCCATATCCCTTTGCAATTGCATCTACAAAATCATTGCCAAAATCATAGCCAATCACCTCCGACCCATCCTATCCACCCACATATTATTAGAACAATTTGCCTTCCTCCAAGATCGGTAGATTCATGAAGTTGTTGGAACAACACAAGAAGTGATGCACTCTATACAAACGAAGAAGCTGAAAGGTATGATCCTCAAGGTAGACCTCCCAAAAGCCTTTGATCGAGCAAGTTGGTTATACATCAGAATTCTCTTAACACATCTTGGCTTCCCCATTGAATTTATAAAATGGATCATGTGTTGTATAACAAATATATCTTTTAGTGTCCTTGTCAATGGATCAGCATCACATTTCTTCCACTCAGAAAGAGGACTCAAGCAGGGTTGTCCTCTGCCCCCATTATTATTTCTTCTTATCATGGAAGGGCTCAACAGACTTATTAGGGAAGAACATAATAGGGGAAGATTTAAGGGAATCAGGATCATCGACAGATGCATTTTGGCTCATTTACTATTCATGGATGATGTGTTGATTTTCCTCAATGGTGGTATTGGGGATCTGGCCATCTTACAGAACACCATATCATTATTTCAAATTGGTACAAGTATGGTCATCAACAACACTAAATCCACCATTATAGCCACATGATGCACCCCTCATGAGATACAATATGCACTCCATAGATTCCCATTCACTCTTCCGCATATGGAGGATGGCCTTAGATACCTAGGGTACAAACTGAAACCTCTTGGCGACAAGATAGAACATTGGACATGGTTAATCTCCAAGCTAGAAATAAGGCTCAACATCTAGTATCATAAGTACCTCTCTAGAGTAGGGAGACTAGTACTCATAAAAGTTGTTCTTGAAGCCACCCTTGTCTATTGGATGTCACTAGAATGGATCCCCCGAGGTATTCTCTCCAGAATACAAAACCTCTATTGCAGTTTCCTCTGGAAAGGCAATCAGTTAGGGAGAATCTTTGCTTGGATGGATTTTTCAAAATACATATCCCTCCTAAATCTGATGGACTGGATCCACCAGCCAAACTGGAACAAAATAGGGATCTCAATCATCTGGAAAGTTGTGATAAACTCCATGCCTATTATCAAAGAAGGACTCACCTGGAAAATCCAATCTGGCACATCAGTTCACATCGGATTAGACCCTTGGATAGGATGCGGTAACGCCCAAATACTACCTTGAGATCTCATGCTACACCTTACTAATTTGGGCATCACACATATTAGTCACATTGTAGACCTGGAGCACACCACCTTATTTTATCAGGCCTGAAAATCTACTCGTAGCCTGTACATCCCACAAATCTGGCATAAAAAATGGGAAGATTATATAACAACACTGACATAATCACACATCAGAATTGTTGAAAGGGATGATGAGATAATCTAGGTGCATGCTAAAAATGGGGTATACTCCCCTAAGGAGGGATATCTCTACTTAGCTACTGTTCATAAACCATAGGCTATCGAACACTAGTGGAAAAACCTGTGGAAATTAAAGGTGCCACCCAGAACTAGATTATTCATGTGGATAGTTCTAAGAAATAAGGCACCCACAGGAGACAATCTAATCAAAAGAGCTCAACATGGACCTACTTGGTGTTGAATTTGTAAGAATAGCTTTGAATCAATAGATCATCTCTTTCTTACCTACTCGATCATTTAGGACCTCTGGGAATCCATCCTTTCGACAAGCACCCCCCAATGCATATCGCAGGGCATGACAATAATGGAAGCTTGGACCACATGGTGGACCACCGCAACCCTGACCAAGGCTAGAAATCTTCCTCTCCTCATTTGTTGGGCGATCTGGATTCCCTGTAATTGCTGCGTTTTTCAGGACACCATACCTCATTGGCCTTCAATCACTGCCCATCTTTTGGTAGAGTGACGCAGGAAACCTGCTCATAAGGCAAATCCCTCCATATATAAAACTATCGGAAACTTGGATTATTAGTTATGTTCACACATCTCTGTCGGAAGAATTATTGTTGCTTTTCTTTAAACTCGGCCTATACAACTTTATTGAAACACAAAGGAAATATAGGGAAAAACCTGCTCTGAAACTCAAAACTTATACAGCCAGAACTATAGATATCGTCGGGTCCGCACCCTTTAGTCACTCCACAACACTTTCCTTGATATTTTCTAATTTTCGATCACATAACCCGGACTTCAAGTGGAATTCCAATCCGCTGTATAATCCCATCAGGTTTGGATTGGAAATTAACTTTCGCACTTATTCGCACCCAAAATCCATCCGATTGTCCATTTGATAGATGGTCCGATCACGCCCGGATTTCAAATTAACTAAATTGTGGTTCATTACCTCAGCGGGTCTGATTTTGGAAAACCGCTTACAGATTTTGAGGCCACCCGTAATCACTTACCACCATTTGGAAACTGTTCTCTAGTAAATGAGCACACCTTATCTCCACCATTGATTAAGCGTATGATCCAACGGTCCACATTTCATCACCATGTCGCTATCAGAGTTTACAAAGGGTTAGGGACTGATCCATCTACAAAGACTTCTTCTGATACGATAAAGTGTCCTGCTTGGCTTGATTAGATCTGGTCTGTTGATCTTACACATCCAACGACCACCATTCCTTCTCTCATCTATTTCTCCTTTTCTTGAATTCGATTGTTTTAATAGGTTCTACATTATAAATACATTCTCCACCAAACTTTGTTTTACACTATCATTACTCCATATGATGGATAACTATGATATTTTTTGAAGTGACGAATGGGTTTTAAGTAGTTCAAACACTGTTACCAAAAATAAAGCTCCAATTACCATTGATCATTGCAACGCATGACTTATGCATAAAACAAATAGCGCAGAATGCCTCAGTTATTTTGCAGACAAACAATACAGAGACAACCGAAGGATTTCAATAGAAATGGCCCATTTACACACACGCGTAATCATTTATTCAATATAATGAATTTACAGGGTCTCACCTCTCTGGCTCGATTACATAAATAAAAAGTCTTGTTTCAATCTTGAAACCCTTGCTCTCTCCTCTTTGGTTTCTCTCGAACCTCTAACCAACCTATCTAACCTCTCTAGATTCTCTCTCACTAACTTATCCAACCCCTCAATTATACAAAAAGATCACAATTTATACAAAAGTGGATTCATGAACCAAAATTGGTTCAGATCCAGAAATCTCTCACTCTCTCCTAAAGAATCTCTTCAACTCCATTCTTTTCTAAACCAAATGCTAAATTAAGCTTTCAAATCCCTCATATTCTATTCAAACCAAATAAATCTAACTATTTGGCCTAATCTCCACACATGGAGGATCAATTAGCCACTATACCCTTTTTAATCATTTTTGACAATAAATAAACACTCTCACACATTTAAATAAATAAAATTAACTAAACTCTTGTCTTCCAACCCCTTGCTAGTCACAACATGTGATCATGCCATCACATTGTTGACTAGGCCTGAATGCTCCTACATCAGACTCCCAAAGTTGAAAGTTTCCATGACCTCCTGGTCATGTGTTCCTTCTGCTGTCCATCCAGTATCCCAAACTTTACTTTGTAACTGGTCATCACTTTCATCATGCTGCTGATTCAATTCTTTTGCCACTGTCACTTCTGTTCTTCCAGATTTCCAAATCTTATTTTGCTGTTGTCCTCTTTCCTTTCTGATACAAATTCCTCTTGTTAATTTCTCTTCCTTTCTATACCTCTTCTCATCTAATTTCATCTTCCACAATTCCTCAACTTCCTCTTTAGAATTTGTTCTCAACTGAACTCCATTGACATCTGCCTACTGTACATTTCTCTCCACCATAGAAATAATGAAATTTTTGTCCAATTCTTCTTCACCTATACCATTTACAAGTTGTTGTTTGTACTCTACATCTTCTCTTTCATTATCATCAAAGATAATCCTTTCCTCTATGTTATCAGGTTCATCTAATAACCTTCCCAGAAAAATATAAATTCCTTCATATTCAATGAGCATGTCATTTGCATATGACTCCTCCTTCTTGTATAAAACATAATTTCCATCACTATTGTCAAATTCAAAATAACTATGGTTTTCAATCTTCATAGGTGATTCTGCCATCCTCTTTATACTGTATTTCTGCAAAAGTTATGAAATTGTCATCAATTCTCATTCCAATACTTTCCTCTGCATTACACAGTGTTCCTTGTTCTAACACAAGATTATCATTCAACAATTCAATAGCTAGGATTTCTTGGAGCATATCATTATGAAGTATCTTTTCATCCTCTATACTTATACTATTGCAACAAAATGATGTTGTTTCATCTTCTCCTACATCAGAAACAAAATTTTGGTTTTCTAAAGCTTCTTCATGGTTTACAAATTCATAAAAATAATCCTCTTTAAAATCACAAAATTCCTGAACTTCTGTATCTGTCAACATCATCTTATATTCCTTCATATTTTCCATAATACTTTCATTTTGATTCTCTACTGAAGATATTTCATCCTAGTTATCATCACAAAATTTCATTTGCTTATCTTCATCTTCTTTAATTATGACAATTTCCATGTCAATACCACCATTCTCAAGATTATTAAATACATGCTCAAAATATCTTTCTGTTTCAACAATTTCTTCCAGTAATCTCACTTCTTCATCAACATGCATAAGCACATTGTCTAATTGTTGTTCATCACCTGTCAAACCTGAAAACATACACAACATGTTAGTTTCAAAAATACAAGTCTCTTCATTTGAACCCCCAATGATCAGATCCTTATGCTTCTTTGAACTATTTTGATAGTTCACTAAGTTATTGGGAAATTCTTCCGCAACATCTCTGACTTCTTCCTCATCAAAGAAAACTTCTGGGACTGCAACTTCTTGACTATTCTTAGCAACTTCATCATAAGTTTGTAGAATACCTTCCTATTCTACACAATTTCTTCCAACACTCAGTTTGTCCAAATAAGACAACAATATCTCCTACTTTTTTATGATAAGGCTTTGATATTTCAAAGATTTCCTTGGCTTAACTTCTTCAGCTAAGTTCTCTATGTCATCTTTCTTTCTTTCACTTCACAAATCTGCAATGCATCTGTTTCCTTTCTTGTTTCCATTCCCCATTGGTCTTCTATCCATGATAAAATTCCTTAAAATGTGATCCAATAAGTTTTCATTAAGAAAAGACACAACCATTTAGTCATACCTTTTAATTTCCTCCATCTATTGAAGTCTTGAAAGTATTTATGCATCTCCTTTTGTGTTTGTCTTGCCTTTTCCTCTTTCACCAACACATTTCTCTCATTATGATATGCATACATCAGTTCTTCATCACTGTCATCACTGTCTTCACAGTCTCCTTCCCCAAGGAGAGATCCTTTTTCTGGTTCATGGATGTATTATACTCCTTCATTCTCAACTGTTCAAAGTATTAATTTCTCAGCAAGCAATTCTCTGACAGGCCATTTACCTCTTCTTCCGACATAAAATCCTTGTTTCCAGTTTTCTCTAATTCCTTTGAGTCCAACTACTTCAACACTATTTTTCCTCTGTCTCATACTTTCCTCTGTACCCCTGTCATGACTATCAATAGTCAATTCCATTTCTTCCTCTAGTGAAATTTCTTTGTTCACTAGTGAGCTGCAACTAGCCTTTTCCATTTCAACTGTAACAAGTCTCCTTCATGCCTCATCAAACTTTCCCGAGTTTAGCCTTTTGGCACCTATTGGTTCTTTCCTTGAACCTTTCACTGACTAATGATTCTACCTATTGCTCATCTTGGTGGAATTGTTATCTCCTATCCACAATCACAATTGTGGATCTACCTCAACAACTTCTACCCAACCACAGTTGGAAGTTATTCTCAGCTTCTCTTGAACACTCCTTGTTCTAGGCTTTGCATATTCAATTGCTCGCTTTCTTCTTCATTCACTAATTTCATTTACTGTTGGGTATTGTCACCTTTACTCATCTGAGAATTATTCTTGCTCTATCTTCTTTAACATAGCTCATATGCTATGATGCTGGTACAATTCATTCTATCTTTCAGCAATTCCACTACTTTTGTTGAACTGAACAATCTTATCTCAAGATACATCAAAGTGCCTTTCAAACCTGCAATATTTCCTTCAAAGATGTCTTAAAACTAATTCCCATTCATTCAGTCAAATATTTGCCAAAGGATTCATCTCTTCACTATTTAATTTAGACTTTCCATTCAAAAGACTCCATACAGCCAACAATTATTTTTCCTCTTACTTTTCACAATGGATTCTTCAGCTTTCAAGATTAATTAGGATTAGATCTGAATTTTAATTATTTTACCAATTCATGGGAAACACTATCAATTCCTTCTAATAACCTATTTGTAATAAAATCCTGTTTTGCTTCTACAAATTCCAAAACTCATTACTTGTAATGACTCTCTTTTAAGATCTATTGAATCCAACCTTCTGTCTAACTGTTCCTTTATCTATCAATATGATTGTCTTCAACCATACTTTAAACAATCCTCAGTCATTCTCAGTGTTCACAAAATTCTTAAAATCATTTAAATGACTTCAATGCCATAGCAAACCACTCTTCTATTTAACTTTAACTTCTAAACATTTCTTTTCAATTTACCTTTCATCTCAATCAAATCAATCATGCAATCAACTTACATGGAATTTTCATTTCCCTAAAAGGAAACATCTTCTCCTTTAAAATTTCAATCCTTTGTTGCTCTTTAGACATTCAAAACACATCTCTGCAAAATTATCAAAATAAACATTCTTACCAGACCTTCCTCAGAAGTTCACTGCTTCCCCATTCTGATCTCAGTGTCCTTTGTAGTCTGATCCCCATCTATATCAAATTCTCTTCAGTGCAATTATACCTATGCCGAGATTAAATTTCACTTTCCAAACCAATCTTTACAGAGCATTGAGCTAGCTTTGATACCACAAATGACGCAGGAAACCCACTCATAAGGCAAATCCCTCGATATATAAAACTATCAGAAAATTGGATTATTAATTATGTTCACACATCTTTGTTGGAAGCATTATTGTTTCTTTCCTTTAAAACCCGGCCTATACAACTTTATTGAATTACAAAGGAAATGCGGGGAAAAACTTGCTCCAAAACTCAAAAGCTGGAACTCAAAACTTATACAGCCGGAACTATATATATCGTTGGGTCCGCACCCTTTAGTCACTCCACAACACTTTCCTTTATATTTCCTGATTTCCGATCACATAACCCGAACTTCAAGTGGAATTCCAATTCGCTGTATAATCCCATCGGGTCCGGATTGGAAATTAACTTCCGCACTTATTCGCACCTGAAATCTGTCCGATTTTCAATTTGACGGATGGTCCGATCATGCTCGGATTTCAAATTAACTAAATTACTGTTCATTACCTCATCGGGTCCGATTTGGGAAAACCTCTTACGGCTTTTGAGGCCACCTGATAACCACTTACCACCATTTGGAAACCGTTCTCTAGTAAATGTGCGCACCTTATCTCTGTCGTTGATCAAGTGTATGATCCAACGGTCCATGTTTCATTGCTATGTCACTATCAGAGTTTACAAAGGGTTACGACCCTGTTAGGACTCCTGGAAACTCTCCTAGGTTGTAGCTCGGAGATGCCTGGTAACATATAATATTCAATATTTTTCTCAGAACTATTGGAAGGGATGATGGTTTGGATCAAGTCAGATAACCATTTCAGCTAAATTCTCACTCAAGACATGCATGAACACTCTCACCAATACAAGGCTTTAGACCACTAATGCTTAATAATTTATAAATTCAAGGGATAGATGGAGAATAATGACTATACCAGCAGATTGCATACATAAACACATATGAATGGCCAACTACAGGAAGTAAATGAGACTTGCAAATCTAATTTATCAATGCAGAGATAAGATGACAGTTATTTGGCATTAGACACAGAAGAAACCTGAATAAACTATTCAAGTGCAAGCACAAAACAACAACGAGAATGGACATTGAACATATAATAGCAAAAGAAGCTTATATTGGTAGAATGAAGATGAGAAGCTTGAAGGAACAGAGGAGGAACAATCTCCGGAAGTTGAACCCTCGTTACCTTTAGTTTTCAGCTATTTATAGCTCTTTACAATGATCCTGAGCCTTTTGAGGCTTGAGAGGTCTTAATCTATCCCTCTGTCTTGTTTAATTGTTTGATCTCTGACTAGGCAGCATGGCTCAGAGGTTTCTTCTTCTGACAGAAGAATAATTGCATTCAGATATTTTGGGTAGCTTGCTGAGCTGCCTGGGAGCTCTCTTATGCCAAATATGTGCCATAATGTTTGTTTTGGTGAGTTGTGCTGGGCTATTGATGCGATGTGCTTCTCCATGATATTTTTGTTCTGGGCTAGCTTGTTGTGAATCCATTATTGCTTTGGGTTGATTTGGCCTCTGCTCTGTGGTGAAATGGATCTTTGGGCCTATGAAATCCCTTTAAATGTTTCCAATGACTGTTTTCTTTTTTTATACAAAAAACGCTGCAATCACTAATAAATCCTGCCTTCTCTGTGTATTTCAGACTTCAAAAGTCCTCAAAAATAGTTTATTAATCTCTTGGGTCCACCCTTGTTGCCATCACAAGTCACAAAAAAGCTAGCTCATGTGTATTTTCCTCGTTTTATGAAATGAGCGAAAAACACTGAAAATGTATGAAAAAATGGCTTTGGTAGACTTCAGATTATATATATTTCACTTCCCGGAAACCCATCAGGTTCGAGTTCCATCGCTATCACACTGCCCTTTTTTCCCTTTGTGTGTCATGATATAATGAAATACATGGAAACTGCATTAAAACTAGCCTTTCTACAGACCTGAAAATTTATCAAATATCGTATATAATGCCATCAAGTCTAGCTCATCTGGTCGCACACTTGCCTGTGCCTAGGCCCCGTCCCATGGTATAGTGCCGATGTGATATAGCGATGCGATAAATCACAAACGCTAATCGCTCAATGCATGGGCCTTTATTTAAATCATCGATACCTCACCAATACAACTCGCCAATCCGATCATCGACAATCGCTGATTGGTAGTGTCATGCACTCAACTTTAAGTTGTCCTTTCTGCTCAGTCGAATGTGATTAGTAGCTTGGACCTGGGCTGTTGATTAGCCATATCTAATGGCTATTATTCATTCCTCTGTTTAAGCCTGCGATTGTGGGTTTTTCATGGTTTTCAAGCATTTTTTCCTCCCGATAGTTTATTTCCACTATTCCAAGGGCTCTCCTCTTGCATTGCTTTTGATCATTGGATGATCTTTGAGAAAATCTTGAAGATTTCAAGAGAATTTTTGGATCCATTGGCATGATTTTAAGAAAATTTGGAGACTTTAAGGGCATATATGGATCCATTTTTGGGCCTTTTGCCAGTGAGGCTAACACTGGCTCCTTCTAGGGATGAAATCCTCCCTGTGAGGTTTCAAGGATCATAGATCAATGCCTTTCCTGAAAAAACAAAATCAAATCTTCCTTCTAATGTTCCCTTGGGAATGGAGCCTATTTTGTAATGAAAATAAAAACTGGAAAAACATATTTACAATGACAAGGCTTTAAAATCTTAAATGAAATAAAGTTTCAAGAATAACCCATTTATTGGGCTACCAAAAGTATCTCCTCCTTCCAGACTATGTAGAATGAATGTATTGTTCTGCTAAATTTGATCGATGGCAAACGAACCTGTCCATAAGGAGTCAAAATTTCCATGATTACCTTTCTTTTCCTTAAATGCATCCCATTTAAGCACCCAATCGCCAACTTGGAAATTTTCCACTTTTGCCTTCCTGTCAAAGGTTTCTTTGATTTTCATCTGATGAGCTGTTGACTTCTCAACTAGCTGCTCTCTGATCTGATGTAGTTCAACTAGATTATTCATTCTTCTTACTATGTCATTCTCTTCATCTTGTTCTTCTTTCAAGAATTTAGCCACAGGGAGAATCAACTGGATAGGGAAAAAAACATCAATGCCGTAAACTAGTTTAAATGGAGAATTCCCTATGGAATTTTTTATGGTAACTTTGTCAACCCATAGTGCAAACTTCACCTTGGAATCTCAGCTCTTTTTGTTGTCCTCTAACAATTTTTTGATTACCCTTACTAGACTCTTGTTAGATGATTCTACCAGGCCATTGCCTTGAGGATAATATGACGTAGAATGCACCACTTGAATGCCCATGGATTTAGTCATGTCCACCAATTCGTTTTCCTTGAAAGTTGTTGCATTATCAGTGACTAGTTTGGTTGGGCAACCAAATCTAGTGAAATATTCTCATTCAAGAACTTTATGACAACTTGATGATTGGCATTCTTAGTGGGTATAGCCTCAATCCACTTGGTGAAATAATCAGTGGCTACTAAGATCCATTTGTGTTGGCCACTGGAATGTGGGTTTATCTCACCTATAAAGTCCAAGCCCCACTACTGGAAGGGACCATTGACATGTACTAGGGTCAAGGGCAGAGATTTTAGATGTTGTCTTCATGCAAACCTCTGACACTTGTCACAAGCTTTCACAAAAGAAAACACATCAGAGAATAGAGTAGGCCAATAATATCCGGCCCTTAGGATTTTGTGGGTTGCGGTCCTCCAATAATGATGCCCTCCACAGATGCTAGAATGGAATTGGTGTATGCCTTCCACATCTTGTTCTTTATCTAGACATCTCGAGAGGATTCCCGATGGGTCTTTCCAATAAAGCAAGTTTTTATTTATGCATAATTTGGATGATTTGAGTTTAATGGCTCGGGCTTGACTTGAGCTAAGCCCTGGAGGGACTTCTAGATTTTGCAAAAAATGAACTATGCTAGAATACCATACACATGTGGCTAGATTGTTAGCCAGAGACTGATTCTGCTTTTGTTCTTCTGCTGCTCCCTCTGTCTACTCATCATCTGAATTTAGACCAATGGAATTTATGTCTAACAAGCTGCAATTTTCTTTAGCCACAAGTTTAGCCAAGCCCTGGCCTTTGACAAGCTTGGTGGGTTTCACCTCTATGTTAAACTCTATGAATTTTGCAATCCATTTAACTCTCTTTCCATCAATATCTGGCTGAGTTAAGACATCTTTTACTGATGCTGAAGGTACATATGCAACTACTTTGGAATGAAAAATATAAATTCTGAATGCCTTTAAATATTTTTATGAGAGCATAAGCTTGTTTTTCAATAAGGTCATACCTTAATTAAGCATCCCTTAGAGTTTTTCTGAAAAAGGCCACGGGGTGCTCTATGCCTTCATCATTTTTCTACAACAGAACTGCTACAAGTGTATCATAAGAGGCAAAAGAGAAGATACAATACTCCTTAGTGTAATCTGGGATGATTAGAGTGGGAGCGCTTCCATGATAGCTTGCTTGATTGCCTCAAAAGAGCTTCTTGAAGCATCTGTCCATTTTATTTCTAATCCTTTCTTCAACATGGAAGTGATGTGCTTTACTAACTCTACAAAGTTTGGAATGAATCTCCTTAAAAAGTTAATCTTACCTAGGAAGGATTGAATGTCCCTTTTTGACCTTGGGATGGACAATGTCTGAATGGCTTGAACCCTTGCTGGATCAATTTTTTCACCTTCAATAGAAACAATATGTCCCAGAAGTTTTCCTTCTTCTAGAGAAAACCGTGACTTCTTTGGGTTCACTAAAATTCAAAACTGTCTGCTCTTTAGGAATACCTTCTTCAAATGTTGTAAATGGTCTTTATGGCTGCTAGAGAAGACTATTATGTCATCAAGATAAATAAGGACAAACTTGTCCTTCTCTCCCACAAAAGTTATGTCCATGGCCCTCTGAAAAGTAGCCCCAACATTCATTAGTCTGAAAGGCATCTTGGAGTACATGAAAGTGCCCCAAGGAGTAGTGAATATAGTCTTTTCCTGATCTCCAGGATGTACATCAATTTGATTGTAACCTGAAAATCCATATAAGAAAGACATGACTCTAGCCCCTGAAACTCTTTGCAGCAAGTGTTCCATCTTAGGCAACGGATAGTTATCTTTTTTAGAGCACTTGTTTAGATTTCTGAAGTCAACACAAAGCTTGATTTCTCCATTTTTCTTTCTTACTACCAAAAGGTTAGCTATCCCCTTTGAATACCTTAGGGGAACTATGATTTTTGCATCGAACAGCTTCTTGATTTCTTTTTCAAACAAAGGCAATAAGATAGGGTTGATAGGTCTTAATTTCTACTTAAAAGGGAGGGTGTTCTTTTCCAGTGGAACCTTATGCTGAATGATGTCTGTGTCATAGGTTTTAAGATCACTGTATTCCTAGGAAAAAATATCAGTGAATTGCTTCATGAGGGTGCAATACTCAGAATTCTGGCTAGAGGACAAATGAGTGGACAGATTTATGTATTTCGGATGGGATGGGCTCCCTATATTATTTTACGAATAATAGACTCATTTTCTATTTCGGCAGGCTTATAAGGCACACCCTTATGATTGAACAGTTTCTCTAGATGCACAAATCCCTTTGGTATATGGTTACTAGGCAGCTGGATGATGCTTCCTCGGCCGATCTCATTTTTTAACTTGGACTGGCCGCATTCTTCCATGGTTTCATTTTCTTGATCGATGTGCATTTCAGAAAATTCCTCAACGATTTGCAAAAACCTATCAATTTCATCATCGTCTTCAAAAACTCTCCAGTATTTGATATTGTCAGGAAGGGACGGTCTATATTTCACCTAAACTTCATACATCAATTTAGTAGGAAAAGGAGGAATAAACACGCTAGCAGACACAACAAGGGAGTCGGCAAGATGATTCTTTTTTCTTGGAATGTAAGAAATGCTGAAATTATTAAAAGAGTCCTTGAGCCTCCATACCTCATCTCTGTATGCCTTCAGCCTTGATGCTTATCTTGGAAAGTTTTATTTACCTGCTGAATAATGAGGTCTGCATCTCCAAACACTTTCAGGCCTTTGATGCCCATTTCTTTAGTAGTGCTTAAGCCTAGAATCAAAGATTCATACTCTGCTATGTTGTTTGTGACCTGAAAGGTTAATTTTAAAGATAAATGAATGTATTCCTGTGTTGGGGACACAAGGACATAACCTGCTCCTACAGCTTCCTTAGAGCAAGCCCCATCAAAGAACATGTCCCAAATCTGTGGGTCTTCTTCCTCAGCGATCTAGAAAACTGGTTTTTTAAGCTGCGTGGAGGCCAACTGGGGTTCTTCAATGTGAAGAATACATGCTCCAAAATCAATGTCAACAGCATAGATGGGATGGTTAGTGGGATTCATTTCATCACTGGTGATGTAAGCCAACTGAGTTTCTCTGTATAACCTCTTTCTATCACCTCTGAAAACTGGGACAATAGCATAGGATAGATCATTTTGTAATGATCCACCTGATCTCTTGATCTAGCCTCTAGAAAGTAACATGCCAAACTTGTGGGATACATCTGCTACCACAATATCCATCATCATGCTCTTCATGGGTAGCTAAGACAAAGTGATGGCTAGGTCCTTTATTAATCCCACACATTTCACTTTTCTAGAGTCAAAAGAAAATAGGTCATGATAAGGCTTGGTAATCTCAAGACCCAGCTCATCCATGACTGCCTTGGGCATTAGATTATGGCTGGATCCAGTGTCTAGAAGGAAGTTATGAAGGATTTTATCATGAATGGTCATAGAGACATAGAATGATGGGGAGTTGTCCTCATAATTTTCAATCATTGGGCTGATAATAACAGTTGGCTTGTCATCTTTTACATAGTCAATGGAGGCTTGGATGGATTTAGGCTCAAGGGTTTCTAGGATGGATCTTTTGAAGGACTCATTCTTCACTAGTTCAATTAGAGGCATAGGTATTCTTAGTTTATGAATTTCTGATTGAAAACTAAAAGGAGAATGAGACTTGTCAAGACCTCTTCCCTCATGAGCTAGAGCCTTGAGGATGAGAGGATTGAATGTTGGTTGCTTCTGCTTATTAGCTTGATGTACTACAGGAAAAACAACTCTTTGAATAGGATCTTCCTTGGCCTTATTCATCTTTGACCTTAGATTATATCTTTGTTGATCTTCAGTTTGTAGAATAGCTTCACCATCCCATTCTTGGCTGACCTGGTCATTGAATAATGACTTTTCATAAGCAGCTGATGGTCAAAAAGGAAGTATTTCTTTTGTCTTACAGACAATGGATCTCATCATCTTCTTCAAACTGCTCTTCTTCCATGACTGCATTTTGAAAAGGGGCCTTCACCCTTTGTTATTCATTGGCATCTTTGCTTCTTTGAAAAATTTGCAACTACTCATTTGTTCTTCTATATGGATTTGGATTTGGATTTCTAGGGGAAAAGGTATTAGGAACTCTCCCTTTCCCAGGGTGCTGCTCAACCTTTAATTTGGAGATTTTAGAGGCTAATGACTCTATCATTTTGGTCATTTTATCTATCTTAGGATTAGAGGATGATGAGAACTCGCCCCTCTGTCTTCTTCTATCAAAATTTCCCTTGAGCTTCTTTGCAGCCATGATGTTTGATTCCACTTCCAAGGCTGCATCCTACATTTCAGCCAAAGTAGCACATTGCCTCTCCCTCAACAGTAGGTAGAATTTAGAATCAAAAGCACTGGCATATGTGAGTTTAGCAGAGGTAGTAGTGGGTTTTACTTCAGTTGGTATCTTGTTTTACATACAGTTAAACCTCTTATTAAAATCAGACAACAACTCACCATTTTCTCTTTTTAAGTTGCCAAACTTAGTGTGGTAGTAGAGGAGATCCTTCTTATCTCCCCATTGCTTTAGAAATGCATCATCTAAAGCCTCAATATCTGCTGTAGATCTTGGAGTTAGTTCTCTAAACCATTTTCTAGCCTCTCCATCTAGGCTTTGGACAAAGACTCACATCCATACATCATCTTCACTAATGTCCAGGTTATCAGCATAACTATAGAATGACTCAAGATGTTCCTCAGCAGTAACACCTTCAGTTCCAGTGAACTGGGGCCTATATTTCTGATACTCTCCAGTAGGCATGGCATTCAAAGGAGTGGGAAATATTAGAGATCTATACCTAGCAGCTATGATTCTTTCTATTTTGGTGGGTTCTTGTGGTCCTGCCATAGCTGTGGTGGCTATAAGAGTACTGGCATTCTGAATGATAGGGAGCTAAGGGGTGACTGACAAGACTAAAGGAGTATGATGGCTAGGAGGTGAGGTTTCCTTTGAGCTTACAACAAAAGGAGAACCTAAAGAATAAGGGGCTTTATGAATCTATGAGAGTTTTTCTTCATTGCTAGTATTAGATGTTATACTCTCAACATGTATTTGTTCTATTGTAGGATTTTCTTGAAGAGATATAGAAGCTTGTTTAGGTTTACCTGAACCTGATGCTCCTTTCTGCAACACCTTTCTCTCTTTGATTATTTTTTTAGGGTCAGGTACTGGGTCAGCTTGCAGCTTCTGAGGATTTCTTTGAGTATGCCTCACAAACTGAGCCAGAACTGTGAAGTGGAGTCGCTAGATAGATGATTACAACCATAAATGTGCCCAGACTTTATCTATCATCAAAGTTGGATCTGTGTCATTTCCCAGGGAAGCTGAGCTTCAATTTCCTCTCCCCGGTAATGGCGCCAATTATGTTAGGACTCTAGGAAGCTCTCCTAGGTTATAGCTCGGAGATGCCTGGTAACATATAATCTTCAATATTGTTCTCAGAACTATTGGAAGGGATGATGGTTTGGATCTAGTTAGATAACCATTTCAGCTCTATTCTCACTCAAGACATGCATGAACACTCTCACCAATACAAGGCTTTAGACCACTAATGCTCAATAATTTATAAATTCAAGGGATAGATGGAGAATACTAACCATACTAGCAGATTGCATACATAAACACATATGAATGGCCAACTATAGGAAGTAAATGAGACTTGCAAATCTAATTTATCAATGCAGAGATAAGATGATAGTTATCTGGCATTAGACACAATAGAAACTTGAATAACCTATTCAAGTGCAAGCATAGAACAACAAAGAGAATGGACATTGAACATATAGTAGCAAAAGAAGCTTATATTGCTAGAATGAAGATGAGAAGCTTGAAGGAACATAGGAGGAACAATCTCCAGAATTTGAACCCTTGTTATATTTAGTTTTCAGCTATTTATGGCTCTTTACAATTATCCTGAGCCTTTTGAGGCTTGAGAGGTCTTAATCTATCCCTTTGTCTTGTTTAACTGTTTGATCTCTGACTAGGCAGCATGGCTCGGAAGTTCCTTCTTCTGACAGAAGAATAACCGCATTCAAATATTTTGGGTAGCTTGCTGAGCTGCTTGGGAGCTCTCTCGTGCCAGAGATGCCCCATAATGTTTGTTTTGATGAGCTGTGCTGGGCTATTAATGCACTGTAATGCTCCATCATATTTCTATTTTGCGCTAGCTTGCTGTGGCTCCACGATTACTTTGGATTGATTCGGCCTCTGCTCCGTGGTGAAATGGCTCTTCAGGCCTATGAAATCCCTTTAAATGTTTCCAATTACTTTTTTCTGTTTTTATATATAAAACGCTGCAATCACTGATAAATCCCACCTTCTCTATGTATTTCGTACTTCAAAAGTCCTCAAATATAGTTTATTAATCTCTCGATTCCGCCCTTGTTGCCATCGCAAGTCGTAAAAAATCCTTCTCTTGTGTATTTTCCTTGTTTTATGAAATACGTGAAAAACAGTGAAAATGTATGAAAAAATGGCTTTGGCGGACTTCAGATTATATATATTTCGCTTCCCAGAAACCCATCGGGTCCAGGATCCATCGCTATCGCACTACCCCTGTTTCCCTTTGTATTTCGTGATATAATGAAATACATGGAAAGTGCATTAAAACCAACCTTTTCAAGGACCTGAAAATTTATCAAATATCATATATAATGTCGTCGGGTCCGGATCATCGGGTCAGACACCTGCCTGTGCCTAGGTCCCACCCCATGGTATAGTGCTGATGCGATATAGTGATGCAATAAATCACAATTGCTAATTGCTCAATGCCTGGGGCTTTATTTAAATCACCGATACCTCGCCGATCCGATCATTGGTGATCGCTGATAGGCAATGTCATGCGCCCAACTTTAAGTTGTCCTTTCTACTCGGCCAATTGCGATTAGCAGCTTAGATCTAGGTCGTTGATCGGAAAAATCTAACAATTGTTGTTAATTCCTCTATTTAAGCCTAGGATTGTGGCTTTTTTATGGTTTTCAAGCGTTTTTGCCTCCCTATAGTGTATTTACGCCCTTACAAGGGCTCTCCTATTGCGCTGATTTTAATCATTGGATGATCTTTGAGCAAATCTTGAAGATTTCAAGAGCATTTTTGGATCCATTGGCATAATTTTAAGCAAATTTGGAGACTTTAAGAGCATATATGGATCCATTTTTAGGACTTTTGCCAGCGAGGCTAACAGGCCCGATCCATCCACAAAGGCTTCTGTCGATGCGATAAAGTGTCCTACTCGACCCGATTAGATCTCGTCCGTTGATGTTATAGATCCAACGACCACCATTCCTTCTCTCATATATTTCTCCTTTTCTTGAATTCGGTTGTTTTAATAGGTTTTGTGTTATAAACACATTCTCTGCCAAACTCTATTTTACATTGTTATTACTCCATACGACGGATAACTATGATATTTTTTGAAGCGATGAATGGATTTTAAGCGGCTCAAACACTGTTACCACAATAAAGCTCCAGTTACCATTGACCGTTGCGACGCATGACTTATGCATAAAACAAACAGAGCATAATGCCTCAGTTATTCCGCAGGCAAACAATATAGATACAAGCAAAGGATTTCAATAAAAATGGCCCATTTACACACACACGCAATCATTTATTCAATATAATGAATTTACAGGGTCTTGCCTCTCTAGCTCGATTACATAAATAAAAAGTCTTGTTTCAATCTTGAAACCCTCGCTCTCTCCTCTCTAGTTTCTCTCGAACCTCTAACTAACCTATCTAACCTCTCTAGCTTCTCTCTCGCTAACTTATCTAACCCCTCAATTATACAAAAAGATCACAATTTATACAAAAGTTGATTCATGAACCAAAATTGGTTCAGATCCAGAAATATCTCACTCTCTCCTAAAGAATCTCTTCAACTCCATTCTTTTCTAAACCAAACGGTAAATTAAGCTTTCAAATCCCTCATATTCTATTCAAACCAAATAAATCTAACTGTTTGGCTTGATCTCCACATAGGGAGGATCAATTTTCCACTATACCCTTTTTAATCATTTTTGACAATAAATAAACACTCTCACACATTTAAATAAATAAAATTAACTAAACTCTTGTCTTCCAACCCTTTGCTAGTCACAACATGTGATCATGCCATCACATTGTTGACTAGGCCTGAATGCTCCTACATCACAGAGTATGAATCCATACTTGAAGATGATGATAACCCCCCCAAGGTACATTGGTCTTGAAGAAATCAACCGAGAACATCACTGGGAATTTTTTGATGGCTCAACACAAGATGCTGGGTGTAGGGGAGGAGAAATTATATACCTATCTGACTCCCACCACTATAAAATTCAAATGGGACTGGGAAGGGGCACCAAAAACTTTGCAGAGTTGATCACTCTAAAACATCTCATTAAATTTGCTTTGGAAAAAAACTGCAGGAATATTCAAATATTTGGGGACTAAAAAATTGTCCGCAACTGGCTTAACAAAACAACAAATTTTTCTACTTACACGCTGAGACCTATACCGGCGGAGGCACATAGACTCGTTACACATTTTGATCTATTTTTTTGTCGTCATATCTATAGGGAATGCAACCAATCTGTCGACCAGCTATCCAAGGAAGCTGTGATCCAGCCTCATGGCACATGGTTGATTTAGGAGCAGAGGGACGGTGTCCATGTTCAGTATTAACACCATCCATATATGGATTATATAGATTAACTGGCTCAACGGGAGCCTATTTTTTGCACATGTTTATAGTATTTTTCTTTAAATTATCAGATGTATATATATGACATACATACTTACTCCCTGTGAGGAGTCTTTTTGATTATCTATATTATGAAAAATATTGAAGATCGAGCCTTCCTACGTGGAGATCACTAAGCTATTTTTATATTCTCTTACTTGATAGACACTCAGCCTTACATACAGCATATGCGAATCACATCTACGATATGTAATTTTCCTATACTAATGAAAATTACGATTTTTCCAAGGGGAAAAAAGGAGATCAGGCGATGTGTCCGGGAGGATAAAATTTATGAAATTTTAATCGTTTGTCATAGGGAACTTTGCATATAAAAGGGTCGCAAACAAATTTCTATAACAAGGGTGCTATTGGTTGACCATTTTTAGGGATGCCAAGAAATATGTTAGGACTTACGACAAGTATCAAAGGATGGGTCATCAAGTATAGTCTAATGAGATGCCATTGTGACCTTAGATTATGTTGAAACCCTTTGAGAAGTTTTCCCTCGACATTGTGAGGCCAATTAATCCACCATCAAGATAGAATATTTCCATCTTCATATGTATGAACTGTGTAACTAAGTGGGTGGAGGAAAAGGCCTTATCAAAAGCAACAAAACAAGAAGTGGATAATTTTCTGTATGAGGAAATATTTGTTCAATTTAGAATACCTCTAGAAATTTTAACGGGCCAAGGAACTCAATTCACCTCCAAAGGTATTCAAAATCTCACCAAAAAGTTCAGGATTAAGCACCGAATGTCAATCCCTTACCATCCGCAGGAAAATGGACATGTTAAAGCTCTAATTAGGTATTGGAAAATTTCCTAACTAAAACTGTATACAAAAATCATAAAGATTGGGTTGAAAATATCCCAGAAGCCTTGTGGAATTATAGAATCACATGGAGGAACACTATGGGTTTCATTCCATACGATCTTGTGTATGGAAAGGAAGTTATTCTCTCTATTGAATTTGATATAAAAACATTGAAGACTACTTTGCAAGTGGGAATGGATATTTTTGAAGCACAACAACATTGACTAGATCAACTTAATGAGATCAATGAGATTTGATAGGATTCCATTCACCAGATGATAGTTGTGCAACAACAACATGCAAAATGGCATGAAAAGTTTATAAAGAAAAAGAAATTTGAAGAAGGGGATTGGGCTCCTTTATTCGACTCAAGATACAATTATTTTAAAGGTAAATTCTACACATGTTGGTTGGGGTCTTACGAGATTGAGACTATTTTTTAGAATAGGTTCATATGACTCCATATCATTGGAGAGGCACGATCTCCATTAATGGAAAATGGGCATCGATTTAGGTTGTGTCAAAAACTCAATCAAAAGAATAATTCATTCAGGGGTTGGTAGTTCAATTCAACATGAAAGTGATAGAATGAGTGGATGTCCCACTCTCATCCATTACTCCTTGATTTTTTGGTTCATCAATTAAAAAGAAAAGGAAAAAGAAAAAAGATATAAAGGGGAAAACTTGGTTTCCATATGCTATCAACACTAGTAGTGTGAGAAAACCATATTTTGTCTCGCATCACTAGAGTGAATATTTCCAGTTGTGAAAACTCTTGCAGGCACAATTAGATGAGCTTTCACTAGAAAACCAAGATTTCGGCTAGAAGAGTTGAAAAAAATAATAGAAAAAGAATAATAATAATAAAAGAAATATTATTGACATGGTTTTTGGCACTGCTTGACATCAATACCATTAATTTTGTAGGAATATATGGATATCAATTTTCTCAGACTATCGTTCAAGAATGGATTTTTCTATGAATACAAAAAGAGAAAAAATTAAGGAATTCTTAAATCCACGAGCTAGGTACTCTTGACTATTTCTTAGTTCTCTTTCTTAACGTTTGTAGGAACTAATGACATGTAATGACTATACCTAACATTGACCATAATGTGTGGCTATTCTACTTAAATAACATATTATTAATCTATCTCATGTCCTAATCCTTCTCCTACCCTCCTATCCACCTAATTGATTTATTTTACCTATTCCACTTTTAAATCAAATAACCCTGTTTAACATATCACTCTCCATACCCTATTATCTACCAAATTACTTATGCCTAACATAATATATTTTATTATATTTTGACATTGGTATTAATTTGTTACAATACCCCCACCTAAGCTCATTTATCATGATCATTATGACCACCCTAGAGGATTAATAATCAAACTATGCAGCATATCTTATTCTTATCCCACATTTTGCAACAATCACATTGTTTTGCAGCCATATCATTTCACAACATCATTTCACAGCATGTGGTGGCAATAAGACTCAATTATAATATTGCTATAAAAATGGTTGGGGATTCGAAGCAAGTCAAAAATAATGAGTATTAATGCGAAGTAATTGAATTTTTTTTTTTTGAATTCATGCTAAGATATGATACATCCGATATTCATATGGAGCAATGTAACATACAATAGCAGTTGATGATCCTCATAAATCGGTAATTATATGGGCTCATTTTACCTCCTAACCTAGTCAAATCAACCATTCTCTTAGCTTATTGCATGATTTTAAAATTATATTTATGCTTATAGAGTGAGTTGAGTTAATTATGATACCATGAGGTTTAATATGTGTTTAATGCATATTATTGATGATTTTTGTGGTCAAAGTCAAGGATCTAGTGGAAAAATGGCAACAATAACTCGAAGTGGACAAAGGAGAGGACTTATAGGAGCAAATCCCCTTAATTTATTACTCCCCACTTCGAATTTGCCTTCATTCAGCTCAGAGTACAAGTAGCCAAGTCATGCATTAGCAGGCAACCAAGCAAAGTGGAGGATAACTGATGTTTATCTCTAGTTTTGGGAGCTAAGCCTCCCTGATTTTGAGGAAGCTGTTGGGAGCTTGATTTGTATAAGTAGAGAGGCCTAGGACCTCACTAGGGAGTTGGTCGAATTTTTTTTGAATTGTTGTTGTAGTTTTCTAAACTCTTCTCAACTTCGAGCTTATTATTTTGACAGTTCATGTAACCTTAATAGAGTTCAGGCTTCTGTGATCCATATCAATTTAGAGAGATTTTTCGGCGAAAATCACATGGGATACCATTTGTCATGTAATCTTATTATTGTTTTGAGAATAAAAATGGAATCCTTTTTGAGTTAGCACTGAGTTACCTCAGAGGGCTAAAGCTCTTGGGTTAGAGCCCAATCCAAGCAGCCAAGCTCCTCTTTTCTTGTATTTTTATGTTTCATTTCAGTTTGTAGATTAGGTTGTTGTTAGATGTATTTCTTTTATGGTTAAGAATAGGTTGTTTTTGATGATTCAGTAGTTTTCTTCCATTTGTGTTTTCAATAGCAGGTTAAGCAGTGATAAAGAAAAGATCCAAAAGAATAGTAGCAATGCCTTGGCCTCTCTTCCTCCCTTTGGGACAATGATCTGAGGCAAAGACCCTCTTGCTACCCCAAAAACATAGATTTTCCTCCTTCATAAGACTTCTAGTGTTTGCAGCTCTCCAATTTGTTCATAGTTTAGTTTGCTTTGCTTTAGAACTTCTTCATCATGTTCATTTCCTTATTTGCAATAGTCTTCTTTCATGCAATGGTTATCAACATTTTCTTCCATAGATCATAGTTTACTTTGATGCAAAAACTCTGTTTTTTAGATGCACTTATTTCCTTGCTTGCTTAATCTCATTGGTTGACTGTCAGTTTTTTATGCAGCAGATATCTTCTAGAAGCAGTCTAGCCTATCAGCCACTCCATATTCCATATAATCTATGCCCTACAGGTCGCCCAAGTCTCCCCTCAATTCTGCCTTAGTTTCCTGCATTTTCCATGGACTTTCCTCTCTCTCCTTGAGCAAATCCAATCATCTTTCTCTCTCCTAATGATTCTTGGTAGACCCTAGGTGCCCTAACACTTCATTCCAACATTCATCTACCTTTTTGAACCACTCTCACACCTTCAAAATAGTGAAAACTGCGCTCGGTCTCCTCCTGTAGGCCTCTTGTAGAATGTTGTTTTTCCTCCTGTAGATTTCTTGTGTCCTCCTGTATATTTTCCTGTAGGCTTCCTTTTGAAGGATGATTGTGAGAAAAGCCTATAGAAGGCCATCTGAGACCTCCTAGGACCCATCCACACCATCCTACATCCTATCACATCCCCAAAACCACCCTCCATCGCCACCTATCCACTTCCACATTCACAAACAAATAAATTACATGCATGACAAATTCACATAAAAATACATAAAAATCCAAAAATATGTTTTTTTCTTATTTCCTTCTAGAAATAGCTTAGTTAGATGGTGTTTACTTCCTTGAGTAGATAATGGATTTTCTTTTCATGGTTTTCATAGTGTTTTCTGCAAAAGTAGGATTAGTGGTTAACTAGGATTTCCTTGGTTTGCTTTACATTTCAGTCTTCCTTTCTGAAAGTAGAATAACATCAATAGAGTAATCTCTCTTTTTTTCCTTTCATCATATATAGCTTCTTCTGGAATCCATAGAATTTTTCTTGAGCTCCTAGTGATCTTGCGCTGGTTGACCAAGTGACAACCTGCAACAAGAACTAGTACTTTTGCATACATCACCGTCACTTCCAAGTTTGTTACAAACTACCAAGTTGATAAAAGTAAAGTAGGAATCCCAAGAGTTGCAGCATTATTGCTGCAATACTGGTGCTCACCATATTTTTGGCACCGTTTTCAGGGAAGCATCAAAGTATTCTGTGATTACTGCTTTCTTCTATTTTTCTCTTGCAACATTCTGCTAATAGTTTATTTCAGCAGAAGTATATTAGTCATTTCCTTTCTTTCAATTCTGCAATTCCTTGTTGTCCTCGTCAATTCTGCAATTTCCATTTCAGTAAAAGTAGATTAGTAACTTCCTTGCTTTTAGTTCTGCATTTCATTTTATTTCCTCTTTAGTTCTGCATTTCATTTCAGCAAGTTCATTTCAGTTAGTTGCAATTTGTTTGTTCAATCAATTTTAGTTTTGCAAGTACTATCAGTGTGGGGAAAAAGAAACAAAAACCACCCAAAAATATTTCCTTTCATGCCTCATAGGAATAGAGATAATTCAGGTAAATTTTGGCCCAACACCCCCACTGCTTCACACATCCAACCTTCTCTCTTCTTCGGTGGCTGTGATCAAGAAGAGCCCTTAGGTGAATAGCCAAATGTATTTGAAGAACCTATAGGAGAAGAAGAAGAAGAAAACATTCCTTTGGAACCAATGGCTGAACACAGAAAAGCTAGGGGGAATGGAGAAAGAATAGAGGGTACCTTTCCCATTCGGGAGACGAAGGGGGAAACTAAAATGAAGAATATAAGCCCTTCTTCCCTACCTCATTTCCATGGTCTGAATACAGAAGATCTTAACATCTTCTTGTTTGAGTTTGTTGTTATTTGTCGAACCTATGACTATGCAGAAGATGAGCAAAAGTTGAAACTATTCCCTTCTACTCTCAAGGATGTAGCATTGCACTAGTTCATGGGATTACCTGGAAATAGTATCACAACTTGGGCTCAGATGCAGCAACCTTTTAACAACAAGTATCGAGACTATTGTAGGTCAAAAGATACTAAAGAAGAAATTTTCCAAATGACTATAGGAAGTGATGAGTCCCTGGAAGACTATGAGGAGAGGTTCCATCTCAGTTAAAAAAGGGTCAGGTGTACACTTGACCCTGAGTCTCTGAAGATGATCTTGCTCAGGGGAATTCAGGAAGATCTTTTAGACACCCTCCATCTACTGGTCGGGTGTTATAGACATTTTTGTGCCTTACAGCTATAAGCATGAAATGTCCATAAACCAAGGGATCCTAAGTCCCTAAAGATGTTGTTCCAGCTCCTAAAGAAACAAGGTCAACCAATGACAGCTTCTCCCAGAAGTTCTCCACCAGAAACTGCTCAAAACTAGTCAAATCAGGATCAATTCAGATGCTCCACTAGCTGGCTGCGTTGCAGAGCACCCAAATACACTGGCTAGGTGCATTGCAATGCACTTGAATGCACTACCCAGGTGCGTTGAGCGGGAAATGACAAGTGGCAGAGTCATTCAATGAGGTGGAGAGACAATGGAAGCTTCCAGAATCTTCTCCAATGACACTTGCCTCACTGAATTTGACCAGTGATGAGTAAGAGGCTCTCAGTCTCCAAGTGGAAGCAAGAACTGACAGAGAGAAGCCACAAGTCAAAACATAAGCTGAATCATCCTCTCTGCTTACATCTATATATGGATCCCTCATCCCAGAGATCCAGAGGCTGGAATTTTGTACTTTGCAGAGAATTGTTGTTGGTTTTGAGATTGAGATTAGTGCATTGGGTGATTTATGCTTTGTTGGAGGTGAGGAAGGGATTCCTTTGCTGGGAGGTAGATGCTGGATCGGGACTCACTTGGTTGTATCTCCTCCTGGATCTTCTTATCATATCAATAAAACTATTTGAGTTTCTCCTACATGCTTGTGTATCAGTGATGTTTTGTTATATTTGCATGTTTAGCTTAAATCTGATCCTAAGCTATTTATGAATGTAAATCTATGTCTTTGTGTAGTTTCTCTCTTTTGTGATCTTGCAGGAACTTGGTGAAGCTGGGCCAGTAAGGGAGCAGGTAGTTGGAAGCTGTCGAAGAGGAGAGCGATTGGATCAACAAACTAGCGCAAGACACAGGTTAGTTTATCCTTCCTCTTCGTTTACATTTCATAAAGAAGAATACACAAGTAGTTTTCCTTGTTTGTTGCTAAGGCACTGTCACACCTTAGAGTGGGATAGGGGCGTTCTGAATAGATACTTTTCCCAACAAAAAAATGGCGACTCCGCTGGGGAGCGTGTCTAGTTAGTTTGTTTGTGTTTCTCTTGTTGTTTGCTTCATAAACACAGAAGTAGCAATTGAACTGCATTTGCCATTATCAAATGCAAAGTAGCTGCTACTTCAATCCACTCACTGGATTTGTTTATGATTTGAATAGCTGATCCACAAATGCTCTAATTACCCTTTGTGACAGCTCTTAGTCCTCCTTTAAATCATCCCTCTGATTGTACCTTACTGATTGCTTTTACTCGGCCAAAATCCATAGATTAAACTGCAAACCGTGACCCAGAACCCGGATAGAAGTCTCATTTCTGCCCCAGCGCCGGCTCTGTGAAGAGGTTTTGCATTTCAACGCAGGTCCTGAGAGGGATACCTGCGCTACAATTCAGTTTCTCTGTGCAACAGGTGCGCTGATCAGCCCTTGCCCTGTGCAGCTGAGGTTCTTTGCTTCATTTTGTTCAGTTTTATCTCTGATTTTTGCAGCCCGTTATCAGTGTGTGTACCTGTCTAAAAACCCCTTTTCTTTGCCTTAATTCTGCCTCATTTGTACAAAAATACTGTAGGTGTTCTTTGTGTGTTTGTTACATCATTTACAGTTTTCCATTGAAAAGTAAAATAGTCATACTGTCGTCCTTAGATTTAGATCTGTCGTAAGTGTTGATTTTGATCTTAGGAGAAAGTTTCTTTACTATTGAAAGTTGATTATACTTTTTACTTTTGCTTTGGTTTGAATTTGTCTCTTTCTAGTGTCGAAACGAGTGTTTATTTCAAAATCATAAAGTGTCGTAATCTTCTCTACCCTTTTGATTTCAAAAAAGAAGCTTGTTTGTGTTTATTACTTGAAAGCAAATTCAAATTTGTACATCAACTTTCTTTTTAGGGATAAATATTAAGAAAGTGAAAACAAATACATGCATTTGTGCATTTGCATATTGATAGTTTGTATGGTTTGATTTAGGAAAAGTGCATTTACAGTGTGCTCTTTGCTCTTTGAGAAAAGATTGTGTCTTTCTTTTCCCCTTGTAGCTAGGATTTTCATTGTTGAAAAGAGATAAAAGCTTGCTTATCATCTTTAGATTGCATTTAGGAATTACATATACATCTCGTGGTGATCCAAAAAGGCAGACTTCTAAGAAAGATCAACTTAAAATAAATTGAATGAATCTAACAACGCTTTGGAACTTAACGCACAACATAGAGGTCTAGGCTAGAGATGTGTTCCGGCATCGTAAAGCCTGGTAACTGTTGTCCTCACTGATGGTTGGGTGATTCCTCCACTATGAGACGATAAGTGCCAGTACGGATTGTGCTCCCACGTACCATGGAGTATATATTGGGAGACCCCTATAGGCTTAAAACCTTTTATCCATAGGAAGCCGTGTCGGCCGCCCTACTGATCGCAATGCACCGAACACATCATTCGAGAAGATTGACTGCCGTACCGTAAAATGTATTCTACAGTTTTGTGATTGGTTTGGCACACCCTCTACCTAGATCTCCAGAGCAGTCCCTTTCATTCCTTTTCAGACTCCTTAACGGAAAAGGTCCATCTGAGCACTTGTCACTTCAGGCTCATTAAAAATCGAAGGAGACTAGAGTCATCTTTTGTTTTTTCTCGACTCTTTAAAATTGAAAAAACAAGTTGTGTCCAAGCGTCGTAAAATTTATTTTAAACGGAATATTCATACCCTTTTCCTACATTGATCTTAGGTTGAGAAAATGGAGTCTACCAACCAAGGAATTCCCCTTGGTGGAAATCCTAGTCCCTTCTCCTCTTGGGGAGATGTTGGTGCACCCCATATGGCCACATTGTCGCTTCCAGGACTGACAATTGGCTTGCCAGTCTGGCTCTTCTCAACCAATGTCATTCAGAACACCACTATTCCTGAACAATCAAATTAGCAGTTAGACCAGTCCAGAGTTACCCACCAACCTTCTACTTCCTCTAATTCTTCCTCTCCTCCTTCCTCTTCGCTTGATGGGGCTGGAAAAGCCAAAAGTCAAGTTCCTAAGGAGAAGAAGGAAAAGAAGAAGAAAGAGAAGAAGAAGAAGGAGCCAAAAGCGAATGGGGGCAAACGAGTGTCGTCTAACGAAAATCCACACACTGCACTGACAAGGCCTAAATCGCCATGTGTCATTTGCAAGGGAGACCACTTTCACAGAGATTGTCCTTGCATCCCTCGGATACTAAAGGACTGGTCTCCCCGTTTGCACAATCCGGTGGCGTCAACCTCTGATAGCCATGTTGAAAGCACACCATCAACTAGCGAGAGTGAAGTCCCAGGACAAAAAGGGAGAGCTAGATCTCCTTGTAAACTGTGCGAAGGTGATCACACCATCCACCATTGTCCCTTCTTAGACGAAGCTAAAAGAGTTTTGGATGATCGTCCGGTTTCACTGTTGCGACTTCCTCCTGGATATAAAAAACTCTTGCCAAGTCCTTCGTTACTTGAGAATCTAGCTGGCCCGCTCAAGTGGTCAGCTGAAGCGTCGGTCATTGAAGATGAACCAGCTGAATCCATACCCGATGAAAGTCAAAAGGTCGAGGCGGCAGTTGACCCGGTCTTGCCTTCAGAGGTTTTATCTTCGAATGACACAGTCACTGGAGAGAACAAGGATGACACCATCCAAATTCTCTTCATCAACACAGACTCCGACGAACACGGGGGCAACCTACCCATTCCTTTATCGCAGGAAGGAAGTTCGTCAGAGCCGTACCCGGCCGTCTACTCGGTCCCACCTCCAAGCAACCTAGTTGTCTCCTTCGACTGGAATCAACTAGGCAGACCCCGTTTACCAGCAAGCATACCATTCAGAATTATCGTCCAAATATATAGAATGGTCATGGCTGGTACCATCATAGATGAGGGGGCTTCTGTGAGTATCCTTTCCTCTACTACTTGGAAAGTGCTTGGTTCGCCATTGCTTTTGCCTGAGATGAGAAATCTGACAGGCTTTGATAAAGGAACCAGTCGACCTTTAGGGATCCTCCCCAATGTGCCCATAACATTGAAAGGGAAGACAGTTCAAATGAACGTAATGGTCATTCAAGGACCCTTGGATTATAACGTACTCCTTGGACGAGACTATATTTATTGCATGGGAGCCATCGTCTCCTCACTCTTTAGAGTAATGTGTTTTCCGCACGAAGGAAGAGTGGTCAAGCTCGTGGACCAGCTTACATTTCCCGGATCACGCATCGCAAATAGTCATATACCATCCCTAAATGGTCTCTTCACGCAAGAAATGTCTCAACCCACGGTCCGTCCTCCTGATGAGCGTGAGTAATTCAGAGGGATATGACTGGAACCTAGGGGGCATGCGTCCTGGTCTGCTTCGGCAGGAAAACTTCGGGTATAGGGTAGATTTCCGCGGGAGAATATGACTAGTCTGTACCCCGTCCGTGATTGAGATAGGGGTTATTCTAGAATAAGATTCTCTTGTCAAAGTTATGTGTTTGGCGCTCGTTGTCACTCACCTTTGTTTATCTTGGTAAACATCGCCGGAGAAGTGTCTTGTTTGCTACGCGAATGAGACAATCTTTGGTAACCTGAAAGAGGTAGGCCTTTCCTGATAGAACAAATGTTTTGTCTGCAAATTGAGGGGTAACCTTGAAATCATACTTTATACCTGGGGGCATGCAAACCTTTTGGAGTGCAAGCAAAGAGCGGTTATTTATCGGTTTTTTGGATTAGTCGTTTCCTAACTTGCATAAAGAAAGGATTCGGGGCAAAGCTTTATAAGGCGCAAGCTCCATACAAAATGGCATCTTATATGAGACATTCTTATCATATGACTGAATTATCGAGAATTTTTAGCACATAGTTCATGCTCGTTAAAAAATAAACATAAGACCGAGAAAATGTTTCAATCCACGTTTAAGCTCGTTAAAAAATGAACTATCCTCCGGTAAATAACCACCGTGAATGAAGATTTCAGCCATTAAAGCCTTGGTCGTGTTTGCACCGTCACCTCCACTTTTCCATTGGCCGATCATCCACCTCCATTGGATTGTTTACCCATTTTGAGGAACAGCTGCGAAGAGTGATTTCACTAGCCATCCTTGTGACACTGCCGAGATTGGAAAATTCCAACCCTTACCTGGAATCAGCTGCTACCCATTTTATCACTCGTTCCTCAAAAGACGAGTCTTCTTTAAGCTCTTTTCATCTGACTCGTAAAATATGAAAAGATTGCCGAGTTTTGGCCTTCCAGCTCGTTAGAGCGACTGGAAGTGCTATCCCTCCTCTAGATTTTAATCTTTTTGGACCTGAGGGATTATTTCACAAAATGATCGAGCGCTTGTTTTGTTCGGCTCGTTAAAACTATCAAAAATTCATCCCTTTTGTATTGTTTTATACTTTTTCGGACTTAAGGGATTAGATGACGAAAAATGAATTTCGGAGTTACCTTTACGTACCTTTTCAGACTCTCTAAAAATGAAAAGGACCGAGTTATCTTTGTCGTTAAACTCGTTAAAAACATTAATAGCGACAAACTTGTCTTTAGACGAGAACGAGTTTCACTATCGCTAGGCTCGTTAAAACATAGCGATGGGTTTGCCCGAAGGGAAAATTATAGAACAAGCATATGTTATCCTCCTCAAGCTTGATAAAAATAAAGAGGTACTGGTCAGCAATGACTGGGGAAAAATTGGGAAGAAACTCAAAGAATCTTTATTGGTAGCAAGTCGCTCTTGAACATGACACTTCCACTCCGTGCCTGAGTCGGGTTGGGTTGTTTCATTCACTGGTCACATCACCATGGTGTTATAGACATTTTTGTGCCTTACAGCATGAAGCATGAAATGTCAATAATCTAAGGGATCCAAAGTCCCTAAACATGTTGTTCCTACCCCTACAGGAACAAGGTCAGCAAACCACAGCACTAAATATCAGTTCTCCACCTGAAAACACTCAAAAACAAGCTAATTCTGGATCATGTCAACTGCTCCACTGAGCATCTACGCTGAATGTCAACTGCTCCACTGTGTACCTACGCTGAATGTCAACTGCAAAGAAGGCTACCTGCGCTGGGCGAGTTTGGCCAAGTGGCACAGTCATTCCTCAAGGTGTCAATGCCCAGGAAGCTTCCAAAATGACACTTGGATCAAGGAATTCGACTGGTGATGAGTAAGAGGGTCTAGATCTCCAAGTGGAAGCAAGAACCTCCAAGTGGACTCAAGAACTGAAGAATAACTGAAGTGGGAGAGGACACTAGTCAGTTTCATGCCAGCTACAAGCTGACTCATCCTTTCTCCAAAACTCCTATATATAGAGCTCTCTCATGAGGTCTAGGGAGGCTGGAATCTTGTGAATGTAAGGAAGTGCTGTTGGTTTGAGTATAGAACTATTGGGTGATTTGCTTGAAGGAGGTGAAGAGGAGATTTCTTTCTGCTGGGAGGTGATGCTGGATTGGGCTTTTTATGGTTGTATTACTTCCTGAACTTTACTTCTTCCATTAATAAATCATTTGAGGTTCTTCTATATGCATGTGTCTCAATGGTGTATTGCTATACTTGTGTATTTGATTTATTCTAATCCTTGAATCAATTATGAATGTATGCTTCTTGTAGTTTCCCTCTCTTGCCATTTTGCAGGATCTTGGTGTAGCTGGGCCAGTGAAAGAGCAAGGAGCTGGGAGCAAGCAGCAAAGAGAGAAGATTGGATCAATCATTAGCGGAAGATATCGGTTAGTGGATCTCTTTCTCCCCTCTCTTACATCTCATAAAGAAGTAATCCCGAATAGCTTTGCTTTGATTGTTGCTGAGGTACTATCACCCTTAGAGTGGGATAGGGTCATTCCGTATTGGATACTTTTCCCAACAACAAATTGGCGACTCCGCTGGGGATTGTATCTTGTTGGTTGTTTGTGTTTTTGCTATTCATTTCATAAACACAGGGAGTACCGAATCGAACTGCATTTGGATCTTTCAAATGCAAAGTAGAGGGTAGCTACTCTAGCTCAGTTTCTGTGCATGTTTATGATTTGAAGAGCTGATCCACAAGGACTCTAAATAGCTCTTAGTGATAGCTTTTCATCCTCCTTTTCATCCCTTAGTGTGTACTTGACTGATAGCTTGTGATTTGGCCAAAAACAGTGAATTTTTGAGCAATCTGTGACCCGGAAACTGAGAAAAACGAAAGTTTATCTCTTCAGTGCAGGCACTGTGAAGGCAGTCTGCATTTCAGCGTAGTTCCCGAAGGGGCTACCTGCACTGAAGGTCAAACTGCCAGTGTACTACCTGCGCTGAACCAGTTTTGCCTAGTGCCATTGGGGTTCCCTCCTGTTTATTGCCCTGTTTTCATCCTTGTTTTTGCAGCCTGTTGTCAGTCAATGTACCTATCTGAAACCAACTTTCCTTGCCATTATTCCACCTCGGTTGTATAAAGAAACTGTATTTGTTCTTTGTGTATTTCTTATATCATTTGCAGTTTCCCATAATGAAAAGTGAACTAGTCTTGTTGTGGCCTCTTAGATCTAGACCTGTGATAAGTGTCGTTTTGATCTTAAGAGTTAGTTTATTTGCTCTTCATAGCTGATTGAGCTTTTGCTTTCGTCGTATGGTTTGAATTTATATATTTCTAGTGTCGAAACAAGTAAATCTTAAGGTGTCTTTTGATTTTGGACAAGCTTGTTTGCTTTCACTTGAAATTGAATTCAAAGTTATACAACAACTTTCTTTTTTTTGTATTACATCAACATTAAGAAAGAGAAAAGAAATACCTGCATTTTGCATTTTGCATTTGATAAGTTTGCATGTTGATTTAGGGAAAAGTGCATTAGTGTATGCTCTTTGATCTGTGTGAAAAGATGATGTCTTTCTTTTCCCTCAGTAGTTAAGATTTTCAAAGTTGAAAGATTGAAAAAGCTTGCTTCTCATCTTAGTCTGCATTTAGGAATTTGTATCAAACATCTCGTGGTGAACCTTGAAAGGCAAACTTTAAAAAGATCAACTTAAAATATATTGAATGAACCTAACAACGCTTTGAAACATAACTCAAACACATAGAGGTCTAAGCTAGAGACGTGTTCCGGCGTCGTTAAACGTAGTGACTATCGATCTCGAAGAAGGTGGGTGATTCCTCCTGAGAGTCGGTGGCACTAATACGGACTTGTGCTCCCACGTACCGTCGCGTATATATTGGGAGACCCCTATAGGCATATATCTTTTATCCATAGGAAGCCGTGTCGGCCGCCCTACTGATCGCAATGCAGTGAACACAACATTCATGAAGATTGACCACCCGTACCGTAAAACGTATTCTGTGGTTTTGCGAAAGGTTTGGCACACCCTCTGCCTAGATCTCCAGAGCAGTTTCTTTTGGCCTTTTTCAAACTCTATAACTGAAAAAGTCCATCCGAGCATTTGTCACTTCGGGCTCGTTAAAACATCGAAGGAGACTAGAGTCATCTTTAGCTTTTTCTCGACTCTTAAAAAGTGAAAAAGCAAGTTGTGTCTAAAAGCGTCTAATAAAATTCATTCAATTCGGAAACACAAATTTCCCCTTTTAATATTTTGGTTGATCGAGTAATCCGTAATCGTGGAAGAAAGTCAATTGAAACCCCGTCGTTCGCGAAGGCTTACGAGTCAACCGTCTTTGTCTCCGGAATCGAAAACAGTACGGACAAAGCGA
Source organism: Pinus tabuliformis (assembly GCA_031772625.1). Taxonomy (NCBI): domain Eukaryota; kingdom Viridiplantae; phylum Streptophyta; class Pinopsida; order Pinales; family Pinaceae; genus Pinus; species Pinus tabuliformis. Next base: position 777,330,241 of record CM062820.1, on the reverse strand, counting down.
ACTCGTTTAACCGGTTCAAAATCTCCTATAAAAGTTAGAACAAGTGTTCCAACTGCATCTGAGGTTCCGGTTACTCCAAACATTTCTGGAAACCCTGCCTCTATAGAAGAAGTTCAACAACCACAGAAGGACAGTAATACTGATCCTAGTCTGGGGGAAAATACTTGCATAACTGAACCAGTTCCATCTGTAACCGGTCCGGAAAGTTTTGTTCCTCAAACAACTGTCGCTGTCGAAACAACCACTTCTTCGGCACCAGAAATATTTTACGGACCTGACGATCTTCCTCTTCCACCGGGTTTGATTGCGATAGAGGAAATTGCAGAGGATCCGCAAGCAAACACTCCAACTCATTTTGGAGTCGGGGTCACTCTATTTCCTTCATCAGAAGTTAATCCACCACAAGTGGAAGTCCCTGTAGAATCGCTAGGCAATCTATTGGATAGACTTAAGATGTCTGAACAATCGTCATCATCTAGGACTGTGTCAAATGACACAATGACAACAGAAGCCCCTGCCGTCACTCCGACGATGTTTGCCGGCATACCAGCTATCCCAAATAGCTCACAACAGCTAGAAGGAGTCCACCAAGGGACTATTTCGACAGTATGGTCTGTTCCAGTTTGTTCATCTGGAATAATATCCGGCAACTCTTATGTTGAAACTCGCCAAATTGATCCATTTGGAGGTCAATCTGGGCAATCAATCCCCTTGAGTTCTGGATTGATACCGTATGGGGGGTAGTATGCCCTTTCATTACCCCCTCCGGGAGGGTACCCATATGTGAGTTCACAACAATGTTCAGGTTATACTGGAATTGCATCAAGTAGTTGGGTACCTATGCTACCTCAACAACCAAGGGTTGTATATTCTATGCAACAGTGTGTACCTATGACGAACATCCCAACCACACCGGCTATTGTAACAGTGTCACAAGTTCAAGCAATGCCTGTTTCATGTCAACCTCAGATATCTCAGGTTGTAATGAAACAACCCCTTGAACATGGGTCACAACCACAATCACCAACTGGTGGGGCGACACAGGTCCAAACGGGTACAATTACCCCACACCTTGGTCCAACGGTTAGCATAGCACAAAAGAACATGGCTTCAGAACCATGGTTAGTGCAATACCAACAACCACAATTCCAGCAAGTGTACCAAGGTTCTGAGCAGCAGATCTTTGCGAACAGTGGACAACCGTATATCCAAAACGGTCAAAACCAACCACTTTACAGTGGTCAAGTCCACCAACCGTATCAGTCATACCAACATCAATTACATTATGCTGGTATGCAAAGGCCCACTGCTCACGCGATTCCATCGTACCCTGGTTACGCTTCGCCTAACCTGAATCAACAGTTACCATTCGTGGCAACTTTAGAGTTACCCGATTTACACCGGTTAACCAACGATCCGATTGCTTATGCCCCTTGGTGGCCAGCGATTCCTCATAAAATTCCATCTGACATTCCTAAATTCAATGGAAATCCAGGTGAAGACCCATCGAATCACATGATGAATTTTCATCTGTGGTGTTCGTCGAATACCCTAAACGACGATTCGATAAGGCTTCGCCTTTTTCAGAGGACATTGACAGGTCCAGCGGCTAAATGGTATATTGAATTGCCAAGAGCCTCTTTCGACAATTTTAGTTCCCTAGCCACGACTTTCTTAACCCATTTTCAATTACCAATAAGGTATGAAACGGGAACAGAAATATTAACCAACTTCAAGCAGACAACTGCCACCCATATATCTGATCATATACATGAGTGGCGTCGTCGTCGTAGGATGGTGAAAACATACGTTCCCGATCAGCTATTAGCTGAATGGTTTATAAAGTCTTTACTTCCTGCTATAACGGAGGATGTGGCAAAAGGGGGAGTCGTAATAGAAGAGCAAGTTATTGCTCGTGCGCAGTATTTGGACCTAGTTTATACTCAGTCCGGCATGCTCTACGACAAAATACCTGACGCTCCTAGACCGGAATTTTCAATTCCTCCTCCTCCTAAATCAAATAGTGACTCTCATGCCGGTGACAGCGTGACTGGCACGGCAAACGCGAAATCGATAAAGGCTTCGTCAAAGAAAGCCCGTAAGAATTCAGATCAAAATGCAAAAGAAGAAATTCTTGCTTTGGAAGTAAATGCCGTATCAACAGATAAAGGCAAAGAAACCAATCAACCAGGAAGCAAGAAGAAACAAAACAAAGGGAAGAAGAAGAAACAAGGTGAGTCATCCCCTGGAAAAAATTCTTCAAACCCTCCTGGGAAAGGGAAACCAAACAGTCCATGTATGATATGTGATGAGGATCACTGGACAAGGGATTGTCCCTACAAAGCTGAGCTTAAACGGTTCTTTAAAAGTTCCCAAACCTCAGCTGTGTTAACTGATCCATTTCCCAACCCAGGTCAAAATCTGGTTGATAGTGGAAATGCTTCCCCGTCGCAAGTACTTATGTTGTTGGTTTCGAAACAGCAGAATGATGCTTTGATCTCAACAAGGAACAAAGATTACGGGAATCCTCAGCTGTCGAACGAAAAAGGTAAAGATCAACCAAGTAGTTCGACAACAACTTCGACAGAAGTTGTACCACCCATCATCCCTGAATTAACAATAAAACCGCCAAAGGGTGTAGTACACAAGTCGACATTTAATCCTCGCGCCAGAGCGGCGCAGCATTATAACATAGTGGAAGATTTGGCACAATCGCCATCCGCTATGTCGACTCTTGAGGTACTACAAAATTGTGCAACCCAAAGGCAGGCTTTGTTATCAGCAATTGGTGGGGTTGATCCTAAGGATTCCAATCTTGTATCCTTTGAGCACAAAGGATACGATCCTCAGTTACCAGCTCAACTAGCTTTCCTTATTCAAGTGAAAGCCCTCAACAAAACCGTTCACAGAACAATAATTGATGAGGGAGCATCAACATGTATTATGTCGATGAGTTGCTAGAAAAATTTAGGATCTCCAACCTTGTCGCGATCTTCGACGACATTAAAAGCTTTCGACGGAAGGACTTATACCCCGTACGGTATCCTCAACAACTTGAAAGTTGAACTAGGAGGAAAGACAGTAGAAATTGATGTTGAGGTCATTGATGGAAATCTTGACTATAACATCCTACTGGGTAGACCATGGATTTATGCCATGGCAGCTATTGTGTCAACTTATTTTAGGAAGATTGCATTCCCGTTTGAAGGAGGGATTACGATCGTCGACCAACAGAATTTCCTCCCTAATGATTCACAAGTTACAGGAAGCATTCCCATGATCCATGAGAGCAACCATTCAATTCAAGATATTGGAGTAGGATTATTGAAAGACCCCACATTGATGGGAACTTTCGCGCTACCACCTCCTATTTATATGGGAAATATACCGTTTGTAGCGACCTGCAACATGATATCTTCCACGAAGGTCGACATGGATCGTTCAATGGTTTTGCCCCCAAGCCCTTTAGAAATATTGTAGCAATCAATGTTTCAAGCATGGGAGGCGAACCCAAATCAACGCTCGTCAAGCGTTTGGGTAGATAGGTCTAGAGAATATGGAACCCCATTAGATCCTTGGTCGAAAGTACATGGGACTGACGAAGGAATCTTACAATCAATGATGATTGAGGGGGCACCATGGAATGATCACCACCATCGTTCCCTTCTTCCGAAATATGAAGAAGATACTCAAAGTGACCTTTATCACCCTTCAGTTTTTGAATTCCTAACAAATACTGTAAATACGGTGGATTCTGAGCGAAACTTATCCAATATTGAAGAGACTATGGCCATAAATATCTCGACTAAAACAGATCTTGTAGAGAATATTTATGTCGGCAAAGGTTGTTCCCCTTCAGAACTGGAAATACATAACGCTCTTTTTCGCGAATTCAGAGATGTCTTTGCTTGGTCATATGATGAAATGCCAGGCATTGACTCGAGTATCGTTGAACATGAAATTAAATTGTATCCTGATCTCAAACCAGTAAGACAACGGCTTCGGCAGGTGCACCCCAAGAAAGCCGCTGCCATTAAGGCAGAAGTTGAAAAACTTCTCCATGCTGGATTCATCTACCCGGTTCCTCTAACCGATTGGGTATCGAATATTGTCCCTGTTATGAAGAAACAAGGGACGATTAGAGTGTGTGTTGATTATAGGGATGTAAACCAAGCTTGTCCGAAGGACAACTACCCTACACCCTTCATCGACCAGATAATTGATGAATGCGCCGGATGTAAAATCTTTTCATTTATGGATGGATTTTCCGGGTATAATCAAATAAATATCCGCCCACAGGACCAGTCAAAGACTGCATTTATTTGTCCGTGGGGCACATTCGCTTATCGAAAATTACCCTTTGGTTTAAAGAACGCAGGGGCGACGTTTCAGAGGGCAATGAATTATGCCTTCCATGACATCAAGAACATTGTTCAACCTTATCTCGACGATCTTCCAGCTCATTCGCCAAAGCGGACTGATCATCCGCAGCATTTAAGAGCGATATTTCTACGTTGCCGACACTACAAGATAAGACTCAATCCACAAAAATGTGTTTTTTGCGTCGGTTCTGGTCGTTTACTTGGCTTTGTAGTCTCTAAGGATGGGATTCGTCTCGATCCCTGCAAGGTTCAGGCAATCATTAATTTTCCTCCACCTTCAAATTTGCTTCAGATTCAGAAACTCCAAGGGAAAGCGAACTTTCTGAGGAGGTTCATTCCAAATTACGCAGAACTTGCTAAAGGTTATACTCGTCTTTTGAAAAAGGATGTACCTTTTGTTTGGGACCAGGTGGCGCAAGCTTCCTTTGATGCTCTGAAAGATTGTCTAGTAAAAGCATCATTAATGTACGCCCCGGACTATCAAAGAGATTTTAACCTGTATCTGGGTGCAGCGGATACGACCATTGCGATGGTTTTAGTACAAGAAGTCGATGGAATTGAACATCCTATCTATTATTTAAGTAAAAACTTAAATGATACAGAAAGTAAATATTCTTATGTGGAAAAACTAGCGCTTGCAGCTGTTCAAGCGATTCAAAGGTTTCGACATTATGTCCTCTTTCGGAAAACTACCATCTTGTCAGATTGCAACCCCATGACTTATATACTGTCGTGACAGTTGCTGGGGGGAAAATATTCAAAATGGATAGCGATCCTTCAAGAGTTTGATCTGGAATTTGTAAAATCCAAATCAAAGAAAGCCCTAGTTTTCGCAGAATTATTGTGCGATCTCCCATCGTTGTCCAACGATGAAACATCGGAAGAGTCAATCGTGGACGAAAGTTTGTTCCTGATATCTGTAAGCGATGAGTGGTATGGAGATATCATAGTTTATCTCCAAACCCAAAAGTTCAGGCCTAACATCTCTCGCTCCGAACAAAAACGTATACGATACCAAGCAAAAGACTACATGATCGTCGGTGATACACTTTACCGTCGTTGTGTCGATACAGTTCTGAGGAGGTGCCTTACCCATGAGGAGGCCGAAAAAGCCCTAAATGAATGTCATTCAGGCGCGTGTGGGGGGCATCAATCTGGATATGCAACAGCACAAAAAATCTTACGAGCAGGATACTTCTGGCCAACCATGTTCAAAGATTGCATAACCGCAGTCAGAAGTTGCCATGCTTGTCAAATTTTTGATAGCAAAACCAGGAGACCACCCGCACCTCTACAGCCAATAGTTGTTGTTGGGCCCTTCGCCAAGTGGGGCATCGATTTCATGCAATGTAACCCCACCTCGACCGGGGGGAATGGGTATATTATAGTCGTTGTTGACTATTTTACCAAATGGGCCGAGGCGATGCCTACATTGGATAACACTGGTGAAACAGCTGCCCTTTTCTTTTTCAATCATGTAGTCGCCAGGTTCAGCGTACCACAGGCTATAGTTACAGATCATGGGTCGCATTTTCGCAATCACATGATGGTTGAATTAGCTGCCAAGCTAGGGCTATCTCACGACAGCTCTACCCCATATTATCTGGAAGCCAACAGACATGTTGAGGCAATCAACAAGGTCCTGAAGCGTATGTTGCAAAGGATGATCGGGGTTCATAAAAGAAGGTGGCACCTAATCTTGTATTCAGCCTTGTGGGCCTACCGAACGTCGGTAAAGAACGCAACCGGGTTCACACCTTTTCAACTGGTGTATGGCCTGGAAGCAGTCTTGCCAATCCAGTGCGAAATTTCGTCGCTTAAACTCGCAATTGATCTCCTCCCCGGAACTTCAGAAGAAGAGGCTCGTTTCTTGGAATTAATCCAGTTGGATGAAACCCGTCGTGATGCCGCTTTGGCTAACGAAGCCCATAAGAAACGAGTCAAGGCTCAGTTTGACAAAAGTGTCAAACCCCGTGTCTTCTCAGAAGGTGATTTGGTCTTGCTTTATGACCAAGAATCCGATAAATTGGGAGCAGGTAAATTCAAGTCCTTATGGATGGGCCCCTATATTGTTAAAAGGGTGTTAGCAAAAGGAGCCTACGAGTTAATGGATTACGATGGAATTCCACTGGCGCAGCCCCGCAACAGGCTGTACCTCAAGCGTTACTATGCTTAAATAGTAACCTGCATGCTTTTGTTGTATTTTGTTTTCGCTAAAGTATTTGTTCTGGTCGAATGATCCACCTTTTACATTTGTTGCAACTGTCAAACCTTCTGGAGACATGTGTTGGATATGCCGACGGAGCGAGTCGTAGTTCGCGGAACCTATCCTCCGCAGCCTGGGCCATTTTTGATCCAAGCGGCGAGTTAGTAAGTTTCAGAGGTGTGTGTATTGGGCAATCAACGAATAACATCGCTGAGTACAGCGCATTGATAGAACTACTCTCTGATGCCATCACACATGGCATACGCTGACTAATTGTCAGGCTAGACTCACAGCTCGTAATACTACAACTCAATGGTATATATTCTGTTCGCAATCCAGCTATTTATCGCATGTTCCTAAGGGTTAAGATCTTGGAAAGACGATTTGATTCAATTCAATATCAACATATTTCGAGAAACTTAAACACATTAACTGACTCATTAGCAAACTATGTGTTAGATAGACATTTGCAACATTTATAAAAAAGGACACATCATCAAAGATTGTACATATGGATCATATAACTCAATCAGAATAAAACTCGAAAATCAAAATATATATATAAGCTGTTTATAGTTCATACATAATGTTCTGTAACCAAGACAAAATTGGTCATATGACCTAAAAACTCAAAAAGATGCTAGGGGGCACCCTAGCCTAGTGGTGCTCATGATAGCACGTCACGGCCTGTGCAATCATGCGCAAGAGACGAGTCCATCGTCTGGGCACACCAGTAGTGTGTCGCTGCAGCTGTAAAGGTAACTCATCAATCCTCACATCGGGAATGCCGAGAGTAAGACTCTCAACCTGCTCCTGCACAGTTGTAAGGGTCTCAGTATCGTCAAGGTCACGAATAATAGCTCTCCTAGCAGGCTCCACTGCCGGGGCAGCAACTGGCGGTCTCGGACGAACTGCTGGACGAACAGGACCAACATCTGCATGCACCCAAGAGTATGATTAAAAGTCTTGATAGAATAAAGCACAGCAACATTATAAATAAGAACAGTAAACAATAATATGGTCAAAGAGTTTACCAATAGCGCCCCACTATTCGCCATCCGGTAGCACCAAATCCGGATCACCTCGGAAATCCATACCCACATATGGATACTCGGAAAAGACCATCTCCTGGCGCTCGAAACACCTGAAGAAGGCCTCAGTAAAAGTAATCTAAGGTTGACCAGCGTGCCTAGACATGTGATCAACCCACCTCTGCATGCGTGGCTCGGTCGGAGAAGGCGAGTCGAGTATGATGTACTGAGGCTGCATCAGTGGGATTTTCTCCAAGGCGAAGGCAGTCAGAATAGAACCAAATCCAAAGTTCTTCAGCTTCCCGTCCTTTACCTTGGTCAACTGACTTTTCATCTGAACAAGTACTGCATCACACCAGTTGAATACTTTCGGTTGGAGACACTCCAAGGCGTGCTGCATATAAGATCTGTTGGCAACATGTAAAGCTGCGCTACCGGCCATCCTTCCAATGGTATACAGAATGGACCTGAGAGACCTGTCAGTAATCTCACGGATAACAATCTTGCCGTCTCTGCTCGGCTGAGAACCTTCCCTGCAATACTGGCGGACATAATCTCTGGTGGAATCGGTTCCCCGGGCCGTACCTGACAAGGAAATGGGGGCACCTCGTCTTGACAACCCAGTCAAGAAGTACATGTCCTCTATGGTCAAGGGGATGGACTTTCCCCTAATCTGGAATACTTGGTTAACAGGATCCCAAGCATCAAGCATATACTGCAGCAAACTAATCTGTGCTCTCATGCTAGAGATACGGAAAAACTTCAGCAGGCCACAGTTCCGCAGACGAGAACGAGTTTCCCTATCGCTAGGCTCGTTAAAACATAGTGATGGGCTTGCCCGAAGGGCAGGTTATAGAACAAGCATATGTTATCCTCCTCAAGCTTGACAAAAATAAAGAGGTACTGGTCAGAAATGACTGGGGAAAAATTGGGAGAACCTCAAAGCTGTAATGGTAGCAAGTCGCTCTTGAACATGACACTTTTCCTCCGTATCACATCGGGTTGGGTTGTTTCATTCACCGGTCTCATCACCATGGTCTTCGCCAAACCATCCACATTTGGGGTAATGCTACCAATCCATCGCATCAGTGTCGTTATATGTTCAAGAGATGTTGTTCAGAAAGAGTCAACCGTGTCCCATCCACTGCCATACATTATCCTTCATCCACCCATGATCGCCACCCTGAATCATGTTTCACAGATTGTTTTCACCTCCACTAAAATCATTAGCTCCGTTCCATGTCACTGATGTGGGATTCATTAAGGCCCTCCTTTGACGGATCGCTTCTTGTCGACTTCAGCTCATTATCCAAGAAGTTGATCTAGGAACACCCCCCTCAGTACTTTGAAACTTGCATGCCTCAATGGCAAGTTTCTCACTTCCGGCGATAGGTATACATCAATGACCTTCGACCAGAAGATTTTGCGTGGTGTTCGACACCAAGTCCTTTATTCACACCACATGAACTGTACTGCAGTACCTTGAGGGTCGTTATCATTATCGGTGATTCCTCTCGCGCTTGTTAACGGTTTACATTATTGACCGGTAATCAAGCGATGTCCTTCCATGTTCGACTTCAGTACAATTCTCACATGGATCGACTTGTACTTAGAGTGAAGATCGAACGAGTTTGAAGACCCCGGATCTAGTTTCATCCATCCGGGCTGCGATATATATTCAGGAAATATAAAGACATTTGATATGTACATCATTACAGCAGATGATCATCCTACTCAAAGGATGATAATTTCAGCAGAGAATTATCAGTCTACCATCAGACGATCGTCTGTTATATGTACCAAAATGAATTTATAAAGCTGAGCATGGGAATGCCCGCCTCAGCTAGATCATGAAAGCAGAATGAAAAATAATGTATTGTAGTGTATTTTATTACAGGTCACCTCTCAGCGATTGAATGAACTTCGGATCCTCCTGATAAAGCATTTCACCCGATAAACGACCTCATACTTTAGGGGGCAACTGTTATAGACATTTTTGTGCCTTACAGCATGAAGCATGAAATGTCAATAATCTAAGGGATCCAAAGTCCCTAAACATGTTGTTCCTACCCCTAGAGGAACAAGGTCAGCAAACCACAGCACTAAATATCAGTTCTCCACCTGAAAACACTCAAAAACAAGCTAATTAGGGATCATGTCAACTGCTCCACTGAGCATCTGCGCTGAATGTCAACTGCTCCACTGTGTACCTGCGCTGAATGTCAACTGCAAAGAAGGCTACCTGCGCTGGGCGAGTTTGGCCAAGTGGCACAGTCATTCCTCAAGGTGTCAATGCCCAGGAAGCTTCCAAAATGACACTTGGATCAAGGAATTCGACTGGTGATGAGTAAGAGGGTCTAGATCTCCAAGTGGAAGCAAGAACCTCCAAGTGGACTCAAGAACTGAAGAATAACTGAAGTGGGAGAGGACACTAGTCAGCTTCATGCCAGCTACAAGCTGACTCATCCTTTCTCCAAAACTCCTATATATAGAGCTCTCTCATGAGGTCTAGGGAGGCTGGAATCTTGTGAATGTAAGGAAGTGCTGTTGGTTTGAGTATAGAACTATTGGGTGATTTGCTTGAAGGAGGTGAAGAGGCAATTTCTTTCTGCTGGGAGGTGATGCTGGATTGGGCTTTTTATGGTTGTATTACTTCCTGAACTTTACTTCTTCCATTAATAAAGCATTTTAGGTTCTTCTATATGCATGTGTCTCAATGGTGTATTGCTATACTTGTGTATTTGATTTATTCTAATCCTTGAATCAATTATGAATGTATGCTTCTTGTAGTTTCCCTCTCTTGCCATTTTGCAGGATCTTGGTGTAGCTGGGCCAGTGAAAGAGCAAGGAGCTGGGAGCAAGCAGCAAAGAGAGAAGATTGGATCAATCATTAGTGGAAGATATCGGTTAGTGGATCTCTTTCTCCCCTCTCTTACATCTCATAAAGAAGTAATCCCGAATAGCTTTGCTTTGATTGTTGCTGAGGTACTATCACCCTTAGAGTGGGATAGGGTCATTCCGTATTGGGATAGGGTCGACCGAAAGATTTTGCGTGGTGTTCGACGCCAAGTCCTTTATTCACACCATGTGAATTCTACTGCAATACCTTGAGGGTCATCATCCTTATCGGTGATTCCTCTCACGCTTGTTAACAGTTTACATCATTAACTGGTAATCAAGCGATGTCTTTCCATGTTCGACTTCAAAACATTTTTCACATGGATCGACTTGTACTTCGAGTAAAGATCGGACGAGATTGAAGACCCTGGATCTAGTTTCATCCAACTGGGCTGCGATATATATTCAGGAAAAATAAAGACATTGACATGTACAACATTGCAGCACAGATAATCATCCTACCAAAAGGATGATGACTTCATCAAAATCATCAGTTTACCATCAGACGATTGTCTGTCCTGTGTACATAAAAATGAATTTATAAAGCTGAGCATGGGAATGCCCGCCTCAGCTAGATCATGAAAACAGTATGAAAATAATGTATTGTATTGTATCTTATTACAGGTCTCCTCCCAGCATTGAAAGAACTTCGGATCCTCCTAATAAAGCATTTCACCCGATAAACGACCTCATACTTTAGGGGGCAACTGTTATAGACATTTTTGTGCCTTACAGCTATAAGCATGAAATGTCCATAAACCAAGGGATCCTAAGTCCCTAAAGATGTTGTTCCAGCTCCTAAAGAAATAAGGTCAACCAATGACAGCTTCTCCCAGAAGTTCTCCACCAGAAACTGCTCAAAACTAGTCAAATCAGGATCAATTCAGATGCTCCACTAGTTGGCTGCGTTGCAGAGCACCCAAATACACTGGCTAGGTGCATTGCAATGCACTTGAATGCACTACCCAGGTGCGTTGAGCGGGAAATGACAAGTGGTAGAGTCATTCAACGAGGTGGAGAGACAATGGAAGCTTCTAGAATCTTCTCTAATGACACTTGCCTCACTGAATTCGACCAGTGATGAGTAAGAGGCTCTCAGTCTCCATGTGGAAGCAAGAACTGATAGAGAGAAGCCACAAGTCAAAACATAAGCTGACTCATCCTCTCTGCTTACATCTATATATGGATCCCTCATCCCAGAGATCCAGAGGCTGGAATTTTGTACTTTGCAGAGAATTGATGTTGGTTTTGAGATTGAGATTAGTGCATTGGGTGATTTATGCTTTGTTGGAGGTGAGGAAGGGATTCCTTTGCTGGGAGGTAGATGCTAGATCGGGACTCACTTGGTTGTATCTCCTCCTGGATCTTCTTATCATATCAATAAAACTATTTGAGTTTCTCCTACATGCTTGTGTATCAGTGATGTTTTGTTATATTTGCATGTTTAGCTTAAATCTGATCCTAAGCTATTTATGAATGTAAATCTATGTCTTTGTGCAGTTTCTCTCTTCTGTGATCTTGCAGGAACTTGGTGAAGCTGGGCCAGTAAGGGAGCAGGTAGTTGGAAGTTGTCGAAGAGGAGAGCGATTGGATCAACAAACTAGCGCAAGACACGGGTTAGTTTATCCTTCCTCTTCGTTTACATTTCAGAAAGAAGAATACACAAGTAGTTTTCCTTGTTTGTTGCTAAGGCACTGTCACACCTTAGAGTGGGATAGGGGCGTTCTGAATAGATACTTTTCCCAACAACACCGGGGGAGACATCTACCAACTCTCCTATGAGGACATAAAGACTTCTTTTAGAAACCATTCTAGAGCAGCCAAAAAGAAAGGTAAGGGGAGTCAACCCATAGCTAGTACCTCCTCCTCTAACTCATCCATCAAAAGAGAAATTGGAACCATGCAAATGGATACCTTGGATATCAAAAGGAAACAAGAGGAAGCAGAGAGGGCTTTAGCCATCTTTTGCCCTAGATGCACTAGGAGGCATCCTAGGAATGAATGCCCATTGAACTCTATAGAGGTTTGTTCAGTTTGTGAGGAGAATCATTCTACAGATAAGTGCCCTTCCTTGCCCAGACTTAAATCTGTATATCAAGGCGCTAAGGGAGCCACTAAACAACTCTATTACATAAACCAAAGAGGGCCGCATGGACCTAGACCATACCAGTAGGGGATGCAAGGAACATCCCAGGCATACTATAACCCCAACACAGTCACTTCCATACCTTCTTGGGGTCCCCCTGCTCATCCTTCCTGGTCCACACCTCCTCCTTGGTATTTCTCATCTCAATATCATGCCCAACCAGCTAACCATTCATTTCAATCCTATGCTCACCCATCGCCTCAATGGAATGCACCTCATTAGGGGTGGAGGCTTAATACAACTCTGTTCCCACTCTTTTGCCTCCACCACCTGCCCAACCACAATTGTTACCTCCTGCTCCACCAAAGCAACCCCAAATGCCTACCCAGCTGAACCCGAACCTGAAAAACAGACAGGCTCAGCAAGTATATAGTGGGGAACCATCAAGACCAACTTATGTTGTGGAGATTCAAGAAATTAACTTGCGATCTGGGAAAGTTCTCCCAGATAGTCAACCTCCACCTAGGGAGGTTGAGGAAAATAAAGAGGAAAGTGAACCTAAAGCAATTCCACCCTTTCCTGAGAGACTATCCATGACAGTCTAGCCTACCCCAGAAGAAACTGAACTCCTGGGAGAATTAAAACACTTATGTGTAAAGATACCACTTCTCCAAGCCATAAAAGATGTGCCTATCTATAATAGGTTGATCAAAGAGAAGTTCTTTAAGCATCTAGGGAGGCTTAAGAGAGATGCCCCAACCATCAACGTCATATGGCAACTGTCCAGCCTGATGTCGGGGCAGGTAATCTGTCCGAAATATCTAGACCCTGGAAGCCCAGTAGATGATGTCCACATCAATGGCACCATGATCCCACACACTTTGATTGATCTGGGAGCTGCCATTAATGTGATGACAAAGGACATAATGCTCAAACTCAACCTTTAGGGTTCCTTGAGGAATACCACAACCATGCTACAGTTAGCATACCACTCCACCGTGACCCCTGAGGGGATTGTGGAAGATGTGATGGTATCCATTGATTCTTGGGAGTACCCTGCTAATTTCTTAGTTCTCCGACCCAAGATAAATCTCACTAGGTATCCTCTCATTTTGGGAAGACCCTGGTTAGCTACCGCCGATGCCTACATCAGTTAAGGTATTTAGACTTCTGTGATCCATAATATGTTAGATAATCTTCGGCATAATCACATAATCAATCTTGTGTCGACGCGTTTCGAACCAACCAGTGTGGTTCATCGTCAGGACAAGTTGAGGAACTAATCTGGCTTAGCGTGAATAAATAGCATGTGCAGAGACTCCAACAGCTATAATGCTAACGGCTACTTTTGACCGAATGACATCAGTTGTCAAGCTGGGAACATGAGCATAAAGAACGGGCATATGTCCAAGAAATTAATCCTATATCCTCCTGCCCAACCTTCGTTAGAACATGATCTACCTCTCTGGTTGGAGGAAGATGAGGATGAATTCTGTTATGCACCACTTTGTACATTAGAAACTACCATGGGAGGAAAACAATAAGATGAGGATGGTATGATTGAAAATCTTATTCAAAATACACCTCCCAGTGTATCGCCTTTAGAGGACATAGTAAGAGAAACCAAAAACCACCCCTCAACTGATCTCTGTGCAGCCGACTCCATTTCTCTCCATGTTAAGAATATAGAGTTCAGCCTAGAAAGAACCTTGAAAATCAATCCATCCCTATCCACTTCCCAGGAGAAGGAACTGTGTAGCCTACTGAGAAAGCACGTAGATGCCTTCGCCTGGAGTTATAAGGAGATGAAGGGAGTGCACCCTTCAATCTATACTCATCATATATACATCAAGGAAGGTTGCAAGCCAGTCAGGTAACCTCAAAGGAGGACGAAACCAACACTTAAGGATATTGTTAAGGAATAACTGTAGAAATTGCTTGATGCAAGGTTCATCTATCCCATATTTGATAGTGAATGGGTCTCTTCTTTGGTGCTAGTGCCAAAGAAAAATGGTAAGTGGAGAATCTGTGTCGACTATCAGGAATTGAACAAAGCCACTAAAAGGGAACATTTTCCTCTACCTTTCATAGATCAAGTGTTAGATGGCCTGGCAGGGAAAAAGTTTTTCTCTTTCATAGATGGGTTTAGCGGGTATAATCAGATTCAAATCAGCCCGGAAGACCAAGATAAGACCACTTTCACTTGTCCTTGGGGTACCTTTGCATACCGGGTCCTTCCTTTTGGATTATGTAATGATCCAGCCAGTTTCCAAAGAGCGGTACTGAGTATATTCTCCGAATTAGTTCATGATGTAGTAGAGATCTACATGGATGACTTTACTCCTTATGGCTCTGACTTTTAGGAAGCTTTATCTAACCTAGGAAGAGTTCTAGACAAGTGTATTGAGATGAACCTATCCCTCATTCTAGAGAAATGTGAATTTTTGATGACTGAAGGGACCATGCTAGGTCATGCAATATCTCAACAAGGATTGCAGGTGGACCCCAACAAAATTGTCATCATCCAAAGGGTCCCACCTCCTCAGAAGGTGAGAGATGTCAGAATTTTCCTAGGCTTAGCTGGGTATTACCGAATATTCATTAAATATTTTAGCAAGCTAGCCTCTCCATTGTTTGGTCTTTTAGGAAAAGATGTCGAATTTATATGGTCGGAAAACTGTCAAGAAGCCCTAGATACCTTGAAGAGTAAACTTGTGACTGCCCCAATTTTGAGAGACCCAAACTGGGCCCTACATTTCCACATTCACACAGATGCCTCGAACAAAGTAATAAGAGCAGCCTTGGGACAAATTGATGAAAATTTACCTTATGCCATATACTTTATAAGCAAAAACTTGTCAAAGGCGGAGTTGAACTATACGGTAACCGAGAAGGAACTCCTAGCTGTAGTGCATTCCTTAAACAAATTCAGACATTATATCATAGGCTATCAAACTTTTGTGCACACGGATCATGCTGCAATTAGATATTTAATGAGCAAACCGGATGTAAATGCTCACATTATTAGATGGTTGCTCTTATTGCAGCAGTTTGATTTGACTATTGTTGATAAGCCTAGTAATGAAAATGTTGTTGCTAACTTTTTGTCTAGAGTAAATTTGCCTGCAGGTGAAGAAGGAATGGTGGATGATCAAATACTAGATGAACACCTGTTTTCTATCTCAGTACTCTCTCCATGGTTTACTGATATAGAAAACTACTTGGTTTCAGTACAGTTCCCACCACACTTATCCTCAAAAGAGAAGAACAAGATAATAAGGAAAAGTGCCCCTTTCACCTGGATTGGGGGCAATCTCTTCAAACTTGGGCAGGATCAGATCTTGAGAAGATGTGTTAGGGAGGAGGAAGTTTTTGAAATCTTCCTAACTTGTCATGATGGGCCTTGTGGAGGTCATTTTGCAGCAAAAAGAACTGCCTTCAAGATACTACGAGCAAGTTACTATAGGCCCACTCTTCATCAGGATGTGAGGAGATATGTTAGCCAGTGCGATTGGTGTCAAAGGATGGGGAAACCCACGCCAAAGGATGAAATGCCCATGTAGCCTCAAGTGACCTTTGAGCCATTTGAGAAGTGGGGCATGGACTTTGTGGGGCCTATCAACCCTCCTTCAAAACAGAAGCAATACATCATTGTGTGCACTGACTACCTGACAAAGTGGGCAGAGACAAAAGAAATCAAAGCAGCGACAGAGGAAAAAGTAGCTGAATTTCTGAGAGAAAACATATTCTACAATTTCGGATATCCAAGAGAGTTGGTTACAGATCAAGGTAGCTAGTTCACTTCCAATTTGATTGAAGACCTGTTCACACATCATCGAATCAAGCACAGGACTTCCACCCCTTACCATCCACAAGCCAGTGGGTAGGTGGCGATCACTAACAGAGCATTGGAAGGGATCCTAACAAAGGTAGTGAGTAGCAGCAAAAAATATTGGGCGGACAGATTAGTTGAGGCCACTTGGGCCTACAACACATGGAAGACCACTACAGGGTTCACACCCTATGATCTGGTCTATGGGAGGAAAGCTTTGCTGTCAATAGAATTTGAATTCAATACCCTAAGAATGGCAGCTCAGCTGGACTTAGACCTTAGCCATGCACAGAAAGAAATATTACTCCAGCTTAATGGATTGGATGAGCATAGAATGCAGGCCCTTCTCCATACAAAGGTAGTTCAGCTTCAGAGGAAGATATGGCATGAAAAAAACATCAAAGAGAAGCAATTTCAAGAGGGAGATTAGGCACTACTCTATGATTCAAGGTATAAATATTTCAAGGGCAAGCTGAGGAAAATATGGCTGAGACCCTACATAGTGGAGCAATGCAATGACAATGGTTAAGTTCTAATGAGAGCCATTGATGATGAAGCCATCCCCATGTTTGTCAATGGACATCGGTTGAAAATCTACAAGAAACCCCTCTCCAAGAAAGAGTTCATTGAAGGATTTAATAAGTTAGTGATGGTAGTGGAGCATGTCTTAGCCTCCACCTCACCCACTCACTGAAGAAAAAGAAAAAAAAACCAAAAAAATAATAAGGACTCAAGTGAAAACCTCCATGAGGCGCTTGAGTCCCATCATTGGGTTGAAAACCTCTCCTGAGGTGGCCTTGTGATGTCAAAAAACAATAAGAAGAAAGAAAATAAGAACCCTAGGTGAAAACCTCCCTTGGAGGTGCCTAGGGTAGGTAGCTAGGGTGAAAACCTCCCTGAGGCACCCTAGTTGTTTTCGAAAAAAAAAAGAGAAAAAGAAAAGGAAAACTAAATTTCTAGATATATTGCAGGTTTGCAGGAGGACTACAGGAAGCAACAGCAGGTGCCAAGGGAGCTATGAAACCAATACCAGCACCTATCCTACCTTCCCTCACCTTTCTCCATCATTCTTGACATTCTTTTCACCTCATTGTGCTCCTTTTTCGAAAACTGTGTTTTCTACAGGAGGCCCTGTGTTTTCTATAGGAGGTTCTTGTAGAAATTACAGAGAGCCAGAAATGGTTTTTAATGGTAGTTTGAGGAATAGGGAAGCTTCATAAAGGATTTATAAATCCTCCTACAGTCTTTAAACCTCTCTTCCATCATTTCCAGACCTACATCATATCCGAAGCACCATTCTTCTCCCTACCTAGAAAAAAAAGCAAAAAATAAAAAAGGAACAACACCACTCACCTCACCTAAAACCTACCCTTTACCTCTCCATCTCCATCTGCACTTTTGGCATCATCCTCATAGCTCCAAGCACAGAAAAGGCTAAAATTTCAAAGGGAGAAGAAGCTATAGGAGCTCCTGTAGGAATTCATGTAGCAGTTAATCCCATTAAAATCTAGCATCAGCAGCATGAGGGTGAAAATCTGAAGATTGAAGTAGACTCTTGAAGATTAGATCCAGCCAGAAAGGTACCTGTACAAAGCAAAGCCACATATCAACAACTAGACAAGCATGCATCAAAGGAAATAAAAGCATGCAGCAGAAGGAAAGGCCATAGCAACTCACAACAAACACATTCGCGTCTCAGGTAAGTAACTAACCCACTCCTCTATTTGCATTGGTATATTTAGAGAGCATGAAACAACAAAAAGATTGTTGAGGCTGGTTGGGGATGAGGTGGCCAATTAACTTGGCCACCCTCATCTAGTTGACTTCACTCATTTGGAGGTGTCACCACACATGTGCTTAATCAAACTCAAGAGAGATGTCAAGGACAGGTAGTGGAGGCGATGGGAACTCCGATGCAATCATGAGAGATGATTACAAGGAAAGGGAAATGATGACAGGGCAGGTGGGGACCAACGGTCCAAATGGGGCCAATGTACACTTGGCCAACTCACCCTCCGTCACCAGAAATATCCATAAAAAGCCATCATTACTCCTTGCCGAAACACTCTCACCACCTTTCTCCTTCATTCTCTCCTCGAAACTCCACTCCTGCTACCTTCTCATGCCCCTACAAGCCTCATACCCATCACTCTCTGTTGATCTCTCCAATATCCCTAATCTCGACATTCTACAAGAGAACCTATAGGAATCCTACAGGAGGGCTGGCAGTGTTCTACAGGAGGGCCAGTAAGCTGTTTTGGAGAGGAAAAACACAGTTTTTAGCACAATTCTCGGGCTGCAGAGGTAGGTTCTTGGAATACCTCCATTGAATATCAAAATATGCTAACAATGGTTTAGTTTTTGAGGAGAAAATAGAACTGTGGGGTGGAAGAAATTCATAAAAATTGCTGGTTATTGTTTAAAAAAAAAAAAAAAACACAGTCCCTGTCTCTCTGTTTTTTTTTTTTAGTTGTTCTTCCCATTTCCATAGTTGGTTTTCAAAGGAAGCATAGAAAAAATGACAGGAGGTTTCATGAGGAAGGAGCCAACCAACTCCTCTAGGCTGCATTCACACCCTCAAGTAGTGGACATATTCACAAGATCCAATTGGATGAACGTTTTTGAGAAATTCCGAGCGTATGATGAGGAAATTGCTCAGGAATTTGCCCACTCTTTGGTCCCTCACTCCAGAACACATGCCACTGTCACTTTTAGAGGCTTTTCCATGGAGATAACCCCTGAATTCATCAGTAGGGTCACTACCCTTCCTCTTGGGTTGCCTTGGAGCAAGGATGAAAAACTAATTGGCCAGGCTGCTAAGAAAAGCTTCTTCCAAAACAATGAAACCCCTATAGAAGATAAGAATGGCATAAGAATAGCTAGCATACCATACCCTTGGGATGAAGTTAGTTATCAAATAATCAAGTATACTTCCTGTTACACGGTAATTTGTCACTGTCTTCCTATCAGTCTTCCTACTGTGTCATGAGTCCAAATCATCCATGCTCATGCTCTCTAATGTTGCCAAATGACCCACTTTTCCAAAGTTTTTTCTATCATCGTGACTGCTGTAAAAATAAACGCACCGATGAGTGCTCCAAAACAGACCGAATGCGCTACCAGCGTGGAAGTACACGTGATTCCCGCGCTGGTTGAATTTCATGAGATAGCGCGACTGTTGATTATATTTTATCGCGCTGACATGACTTTCTGGTTATTCAGTAGGGATGTCAGTGCTCCAGTGCAGTTAGGCACCTGCGATGATCCAGTCTGGGCGAGTTTGTTCTAACAACCGGCCTTCCAGATAACTCCAGACCTGGTTGTTGGCCTTGTAAATGTCGCCCTCCCTTCTCTGGCATGTCTATTTCGTCATTTGAGCCACCTTCCTTGGAGATAAGCTCATCCTCCCACCATTCATGGAGACTCCTTCTCCTATTTAAGCCTCCACCATTGCTATGAGCTGCTAGTTTGGAATTCATAGTGTTTCGAGTGTTGCTGATAGTGTGTGAGCTTGATAGGTAGCTGGTGTGACAAGTGTGGGATTGCTAGAGAGCTTAAGGAAGGTTGTGAAGTATTTTGATCTTTTGTAAACTTGTGTGAGAGAGAGTTTTGTCTTGGGAGATCTACCTTCAAGGGTGAATGCTTGAGGGACTTGCTGGCTGGACCCTCTTGAGAAGGATTTGACATCAAAACTATGGTTGTATTCTTCTTTGTTTATCAATAATAGACGACTATCATTATGGTTCCACTCTTATTGTCTTTATGATGGTGTTTGAGTTATATCCTTTCTGACTGATATATAGTTGCATCTATTGGATTTTATTCTTGTGCTTGTATCATTCTTTGCATGTGCAGGTGTCCATGCACAAGGATTGTGACGATTGTGACCAGCCGGGGCAAAGGAATGGGGGCATCAACTCTTCTACAAGTACTAGCGTTGGAATCCACGTAGGCCTTCATCATTGGTCTTTCATTTGCAATTAGGAACCTGCGTGTTAGCGTTGTTTGATTGTTGCTAGACCCTGTTTGGACTAGTAGGGATCGCCTCTGTCCGCAGAGGGGATTTACCTACACAACATTTCCTATGAGGGGAGGTATAGCATTGTCTATGGTTACCACTTTAGAATGATGCATGAATTAAGGTAGGCCTTCATCATTGGTCTTTCATTTTCAATTAGGAACCTACGTGTTAGAGTTGTTTGATTGTTGCTAGACCCTATTTGGACTATTAGGGATCGCCTCTATCCGCAGAGGGGATTTACCTCCACAACAATTTGGCGACCATACTGGGGAGCTGGCCTTTGTCCCTTTTGTTCATTCTTGCCTTGAGTTTTTTGTTTTGGTCTCTTTTGAAGTTTTGGGGATTAATTATCAGTCTTTTGTGTTTCCTGGGTTGATCTAGGAAATGCCCCTGTTTGATTGAAAGATTGGCTGTTTTGATTTGGGAGTTTTGATTTTCCTGTCACTGTTTTTGAGCTCCATCGCATATTTAATTTTAACAGTCACGCTGTCATCGCGCTCACCCTTTTGTAATATCCTCTGCATCACGTAATTATGCCTAACAGTCGCGACGATCTTGGAAATCGGATCATCACGGAAAAGACGTGTACAGTCGCGATGTCATCGCCACTTGGTAGCTTTTTACCCGCGATGATCTTGGGTTGCTAGCTTAATTCCTGCGACAACCCATGAAATTGCATCATCGCGGAAAATAGGTGTTTTTCCACGATCATCTCGGGTTGTCTATGTAAAACTTGCACTAACATCTCGAGTTGTCTGTGTAAAATTTGTGATCATCTCGGGTTCTCAGTGTGTAACTTGCGCTGATTCCAGGAAAGTTGTTTTTATAACTTTATCTTCTAAATTCATCAATCTTTCTTATCCCCTGCTGTCCTCACTTGGTTTATGACTTGTTCTTCACTGTCTGGAGGTTGAAACACTCTCTTGTGAGTCTTGTTGAACGGATCTTGCCTTTTTTGTCTTGTGACCTAGTTCTATCATTCCAAGTTTGTTGGATCAGCTTTGCTTGGTTACTCGTTTGAAAAGATTCGTTTACTGCTTGCTATTGGTTTGGTCAAGCCTTCCCCTTTGCTTGATTTTGCTTGGTTGTTTAAGTGATCATTGTTGAACCAATCTTGACATTGTTTCGATTTATTTTCATTACCCGGACACGGATCACAGTTGTTTGGGCTCAACTGGTTCTTTTCACATTTGTTTGTTATTATTTCTAAAAGTTTGTTTAATGCACTTTGCCATCAACAAAAAGAAAAATCTCTTTTGCTTTGTATTAGTTAATGAGAATTAGAAGCTTTTCGTTTTGATTAGTGATTAGTGATCTTGAAAAAAAGTTTGTGAATTTCCATTAGCTGCATTAGGGAAGCTATTTGTTGTTTTGTGATCATTTCGTTTGCATGAAAGCCCTAAAACCCTCTCGTAACTAGCATTCATCGAATGGAATGACATATTTTGGCATATAGTTTGCATTTAGGAAATTTTGAGAGATTTCATACGGTAAGACCTGAAAACTGAAACCTAATACAAGATCAACCTTAAAATGAACTGAATGAACTTAAAAACGCATTGGAACATAACGCTCACTGTTTAGAGGTCTAGGCTAGAGACATGCTCCAGTGTCGTTAAACCTAGTCACTTTTGTTTCACTTAAGGTTGGGTGATTCCTCCTTCCGTGACGCAATAGTGGTATAGCACGGATTTGAGCTCCCACGTACCGTCGAGTATATGGGGAGACTCCACTAGGTTATAATCATTTATCCATAGGAAGTCGTGTCTGCCGCCTTACAAGACGTAACGCACCGAACAAAGCATTCGGGAAGATTGACTGCCATACGGAAAGTCCTTGGTTTTCATACGACTGCCAAGGTGTATATGCAGTTTTACGGATTGTCTGGTAAACTTTTTGCCTAGCTCTCTAGAGCAGTCACTTTTGATCCTTTTCAGACTCCCTAAAAGAAAAGGCTCATCTAAGCACTTGTCACTTCAGGCTCATTAAACATTCGAAGGCGGCTAGAGTCATCTTTTTGTCCTTTTCTTGACTCTTAAAAAATGAAAAGGTCAAGTTATGTCCTTGCGACTTAAAATTTATTCGACCACATTCACATTTACCCAGATAGATCTTGTTTGCATTAGTTTGAGTAGGGTTCTTTCTTGTTTGTGATGGCAACTTTTCCGGAGTTTACCAACCCAGGCATCCCCTCTGATGGGAATCCTGGTCATTTCCCTCCTTTAGGAAATGTTGGTGCTCCTTACATGGCAACGTTGTCCCTTCCTAGGTTAACTGTTGGGTTGCCTGTTTGGTTATTCTCAACCTCTCTGGTCCCTACCATCTCAACTACTGGTCAATCAGTTCCTCCACCCAAACAACATCATGTTGATTCTAAGGTGGACCTCTCCCCTTCTTCACCTATTTCTACGTCCTCATCTTCTACTTCGCCTGGTGAAAGCCTGGATTCAAGTAACCAGGTGGCTAAGAAGAAGAAGGAGAAGACGAAGAAGAAGGAGAAGACGAAGAAGAAGAAGTCTCATCAGCGAGAGGCTAAAAGTGCAGTGACTGCTCCAAATCCAACTCAAGTCGAGCCACCTTCTACTCCTCGGCGGAAGGTCAAATTTCCTTGTAGATTGTGCAAGGATGACCACCTTCTTCGTGATTGTCCTGGCATTCCCAGGATCCTTGAAGTATGGTCTCGCGATCCAGCTCGTCCCTCATCATCCTCTAAAGTTCATGGCGATGCCACCCTATCAAGTGACAACATTCAGAAGAAAGGGAAGATTCGAATCCCCTGTAGACTATGTGAGGGCAATCATCCCCTTCACCTTTGTCCGCTCATGGATAAAGCTTCCATTGTTTTGGAAAGTCTTACAGCTTCTTCACCCCAACTTCCTATTGGTTATTAGAGGCTCTCTTCAAATCCTCTCCCTGTTTACAAAGAGATTGACTTAGATTCTTCTCTTGTCCAGGTTCCTCTTCCCGAACCAGGCTGTGCCAAGCCTGCTCTAGACCAACCATTGGTCGCAAAGAGTCTCGATTCGAGCTCACCACCCGCCGATCACTCTGTTTTGGATGAGCATCATGCCCATGTTCTTCTTGTCTCCTCAGATTCCCCTGAGTCCAGAAATGACTCTCTTGTCCCAGCTGCTCCCGAAAGTCCTTCTACGGTTCCTATAGAGCATGGGGGTAATCATATGATTCCCCCACCAAGTATTTTGGCTATCTCCTTCGAATGGAGCCACCTGACTACTTTCCGCCTTCCATCCCATGTGACTTTCCAGATTACAGTACTTGCCTATGATAAGGCAGTACCTGGCACTATTTTGGATGAAGGTGCGTCAGTCAGTCTTATGCCATCCACTACTTGGCAAGCTTTAGGTTCCCCGCAGCTTGGGCCGGTCGCACAGAATCTGTTAGCATTTGACGGGGGAACCAGTCAACCTCCAAGGGTCCTCCTGAAATTCCCTACTACTTTGGGAGGCAAAACCGTCTATATGGACGTGCTGGTTGTCCAAGGTGCTTTAGATTTCAGTGTTCTCCTTGGCCATGACTATGTTTATGCCATGGGGGCCCTTGTCTCTTCACTTTTCCGTGTGGTTTGTTTTCCACACAACGAACGAATTGTGACTATAGATCAATTATCATTCTTTAGTCCCATGGTGCCTCCTGTGCAGCTGCCACCCCCTCCTGGTTTTTACCCACCGGTTCTGTCTGCCCCACCGCAGGTCAACTACGTGGCTACCTACCCCGTGCCTGTATCCCATGATGATTTCGTCGTACATGATGTCCTGGGGGCATTGGGCCCTGACTTCAAAGATGTTGTCCTTCCACTGGGAGTGACACCCTTGTAAGAAACGACTTCCTGTTCATTATGATGAAGTTCGTTCGGAGCATAGTTCCTTTCCTGTGTCAAGCTCCTTAAAAAATGAAACTGGATCTGGCCGAGGATAGTTTTGATCTTGTGACGACCTCATTAAAAAACGAAACAATGTGTTCAAGCATAGTTCCTGATCTTATGTCAAGCTCGTTAAAAAATGAAACAAGGGTTACGAGGATAGTTTTGATCTTATGTCGACCTCATTAAAAAATGAAACAAGGGTTATGAGGATAGTTCTTTTACTGTGTCAAACTCATTAAAAAAATGAAACAACTCCTTTTCCAAATCGAGTCTTTGATTAAGATCTCATAAAATCCAAGTCGAGTCTCTCCAAGATCTCAAAAGTGAACCTCATTCCATCCAATTTGTTGAATGCAATGAAGCTTGGGGGGCATGTACCTCATTTTGCGTCATTATGCTGGTGGCATGCGAACTTATAACAAGCATAGTTTTTCGTTTCATGCTTGTGTAAACATGAAACCGAATCCAAGCAAAGTTCTCCATGGTTCAAGCTTGTGTAAAAATGAACCCATAACTGATTTACATCTCGTGATTGTTATCTTTATCTGCTAAATTCTGCTAGATGAGCCTTGGTTGTTTTCATTCCATCACCACCATCTCTTTGGCTGATCATATGCTTTCACTTGGTTGTTTTACCTTTCCTGAGGGGCCTCAGTTATGAGTGGTTTTGTTAGCCAACCTCTTGACCATTACATGTTTTGAGTAGTTCCACCATTTCCGGAACCAGTTGCTACCTTTTATACCACTCGTTCCTCTAGGATGAGTCTCCTTTAAGCTCTTTGCTAACTCGTAAAAGATGAAAAGATTGCCGAGTATTTTCCCTTTTTGACTTGTTAAAGAAAATAAAAATGGAGGTCTGCTTTCAGCTCTTTTCCGACCGTTTAAAGACGAAAAGATAGTCGAGTCTCCCTCTCAACTCGTTAAAAAAGGAAGAGGCGATCCTTTAAGCTCTTTTTTTGACCGTTTAAACTTAAAAGGATCGTCGGGATTTTGTCATTTCAAGCTTGTTATTGGCTACAAAACGACGTGCTTCTGACCGCTTTTCTACTTTTTTGGGTCGAAGTCACTACTTACGAAAAGTGCTCCTTGATCATACTGGTCGGGCGATTCTTTCGGGCATTATTTTATACTTTTTCGGGCTTGAGAGACACAAATTTACGCAAAAGGACCCCCCTGGAGTTCACTTTTCTGCTGTCTTTTCAGACTCTCTAAACAGGAAAAGGCGCCGAGTTCTTCCTTTGTCAGACTCGTTAAAACTTAATGACATCGGATTCTATCGAAATGACGCCTTTCAAGCATATGCTATCCCTATCAAGCTTGTCATAAAAAAATAACCGGGGTACTCACCAACAATGGTGGGGAAAATGGAACCACAATCATTGTCGTGTCGGCAGTATGTCGCTCTTGAACATGGCACTTGTCTGCATTCGTGTTTGGGGGGGGGATATCTCATCTTGTTTTTTCACACTTGCTTCCGTGGGTTTGGGTTATCATGTTTGACCTCTCATCTACTCATTGCCTTATCACCATGACCCCTGATCATTTTATGTCAAATACTACCAAGTCCACTGTCGTGCCACCGATATGTTCAAGAGAATTTGACCTCTGCAGTATACTCAACCTCCCTCTGATACCTCCCACAAAATATCTTATCCTTCTCTGTCTTGTGTCGATGATGTGGGAAACATTATGGCCCACCTTCGATCAAGGTCACTTCCTGTCGACTTCAGCTCATTATCCAAGAAGTTGACTTAGAGACTCCCTTCAGGTGCCTTGGAGCCTGCATGCCTCAATGGCAGGTTCTTCGTGTTCGATGCGAGGTTTTCATCATTGGCCTCCAATCGAATGATTCTGTGGGTGTTCGATGCCAGTTCACTGATTCGCACGCCGTAGATTGTACCTATAGTACCTTGAGGACCATTGTCATTATTGGTGGTACCTCTTGTCTGTTAACAGTTTTCTTCATTGACTGGTAATCAGACGATGCTCTTGCATGTTCGACTTCAACTCCTATATTCACATGCTTGAACTCGTACTTTGTTCAGGTCGAGATGGAGCACAAGACCCTGGATTTTGTCTATTGAGATCCAGGTTGTGGTTTTGTGGATTATTATGATCATTACATGACTCATTGATGAATGGCTACGCCCATACCTGAGTCTTCATGATGGCTGCGACCATACCTTTACTATTATCACGGTCTCATTAGCTGCGTGGCTGCGTCCATACCACAAACCTCTTTCGTATGTCTTTTGGATGGCTACACCCATGCCTAGACTACATGTAATTGATTATCAGAGATATCAGTTGTACTTATGTGCAGGTTCTTCCTGGTGGTGTTCCAGTTCAGTCAGTTTCATAAAGCATTTCACCCCTCCCACTCTCTCGGGCTTCATGCTTTAGGGGGCATCTGTTACATGGTAATTTGTCATTGTCTTCCTACCAGTCTTCCTACTGTGTCATGAGTCCAAATCATCCATGCTCATGCTCTCTAATGTTGCCAAATGACCCACTTTGCCAATTTTTTTTCTATCATCGCGACTGTTGTAAAAATAAATGCACTGATGAGTGCTCCAAAACAGACCGAATGCACTGCCAGCACGGAAGTACACGTGATTCCTGCGCTGGTCGAATTTCATGAGACAGCGCGACTGTTGATTATATTTTATCGCGATGACATGACTTTCTTGGTTATTCAATAGCGATGTCAGCACTCCATTGCAGTTAGGCACCCGCGATGATCCAGTCTGGGCGAGTTTATTCTAACAGCCGACCTTCCAGATAACTCCAGACCTGGTTGTTGGCCTTGTAAATGTCACCCTCCCTTCTCTGGCATGTCTGTTTCATCATTTGATCCACCTTCCTTGGAGATAAGCTCATCCTCCCACCATTCATGGAGACTCCTTCTCCTATTTAAGCCTCCACCATTGCTATGAGCTGCTAGTTTGGAATTCATAGTGTTTGGAGTGTTGCTGATAGTGTGTGAGCTTGATAGGTAGCTGGTGTGACAAGTGTGGGATTGCTAGAGAGCTTAAGGAAGGTTGTGAAGTATTTTGCTCTTGTGTAAACTTGTGTGAGAGAGAGTTTTGTCTTGGGAGATCTACCTTCAAGGGTGAATGCTTGAGGGACTTGCTGGCTGGACCCTCTTGAGAAGGAATTGACGTCAGAACTATGGTTGTATTCTTCTTTGTTTATCAATAATAGACGACTATCATTATGGTTCCACTCTTATTGTATTTATGATGGTGTTTGAGTTATATCCTTTCTGACTGATATATAGTTGCATCTACTGGATTTTATGCTTGTGTTTGTATTTGCATGTGCAAGTGTCCGTGCACGAGGATCGTGAGGATTGTGATCAGCCGGGGCAAAGGAACGGGGGCATCAACTCTTCTACAAGTACTAGCGTTGGAATCCAGGTAGGCCTTCATCATTGGTCTTTCATTTGCAATTAGGAACCTACGTGTTAGCGTTGTTTGATTGTTGCTAGACCCTATTTGGACTAGTGGGGATCACCTCTGTCCGCAGAGGGGATTTACCTCCACAACATTTCCTATGAGGGGAGGTATAGCATTGTCTATGGTTACCACTTTAGAATCATGCATGACTTAAGGTATGGCATGGACACTCCAACCCCTCAGAAACTCAACATCCCTTACTTCCTCCTGCAGTCCCTCATTCACTCCAGTACTAAAGCAAAAGCAAGAAATCGAGACCAGCTAGCTCACCATGGGTTAATCAAAATTTTAGTGGAAGAGGCCCTCCAGACATTTACAATCCCCATAGCTTGGGAAATATTTTGAAACATGACTGCTGAAGATGATGTCAAGGCCCTGACCTATGATATTAGCCCCACAGGTAGGGAGGATGAAGAGCAACAAGGGGGAGGAGGAGGAGAAACTGAGAAACAAGAAGGGAAGAAGAAAGAAACCAAAACAAAGTAGGGAGAAACAAAACAAATAGAGACAAAGAAAAAGACAAAAGGAGGAGAAAAAGGGGCAGAAGAGACAGAAGTGTCTCCTGAAACCTTAGAAAGAGAGGTAGCAGTTGCTATCATTGCCCTCAGCACCCCAATTAAACCAAAACAAAAGAGGAAGAGGAATAGCTCAATGTATTTCATGGCTAGGAAGAGCACAAGGATCAAAATAGGGAAACCCCAGCCTTCTTCTAAAGTGCCCATTATTATTGAAGATTCACCCTTTGCCCAAGGAAAAGAATCCCCTTCTAAGTCACCTGTTACTTATGAAAGGGGGGCTCCTAGATCTCCCACAAAGAAAGAAAAAGTCAAACTACAGGACTCAAAAACAGTTCTACAAGAGGCACAGATTGTTCTACAGGAGACCCTGTCAAAACTATAGGAGACTGAAAAAATTGAAAAAATGGTAGAAGGACAGCCACAGGGGAAATAAGAAGCAACAGAGGCACAAGAACCTGACCCCCGGCCTAGTCTTGGCTCTTACTACAATCTTCTTGAGGGGGGAAGAATAATTCCACAGAAATTTGCAATTCCACTATTCTTTGAATTGGAAAAAGAAATAATAAGGACCCATAGGTGGATGCAAATAGAAAAATTCAAAGGAGTTGAGGATATTGGCCACATGGAGGATAAACTCAGAGAAATGGGCAGAGAGTTAAGTGATGTCAAATACAGAGAAGCAATCACAAGAAGTCACTTGGAAACTGAAAATGAATTGCTAGAAGACAACTGCAAGAGAAAGAGACCCAACTGGCATGCATGGCCAGCTGGTCCATGGAGGCATTGCAATATAGGACACCAACAAAGTCCTATGGCCTATATCTCAAGGACCAATGGATGCAATTTCATATCAAGACTTTGGCACAAAGAGACACAATGCCTTTCCAATATTACAAGCAGTTTATGGACTTGTGTGACCAAAGCTCATCATAAGACAAGGCAAAGATGGCAGAATTCTATCTGTGTAACATGGCCCTTACAGACATGAATGTGTGGGACCCCAATGCTAGGCTAGGGGACCTACAACTTATGGCCATGGCCTCATGGATGAACCATGAAGAGTTAAGGGCAGTAGAAATAAGAAGGTTGATGATAAAAGAACAGAATGAGCCCTTAATGATCAAAGCTGAGCCATCAGACCCCATGGCACTCATCAGCACACATAACCTGCTTGCAAATAATCCTCAAATTTCCCCTAGATATATCAGTGATCAGGCTCAAGCCATTGCACATTTTGAGGATATGGAAAGTTTACTTAGGGATGAATGTGTGCATGCTTGTATGAGGAGATGGAACACCTTACCACACAGTTTCCAGATCAGGGAGTATCATTCCCAAATAAGGATGAAAGAGGCATTAAGGAGAGTGCCAATGTACAAGCGCTCCATGCAGAGGTTGAAGGTCAATTGGATTGGCCTCAAACTGAGTCCCCCACTACTGCCAGGCATGCTAGAAGGTATAAAAGAAGAAGAAGAGCAACAACAATGGGAAGAGGTAGACAGAAAGGTAGGATTGCATGACAAAGAAGAGGAGACCACATCAGAAGCATGGGATGTTAGGGAGGCCACTGGGGCCATCAAATACGAGGAAATGGAATAACTTGCTCAGAGGATGAGCAACACTTTCCGTGGGGGTGATGATGAGCCTCATAAATGGGTAATTATATGGGCTCATTTTACCTCCTAACCTAGTCAAATCAACCATTCTCTTAGCTTATTTCATGATTTTCTAATTATATTTATGCTTATAGAGTGAGTTGAGTTAGTTATGATGCCATGAGGTCTAATATGTGTTTAATGAAGATTATTGATGATTTTTGTGGTCAAAGTCAAGGATCCAATGGATAAATGGCAGCAATAACTTGAAGTGGGCAAAGGAGAGGACTTATAGTAGGGAATCCCCCTCATATATTACTCCCCACTTCAAATTTCCCTTAATTCAGCTCAGAGTACAAGCAGCCAAGTCATGCATTAGCAGGTAGCCGAGAAAAGTCGAGGATAATTGATGTTTATCTCGAGTTTTGGGAGCCAAGCCTCCATGATTTTGAGGAAGTTTTTGGAAGCTTCATTTGTATAAGTAGAGAGGCCTAGTACCTCACTAGGGAGTTGGTTGAATTTTTGTTGAATTTTTGCTGTAGTTTTGTAAACTCTGCTCAACTTCGAACTTATTATTTTTGACAGTTCATGTAATCTTGTTGTTGTTTTGATAATAAAAATGGAATCCTTTTTGAGTTAGCACTAAGTTACCTCAGAGGGCTGAAGCTCTTGCATTAGGGCCAAATCCAAGTAGCCAAGCTCCTCTTTTTTTGTATTTGTATGTTTCATTTCAGTTTGTAGATTAGGTTGTTGTTAGATGTATGTCTTTTATGGTTAAGAATAGGTTGTTTTTGATGATTTAGTGGTTTGCTTCCATTTTTGTTTTCAATAGTAGGTTAAGCAGTGATAAATAAAAGATCCAAAAGGCTAGAAGTAGTGCCTTGGGCTCTCTTCCTCCCTTTGGGACAATGATATGAGGTAAAGACCCTCTTGCTGCCCCAAAAACATAGATTTTCCTCCTTCATAGGACTTCTAGTGTTTGCAGCTCTCTAATTGGTTCATAGTTTAGTTTTCTTTGCTTCAAAACTTCTTAATCATGCTCATTTCCTTATTTGCAACAGTCTTCCTTCATGCTTTTCTTTCATGCAATGGTTATCAACATTTTCTTCCATAGATCATAGTTTACTTTGATGCAAAAACTCTGTTTTTTAGATGCACTTATTTCCTTTCTTTCTTAATCTCATTGGTTGACTATTAGTTGTTTATGCATCAGATATATTATAGCAGTAGTACAACCTATAAACCACTCCATCCTCCATCTAATCCATGCCCTACAGGTTGCCCAAGTCTCCCCTCAATTCTGCCTTAGTTTCCTGCATTTTCCATATACTTTCCTCTCTCTCCTTGAGAAAATCCAATCATCTTTCTCTCTCCTAATGATTCTTGGTAGACCCTAGGTGCCCTAAGAATTCATTCCAACCTTCATCTACCTTTTCCATCCACTCTGACACCTTCAAAATAGTGAAAACTACTCTCATCCTCCTCTTGTGTTCCTTCTGTAGAACGTTGTTTTTCGTCCTGTAGATTTCCTATGTCCTCCTGTAGATTTTCCTAGGCTTCCTTTTGAAGGCTGATTATGGAAAAAGCCTCCAGAAGGCTACCTGAGACCCCCTAGGACCCATCCACACCATCCTACATCCTTTCACATACCAAAACCACCCTCCATCGCCACCTATTCGCTGCCACATTCACAAACAAATAAATTACATGCATGACAAATTCACATAAAAATATATAAAAATCCAAAAATATGTTTTTTTTCATTTCCTTTCAGAAATAGCTTAGTTAGATGGTGTTTACTTCCTTGAGTAGATAATGGCTTTTCTTTTCATGGTTTTCATAGTGTTTTATGCAAAAGTAGGATTAGTGGTTAACTAGGATTTCCTTGGTTTTCTTTACATTTCAGTCTTCCTTTCTGCAAGTAGAATAGCATCAGTAGAGTAATCTCTCTTTTTTTCCTTTCATCATATAGAGCATCTTCTGGAATCTATAGAAGTTGGCTTGAGTTCCTAGTGATCTTGCACCGATTGACCAAGTGACAACCTGCAGTAAGAACTAGTACTTGTGCATACAACACCGTCGCTTCCAAGTTTGTTACGAACTATCGGGTTGATAAAAGTAAAGTAGGAAACCTAGGAGTTGCAGCATTATTGCTACAATACTTGTGCTCACCAGCAGTGTGTCAAAAGGTAGAGTTGTAGAGGAGCAAAAAATATGTGGAACAATAGTAAGGAAGGAGCCTGACAACGCTGAAATAGTTAAGGTTGATCTGAATATTTTGGATATCTTTGTGCATGTAGAATGTTCTTTATTTCTAGAGAAGTTTCAAGGCTGTGACACTCTAATTGCATTGGAATTTTATAAAAAAATTGATGGAGAGAAGACCATGGTGTTGGTGCACTAAGATGTCTTATTACAAGAAATATTAATACCTACATTAATCATCAACCCAGGGAAAGTCTTTTTATTTCAAGAGCGTCAACACTGTATATGTAGTGAGTTCAGAGGTCAATTCATAATGAAAGAAGTTGGAATCATGGCAATTGCTAATGTATATCTCTCTAAATTTAATCCAAACAATTCTAAAATAAATCCATAAAACACTTTCAATTCTACTTAATCTGTTCTGCGAGAAACTAAATCATAATGCAAATAGAAAGAATCACTCTTAGAAATATAATTGGTTTTGAAACTAATTCATTTAAAGTGAAGGAAAGATATAACAATTTAATAGAAAATAACCATATAAATATCTCATGGAAAGAAATCAACTCTAACTTTGAAATCTGTGATAGCATTACCTTAGAATGAACAACAACCTAATGTTGAAATTAACATAACCAATTCAATAAAGAGTATCACACATATGTAACACACAACTAAATCTAGAATCTCGTTTCACCAGCAAATGCAAACCACAATCATCAATCCTTACAGTAATCAGAATGGTGCTAACTTTACAAACTAACAATAATAAACAATTATAAGAATAAACAGAAATAATTATAACACAATTGAAGCAGAAGATCTCCTATTGACTGGGCCCAAAGTCTCCAAAAGTCCCCGTTGTTAGATATTCAAAATACGATTATGGATGAAATGCAGTCTTCTTCATTAAAATTAATAATAGAGTTACAACATCACCATGATGAAAGTATTATATGTCCAAAAAGAATAGTTACAATATGAAAATTTCTAACTAGTTGTTCAATTCACCTCACGACTTTATATAACTTTTTGGAAAAGTAAATGGATAGAAGAAAATCCTCAGGATCATGGGATCCTGAGGATTTTGCAACACTCGATCTAATTTCATCATAGAATAACATTTGTCCTCTTGGTCTTCCACTGTCTTCCATACTTAAGACACTTTCTTTTTCCTTTCTTGGTTGTTGTTGTTCTATCTATTGAACAACAATCGTCCAATCCATGTCCCTGCATATAAAGATAGTGAAATTCAGTTTTTCATGCCCAGATTTATCTAATTTGTTACTAATCGATTTTACCAAGCTTATTTTGTTGTTTCCTCTATTTTTATTCATAAAACAAAGATAAACATGTGAAGACAAATGCTTGATTGAGCTATTTACAAGGAGACAACATATATTTTCCTCGGCCCAACATACTCCCCTACATACATTTTTGCATGTCCTCATGCAATAACATGGTAAAGGTGTGGTTGAGTTAAGGAATAAGCAGGATATACTTCCTCCTTATACAGCCTGAAACCGTTTTTTCGTTTGAGCATTGTAAAATCCTGGATCATTTGATGATCTGGCAAGTTATAATTAATGTGGTACCCATCTGGAGGATACCAGATAATTGGACTTCTATATCAGCACCCTATCTAATCAGGGCCCATGATTAGGACCACATTGTTGCATTTATGTAAGCGAGTGGAGGCAGCTTTGAAATTTATGAATCCAAATGGCTCTCTATTTCTGACATTATTGCTGGAGGCTTCCCATCTTTGTCTAGTTGCAGACAAAGCTTCTTCTTTGATTTCCTGGAAGTATTCCTTCCTTTCCTGTATGATGTCTATGTGGAGTGGTCCTAATTGACCCACAACACCTATTCATTTCATGAACTATTTGTGCTGGACAGAGAGGTGCAGGGGTTTTGTGGGTTCTCCCCTAACCTATAAGTCTATTCCATATTCTCTCTTTTGAAAAGTATTATGGGCTTTAGCCCATTTGATCTTATTAGTGGAAAAGGAAAGAAAAGCTTGAAATTGGATATCCCTAATGAAGGGGCCAGGATTCCTATTTAAGTCATCCTCTAAGAAAAAATTATGCATGTACAATTCACACAAGAGGCATTGTACCTATTCATTCTATTCTCTAAAACACTTGAAAAAGTCTGGGGTGGTCTTAATTTCCGCCGACTTACTAGCCTTAATGGATTTAACCTTCAACGAGAGACATCTTTCTAGTAGGCACAATGCATAGTTGGTAGTAGGAGCTTGGCATGACAAGGCATCTGAGTAAAGAGAGAAAACAATCTCCATTTTCTCCTTAGCCTTCTGCAACTTAACCTGTGATTTTTTGACTTTCTTCTGTACATCCTTGTAATTAGCGAAAGTCTCATCCTCTGTGACAGTGAGTGCCTCAAATTTCTTTCATAATTCCTAGTGTACTCGTAGGGGCACTACCTCCTTTTTATGCCAAGTCAATTCCTGCTGAGTCTTGGTTAGTTCATTATGCAATTTCCTAATGATTGCTTCCCTTACAAGGGGAATGTAGCCAGACATTTCCTCTGTCTAGACCTCATCATCCTATTCACCATTGGGTCAGTTTGAACAGTAGTCTCAGCCGCTTCTTGGGTCATACAACAATCATCTTGGGTGTTTTCTTCAGTATCAGTTTGAACAACAACTTCAGCTGTTCCTTGGGTCATATGGTAGTCTTCTTGAATATTCTCTACAGAATTGGTGTGGATAACATCATCAGTAGTGGGGAAGTTCGTTTGGGTTTCCTGTGGGCAAACATAAGGATCTTTTGTTTGCATTTCACTATTTTCTAAAATACAATGCTCTGTCTGGGTCCCTGTGGTCTCCAATTATGTTTTCAATTTTCTGACCCTAACTACTTCCTTCAACCACTCTCTCAGTTGCTTAACTATTTTATTTTTCTTCCTATACTTTTTAAGCAACTTCTTGAGTCTGTCATTGTATGGTTTCTTTGTTGTGAGGTATTTGACTGATGGTGGTACAATTGTATTTACTTCAGGTTCAGGTTCAGGTCGAATTGTATCAATGTCAAGATGGGGTTCTAATGGAACCATGTCTCCCGATGGATTTTCACCTTCCAGGTCTCTTTCTTCATGAGCTTCCATCTCAAGAGACTCCAATGGAATGGTGTCTCCTAAGTAATTATCATTTTCAGGGTCTTCTTCTAGACTAGCCTCATCCTTTGGGGAATTCATAAAAATAGTGCCCCTTGGTTGATTTTCACCCTCCAGGGTTTTCTCTATAGGTTTTTCCTTAGGTGGGGATTCCAGTGGATCAGTAGCTTCTGTTTGATTTCCCTCCCTAATGGTTTCCTCTGCATGCACTTCTGCTTCAAGGGGATTCTCCATAGAAGGAACTAGTTCCTTCTATTCTTCCAAATTATCAGTAAATGATAGGGTTTCCTCATGACCAGGACTTCCAGTAGGGTTATACTGGTTGGAGGCATATTTTTTCCCTTTAGAATTGCTGGATAGCTCACTTCCTTCACCGAATGTCCCCATATTCTCCAGTACTCGGCAAGTCTCTTCCTCGTAGTCTTGCAAAGAGTCATATTGTGGACTTGAAGGGGGCATGTGAGATGGCCCTACCTCGTCTATTTAGATTGGAGTGTGTCACTACAACTTTATCCTCACAGAGCGTCTTCTTTTTACTAGGCCCGAGGCCAAAGAGTGATTCTTCCTTTTCTATGTCCTTTTCTGACCTGTCACTCTTGGACCCTGTTTTCCAGTTGTTGGGTTTTCTATAGGTGGGGTCAAAGTAGGGTTTACAAGGTTATCCAAGGTTAGCTACTACTAGGCCACTCCATGAATGATGATTAATTTGATCAGCCCATGATGGTTGATGAATTTATGTGGGTCCTTTGCCTCTTTGACCCAACGAGCAATGTCATGTAATACAAAATTTAAATAAAATGGCAAGTTAACTGTAATTTTTTGTTTCAAAATAGCTAAAAATTTAATTTGAAGAGGTTTTACCATGTCTTGTCATCTGTCGCACATGATATACCTTTGCACAATGGCTTCCAATTCCTGCCATGGTTGTCTTAAAGCTATAGGGTGAACCCCTTTTCCTTTTTGCATCAATTGCTCATCTGGGTCCTGAAATACTGTGACTGCATCCTGCAGAAGAACATGTTTGTCCATCCATCTCATTCCTTCTACTGGAAGTCCAGAGACTTTAGCTATGACTACTTCGGAGACCGTTATGTTCCTGCCTTTCACCATGGTGCACCATTCTGTAAATTCTGCAGAAATTCAAGTGTCATTTCCTCATGAAATCCCTGTAATTTGGTCAAGTATTGTAGCCAGCTGACGTGCTCAAGAATTGCATGAGCCTGGTCTGATACCCTGAGCACATTGGTTCACTTAGAATGGCCTTCCCTCCCATGGCTGATGTTTCTATGTGGCTGGTTCACTTGCATGCACTTCTCTCACACTTTCGCAGTTTGGAACAACACCATAGAATGTTAAAGCTATTGACAGAAAATTGACGTTGCTTTGAGAGTTAATATCAAAGGAAATTATGTTATTTGTCTCATTAGCAATATTTGGTGCAAGATCATAATCAATTCGCATGCTATCCATAATGGTTGCCTTCTTCCCTCCAACCAGAAATGGTTTGGTAGTTATTACACATGTGCATTCATAATGCAATCCTTTAACCAGAAATCAATTTAATAATCATCACACAAACTATCCATAAATTGTCACACATGTTGTTCATACGCAGACCATCCCCACTCCAATTAGAAAAGGGCATCCACGACCACCAAACATGGGAAAAAGGGAGAAAGTGTCGGTAAATCATAAATGCAGGCAACCAATCAATAAAAGGGACATAAAATACGACAATGGAAATCAAAGATATACACATCAAAAGATTTGAAATTCCCATAAAATAAAATAGAGATTTAGATCATTATGTAAAAAGATATTCACCTTAGGTGGAAAAGTGATAAACACATGACCGACGATAATATTAATAATTCTGTAAAATGATTGGACAATAATGATATAATTCATATAAGATATAGATTTCCATGCATGTTGTCTAATTAAATTAGAAATTCTGTTCAAATGGGAAATTTTCCTTTAGAAATGAATCCATAGCTGGTAATAAGATAGAGAGCATTTGGCAGTGTAACATAGTACTTCAATACCACAAGTAGAGCCATTGCTACCAGCAGGCATTCATAGCCTCGACAGGGTTGCTTTTTAACCCCACAAATGAGCCAGAGTCCTCCTTTTAGTATTTAGATGATTCTCCTTTTCTTGCTATAAAGAGACCACTATGCTGGCATGGTAACCAAATAATCATAGTGCCATTCACCAGGATATAACAAAGTGATCAGGCTGGCTCATGATGAGACCCCCTATCCTTCTGACAATTTTAATTATCAAGAAGGTCATTACCTTGGTGTGGTGGCCATAATGGAATGTCACCCGTTACATCCTTATGATCATGGTAGGTTGGCTCGTATTGAGACCCCCTATCCTCTTTAAGACAATGTTTGTTGCATTTTCATATTTTTATATTTTCATATTTCCATATTTTGATGATTTTATTGTAAAGAGAGGGAGGCTCATTTACTCCTTAAGAGTCAGGGATGGCATAAGAAGTAAAAAAAATTCCATTGAAAGTTATTCGTTTACCCCCATATCACCATATCAAAGGGATTTATCCATTTGAAAGTGTGAAAGATAAACCAGTATGGTATTAAAATAATAAATAATTTTATGATGTGTCCAAATGGAAGATATTCAGCCAGTCATTATAGAGATGCACCATGTCAGATTTTGAATAAACATGACCATCAAAAGTTTTCATAAGTCATAATGGTATTAATATTACTGTTTTTTGTTATCTTAGGTACAAATCCAACCAGATGGTGTTTATTCAAAACATAGAAGAGAAAGAAAATGGAAAAAAGAATGATCAGTCAATGAAACAACAAAAATAAATCACAGCTATTCATTCTAACCAAATAGTGGTTGTTCAATCGATTGAACAACAATTGTTCAATCGATTGAACAACAGTTGTTCAATTGACTGAACAACAAACACAAAAAAAAAATTGGGGTTGTTCAATTTATTGAACATCAATTGTTCAATCGTTTGAACAACAAAAATATGAAAAATAGCTCAATGTTGTTCAATCGATTGAACAACAAACACACAAAAAGAAATTAGTGTTGTTCAATTGATTGAACAACAAAACACACAAAAAGTGTTGTTCAATTTATTGAACAACAATCATTCAAATGATTGAACAAAAAAACACACACATAGTGTTGTTCAGTTGATTTGAATAGTAATTGTTCAAACGATTGAATAACAAAACATGAAAAAAGTGTTGTTCAATTGATTGAATAGAAATCGTTCAATCGATTGAACAACAAAACACACATAAACAAATAAGTGTTTTTCAATTGATTGTGTTGGGCCCCTATAATACTAGTGAGTACCCCATTACTATTGTAGTTGTATCCCTTATTAATATTGTTGTACCCCTGTTGTCCCCATATTGTTATTACTGTGCCCCATAGAATCCCTATATTGTTATTTTTGTGGCTTTATATTATTATTGTTAGGTCGGCTGGGTTATATTGTGACTCTTTAGACTCCTATATATAGAAAGGAAGTTTTTTCATTTGAATCATCCAAGAATTGTTCATTTATGTAATGTAAAGAAGGTTGCCCCCTCAAAGACGCTGAATTCTAAGGCATTGATCTATCTTTTCTATCTTTTTCTTGAGCTGGTTTCATAACATTTGGTATTAGAGCTTTGGATTCTAAGGTTTCGCTGCTCCAAATAGGTCATAGTGGAATTTTTGATATAATTTTTTCTGTAACGTTTCAGAAGCTAAAAAAAAAACCCATTTGAGAAGCAATCGTGCTGAATCTTGGGTCTGAATTTCAGATCTTTTCGCGCTATATTTGCCGAGATATGATCTGAGAAAGTTGGTCTTTTTGAAGACTCCTGAATTGCATTCCAAACAGGTGACCTGGGGAAAATCATCATAACTTTATCTCTGAGCATCGGATTGAAATTTCATAAGAAGGCATAGAAAGAGGACAAACTATAGTTTCTTATATATCTTTTTTAGAGACAAAGGATGAAACAGGGACACGTGGCACGTTGTACAAGTTCGCTCTACTGAACTAGTCTATAATCAGGTCACTGTGGGAGATTTGACATAACTCTTCCTTGGAGAATCCAATTGGGATCAGATTGGTGGCATTGAAAAGAGAACACAGAGGGCTACTATAGATAACAATTTAAGAACTAGATGATCCAAAATTACAGAGATACATCAGAGGCAATATCAAGCTCCTACAAAGTGAAAAAAGGTGTGTATATTTTTTTAAAATTTTGCTTAAGCTTGGTTTGAAAAATTATTTTGAAGGAATTCAAAGGGCATAGTAGAGCATCATTATTAGTAACTGATTCCCCGAGGAAAGAAAATGCAAACACCTAGTAAGCAACCTGAAAGCTCTAGCATGACTCATGAAGAAGAGGAAGAAATGCTACATGATATATCAAAATTACAAGACCAAGTGCAACAAATTTCACTCTCACAAAAGCTAACAGAAGCTAAGATAAATGGCATGGAATCTAAGATAAAGGGCATGGAAGCTAAGATTGATGATTTGAAGACAGATTTGAAGAGAGACATGGCAGATTTGAAGACAGATTTGACAAATTTTCTACAAGAAATACTTACTAATGGTGAAAAGGTAGTAAAGGAAACTCATGATGCGAACAAAAGAAATGTTAATCATGATTTCATAGACTCTAATGTGGCATCAAAGACCCACCATATTCCAAAAATAGATATGAGGAAGTTTGATGGCAAGGATCCCGCAACATGGATATTACAGATGGAGCAATTTTTCGATCTCAATAATGTGCAAAACACACAAAAGGTACGTATTGCAACTTTATATTTGGAACCAAATTAGTTTGTATGGTATCAATGGCTTTGCTCTCGTAAAAAAAATTATCACTTACGCAATTTTTACAGAAGAATTAACAGCACATTATGAGGATACAAAAAGCAACACTTTTTTTAGCCAATTGATAAGTCTCAAACAAAAGGGTTCAATAATGGAGCACATTGAGGAGTTCCAAAAATTGAACATAAGGGTAAAAATTATTCCAGAGGAGCATAGGATTGATGTGTTCATAGGGACTTTAAAGGATAATATCCAACATTATGTTCGCCTTTGGGAACCTGATTTATTAGAGAAGGCATTCATGTTAGCAAGAAAAATGGAAAGAAAAATTATGGCAACCAGGAAGCATACCACTCACAACTATAAATATGGAAGTGTTGTTGCCCCTAGTATTCCACAACCTATAAGGTTGACACCACAACAATTGCAAGAAAAAATAGCAAAAGGGCTTTGTTACAGTTGTGATAGCAAATACGCTAAAGGTCATAAGTGTGTTGAGAAGAAATTATTCTACATAGATTGTGAAGAGGAAGAAGAAAAGGAGCAAGAAAGGTCAAAAGAAGAGGATATACTCTAGGAACAAAGCCTAGATAAAGAAGAAATGAATCCGACCATATCTTGTAATGCATTGGTGGGAATTACCACTCCTAAAACCATTAAGATAGAAGGACAAATCAAGAAGAGAAAGGTAATAATGTTGATTGATTCAAGAAGTACCAACAATTTTATTCATTGTAAGGTAGAAAAAGAATTGAATTGCTTCTTATATCTAGCACCAGAGTGTCAAGTGATGGTTGCAAATGGAGGAACAATAAAATGCTTGGGAAAGTGCCATAATATCAAGCTATCCATGGGAGAATATGTATTGACTAGCCCAATGCTTTCCATTCTAATGGGAGGTGCTGATGTTGTACTAGGAGTCCAATGGCTACAATCCTTGGGTACAATAGCTTTTAATTTTCAAGAATTTTTCATGAAATTTTCTGTGGAAGGAAAGGAAGTTGAATTAAGCGGTATTGCAGGGAAACCAGGAAAGATAATCAGCTCTAACGGTATGACAAAGCTTCTAAAAAAGGAACAAAGAGGTGTAATTTCACAATTATGTTCGCTAGATGTTTCCACATTGGAATCATATATTTCTCCAAATCTCCAAAAAGTCTTGGACAATCATTCCGAGGTATTTGAGACTCCAAAAGGTCTCCCACCTATTCGTGATCATGATCATGCTATTCATCTGATTCCAGGAAGTGTTCCTCCAAACATCTGGCCGTATAGATATCCCTATACCCAAAAGAGTGAAATTGAATGTATGGTTGCAGAAATGCTAGAGGCTAGTATAATTCAACCGAGTCAAAGTTATTTCTCTGCTCTAGTAGTATTGGTGCACAACAAGGATGGATCATGGCGCATGTGTCCGAATTATAGGGAGCTCAACAAGCTCACTATTAAAGATAAGTTTCCCATTCCTGTCATTGATGAATTATTGGATGAATTGCATGGATCAATTTACTTCAACAAGTTGGATCTTTGTTCAGGACATCATCAAATCAGAATGAATACTGAAGACATTCCGAAAACAACATTTAGAACTCATGAGGGTCATTATGAATTTTTGGTCATGCCTTTTGGCCTTACCAATGCACCTTCAACATTTCAAGGTTTGATGAATTCCATTTTCAAACCATTCCTTAGAAAATTTGTGTTAGTATTTTATGATGATATACTAATCTAAAGAAAGTCTTGGAAGGATCATGTTGAACATGTTGACAGGGTGATACAACTATTGGAGGAGAAACAATTATATGCAAAAAGATCAAAATGTTTCTTTGGAGTACAAGAGGTGGAATATCTGGGTCATATTGTATCTCATGAAGGAGTTAAGGTAGACCCTAGCAAAATTAAATCCATTAAGGAATGGAAAATCCCCACATCCATAAAGAATCTACGAGGATTTCTCGGGTTGACAGGGTATTATCGCAAGTTTGTTAATAATTATGGGAGAATCGAAGCACCTCTAACAACATTATTGAAGAAATATGGATTTTCATGGACTCTAGTAGCAACAAAGGCCTTCGAACATCTTAAAGAGGCAATGTGCCAAGCACCGTCTTAGCTACACCGGACTTCACAAAAACCTTTATTGTGGAATGTGATGCTTCAGGAAATGGAATTGGTGCTGTTTTAATGCAAGATGAAAGACCCATTGCTTTTGAAAGTCGTCCAATCAAGGGAAAGTTTTTACACAAAGTTATTTATGAGAAGGAAATGTTGGCAATACTCCATGCACTTAAGAAATGGCGACCCTACCTAATGGGAAGACACTTCAAGGTAAAAACGGATCATGATAGTCTTAAATACTTTTTAGAACAAAGATTATCCTCTGAAGAGAAACAAAGGTGGGTCATAAAGATGTTGGGTTATGACTTTGAAATCATCTACAAAAAAGGGAAGCAAAATGTGGTGGTAGATGCATTCTCAATAAAGGATGAGGATGTGGAAGCATTGTTGTGCACCATTTCTATTATCCAACCAGATTGAATAAATGAAGCAAGGGAGGAATGGAAGAATGATGAAGAAGTTTGGACACTTATTCGAAATTTACAACAAGATTCTAGTACGTCTGATACATTTAGCTAGCAAAATGATTCTATGGTACAAAGATCGCTTATACATCTTTAAGAATTCCCAGCTAAAATAAAAGATTCTTATGGAATTTCACACTTCTCCCTTAGGAGGGCACTCAGGATTTTTAAAAACTTACCACAGGGTTAAGAAAGAATTTTTTTGGGATGGCCTTAAATCAGATATTCAAAACTTTGTGGCGGAATGTTTGGTTTGCCAACAAAATAAAGTTGAAACAATTAAGACACCGGGTCTATTACAACCTTTATCCATTCCAAGCCAACGTTGGGAGGAGGTTTTAATGGATTTTATCACAGGTTTACCCAAGTCTAAGGGAAAGAGTGTCATCATGGTGGTAGTTGATAGACTTACCAAGTATGCACACTTTTGTGCATTATCACATCCATTTAAAGCTAGTACAATTTCTTCTGAATTTATGGAAACAATTCAAAAGCTACATGGAAACCCAAAGATTATTGTAAGTGACAGAGATCCCATTTTCACTAGAAATTTTTGGACATAATTATTTTCTTGTCTTGGTACTCAGTTAGCTCATAGCTCATTTTATCATCCTCAATCTGATGGGCAAACTGAGATAGTAAACAAATGTTTGGAAGTATATATTCGTTGCTTTGTATTTGATAAACAGACACAATGGGTCAAATGGTTGCCTCTGGCTAAATGGTGGTATAACACTTCCTTCCATACAGCAACAAAAATGACCCCATTTATGGCACTTTATGGATATCATCCACCATCCATCACATCATATTTAAGAGAAAATTCTAAGGTTCAAGCAGTGTAACATCACATCTAACATCAAAAACAAGTCCTCCAACTCTTAAAGGATAACCTCGTGTTGGCCCAGAATAGAATGAAACAACAGGTAGATCAACATCGCAGTGAAAGAAGTTTTGATGTAGGTGATTGGGTATTCCTACGGCTACAACCATATAAGCAAATGTCCCTCAATCCAGCTAAGAAGGATAATAAATTATCACCAAAGTATTATGGTCCATACAAGGTGTTGCAAAGATTGGTACTATGGCATACAAATTGGAGCTTCCTACAGCTTCTCGATTGCACCCATTTTTCCATGTTTCATGTTTAAAGAAGATTATAGGTGACAAGCTCCGAGTTCAAACAATATTGCCAGAACTTGACAAGGAAGGAAAAATTATATTGGAACCAGAAGCAGTCACAGAAATAAGAACTCGACAGCTACGAAATCGATTAATTTCAGAGTATATTATCAAGTGGAAGAACTTATCCGCTAAAGATTCCACATGGGAGGATGAGAATTTTATACAGAATCATCCAGAACTACTCAATCATTTAGGACAACACTTTTTTGAAGGAGAGGGGCATGTTGGGTCCCTATAATACTAGTGATTACCCCATTACTATTGTACTTGTATCCCTTATTAATATTGTTGTGCCCCTGTTGTCCCCATATTGTTATTACTGTGCCCCATAG
The DNA here is from genome assembly GCA_031772625.1 of Pinus tabuliformis. Taxonomy (NCBI): domain Eukaryota; kingdom Viridiplantae; phylum Streptophyta; class Pinopsida; order Pinales; family Pinaceae; genus Pinus; species Pinus tabuliformis. Next base: position 777,286,046 of record CM062820.1, on the reverse strand, counting down.
AATCCCTCTATTGTTATTTTTGTGGCTTTATATTATTATTGTTAGGTCGGCTGGGTTATATTGTGACTCTTTAGACTCCTATAAATAGAAAGGAGGTTTTGTCATTTGAATCATCCAAGAATTGTTAATTTATGCAATGTAAAGGAGGTTTCCCCCTCGAAAAGGCTGAATTCTAAGGCGTTGATCTATCTTTTCTATCTATTTCTTGAGCTCGTTTCATAATAGATTGAACAACAATCGTTCAATCGATTGAACAACAAAACACACAGATTTTTGTTAAATTGATTGAACAGAAATCGTTCAATTGATTGAACAACAAAACACACAAAGTGTTGTTCAATTTATTGAACAATAATCATTCAATTGATTGAACAGCAAAACACACGCAAACAAATAAGTGTTGTTAAATTGATTGAACAACAATCATTCAATTGATTGAACAAAAAAAACACAAAATCATGATGTTCAATTAATTGAACAACAATCATTCAATCGATTGAACAACAATCATTCAATCGATTGAACAGAAAAACACACAAGAAAGTGTTGTTCAATTTGATTGAACAACAAAACACACAAAAGGTGTTTTTCAATTGATTGACCAGTGATCATTCAAATGATTGAACAACAATTGTTCAATCAATTGAACAACAATTGTTCAATCAATTTAACATCAAAACACACAAAAACTAAGTGTTGTTCAATTGATTGAACATCAATCGTTCAATTAATTGAACAACAAAACACAGAAAAAAGAAATTAGTGTTGTTCAATTGATTGAAAAACAATCGTTCAATTGATTGAACAACGAAGCACACAAAAGGAAATAGTGTTTTTCAATTGATTGAACAATAATTAATAAACACACCTAGAAACAGGAGAAATCCTCATATATACATGGTGATGCCTACCTAGATTGCAACCAACTGTAGAAGAATATATACATTGTTTACAATGTTGGGTTGTGTTATTCTTTCCATGACTAGCCCACGTAGAGAATCGGGGGATTAGAGGGGGGGCAAAGCCCCCCTTTCGTTGCACTAATTGCGTAGTGGGGGGGGGGGGTCACAGGGGGGTTTGAGGGGGCGAGCATCCCCCCTCTATGGGGTTCGGGGCAGCACCCGGAGAAATTTTTTTTGGACCCTATATTAGGCTGGGCGGACCTACCTACGGTTTTGTGCATGATTTTCGCACATGGTTTTGGAAGTGATGGTTTTCGGTCCATGGTTTTGGACGTGATGGTTTTCGGTCCATGGTTTTGGATGCGATGGTTTTCGGTCCATGGTTTTGGATGCTTTGGCATGTATAAATATGTATTGTAACATTGAAAGGAACATAATGAAAAATCAAGCTGGTAGTCCTGGTTTTGGGATCCAGGGGAAAATATCTGTGTATATGTGTTTTATGAGTTATGCTCTCACATTGTTTATTTTTCTATGTTCTTAGAATTTGTATGCAGATAATTTCTATATGGGCTTAAAACCTACATTTGGTATCGTAGTTGTTTTGGCTTCAAGGGGACGCCTTTGTTGCTGAGGGGTTTCGCTCGGGCTGTGGTAAACCGATTTCAGTGGGAGATTTGCGAGATTGATTCTGGTGGTGAAAGAAGATGGTGAGAAGTAGGAAGATAGAGATCGAGAAATTTAATGGTCAGGGTTTTGAGTTGTGGAAACTCAAGATGGAGGATCTATTGGTGGATAAAGATCAGTGGATCATGGTAGTTCCGGGTATTAAACCAATGGTAGTGTCTGATGAAGAATGGAATAAGTTGGATCAGAAGGAAAAGACAACAATACGATTGTGTGTCTCAGATTTAGTATTGATGAATGTATTAGGGGAAGCTACGGCAAAGGATTTGTGGGACAAGTTAGGGACTTTTTACCAATTTAAGTCTCTGGTGAATAAACTGTTCCTACGGGAAAAGCTGTATAACCTGAGGATGAAAGATGGAGACTCGGTGACAGAGCATCTGAATGTGTTTAATACTGTGGCAAGTTAATTATCGTCTGTTGATATCAAAATTTCAGAGGAAGATAAGTGCATTAGTTTGTTGTGTTTTCTACCAAATCCGTGGGATAGTCTGGTTATTGTAATAGGTAGAAATGCAACTTCCTTGTAGTTTGATGAAATAGTCTCATCCTTGCTAACAGAGGAGATGAGATGGAAAAATATGGAGATCCAGAATGGTGATTCCTTGTCTGTATGAGGACGGTCCTAGAACAGAAACAAAAATAAGTCATCAAGTGGGAGATCTAAATTTAGAGGGAGATCTAAATATCTAGGAAAACTTGTAAAGGTGGTGTGTTGGAAATGCGGAAAGGAAGGGAACTACAAAAGGGACTCTAAATCTAAAGCTCTAGACAAAGGAAAGGGATCTGATGATGCTCCAACCACCTCAGATGAAGGTGGGGATGTGTACTTGGCTTCTTCAAGTACACATGTATATCATGAGGCATGGTTGATTGACTTAGGTGCATGCTTTGACTTCATTCCCCATAGAGAGTGGTTCTGCGAGTATGAGAAATACGATGGTGGTGATGTATTCTTAGGGGATGATAGGAAGGTTAGAATCATTGGTCGTGGAAAAGTAAAGTTGAAGTTGCAAGGTGGAAGGGTTAGAACACTTCTGGGTGTTCTACATATTCTTGAATTGGCCAAAAATCTGATTTCTGTAAGCAAGTTGGATGATGCAGGTGTAAAAACAGTGTTTGAGAAGGATACCTGCAAGATGGTTCAGGGAGCACTGATATTGATGTGCAGAGTTCGGATTGGAACTCTGTACAAGCTGCAAGGTAGCACTGTTGTTGATGGGTGCAATAGTTCTGTGGTTCCTGAAAGTGGAGCAGAAAATCTAGTGGTCTCTGGAGAGAAGAACATGCTATGGCATCAAAGGATTGGACATATTGGAGAGAAGGGCCTTTGAATACTTCATGGTAAAGGTATGGTAGAAGGTATGAATAATAGCTCTCTGGATTTTGATTTCTGTTAAAATTGTGTATATGGAAAGTAGAATCGGGTGAGTTTCCCCTCTGGTGGTAAGAGGGCGAAATAGATATTAGAGCTTGTGCACAGTGATGTGTTTGGACCTGTGAAGGTTCCATCACTGGGTAAGTCTGTGTACTATGTATCATTTATAGATGACTTCTCAAGGAATACATGGATATATTTCATTAAGAATAAATCTGAAGTCTTTGACAGGTTTAAAGAATTTAAGGCTCCGGTGGAAAACTAAACAGAGAAGAAGATAAAGGTGTTGATGATAGATAACGGTGGAGAGTTTTGCATTAAGGAATTTGAAGAATTCTATTACAAGTGTGGTATAGCATGGCAGAAGACTACTCCATACACACCTGAGAAAAATGGAGTTGCAGAAAGAATGAACAAGACGTTGATGGAAAGGGCAAGAAACATGATCAGTGGTGCCAGGTTAGGACAAGAATTCTAGGCAGAGGCGGTGGAGACAAAATTTTACTTGGTCAACAGATCACCTTCATCAGCGTTGGAGGATAAGACTCCACAAGAGGTACGGACTAGTAAGAAATCCTCTCTTTCACATCTGAGGGTATTTGGATATGATGCATATGTACATATTCCAAAGGAGAAATGAACCAAGTTGGATAGTAAATATAAAAAGTGCAGCTTTATTGGGTATAAGGATTGTTTAAAGGCTTATAAGCTTTGGAACCCAGTAACAAGGAAGGTTGTGTACAACCGAGATGTGGTGTTCAAAGAGGTGAAATATGTTATTAAACATGAAGTCCAACCAAAGGAACCTGAGAAGATAGAGTTTGAGATAAAGGAGGAAGAATCAGACTCTATAACAGAGGAGGAATCAGAAGATGAAGAGCCACAAACTCTAGGTGTGAGAAGATCAGTTTGAGAAAGAAGGCAGCCAGAAAGGTATAGTCCATCTGCTTTCTGTTCAAATTTTTCTTTGTCTATTACTAATGATGATCCCAGAACTGTGAAGGAAGCAGTAGATTCAGAGGATGGAAAACTCTAGAAAGAGGCCATGGTTGATGAAATGGCATCTTTGCACAAAAATGAGGCTTGGGATCTGGTGGAGTTGCTGGTTGGAAGGAAACCCATTTACAACAAATGGGTATTCAAGAAGAATACAAATGCAGAAGGCAAGGTGGAGAAATAAAAAGCTCGGTTGGTAGAAAAAGGTTATTCCAAGGTGCTAGGAATTGATTTTGGTGATATTTTTTCTCTTGTTGCCAAGGTAACTTCTATTAGATTACATTTATCTATTGCTGTTACTTTTGATTTTGAGGTAGAACAGATGGATGTGAAGACAACATTTCTTCACAGGGATCTGGAAGAGGAGATATACATGAAGCAACCTGAAGGTTTTGCGGTGAAGGGTAAGAAAGAAATGGTATGAAAGTTAAAGAAGTCTTTGTATGGGTTAAAACAATCACGAAGGATGTGGTATCAGAAATTTGATACAATTATACGGGGACTTGGCTTCATCAGAAGAAAAGCAGATCACTGTGTGTATTTTAAATTTATTGGTGACCGTGTTATTTATCTGGTCTTATATGTGGATGATATGTTGCTGGTTGGAAATGACAAAGAAATTATTGAGGATTTGAAGACCCATTTGTCCTCCAAATTCTACATGAGAAATCTTGGTGCTGCAAACTATATTTTGGGCATGGAAATTAAGAGAGATCAGACAAAGAGGAAGCTCTGGTTAAACAAGAGGAAGTATGTCGAGACAATATTGCAGAGGTTTAATATGCAGGATAGTAAACTGGTGAAGATTCCTATTCCTGTAGGTGTAAATTTATCTGGTGAATAGTGTCCCAAGACACAAGAAGATGAAGAGGAAATGTCCCGTGTTCCATATGCAAGTGCAGTCAGTAGCCTGATGTATGCGATGGTCTGTACTAGACCATACATTTCACATGCAGTGGAAGTATTGAGCAGGTTTATGTAAAAACCAGGGAAGGATCACTGGACAACAGTGAAGCGGGTTTTGGACCCTATATTAGGTTGGGTAGACCTACCTATATTTTTGTGTATGATTTTCACACATGCTTTTGGACGCGATGGGTTTTGGTCCATAGTTTTGGACGCGATGGTTTTCAGTCCATGGTATTGGATGCTTCAGCATGTATAAATATGTATTATAACATTGAAAGGAACATAATGAAAAATCAAGCTGGTAGTCCTGGTTTTGGGATCTAGGGGAAAATCTCTGTTTATATGTGTTTTATGTGTTATGCTCTCGCATTGTTTATTTTTCTATGTTCTTAGAATTTGTATGTAGATAATTTCTGTATGGGGTTAAAACCTACATAAAATTGAAGAAAGATACATTTTTACGAGAGCAAAGCTACGGCTCATCACTCCTTGGAACTAAAATTTTCATAGTGGCGTCATCATGTACCTGTTGATAAAAGACTCTTTAGTGAATGGTTTGTGATAAAGACACACCCGATGCCCATTCACCTTGAAAGAATGGCCAGACATATCAATGGTAGTCAGAGTGAGAGTACCATTGTTATGTACTTCTTGAATTTCATAAGGGCCAAGCCATCTTGTCTGTAACTTGTGTTACACTAAAAAAATGTCACCATGACTATTTACAGTTAGTATGGCTCAATCAACAGTCATGCTACCCTCTTAGGCAAGTCTTATGCCTCTGCTATCCATCTCAAACTCAAAAAAGAGAGAAAGTCTTGTAAAAAAATGTGTTTATCTCTGGGGACGCAGGTTCTCTCAAGCCTTACCTGCGGGGACGCTCACAATGTTCACAAAGACTGCGTCCTTGGACGCTCTGTATGTTAAGGGACAGGTGCATCCTTCTGTAAAAGGCAAAATGCGCAAGTTTCATCTTAAAAAAGTTACTTGTGGTTACTTCTAGAACTTTCTAGAGGTCGGTTTGATGAAATGGATGCGCCTCCAGTTGGTTCATGTATCCCTATTAAGGAGGAACTTATCCCATCAATAAGGGAGCTATCCCACCCAAAGAAGGGGATTATCCCATTGATGGTGGACCTGAATAACCTCTTTACAGCACTATAAATAAAGGCATTGAGCCAGAGGGAGAAGAGGTTGAAGCTATACATTTTCTTTGGGTAAATGCTGCAGGAATTAGGACTCCCATTTAGAACCTTGTGAGGAGAGATTGTCTTTGCTTGATTCTACTTGGAAGTGGGTGAGCTTTGTCAAAGTAGAGGAAAACCCTTGATGGACCCTGGGAGGAACTTGCACAACACCAAGGCCAGGTTGTAAGAGTTTCTTTGTTTCGTTATTAATACAAACTGGTTCATTTTTCTTAATAGCTTGTGTTAATGAGTTATTTCATGTGTTCCTTGGTCTGCATGTTGAATATATGTTTTATTATATGAGATGCAAGTGCTTGGTAATTGTTTGATTGTTTGTGGTTGCAGGAATTGATGTGAAGGAGGAGCTCATCCGGATCGGCAAGGACGGACTACAACAACAGCGTTTTGGAATAAGGTAAGCCTAAACACTTGTAGTTTTCATGTTTTAAAAGGTGTATTTAGAGAAAGATCGCTCCATTTTGTCTTGTTTGTCGCTAGAGAGTTTAGACTCCTAGGGAGGTCAGTTGTGTCCGCACAAACGACTTTTTCCGCCACGACAAATTAGCGACTCCGCTGGGGAAGCCATTAATGTGAAAGTCTTTTCCTTTGTGTGAACTTTGCTCTGAGAAAATCATTTTTATTTTCTGGTTTTTGACTGTGAGAATTAGTATTTGGGTGGCTTAGCTTTAGATTTAGTTAGATTTGGTTTTTCTTAACTTTTCCAGAAGGACGCACCCTCTGAGTACTGCACAGTGCGTCTTTGGACGCGCTGTTGCCGTTTGCACAGAGCGGGCCCGCGCCTGTTCTAACGGGTTGCCTGCGTCTTCCTGTAAAAATTTAGGAAAACTCCATTTTTGCTTTAATTGCTTTTAGATTTTGTTTTTTCTTAGTATTTTCTGCCCAGATCCTTTAGTACCCTGTCAAAAATTTTCACCTGAACTTGTTTTGTGAGCTTTGAGTGTTTTAGTGGATTTCAACGAAGTTTAGGCCTAGGGTTTGATTTTTGAATAGGTCCTGTAGTGACTTTGACGGTAGAAAGCTGTCCAGCCTTAGATCTCTCTGGTTTGTCAGCCTTCTTAGAAGTCGGGCCTGTAGTAAAGTCTCCTTGTGTGAGCAGCTTGCCATTTAAGTTGTCTTTTGGGTCAAATTTCGAATTACTTGTTTATAAAGTGTTGATTTCCATTTTACAAAAGAACAAAAAGATTAGAGTTTTGTTTTGACTAGTTTTTGGTTCTGCAATAAGCTAGTCCTTGATTTGATTGTGATCAAGTAAAACATCTTAGAATAATCATTGTTGGCTTTGCCTCATTAGGATTAACTAAGGTAATTTCCTTTTGATTTGTTTGTTTTTTTTGAGTGAATTTTCATAGATTTCATAGTTTGCAATTGATTTTTATTAAAATAGATTTATGTTTTTCGTTAAATAAGAAAAATACAAAAAAATCTCCTTTTAAAAGTTTTGTTTCAAGTAGCATTTAAAGTTTTTGGAAGAAAAAGAGTTTTTTTCGTGCAAGTAAAGAGCGGTCATGTTTTTATGTTTGGAAAAGACAAACGAATTGTTTCTTTGATTGTCTTTAATTAAGAAGTTGCTTTTATAAAAATTGCATTCTCTCAACTTTTTAGTTAAGCAATTCATCGAAAAAGTAAAGTAGTGGGTAAATCATCCTAGGTGCATTTTGTAGTGGTTTCGAGTCGAGTCAACACACCACTGGTTTCACTTCCATCACCTTTTGACTTAAGAAACAACCTTAAAAGTAACGCTTAAATTAAAATCAATCTAGTAATTTTTTATTTTTCTAGGGCTCTGAAACACCAACATAGCTTAGGCTAGGGTCTTGGAGTAGGTGAGTACTTAACTCTCCAAGACTACAAAACCAAACAGATAGTTTATCTTGAGTAGATTAAATCCAATTGTTTCAATTGCACTCTGGGAAAGCTCCTCTTAAAGGAGAAGCACGAGCTCTTGTCCGAACCAGTGAGGGGATCATTCCCCCCTCGTTGGGAACGACGCCAGACAGTACGTATTACAAATGGTAAACCTCGGATTAACCATTGTCGAGGAGCCAGGGGTCACTTATCGGTAAACCTTGGATTACTGTCAAGGAGCCAGTAAGGGGATTGAGCTTGTTACTCTGCCCTTGCGTGCTGTCGGAGTTTAGACTGTTCCCCCAGGTGTAATTGTTGTGATTGGTAACTTTAGTGACCATAATCTTTAGGGTTCTACCGAGGTGACGGTGGAGGGAAGGTCCCACTGTACCTGGAGCAGACGTCGGTTATACTCACTTGGATTTTCCGGGGGGTTCACTTCACTTCGAGACGGTTAAAGTGGAGGAACTTGTGCCGGTCTATTCATTAAGCAGGTTGCCGGGGTAACTGTTCCACCCGCCATTTCTGTACTGAATCCTGCGAGGTTGGGCCTAATCACCAACTAGCGCTTTTGGTCCGGAAGACTACTGTTTGTGTTTGGTTTGACACTCTAGATTCTTTAGGCGTGTGATTCAAATTTGTTTGCTTCTTTAGAAGAGTTTAGGTGGTTTGATTTGAAATTTTTACTTTGTTTTCGTGTGTTGTAGTTAAAAATCTTTAATTGTGGCGGAATTACCGAGACAGTCCCGTCGACTTCGGGGCAAGTCTCCTGAGATTGTTACCGGAATAGATTTGTTAAGAAAACTCCGTAAATCGCAGGGTGAATCTCCTGAAGACATTCCGGGTCAGTACGAAGGGTTAAAGGTCCTTGTAACTCCTCCTAGTGACAGTAGAGTAGGTTCACCTGAAGAAGGAGAATCTTCCTTGGTAGTCCATCCAGATTACCAAAGTTTAGAGACAGGTTATAATCCCGAAGCTGTTTCAGTTTCTGAGCTTGTTGGTAGTTTTTCGTCTGCTAGTGATACAGGCGAAGAACCAGAAATATCTGAACCTGTTACTCCAACTTCTAGTGTTCCAGATTCACCAATAATAGAAAGAATTATCACCGAAAATCTACCTTCTGGTTTGATTGCTATAGAAGAACTTGCTCCAGAAGAAGATATAGGTGTCTCTCACCTTGAAGGTCAACTTACTATTGATCTGAGGGAGCGTGAATCCATCTTTTACAGTCCGCCTAGAAGTACTTCTTGGTACCTTGCGTTAACCAATTTTTTAGACAACTCAGTAGGTTTTTCTACACCTCGTACTCCTTTTCCACCTGGAGGTATTTATACTCCTGTAAATATGTCTGGTCAGTCGTCCGTGTTTACTCAAAGTCCTGAATCTTTTTTACACGGCGGTCCTTCTGTTCCGACTGGGTATCAGTCACTTTCTGGTACCTTTGCGAGGGCATCTCCTCAACCCGTTGATCATGGGTTATTTGCTAGAAACAGTTGTAATATACCATTGGGTGTAGGAGACATTTACATGATGTCAGGTTCAGTTCCCGTTTCCCAACCTCAAGGTGGCCAATTACCGCCTGGGGGGCAACCGCAGTTAACACCTGGGGGGCAACCTCAAGGTACACAAATCGTGTCTGGGGGGCAACCTCAAAGTCAGTATGTACCTATGGTGCAATACGTGCCTCAAGGTCAACCTCAGCCTCAATATGTACCCCAAGGTCAACCTCAGTATCAATATCAACCTCAAGGATGGCAACCCCAAGGATGGCAACCTCAAGGGTATCAACCCCAAGGTTATCAACCTCAAGGGTACCAACCTCAAGGTCAAGGTCAACCCCAGTATCAGTATTTACCTCAAGGTTATCAACCTCAAGGTCAATACTCAAGTCAAGGTTATCAACCGCCTCAAGGTCAGTCATATGTTCCAAGTATGGGAACTGCACCTTACAATTATCAATCCTACCCTCAATCTGGTTATAGATCTCAGTATCCTCAACCTGTTACGGGTCAATACCCTGGAATGTTAGTGTGGGATCCATCACAGGGTCAACAGGTGTTGCAGCCAAGTGTACAGATGGTTCCTCAAGCTGGACAACCCGTAGTTTCTGGTCCAACCCAGCAACCGCAACCTGTCCAGCCAAATGTTCAAACTTCTGTAGCTTCGGTAGTTACTCAGCCGTCAATTGCACCTAGTACTCCATCTCAAATGGTTGCTGCAACTACCGCTACATCTACCATACTTACTTCTGGAGTATCGACGGCTCCAGTTTCTACTGTCCCTGTTACCACACCTCAGACATCTTTACCGTTGTCTGGATCTACGATTCAAACCACGGTCCAGATGCCTGTAGGTCAGCCTGGTATAAGTACGGTTGTCACTACTCAACCTCAATTTGTTCAACCTCCGTACCAGAGACAGTACCAACATGGGCAAGCTGTCCAACAACCGGTTTACCAGTATCAACCGTATCCTGGGTACACTTATCAACAACCTCAACAACCCCAGTACGGTCCGGTTAATCCTGGTTTTCCAGGAGGATATAATATCCCAAATGCGACTCCTGTTCCTAGTTATCCTGGATATCCTCCTCCTGGGGCTGGTATTGTGACCCAGAGTTTTAGAGATCCTAACCGGCAGTTACCATTTATTGCAACTTTGGATTTACCCGACTTGACGCGCCTAACTAATGATCCAATTCAATATCTTCAGTTCTGGCCGCCAATGCCAAATAAGTTGCCCAGTGACATACCCAAGTTCGAAGGTAAGTCTGGAGAGGATCCGTCCAATCATGTGATGACTTACCACCTCTGGTGTGCTTCGAATTCTATCTCAGATGATTCCATCCGCTTACGTCTTTTCCAGCGTACACTCATTGGTCTCGCGGCCAAGTGGTACATTGAGTTACCACGGGCCTCTTTTTACAACTTTAGCCAGTTAGCTACCTCGTTCTTAACTCACTTTCAGTTGCCGGTCAGATACGATAACGGCACGGAGTTATTAACTTCACTAAAACAATCGACGTCCACGTATATTTCTGATCACATTCATGAGTGGAGACGTCGAAGGAGATTAGTGAAAGTTTTTATCCCGGACCAAATCTTAGCTGAATGGTTTGTCAAATCATTATTACCGAAGATTACTGAAGATGTAGCTAAGGCCGGAGTAGTTACTGAGGAGCAAGTCATTGCTCAGGCACAATACCTTGACTTAGTTTACACTCAGTCGGGTACGTTACACGAGAAGATTCAGGATCTTCCAAAGTCGAATCAAATCGCTGCTGCTCCTTCGGGATCTCATGCCGCTGATGGTATGATTGGTATCGTGACTACGAAGAGCAAGAAGAAGTCCTCCAAGGCTTCAACTACTCCAATTATCACTTTGCCTGATTCTCCGACAGGAGAGTCTTCTCCTGAACTCACCGCCGACATTCACGTTGTAGAGTCATCTACGGCCAAATAAAAAAACGGTGGAAAGAAGAAAGGAAAGAAGAAGGCTAAAGCAGACAAGGCTCCAAAGGAGAAAACTGAAAAGTCGGAAACCAATGACGAAAAATGCAAACCTCGATATCCTTGTCTTATTTGTGAAGAGGATCATTTTACGAGAGATTGCCCTCATTGGGCCGAGGTTGTGAAAATAGTCAAAGGTTCTCCCACTCCTGCTGTGTTAAAGAATCCATTTCCAGAGCAGGAGAATAAGATGATAGGTTCTTCTTCGAATGCCAGTGAAGAACCCATTTTGATGATGTCTCATGTGAGGATTGCGACTCGATCGCAAGATTATGGTAGTAAGGCTCCTGTTGATGGTAAGGAAGCAGAATCTTCTCACTCTAACCCATCAACCTCAGCTCCTGGTTCCGATCCACTACAGATCGAAAAACCTAACCCAAACTTAGTGATTAAGCCACCGGCCAAGGGTGTACTTCGAAGGTCTGCTTTCAATCCACATGCGAGAGCAGCCCAGAATTACAACATTGTTGAGGACTTAGCTGTTTCACCTTCAGCAATGTCGGCACTCGAAGTGCTGCAATCATGCCCAGCACAACGGAAATTGCTTTTGTCGGCTATCGGAGCTGTCGATGTTCAGGACCCGAACCTAATGATCTTTGATCTAGAAAATAGTACGCCACGTCTCCCCCATCAAATGGCTTTCCAAATTCCAGTGATAGTCAAAAACAGGCCTATTCATCGGACTGTGATTGATGAGGGAGCTTCTACGTGTATTATGTCGATTCAATGTTGGAGATTGCTTGGTTCTCCTTCGTTGAACCAATCCCCCACCATCCTTAAGGCCTTTGATGGCCGTGGGTTCCGTCCGTTTGGTATTCTACAAGAATTGCCTATAGGGGTTGAAGGTAAAACCGTTAGTCTGGATGTGGAAGTGGTTGATGCCCCTCTAGACTACAACCTTCTTTTGGGTCGAAGTTGGTCATATGCTATGACAGCGGTCGTTTCATCGGTCTTCAGAGTAATTAAGTTTCCACACAACGGTAAGATTGTGACTATTGATCAGCTGACATACTTTTCATCCGACCCAGCCTCTTCAGAGAGTATCCAGCATGTCGGTAAGACGACAATCCCTTATAGGGACGTTGGTGTAGGTTTAGTTAAGGATTCCGGTTTGCTGGGAACTTTTCCTCTCCCTCCACTCAGCGCAGATCCTTCATTTGCAACAATTCATATGATTACATCAGAAAACATTATTTATGATGATCCTTGGTTCGTCCCGTCTGATTCTGAGATAGACTCACTCGGTAATGCTATGCCTTTGAGTCCGTATGAAATTGCTTATGAAGCTCTCATGTCTTTTACCGACTTTCATTCAACCGAAGTCGACCAAATGAATGTGGTCAGTGAAGAGTCACTTTTCACCTCACCCTTAGAACGGATAACGTTTCCCGAAGTTGTGTCATCTGACGAACAACTTCGCGAAATCCTAAGTGTAGACGATCTACCATGGGAGGATCTCCATCACAGATCTTCGTTTTTACCTAAGGATGATGCATTTGAAAATGATTTTTCATCTATCTTTACCGCTGAATATGTCAAAGACGCTCAGGATCCAACGAAACATTCTGATTCAGAGTTGAATTTAGGGAATATTTCTCGTACTATTCCCATTGATATTTCAGTGAAGCCCGGAATCGAGGAAAACATTCATATAGGTGCCGCATGTACTGAAGAAGAAATCCAAACTTACAAGGCCCTATTCCAAGAATTCCGCGACGTGTTTGCCTGGTCTTACGAGGAAATGCCGGGAATTGATCCTGCCATTGTTGTTCATGAAATAAAGACCTACCCGGATGCTAAACCCGTCCGGCAACGGTTGCGTCAAATTCACCCTCGAAAAGCGGCTGCGATTAAAGCAGAAGTCGAAAAGCTGTTGAAAGCAGGTTTCATTTATCCGATCCCGTTAACGGATTGGGTATCGAATATTGTTCCGGTCAATAAGAAACAAGGAACAATAAGAATCTGTATCGACTATAGGGATATAAATCGAGCTTGTCCAAAAGACAACTATCCTACGCCTTATATCGATCAAATTATTGATGATTGTGCCGGAAGTGAAATGTTTTCCTTCATGGATGGTTTCTCGGGCTATAATCAAATCAATATTCTACCTGCCGACCAACCAAAAACGGCATTCATTTGTCCATGGGGGACATTTGCTTATTGCAAATTACCTTTTGGGCTTAAGAATGCCGGGGCTACTTTTCAACGGGCGATGTCTTATGCATTTCATGACATCAAGCACATTGTGAAACCCTATCTCGATGATTTGCCTGCTCATTCTTTACATCGAGCTGATCACCTTGTCCACCTACGAGCAATCTTTATGAGGTGTAGGCATTATCGAATTTGGTTGAATCCCCACAAGTGTGTTTTCTGTATAGAAACAGGTCGATTGCTGGGATTTGTTGTTTCAAAAGCCGGCATTCGCGTCGATCCCTCGAAAGTCGAGGCTATCATCAAATTGCCTCCTCCTTCGAGTTTGCGCCAACTCCAAAGTTTGCAAGGGAAAGCGAACTTTTTACGCCGATTCATCCCAAACTACGCCGAGGTCACTAAAGGTTTTACACGGTTGTTGAAATAGAACGCACAATTCTTTTGGGACGAGATTGCCCAACAATCTTTTGATGCACTTAAACACGCGTTGACCCATGCACCGTTATTGCATCCTCCCAACTACAACCAGGACTACTTCTTATACCTCGCAGCTTCGCATTCCACCATTGGAATGGTGTTAGTTGAAGAAGATGAATTCGGAACGGAGCATGTGATATATTATCTTAGTAGGACCTTGAATCCCACTGAGCTAAAATATTCGCATGTGGAGAAATTGGCCCTGGCAGCCGTTCAAGCTGTCCAGCGTTTTCGTCACTACATTCTTCTCCGTAAAACTTCAGTTATTTCGGATTGCAACCCTATGATTTACATTTTGACAAAACAATTTCTAGGGGGGCAAGTACTCTAAATGGATCGTTATCCTGCAAGAGTTCGACTTGGAGTTCGAGAAGTCCAAGTCTAAGAAATCCTTAGTTTTCGCGGAATTGATGTGTGATTTCCCGAGTGCTGACACAGAGACTGTGGCAGAAGAGTCCATTGCGGACGAATCTTTGTTTCTTATCAGTACTGTAGATCCGTGGTACGGGGATATAATCATCTATCTCCAAACCCAAACCTTTCGGCCTGAAGCTTCCAAAGCGGAACGTCAAAAAATTCGGTTTCAATCCCAGCCATACAAAATTATTGGAGATACACTTTATCGCCGGGGGGCAGACTTAGTTTTTCGACGTTGTTTAACTCACGAAGAGGCTGAGAGGGTTTTGAATGATTGTCACTCTGGAGCATGTGGCGATCATATGTCTGGGTATGCCACAGCTCAGAAGGTGTTGTGCACTAGCTATTTCTGGCCGTCTATGTTTAAGGATTGTATCATTGCAGTCAGGAAGTGCCACAACTGTCAAGTGTTTGATCGCAAGATGCGCGCTCCACCTGCTCCTCTCCACCCTATAATTGCTGTTGGTCCATTCGCCAAATGGGGTATCGACTTTATTACTTGTAACCCTCACTCGGCCGGGGGGCATGCGTATATCATCCTTGCGGTTGATTATTTTACTAAGTGGGCCGAGGCGATGCCTACATTCGATGCAAGCGGCAAAACAGCTGCAGTTTTCGTATTCAATCATATCATAACTAGGTTCGGTGTCCCACAAGCAATCATTACTGACCATGGGAGCCATTTTCGAAACGTCATGATGACTGAGCTTACAAGCCAGCTTGGTTTGCGCCACGATATCTCTACTCCTTATTATCCGCAAGCCAACGGTTTGGTTGAGTCTATCAACAAAGTTCTAGTTATCATGATCCGACGAACCATTGGTGTTCATTGGTCGAATTGGCACAACATGTTATTTTCAGCGCTATGGGCATACCGAACCTCAGTGAAAAATTCAACAGGGTTCACTCCTTTCCAGCTAGTTTATGGCTTGGAAGCTATGTTACCCATTGAATGCGAAATCCCATCACTTCAAATGGCTGTCGAATTACTTCCAGCTACTTCCGAAGAGGAGAAACATTTATTGTACTTGGCTAAATTAGATGAGACTCGACGTGACGCTACATTGGCAATCGAGACTCACGCGAAACGAATGAAAGCTCAGTATGATAGAAATGTAACCCCTCGAAGTTTTTCGGAAGGAGACCTAGTACTATTATATGATCAAGCTAACGATAAGCTAGGTGCCGGAAAATTCGTTCCCATGTGGCATGGGCCCTACATTGTAAAGCGAAAGCTAGCAAAAGGGGCTTATGAGCTAGTTGACTTTGATGGGGACTCTTTGGGTAAACCCAGAAATGGACTTTACCTTAAGAGGTATTATGCTTAAATGATGGGTATGGAGAAATTTTTAGATAGGTTAGATTTTCTTTCTAGCTAGCAAGTGTGTTAGTTTAGTCAGTGTGCTTAGCTTAGAGAGTGTGGTTTTTCGTCGTTATTCTGGCTTATCTTGGTTTTACTCTTGATATTGCAGATGTCGACGCCTCTCCAAACATACATTGGATTTGCTGATGGTGCTTGTCGTAGTACACGGAATATCTCTTCCGCAGCTTGGGTTATCTATTCGCCCTCTGACGAGTTAGTTTCTATGCATGGGGTAAGCCTCGGTCAAACAACGAACAACATTGCAGAATACAGTGCAGTGATCGAATTATTATCCGAATCTATTTCATTTGGAATTCGACGTTTGATAGTGAGGTTAGATTCTGAACTTGTTGTATTACAGCTTAATAGAGTTTATGCCATTAGAAATCCTGTGTTATTAAGGTTGTTTTTGAGAGTGCGTCTCTTGGAACGTGAATTTGATTACATTGAATATCAACATATTCCAAGGTCTTTGAATACATTAGCAGGAGCAATTGCTTCTTGAATGTTGGACAGACATTTACGATAATCATGCAAGTAAATTTAAAAAAACATTTCATCACATATGTTAAACAGGATAAGCCGGTAATAGTGATATATATAGATAGAAGTGTGTCAAAAAATATATACATCGTCTTCGATCATAGGTTGAAAACACCTTATGATCGACAAAATGATAGTACAAAAAGTCAAAATGTCACATGTGACTACAAAAGTGACTAGTCAATCACTGGTGGTGCTCTCTGTATGACACCACTGCGCGGGCTACCTTACGCAAAAATCTCCTAAACGGTCCAGGGACCGCGACTACGAAACGCTGAAGCCTGGTAGGAATGTCGTCCATAGTAGTCTCAGGTATATCTGCTGTGAGACGCTCTAGATCATGCTCCAACTCAGCTAGTACTTCTGCAGCCGCGTCCTGTGGGGCCGGTACTGGTGCAGCTGGATGTAGTCTATCAAAAGGCCGGAGGTTGGCTGGACGCTGTGGACCAACATCTGCATTTTGAAAGTTTTACTGTTAGTTTTGAGACGATATATATGAAAAAAAAAAAAATAAAAAAAAAAATACATAATTAGAAAACTTGTGAAAATAAAAGTACCTTTGTCATCCCATTGTTCTCCCGGTGGAAGAACCATGTCCGGATCACCTCTAAAATCCACTCTGGCATACGGAAAGTCCTGTATCGAAAAAACCTGGTCCTCTAACCAGTGAAAGTAACTATCTGAGAATAGAACCACTGTCGCACCCTCGTCAGGATGCCGGGCCATCACCGCAACCCATCGTATCAGCTTTGGCTCCCGAGGACCCAAGATATCAACAGTGAGTTGCTGAGGGATCAGCATTGGAACTCTCTCCAAGGCAAAACTCACGACTAGAGGTCCATATCCAAAAGTCTTTAGTCGTCCGTTCTTTGCCTTGGTCAGTTGGCTCTTCATATGAGCCAACACAGCTTCACACCAGTTGAAAATGGTGCCTTGGTAACAGTCAATTGCCATCCGCATTTGGGATCCGGAAGCAATGTGTAAAGTGGCCGCGCCGCAAATTCTGGTAACCGTGAACGCTATGACTTTGAGTTCACGTAGAGTGATGTGTTTTATCTCTATGCCTTTCGAATGGTGAGCCCCAGGTGTGCACCACTCGTCGCGGAGACTATCAAGGGATTGGCCACCCGGCCTAGTCCCCGCAAGACTGAGTTGCTCGCCTCTGTTCGGCAAGCCAGTGAGAAAGTATACATCCAAGGGCTCTATCTCGAGCTGGTGCCCTCCTATGTAAAAACATTGTTCTTGAACGTTCCATCGCTCAACCAGCCATTCCAAGAATCTTACATGGCCCCTCATGCCCGGTATGGTCCAGTATTTGTATAACCCGCATGCTCTTAGGGCATCCAGGGAAGGTTGATGATTTATTGCAACTTCATCATCCTCTACATGCTCTCTTTCTCTCCAATCTAACATGGTTAATGCCCTGCACACCAGAAATAGTCATTAGAAATTGATTTGGAGATTTTTAGATAGTTATTTGAGGGGGTTGGGGTTTTGAAATGCGCGTTTCACGGAAGACGCACCCCGCCTTTACAGCACAGGGCGCCCGGACGCGGCTGGCCTGAAGGCGGACTGCGTCTTCCGACCGTTTTCCTGTATATGAAAAAGTCGGGGGACGCGGGTCACCCGAAGGGCACCCGCGTCCACCGAGAGGCGCATTCCAAAACCAAAACCCCCCCAAAAAATGAAACTAAGACCTAAAAATTAATTCTAAACGGATAGAAATGCAAAGTAGGATGTGTAAAATACCTGGATAAGACGGCGTTCGATTCCGACGGTCGGATTTTTCGCAGCGACCACGGGAAGTTTCTTGTCAAAAGCTCCTTTTTCAACCTCAACAGTCAAACGGTAAAAATGACATGGTAAAAGGTCTTTTTATAGGTTTTTTGGATGAATTAGTTCATTTTTTACCATGAAAAGATATTTTTCGATGTATTTTTGCCTATTTTAAACAGGTATGAGTAATGTGTTGCTTTTGTGCAGGACAAAGGGATTTCGAGGGAAATTGTCATTTTTCACAAACAAAAATATCAGAGTCATCTTTTAAGCCCTTTTCTGACTCCTAAAACATGAAAAGATCGCCGAGCGTTTCTTTTACACTCGTTAAAACGGAATTAAAAGACGGTCCCCTTTTAGCTCTTTTCTGACTGCAAAATCAGGAAAAGATTGCCGGGTTTTTGTCGTTTCAAACTCGATAAGGAAATAAAACGACGTGTCCTTGATCGCTTTTTACTTTTCAGGTCAACGACACTATTATGAAAGTACTCCTTGGTCGCAAGATCAAGCGGTTCCCCCAGGTATTATTTTATACTTTTTCGGGCTCGAGGGACACAAATATACGAAAAAATTCAACGTGGAGTCTCCTTTTGTTTTTTCAGACTCTCTAAAATTGAAAAACGCCGAGTTTCTCCTATACTGGGCTCGTTAAACTTTTACAGTAGAGGACCTGTTCAATTACAAACAGGAACGAACCACTCCTTCCTAGGGTTTGAATTTAAACTAGGTTGGACTCATCCGAAGGATGAGCTTATAATCAAGAATATGTTATCCTCCTCAAGCTTGTTAAAAATAAAGAGGTACTTGCCAGAAATGGTGGGGGAAAAGAGAGAAGAATGAACCTGTTTGTTACCTTTTGTCTCAAAAGAAACTTTATTACCACTCTTGAACACGACACTTTTTCATCCACCTGGGTTGGGAAATCTTTTACCTCACAGTTGATCAAACCACTTTGAAAGTCTTTAACCGGGTTCCGGGGATTAACTTTGAGTTATTCGTCACCAAGCCATCTGTCGTGTCGTTATGTGTTCAAGAGGTCTGCAAGCAAAACTTTCATCTGCAAAATATTTGTCATCCATTTGACCATCCCTGAGTCAGTCCTTACAACAACATTTCTTCAACTTGAACAATGATTTCGTGTTGCGGGCTTGCCTGCAACGGGTCGCTTTCTATCGACATCGACACATTATCTAGAAAGATGACTTAGGAATCGACAGTACCTTGAAGTCTGCATGCATCAATGGCAGGTTTCTCGCCTTTGACGTCAGTTTACATCATTGACTTTCGATCAAAGGATTCCGTGAAGTGTTCGACATCAAAACATCTATTCACATTTCACGGGTTGTGCTTGGTACTTTGAGAACCATTGACATTACTGGTGGTCTCTCTCACGCTTGTTAACAGTTTACATCATCGACTGGTAATCAAGTGGTTTCTAACATGTTCGACATCAAATCATTTAATCACATGGCTAGAATCGTACCAATTCGGGAAGTAGAAGTGAAGACCCTGGATCTAGTTTCTACCATCCAGGCTGCAAGGAGTTTTGTATTCATTTAGACTAATCATAAACAGATGGCTGCGTCCATACTGTGTCTACAAAAGTCTATAAAATGATGTACTGCAAGATCATTCCTGTATCAGAGTAGTTAGTCCATTAGTTAAAGTTTTGAATCTGAGTATGGGAATGCCTACCTCAGTGATGATATAATCTTATACATGTATTTTGTGTTGAAAATTGCAGGTTCCAACCAGGTCGTCCACAAGACAATCCTTGAAATGATAAAGCGCTTCACCCTTCCTAGAATTACAAAACCCTAATCTATTCCAGGCTTCGCACTTTAGGGGGCAATCTGTTACACTAAAAAAATGTCACCATGACTATTTACAGTTAGTATGGCTCAATCAATAGTCATGCTACCCTCTTAGGCAAGTCTTATGCCTCTGCTATCCATCTCAAACTCAAAAAAGAGAGAAAGTCTTGTAAAAAAATGTGTTTATCTCTGGGGATGCAGGTTCTCTCAAGCCTTACCTGCGGGGACGCTCACAATGTTCACAAAGACTGTGTCCTTGGACGCTCTGTATGTTAAGGGACAGGTGCGTCCTTCTGTAAAAGGCAAAATGCGCAAGTTTCATCTTAAAAAAGTTACTTGTGGTTACTTCTAGAACTTTCTAGAGGTCGGTTTGATGAAATGGATGTGCCTCCAGTTGGTTCATGTATCCCTATTAAGGAGGAACTTATCCCATCAATAAGGGAGCTATCCCACCCAAAGAGGGGGATTATCCCATTGATGGTGGACCTGAATAACCTCTTTACAGCACTATAAATAAAGGCATTGAGCCAGAGGGAGAAGAGGTTGAAGCTATACATTTTCTTTGGGCAAATGCTGCAGGAATTAGGACTCCCATTTAGAACCTTGTGAGGAGAGATTGTCTTTGCTTGATTCTACTTGGAAGTGGGTGAGCTTTGTCAAAGTAGAGGAAAACCCTTGATGGACCCTGGGAGGAACTTGCACAACACCAAGGCTAGGTTGTAAGAGTTTCTTTGTTTCGTTATTAATACAAACTGGTTCATTTTTCTCAATAGCTTGTGTTAATGAGTTATTTCATGTGTTCCTTGGTCTGCATGTTGAATATATGTTTTATTATATGAGATGCAAGTGCTTGGTAATTGTTTGATTGTTTGTGGTTGCAGGAATTGATGTGAAGGAGGAGCTCATCCGGATCGGCAAGGACGGACTACAACAACAGCGTTTTGGAATAAGGTAAGCCTAAACACTTGTAGTTTTCATGTTTTAAAAGGTGTATTTAGAGAAATATCGCTCCATTTTGTCTTGTTTGTCGCTAGAGAGTTTAGACTCCTAGGGAGGTCAGTTGTGTCCGCACAAACGACTTTTTCCGCCACGGCAACTTGCCTGGAAAGTCTTGGAATCTGGAGTCAGAGAGTAGTGCCCAATCTCCTTTTTGAAACGTCTTTGTTTTATAAGACTATTGTGCCACTTTTCCCTTTGATGTTGAATAATTGCAGTGCGTTGTAGAGCAAGTAGTCGAGCCTCGTCCAATTCATTTATTTGTTCAATTCATTTGGTTTGGGCTTCTGTCAGATCCAATCCCACTTTCTGAGTTTTTCTTAGAGTCTTTATTTCAAATTCAATAGGAAAGATAAATTTTTTGCCAAATACAAGTTGGTACAAAGAATATCCCGTAGTATTTCTCCAAGTTGTGTGATAGGACCACAAGGCCTCTAGGAGTCTAGAAGTCCAGTCCCGCTGATGTTTTGAGACTTTCTTGGTCAGAATTGCTTCAATAACCTTATTGGTGCTTTCAACCTTCCCATTCACCTATGGATCATATGGGGAAGTCAATGTATATGTAATATGGTGGTTCCTTAGAGTGCCTGTGATTTTGTGTCCTACAAATTTCCCTCCTCCATACATTATCATTTCCCAAGGTAAACCATACTACACAAATAACCCAAAAAGGAAATTAATTACAGCTTCTTTTGTAGCTCTTGGAAAATCTATTGTTTCTACCCACTTTATTACATAATCTATGACAACTAGTATGTAGTGTTGGAAATAATATTGAGATGGGGGGGGGGTGAATCAGTATTAGCAAATCAATAACTTTTTCAATTGCCATAATCAGATTCATATATGCTACTTCATTTAAGGGAACTTGCGTGTACACGCAACTATGTTTAATGCAACTAGCATATATCCAACAAAACTTATGATTTAGTTAATTCATCATATGCTGATATTTAATCAGTGCAGTAGTACTTCATTAATCATATAAATAGTAATTAGGTGAAGTAAAAACAAAATAGATCATCACACACATGAACACCATGATTTAAGGTGGAAACCCAATGTGGGTGAAAACCACCTGCTGCAATCGTCTCTATATTATTTTTAATAAGAAACTTCTTTTTACAATTTTTCTATACTGGTGCAGTCTTATACCAATACGTAGGCTTCAACCTGTAGAAGGCTACAACCTTCTCTCGTTCTCTAGCTTCTCCTGGAAGGGAGCTACAACCCCCTAGCTCTTGTACTAGATGATGTGTTTACTAGTACATAGGTGCTGACCTACAGAAGGCTACAACCTTCTCTTTTCTTCCAGGGACCACGTTTCATAAATTTTCAAATTGCATACTCCTGGAACACAACATCATAATATAAAGGCCAAGTTTCATCCAGTTTTCATACTAGACCCATCAACAACATTGAAGATCAAAATCAATCACCACTACAATACATCCATCAACTATATTTTCATCAACCAATCACTGAAAATCAATTTGAATCAACCAAACTCAATCAATCACTAACAACCTTTGAACCTCTGACACAACTGAATCAATCATTCATTCATACTTTAATCAATCAGCTACAACAGATAGATCAGTACATAGTTCTGAGTTACATTATCATTCAGAATCAACTGTCATCTTAAAACCATGCTTTAGATTGTATACGCTATTTGGTGGAAGCCGACCTGCATGTATACACAGCTTCCCTAAAGCAAACCAGCGTGTAGATCTGCAAACACTTTGTTGCACTTCCAGACTTCAGAGATAATCAAACATATAGGATAGAACATGTGTTAGTGATCAGATCTAGACCATTCATTATCAAATCACATAATGATAAGTAATTATGATCCTAATCCATCATTATATTTCATCCATTAACACTGAAGCTAATCACAATCAACCAATATGAATATGTAGAATATTGTCACCAGAAAACAATCACCAGAACACACTGCAGAACCCTGAATACTGTAACATCAAACAAAACCCTTATAGATCATACTTCAGAATATATATGTTACATCCATAAGCCAAACCAGCGTATATATGCCCTTTTACTAAGGGAAACTAGCGTACAGATCTACAAATTCCAACCTATGAGGTATACGCTACTTATGTATCCTGAATTAGCACGTATATGCTGTTTTTCCAAAGCCAACCTATGTACAGATCTGGAAATGCTAACTTAAAGCATCACAACTATTTTAGACTTCATTCATACCCAGAGCATCACATTTACATAATAAAACATGAGTCAGTATTCAAATCTAGAATGTTCAAGATCAAACCACATAATGATAATACATTTCAAGCCTTAGGATCCCAATCCATCATCCATATAGGTCCATCCTTAGTTCAGATCAAGCAAAGCATCACAAACCCATAACCTGCATGCTTGATCTCATACTTCATTAGATATTCATTACTTACACACTTTCACTTTGGCCTAATGATCTTCTTGTCCTTATATAGGTTGAGGCCTCTCTCAATACCATTGTCCAAAACCACGTAGGACCGATACCTTGGACCCAATACCTAGGGTCAATACCTTGGACCAAATACCATGGACCAATACCAAAATATCATGGTCCAAATTCCATAGACCAAAACTTAGTTTTCCGACATGTACGCACCTTTCCTTATGTGAAAATGCGTGTGTATGTTATACGCGCCTTGGTATATACTAAACCTGCATGTATACACGACTTCGTATATAGTGAACCTGCGTATACCTTTCTTTCTTCATTCTTGTTGTTTACCTGTTGTGATCTTTCAATTGAGAGAGTTGCCTTCTAAACTGATTCCTTGAAGCTGCCCTGCATTTCATCACATCCATAAATACTACTGTCATGCATTGTGTCACATATGATATCTCTTCTGTAGATTCATCTAGCTACCATGTACAAGTGAGTTGTTCTGCTACAAGTGGGTTGCCATCAAGTACAACACATTTATCATAATGCCAACAATCTCCCCCTTTGGACTTGATGGCAACAACAACACCAAGTCACTCTTCCCCTTTGACATTAAGGGCAAACGGCAGACCAAGATCTTCTCCCCTAAGAGCAGAAGACTTTCATATCTGAATAGTTGAAAATTAATCATGCTTCCCCTAGGCACATGCTGAATTATTTGATTGTACTCCCCCTTTGTTCATTCTGAGATGTACTTTATCATCCATGCTCCCCTTGAGCACATGCAGAGTCTGCAAATATTTTCAAGAAAATAACATGACTCTATAACTCAACTATGTGAGTTTGACCTTCCTATCACCAATGACTCATACATAAATTCATTCTCCCAACCAAGTGGGGATAAACTTGACTCACCCACCCAACCAAGTGGGGATATACCAGATATCAATTGTTTATACATGACTTAAATCTTACATCATTCTTCCCATGCATAGTGGGGGTACAAATTACATCATATGACCAAAAGAGATTCATCAAAAGACTACAATAGACAGAGACAACTATTACATCATGGGTCTTGATATGACCTTTACATCGAATGATATACATGATATTTATAACAGAGACCAAATATCTAAACAAGACCATGATAGTCATCAGCAACTATCATACACAATGTATGATCTGCTCCATAAGCATCTGTCAACAACATCTAGACCAACAACCTGTATATGTCCATTAGTGTAGATATCATCAACCTATGACAAGGTATGTCTGCATATAGATATCAACTCATCCTCTTGATCTTGAGCATTATCATAACCTTCCATGAATCAATTCTGCATATGTCATACAAAATTATTCACATTATATCATATGTGAAAAACACCATAGTCATCACATCATCATCAAGATCTGCATGATCTTTTATACCATCCATGTATCATCACTTGGGAACATCCCACATCTGATAAGCATCAATCAACATATGTGAGTATCAACCTATCATCATATAGGTAAGAACTCATCATCATCATGTCTTCAAATAGCTATGTCTTCATGTGACCTGTAATAACTCCATTATCTTGGCCAACCAACAATGCAACTTTGAGTAATCATCCATGTATCCAGCATACTGTATATAGCACTATGTATCTAGCAAACTTTGAGCTCAAGATCTTTTGTCAAGACTTCTTGATATCATCAACAACAATAATCCTCAACCATGTGAGAGCCAAGAACTATAGGAATCCTGCATCATAACTGTATTATATGATCTTTATGCATCTTTGAAGGCATGATGACAGCAGCATATGAGTGACTCATCATCAAATAATGAAGTTGTGTATTCAAGATTTGTACCTCTCCTTATCCTTATGAAGATCACCATGTAAGAAGCATATATGCATCATCATAGAATCATCCAAAAATCTTATCTGAACACCAACTATGTGACCCCAAGAATCATATGAGATTTTGTCATGGGAAACTCATAACCATATCATAGCAAGATGTATCATTTAGCCATATAAGCATCATCATCATTGATTAGGTACTAAAGACTTATAAACATAATGCCAACAATGCTTTATTAGAAGCATAACATGTTCTCCCCCTGAACCTGTTCCATCTATTCACTATCAGATCTGATCATGCATATATCAGCAAGAAGTATCAAGACATCATCAAACAGAGTAAATAATTGTCTAAACCATATCAGACCTTTTTTCCTGAGTCTGTCCCATCTCAAATTAACATATATGCGACTGTGCAATGTGTAATGCGTGTATATACGCGACTTCTCTTCATGAAACTTGCGTATGAGATTTAGAACATTGAAGTTTCACATTTTCAGCTCCCTCTGAGTTTGTCATGTCTGTACATTGTGTTGTGCCACATCTTTCTGACTGTACTTCCTTCTTCTTCCATATCTTCAAGTGTGATGATGTTTTCTCCATTTGGTATGGTGCTTGTACTTTGTTCCTGCATTCCTTTGCTATATGTCCAAGCTTGTTACATGAATAACATCTCATATGTTTCATATTCCTTTTATAGCAGTCAATGGCTTTGTGACCAAACATATTGCAAGCAAAACAATATCCCTTAAAGTACCTGGAACGTGATGATCTTTCTATGTGATGGTCTTGAACCATTATTCTTCTGCATCTGGCTAGAACATGTCCAAAATTATGACATATATAACATTCAAAATTATTCATTTGAGGAAATAACTGACTACCGCTTCCATAGTTAGGAGTAAAAGATTTTCTTTGAAGAATTTCTTCCCTTGCTTGATGATGGGATTGACCTCTCATTTCCTTGTTGAGCATTTCAGATTTTGCATTAGAATTCCTTGTCTTACTTTGTGAACTAGATTCACCTTCACCAAATTCATGAAAACCAAGACCAATTTTGATTGCAGGAGACCTTTGACTACTAAGAATATCATCTAAGATCTTACTACTATCTTGAAATCGTAAGAGCTTATCCTTTTCTTGTTATGAAACCAACTCACAAAAATATAGAAAAGATAGATCAACGCCTTAGAATTCAGCCTCTTTGAGGGGGAAACCTCCTTTACATTACACAAATGAATGATTCTTTGATGATACAAATGAAAATACCTCCTTTCCATATATAGGAGTCTAAAGGGTCATAATATAATCAGAGCCAACATAACAATAATAATGTAAGGGCACAATAATAACAATAGTGGGCTTCTATGGGGCACAATAGTAACAATATGGGCACTACATGGGTACATCAATATAATGAGGGGGTTGTACTTATAACAATAAGGGGTTACCCTAGTAGTATAGGGGCCTAACATTCCCCTCTCCTTTAAAAATTGTTGTCCTCAACGCTTGAGTAGTTCTTGATGCTTCTGTATAAAATTCGTGTCCTTCCATGTCGAATCTTTAGTGGGTAAGTTCTTCCACTTGATGAGATACTCTGAAATTGATTGATTTCATAGCTGTCGAGTTCTTGTTTCTGTGACTGCTTCAGATTCCAATATGATTTTTCCTTCCTCTTCAATTTTTGGCAATATTGTTTAAATTGGGATCTTTTGCAACTTTTGAATAAGTGGCCATACATCTTTGTCCTTCTTCCATTCATCCCTTGCTTCGTTTATCCAATCTGGTTGGATAATAGAAATAGCACAAAACAATGCTTCCACATCATCATCCTTTCTTGAGATTGCATCTGCAACAAAATTTTGCTTCTATTTTCTATAGATGATGTCAAAGTCATAACCCATCATATTTGTGACACATTTTTTCTGTTATTCTAAAGATAATAGTTGTTCTAAAAAGTATTTAAGACTATCATGATCCATTTTTACCTTGAAGTGTGTTCCCATTCGGTAGGGTCACCATTTCTTAAGTGCATGTAGTATTTCCAACATTCCCTTCTCATAAATAGCTTGCTTGAGATGTAGCAGTAAAAATACCCAATCACCTACATCAAAACATTTTTCACTAAGATGTTGATCTACCTGTTGTTTCATTTGATTTTGCACCAAAGTGGCATTATCCTTTAAAAGTTGGAGAACTTGTTGTTGATGCTCAATGTGATCTTTCACTGCTTGAACCTTTTTCTTCTTGATATGTCCTTCTATCTTTACAGTTTGAGGAGTGGTAATTTCTTCCAATCCTTTACAAGATATGGTCCAATTCATTTCTTGATGCTCGATGTGATCTTTCACTTCTTGAACATTTTTCTTCTTGATATGTCCTTCTCTCTTGATAGTCTGAGGAGTGGTAATTCCGACCAATGAATTACAAGATATGGTTGGATTCATTTCTTCTTTCTCAATGTGATCTTTCACTTCTTGCACCTTTTTCTTCTTGACATGTCCTTCTATCTTGAGAGTTTGAGGAGTGGTAATTCTTACCAATGCTTTACAAGATATGGTTTGATTCATTTCTTCTTTCTCTGGGGTTGGGTTCTTGCGTATATCCTCTTCTTTTGATGTTTCTTGATCCTTTTCTTCCTCCTCTTCATACTCTATTTAAAATAATTTCTTCTCAGCACACTTATGACCTTTAGTGCATTTGCTATCACAATTAACAAAGCCCTTTTTCTCTTTTTTTCTTCCAATTGTTGTGGTGTAACCCTTGTAGGTTGTGGAAGGCTAGGAGAAACAACACTTCCAACTTTATAGTTGTGAGGGGTAGACTTCCTTGTTGCCATAATTTTATTTTCCACTATGTAACAAAGCCCTTTTACTCTTTCTAATTGTTGTGGTGTTTCTCTAAAGAAGGTGTTGCTCTTTGTATCCTCATAATGTGCTATCATTTCCTCCATGAAAATTGACCACGTAACAAGTTGTTTACGAGAACAAAGCCCTTTATACCATAAAAATTGATCCGGTTCTAAATATGAAGATGCAATACATACCTTTTGTAACCGTGGTACACCATGTAGATCAAAATGTTGCTCCATCTAAAGTATCCAATTTACCAGATCCTTGCCATCAAACTTCCTCATATCGCCTTTTCTTGATTTTAGGAGCTCGATTTTGAATGATTATAACTCTGTAATTTTGATTCTTCTAGTTCTGAAATTGCGACCTGTAGTAGCCTTATGCATCCTTTCTCGAATGCCACCAGTCAGATCCAAATTGGATTCTCCAAGGAAGAGTTATGCTAAATCTGCCACAGTGACCTGATTATAGACTAGTTCAGTAGAGCAAATTTTTACAACATGCCACGTGTCACTGTTTCGACCTTTGGCTCTGAAAAATATATAAAAGAAACTACAGTCTGTCCTATTTTTGTACCTTCTTATGAAATTTCAATTCGATTCTTAGAGAGAAAGTTATGACCATTTTCCCAAGGTCACATGTTTGGAATGTAATTCAGGAGTCTGCAAAAAGACCAACTTCCTCAGATCATATCTCCGCAAATATAGTGCGAAAAGCTTTGAAATTGGGACCTAAGGTTCAGTGAAATTTCATCTCAAATTGGTTTTTCTTTTCACTTCTTCAACGTCACAGAAAAAAAATTATAGCGAAAATTCCACAATGACCTAGTTGGAGCAGAAAAACCTTAGAATCCAAAGCTCCGATACCAAATGTTATGAAACCAGCTCACAAAAATATAGAAAAGATAGATCAATGCCTTAGAATTCAGCCTCTTCGAGGGGAGAACCTCCTTTACATTACAAAAATGAATAATTCTTTGATGATACAAATGAAAAGACCTCCTTTCTATATATAGGAGTCTAAGGGGTCATAATATAATCAGAGCCAACATAACAATAATAATGTAAGGGCACAATAATAACAATAGTGGGCTTCTATGGGGCACAATAGTACCAATATGGGCACTACATGGGTACATCAATGTAATAAGGGGGTTGTACTAATAACAACAAGGGGTTACCCTAGTAGTATAGGGGCCTAACATTTCTTCTAATTTATCTTTTAGAATATTTACCTCAACCTGATGTTGTTCTTCCTTTTCAAGATACTGCTTCTTCATGATTCCTTAAGCTTTTTTTCCTTCTTCCAATTGATGTCTTAATTCAAGAACTTCGTTTTCTTGTTTTTCAAGAGCTTGGAGTAGTTCTTTATTCTGCTTATTTGATTCTTCAAGATCTTCTTTTAGTGAGAGGATCTTAGCTTCAAGACTTTCATAGTAACTGGATCTATCTCTGAGTTTCTTGATTTCTATGCTTCTTTCATTTACTTCATTTTTTAATGATGTCACTTCCTCCTGTAGCTTCTGACATTGATCTTCCTTTTCCTTGAATTGCTTCCTTACCTTGTTTCCTTCCTCTAGTTGAGCTTTTATTTTGGTAGCTTCTTCTTTGGAGGCACATTCCCTTTTGTCCAATAGATCTTATTGATCTCTAATTTAGCCCGTAAACCTTTTAAATTCTGCCTCTATTTGATATCTTCATTCCTCACCCATAAGAGAAAATTCAGTTGTTTCACTATCACTTTCATCATCTTCAAATGGATGGAGAAATGTATCACTGTAGGATAACAAATTCATACCTGATAGTTCTTTTTCTTGTTCATCTTCATTCTGAGGTGATTCTGAATCTGAAGTGTTGCTTCCACATATTCCCCAATCAATTCTCCCACTGTCATAGTTCTTTTGAGATGTATTCTTCTTCTGAGGCGCTTTCTTCTGTAGCTTCTTTCCCATTGTTCTATAGATTTCCTTCAAGTGATTAAGCTTCTACTCAAGGACCTACTCTGATACCAATTGTTGGAAATAATACTGAGAGGGGGGGGGGGAGTGAATCAGTATTATCAAATCAATAATTTTTTCATTTCCATAATCAGATTCATATATGCTACTTCAGTTAAGGGAACTTGCATGTACACGCAACTATGTTTAATGCAACTAGCGTATATCCAGCAAAACTTATGATTTAATTAATTCATCATATGTTGATCTTTAATCAGTGTAGCAGTACTTCATTAATCATATAAATAGTAACCAGGTGCAGTAAAAATAGAAAAAATCATCACACATAAGAAACACACATGAACACCATGATTTAAGGTGGAAACCCAATGTGGGTGAAAACCACCTGCTGCAATCATCTCTATCTTCTTTTTAATAAGAAACTTATTTTTACAATTTTTATGTACTGGTACAGTCTTATACCAGTACGCAGGCTTCAACCTGCAGAAGGCTACAACATTTTCGCGTTCTCCAGCTTCTCCTGGAAGGGAGATACAACCCCCTAGCTCTTGTACTAGCTGATGTGTTTACTAGTATGTAGGCACTGACCTACAGAAGGCTACAACCTTCTCTTTTCTTCCAGGGACCACGTTTCATAAATCTTTAGACTGGATACTCCTGGAACACAACATCATAATTTGAAGGCCACGTTTCATCCAATTTTCATACCGGGCCCATCAACAACATTGAAGCTCAAAATCAATCACCAGTGTAATACATCCATCGACAACCAATAACTGAAACTCAATCTGAATCAACCAAATTCAATCAATCACTGACAACCTCTGAAGCTCTGACACAGTTGAATCAATCATTCATTCATACTTTAATCAATCAACTGCAATAGATAGGTCAGTACATAGTTCTGAGTTACATTATCATTCAAAATTAGTTTTCATCTTAAAACCATGCTTTATATTATATACACAATTTGGTGGAAGCCAACCTGCGTGCATTTGTAGCTTCCCTGAAGCAAACCAACGTATAGATCTGCAAACACTTTGTTGCACTTCCATACTTTAAACATAATCAAACATAGAGGATAGAACATGTGTCAGTGATCAGATCTAGCCCATTCATTATCAGATCACATAATGATAAGTCATTATGATCCTGATCCATCATTAGATTTCAACCATTAATATTGAAGCTAATCACAATCAACCAATATGAATATGCAGAATACTGTCACCAGAATACATTGCAGAACCCTAAATACTGCAACATCAAACAGAACCCTTATAGATCATACTTCAGAAGATATACGCTACATCCATAAGCTGAACTAGCATGTATACGCCCTTTTACTAAGGGAAACCAATGTACAGATCTGCAAATTCCATCCTGTGAGGTATACACTACTTATGTATGCTGAATTGGCGTGTATAAGTTGTTTTGCCAAAGCCAACCTGCATACAGATCTGGAAATGCTAACTTAAAGCATCACAACTATTTTAGACTTCATTCATACCCAAATCATCACATTTACATAATAAAACATGCGTCAGTATTTAAATCTAGAATTTTCAAGATCAAACCACATAATGATAATACATTTTAAGCCTTAGGATCCCGATCCATCATCCATATAGTTTCATCCTCAGTTCAGATCAAGCAAAGCATCACAAACCCATAACCTGCATCTTTGATCTCATACTTCATCAGATATTCATTACTTGCACACTTGCACTTTGGCCTAATGATCTTCTTCTCCTTATATAGGTTTAGGCCTCTCTTAATACCATGGTCCAAAACCACGTAGGACCGATACCTTGGACCCAATACCTGGGGTCAATACCTCATACCAAATACCATGGACCAATACCAAAATACCATGGTCCAAATACCACAGACCAAAACTTAGTTTTCCGACATGTATGCACCTTTCCTTCTGTGAAAATGCGTGTGTACGTTATACGTGCCTTGGTATATACTGAACTTGTATGTATATGCAACTTGGTATATATTGAACCTGTGTATACCTTTCTTTCTTCATTCTTGTTGTTTACTTGCTATTATCTTTCAACTGAGAGAGTTGCCTTCTGAACTGATTCCTTGAAGTTGCCCTGCATTTCATCACATCTATAAATACTACTGTCATGCATTCTGTCACATCTGATATATCTTTTGTAGATTCATCTAGTTACCATGTACAAGTGAGTTGTTCTACTACAAGTGGGTTTCCATCAAGTATAACACATTTATCATAATGCCAACATGTAGGCCTTTTGGCTTGATGGTGGATGAAATGGGCCAACAAAATCCAATGCCCATCATTCGAAATATTATATTACCAATTGGGTTTGCAACAACATTTCATCAGATTGATCAGGCTGACCCATCCTTTGCTAGATATCAAAATCTTGGGCATATTTCTTAGCATCTTTAAAAATAGTGGGCCAATAATAGCCCATCTGCAGTGTTAGAGTCCTATAGTGATAGGATTCATAATTTTGAATTGGCTAAATTTGAGCCTTGTAATATTGTACATACCTTTGCTCTCTACAAATTTTTTTCATATTAAAAATTTTAAAAATCTAAAGAGGGTATGTCCTAAAAGAAACATCAAAGGACAAAAAGAATAAGAAAAGATCAAAAAATGAAAAAATATGAGCCCCAAAAACAAAAATAGATCATGAAAGTGTGCAAGTCTAAATTCCACTACTATTTTATTGCTTTATTGTTTTAAATAATGGTTGTGTGTAGCTTGTCATACATGCCACAACCCATGGTAGTCAAACTTTTTAATCTTGTCTATTTTATGCTTTCAATTTAATGTTTATAGTTAGAGAATAAAATCTGACCAAATAGTTTAATCTTGGCAGATCATTAGATAGGTAGAGAAAATAAATAGAGCTCATCAGTGTAATCTAAGCCCTTGGATGATATAAGGTTAGAATTAGATAGTTTAATTTTCAAAATAAAAATGAATGATAAGGGTTTGCTAGCCTAAATGCGCCCAAATAAAATGAAGAAAAAATGGTAGGGTAAGTAATGGGTAAGTAGAAGAAAGGTTGCTGAAGTATAAAGTTGATTGGATAAAAAAACATTTATCATGCTTGATTATATGTTTCAATGTGCATGAGAAGCTAAGAAGACAAAAGACAATGGTTTACAAGTTCATTTAATTAACTCCCCTTCATTCTTTTTACCCCTTTACTTACTAATATCCCCATCCACAAGTAAGTTCTAGTACTTAAATCCTTCAAGTCATAAAGTCTCGGAGAATTTCTCTGACTTTTGTTGGGACCGGACTCTTGGATTAATGACTTATAGACATCAAGTGTTAGAATTCCTTTCATACAATTCATTTCCCTTCATTACCCTAAATAAAATCCCTTTTCCTAAGGATAAACTTCAATTTTCCTAGGAGAAGTAAAAACCGCCATGTTAAATTCTATTTCACTCAAAAAAACCCACAAAAGTGCTTTATCCTAAGTGTAAGTGTATATAAATAAATTGCACAAATGTTAAATTTATGCTTAAGGGTAGTTTCACTCCATCATTTCATATTAATTTTTAACTTAATTATATAATTCCTAATATACCTTTTCCTGTATATTAAATAAATCCCCTATATAAATATCCCAACCCTTAGTTTTAATATAAACTATACAATTTATCCCATATCCCGACAAAAGAAATAAATCCTATCATTAAACCCCACCCGATCATTTAAACCCATGATTAGTCTGTAATTAATACCAAACCGCTAAGGGTTAAAATCGTCCATCCCCCACCCCGAAACCCATGCTCTTATCACCTGCACACCTCCCTAGCTCGACTGTCATCCAATCATCTTTGCTCTCATCTGACAGTCCACAACCATATCGACTTCACCCGATGGCCAACCTTTACCCGCCTGATAAGGTGGTTTTCCCTAGCCCCCCAACTGCTACGTGTCGAGTGATGGCATAGATCTGGTGACCCCTCCTAAATACCACTCCCTCCACAAAAGCGGTGCGATGTCTTGGGAAACCAACTCCCAGCCCAACCCAAAAAAACGTCTACTATTCATGTGTAAAATTACTTGCCAAGAAGTGACCGTTGCTCCATAAAAGACCAAGAAACCCCCATTTCACCCTTTTTGCTCATTTTATGTGAAAACCTCTACAAACCAGTGCGACTCCTGCAAATGTTGAATTCACCAATTGAAATCCAAATTCACTCCTGAAGAAGCTATAGAGACCCCTATCAACCTCTCAGTCTGTACCAGAGCCATTCAAACTTCTGTAGATGTTGTGAACCTCGAATTTGAAGCTAATTAACCCAATTCTAGGTATTTGAAGATGAATTTACCAGACAACCCTTTCAATTTGAAAACGTTCAATCTGTAAAGAGTTTTAATTAAGTAAAATTAATTGAGATTACTTTAAATTTAAAAGTTTGTGCCCAAACCCTTATGAAAGCTTCTAGTTTCCCTCAAAACCTTTGAATAAACCTGTGAAAGCCAAATTCAAATCCACAAGAACTGAATTATGGCTACCCCTATTGCCATGGATGTTAGACCTATCACAACTCCCCATTTGGACGTAGACCACCTCGCCCTAGCAGAAATGGATTTTCAAATCAAAGATACAAGTGCATATGAGGTCCTGCTCAAAATTCATTGTTTGAATAAAGACATATATCTGAACCATTCTAATTACATTGGCATTTGGGACTCCAATTTGCCCAAATACCAGTTTCCCCAAGTACATGTCTTTACTGAAATTGTCCATATGTGCCATGCCTGTTACATTCCCAGCCAGCGAGCTATAATGTCCCCTGAGCAAAAAGTTTTGTTCACAATTACAGATGAATCAATTAATGAGATGTTGCAAATCCAACCAGGTCCTAACATAACCCCATTCTCCATTGCAGATTTGTTAGACCCATACACCAATTTGAACCCCTCTAGACTAGCCCAAATATTTCAAACTTTCATTGTTGAAGACAAGCACATTCCTAAATATTCCCTTCCATATGTTTCTGCCATTTTCTCTAAAATGGAAAAGCATATTCTCATTATGATATCATGTGTTTTGGGTTGCACCACTGATGAATTTGTTGATGAGCTCATCCTAGCCTTTATGTCCATTTTCACCCTAGGAAATCCTCCTATTACTTTGTACAATTATGCCTAGTTCATAGCTGAAACAATGCATGAACAGTTTACTAGAATGCACAATGAGAGAGTATTCAAATACTCATCTGTACTATCCCATATGTTTTTGTATTATTAGTCGGACAAATTAACCTTCACCCTCCAAAAGCTTGATTCTAGAGTCTAGCCTAGGTATGTCATATTTTGGACACCATTATTCCACAAGTATTCATCGCCATACACTTATATAGACTTCATTCACTCTTTTTTCCATCCAGTCATGACCATGCTGACAGGAAGTCGTCCACCTAGAATAAGCCAAGATATCAAAAGGGTCCTCCAATTGTCCAAGAAAAGTAAAGTGGGAGATTGGTACCTTTGCCAAAACCACACTGAAATAAGAATCTATGGGTGCCATCTTGCCCCATACAAACTCCCCAAATATTGTAGAATTTACTGCAAATTCTCTACAAATCTACCTCTGAGATCTATGTAGAAAATCTGACTGTAGATTAACTCGATAATGCCATATACCAAAGAAAAATACTATAATCTACTTCTACTATCAAACTTGCAAACTCTTAAAGATTGAGCTGAATTAGAGTTGAACACATATAACCATAAGAAGAAGAATCAATACACATGAAACACATAAAATAATCAGGGGAAAGCCTTAGCTAAAAACCCCACTATCTATATTATCATACAAGGTGGAAATATATCAGAATTACCCAAATCCTTAGCTCTCACAACTAGCCAGCTCTCAGTACAATCCTCCTGGATTCTCACAGGAAAACAAGGCTTCTCACAAACCTTCTCCTCTACCCTCAAATCCTCCTATTTCCTTGCGTTGTTTCTTCTAGGTGATCCTACTGTTACCAAGTGGAATATTGATCACTTACACTAATCTCACACCCTGTAAAACTGTGCAATCCACAAGGAACCTTACCTTGACTACATGGATGAGTTTCCTTTATAGGAAAACACATGGAACTGATAGTAACATGTCCTTGACACTTAGCTCAACTAGGTCTTTCTCTGAATAGACATGCATGAGTTATTTATGAGAGAATCTTCAGTTATTTGGAGTACACTAGTTTGATGGATACATGCATTAACTGACTAAACTCAAAATTAGTTCCTAAAATAGTTTGGAACTAATTTAACTGGACTTAACTTAGTAAACTGAGCTAACTAATTACAACTCAATTATAACTCATTCGTATCTCTTTAATTAAGGGATAATCTCCTTAATTTAAGGGGTAACTATGCCATGACTTCAGAAAGATTTCTAGCTTGAATTTCTCTAGCTAATTAAGTCAAGATGAATTAATTAATTATTTTTCAAGTAGCTGGTGAGACTAAATTCGCAATTTTAATTCAAGGAAAAATTAAAATTGTAATATTTTGGATTCTATTTTTATCATTTATTGTTTCTATTTTCAACACTCCCTCTTAACAAGAAATGAATTCAACTCGATCCCGATGCTAAACCTTTGGAATGTTCTACGTGCAACACTTATCTCTAGTGTTGTTGCTCCAGCAATCTCCAAAAACAAAAAAAAAACATCTAACCTAAATCAGCATGATGCATCTGTCATCAATGTCTCTGACTGCTATTGCCTTTGTCAACTGAAAACTTTGCACTCCTGTTGACTCTACCTTTCTGCACTGTTGTCAATCCTTCTTTGCACTTTTCAGTATCTAACTACTCTAGCCTCTGTCACTTTGATCTCTGACTACATCAATCCCACTAATTCCTCATATTAATCTGTACTTCGGGCTCATGTAGCAAGGTGCGATCCATGAGATAAAACCTCTCAATGGACCCTTCCCAATTTCAGCCTTCTTCGGACTATTACTTCACATCGCCCCACCTCACACCTAGAGGTATGGCTGCATGTGATCCTTCTGTTGACTCTAATTATGGCTCCTCCACAATTGTCTGAGACTTCTTTTGGGATTGCATGTTGAGAGGTAATTTACTCTCCCTCTCAACCACCAAGTCTCTAACATTTGCCTTGCTCCTTAAGGATTTTCATGCATCTTGAACCTCAATAGCATATAGGTTCTTGACTCGTGAACCGATCTGTTTGACCTGTCTCGTGGGGATGTGTCTAAGGAAAACCTCTCCCTTACTAAAGATAACATCGTAGCCTTTGTCCTCCAACATCACGATCGGTACCAAGTTCTTCTTCAATTCAGGCACATACTTCACATCTGTCAAGGTGATAGGAGCTCCATGCTCCCTCTGAAAAGAAAAAGTGTCCACTCTTGAAACACTAAACCTTTCGTCATCACCCATCTCTATGTGTATCTTGAGGTCTTTCTCATCCAAGGTACTGGATAAAATTTTATCGCCGGTCATGTGGAATGAGGCTCCACTGTCAATATACTAACCACAACCCATCATCGATGACACCATGCATGTGATAAGAGTAAAGTCCATTTCGAACTAAGGGGCTAATGCCTCACCTTTCAATCCTTCCAAGGATCCCTTCTTGGACTTCTTCGATGGGAAATTAGTCGTATCATGACCCATCTCGTTTTTTTTTTTTCAAGTATGATATGAATTCTATTTTCACCTGCAACCCCGAACTTCAAACTTCAAATTCTCTTCTCCGTATACTGTTCACAGCTCTGATAAACTCAACTCTAATACCACGTAGAATTTCCTACAAATTCTCTACAAATCTACCTCTAAGATCTATGTAGAAAATCTTACTGTAGATTAACTCGATAATGCCATATACCAAAGAAAAATACTATAATCTACTTCTACTATCAAACTTGTAGAAGCTTAAAGATCGAGCTAAATCAGAGCTGAACACATATAACCATAAGAAGAAGAATCAATATACTTGAAACACATAAAACACTCAGGGGAAATCCTCAGCTAAAAACCCACTATTTGTATTATCATACAAGGTGGAAATATATCAAAATTACACAAAGCCTTAGCTCTCACAGCTAGCCAGCTCTCAGTACAATCCTCCTGGATTCTCACAAGCAAACAAGGCTTCTCACAAACCTTATCCTCTTCGTTCCAAGCCTCCTATTTCCTTGCGCTATTTCTCCTGGGTGATCCTACTGTTACCAAGTGTAACATTGATCACTCACACTGATCTCACACCCTGTAAAACTGCATAATCCTCAAGGAACCTTCCCTTGACTGCATGGATGAGTTTCCTTTATAGGAAAACACATGTGACTGATAGTAACCTGTCCTTGAAATTTAGCTCAACTGGGTCTTTCTCTAAATAGACATGCATGATTTATTTATGAGAGAATCTTCAGTTATCTGGAGTACACTAGTTTGATGCATGCATGCACTAACTGACTAAACTTACAATTAGTTCCTCAAATAGTTTGGAACTAATTTAAGTGGACTTAACTAAGTAAACTGAGGTAACTAATTACAACTCAATTATAACTCATCCTTATCTCCTTAATTAATGGACAATCTCCTTAATTTAAGGGATAACTATTGCATGACTTCAGAAAGACTTGTAGCTTGAATTTCTCCAACTAATTAACTCAAGATGAATTAATTAATTATTTCTCAAGCAACTAATGAGACTAAATTCGAATTTTAATTCTCAATTTTAATTCAAGGAAAAATTAAAATTGGAATATTCTGGATTCTATTTTTATCAATTATTGTTTCTATTTTCAACACTCCCTCTTAACAAGAAAGGAATTGAACTCGATCCCGATCCTGAACCTTTGGAATGTTCTGCATGCAACACTTCTCTCTAGTGTTGTTGCTCCAGCAATCTCCAAAAACAAAAAAACATCCAACCTGAATCAATATGATGCATCTGTCATCAAAGTCTCTGACTGCTATTGCCTATGTCAATTGAAAACTTTGTGCTCCTATTGACTCTGCCTTTCTACACTATTGTCAATCCTTCTCTGCACTCTTCAGTATCTGACTACTCTATCCTTTATCACTTTGATCTCTGGCTGCATCAATCCCACTGATTCCTCCCATTACTACGTACTTTGGGCTCCCATAGTAAGGTGTGATCCATGAGATAAAACCTCTCAATGGACCTTGTGCAATTTCGGCCTTCTTCGAACTAGAAATTCACATCACACCACCTCACACCTCGAGGTATGTCTACATGTGATCCCTCTGCTGAATCTAATTGTGGCTCCTCCACAATTGTTTGAGACTTCTTCTGGGACTGCATGTTGAGAGGTAATTTACTCTCCCTCTCAACCACCAAGTCTCTAACATTTTCCTTGCTCCTCAAGGCTTTGCATGCATCTTGAACCTCAAGAGCATACAAGTTCTTGACTCATGAACTGATCTGTTTCACTTGTATCATGGTGATGTGTCTAAGGAAAACCTTTCCCTTACTAAAGAAAACATCGTAGCCTTTGTTTTCCAACATCACGACCGATACAAAGTTATTCTTCAATTCAGGAACATACTTCACATCTTTCAAGTTGATAGGAGCTCCATGCTCCCTCTAAAAAGAAAAAGTGCCCACTCTTGAAACACTAAACCTTTCGTCATCACCCATCTCTATGTGCATCTTGAGGTCTTTCTCCTCCAAGGTACTCAATAAAATTTTATCGCCAGTCATGTGGACTGAGGCTCCACTGTCAAGATACCAACCACAACCCATCATCGATGACACCATGCAAGCAATGAGAGTAAAGTCCATTTCGAACCTTAATGCCTCACCTTCCGATCCTTCTAAGGATCCCTTCTTGGACTTCTTCGATGGTCAATTAGTCGCATTATGACCCATCTCGTTTTTTTTTTTTTTTTTTGAGTATGATATGAATTCGATTTGCACCTGCAACTCGAAACCTAAAACTTCGAATTCTCTTCTTCGTATACTGTTCACAGCTCTGATAAACTCAACTCTAATACCATGTAGAATTTCCTACAAATTCTCTACAAATATACCTCTGAGATCGATGTAGAAAATATGACTATAGATTAACTCGATAATGCAATATACCAAAGAAAAATACTATAATTTACTTCTACTATCAAACTTGCAAAAGCTTAAAGATCAAGCTGAATCAGAGCTAAACGCATATAACCATAAGAAAAAGAATCAATACACATGAAATACAGAAATACTCAGGGGAAAACCTCAGCTAAAAACCCCACTATCTGTATTATCATACAAGGTGGAAATATATCATAATTAAACAAAGCCTTAGCTCTCAGAGCTAGCCAGCTCTCAGTACAATCCTCCTGGATGCTCATAGGCAAACAAGGCTTCTCACAAACCTTCTCCTCTACCCTCCAAGCCTCCTATTTCCTTACGTTGTTTCTCCTAGGTGATCCTACTGTTACCAAGTGTAACACTAATCACTCACACTAATTTCACACCTTTTAAAACTATGTAATCCTCAAGGAACCTTCCCTTGATTGCATGGACACGTTTCCTTTATAGGAAAACACATGCAACTGATAGTAACCTATCCTTGACATTTAGCTCAACTGGGTCTTTCTCTGAATACACATGCATGAGTTATTTATGAGATAATCTTCAGTTATCTGGAGTACACTAGTTTGATGCATGCATGCATTAACTGATTGAACTCACAATTAGTTCCTCAAACAGTTTGGAACTAATTTAACTGGACTTAACTCAATAAACTGAGCTAACTAATTACAACTCAATTATAACTCATCCTTATCTCCTTAATTAAGTGATAATCTCCTTAATTTAAGGGATAATTGTTGCATGACTTCATAAAGACTTGTAGCTTGAATTTCTCCAACGAATTAACTCAAGATGAATTAATTAATTATTTTTCAAACAACTGGTGAGACTAAATTCCAATTTTAATTCTGAATTTTAATTCAAGAACAAATTAAAATTGGAATATTCTGGATTCTATTTTTATCATTTATTATTGCTATTTCCAACACTCCCTCTCAACAAGAAAGGAATTCAACTTGATCCTGATCTTGAACCTTTGGAATGTTCTACATGCAACACTTCTCTCGAGTGTTGTTGCTCTAGCAATCTCCAAAAACAAAAAAAAAACATCCAACCTGAATCAATATGATGCATCTGTCATTAAAGTCTCTAACTGTTATTTCCTCTGTCAACTAAAAAAATTTTGCTCCTGTTGACTCTACCTTTCTGCACTGTTGTCAATCCTTCTCTGTGCTCTTCAGTATCTTACTGCTCTAGCCTCTGTCACTTTGATCTCTGACTGCATCAATCCTACTGATTCCTCCCATTAATCTGTACTTTGGGCTCTCGTGGCAATGTGCGATCCATGAGATAAAACCTCTCAATGGACCCTACCCAATTTCAGCCTTCTTCGGACTATCACTTCACATCGCCCCACCTCACACCTGGAGGTATGGCTACATGTGATTCTTCTACTGACTCTAATTGTGGCTCCTCCACAATTTTCTAAGACTTCTTTTGGGACTGCATGTTGAGAGGTAATTTACTCTCCCTTTCAACCACCAAGTCTCTAACATTTGCCTTGCTCCTCAATGCTTTGCATGCATCTTGAACCTCAAGAGCATATAGGTTCTTGACTCATGAACCAATCTGTTTTGTAGAAATTTCTCATTTCACACCCCGATTTTTAGTTTCTCCTTATTTCTCCCATATAGTTAAATGCCATTTCCCATAACCATACATTTAACAAGCTGGAAAAATTAAATTTGCTAAAAACACAAATTCTAGAAATTTTACAGAATGCTGGAAATTGCAGAAATAAAAATCAGCAGTAATAAACAGCCATTAGAACACATTTAAACACTGAGATTTTTTGTCAATGTGACCGTGGAAAGACCCCCTACAACTCTTGGGGAAAACCAGTTTGAGAGCTCTTCTTTATTTTTGGAAAATGCCTTTTTATAGTAAGAGAAATATTTAACAAAAATCAGTAAGCAAACTTTTACAACTTATCTCAGCCTTGCTGAAACTCCGCCTTGCTGAAACTCCGCTGTACAGACTTGCTGAAACTCCACCCTACTGAAACTCCACTCTGCTGAAACTCTGCTACTGAAACTCCGCTACTGGAACTCCGCTGCTGAAACTCCACTCTGCTGAAACTCTGCTGTTGAAACTCCGCTGCTGAAACTCCGCTCTGCTAAAACTCCGCTGCTGAAACTCCGCTGCTGAAATTCCGCTCCGCTGAAACTCCGCTATGTTGAAACTCCGTAGCTCACTGTCCAGAAATCTCCCTTGCTCTCTTGCTCTGCTTCTCTCAATCTGCTCATGAAAGAATTAATGACCTTTTCCTCCTTTTCCTCCTTTAATCTAACCCCAAGTGACTTTTGGGTGATCCAAGTGACTTTTGGGTGATCCCTAAATCCAATGGCTGAAATAGATTGAGATCTAAGGCTGAGATTAAATGCTCATTTAAATCTCACTTTTTATTTTTTAATTCACCCCACTTTAATAAAGACCCAATTAGTCATTTATTTTCAAAGTCACTTTTCCTTTCTAATTTTTCATTGACTTTATAAAAGTCACTTTAAAATTAGACTTAGTAACTTTATCACTTAAAGTCACTTTTAAATTAGATTTAACTTTATAAAATTATAAAGTCACTTTGGGAGAAAAATTAAATTCTTTTGAACACTTTTCCCTAGGCCAAAGATCAAAGCCTAAGGGAACCCCCTATCCTCCGGTACCAAATTTCAACACTCCCTCTTACCGAGGAAGGTGTTCCTCACCACACCCATCTTGTCTCTGAAGTAGACATGCTTGCCCCGTGGTAAGGCTTTGGTAAGAATATCTACAACATGCCCATTAGTGGAAATATACTCAAGCTTCACAGCTCCCTTCTGAACATAGTCTCTGATGAAATGATATCTGATCCCGATATGCTTTGACCTGTCATGAAATACTGGATTCTCCGTGAGTTTAATGCAACTCTGGTTATCACAGTAAATCTCTGGTAAATCACTGAAGGTCTCAACGGCTGACCAAATAAGCCAAACAACATCTTGTGAAGCCAGATAGCCTCACAACTAGCTAGAATGGCTGCCATATACTCTGCTTCCGCTGAACTCAGTGCTACTGACTGCTGCTTCTGGCTGAACCATGACACTACTGCTGAACCCAACCCAAAACAACACCCTGAAGTGCTCTTCCTATCAGAAGCACAACCTAACCAATCAGAATCAGTGTATCCTACCAATCTCACTCCATCTCCCTGCCTGTAGTCCAGACCATAATCCACTGTCCCCTGCAACTATCGAAAAATGTGTTTTGCAGCCACCCAGTGAACCTTCCTAGGCTCACACATAAACTGACTCATCGTGTTGACTGCAAAACAAATATCTAGTCTAGTGTTGACCAAACACATCAAGGAACTAATCAGCTACCTGTATAATGTGGGATCCACCAACTCGGAATCCGAACCATGAAGCTTCTTCCAGTTGGTGATCATCGGTGTCGACATGGGTCTACAATCCTCCATGTGGCATCTGCTAAGGATGTCCACAATATACTTCCCCTACCCCAGGAAGAAATGCCCCTCCTCCTGCCACACCTCCAAGTCCAAAAAGTAATGCATCAAGCCGATGTCCTTCATCTCAAACTCCGTCGCAAGATCTCTCTTGCAGTGCTCTATGAGTCTCTCTACACCTATAATGACCAAGTCATCCACATACAACACCAGAATGAGAGGCTCCTCACCAATCACAATAAAGTAAAGGTTCGGATTTGCCTCACTCTTTGTGAAACCCGTCCCCTGCAAATATGTATCTATCTTGGAGTACCAAGGTCTGGGAGCTTGCTTCAGGCCATAAAGGGCCTTCTTCATTCTGCACACATGGGACTCCTTCCCATGCACCTCAAAGCCTCGTGGCTTCTCAATGTACACCTCCTCCTGTATGAAGTCATTGAGAAATGCAGTCTTCACATCCATCTAGTGGATCTTCCAACCCATCTCTGCTACTATCGATATAATGGAGCCGATCGAAGCATATCAAGCCACGGGAGCGAAGGTCTCCTCATAATCAACTCCCTCTACCTGGGAGAACCCTCTAGCCACAAACCTTGCTTTGAATTTCTCAATGCTGCCATCTACAGCATGCTTTACCTTGTAAAGCCATCTGGAAGTAACCACGGATTTTCCCTCAAGCCTCGA
Source organism: Pinus tabuliformis (assembly GCA_031772625.1). Lineage (NCBI taxonomy): Eukaryota > Viridiplantae > Streptophyta > Pinopsida > Pinales > Pinaceae > Pinus > Pinus tabuliformis. Next base: position 777,241,755 of record CM062820.1, on the reverse strand, counting down.
CACCACCTCCCAAACATCATTCTTCATGATAGAAGAATACTCCTCTTGCATGGCCTCTCTCCAAACCTGCTGGCTAGCTGCCTCCTCATAGCTAGAAGGCTCAGAGTCAAGGATGCTAGTAACCATCGCCATATAGCTACAAAACCTCTCAGGTGGTCTACTCTCTCTGACCGGCCTCTTCAACTCGACAACAGATGAGGCATCTCTCAAGGTGTCCTAAAGCCACTTGGGCTTCCTCTTCCCTAAGCACACTTCTCCCACCGGAGAATGAAACTCCTCCTCATCATCATCATCAGGAGCCTGAACTCCTGATTGTCTGTCTACTATCCTCCTGCTTGCACCTGAACCTGTAGAAGCTGAGGTACCGTGTGAACTGTCCATCAGTGGACTCCCTAGTGAACTGCTCTGTGAACTGCTCTGCATGCTGCCCAGAGCACCACCCCTCTGGCTCGGTGAGCCACTGCTCACTGACGGACCTGACATCCTCATAGATGTACCTCATGATCCTCCTGATCTTCCTGATCCCTACCCACTGGATCCCTGTGACTGTCTCAACTGCTGCTGAGGGTCTGGCTGATCCAGATACTCTAACTCCCGTGACCTCCTAAAGGCCTTGTCCTCCTCAAACTTCACATCCCGTCTGACAACAACTCTCCTCTGTGCAGGAATGTAAATCCGAAAGGCCTTTGAGGTCTCACTGTAGCCCACAAAGATACCATTCTCTATGGTGGGCTCTAGTTTGGTCCTCTTCTCCTTGGGTATATAGGAGTATGTAATGCATCCAAAGATATGAAGATGACCAATATCAAGCTTCTTCCCAGTGAAAGCCTCCTCTGGAGTCATGTGCCCCAAGGCACGATGCGGACTCCTATTCTGCAAGTAAACAACTGTGTTGCAGGCCTCTGCCTACAAGAACAATGGCAACCCCTCATCATGTAACATGGCTTTGGCATCCCCTATGATGGATCTGTTCTTCCTCTCTGCAACCTCGTTCTGCTGCGGGTTGTAAGGAACAGTGAACACCTTCATAATGCCTGCCTCTGCACAATAGTCAACAAACTCTCCAAGGGTGTACTCTCTTCCATTGTTCGACCTCAGGGACTTGATCTTTTAACCTGTCTGTGTCTCCACAAGAGCTATGAACTCCTAAAACCACTTGAAGACCTCACTCTTGGTCTTCAAAAAATAAATCCAGGTCCTCCTGGAGTGATCATCAATGAATAAAACATAGTACTCATATCCACTCAAGGAAACATGAGATATCCGACCGCATACATCGGAATGAATCAAATCAAGTATCCCAGTCGCTCTGCTATCACTGCTGGGAAAAGCGGATTTGGAAAACTTTCCCATCGCAGAACCTCTGCAAGTATCAAAGGGATCAGTACTAAAATCTGGCACACCTGTAGTGATCTCCTGTAATGTCCTCAAGGCTCCATGATATATATGTCCCATCCTGTGGTGCCAAATCTCACACAGCTTAGAACTGCTAGCTCTACTATCAGTACTACTACTCAATGCCAAAAGGGGTTGGAATGCAAACTTATACACCTTTGCATGGCGTACACCTATCACTCTAGCTGAATCAGCTGGAGTGTGTTATAGACATTTTTGGGCACTGCAACCCCAAGCATAAAATTTCCATAAACCAAGGGCTCCTAAGTCCCTAAAAGTGTTGTTCTAACCCCTAAAGGAACAAGGTCAACTGATTACAGCTTCTCCCAGAAGTTCTCCATGAAAAACCACTCAGAACTGGTCAAAACAGGATCATTTCACCTGCTCCATAGGCAAAGTGCGTTACATCTAACCTAAGTACACTTTGTGGGTGCGTTGCATTTCAAAAAGTCCTTCTATGGGGTGCGATGGGTGAGAAGTGACAAATGGCAGTGTTAATCCGCGAGGTGGAGAGGCATGGAATCTTCCAGAAACTTCTCCTGTGACACTTGCCTCTCTGAATTCGACCAAGGATGAGTAAGAGATCATCAATCTCCAAGTGGAAGCAAGAACTATCAGAGGGATGAAACTAATCAAATCACAAGCTGACTCATCTCCCTTATAGATATCTATATATGGATCCCTCATCCCAGAGATCTAGAGGTTGGAATTTTGCATCTTGTAAGGAATTGTTGTTGGTTTCTTGAGGCAACATCATAGTGTTGGGTGATCTAAGCTTTGCATGAGGTGAAGAAGAGCTTACTTGCTGAGATGATGATGCTGGGTCAGAACAACTGCTTGTAACTCTCTTGGCCATTTCTTGATTATCAATAAAGTTATTTAAGTTTTCCTCCATACTCTTGTGTCATTTATGTTTTATGCATTTGTATGGTCAATTTACATCTGATCCTAGATTTTTTATGATTATAGATCCATGTTCTTGTATAGTGTTATGCTACTTTGATTCTACAGGTACTCTGTGAAGCTCGACGTACAAGGAAGCAAGTAGCAAAGGACTATCAGAAGAGAGAGGAATCAAACTAGGAACCAAGCGCAAGACAGAGGTTGGTCTCTTTTATTCTTCTCTCATCTATATTTCATAAAGGAAAAACGAAAGTAGCTTTACTTTGTTTGTTTCTAAGGTAGCTACCACACCTTCGTGGGATTAGCAGTTCTGCATAAACACTTTTCCCTGTAACAAAATGGCGACTCCACTGGGGAGCGACTAGTTTGTTTGTTTATCTACCTTGTTGTTTATTTTATAAACTTACAGACGGAGCCTAAAGTCGAGCCAGGTAACTTTCGAACTGCATTTGCTATGTGAATGTAAAGTAGATAAATGCTGCTTCAGTCAATCTCCGGGTTTTGTTTATGAATTAAACAACTGATTTACAAACTCTCTAATTGCCCTTGTGGTGGCTCTAGTAACCTCTTTAGATCTACCCCAGTTGTTGATTTACTGATTACCACTTGCTTGGCCAAAATCCCTGAACTGAACTGCAAACTGTGACCCAGAACCCAAGCAAAGTCTCGGCTCTGGCCCAACGCAGTCTCTGTTCTGTGAATCTGAAATTCAGCGCACTTCCCGAGTGTAGTAGGTGCGTTGCATTTCAAGTTCACTGTGTTACAGGTGCGCTGATCATACTAGGCATTGTTCTTCAGTTTTGGTTTCTGTGTTCATTCTTTTCAGTTCTATTCATGAATTTTGCTGCTTGTAGTAAGTATACCTCTGTTTGAAACCCCTTTTCCTTGTTGTTATTCCGCCTCCATTGTGCAAAGAACTGTAAATGTTTTTGTGTATTTGTTGAGTCATTTTCAGTTCTCCTTTGCAAAAAAGTAACGTAATTGTACTGTCGTTTCTTGATTTGAAAGTGTCGCAGGTGTCGTTTTCAGTCGTAGAAGAGAGTCTGATTGATCTTGACATTCGATTACCCTGTTACTGTTGTATTTGATCTGGATTTGTAATTTTCTAGTGTCGAAAGCAAGTATTCATTTCCAAATCGTGAAGTGTTGTCATTATCTTCATTTTTTATTTTGAAAAGAAACTTGTTAGTAATTGTCGCTTGAAAAGTAATTCAGATTTGCGCATTAGCTTTCTTTTTATCATTCACATACTAAGAAAGCCGAAAACAAATACATGCATGTGCATTTGCATTTAGACTGTTTGATTGGTTTGATTTAGGACAGTGCATTTAGTGTGTGCTCTTTGCTCTTTGTGAAAGAATATTGTCTCTCTTTCCTTAGTAGCTAGGATTTTCATTGCAAAAAGAAGATAAAAGACATATTAAGAAGGCCAAAAACAAATACATGCATGTGCATTTGCATTTATACCATTTGATTGGTTTGATTTAGGACAGTGCATATAGTGTGTGCTCTTTTCTCTTTGTGAAAGAATATTGTCTCTCTTTCCTTAGTAGCTAGGATTTTCATTACACAAAGAAGATAAAAGACTGTTTATCATCTTAGATTGCATTTTAGGAATCATACATCTACATCATGTGGTGAACCTGAAAGGAAAATTTCTTAAGCAAGATCAACTATAAAAGAAATTTAATGAATCTAACAATGCTTTGGAACCTAACGCACAACATCTAGAAGTCTAGGCTAGAGACGTATTCCAGCGTCGTAAAGCCTGGTAACTGTTGTTCTCACTGTTGGTTGGGTGATTCCTCCACTTTGAGATGATAAGTGTCAGTACAGACTTGTGCTCCCACGTACCGTTGAGTATATTTTGGGAGACCACAATAGGCTTAATCCTTTATCTATAGGAAGCCGTGTCTGCCGCCCTATCGATCGCAATGCACTGAACACAACATTCGGGAAGATTGACTGCCGTACCGTAAAAAGTATTCTGCAGTTTTGTGATTGGTTTGGTAATCCCTCTGCCTAGATTTCTAGAGCAGTGTTCATTTTCAGACTCTTGAACAGAAAAGGTCCATCTGAGCACTTGTCACTTCAGGCTCATGAAAAATCGAAGGCGACTAGAGTCATCTTTTGTTTTTTCTCGACTCTTTAAAATTGAAAAAACAAGTTGTGTCAAAGCGTCTAAAATTTATTTTAAATGGAATAATCATCACCCTTTCCTACATTGATCTTAGGTTGAGAAAATGGAATCCACCAACCATGGAATTCCCCTTGGAGGAAATCCTAGTCCCTTCTCCTCTTGGGGAGATGTTGGTGCACCCCATATGGCCACATTGTCGCTTCCAGGACTGACAATCGGCTTGCCCGTATGGCTCTTGTCAACCTCTATTGTTCAAAACACCGCAATTCTTGAGCAATCGAATCAGCAACTAGACGATTCCAGAGTTACCCACCAACCTTCTACTTCCTCCAATTCCTCCTCTCCTCCTTCCTCTTCGCTTGATGGGGCTACTAAAGCCAAAAATCAAGTATTTGAGAAGAAGAAGGAAAAGAAGAAGAAGGAGCCAAAAGCAAAAGGGGGCAACCAAGCGTCGTCTAATGAAAATCCACGCATTGCACCAACCAGGCCTAAATCGCCATGTGTCATTTGCAAAGGAGACCACTATCATAGAGATTGTCCCTGCATCCCTCGGATCTTAAGGGACTGGTCTCTTCGTTTGCACAACCCGGTGTCGTCAACCTCTGATGATCATGTTGAAAACACATCGTCGACTAGTGAAAGTGAAGCCTCAGGACAAAAAGGAAAATATAGATTTCCTTTTAAACTGTGCGAAGGCGATCATACTGTCCACCATTGTCCCTTCTTAGACGAGGCTAAAAGAGTTTTGGATGATCGTCCGGTTTCACCGTTACGACTTCCTCCTGGATATAAAAAACTCTTGCCGAGTCCGTCACTAGTTGAAAATCTGGTTGACCCACCCAGGTGGTCGGCCGAAGCATCTATCATTGAAGAAAAACCATCTGAACCCATAGCAGACGAAAGTCAAAAGGTCGAGGCGGCAGTTGACCCGGTCTTGCCTTCAGAGGTTCCATCTTCAGATGATACAGTCACCGAAGAGAACAAGGATGACACCGTCCAAATTCTTTTCCTAAGCACAGACTCCAATGAACATGGGGGCAATTTACCCATTCCTTTACCGCAGGAAGGAAGTTCGTCAGAGTCGAACCCGGCCGTCTATTCGGTCCCACCTCCAAGCAATCTAGTTGTTTCCTTCAACTGGAATCAACTAGGCAGACCCCGCTTACCGGCTAGTGTACCATTCTGAATCATTGCTCAAATATATAGAATGGTTATGGCCGGTACCATCATAGATGAAGGGTCTTTTGTGAGTATCCTTTCCTCGACTACTTGGAAAGCACTTGGTTCGCCATCGCGTTTGCCTGAGATGAGAAATCTAACAGGCTTTGACAAAGGAACCAGTCGACCGTTAGGGATCCTTCCCAATGTGCCCATAACATTGAGAGGGAAAATCGTTCATATGAACATAATGGTAGTCCAAGGACCTCTGGATTATAATCTACTCCTCGGATGAGACTATATTTATTGCATGGGAGCCATTGTCTCATCGCTCTTTAGAGTAATGTGTTTTCCGCACGAAGGAAGAGTGGTCAAGCTCGTAGACCAGCTTCCATTTCCCAGATCACACATAGCAAATAGTCATATACCATCCCTGAATGGTCTCTTCACACAAGGAATGTCTCATCAATCTCACGTCCGTACACCTGATGAGCGCGAGTGATTCGGGGGACATGACTGAAGACTAGGGGGCATGCACCCTGGTCTGCTTCGGCAGGAAAACTTCGGGTATAGGGTAGGTTTCCGCGAGAGATATATGACTATTTTGTACTCCCGTCCGTGATTGGAAAAGGGGGTTAGACTGGAATAAGATTCCCTCGTCAAAGTTATGTTTGTGGATTGTCTCACCTTTGTCTATTTCGGTAGACATCGCCGAAGAAGTGTTTTGTTTGCGCTATGAATAGAACAATCTTTGGTAACCTAAAAGAGGTAGACCTTTCCTGATAAAACAAATGTTTTGTCGATAGAATAAGAGGTGACCTTGAAACTTTATTTTATACTTGGGGGCATGCAAACCTTTTGGCATGAAAGCGAAGAGCGACCATTTATTTTTTAAATTTGTGGGTCCTCTAACCCTTTAAACTCATAGGATTGGTTGTTTCCTAACTTGAACAAAGAAAGGATGTGGGGCAAAGATTTGAAAATTTCTGTTTTCATATGTGAGACATTCTTATTATACGACTAGATTAATCGAGCAGTTTTAGCACATAGTTCAAGATCGTTAAAAAATAAACATAAGTCATGAGCAAATGTTTCTCCCCGCATTTAATCTCATTAAAAAATGAACTATTTCTCGGTAAATAACCATCATGAATGTAGAAGTTCAGCCTTTAAAGCCCTGGTCGTGTTCCCATCATCACCTCCACTCTATATTGGTCGATCATTCACCTCCATTTGATTGTTTACCCCTTTTGAGAAACAGTTGCGAAGAGTGATCCCGCTAGCCATCCTTGTAACACTACCGTGATTGGAAAATTCCAAACCTTACCTGGAATCAGCTGCTACCCAATTTTATCACTCGTTCCTCAAAAGACGAGTCTCCTTTAAGCTCTTTTCAACTGACTCGTAAAATATGAAAAGATTGCCGAGCCATTGGCCTCTCGAGCTCGTTAAAAGGACCGGAAGTGCTATCCCTCCTTTATATTTTAATCTTTTTGGACCTGAGGGATCATTACACAAAAAGATCAAGTGCTTGTTTTGTTTGGCTTGTTAAAAGTATCGAAAATTCATCCCTTCTATATTGTTTTATACTTTTTCGGACTTAAGGGATTAGATGACGAAAAAGGAATTTTGGAGTTTCCTTTACGTCCCTTTTTAGACTCTCTAAAAATGAAAAGGACCGAGTTATCTTTGTCGTTAAACTCGTTAAAAGCTAATATCGACAAACTTGTCCATAGCAAACAAGAACGAGTTTCACTGTCGCTAAGCTCGTTAAAACATAGCGATGGGTTTGCCCGAAGGGAAAATTATAGAACAAGCATATGTTATCCTCCTCAAGCTTGACAAAAATAAAGAGGTACTGGTCAGCAATGACTGGGGAAAAATTGGGAAGAAAACTTGAAGAAACTTTGTTGGTAGCAAGTCGCTCTTGAACATGACACTTTCACTCCGCATCCAAGTCGGGTTGGGTTGTTTCATTCACCGGTCACATCACCATGGTCTCATCACACCATCCACATTTGGGGTTAATGCTACCAATCCATCACGTCAGTGTCGCCGATATGTTCAAGAGAAGTCATTCAGAGAATTCACCTGTGTCTCACCCGCTGCAATACATTTACACTCCATTCTTTCATGACCGCCACCCTAAACCTTATATCACCAGATCATTTTCACCTCCATTAAAATCATTTGCTCCGTTCCGTGTCATTGATGTGGGATTCATTAAGGCCCTCCTATGATGGATCGCTTCTTGTCGACATCAACTCATTATCCAAGAAGTTGATCTAGGAACACCCCTTTCAGTACTTTGAAGTTTGCATGCCTCAATGGAAAGTTTCTCACTTCCAATGACAGGTTTACATCAATGGCCTTCGACTGAAAGATTTTGCGTGGTGTTCGACGCCAAGTCCTTTATTCACACCACGTGAATTGTACTGCAGTGCCTTAAGGGTCATTATCATTATCGGTGATTCCTCTCGTGCCTGTTAATAGCTTACATCATTGGTTGGTAATCAGGCAATGTATTTTCATGTTCGACTCCAGAACATCTCTCACATGGATCAACTTGTACTTCGATTGAAGATCGAATGAGATTGAAGACCCCGGATCTAGTTTCATCCATCCGGGCTGCGATATATATTCAGGAAAATAAAGACATCAAATGTACATCATTGCTGCACAGATAATCATCCAATCAAAGGGATGATGGCTCTACCAGAATCATCAGTGTACACTCAAACGATTGTCTGTCCTATGTTCATGAAAATGAATTTATAAAGTTGAGCATGGGAATGCCCGCCTCAGCTAGATCATGAAAATATTATGAAGATAATGTATTTTATTGTATCTTATTATAGGTCTCCTCCCAGCTTGAAAGAACTTCGGATCCTCATGATAAATCATTTCACCCGACATCAAGAAAGATTAACGACCTCATGCTTTAGGGGGCAACTGTTATAGACATTTTTGGTCACTGCAACCCCAAGCATAAAATGTCCATAAACCAAGGGCTCCTAAGTCCCTAAAGTGTTGTTTTAACCCATAAAGGAACAAGGTCAACTGATTACAGATTCTCCCAGAAGTTCTCCATGAAAAACCACTCAAAACTGGTCAAAACAGGATCATTTCACCTACTCCATAGGAAACGTGCGTCATCTCACCTAAGTACACTCTGTGGGTGTGTTACATTTCAAAAAGCCCTTCTATGGGGTGCGATGGGTGAGAAGTGACAAATGGCAGTGTCAATCCGCGAGGTGGAGAGGCATGGAATCTTCCAGAAACTTCTCCTGTAACACTTGCCTCTCTGAATTCGACCAAGGATGAGTAAGAGATCATCAATCTCCAAGTTGAAGCAAGAAGTATTAGAGGAAAGACACTAATCAAATCACAAGCTGACTCATCTCCCTTACAGATATCTATATATGGATCCCTCATCCCAGAGATCCAGAGGCTGGAATTTTGCATCTTGTAAGGAGTTGTTGTTCGTTTCATGAGGCAACATCATAGTGTTGCGTGATCTAAGCTTTGCATGAGGTGAAGAAGGGCTTACTTGTTGAGAGGATGATGCTGGGTCAGAACAACTGGTTGTAACTCTCTTGGCTATTTCTTGATTATCAATAAAGTTATTTAAGTTTTCCTCCATACTCTTGTGTCATTTATGTTTTATGCATTTGTATGGTCAATTTACATATGATCCTAGATTGTTTATGATTATAGATCCATGTTCTTGTATAGTGTTATGCTACTTTGATTCTACAGGTACTCTGTGAAGCTTGACGTACAAGGAAGCAAGTAGCAAAGGACTATCAGAAGAGAGAGGAATCGAACTAGGAACCAAGCGCAAGACAGAGGTTGGTCTCTTTTATTCTTCTCTCATCTATATTTCATAAAGGAAAAATGAAAGTAGCTTTACTTTGTTTGTTTCTAAGGTAGCTACCACACCTTAGTGGGATTAACAGTTCTGCATAGACACTTTTCCCTGTAACAGAGTGCCCCTGGGATACATCAACACCTGTCCTCCCCTGAACAATACCTCATATCCTCTATCGTCCAAAGATGAGATGGATATGAGGTTCTTCCTCATCCTTGGCACATAAAGAACATCTGACACTTTCAAGGGAGGTTTGGACTCCCTTTGAAATGTCAATGTCCCCACCCCGACTACTCTAACAACTCTGTCATCACTGAGTACTACCTCTATATCAGTGCCACTCTCTGAAAGCTCTCAGAAGTACTCACGGACTCCTGTCATGTGACGTGAAGCCCCATTGTCCACATACCAGATACCTGAAGATGCTCCGCTAATCGAGGGAAACGCATGCTCCCTCTGAACCTGTGTGGCAGGTGATCCTGCACTAGAGGACTCACATGTACTGAACGCAAACTCCCAGTCAAAACAACCTGCAAAGTCCTCAATCCTTGTTGAAGCTGCCACGTCCTGGTTCTTCCCCTTCTTCTTCTTCTTCTCCAGACACACAATTGCATAGTGTCCCATCTTTTAACAATTCCAACACTTCACCTTGGAATAGTCCTTCTGTGTGTTCCCCTGTTTACCTTTACCTTTGCCTTTGCCCCCACCACTGCTTGTGGAAGCCTGCTTCTTCCCTTTTCCTTTCTTGCCTCCTGCCACCAGTGCTACATCCTCATCTTACTCAACTAGCTTGGTTGCCCCAAGCTGACCTTTCCTGATCTCTGTCTGAATGCAATCATCCCAAAACCTCTCCCATGTGGGAAGGGTCTCACGTGCACAAACCCCATCAGCAAAGTTCAACCATGAATGGGGGAGGCCATTCACTGCAATCCGCACCAACTCAGTGTGTGGAATGGCCTCTCCAATCACTGCCAACTCATATCTCACATTAGTAATCTTTGTGAGATATCCAGCTGCACTATCATTACCCATCTTAATGTTATTCAGCTTCTCCTTCAGGACCATCTTCCGGTTCTCATTGGTACTCTGGTAGAGATTGGACAATGTTGTCCACATCTCATGGGCATTGCTCTTTCCTCTCACATGAGGAATGCAATGGTCTTTGATTCCATCTAGAATCAGCCTCTTACCCTTGTTGTTCTTCTTATTATAAGATGTCAACTGAGTAGCATCAGTAGGCACAACAACGGGGTTCTGTGTGGTATGCACCATGATATCCCAGACTTTTGCCTCGTCAAAGATACTCTGCATTCTCTCCTTCCAAACGTTGTAATTTGTATGCCCATCCAGCCTATCCTCCTCCCTCAATCCAAATGACATCCTACTGTCCTAAAACTGAAAAATAGCACTGCTGTAGTAAAGATAAAACCGCTGTTTATGAAAAAAATCAGCTTGTTGGAATGTTTTGAGTGAAAAATCAGTAGCTTTAATTTTTTCTTTTGCTGTCTCAAACTATCCTTCAGCACTCAAGCTCTGATACCATGTAGAAATTTCTCATTTCCCACCCCGATTTTCAGTTTCTCCTTATTTCTCCCATATAGTTAAATACCCTTTCCCATAACCATACATTTAACAAGCTGGAAAAAAAAATTTGCTGAAAACACAAATTCTGGAAATTTTACAGAATGCTGGAAATTGCAGAAATAAAAATCAGCAGTAATAAACAGCGATTAAAACACATTTAAACACTCAGATTTTTGGTCAATGTGACCCTGGAAAAACTCCCTACAACTCTTGGGGAAAACTAGTTTGAGAGCTCTTCTTTATTTCTGGAAAATGCCTTTTTACAGTAAGAGAAATATTCAGCAAAAATCAGCAAGCAAACTTTTACAACTTATCTCAACCTTGCTGAAACTCAACCTTGCTGAAAATCTGCCTTGCTGAAACTCCGCTCTGCTGAAACTCCGCTGTACAGACTTGCTGAAACTCAGCCTTACTGAAACTCCGCCCTGCTGAAACTCCGCACTGCTAAAAATCCGCTGCTGAAACTCCGTTGCTGAAACTCCGCTCTGCTGAAACTCCGCTGCTGAAACTCCACTCTGCTGAAACTCCACTGCTGAAACTTCGCTCTGCTGAAACTCCGCAGCTCACTGTCCAGAAATCTCCCTTGCTCTTTTTCTCTCCTTCTCTCAATCTTCTCATGAAAGAATTAATGACCTTTTCCTCCTTTTCCTCCTTTAATCTAACCCCAAGTGACTTTTGGGTGATCCCTAAATCCAATGGCTGAAATAGATTGAGATCTAAGGCTGAGATTAAATGCTCATTTAAATCTCACTTTTTATTTTTTAATTCACCCCACTTTAATAAAGACCCACTTAGTCATTTATTTCCAAAGTCACTTTTCCTTTCTAATTTTTCATTGACTTTATAAAAGTCACTTTAAAATTAGACTTAGTAACTTTATCACTTAAAGTCACTTTTAAATTAGATTTAACTTTATAAAATTATAAAGTCACTTTAGGAGAAAAATTAAATTCTTTTGGACACTTTTCCCTAGGCCAAAGATCAAAGCCTAAGGAACCACTTGTCCTCTGGTACCAAATTTCAACATGTTTCACCTATCTCGTGGTGATGTGTCTAAGGAAAACCTTTCCCTTACTAATGAAAACACTGTAACCTTTGTCCTCCAACATCGCAACCGATACCAAGTTCTTCTTCAATTCAGGCACATACTTCACATCTATCAAGGTGATATGAGCTTCATTCTCCCTTTGAAAAGCAAAAGTTCCCACTCTTGAAACACTAAACCTTTCCTTGTCATCCATATCTATGCGCATCTTGAGGTCTTTCTCCTCCAAGGTTCTAAATAAACTTTTATCGCCGGTCATGTGGAATGAGGCTCCACTATCAAGATAACAACCACAACCCATCATTGATGACACCATGCATGTGATGAGAGTAAAGTCTATTTCGAACTGAGAGGCTAATGCCTCACCTTCTGATCCTTCTGAGGATCCTTCTTGTACTTCTTCGATGGGCAATTAGTCGCATCATGACTAATCTCGTTTTTTTTTTTAAGTATGATATGAATTCGATTTGCACCTGCAACCTCAAACTTCAAACTTTGAATTCTCTTCTCCTATGTTGTTCATAGCTCCAATAGACTCATCTCTGATACCATGTAGAATTTCCTGCAAATTATATACAAATCTACCTCTGAGATCTATGTAGAAAATCTGACTGTAGATTAACTCGATAATGCAATATACCAAAGAAAATAATATAATCTACTTCTACTATGAAACACATCTAACCATAAGAAGAAGAATCAATACACATGAAACACAAAAAATACTCAGGGGAAAGCCTCCGCTAAAAATCCCACTATCTGTATTATCATACAAGGTGGAAATATATCAGAATTACATAAAGCCCTAGCTCTCACAACTAGCCAGCTCTCAGTACAATCTTCCTAGATGCTCACAGGCAAACAAAGATTCTCTCAAACCTTCTCCTATGCCCTCTAAGCCTCCTATTTCCTTGTGTTGTTTCTCCTTGGTGATCCTACGGTTACCAAATGTAAGATTGATCTCTCACACTGATCTCACACCCTGTAAAACTGCGTAATCCTCAAGGAACCTTCCCTTGACTGCATCGATGAGTTTCCTTTATAGGAAAACACATGCAACTGATAGTAATCTATCCTTGACATCTAGCTCAACTGGGTCTTTCTATGAATAAACATGCATGAGTTATTTATGAGACAATCTTTAGTTCTCTAGAGTACACTAGTTTGATGCATTCATGCATTAAATGACTAAACTCACAATTAGTTTCTGAAATAGTTTGGAACTAATTTAACTAGACTTAACTCAGTAAACTGAGCTAATTAATTATAACTCAATTATAACTCATCCTTATCTCCTTAATTAAGGGATAATCTCCTTAATTTAAGGGATAAATAGTGCATGACTTCAGAAAGAATTCTATCTTGAATTTTTCCAACTAATTAACTCAAGATGAATTAATTAACTATTTTTCAAGCAGCCCATGAGGCTAAATTCGAATATTAATTCAAGGACAAATTAAAATTGGAATATTTTGGATTCTATTTTTATCATTTCTTGTTGCTATTTTCAACAAATACCTCCCCATGAGGTTATTTGCTCTATAGTATTATAGGTAGATAATGAACTCTGATGAAGTCAATTTTGTCTCAGCCAAGAAAAGAACATAGTTCAAAGTCAAAAATCAGTTAGGCCCTTTCATTTGCAATTCTAGAGAAGAAGGGCAGGAAGCAGATCTGATTATGCAACAAATGAAGTTCCAAATCAGTTTCATGTGGAGATATGACCCTCAAGGGTTTATGAGTAAACTTAGACAAAAGGTCAAATTGGGGCCTTACATTCATCACCCCATACCAGAGATAGAAATATATGCTAATCAATCTGACTGGTTGGAGAACACTCTCATAGACATGGATATTACAAAGGTAGATGTTGAAAATACCTTGTGTGATTTAGAAAGACAGCTTGATGAAAGCTCATTCCTACAGGTACCACATCAAGAAGCAATCATGAGTACCCCTACATTTTTTCAGACTCCTCAGAATGAGGAAAAGAATCTCAGAGGAACAGAGAGGGAGCCTCCCTTCATGCATGGACACATCCAATGTGTAGTATGAAGCTAGCTAGAGCAAAAGGCCAAGGCTCAATCCTATTTCAGAACAGGAAGACACAGAAGGCTCAACAAAAGTAACTAATATTGATTTTGACATGATTATGGGCATAAATCCATCTAGAGAAGCATAGGATCCATCTACCTCACACACTCGAATGTTAGAAAGGTAGCTCAATGTAGATGTCTTCTCATTCAGTAGGCCTGCTGATAAAGATAAATACATTAATGACAGGTTTAAAGAAATCAAAATGAGAAACTGAAGGCACAATATTATGCATAGTATCTCAAGCTTAAACCTACAAAACAAACCAGGTTGATGTCATCTTTTGACATCAAAGAGGGAAAGATGCAAATTTCCTTTGTAAAACCAACTGTACAATAGCCAAGGACATCAACAGATTACAAAAAGATTGATTTTGAGGTATTGGCAAGGGACATTCATCCCATTGACCAAATTGAATTTCAAAAACAGTCTGGAGAAATGATTTACTCCACCCTTACAGGTAAAGCCATAGCTGCACATTAGTTGCAGAATTCATTAAACAATATCTTAGCCCAATATCAGTTAGAGGTCTCCTCACAGGCCAAGAATACTAGAATCAAGTCATTGGAAGACTCACTGATTGAATTGGGACATGATCCCAAAGACATCAAAGCCACTGAAAAATTGATCAAGAAAAATATTGATGACATCGCAACACTTACAAAGAATTTGAAAATACCTCAACTGCAGCATCCCCAAACACAGGAAGTCTTGGAAAACCAAACCAAACATGAAGAATTGATGGAATTAGTCCTAAAATTAAATGATCAGTTAAGGGAAATAGAGAAGGAATTGGACAGTTTAATCCAATTGAAGCAAAGTGATATTGGGACTACATCAGTGAATGTCATCCCAATAGTGTCAAAAGTTGTTCCTTCTACATTGGCAGTCTCATTGGCACCCACAACTCCTATGCCCATAGCACAATAGGTTTCAACAGAGTCTACGTCAGCAGTAGGTACATCAGGTGAAGAAGCATCAAAGTAGTCAAATCTATGGAAGAGATGTCCATACATGAAACATATATGAAAAAGCTGAAAGAAAAGGTGACAAGCTTGGAAACTGATTACAAGATTGCCAAAATCATGCACAAAGAAGAAGTGCAAAAAGCTGCCAGGATGAGTGAAAGATTAAAGGCCATGGAGAAGGACCTAACACTGAAAGAACCCCTTGGGCAGGCTAAGGAATTATTATGGGCCAATATCATTGACATTGTCAATGATATTTGGCCATCTATTCAGGTGATTTTTGAACAGATAGATTTAATAAAGGTGGCTACAGAGGCCATCCAAAGAGTAAAACAAGAATTAGGAGAAATGCCTAAAGATGCTACTAGAATTATCCAGTTCCTAAACAGTAAAAATAAGTATGAGCTTCAAGAATTGGAAATAGAGGATAGAACATAGACAATTTTGTAGGTGAGAAATGTCCTCTCCAACTTAATGTTAAACTTGGAGGACAAGTGTCAAAATATGTAGGTAGCCATTGACAGATGTATGGCTAAGTTTCAAATTTTGAGAGAGAAAGGGTTACCTAGTCCCTTAGTAATAAATGACAAGCTCATGACACAACAGGATTACAACAACAAAATCAGAGAGCTAGCAAAAGAACAGTTCAGTACATCATCAATCAAGGCATTACCAATAGGAAAAGTACTTTATCAGACATTTGAAAACTTGTTTTACCTCCAGCATGAGGTAAAACACTTGTTTATCAAGAAGCCTACTTTTGCCAAGTACACTAAGTCAGATAAAATATATAGAAGGATGATAAATATCCAATTACTTGATGTTGAAACATGGGAGAAATTGACTGGTTTACTGTGAGAAATGTGTAGTAAAAACATTAATGTATAGTAAAAGTAAAACATCCAGGTAAAAATATGAAGACAGAACAACAAAGTTAAAGTGTATCAGTTTCAAAGTGTATCAGATGAAAGCCACAAGTAAATGAAGATTCCAGTGTGAAATATCAAACAACAAAGCAGCATAAAGGGCTAAAATCAAACCATAAAAGCTAACAATGCCAAAATAAAAGGGACAACATGAAGCAGTTCAATAGTTGTCTCTATCTTTTTGCAAGGAGATATTTTTATTTCCTAAATTAAATCTCAAATTAGTTTGAGATATTTTGTAATAATTTTTTGTATAAACACTTCACAATTCGAAGTATGTAGGGCAGACTCTATTAGACATTTCTATAGACTTTTTGATCAAGAAGAACTAGAAGGTTATTGTATCTGTTGATGCGCCAACAAGTTGGATTGATTATTAAAGATCAGATTTTTCCAAGGATTCATGTGTTCAGCGAATAGTAGACAAGTATTTTCATGTGTCTTTGTCAATTTCTCAAGTTTATTCACAATCTTATATGTATTTCAATCTAAATGTTATAATTGGAAATATATTTCAGAACTTGTTTAAATCACACTCTGTTTTAACAGTTAAGCATTTAAATTTTTTCTTCTGTAATTTAAATTAAAGAATTCTTAATTTCTCTTTAGTTTAAATTGATTTCATAAATAATCCAAATTAAAGGATTCTTAACTGCCCTTTGATTTTGATTACCCCTGCCTTCATCATTCATTATCTGGGTCTGAGAACCCTTAACTACTCTCTCACCCTGAGTGAAACCCTTTCACCCCTCTTTCTCAAATATCTGAAATACACTGTGATATCTTGCCCTTGGAATATCCCCTTTAGTGATTTTATCTAGCCTTGCTTCCTTATCAGTTGACTCCATAGCCCAATGGTCTGAAAGACATCAATTATCCATCTGTTTAAGAGATCCCACCACCCAATTTCAAGCAAATCAAAACCCCTTGAACAATCATAGCTAACCTAAAACATTTTAACTAAAACAAAGTTAAATCTCAAAGAGAGAGCCCTCTCTAAGCATCAAGAAGGCTAGGTCCTGATCTCAAAAAGTGGATAGTGGTTACCTTTGGTTGTTCCTTTTTCTTAGTTCAAAGGAATTACTAGAGTGATAAAAATTCTAGTGACCATACTAGGGACTTCGATCCTTAGTCTCATAAAAAACTTTAAGGAAACCTTCAATCAGATCTAGATCCCCTTAAGGTCATTTCCTGAAGTAAGTTTTAAAAAAAAATTCATAGAAAACACTTTATGACTTAAAATTTTGGCTCCTAAAAAGATTCACTACACTAGGGCCAACCCAGATCCAAACCTTGTAACCGTATTGGACAATCCAGAGAGGATTTTAAGACAACCTAGAACAACAGAAACTCAAGCCAATAGTAGTCAGCTAGACAGAGCCAGTTCACTCCCTAAGGAGTTTTCTACTTTAGAAGAAGTTCCTTTTGATTTGTCATTTGACCACTCACTATTTAGAACTAAATCTGAGAATGATATCCATGAAACAGTTTTAGACCCTGACTTTACTCAACTCATCGAATCAAAAAGGGTTATTCATCCAGATTTAGACAAATTTGTCTTAGATGCTTTTGACAAATTAGAAGCCTTGACCTCTACATTGATTAGTAATATATATAGTGATTATCTTTAGCAATATGTAGAGCTAGCTACCCTTACTGATGTTGTATCTCAAATTTCTTCACAATCATCAGTTACTCTAAATCCACCTTCCTTTACCACAACTTCATCAATTGTATCTACCACCATTCAATCAACTAAATCACCTATTAATCAATCATCTTCATCATCATCTAGTTCACCTCCATCAGTTTCAAGCCCTTCCTCAACCACCTTAACTTTACCTCCCAGTCAAACCAGAATCACAACAATGGCAAACATATATGCTCCCCTTGTTCTACCTACCCAACTTCATGCCATGCCTGTAGATTATCAAAGTAATATTTTCCTGTTTGATGCTACTAGTCATTACACTGCCCAGCAGCATGTAAACAAGATGTCGAACTTTTTTGAATTGCATGAAATAGATGAGATGTCCAAATGAGACTCTTTGCCCAAACTTTAACCAGTGATGTCAAGAAGTGGTTTAAAGCCTTTCCTGTCAACCACATTGCAGACCTATCAAATTTTCAAAGGTTATTCATTGATAGGTGGGAAAGAAAAAAGAACCCATTGCAGATACTTTCTAAATATGACAATATTAGGAGAGTTCCCAACGAGTTAGTTCAGGACTATTGCACTAGGTTTAATAATATCTATAATGCAATTCCAGCCAACATTAAGCCCCCACCTGACCTAGCATTGATTAAGTTCCCTGATAGTTTTGATGTTGATATGTCATACCGGATAAGGGAGAGAAATCCTAAAACCCTTGAGAAAATGCAGAGTAATTCTATCAATGTAGAAGCCAACCTGTTAGCTAGGGAAGCACGAATGAGGAATGAAAAGAAAGTTGTATTTAAAGAAGAAGCTTCAACTTCAGATGGAAAAGTAGATGTTTTAGCTAAAATTTTAGAAAGAATTATGGATAGGTTAGATATCATGGATAGGAAAAATCAATGGGAAAATCAACAGCATCAACCCCCAATAAGAAACCCAAATTTTAGGAAGAACCCTAATGTTGCAAAAAATACTACACCAGACCAAGAGATTAGGCCACCCTTCCAAGAAAATTATGTTGAGTTACACAAAACCAAGAAGTAGAGGATGATACCCAGATTAACTTACTAGAGACAAGAGAGGAAATTTTTCTTACTTAAGAAGAACAGGAGTTATATATGCTTTAGCAGTTACAGATAGAATCTGGTGAATCTTTTGATTTTAAACAAGGGTATGAATCAGTTATACATGAGGTGCATACACAATATAGCTTGCGAAGTAAGAAGAATAATGAAAATCCCATTAAAATATCCATCCAAACTCGAACTAATATAATAAAAGGAACTCTAGATAAAAAGGTTTTGCAAATTCTCCCTAGGGGAACACCTGAAACTTCAACCCCTAGGATTGTAGACATAACTTCTAATGAAACCCAAATAGAGCGAATCATTGAAAACAATAAAGATAAAAGAGATCAAGGTAAAACAATAGAAACACAAACTAAAATGCCTACCACTAAAAAACAGGATAAAGACACTCAAACTGCACACATTAAGGAAGATCTGAAACAAGCAAAAAGACCTCAAATCCATTTCAATATTAAAACTAAGATAGCTAAGTTAAATATATCAGTTCCTCTAACCAAACTGGTAAATAATGAAACTTATTGGTGATAGATAACTCAGACTTTGAACATAGGAGAGGGAGAGGATTATGTTAATTTAAATGATGACCAGCCTGAATTGCTATTTGGCCCCGAGGCCAATGGAATTCATCAGCAAGGGGGAGTTCCTCCATTTTACATCAACCTAAATATTCATGATAAAATTTTGCATAACGCTATGTTGGACTCAGGAGCATTCCACAATCTCATGCCAAAAGAAATAATGGAAAGATTGAACCTAGACATCACCAGGCCTTATAAGGATTTATTTTCTTTTGACTCCAGCCAGGTTAAATGCCTTGGTCTGATCAAAGACTTATGTGTGACTCTTGTCTAGTGCCCTGCAAAGAGAATTCTAATGGAAATTGTAGTTGCAAATATCCCACCAAAATATGGAATGTTATTATCTCGCTCATGGGGGGAAAAACTGCAGGATCTTTGCAGTTGGATATGTCTTATGCAACCATATCTGTTTTTGGCCAACCAAGAAAATTATATAGGGAGACATTGATGAAGTACATGGTTAGTAGTGAGGAGAAGCCCAAAAAATTTCCCATATACTCCATGCACTCAGATATGGACTCCTTCATCTTATACAATGTAGAAACTGACAAAAAAGAAATCACAACCAAAGACCTTAAGTACAGAACAACTGATAGTGAAAACATATTCCATGAGTCACTTTGGCATTTAGACTTTGATGGGTCTGTAAATAGGTTGGGGGCTAGTGTAGGAGTCTGGATCCATAATATGGAAAATAACCATGCTGACGATCATGCTTTCATATTGAAATTTAAATGTACCAATAATATGGCTGAATATGAAAACCTGATTCTAGGGTTACAATTGGTTAGGAAATTAGGAGCCAAAAGAGTTTTTGTCATGGGAGACTCAGAGTTGATTATGAAACATATTAGTGGTGAACATTCTATCAACAACCCTAGGCTTGGTAGATATAGGGATATTGTTTTAGACTTCGTCAAGGATCTCTTGGAATCAAACTTTGCTGTCATTCGCAGAAAACAAAACATACAAGCCCACAGTTTGGCTACATTTGTTAATACCTATAAATTTCCATTTCAACCAAATAACCAGTACATTGTAGAGGACAGACATAGGCCTGTTATACCAGACAACCTGAAGTATTGGAAGATCTTTTCCCACGACTCCCAGATCTATGATTTCGAGAACAGTGAAGGTGAATTTCAAAACTGTAAGATAGATACTGACTGTAAAATAGACACTAATGTAGAAAACGGTTTAGATGTAAATATTTTTGATGTACATAAACCAACTCAATTTACTAAGGTAGAAATAGATAGTTTAGAGAATGTAGAGATAGATGAAATAATGGATGATGATCTTGAGATTCTTAATTTGAAAGATAATTTTTTGCCTAAAGGATTAGTACCTTTAGAGGATTTGTTTGACTCTAATGATGTATCTAGAAAGCCTAAGATGGAACCTTTAAGAGTTGACATAGAATAATTTAATATAGGAATTGAAGATAATCCAAAACTCATCAAGATATATAAATCCTTACCCCCAGAGGAAAAGGTCAAATATATAAATCTGTTTAAAGAGTTCTAGGATGTGTTTGCTTGGAGTTATGAAGACTTAAAATCTTATGACACCAACAAAATCCAACCTAAAATACCTCTAAAAGAAGACCATAAACCTTTCAAACAGAAACTTAGAAGGATAAACCCAGTTCTTATGCCATCCATAGAAAAGAGGTTAAAAGGATGTTTGATGCCCAAATAATAGCACCCATTAGATACTCAGACTGGATTTCAAACTTAGTTACAACTAGGAAAAAGACAGCTGAAATTAGACTTTGTGTAGATTTTAGAAACTTGAATAAGATTTCTTTAAAATACAACTACCCCTTACCCAAAATGGACCATATATTGCAAAGGGTAGTGGGCTCATCTTGAATTTCATTGTTAGATGGATTCTCTGGCTATAACCAAATATTAGTCCAACTTGAGGACCAACCCAAAACTGCTTTTACTACTCCTTGGGGTACCTTCATGTATTTGAAGATGCCCTTTGGATTAATGAATGCAGGTGCCACATTTTAGAGAGTTATGGATATAGCTTTTGCCAAAGAAATCCATGATTTCTTGGTAGGATACTAGGATGACATTACAATCTTCTCTAAATCATACAATGAACATTTAGACCATCTCAGAAGAGTATTTATCAAATGCAGGAAATTTGGGATTTCTTTAAATCCTAAAAAGACACTTTTCGGTCTGGAGGAGGGAAAGCTTTTAGGACACATCATATCAAAATATGGTATTAGGATAGACCCTTCTAGAATAGAAGCCATTTTGACTATTTCCCATCCCCAAAACATAAAGGAGCTACAATCATTTCTAGGTAAGATTAATTTTATTAGGAGATTCATCTCAAATATAGCAGAATTAATTAGGGAATTGAATAACATGCTTAGAAAGGACTCATCAATAAAGTGGGCATTGGAGGCCAAACAATCCTTCAAAGCTATTAAGGAAGCATTAACTATGACTCTAGTCCTAATTAGTCCTCACTTTAGCAAAGATTTTATTATTTTTTCATTTGCTTTAGAACACACCATTGTAGCAGTCTTGCTGCAAAAGAACAATCAAGGATATGAATAACCAATAGCATTCTTTAGTAAATTCTTAAGAGATCCCACACTAATATACAATATCATGGAAAAAAAGGCATTGGATTTGGTTAAAGCTATCAAAGATTTTAGAGTATACATTATGTACTCTCACATCATTGCTTATGTTCCAAACTATGTAGTTAAGGACATTTTGACTCAAAATGGGCCTGAAGGAAAAATAGGCAAGTGGATTGCCACAATATTGGAATATGACATAGAGATAAAACCTACCAAGCTCATCAAAGGCCAAGGTTTAGCCAAACTCATGGAACTATTAGGCCCTTGATATCAACTTCATCAATGCTTTGGATGATCAGGTGGAGATTGCGACTCCACGAATCAGTGAATCCTTTACTGAATCACCATGGTATGCGTATATTACATTTGTATTACTAAATTTACAAGCTCCTCCTGGACTGACAAGAACCAAATCTAGATTCTTAAAAATGAAATCATTAAGATATTGTGTTATAGATAATGCATTGTTTTGGAAGGATAGTAGTGGTATTATCTTAACATGTTTATTAAAAGATGAGGCTGACAAAATTTTGAAAGAGTTTCATGCAGGGGACTGTGGAGGACACTTGTACTAGAAGAGTACCATTGACAAGATTCTGAGGGTTGGTTTCTACTGGCCTACTTTGTTTGCAGATGTCAAAAAACATGTGACCTCTTGTCACAAATGCCAGATTTTTTAGGGAAAGAGGAAACTGTTACCCTTAACTCTTAACCCAATTTCCACTGAGATTCCATTTCAACAATAGGGTTAGACTTCATTGGAGAAATACACCCCCCATCCTCAGCTCAGCATAAGTGGATTCTAACAGCTATAGTCTATTTTACCAAATGAATAGAGGCCATACCTTCTAGGCAAGCCACAGACATTGTCATAATCACCTTCCTAAAGAGTAATATCCTTTCAAGATTTGGATGTCCCCAGAAGCTCATTACTGATAATGCAGAAACCTTTAAGTCCAAAAGAATGATAGATTTCTGTAATAAATACCATATCACCCTTGGCTATTCCACAACCTATTACCCTCAAGGTAATGGACTATTCATCCAACAAAATCCTGGTTAATATTATCAAAAAGTTAATGGAGGATAATAAAAAGACATGGAACAAGAAGTTAGTCAATGCCTTATGCGTAGATAGACTGACGACTAAAAATTCCATTGGAACATCATCCTATCAGCTAGTTTATGGGATGGATGTAGTTTTCCCATCATCCTTGGGAGTGCTAGTCATTAAAATCCTTCACGAACTATAGGTGGAACTGAATAACATTCAAAGAATAATAAACCAAACTATACACCTGCAATAGACCAAAGAAGAGGTGTATGTAAAATCATAGATAATCCAGGAAAAAATCAAGAAATTCTTTGATAAAAAGACTAAAGCAAATGATTTTCACATAGGAGAAAAAGTCCTCAAGTGGGATTCAAGGAGGGAAGATAAAGGAAAGCATGGAAAATTTGATTTTCTATGGCAGGGGCCTTATGTCATTTTTGGCTACAGAGGCAACAATGCCTTTTTCTTGAGAAACATAGATGGTTCAAATCTACCAGGAGGACTTGTTAATGGTAGGATGTTGAAGCACTCCTTTTTCACTGACTTACAGTAGTTCATTTTATTTTCCATCATTGTACATAACATTGCAAGAGTGTAGATTGGATTGGATGGTAATCCTTTGAAGTTGAAGCCTGAAGAGAAGGCCCTAAGATTTAAAAAATTTAATGTCATAAGTATCAATAATGAAGATTCACACAAGGACACTTTGCAAGGTAACATCAGCAACAATTAAAAGGCTACTGATCTTTAGAGTTCTTGAAATTTCACTAGGAAATGCCACCCCCAAGTGGAGCAACTGCTAGAGTCCTATAGTGATAGGATTCATAATTTTGAATTGGCTAAGTTTGAGTCTTGTAATATCGTACATACATTTTCTTTCTACAAATGTTTTCCATATTAAAAATTTTAAAAATCTAAAGAGAGTATGTCCTAAAAGAAACATCAATGAACAAAAAGAATAATAAAAGATCAAAAAATGAAAAAATATGAACCCCAAAAACAAAAATAGATCATGAAAATGTGCAAGCCTAAATGCCACTACTATTTTATTGATTTATTGTTTTAAATAATGGTTGTGTGCATTTTTTCATACATGCCATAACCCATGGTAGTCAAATTGTTTAATCTTGGCTATTTCATGCTTACAATTTTATGTTTATACTTAGAGAATAAAATCTGACCAAATAGTTTAATCTTGGCAGATCATTAGATACGTAGAGAAAATAAAATTAGCTTATCAGTTTAATATGAGCCATTGGATAATATAAGGTTAGAATTAGATAGTTTAATTTTCAAAAGAAAAATGAATGACAAGGGTTTGCTAGCCTAAATGCACCCAAATAACATGAAGAAAAAATGGTAGGGTAAGTAATGGTTAAGTAGAAGAAAGGTTGCTGAAGTATAAATTTGATTGGATAAAAGCACATTTATCATACTTGATTATATGTTTCAATGTGCATGAGCAATTAAGAAGGAAAAACATAATGGTTTGCAAGTTCATTTAATTAATTCCCCTTCATTCTTTTTACCCCTTTACTTACTAATTTCCCCATCCACAAGTAAGTTCTAGTACTTAAATCCTTCAAGTCATAAAGGCTCAAAGCATTTCTCTGATTTTTGGTGGGACCGAACCCTCAGCTTAATGACTTATGGACATCAAGTGTTATAATCCTTTCATACAATTCATTTCCCTTCATTACCCTAAATAAAATCCATTTTCCTAAGGATAAACTTCAATTTGCCTAGGAAAAGTAAAAACCCCCATGTTAAATTCTATTTCACTAAAACAAAACCCACAAAAGTGCTTTATCCTAAGTGTAAGTGTATATAAATAAATTGCACAAATGTTACATTTATGCTTAAGGGTAGTTTCACTCCACACATTCATTTCATAATAATGTTTAACTTAATTATATGATTCCCGATATACCTTTTCCCGTATAATAAATAAATCCCCTATATAAATATGCCAACCCTTAGTTTTAATATAAACTATACAATTTATCCCATATCCCAACAAAACAGATAAATCCTATCATTAAACCCTACCTGATGATTTAAACTTGTGATTAGCCTATAATTAATCCCAAACCACTAAGGGTTAAAATCCTGTCCCCCCCTGAAACCCATGCTCTTATCACTCGCGCACCTCCCTAGCCCGACTACCATCTGATCATAATCGCCCTGATCCGACGGTCCACAGCCATATCGACTTCAACTAAAGACCGACCTTTACCTGCCCAATAAGGTGGTTTTCCCCGACCCCCCAACTACTACATTTCAAGCGAGGGCATAGATCAGGTGACCCCTCCTAAATACCATTCCCTCTGTTATCACTCAGGTTGTTCCCTTTGACTCCTAAGGGAATACGGCCGAGGTAACCACAAACCAATCTTTGGACTGCAGGTCCTAGCCTACCAGCAGTCAGAGAGGGCTCTCTCTTTAGGATTTAGCTTTGTTTAAGGGATTATTTTAGGCTAGGTATGATGCACATGAGTTTTGTTTGAGTTTGGTTGGATGGTTGATCTATTCAAGCAGAATTGACATGCAAAGTGTAAGAAGTTCAAACCATTGGGCATGGAGTCCGTGAATGTGAACTGATGGATGTGTTCTCCTTGGTAGAAGAGGGGAATATGGAGCAGGATAGCTACACATGGCACAATGATTAATGTTGGAACAAGGATGAAATGGAGATCAGGGGATGAGAGGCAATTAAGGATCTCTCACCCAGCCAAAGAGGGAAAGTGGATGAAGGCTAAATAGGAGCAATGAAGAGTTTCCTAGACAGCATTCAAAAATGAGAAATGGCGTAAACATGACCAATTAAGTATGCATATTCATCACTAATTCAGAGGAAAGCATATAAAAGTTACAAGAATTGAGCACAGAGGGCATGAAAGCCAGTTCTGAACTATTCCTTCTTCTTGCAACTTAGATTATGATATATAGATGATACAGATTCATATAAACTGATAAACAGAGGGAGGAAAGACTTATTGGACCATGAGCAAGCACGAGAATTCCATATCAAGCTCTTCAGCCATTGAAAGAACAACGAGCCAGTTCAGATGCAAATATTCCAACAATCTTTGATTACAGAAACTCTCAACATATACAGCACAAGTCTGGAATGAGAAATACAACCAACCAACCCTTTTCACTATATAGAGGGAGGTCTTTATAGAGAAAATATCTAAAATATGTACAAAAGTAGATCTGAGGCAGATCTGAAGAAATGAATGATCTAACCTAACATTTATTGAAATGAATGTAAGAATATCTATCTAACAACTGCTCTAGAGGCAACAGCCATAAGGATGAATAAATATTGGTCCTTTGAGCAAAGCGCTGGCACTTCTGCGATAACTGTGCCTTGGGACTTGCTGCGCTGCTCATATGTGGCTTTATACACTGCTTCTACAAAATTGGGCCTGGAAACACTTGAACTGCCTCTTTAGGCGGTTCTGCTGCTGCTAAGTGGCTTTAAGACATTTAATAATGAGTTGGTGAGCTTTGATGGCTCAACACTGCTTTATTGACTTTGATGGGGGCCTCTTAAAGTTTTCCTGCTTTGGAAATATGGATTTCCACCAAGAACATTAACTGATACTCTCTGCCGCTTCACTGATAATCTTTAAAACTGAATCTGGGCTGCCTTCTCCCACTGATACACTTTGCCGTTTCAAAATCGCCCCTTTGTCCTTTAACTGATACACTTTAATATCAAAATTGCTCCTTTCTAGCCGTTGTTCGGCCAAAGAATTGCTGAGGGGCCTTCTGCCGCCTTTGGGAACCTATCGGCCCTTGCCGATTTCAAAACTGACTTCAAACTGAGAAAATTGCTGCAAAAACCGCTAAAAAGGGGTGCCAACAGACCGCCAAGGAGAAACCATGCATTTTGGATGTATTATGGGCCTGAAGCGATTTCAAAATAGCCAAGGAAAGCATCGTTCCTTTGCAGTTGTGGCGGGCGGGAGCGCTGTACACAAAACTTAAAAATGGCCCTTTTTATTACAATACACAAATGCTTTCAAAACTGTGCAAATTCATGAAATTTGGGTGCTTTAGCGGACACTGTAGCAAACATTAAATCCTGGCCATTGGATCCAGTGTGGCCGATCCAACGGTCCATATCATATTGCTATATCCGCATCGGCGATCCGACGGGTCCAACACACAAAACCTCCGACGAGTGATATAGTGCGCGGACCCGAAATGCTATAGGCCCTTCCTTTTGTGAGTTTCAGATCCGGCCCGTCGACGAACCCAAATCGGCGGAGTTTAATACAAATGGGTCTGCAGACTCGAAATTTAATATGTCATGCTTTATATTGTTTCGGCTCCGGCCAATCGGAGCCATTTATGGGAGCACGACGCTTTATTGCTGGAGCGATGCGATATATAAAACAAAAGTCGATGCGATAATATTATAATATATGTGATACAATATATATATATGAAATGCAATACAATATATATATCGCATCGGCGGGTGGAGCGGGGGTGTAACATATATGATCTGGAATGTTGCGAGACCCGATCGCCGATATGCGATCGGCGGAAACCTTTCAGTGTTGAACCCATCGCACATATAAAGTAAAGCCAACACTTAATATTTCCCGACCTCCGACAACGTTATCGTGTTGGAGGGAGGGCCATGCATTCAGAAGGGTTTATATATATGGGTTTTATCATACCACTACCCCCTCGCGATAACGATATTGCATCGGAGGGGGACCAAAAGACCCCTTTACACATCGGAGCATGAAGTTTGTAAAAATGCATAGGCTAATGAATTTGGAGGAGCCATTTTGAATGTTTTGGGTGGATTCTAAGGCATCGGAAGGGGTCCGATAGCCCGAAAAGGAGGGATTTTATGCCTTGAGAAGGTGAAAACAAGTCAAAAAGATGGTTTTCTATAGATATGAAGGGAATTTTATGCTTTGTGAAGGAGTCAAAAAGCATTTGGGAGGTTTTATGGAGTGATGAAGGGTTTTATGCATCGGAAGGAGTCTGAAATGCATGAGAAGATGGTTTGAGGGGGGCAATGAGGGTTCTTGCTAAGTTTCAGATAAACTTAGCAATTCCCAAGTGTACTTAGGGTTATTTTTCAACCAGGGGGAGGGGATAAGTATATAGGGGAGTTATTAACATAGTTTTAATAGGGGGAGGGGAGATAGATAGGGAGTTACATAATAAAGTTAGTAGTTAATATAAAATGTGATGAGAGAGTGCTAAGTATGTAAATCTTAGGCTATTAAGGGGGAAAATGACTCATAGAGGAAGTATGAACATTCCTTGAGTAAAGCAAATCTTTTCCAAGGCAAATGATATGGAAAATGATGAAACTAAGAGGTATCAAGCAGATCTTGACCTCTTTAGGGAAGTTAGTGAATGATTGGGGAGAGAGGAAGAAGGGGAAGTTAGACATGCCTCGCTTGAAGTCCTTCAAATGGAAAACTGCCTCAAACTTGTGATATGAATAGATATGACACTTGAAAATATGAAATGGATCACAAGTCATGATTCTGCAACCACAAAGCTACCTACTCGGCCTACTCACCTAGCATTTTCTCTTCTTTTTGGTTTGGGTGCACTTGAACTAGCATACCCAGCCTTTCATTCTTTTCCTCTTGTTGTCCTCCTATCTAAATCTATAGTTATTGCATCCAGGGGCTCAGATTAAGCTGTTGAGCATCCTTGTTTCTCTACCTATCTACAAATATGCCAAGATTAAGCTGTTTGGCCCTCCCTTAACTGAAAACTCATCAAAATGAACCAACTCATCAAAAATGGAACACAGCAGTGGCACTTAGACTAGCACACTCTCATGGACACTTCTTTGGCCTCTGTAGCAAATATGGAACATTGCAGCATGCAAAGTATGACATATTTGGCATGTAAAAATGTCGATCATGAAAGATGAATACCTGTTGCAGCAGGAGGCTAATAGTGGCTCCACTTGGGGATGGCTTTTCCTTGCGAAAAGTCAAGAACAATAGGTTAGATGGCCTTGAACTTCATTTGTTGCTATATTCTGCAAAATTCCTTTGGCTGGCTACCTTATTAATCCTACCTACTTACCCTAATCAGCATTTACTTTGCTGTTAGGTGATATGAAATAACCGATGCAGCAACTTAAGTATTATAAAAATGAATGATCTTTGCTGCTTGTGCTTGTTGGTGCTTGAAATGGAGATCTTTCCATCAGATATAGCTTTGTTAATCTTTGAGAAGATCAAGAAACTGCCAACCTTTCTTGCTGAAACAAGTGACTGTACAAAAGGGTCCTGCAGCGTATATACATTATTACTGAGCTGAATTAAAGAACTGCACAAAGGTTTGGGACAGCTATCATTCTTTGGAATAGGGAGATCATCAGCAACTTGATATTGAGCCTTGCAGCCTTCTAGTGGAGAAGAGCAGTGATTTACTTCATTACTCAACCTACCATCTGACGGATTGCTCAAAACTTGGAGCGAAACTTGCAACTCATTATAAACAGGCTTGAATGAGACCTGACTGATCTGCGCTTGTTGTTCTTCTTCTTCTTGAAATACTTGAGATGGCTGAAAACAAAGAGGCAGGGGATCCAGTTGGATCATTTGGTCACATGCTGCTGCTTCTGAGTCTTCCTCAATCTGATATTCAATGGCACTTTGAGGCTACAAGACTAGAGGTAACGCATCATGAGCAAGGATTTGACTCTCCTCTAGATGGTCAATATCAACACACGCTGATACTTGATTATTAATTGCATGATAACTCTCCTTAATAAACTGAAAAGATTCAAAACAAAATGGTAAAGTTCCATCGATGAAATCAAAACACTCTGCAATTTCCTCCTCTTCTTCATAGCTGAAATGGGCACGCTGATCATTGATTTCAGGCTGCTGAACCTGAACTTTTCTTTCTCCCAAAATAGCATCTGATTCCTCTGCAAGGCTGATTTGGTCGTTAGGCTCATAATCATCATCATACTCATCATATTTGGGTAGACAGTTGAAAGAAGAGAAGCTATTATATTCACATAGTATATCAAGAGATTGCTCCTTCACATATGGTTGTATGAATATGTCATCTGTTTTGTGGCAGGTTTGTTCATGAATATCATTACTTTCCTTTTGTAAAATAGATGTGTTCTCGTGCTCTAAACATTCCACTTTCATTGTGATCAGCTGCATCCTTCCTCTGTTTCTTTTAACAAATAAAGAAGTCTTTCTTCTTGCTCTACCTTGCGTTGTTTTTCCCTCATCTTCAGATTTGCCTCCACGTCCACAACCATGTCTTGCATCTGTTTCATAGTGGACGGGCTTCTTTCTCTCAAACGATATTCAATTTTTGTATCAAAAGCTCTTGGATAATGCAATAGAGCTAAATCAGGAGGAGGTCTTATATTCAAAGGAATAGAATGATAAACTTGATTGAATCGGTCAGAAAATTGCTGAACAGATTCATTAGGAAGCCTTTTTAATTGATCATATTCTTCAGTAAGCATGAGGAGACTGACTTTGACCATCCATCTATCAAGGAAGAATTTGAATAACTGCTCAATATTAGAGATGCTAGCCTCAGGCAAGGTCTTAAACCAATTCCTACCTTCGCTTTGCAAAGAAAGGGCGAATAGCCTAATACTAACATCCTCATCTTCTATTTCAAATATGGTAAGATAGTCTTCAAAAGATTGGATATGCTTTTGAGCAGTAACTCCATTCTTTCCATCAAATCTTGGGAGATACTCAAGATGATATTCAGGCAAAGTATTGAGCACGGGAGGAAAAATGAGAGGCTTATATCTATCAGGAACCTTACGAGGCACGGGATTATGTACAGGGATTGGAAGATTGGGCTTGATTTTTGGTTCCTCCTTGACTGTATGATGATTTTCAACAACGTTAGAAGGTTGCTGTTCAGATATGCATGGAGGATTTTCAACAACATTTTCAAAAGGAAAATCATAAAAATAAAATTTAAAATCGCGTTTAAAATACAATATACACAACAAAATTTTATGGAAGAGAAAGAACATGACCTCTTGGATGATAATCCAGGTCAAAAGCCTGATCTGCTCATATATTTATTTTGGGTTCATTTCTCCAGCGGAGTCTTTATTATGAGGATTATGTGGAGTCTCCAGGTGGATAAATTAACTTTGAAGGGTCTGATCTTTGTCCACCAACACAGATCAGAGCTAATATGAAATAAATCTGAAGAAAAGGGAGATTTTCTCCAGGAAACAAAATTTTTGAGATTTTTGAGATTTTTTGATTTTTTGGGATTTTTCAAAACAAGTTTAAGACTTATTCGAAAGGCAAACTGATCAAAATTGGGGATTTACAGTCATAAACAAATGATTCATTCCTAGTGGAGTCACCATTATGTTATCACTCAGGTTGTTCCATTTGACTCCTAAGGGAATACGGCCGAGGTAACCACAAACCAATCTTTGGACTGCAGGTCCTAGCCTACCAGCAGTCAGAGATGGCTCTCTCTTTAGGATTTAGCTTTGTTTAAGGGATGATTTTAGGCTAGATATGATGCACATGGGTTTTTTTTGAGTTTGGTGGGATGGTTGATCTATTCAAGCAGAGTTGGCATGCAAAGTGTAAAAAGTTTAAACCATTGGGCATGGAGTCCATGAATGTGAACTGATGGATGTGTTCTCCTTGGTAGAAGAGGGGAATATGGAGCAGGATAGCTACACATGGCACAATGATTAATGCTGGAACAAGGATGAAATGGAGATCAGGGGATGAGAGGAAATTAATGATATCTCATCTAGCCAAAGAGGGAAAGTGGATGAAGGCTAAATAGGAGCAATGAAGAGTTTCCTAGACAGCATTCAGAAATGAGAAATAGCTTAAACATGATCAATTAAGTATGCATATTTATCACTATTTCAGAGGAAAACATAGAAAAGTTACAAGGATTGAGCACAGAGGGCATGAAAGCCAGTTCTGAACTATTCCTTCTTCCTGCAACTTAGCTTATGATATATAGATGATACAGATTCATATAAACTGATAAACGGAGGGAGGAAAGACTTATTGGACCATGAGCAAGCGCAAGAATTCCATATCAAGCTCTTCAACCATTGAAAGCACAACCAGCTAGTTCAGATGCAAATATTCCAGCAATCTTTGATTACAGAAACTCTCAACATATACAGTGCAAGTCTGGAATGAGAAATACAACCAACAAACCCTTTTCACTATACAGAGGGAGGTCTTTATAGAGAAAATATCTAAAATATGTACAAAAGCATATCTGAGGCAGATCTGAAGAAATGAATGATCTAACCTAACATTTATTGAAATGAATGTAAGAATATCTATCTAACAACTGCGCTGGAGGCAACAGCCATAAGAATGAATAAATATTGGTCCTTTGAGCAAAGCGCTGGCACTTTTGCAATAACTGTGCCTTGGGACTTGTTGCGCTGCTCATATGTGGCTTTATACACTGTTTCTACAAAATTGGGCTTGGAAACACTTGAACTGCCTCTTTAGGCATTCTGCTGCTGCTAAGTGGCTTTAAGACATTTAATAATGAGTTGGTGAGCTTTGATGGCTCAAAACTGCTTTATTGACTTTGATGGGGGCCTCTTAAAGTTTGCTTGCTTTGGAAATATGGATTTCCACCAAGAACATTAACTGATACTCTCTGCCGCTTCATTGATAATCTTTAAAACTGAATCTGGGCCGCCTTTTCCCACTGATCCACTTTGCCGTTTCAAAATCGCCCCTTCATCCTTTAACTGATACACTTTAATATCAAAATCGCTCCTTTCTACCCATTGTTCGGCCAAAGAATTGATGAGGGGCCTTCTACCACCTTTGGGAACCTATTGGCCCTTGCCGATTTCAAAACTGACTTCAAACTGAGAAAATTGCTGCAAACGCCGCTGAAAAGGGGCGCCAACAGACCGCCAAGGAGAAACCATGCATTTTAGATGTATTATGGGCCTGAAACAATTTCAAAATAGCCAAGGAAAGCATCGTTCCTTTGTAGTTGTGGCGGGCAGGAGCGCTGTACACAAAACATAAAAATGGCCCTTTTTATTACAATACATAAATGCTTTCAAAACTGTGCAAATTCATGAAATTTGGGCACTTTAGCGGACACTGTAGCAAACATTAAATCCTGGCTGTTGGATCCGGCGTGGGCCGATCCAACGGCCCAGATCATATCGCTATATCGGCATCAGCGATCCCGCGGGTCCAACACACAAAACCTCCGACGAGCGATATAGTGTGCGGACCCGAAATGCTATAGGCCGTCTCTTTTGTGGGTTTCGGGTCCGGCCCATCGGCGAACCCAAATCGGCGGAGTTTAATAAAAATGGGTCTGCAGACCTGAAATTTAATATGTGGTGCTTTATATTGTTTCGGCTCCGGCCAGTCGAAGCCATTTATGGGGGCGCGACACTTTATTGTTGGAGCGATGCGATATATAAAACAAAAGTCGATGTGATAATATTATAATATATGTGATACAATATATATATGAAATGCAATACAATATATATATCGCATCGGCGGGTGGAGTGGGGGTGTAACATATATGATCTGGAATGTTGCGAGACCCGATCGCCGATATGCGATCGGCGGAAACCTTTCGGCGCTGAACCCATCGCACATATAAAGTAAAGCCAACACTTAATATTTCCCGACCTCCAACAGCGTTATCGCGTCGGAGGGAGGGCCATGCATTCGGAAGGGTTTATATATATGGGTTTTATCATACCACTGCCCCCTCCCGATAGTGATATCGCATCGGAGGGGGACCAAAAGACCCCTTTACACATCGGAGCATGAAGTTTGTAAAAATGCATAGGCTAATGAATTCAGAGGAGCCATTTTGAATGTTTTGGGTGGATAGTAAGTCATCGGAAGGGGTTCGATAGCCCAAAAAGGAGGGATTTTATGTTTTGAGAAGGTGAAAACAAGTCACAAAGATGGTTTTCTTTAGATATGAAGGGAATTTTATGCTTTGTGAAGGAGTCAAAAAGCATTTGGGAGGTTTTATGGAGTGATGAAGGGTTTTATGCATCGGAAGGAGTCCGAAATGCATGAGAAGATGGTTTGAGGGGGGCAATGAGGGTTCTTGCTAAGTTTCAGATAAACATAGCAATTCCCAAGTGTACTTAGGGTTATTTTTCAACCAGGGGGAGGGGATAAGTATATAGGGAAGTTATTAACATAGTTTTAGTAGGGGGAGGGGAGATAGATAGGGAGTTACATAATAAAGTTAGTAGTTAATGTGAAATTTGATGAGAGAGCGCTAAGTATGTAAATCTTAGGCTATTAAGGGGGAAAATGACTCATAGAAGAAGTATGAACATTCCTTGAGTAAAGCAGATTTTTACCAAGGCAAATGATATGGAAAATGATGAAACTAAGAGGTATCAAGCAGATCTTGACCTCTTTAGGGAAGTTAGTGAATGATTGGGGAGAGAGGGGGAAAGTTAGACATGCCTCGCTTGAAGTCCTTCAAATGGAAAATTGCTCAAAAATGTGATATGAATAGATATGACACTTGAAAATATGAAATGTATCACAAGTCATCATGATTCTGCAAAACAAATCTACCTACCCGACCTACTCTTTTTTCTTTTTTTTCTTTTTTTTGGGTGCACTTGAACTAGCATACCCATCCTTTCATTCTTTTCTTCTTGCTGTCCTCCTATCTAAATCTACACTTATTGCATCACAGTGGCTCATTAAGCTTTTGAGCACCCTGTTTCTATACCTATCTACAAATTTGCCAATATTAAGCTGTTTGGCCCTCCCTTAACTGAAAACTGATAAAAAATGGAACACGGCAATGGCACTTAGACTAGCACACTCTCATGGACACTTCTTTGGCCTTTGTAGCAAATATGGAACATTGCAGCATTCAAAGTATGACATATTTGGCATGTAAAAATGTCGATCATGAAAGATGAATACCTGCTGCAGCAGGAGGCTAACACCCTCCACAAAAGCGGTGTGATGGCTTGGGAAACCGCCTTCCTGCCAAACCCGAAAAACTGCCTACTATTCATGTGTAAAATTACCCGCCAAAAAGTGACCGTTGCTCGATAAAAGACCAAGAAACCACCATTTCACCTTTTTTCACTCATTTTGTGTGCAAGCCTCTACAAACCAGTGTGACTCCTGTAAACATTGAATTCACCAATTGAACTCTAAATTCACTCCTGCAGAAGCTGCAGAGACCCCTATCAACCTCTCAGTCTGTACCAGAGCCATTCAAACTTCTGCAGTTGTCGTGAACCTCGAATTTGAAGCTAATTCACCCAATTCCAAGTATTTGAAGATGAATTTACCAGACAACCGTTTCAATTTGAAAATGTTCAGTTTGTAAGAGTTTTAATTAAGTAAAATTAATTGAAATTACTTTAAATTTAAAAGTCTATGCCCAAACCCTTTTGAAAGCTTCCAGTTTCCGTCAAAACATCTGAATAAACCTTTGAAAGCCAAATTCAAATCCACAAGAACTGAATTATGACTGCCCATGTTGCCATGGATGTCAGACCTATCACAACTCCCCATTTGGACCTAGACCACCTCCCCCTAGCAGACAAGGATTTTCAAATCAAAGATACAAGTGCATATGAGGTCCTCCTCAAAATTCATTGTTTGAGTAAAGACAGATATCTGAACCATTCTGATGACATTGACCTTTGGGACTCAAATTTGCCCAAATACCAATTTCCCCAAGTATATGTATTTACTGAAATTGTCCATATGTGCCATGCCTATTACATTCCCAGCCAGAGAGATATAATGTCCCCTGACAAAAAAATTTTGTTCACAATTACAGCTGAATCAATTAATCAGATGTTGCAAATCCAACCAGGTACTAACCTAACCCCACTCTCCATTGCAGATTTGTTATTCCTATACACCAAGTTGACCCCCTCTAGACTAGCCCAAATATTTCTAACTTTCATTGTTGAAGACAAGCACAATCCTAAAGATGCCCCTCCATATGTTTTGCCATTTTCTCTGAAAGGGGAAAGAATATTATCACTATGATATCATGTATTTTGGGTTGTACCACTGATGAATTTGTTGATGAGCTCATCCTGGCCTTCATGTCCATTTTCACCCTAGGAAATCCTCCTGCTACTTTTTACAATTATGCCCATTTCATAGATGAAAGGGTGGATGAACAGTTTACTAGAATGCACAATGAGAGAGTATTAAAATACTCATCTATACTATACCATATTTTTTTGTATTATCAGGCAGACAATTTTCCCTTCACCCTCCAGAAGATTGATACTAGAGGCCATCCTAGGTTTGTTATTGATCCAGGTGGCTCTAGATACACACAGGACAAAGAGGACTTATGAATGCTCGAAAATCAAAATGCTCAGAATAATTTCGACCGAGGACTAGAGCGTATATTTCGTCGTCCTAATCTTAGAGGTGTGAACGGTTCATCAATCTGATATCATATGAGGGAGAACAAGCCAGTCAAATTTTTGGTCAAAGTTGCATTGTGGGCTAGGTTTAAGTGTCCTACAATTTGACTGACCCCGAGGCATGAAACCTAGCTCCTGAAATCGGTCGAAATTGTGGCCTTGTTAATTTGCCCAATGTCCCTTATTTTCTAAAAATTTGAAAATTAATCCCCTTTTAGCTAAAAATGAAAATAAAAATATATATGTGGGGTGGCGGGCCACCACCCCCCCCACCCCAAAGCATATTAAAAAAAAAATTGAATTAATAAAAGGCCGACGGGAAATGAACCCCGCCGGCCAACCCTCCACATAACAAAATTTTAAATTTTATTTGGCTCAGCAGCCATTACCTTGTTGAGCCCTCCAACCAACACCATTACATATATATATGTATTTACATGGGGTAGGCGGGCCACCTCCGGTGGACCTGACCCACACCCAAAAAGTTTACCATGTTCCATGTATACGTGCGAGGCCAGCGGGGTTCTAACCCGCACAACCACGTGGGCTGGCCCCCACCAGGCGACCTCATATGATGTACCAACAGTACAACCACCATGAACCACCCAAAAATGCATTCCAAAACTTTAATGTTCCCAACAAATTTTGCGCCATTTAAAAAAACAGTTAACCAAAACAATGTTATTTTGGAGTGGGCGGGGTTTGAACCCGACCCACCTCCACACAATCTGCCAACCATACCAATGACCCACAAGGGTCCTCATTGATACCTCCGCCCGAAAAATTTATATAAACCCAGTTTTCTTCAATGCGCCCAGGTAGATGGAGGAACCAGGAGTAGGCACAGATTTTGAGATAAAGGAGGCAGAATCTTGGCACACAGTTCGAGGCAACATTTTGCAGGAGGGATGAATTTTCACTTTGTCATATTTTGACAATTTTTATATGGTTCCATCACTTCTCGACGCCATGAATGCAATGGCGTTGTACATTTATCCATCAGAGTTCTACATTTTTCGGCCATTTTTCAGTATGCGAGTGGAACCATGACTGCTGCAGAAACAGGGAGAAAAACCATGATCCATGAAATTTTCCCGAGGAGGTAATTTTTCTCCATGTTAGAATATAGTCAATTTTATAGTTGTTTTTCATGGTATTCCGTAGGGATCACAATGGCGAGGTCAAATTCACCTTTGGAGTTGCAAATTTCTAGTCAACCCATGGAGCAGAATCTTTGAGGAATCTAGGGGGAATCTAAAAGATTCCTTGAGCCCCAGATTCTCAATTTCTTAGAATTCAATATTTAGACAGTCGATTTTTCACTATTCAATACCACAAATTTGATGGTGCATTCAAATTTCTCGTTTGCTCATTATATTCTTCAGCCACTTTTCTAACTAGAATGCAGGTGTCAACATTCATGTGCGAGCAACCATTTCCATGCAATTGATGCCATGAGATTGATGGCACAAACAACTTCAGCAGTTTCACATCCGCTTCTTTAGATGGACCTTGGTTGTCAGGTGTATGTAGTATGTTCATTTACTTCTTTTGCTATGCATTGTGCTGCAGAGATCCATGTTGATGGTTGATGTGGGATCTTGTTTCTTACTCATTTTCATGATTCCTTCTTGATGTGATGCGGAATCATATGTATGATGTACTTGTTGTCATGATTCGTCATGTTGTGTTTTGAGATCCCTTGTTGTATGTTGATGGGATACTCATATGGTCATCATGTATGTTTGCACTGAGATCCCTTTTATTCCATGTTGGCAGGATGCTCATCATGCATGAGTTTGTGTCATATTGATAGGTGTCTTTTGATTGAGAGTTCTTATAACAGAACATCTCTTGGACCCACTCCTGCGTGAAGGCATTTTCCTTGTATGATAGTTACATCACCTCTATTTACATCATCACTATTGACAACACTTAATGCAGTGACCTACACCATCTTGACACTGAGGCCCAGAGACTTAGTCTCTCCTAGACGAGCTACGTTATCAATGGCTTATGTTTTTATGTTGCTGATGATTGACATGTTCCTCTTCTTTATAGCATGCACATGTATTCATTTATGTTCTTTTAAAAAATGAAATTTAACACATCACGAAAGTAAAAGGTCTTGGAAGGGTCCTTTGTCACACCCGAACCTGGATCAAGTGGTTTCGAAGTGGTTTTTGTGTTGATTTGAATTGCAAGCATGAACAATGGAACGTGCAGCAACAAAGGATGAAAAAGCAATGTACGAGACCATGCCCAAAATTTCCAAAAGGGTGGAAATCATGTATGAAACTCTAT
Organism: Pinus tabuliformis; assembly: GCA_031772625.1. Lineage (NCBI taxonomy): Eukaryota > Viridiplantae > Streptophyta > Pinopsida > Pinales > Pinaceae > Pinus > Pinus tabuliformis. The sequence continues at coordinate 777,202,947 of CM062820.1, read as the reverse complement.
AGAAAGAAATAGAGGAAAAGGAGCGATTGCAGCTTTAGTTGCAAGCCACGGAAGAGGCCCTAGAAGCATTGAAGCACAACAACCAAAGTCTTCATACCATAGAATGTTGAATTGAATATGCTTTTACATGAAGAGGAGGTAAAACATAGTTTTCTATGACAGTTGCAAGCTAAGGACGAGGCCTTGGAAAAGATGCAATGTGACCCATGTGAGGTAAAAAGTAGTTCTCCAAATTCATGTATATTTCCTGATGATTATTTCACTGTTTTTGAAAATCACACCACAGGAATAGGCTCCAAACTGTTGAATAAAATGGGGTATGAAGGAAAAGGCTTGGGCATCAATGGCCAAGGCATTGTCAACCCCATCAAAGTAGAGGAATTACTGTGTCGAACAGGACTTGGGTATGTCAGAAATGAAGTTGGGGAATGCACTATGACAGTTAGCGAACCACCAACAACGGATGATGAGTAGCCCTCATCAGTTCTTTCCAAGTCGACAGAGGAGGTAAAATATGTTGATTTCCTTTCAGTTTCATCTTCACATAGTATGCTTTCTGTTGGAGATTTGGAGATCCCAATTACAGGGACAAACATGAGGCTCCTTACAAGGACAAAGCATGAGGAGGAAGAAAAACTTGGCATTAATAACCAAGGCATAACTCAATCATTGGAGGTTGTGCAGAGACCTCAATTTGCAGGCTTGAGATACACTGAAGGAGAATGCTCGAAGGTGTCAGATTCTCTCGAGACATCATCGAAATCGTCGAGGAAAGAGAATGATGGGAACATATTCCCATCATGCCATGGCAATTTCCATTGCAGAGAAAGAGACAAGGCAAGCTCTCATCGCCATACTTACACCAGAGACAGCAAGGAAAGGTATAACCACTCTCAACATTCGAATGTTAATTTCGATTGTGATCATGTTGTTAATGATGAACATAAAACATGACATTGAAAGATATGTACCTTTTGTGGATTACATAACCATACATTTTCTAAGTGTTGGAAAAGAATGGCAGCACACAAAAGGATGAGGCGTGAAAGACCCTCTCAACAATAGGTAAAGAAACATGTTAGACAGATATCAAGAAAGAAGATGTATTGCAGTCACTGCAACATAAGTGGCCATCAAAGAGCCACTTGTTGGAGGCTCCATCCAAAGCAGTGCCTTAAAGACAAAGTGACAGTACATGAACCTGGTGATGCAGTTGTTCGACCATCGAATGTGCCACAAGGAGGCGACCCATTCACCTTGATAAGTGAACAATGGTTTCTAGATATGTTAGCGTTTCATGGTCATTCTTTTGTAAATCATTTGTTACATTTTAAAATGTAAAAGTGATGATGTGTTTTCCATCACTTGTTCAGCAACAATGATGTTTGGTATTATTTTGAGTTGCATTTTAAACTCTGAAAGTGATGTCGTGTTTCCATCACTTGTCAAAGAAAATAGTGTTTGGCCTTATCTTTATAAATCATGTGTTGCAGTGATGATGTGTTTTCTATCACTTGTTGAAGCAACAATGATATGTTGGCCTTGTTTTCGTAGCTAGAGTGTCGCGTCCATCTTGATGTAAAATTGACCACTAAGTATGTGTTAAAAACTCATGGCAAGTGTGGGACGCTTGGGTCATTAGTTGGTCATGAAAGTCAAGCATGTAATTTGAAAAATAATGTACTACAGGTTGTAGAGGTTGCAGATGTCGTCTCATCGCTTAAGGCTCCGAAGAACAAAGGTGAAGGAGATAGAAGCGAGGCCTTTTAGGATGCTTGTGATGCAGACAAGGTATAGAGAAGTTGAAAATTATTTTTCATGCTTTTGGAGGACCAAAAGCTCCTTAGTGGAGAGGATTGATCTAGGTGGCTCCAGAGACATAGGATAAAGAGGGCTTATAAACTCTTGAAAATCAAAATGCTTAGAATGATTTTGACCCAGGACTAGAGCGTAGATCTCATTGTCTTGATCGTGGAGGTGTGAACGGCTCATCAATTCGAGCTCGTATGCAAGAGAATGAGCCAATCAAAGTTTTGGTCAAAGTTACGCTGTGGGCCAAGTTTAAGTGTCCCACAATTTGACCGTCTCTGAGGCATGAAACCTAAGTCCTGAAATCGGTCAAAATTGCGGCCTCATTAATTTGCCCAATGTCCCTTATTTTCTAAAATTTTGAAAATTACTCCCCTTTTAAATAATATATATGTGTGTGTGTGTGTGCGTGTGTGTGAGGTGGCAGGACACCACCCCCGCCACCCGAAACCATATTAATTTTTTTCTTTGAATTAATAAAAGGCTGACGGGCCATGAACCCCACCGACCAACCCTGCACATAACAAAAGTTTAAATTTTATTTGGCTCGGTGGAAATTACCCCGCCGAGCCCTCCAACCAACACCGTTACATATATATGTATTTACATGGGGTGGGTGGGCCACCTCCGGTGGACCTGATCCACACCCCCAAACTTTACCATGTGCCATGTATACGTGCGAGGCCAGTGGGGTTTGAACCTACCCAGCCATGTGGGCCACCCCACACCGGGCGACCTCATATGATGTACCAACGGTACAAACACCATGAACCACCCAAAAACACGTTCCAAAACTTTAATGCACCCTACAAATTTTGTGCCATTTAAAAAAACAGTTAACCAAAACAGTGTTATTTTGGAGTGGGCAGGGTTTGAACCCAGCCCACCTCCACACAATCCACCAACCATACCAACGACCCACAGGGGTCCTCATTGATACCTCCGCCCAAAAATTTTATATAAACCTAGTTTTCTTCAGTGCACCCGGGCAGATGGAAGAACCAGGAGTGGGAACAGATTTTGAGACAGAGGAGGCAGAATCTTAGCACGCAGTTTAAGGCAACATTTTGCAGGAGGGATGAATTTTCACTTTGTCATATTTTGACAAATTTTATATGGTTTCAGCACTTCTTGACGCGACGAACGCAATGGCACTGTCTGTTTCTCCATCAGAGTTCTACATATTTTGGCCATTTTTCAATATGCAGGTGGAACCATCACTGCTATAGAAATAGGGAGTGGAACCATGATCCATGAAATTTTCTCGAGGAGGTAATTTTTCTCCATGTCAGAATATATTCAAGTTTACAGTCATTTTTCAAGGTTTTCCACAGGGATCACAATGGCAAGGTCAAATTCACCTTTGGATTTGCAGATTTCCAGTCCACCCATGGAGTAGAATCTTTGAGGAATCTAGGGGGAATCTAAAAGATTCCTTGAGCCCCAGATTCTCAATTTCTCAAATCTCAAAAATTGGACAGTCGATTTTTCACTATTCGACGCTAAAAATTTGATGGTGTGTTCAGATTTCTCATTTTCTCATTATATTCTTCAGCCGCTTTTCTAAGTGGAATGTAGGTGTCAGCATTCATGTGTGAGAAACCATTTCCATGTGATTGATGCCATGAGATTGATGGCATGAACAACTTCAGCAGTTTGACATCTGCTTCTTTAGATGGCCCTTGGTTGTGAGGTATATGCAGTGTGTTCATGTACTTCTTTTGCCATGCATTGTGTTGCAGAGATCCTTGTTGATGCTTGATGTGGGATCTTGTTTCTTACTTGTTTTCATGATTCCTGCTTGATGTGATGTGGAATCATATGTATGATGTACTTGTTGTCATGATTCGTCATGTTGTGTTTTGAGATCCCTTGTTGTATGTCGATGGGATACTCATATTGTCGTCATGTATGTTTGCACTGAGATCCCTTTTATGCCATGTTGGTGGGATTCTCATCATGCATGAGTTTGTGTCATAGTGATAGGAGTCTTTTGATTGAGAGTTCTTGTAATGGAACATCCCTTGTAGCCACTCCTGCGTGAGGGAATTTTCCTTGTATGATAGAGACATCACCTCTATGTACATCATCACTATTGACAACACTTAATGCAATGACCTACACCATCTTCACACTGGGGCCCGGAGACGTAGTCCCTCCTAGATGAACTCCGTTATCAACGGCTTATGTTTTTATGTTTCTGATGATTGACATGTTCCTCTTCTTTACAACATGCACACGTATTCATTTATGTTATTTTAAAAAATTCAATTTAACACATCAAGAAAGTAAAAGGTCTTGGAAGGGTCCTTTGTCACACCCAGACCTGGAACAATCATATTTTGGACACCATTATTCCACAAGTATTCATCACCATACACTTATATAGACCTCATCGACTCTTTTGTCCATCCAGTCATGACCATGTTGAGAGGAAGTCCTCCACCCAGAATAAGCCAAGATATCAAAAGAGTCCTCCAGTTGTCCAAGCAAAGTAAAGTGGGAGATTGGTACCTTTACTAAAACCATACTGAAATAAGAATCTATCGGTGCCACCTTGCCCCATACAAACTCCCCAAATACCTCCCCAGTAGGTTATTTGCTCTAGAGTATTATAGGCAGATAATGAACTCTGATGAAGTCAATTTTGTCTCAGCCAAGAAAATAACCCAGCCCAAAGTCAAAAATCATTTAAGCCCTTTCATTTGCAATTCTAGAGAAGCAGGGCAGAAAGCAGATCTAATTCTACAACAAATGAAGTTCCAAAATAGTTTCATGTGGAGATATGACCCTCAAGGGTTTATGAGTAAACTTAAACAAAAGGTCAAATTGGCGCCTTACATTCATCACCCCATACTAGAGATAGAAAGATATACCAATCAATCTGACTGGTTGGAGAACACTCTCATAGACAGGGATAGTAAAACGGTAGATGTTGAAAATACCTTGTGTGATTTAGAAATACAGCTTGATGAAAGCTCATTCCTGTAGGTACCCCAACAAGAAGCAACCATGAGTACCCTACAGTTTTGTAAACTCCACAGAATGAGGAAAAGAACCCCAAGAGGAATAGGGAGAGAGCCTCCACTTCAGGCATGGACACATCCAATGTGCGGTATGAAGCTAGCCAGAGCAAAAGGCCAAGGCTCAATCCTGTTTCAGAACTGGAAGACACAGAAGGCTCAGCAGAAGTAACTAATATCGAGTTTGACATGAGTAGGGGCATAGCTCCATCTAGAGAAACATAAGAGCCATCTACCTCACACACTCAAATGTTAGAAAGGTAGCTCAATGTAGAAGTCTCCTCATTCAGTAGGCTTGTTGATAAAGATAAAGATATTAAGGACAGGTTTAAAGAAATCAAAATGAGAAACTAAAGGCACAGTCTTATGCACAGTATCTCAATCTTATACCTACAAAGAAAGCTAGGTTGATGTCAGCTTTTGACATCAAAGAGGTAAAGATGCAAATGTCCTTCGTAAAACCAATTGTACAACAACCAAGGACATCAGCAGGTTACAAAAATATTGATTTTGAGGTATTGGCAAGGGATATTCATCCCATTGACCAAATTTAATTTCACAAACAGGCTAGAGAAATTATTTACTCCACCTTTACAGGTAAAGCCATAGCTTCCCATCAGTTACAGAATTCAATGAACAATATCTCAACCCAATATCAGTTAGATAAGGCCTCCTCATAGGCCAAGGATACCATAATCAAGTCTTTGGAAGACTTAGTGATTGAATTGGAACATGATCCCAAAGACATCAAAGCCACTAAACAATTGTTCTAGAAAAAGAATGCTGACATAGCAGCACTTAAAAAGTAATTGAAAATACCTCAACTGCATCATCCCTAGACATAGGAAGTCTTGGAAAACCAAACCAGACATGAAGAATTGATGGACTTAGTCCTAAAATTAAATGATCAGCTAAGGGAAATAAAGAAGGAATTGGACAGCTTAATCCAATTGAAGCAAAGTGATCTTGGCACTACATCAGTGAATGTCATCCCAATAGTGTCAACAACTGTTCCTTCTACATTGGTAACCTCATTGGCTCCCAGAGCTCCTATGCCCACAACACAACAGGTTTCAACAGAGTCTACGTCAGTAGCAGGTACATCAAGTGAAGAAGTAGTAAAGTTAGTCAAAGATATGGAAGATATGTCCATACAGGCAACAGAGATGAACAAGCTGAAAGAAAAGGTGACAAGCTTGGAAACTGATTACAATCTTGCCAAAATCGTGCACAAAGAAGAAGTGAAAAAAAATGCCAGGATGATTGAAAGATTAAAGGCCATGGAGAAGGACCTAACATTGAAAGAACCCTTTGGGTAGGCTAAGGAACTATTATGGGCCAATGTCATTGACTCTGTCAATGATATTTGGCCATCTATTCAGGTGATTTTTGAACAAATAGATTTAATAAAGGTGGCTACAGAGGCCATCCAAAGAGTAAAAGTAGAATTAGGAGAAATGCTTGAAGATGCTACTAGAATTATCCAGTTCCTAAACAGTAAAAATAAGCATGAGCTTTAGGAATTGGAAATAGAGGATAGAACATAGACAATTTTGGTGGTGAGAAAGGTCCTTTCCAAGAGAAAATGTTAAACTTGGAGGACAAGTGTCAAAATATGCAGGTAGCCGTTGACATATTTATGGCTAAGTTTCAAATTTTGAGAGAGAAAGGGTTACCCAATCCCTTAGTAATAAATGACAAGCTCATGACACAGTAGGATTACAATAGGAATATCAGAGAGCTAGCAAAAGAACAGGTTAGTGCATCATCAATCAAGGCATTGCCAACAGGCAAAGCACTTTATCACACATTTGAAAACTTGGTTTACCTCTAGCATGAGGTAAAACACTTGTTTATCAATAAGCCTACTTTTTCCAATTACACTGAGGCAGATGAAATATATAGAAGGATGTTAAAGATCCTATTACCTGATGCTGAAACATGGGAGAAATTGATTGATTTACTGTGAGAAATATGCAGTAAAAAGGTTAATGTGCAATAAAAGTAAAACAACCAGGTAAAAATATGAAGACAGATCAACAGATTTAAAGTGTATCAGTTTCAAAGTGTATCAGATGAAAGCCACAAGTAAATGAAGCTTCCAGCGTGAAAGATCAAACAAAAAAGCAACATAAAGGGCTAAAATCAAACCATAAAATCCAGCAGTTCCAAAATAAAAGGGACAACATGAAGCAATTCAATAGTTGTCTCTATCTTCTTGCAAGAAGGTATTTTTATTTCCTAAATTAAATCTCAAATTAGTTTGAGATATTTTGTAATAATTTTTTGTATAAATACTTCACAATTCGAAGTATGTAGGGTGGACTCTATTATACATTTCTATAGACTTTTTGATCAAGAAGAACTAGAAGGTTATTGTATCAGTTAATGAGCCAACAAGCTAGATTGATTAATAAAGATCAGATTGTTCCAAGGATTCATGTGTTGAGTTAATATTAGACAAGTATTTCCATGTGTCTTTGTCAATTTCTCAAAGTTATTCACAATATTATATGTATTTCAATCTAAATGGTATAACTGGAAATATATTTCAGAACATGTTTAGATCACACTCTGTTTTAACAGTTAAGCATTTAAATGCTTTCTTGTGTAATTTAAATTAAAGAATTATTAATTGCTCTTTAGTTTAATGTGATTTCATAAATAATCCAGATTAAAGGATTCTTAACTGCCCTTTGATTTCGATTACCCCTGCCTTCATCATTCATTATCCAGGTCTGAGAATCCTTAACTGCTCTCTCACCCTGAGTGAAACCCTTTCACCCCTCTATCTCAAATATATGAAATACATTCTGCTATCTTACCCTTGGAACATGTCCTTTAGTGAATTTATCCAGCCTTGCTTCCTTATCAGTTGACTCCATATCCCAATGGTCTGAAAGACATCAATTTATCCATCTGTTTAAGAGATCCTAGCACCCAATTTCAAACAAATCAAAACCCCTTGAAAAATCATAGCTAGCCTAACACATTTTAGCTAAAACAAAGTTAAATCTCAAAGAGAGAGCCCTCTCTGAGCATCATGAAGGCGAGGTCCTGATCTCCAAAAGTGGATAGTGGTTATCTTTGGTTTTTCCTTTTTCTTACTTCAAAGGAATTACTAGAGTGATAACATGTAGTACCTTATGCCTTGTTCTACGATCTACGAAGTGTCCTCCACAGGGCTCATCATGACAAGCCTTCACGATGTCATAAATTTCATCCTCACGAATGGATTTGCATATACACATATTAGACCCTGTATGAAAAAGGTATCTGTCAATCCAAGAAAATTAGGTGTCGCGCTGGACAATCTGTTTCCTTTCCCTTACTGTCAAGTGCATGGGAAACTTTCATACTACCAGATAGGTCACTACATCTTCATACCAGGGCGTTTTGACTGCTATGGCAAACAAATGTTCATCTGGAAACTGGTCGTCCTCTGCCAATGGATCATTTATCTTTGGAACTCGAGACAGAAAATCAGCAACTGGGTTTTCCTTACCTAGACAATCTTTGGTGGTGATGTCAAACTCCTGTAAAAGTAACAACCAAAGAGTCACTCGGCCATTTGTAATAGGTTTTTTAGCCAAGTACCTAATGGTGGAATTATCAGTATATAGAAAAACTTGATAGCCAGTTATATAATGTCTAAATTTTTTTATGGCATAAATCAAAACTAAGAATTCCTTTTCTGTTATTGTATAATTAAGTTTAGCAGCAGTAAGAGTTTTGCTAATATAATATATAGCATAAGGTTTTATGTCCTCCTCTTGGCCGAGGACAACACCGATTGCTGCATCTGACGCATTTGTGCAAATGTGAAATGGAATATCCCAGTTAATTCCACGTAATATTGGTGCCGTTGAAACTAATTTCTTTAAATCTGTAAAAGCTATGTCATATTTTTCAGACCATTTAAAGTCAACATTTCCTGTTAAATCATATAAAGCCGCAACTATTTGTGAATTTTTTTTAATAAACCTGCAATAATAGCCTGCATATCCAAGGAAGCTACATACCTCCGTCTAAGTACAGGATGTAGGTTGTAAGAGAATTACTTGTATCTTTGTTGGATCTACCTGTATCCTTGCTGCATAAATGTAATGTCCTAGGATTACACCTTCTGTCATCATCATGTGACACTTGACATTACTTTAACATAGCCTGGCAGTGATGCATCATTCCAAAACTTTCTATAATGTTTGTACTGCTTGATCAAAGTCGTCCCCATATGGGATGAAGTCATCCATGTAAACTTCAAGTCCTTCATTTATCAGATCAGAAAAAATGTTGAGTATAGCTCTTTGAAACGTAGCTGGCGTATTACATAAGCCAAACGGTAACACTCTATAAGCGAATGTACCCCATGGATAGGTGAAGGTTTTTTTGTATTGGTCTTTAGGGGTGATTTGAATCTAATTGTAACCGTTGAAGTTGTCTAAAAAGGAAAAGAACTGCTTCCCTGCCAGAGTATCAAGGACTTGATCAATAAATGGAAGAGGGAAGTGATCTTTCTGTGTTTCCTTGTTCAATTCCTAATAATCCACACAGATACACCACTTCCCATTTTTCTTGGGGACAACTACCAATGGAGAGACCCATTTGCTATCCGAAATGGGATAAATGAAATTCACATCCAACAACTCTGTAGCTCTTCTTTTACAATGTCCTTGAGATGTGGATTCAATCTCCGCTGAGTCTGCCTGATAGGATGAGCATCCTTTTCGGTGTAGATATGTTGTGTACATAACTCTAGGTCTATGCCCTTCATGTCATGATAGTCCCAGGCAAAATCCCCTTTATATTTTTGTTGGCTTGTTGGGGCCTGACCCAGGTTCGGAGTTAATTAGCCAAACAAATCCCTTTACTACTGGCCCTTTCGGCAATAGTCCATGGAGTGTGGACTAAGGTCTCACCTTAAGTAGTATGGGAGGGTGCTAGAACTAGATTTCCAAACACTTGATATGTCTAAGAGGTTCGACTAGTCCTTTGCTTGCTCCTGTGTGCAGGCTGCTTCACTCACCTTCCATTCCTCGCGACCTAATACCCTACCTTCACGTAGCCCTAACTAGGGGTTGTGTCGTGCTTTGTACTATTTCCTGACATCTTATTTATCTTCCAGTATTAATTAAGCACCTTCACCTACTTAAATGTCTTAAGTTATACTTAATGATACAAAACATTCATATAGGTTCACGCAGTAAATAAATAATATACTTGCAAATTATATCCAATCATGCATTAAACTAGGAAAAGATACACAAAATTATAGAAAAACTTCTCTTTATTGATTCTTCAACTATTATAGACCCAACCCGCCCTGCGCACTCAGCTGTGGACTAATAGGCCTCTGCGAACTCAATTGCAGAGCCTTCTCCTACTCTACGACCAACAGACACACTTTACACTTCGACTCAATCACTTAGACTTCTTATGCTTCTATTATATCCATTAGTGTTATCAGGAAAACTAGTGTCTATGCAGAGCTGCTAGTCCCACTAAGGCTGGTAACTACCTTAGAAACAAACAAACTAAAAACTACTTTCATTTTCCTTTATGAGAAATAGATAAGAGGGGAATAAGGAGACCAACCTCTATCTTGCGCTTGGTTCCTTGCTCAATTCCTCTCCCTTTTGATAGGTCTTTGCCACTCGCTTCCTCGTTTACCCAGCTTCAAAGAGCACCTATAGAATCAAAGCAGCATAACACTATCCAAGAACATAGATCTATTATCATAAACAATATAGGACCAGATATATATTGACCACACAAATGCATATAACATTAATCATACAAGAATGTGGAGGAAGAGGTTCGACTAGTCCTTTGCTTGCTGTCAAACACCCAGCATCATCCTCTCAGCAAGAAAGCCCTTCTTCACCTCATGAAAAGCTTATATCACCCAACACTATGATATTGCACCAAGAAACCAACAACACTTCCTTACAAGATACAAAATTCCAGCCTCCTGATCTCTGGGATGAGGGATCCATATATAGATGTTTGCAAGGGAGATGAGTCAGCTTTTGAGATTTGATTAGTGTCCTCTTTCTGATAGTTCTTGATTCCACTTAGATATTGATGGTCTCTTACTCATCCCTGGGTGAATGCAGAGAGGCAAGTGTCACAGGAGAAGTTTCTGGAAGATTCCATGATCCTCCACCTTGCAGATTAACCCTACCATTTGTCCACTCTCGCCCATCACACCCCATAGAAGGGATTTTCAACATGAATCGCACCTACTGTGTGTAGGCAGGTGGGATGCAACACATTTTGACCATGGAGCAGGTGAAATGGTCCAGTTTTGACCAGTTCGGAGTAGTTTTTCATGGAGAACTTCTGGGAGATGTTGTAATCAGTTGACCTTGTTATTTTAGGGGTTGGAACAACATCTTTATGGACTTAGGAGCCCTTGTTTTATGGAAATTTATGATTGGGGTTGTAGTGCCCAAAAATGTCTATAACAATTGCCCCCTAAAGCATGAGGTCATTAATCTTTTGATGTCAGGTGAAATGCTTTATCATGAGGATCCGAAGTTTTTTCAAGCTGGAAGGCGACCTGTAATAAGATACAATACAATACATTATCTTCATAATATTTTCATGATCTAGCTGAGGCGGGCATTCCCATGCTCAGCTTTATAAATTCATTTTCATGTACATGAGACAGACAATTTTCTGAGTGTAGACTGATGATTCTGGTAGAGCAATCATCCCTTAGATTGGATGAATATCTGTGCACCAATGATGTACATTTGATGTTTTATTTTCCTGAATATATATCGTAGCCCGGATGGATGAAACTAGATCCGAGAACTTCAATCTCGTTCGATCTTCACTCAAAGTACAATTCGATCCATGTGAGAGATGTTCTGGAGTCGAACATGGAAAGACATCGCCTAATTACCAGCTAATGATGTAAGTCGTTAACAGTCGCGAGAGGAATCACCGATAATGATGATGATCCTCAAGGTACTACATTACAATTCACGTGGTGTGAATAAGGGACTTGGTGTCAAACACCATTCAAAATATTTCGGTCGAAGGCCATTGATGTAAACCTATCGCCGGAAGTGAGAAAATTGCCATTGAGGCATGCAAGCTTCAAAGTACTGAAAGGGTTGTTCCTAGATCAACTTCTTGGATAATGAGCTGATGTTGACAAGAAGCGATCTGTCATGGGAGGGCCTTAGTGAATCCCACATCAATGACATGGAATGGAGCAAATGATTTTAATGGAGGTGAAAACTATCTGGTGATATAAGGTTCACGGTGGCAGTCATGAAAGAATGTAGCGTAAATGTACTGCAGTGGGTGAGACACAGGTGAATTCTCTGAGCGACTTCTCTTAAACATACCGGCGTCACTAACATGATGGATTGGTAGCATTAACCCCAAATATGGATGGTGTGACGGAAACATGGTGATGTGACCAGTGAATGGAACAACCCAACCCGACTCGGATGCAGAGTGAAAGTGTCATGTTCAAGAGTGACTTGCTACCAACAAAGTTTCTTCAAGTTTTCTTCCCAATTTTTCCCCAGTCATTTCTGACCAGTACCTCTTTATTTTTTTCAAGCTTGAGGAGGGTAACATATGCTTGTTCTATAATTTTCCCTTCAGGCAAACCCATCGCTATGTTTTAACGAGCCTAGCGATAGTGAAACTCGTTCTTGTCTGTTATGGACAAGTTTGTCGCTATTCAGTTTTAACGAGTTTAACGACAAAGATAACTCGGTCCTTTTCAATTTTAGAGAGTCTGAAAAGGGACGTAAAGGAAACTCCAAAAATCCTTTTTCGTCATCTAATCCCTTAAGTCCGAAAAAGTATAAAATAATACAAAAGGGATGAATTTTCGGTAATTTTAACGAGCCGAACAAAACAAGCGCTGGATATTTTTGCATAATAATCCCTCAAGTCCAAAAAGATTAAAATCTAAAGGAGGGATAGCACTTCCAGTCACTTTAACGAGCTGGAGAGGCCAATGGCTCGACAATCTTTTCATATTTTACGAGTCAGTTGAAAAGAGCTTAAAGGAGTCTCGTTTTTTGAGGACCGAGTGATAGATTCGGGTAGCAGCTGATTCCAGGAAAGGTTTGGAATTTTCCAATCACGGCAATGTTACAAGGATGGCTAACAGGATCACTCTTCGCAGTTGTTCCTCAAAAGGGGTAAACAATCAAGTAGAGGTGAATGATCGGCCAATACAGAGTGGAGGTGATGATGAGAACACGACCAAGGCTTCAAAGGCTGATGATAATACATTCACGATGGTTATTTACTGGAAAATGGTTCATTTTTTAATGAGCTTAAACGCTGGGGGAACAATTGTGCATTGCTTATGTTTATTTTTTAACGAGCTTGAATTCCGTGTTAAAACTGCTCGATCCATTCGTATAATAAGGATGTCTCATCTAAGATGCCATTTTTATGGAGCTTGCACCTTACAAAGCTTTGCTCCGGATCCTTTCTTTATGCAAGTTAGGAAACGACCAATCCTACGAGTTTAAAGGGTTAGATGACCTATAAATTTAAAAAAATAAATGGTCGCCCTTTGCCTGCATGACAAAAGGTTTGCATGCCCCCAGGTATAGTGAAAAATTTCCAGGTTACCAAAGATTGTTCTATCTGTATCATAGACAAAACACTTCCTCGGCGATGTCTACCGAAATAGGCATAGGTGAGTGGCGCAGATGCCTCCACTCACATAACTTTGACGAGGGAATCTTATTCCAGCCTAATCCCATTTTCCTAAATGGATGGGTGTGTCAGACTAGTCATATATCCTCCGTGGAAACCTACTCTATACCCAAGGTTTTCCTGCTGAAGCAGACCAGGGTGCATGCCCCCTGGGTTTCAGTCATGTCCTCCGAATCACTCGCACTCATCAGGAGGATAGACTGGGGATTGATGAGACATTCCTTGCTTGAAAAGACCATTCAGGGTTGGTATATGACTATTTGCTATGTGTGAGCCAGGGAACGAAAGTTGGTCTATGAGCTTGACCACTCTTCCTTCATGCGGAAAACACATTACTCTAAAGAGTGAGGAGACAATGGCTCCCTTGCAATAAATATAGTCTCGTCCAAGGAGTAGATTATAATCCAGGGGTCCTTGAACTACCATTACGTTCATGTGAACAGTTTTCCTTCTCAACGTTATCGGCACATTGGGAAGGATCCCTAACAGTCGACTGGTTCCTTAGTCAAAGCCTGTTAGATTTCTCATCCCAGGCAAAAGTGATGGCGAACCAAGCGCTTTCCAAGCAGTTGAGGAAAGGATACTCACAGAATCCCCTTCATCTATGATGGTACGAGCCATGACCATTCTATATATTTGAGCAATGATTCGAAATGGTACACTAGCCGGTAAATGGGGTCTGCCTAGTAGATTCCAGTCAAAGGAAACAACCAGGTTGCTTGGAGGTGGGACCGAATATACGGACGGATACGACTCTGACGAACTTCCTTCCTATGGTAAAGGAACAAGTAGACTGCCCCCATGTTCATCAGAGTCTGTGCTTACGAAGAGAATTTGAACGGTGTCATTCTTATTCTCTTCAGTGACTGTATCATCTGAAGATTGATCCTCTTAAGGCACGACCGAGTCAACTACCGCCTTGACCTTTTGACTTTCGTCTGGTGTGGATTCAGATGGTTTATCTTCAATGATAGATGCTTCGGCCGACGACAAGGGCGTGTCAGCCATATTTTCAAATGGTGACGGACTCAGCAATAGTTTCTTATATCCAAGAGGAAGTCGTAACGGTGAAACTGGATGGTCGTCCAAAACTCTTTTAGCTTCGTCTAAGAAGGGACAACGGTGGATGGCGTGATCGCCTTCACACAATTTACAAGGAAATTTATATTTTCCTTTTTGTCCAGGGGCTTCACTTTCACTAGTTGACGGTGTACTTCCAACATGATCATCAGAGGTTGATGACACCGGATTGTGCAAACGAGGAGACTAGTCCCTTAAGATCCGAGGGATGCAAGGACAATCTCGATGATAGTGGTCTCCTTTGCAAATGACACATGGTGATTTAGGCCTCGATGGTGTAGTGTGTGGATTTTCACTAGACGATGCCTGGTCGCCCCTTTTCGCCTTTGGCTCCTTATTCTTCTTCTCTTTCTTCTTTTTCTCCTTCTTCTTCTTGGTTACTTGATTTTGGGCTTTACCAGCTTCATCAAGCGAAGAGGAAGGAGGAGAGAAAGAATTGGATGAAGTAGAGGGTTGGAGGGTGACTCTGGTATCGTTTAGTTGCTGACTTGATTGTTCAGGAATCATGGTGTTCTGAACGACAGAAGTTGAGAAGAGCCATATGGGCAAGCCGATTATCAATCCTGGAAGTGACAATGTGGCCATATGGGGTTCACCAACATCTCCCCAAGAGGAGAAGGGACTAGGATTTCCTCCAAGGGGAACTCCTTGGTTGGTGGACTCCATTTTTCTCAACCTAAGACCAACGTAGGAAAGGTGATGTTTATTCCAATTAAAATAAACCTTAGACGCTTTGACACAACTTTTTTTTTCAATTTTTAAGAGTCGAGAAAAAATAAAAGATGACTCTAGTCACCTTCGATTTTTAATGAGCCTGAAGTGACAAGTGCTCATATGGACCTTTTCCTTTAAGGAGTCTAAAAAGGAACGAAAGGGACTGCTCTGGAAATATAGACAGAGGAATTACCAAACCAATGGCAAAACTGCAGAATACTTTTTATGGTACGGCAATCAATCTTCCCGAATGCTGCGTTCAGTGCATTGCAATCGATAGGGTGGCAGACACGGCTTCCTATGGATAAAGGATATAGCACATTTTGGTCTCCCAAAATATACTCGATGGTACATGGGAGCACAAGTCCGTACTGGCACTTGTCATCTAAAAGTGGAGGAATCACCCAACCAACAGTGAAAACAACAGTTACCAGGCTTTATGACGCTGGAATACGTCTCTAGCCTAGACTTCTAGATGTTGTGCGTTAGGTTCCAAAGCATTTTTAGATTCATCAAATTTATTTTAAATTTGATCTTGCTTAAGAAATTTTCCTTTCAGGTTCACCACGTGATGTAGATGTACAATTCCTAAAATGAAATCTAAGATGATAAACAGTCGTTTAATCTTATTTTTGCAATGAAAATCCTAGCTACTGAGGAAAGAGAGATGGCATTCTTTCAACAAAGAGTAGAGAGCACACACTATATGCACTGTCCTAAATCAAACCAACAAACAGTATAAATGCAAATGCACATGCATGTATTTGTTTTCAGCCTTCTTAATGTGTGAATGATAAAAAGAAAGCTAAGCGCAAATCTGAATTATTTTTCAAAGCAACATTACTAACAAGTTTCTTTTCAAGACAAAATGAGGACAATGACGACACTTTGTTATTCGGAATTCAAAACTTGCTTTCGACACTTGAAAAAATACTAATTCAAATCAAATACAAGAGTAACAGTGTAATCGACTATCAAGAACAATCAGATTCTCTTCTATGACTGAAAACGACACTTGCGACACTTTCAAATCGAGAAACGACAGTTCAATTACGCTACTTCTTTGTAAAAGAGCACTGAAAATGACTCAAAAATACATAAGAACATTTACAATGCTTTGCACAATGGAGGTGGAATAACAGCAAGGAAGGGGGTTTCAATAGAGGTGTACTGACTACATGCTGTAAAACTCCTGAATAGAGCTGAAAAGTATGAACATAGAAGCTAAAATCTAAGAGCAGAAGAGGTCTGATCAGCGCACCTGTAGCACAGGGAAACTGAAATGCAACGCACCTACTACACTTGGGAAGTGCAATGCATTCAGGTTTCAAAGAAGACACAGTGCGATGGACCAGGGACAAGACTTTAGCTGGGTTCTGAGTCACAGTTTGCAGCTCAGTTCAGGGATTTAGGCCGAGAAAGTGGTAATCAGTAAATCAATCATAGGGATAGATCTAAGGAGGTTACTAGAGCCACCACAAGGGCAATTAGAGAGCTTGTAAATAAATTTTTTAGTTCATAAACAAAACCCAGAGATAGACTAAAGCAGCATTGATATACTTTTCGCTTGCATAGCAAATGCAGTTCGAAGGCTAGCTGGCTTAACTTCAGGCTCCGTCTGTAAGTTTATAAAGTAAACAAATCTAGATAAACAAACAATCTATTCGCTCCCCAATGGAGTCGCCATTTTTTTATTGGGAAAACTAGTGTCTATAAAGAGCTTCTAGTCCCACTAAGGCTGGTAGCTACCTCAGAAACAAAAAAACTAAAAACTACTTTCGTTTTCCTTTATGAGAAATAGATAAGAGGGGAATAAGGAGACCAACCTCTATCTTGCGCTTGGTTCCTTGCTCGATTCCTCTCCCTTCTGATAGGTATTTTCCACTCGCTTCCTCGTCTACCCAGCTTCAAAGAGCACATGTAAAATCAAAGCAACATAACACTATCCAAGAACATAGATCTATTATCATAAACAAAATAGGACCAGATATATATTGACCACACAAATGCATATAACATCAAACATACAAGAATGTGGAGGAAAACTTGAATAGCTTTATTGATAATCAAGAAAGAGCAAAGAGGATTACAACCAATTGTTCTGACCCAGCATCATCCTCTCAGCAAGAAAGCCATTCTTCACCTCATGAAAAGCTTAGATCACCCAACACTATGATATTGCACCAAGAAACCAACAACACTTCCTTACAAGATACAAAATTCCAGCCTCCGGATCTCTGGGATGAGGGATCCATATATAGATGTTTGCAAGGGAGATGATTCAGCTTTTGAGATTTGATTAGTGTCCTCTCTCTGATAGTTCCTGATTCCACTTGGAGATTGATGATCTCTTACTCATCCCTTGGCAAATGCAGAGAGGCAAGTGTCACAGGAGAAGTTTCTGGAAGATTCCATGATCCTCCACCTTGTGGATTGACCCTGCCATTTGTCCACTCTCGCCCATCGCACCCCATAGAAGGGCTTTTCAACATGCATCACACCTACTATGTGTAGGCAGGTGGGATGCAATGCACTTTGACCATGGAGCAGGTGAAATGGTCCAATTTGGACCAGTTCTGAGTAGTTTTTCATGGAGAACTTCTGGGAGATGCTATAATCAATTGACCTTGTTCTTTTAGGGGTTGGAAAAACATCTTTAGAGACTTAGGAGCCCTTGGTTTATGGACATTTATGATTGGGGTTGTAGTGCCCAAAAATGTCTATAACAATTAGATCTCTTCTACACTTAGAGCCTCGCTCTATTTATACAATCCCATGGTCCGCGAACCATGGGTAGGTCTATCCAGCTGACATTACATTACAAAAGCTAGGGTGGACAACCTTGTGACTCTATTATACTTTCATGCCCCGCACCTGCAATTCGCAAAGCTTTTACAACAAGATTCGGTCAAAACTTGGGCTTGAAGACCCAAAACATGCCTTTAGGGGATTCCATGCCCAACAGCCCTTGAACACAAACATCGTGACTCGCCCTCGAGGCACTCTGTTTGTACGAAGATCTTTACGTGGAGTCCCTCCAACTGTTCTCAAACTGCAGCAAGGTCAGCAGCACACTGAGCTGTTGCTTGTTGGATCTGCTGCATACATTGTTCCGAGACCTCTATGTCAGAACTACTTCTCTACATCTGTGCCAGTATCCCCTGCATTTTTTTATAGTCCCGCGCCTTTGTCTGGATCCTTGGAGCGCGAAGACTATGCTTTTGCAGGTTAATCAGATAGTCGGGCCACCCGTGTAGGGCTTCAAGTGGCTGGCATTCACTTTTCCTGGGAAAGGCTCTCCATTTAGTTTGAATAGCTATATTGCACCTCCATCTGTGACCTCCTTAACAATGTATGGTCCCAGCCAATGCATTCTGAACTTTCCTGGGAATTTATCAAACTTACTCTTTTTTTCCTGGTGGTTCATGGTTACCCTTGGTCATTGGGTAGCTGCTACGTCCACAGTAATTCTGGTCAGATCAAACCTGTAGGGGGATCACATCCCCTTGGCCTATGTACTGACCTGACGCTAAGGCTTTCAGGTAGAATAGACCCTGTGACCTCCCGTATGGCGAGGCACTTCTTTGATCGGTTGAGCTAACCCTTGGGGCTATCAAACTTACTGTTATACATCAACACTAAATCATTTACCTTGAAGTTGTGCAACTTAATATGGAGGTCATGCCAGGCCTTCTCACGCTACTTTTTCACATGTTGATCAAAGCCAGTTAGGAACCATTCCTCCTCGAGTTATTCCAACTACACAAGTCTTTCTTCCAGGGCTTCGTGGTCTGTCATCGTTGTGAGCACTGTTATGTGCAGACTAGGGACAATATACTCCATTGGCATGATAGCTTCCATGCCATAAACTAACCAGAAAGGTGTCTGTCCCATCAATTTCTTGCATGTTTTCCTATAAGCTTATAGTACTGCAGGTACGCACAGGTACCAATAGCTCCCCTGCACATTGCAAACTTTGGTTAGCGCAGTTTCCAGTATTTTGTTGGATGCTTCTAATGTCCCATTGGCTTGTGGGTGATACAATGTGCTTTTCTGATGATACATATAGAACTCTTCTTTTAGCGCACTAATGGTTTCATTCAGGAAATGTGTACCACGATCACTCATTAAGATTTTGCAACAGCAAAATCGAGTCAACACGTGTTCAAACAAAAACTTCGTAGCCATGGTGGACATGCAGTCTTTAACCAGCTGTGCTTATGCCCAATGTGTCAGGTACTCTGTCATGGTGATAATGTATCACACACTCGTTTTTCCCTGAGGTTTGATAGGTCCTACAAAGTCGATTTCCCACTTTTCAAAGGGCTACAACGTTATTTGTGGATTCAAAGGCATCTCGTTCCTCTGCAATGGTTTACCTATCCTTTGACATATATCACAGGCCTTACAGTGTGCTTTTGAATCCTGATGAAGGGTTGTCCACCACTACCCTGTGCGGAGAATCTTTTACGCAGCCGCTCATCCTGCATAGTGTCCTCCTACAGTGCCCCCATGTTCTTCCGTGAGGATCTAACTTCATTCAAATTCAGGTACGTATCTTCACAGTATCTCATCATTTCCCCTTTCGTATAGGTGCCCCACGATGACAAAAAAATCAGTCGCGTGCACCACCCGTTCCTTCTTGTTCTGGACGGATTATTCCTTTGGCATAGTCCCCCTTGTCAGAAAGTGGATTATATCTTCAAAGTTCTCGTTCGTGATGTGCACAAAAAAGAGTTGTGCGTCAGGTAATCCTTCCTCCAAACTAGTAGGTTCCTATCACGTCTCAATATGCAACAAGTGATCTAGTCTTGTGTTTAGGCATCCAGGCTTAACCACGACCTGAAAGTTGTATTCTTGGAACAATAAGAGCCACTTGCATATGTTCCCCCCCAACACAGGCTTATTGACCAAGTATTTTAGCGTGGAATGGTCTGTATACATCTTGAAATGTCCTCCTAGCAAATAGCACCAGTATTTTTGGAGCACATATGCCATAGCCAACCCCTCACATTTAGTTGTGGAATAATTATTTTCCACTTTGGACAACCTGCGACTTGCGAATGTGATAGGGTGATCCAAGCCCTCTCCACCCTCTTATGTTAGCACTGCTCCCAGTGCTATACATGACGTGTCAACATGGACATGAAACTCCACATCCCATTTTGGGAAGACCAGGATTGGGGCGGAAGCCAATTTCTCTTTTAGTACATCCAGGCTCTTCATGTAGTCATCTTTCGAACAAAACGTGACATGGGCATAGATTTTGATGAGCTTCCTGTAGTACCCTGTATGTCCCAAGGTAGCGTGCAACTATTTAACACTTTGCGGTGCTTCCAAATTCAGAATTACTGCAATCTTCACGGGGTCTACCATTAGTCCTTGTTTGCAAACCACATGTCCCAACAGGTTCTCAAAGGGAACGAGGAACGTACACCTTTTGAGGTTCAGCGCAATTTGGTGTCATTGACAAGTATCCAACATCAAATGTAAGCTTACTACATGGTGCTTAACCAATCCAAATACGATCCAATCATCCAGATAGACCTCCAGGAATTTGTGGATATATTCTTTGAATGCTGCAACACCTATGCACGAAAAGATGGCCGGTGCGTTCTTTAACCCAAACGGCATAATGGTGTATTGAAAGCAGCCCCACTCAATCACGAAGGTGGTCTTACTCCTATATTTTGACATGATTTTGATTTGGTGGTAACCTAAGAACCCATCAGTAAAAGAATATGCTTCTTGTCCGCCAACAATTTCCAATACTTCATCTATGAACAGAGTCGGGAATGGGTCGTGCACACAGGCGTCATTCAATTTCCTGAGGTCCACACATATTCTTATCTCACCTTTTTGCTTCTTCTCCTGTACTACCATAGGGCTTACCCAGTCGGATTCTTCCACTGGCTCAATAATTCCAGTTGCGAGCATTTTGTCTAATTCTACGTCGACCTTTTCCTTGTACTTCAGATTCAAGCGGTAAGGCCTCTGTTTAACCAGATTTACGTCGGGTTTTAGGGTGATCTTCATCATCCCTTAATTTCCAACGATCCCCTTTAAGTTCGTGATCTTGGTCAGGAATAAGTCTTGGTACTCACGGAGTAACTTAGCGACCTTATCCACCATGGCATCATCCTAGTAGTCACCGAGCGTTGCATACTTCGATTCGGTCTTCGTACCAATATTCACCTACTTCATTTTCGCTGGCACGGTAATGTAAGGGTCTTAAGTCAATGGTCCTTGAACCTCGTGACAGCTTTTAGTTTCTGGAATGTTAACTTTTTGTGGATCTTCTTTGTCTTCTTCAATGTTTACGTTGTAACACTCTAGCGCGCAGCTCGACTGGATCGCCCATTCACGCTGAAGCACTTCCATTGGCTCCTGGGGTATTTTAAAGATATTTAATTTTACTTCTTTAGTGCATCATCAACAGTATCCCACCAATGATCCTCAAACATGAAGGTTAATAGGAATCCTTTGCGCAAGATATCCCATTCATTTATGCCATGGCGGAGCTCTGTTTCTATATACCAATTCATGGGTATAATATCCAGGGTATGAAACTCAGGTTGTGGTTCTTCCCCATAGACCTTTTTCCATTTCACGAGGTGTGCACGTGTATCATCCCGTCCGTCATACTTGTCTTTTAACCACATCTGAGGCTTCCCAAACTGCATGCGCATCATCCTTCTGCATTCACTCCAGTCCTCAAAACTTCTTTGGTGCGTCCCCCACCATCTTGTGGGCGTAGCTCACGATACCCATGTTAGAGCATCAAATTTCTACTGTTCTGGTACTTCTCTTTCAAATTTGTTTAGAAATTCATCCACCTTGCTCAACCCATCATACATAAGTAGATCTCTTACCTCTATGGCCATGCAGTGCACGACCTTTTCATCAGGTTACAGTTGAGCGTGGTTACCTCGTGTAACCAATTCTGCCATCGTTCTATCTCCTCGTCAGAATTTTATGTGCAGGAGCTTTCATGCTCCCAAGAGATTCAGCCATCCGTGGTTGGATTTACCCAATCTTGCTCCCGCGCGGTTATCTTGTAGATACAATCCCGATCGTCATCGTTGTCATAGTCGTGCACTAGCTCTATGTAGCACAATCCTTCTGCAGGGTCTAAAGGTACCACTACGTGTAGAGACTTTTTCTCAAAGATCGTCTTGTGCTTCTTTATATTTATCAATCCATTCATGTCAGTGGCCCAATCTATTCCTAATAGTGCGGGGTAGGGGTTTTTGTCATCAACAATCTCTATCACTTCGAAATATGCTAGCGCGCTCACTCCTTCAATGTTTACTGTGATTCCCTACAACCCACCCATAGGTAGGATCTTTTGCTAGTTTGCCATCTGTAACTGGATAGGAGACCATTGCAGCTCAGGCCTTCCCATTCACTCCCATGTCTACTTTGGCAGGATGTTCACGTTTGATCCTAGATCCAGAATCACTTGGTCCTTCTCATATTCCTTTATCTACATGATTAATATCATCTCCCTTATTGTTTGCGTCGTGTGCTTCCTGGGCTTCTGGACTACGTGCGGTTCTCCTAGCGCGGTCCCACCGCATCTAGTTATGAGTTCTTGCAACCCTTTACAGCCTTGATGTCGCGCGCAGCTTCATGCATGTCTCATAGAACATAGTGAGAATCGATGGATCCATTTCCAGCTCCAGTCTATCTTTACTTCCTAAAGTGGAGGCATCTTCGAAGCTCCTCTTAGCTTCCATGGGGGTCTCCTTAGCACGCTCCAAATCAAATTCTGGTTCCTTCGTTGGAGCCTTGCGAACCCAGGTACTTTTTTCAGGCTACTTGCCTTTTTCATCCCCTATCGTAATACCACTCTGGAGCATGATATTTACATTAGGGTCTTCCTCGCGCAGCTCGAACCTCATCATTTGCAGGTTTTGAGTCAGGGGAGGTTGGAGTACTCCTTTATCATGCAACCTCGCTATCAGTGTGGGACAATCCTCCATCTCATGATCAAACAATGTACAATACAAGCATGATGGCCACGTTGGATTCATATAATCATGGGCATAATGTCCTGGCCCTCCGCAATTGTAACATATCAACTATCTGCGACCTCTTCCTGGTCCCACTCCACCTCAACCTCATCTGCACCCCTAAAATCAGGTGTGCGCCATTCCTGTGTTTTCATCGATGGCCCATGTTTCGTCCTGAACTCTGTAGGTAGGAGTCTGATCCATCATCAATTCATAACTTCTACAGGTGCGCTCATCATGTCCTACTAACCTGCAGAAATTACAGAATAACTATTGTGAATTCTGCGTATACTTATGTAATAGATGGCAGTTATCTGTAGCATACTTCCCTCCTATCTGACAAATCGCACACCATAGTGTAGGTGCTGCACTTGGTCCTGCTTGTGCCTACGATCTTAGTGGCATTGGCCCTCCTCTTGCAAGGTGATTCATGAACACCAGGCAATGTTCCTTGTCATGCCCTTGGCCCTTGCATTTTATGCACCATACCTTGTCGCACACATCTGGGTGAGCCGTCCTATCTTATTTCAAGCTCTGCATCTCAAGGCACAAGTTTTTCAACTGCATGTGAATTTGCTAAACTCCCAAGCTAGGATCTTGTATTGGAGTCTCATGCAATCTCATCGCGACCTCCAAATCCTCAACCTGAGTGGTTAACCTTTGTTGTGACTACGCATTTCGTAGATGCGGTGTTAACGATGCCACAAACCATTCACAATGTTGTTCATTTGTTAACGTCATGTTAGCTTCATGAATTGTGCACTTCAATCTCTGATCCAACTCCCAAGGGGTCTCACCTGGTAGCATTGTGATTTCCTTAAACCCAATGATTGACTGTGCCTCTGAATTTTGCCTATTAAATTCTTTGTCTAGCGTAACTTGGATATCTATGATCCCCGCATTCAGACTGTCATTGGAATGCTTAATGTACCAGGTTAGCACACAATCTTGCACAACACTAACCAATGTTGCCTTCTTTATGTTGTCATCCATGACACCCTGTGCTTCCCATACAACTTTTATCATGAACCAAAATTGGTTTGGATCTTCATTCCCTACTCCCTTGAACACTGGTAGCTTTATCGCGCTGGCCATACTACTTCGTAGTGGTGGCGGAGGTGGTATGGGAAAAATCGGGGGTGAAGATGGTGAAACTAGTGGTGGTGTGGGTGGGGGTGGTATGCGCTAGATTCTCTGTCTTATCAGATTGATCACACTTCTTGGTGAAACCTTCACGAGCTCTTCTTCACCCCTTCACGGAGGTGAAATTAAGGGGCTAGTGCTACCTTCGTTTCTGTATATTTTCCCACTCCGCGTAGCCCTAAACATCAATTTATTCACGTAACCCATTTTTCACACAGTAGAATTTTAATCCAAGTGTTCAAATATTTAACGTACTTACGTCGCGATCCCTTGAGGAAACATCATTCTACTTCGCTATAGCTGACTGAAGTATCTACTATGAATTCAATGATGAATCCTCCTATGATTCGATAAATCCAGTGATCGACTGCGCGTGCAATCTTATCTTCCGATGCTTCTAGTATGTGCACCAATTCTAGAGTCCACATAATAGGTTTTTCGAGTTTACACCTTCCTTGGCTATCTGCTAGCTTTGCGATCCACTCGTAAAACTCAGTAAGGAAGGATGCAAAGAAAATTTCGTGGATCTCCGTATACAAGTAGCAATATTAACCACTCTTCCTTTGATAGTCGCAGATTCCTGTTTTCCTACACCGCGAACTCGTGAATCTTTCTTTCCAACCACTCTTCAATTCCTTTCCTTGTCGGATTCCAGTGATACGACATCAGACATCTCTATGCATATCCCAGTCCCAACAATGGAACCATTTTTTTTCTTGTTGGGGCCTGACCCAAGTTCAGAGTTAATTAGCTAAACAAATCCCTGTACTACTGGCCCTTTCAGCAATAGTCCAAGGAGCGCGGACTGAGGTCTCACCCGAAGTAGTATGGGAGGGTGCTAAAACCAGGTTTCCGCACCCTTGAGATGTCTGAGAGGTTCAACTGGTCCTTTTCTTGCTCCTGCGCATAGGTTTCTTTGCACACCTTCTGTTCCTCGTGGCCTTATACCCTGCCTTCATGCAGCACTAACCAGGGGCTGCGCTGCGCTTCACGCTATTGCCTAGGATCTTATTTATCTTCTAGTATTAATTAAGCACCTTCACCTACTTAAATTTCTTAAGTTATACTTAACGATACAAAACATTCATACAGGTTCGCGCAGTAAATAAATAGTATATTTGCAAATTATATCCAATCATGCATTAAACCAGGAAAAGAGACACAAAATTATAGAAAAACTTCTCTTTGTTGATTCTTCAATGGTTACAGACCTGACCCGCCCTGCGCAATCAGCTGCAGAGCCTTCTCCTACTCTACGACCCATAGACACACTTTACACTTTGAATCAATCAGACTTCTTATGCTTCTATTCTATCTATTAGCTCTCTCCTACACTTAGAGCCTTGCTCTATTTATAAAATCCCATGGTCTGCAAACCATGGGTAGGTCTATCCAGCCGACATTACATTACAAAAACTAGGGTGTACAACCTTGTGACTCTATTATACTTTCGTGCCCCACACCCACAATTCACAAAGTTTTTACAACAAGATTCGGTCAAAACTTGGGCTTTAAGCCCCAAAACATGCCTTGGGGGGATTCCATGCCCAACAAATTTTGCAAGACCTGAATGAGTTTTTGTTGTTGGTCATTTTCCAAGCTATCATTAATGTTTAAAACCTTGCTTGGTTCAATTTCAATAGGCTTGGTGTTATGAACAACAGTTGTCTAGATATGCTGATCATTAGTATCTTTCAAAGGGTCTTCCAAGGCTTCATTGTCAAGAATTGCTTTTAACATTTGACATTTGACATTATTCACATTAGCTGGTTGTTTGATAAATTTTTTGATAACATCATCTTTAGCCTAATTCTTGAATTGAAGTGCCTCTACTACTGTAAGTGGTGAACAAATGTTTTCTTCCAGGTATGCGGGTGGTTGTTTATGTATTTTTACAATGGGCAGACTTGGTTTGGCAGGAGGATATAAAACAATATTTTTTACAGCATCCCCTTTAGAAATGGTCATGCTACCCTCTTGACAGCCTATATAAGCATTAGTTGTTGCCAGCCAAGGTCAACCCAAAATCATAGGGTGTCCATCCAATCGACTCTTTGGGTTTATAACGAGAAAATCTACTAGATACTCCCATGAATCAATAGAAACTGTAATATCTTGTAAAGTTCCCTTTGGTCTTACCACCGAACAATCAGCAATTTCTAGCAGGGTGGTGGTTGGTTCCAGAGCTGTAATACCAAGTGCCTTATAGGTTTTTGCTCTTAAGATGTTAATGGTAATCAATTAGTGTGTTTGGAAAGGAGCGGAAATATATTTGAACTATAACTATGGGATTCCCAGGATCTTCATACTTTACCAGAGTTTCCCCTCCCAAGAGAAAATCAAACAAGGTCCCTACAATGTGAATAGTCGGTGAAGATTTTGCTTTCCTCAGGACTCTTCACACATAGCTCTTTAATTGTTTTAGCATAAATAGGAATACCTTGGATGGCCTGGAGGAGAGGAATTTTAATAAAAATATTTTTCAGTTCCCCTACAAGATCAAAGTCTGGATAAACAACTGGTTTAGGTACTGTTAACCTTTCGGGGAACAAGGGAGAAGTGACTACGAGTTTTTTAGGGTCTTTATGCTCATCTATATCTTCTCCTTGTTTTATTTTTGTGTCAGTCAAAGTCGATGGTGTATGTACATGTGGGGTTTCTAACTCAATTTTTGGCTGGCCTCTATTTTCCTCAAGGGTGCTGATGCATCCTAACCTCAATCTAAGTTCATTACATTCTTTTTTTCAATCTCATAGTGTGAGCTTTCGACAATTTTCACCACTTGAACCGGTCTGTTATTGGGATTCAGATTCGGTTGAGCTGGCAATTGAGGACACGGAAGGGGCTGAGGATTTTGTTGTAATGGATTGGAGGCTGATAATGTAGGTTGAGGTTGAGGACCTATCCCCATAGGTGTATGGGATATCCCTAAAGGTTGTTTCCAATTCGGAAACTAGTTCAGATTTTGTGAAGTAGAGGCAGGCCACTGGGATGGTTATCGATTACATTTCCAAACAGGAGTAAAATGAGAATTTGGCCAGCCATTACCCGAAAAGGATTGAGTTGGCCAAGGTGTCATAGGAAATGGTTGGAATTTCCAATTTTAGTAAGGTGATTGGCCTTGCCATACTGCCCTGGGGTTCTATTGTTGATTAAATGATGAAGAAGGAAAGAACTAGGATGTGTCTTATGACATACCTGTGGGTTTGGCATGCCACTGTCAACGCTAGTTCATTAAGTATACCGGTTCTGTCTCTTCTTCTGTTTCTTTGAAAACTACTTTCAGCCCTGGAATTGAGGGACATTGTTTAGCTATGTGATCCATGGTGCAGATGGCACATGTCTGGACCATGTCCAATGGACACTCCCATTGGCTATGCTTCTTCTGATAGCGTGGGAAGAAAACAGCCAAGTTCTATTCTACTAAGGCTTGTTTATGTTTAGCCTATGTGACTTCCAACTATGTTGTAAGGGTGCCTAGGATGTATGTCTTGAAGTCTTCCAGGAGGTTACTGATCTCCATTCTTGTTATGCCTCCATTGTGTGGTTCACTTCCTCTAGTCATAGGATCTTGACTTCCTCACCCAATGCGTGTGCTACCTTGCGAACACCTCATACACAAGTGAATGATTTCATCATAATATTCTTGAGAAATATCTCATTTCCCCATCAAATTTAGAGTTTCTATATATTCTTCTTTCATTCCCTTAATTAAGATAGCTCTTATGAATTCTTTTGGTAAAGTGGTGTGAGGGGATCTTTGCAAATTATAGTGAAAATTTTCAACATATTCTTCTAGAGTTTCATTATCCTTCGCAACCATCTTAAATATTTCATCTTTTAATTCCCTAGTGTTGCAAAAGTCCTGGTATCTTGTCAGGAAAGAAGTTTTCATGTCATCACAAGAGTTAATAGTACGTCCGTCTAAACCCATGAACTACCTCAAAGCTACTCCTTTTAGAGTAGAAGGGAACAATTTTAATTTTTGACGGTCGGTGGTATAGTCATACCCTCTGCAGAGGACATTAAACTCGAATAAGAAGGCATCTGGATCCTCTGTGATCATCCCATGAAAAGTTGTGATTCTTTGCAAGGGAATAGATTTCATTAGGGCATTGGCCACTTGGTTGACTATGGGGTATTCCAATGTTGAGGTCTGACCTTGAGGTACTTTGTTTTCCATTTGGTTGAAAATGTGCCAATATCCTTTGGAGATTTCAGGGGGTGATATTCAGGTAAGCATAGGATTCCCAATCTGAGTTGGTTTTGTGGCACTGCCAAGATCTAAGATCACAGGAGATCCTTGTTTAGACAACTTTGGTCCTGCCTTAGCAGTTCCACTAGTTTCTCCCTCTCCATCTCTTAAGTTGCATGATTTTCCCTCTTGTAGAGGACCAAAATGTAAATTTTCTATAACCTGAAAACTCTGTTCAGATCCTCCAATTTGGCTATGAATATTAGCGTAAGTTGTAGATGGTGAGCCTGTTGCCTGAGGGATTATAGTAGTGCTTTTTCCAGATATAGTCCGGAATCCTATTGATGCTTGAGACTCTTTTTTCTTACGATTTCATCTATAAAATTTGTTCTCCCAAGGTTCACTGATCCCTTGGATTTTGTGAATTTAGGTGGGGGGTTCTAATCTTTTTGTATCTTTTTTTTCCTAGTCATTCATAAAAAACCTATTCCTGTTTAACCTCTATGCAATTGTTGAAAAGCGGGCTAAGGAGCAAGCACTTTACTTGTTGGTTACGTAGGTTCTTACCTCTCATTTTTAAAACTCAATTCTTTTACAACAAGATAAAAAGAAATCACTTTGAAACACTCTCCCTGGAAATGGCACCAAAATTTTGGTGCAATAAGATGTCTTATTACAAGCAATCTTAATACCTACATTAATCATCAACCCAGGGAAAGTCTTTTTATTTCATGAGTGTCAGCAATGTATATGCAGTGAGTTTAGAGGTAAATTCATAATGAAATAAGTTAGAATCATGGAAATTGATAATGTCTATCTCTCTAAATTCATT
Organism: Pinus tabuliformis; assembly: GCA_031772625.1. Lineage (NCBI taxonomy): Eukaryota > Viridiplantae > Streptophyta > Pinopsida > Pinales > Pinaceae > Pinus > Pinus tabuliformis. The sequence goes on along the minus strand of CM062820.1, from coordinate 777,173,433 downwards.
CCAAACAATTCTAAAAGAAATGCATAAAACACTTTCAAGTCTACTTAATCTATTATGCGAGAAACTAAATCAGAATGCAAATAGAAAGAATCATTCTTAGCAATCTAACTAGTTTTTAAACTAATTCATTTAACATGAAGGAAATCTATAACAATTGAACAACAAATAACCATATAAACATCTCATGGAAAGCAATCAACTCTAGCTTTGAAATCTGTGATAGCATTACTTTAGAATGAACAACAACCTAATGTTGAAATTAACATAACCAATTCAATAAAGAGTATCACACATATGTAACACACAGCTAAATCTAGAATCTCGTATAAACAACAAACACAAACTAGAATCATCAATCCTCACAGTAATCAGAATGGTACTAATTTTACAAACTAACAATAATAAACAGTTATAAGAATAAATAGAAATAATTATAACACAATTGAAGCAGAAGATCTCCTTTTGACCGGGACCAAAGTCCCCAAAAGTCCCCACTGTTAGATATTCAGAATATGATTATGGATGAAACGTAGTCTTCTTCATTAAAATCAATAACAAAGTTACAACATCATGGTGATGAAAGTATTATATGACTAAAAAGAATAGTTACAACATGTGAATTTCTAACTAGTTGTTCAATTCGTCTCACGGCTTTATATAACTTTTTGGAAAAGTAAATGGATAGAAGCGAATCCTCAAGATCATGGGATCCTAAGGATTTCACAACACTCGATCTGATTTCATCATAGAATAGCATTGGTGCTCCTAGCCTTCTGTTGTCTTCCATACTCAAGACGTTGTCTTTTTCCTTTCCTGGCTGTTGTTGTTCTGTCAATTGAACAACAATCGTCAAATCCACGTCCCTGCATATAAAGATAGTGAAAGTTAGTTTTTCGTGCCCAAATTTATCTAATTTGTTGCTAATCAATTTTACCCAGCTTCTGATGTTGTTTCCTCTATTTTTATTCATAAAAGGAAGATAAACATGTGAAGACAAATGCTTAATTGAGCTATTTACAAGGAGAAAACATACCTTTTCCTCGGCCCAACACACGGTCCACACCATTACCATTCATATGAATGAGGAGACCCTGACTGCGAGCACTAGGCTTCCTACAACTAGAAGAAGCTGGTATAAGGATCTAAAAATTTCGACCAAGATATGACATCCTTTTGTAGAAGACCTCGCGGCATTACCTGAATTGAAATAGGGAGTTAAGAAAGATTTTTTATAACTAGTGTGGCAGGTTGTTGTCTATTTCATTCAAAAACTTGTAACATGTGAAGGTCGTTACAACAAAGTCTATGATTTCCACATCTAGATTCTAATGCATTTGGCTAGAGTAAAATCGATGAACATGCCTTATTTCCTTCTTAAGATCTTGACTAAGATGGCCGCAATGGTCTGTAAGCAAAAGAAACCTAGAATTGGCTCTGTTCCACCAGGGACTTATCAAAATCATTGTCAAAGATGAGTTGACCAAGATATGACTCTTATGGGGACCTTTTTCACAAGGGGGGAATTGAAGTTGTGGGCATTTGTTTCGCCTCTTACAAAGAAAATGGAAACTAAATGGAGGAAGGACTTTGTTCCGCAGTCAAACCATAAACATCATTACCTTACTAGGGCATCCTAGAAAGAAAAGATAAAACAAAGTGAGGACAACCCCATTGACATTACATGTGATGATGAGCTAGGGATGGAGTCTGAACCTATGAGACATAAGAGAGACATGTATACCAATCTTTCGGATTAATATGTTATGAAACCAAATCACAAAAAGATAGGAAAGAGAGATCAACGCCTTAGAATTCAGCCTCTTCGAGGGGGCAACCTCCTTTACATTACACAAATGAGAAATTCTTGGATGATTCAAATGAAAAAACCTCCTTTCTATATTTAGGAGTCTAAGGAGTCACAATATAACCCAGCTGACCTAACAATAATAATATAAAGGCACAAAATAACAATAGAGGGATTCTATGGGGCACAGTAATAACAATATGGGGACAATAGGGGAACAACAATATTAATAAGGGATACAACTACAATAGTAATGGGGTTATCACTAGTATTATGGGGACCCAACATGCCCCTCTCCTTCAAAAAAGTGTTGTCCTCAATACTTCAGTAGTTCTGGATGCTTCTGTATAAAATTCTTATCCTCCCATGTGGAATCTTCAGTAGATAAGTTCTTCCACTTGATAAGATACTCCGAAATTGATCAATTTCGTAACTGTCGAGTTCTTGTTTCTGTGACTGCTTCTGGTTCCAATATAATTTTTCCTTCCTCGTCAAGTTCTGGCAATATTGTTTGAACTCGGAGCTTGTCGCCTATAACCTTCTTTAAACATGAAACATGGAAAATGGGGTGCAATCGAGAAGTTGCAGGAAGCTCCAATTTGTATGCCATAGTACCAATCTTTTGCAACACCTTGTATAGACCATAATACTTTGGTGATAATTTATTATCCTTCTTAGCTTGCTTGAGGGACATTTGCTTATATGGTTGTAGCCGTAGGAATACCCAATCACCTACATCAAAACTTCTTTCGTTGCAATGTTGATCTGCCTGTTGTTTCATTCTATTATGTGCCAACACAAGGTTATCTTTTAAGAGTTGGAGGACCTGTTGTTGATGTTCGATGTGATGTTCCACTGCTTGAACCTTAGAATTTTCTCTTAGATATGATGTTATGGATGGTGGTTGATAACCATAAAGTGCCATAAATGGGGTCATTTTTGTTGCTGTATGGAAGGAAGTGTTATACCACCATTCAGCCAGAGGCAACCATTTGACCCATTGTATCTGTTTATCAGATACAAAGCAACGAAGATATCCTTCCAAACATTTGTTTACTATCTCAGTTTGCCCATTAGATTGAGGATGATAAGATGAGCTATGAGCTAACTAAGTACCAAGACAAGAATATAATTTTGTCCAAAAATTTCCAGTGAAAATGGGATCTCTATCACTTACAATAATCTTTGGGTTTCCATGTAGCTTTTGAATTGTTTCCATAAATGCGGTAGAAACTGTACCGGCTTTAAATGGATGTGATAATGCACAAAAGTGTGCATACTTGGTAAGTCTGTCAACTACCACCATGATGACACTCTTTCCCTCAGGCTTGGGTAAACCTGTGATAAAATCCATTGAAACCTCCTCCCAACATTGGCTTGGAATGGATAAAGGTTGTAAGAGACCCAGTGTCTTAATTGTTTCAACTTTATTTTGTTGGCAAACCAAACATTCCGCCACAAACTTTTAAATATCTGATTTAAGGCCCTCCCAAAAAAATTCCTTCTTAACCTTGTGGTAAGTTTTTAAAAATCCTCAGTGCCCTCCTAAGGGAGAAGTGTGCACTTCCATAAGAATATTTTGTTTTAGTTGCGAATTCTTATAGAGGTATAAGTGATCTTTGTACCATAATGAATCATTTTTCCAGCTAAATGTATCAAACGTACTGGAGTCTTGTTGTAACTTTCGAATAAGTGCCCACACTTCTTCATCATTCTTCCATTACTACCTTGATTCGTTTATCCAATCTGGTTGGATAATAGAAATGGCGCACAACAATGCTTCCACATCCTCATCCTTTCTTGAGAGTGCGTCTGCCACCACATTTTTCTTCCCTTTTTTGTAGATGATTTCAAAGTCATAAACCAACATCTTTGTGACCCAGTTTTGTTGTTCTTCAGAGGATAATCTTTGTTCTAGAAAGTATTTAAGGCTATCATGATTCATTTTTACCTTGAAGTGTCTTCCCATTAGGTAGGATCACCATTTCTTAAGTGCATGGAGTATTGCCAACATTTACTTCTCATAAATAGCTTTGTGTAAAAATTTCCCTTGATTGGACGACTTTTGAAAGCAATGGGTCTTTCATCTTGCATTAAAATAGCACCAATTCCATTTCCTGAAGCATCACATTCCACAATAAAGGTTTTTGTGAAGTCTGGTGTAGCTAAGGCTGGTTCTTGGCACATTGCCTCTTTAAGATTCTCAAAGGCCTTTGTTGCTTCTGGAGTCCATGAAAATGCATCTTTCTTCAATAATGTTGTTAGAGGTGCTGTTATTCTCGCATAATTCTTAACAAACTTGTGATAATACCCTGTCAACCCGAGAAATCCTCGCAAATGATTTATGGATGTGGGGATTTTCCATTCCTTAATGGCTTCAATTTTTCTAGGATCTACCTTAACTCCTTCACGAGATACAATATGACCCAAATATTCCACCTCTTGTACTCCAAAGAAACATTTGGATCTTTTTGCATATAATTGTTTCTCCTCCAATAGTTGTAACACCTTGTCAACATGTTCAACATGATCCTTCTAAGACTTGTTGTAGATTAGTATATCATCAAAAAATACTAACACAAATTTTCTTTAAAATACAACTACCCCTTACCCAAAATGGACCATATATTGCAAAGGGTAGTGGGTTCATCTTGAATTTCACTGTTAGTTAGATTCTCTAGCTATAACCAGATATTAGTCCAACTTGAGGACCAACCCAAAACTGCTTTTACTACTCCTTGGGGTACCTTCATCTATTTGAAGATGCCCTTTGGATTAATAAATGCAGGTGCCACATTTTAGAGAGTTATGGATATAGCTTTTGCCAAAGAAATCCATGATTTCTTGGTAGGATACTAGGATGACATTACAATCTCCTCTAAATCATACAATAAACATTTAGACCATCTCAGAAAAGTATTTATCAAATGCAGGAAATTTGGGAATTCTTTAAATCCTAAAAAGACACTTTTCGGTCTGGAAGAGGGAAAGCTTTTAGGACACATCATATCAAAATATGGTATTATGATAGACCCTGCTAGAATATAAGCCATTTTGACTATTTCCCATCCCCAAAACATAAAGGAGCTACAATCATTTCTAGGTAAGATTAATTTTATTAGGAGATTCATCTCAAATCTAGCAGAATTAATTAGGGAATTAAATAGCATGCTTAGAAAGGACTCATCAATAAAGTGGGCATTGGAGGCCAAAAAATCCTTTGAAGCTATTAAGGAAGCATTAACTAAGACTATAGTCCTGATTAGTCCTGACTTTAGCAAAGATTTTATTATTTTTTCATTTGCTTCAGAACACACCATTGTAGCAGTCTTGCTGCAAAAGAACAATCAAGGATATGAATAACCAATATCATTCTTTAGTAAATCCATAAGAGATCCCACACTAAAATACAATATCATGGAAAAATAGGCATTGGATTTGGTTAAAGCTATCAAAGATTTTAGAGTATACATTCTGTTCTCTCACATCATTGCTTATGTTCCAAACTATGTAGTTAAGGACATTTTGACTCAAAATGGGCCTGAAGGAAAAATAGGCAAGTGGATTGCCACAATATTGGAATATGACATAGAGATAAAACCTACCAAGCTCATCAAGGGCCAAGGTTCAGCCAAACTCATGGAACTATTAGGCCCTTGATATCAACTTCATCAATGCTTTGGATGTTCAGGTGGAGATTGCGACTCCACAGATCAGTGAATCCTTTACTGAATCACCATGGTATGCGTATATTACATTTGTATTACTAAATTTACAAGCTCCTCCTGGAATGACAAGAACCAAATCTAGATTCTTAAAAATGAAATCATTAAGATATTGTGTTATAGATAATGCATTGTTTTGGAAGGACGGTAGTGGTATTCTCTTAACATGTTTATTAAAAGATGAGGCTGACAAAATTTTGAAAGTGTTTCATGCATGGGACTGTGGAGGACACTTGTACTGGAAGAGTACCACTGACAAGATTCTGAGGGTTGGTTTCTACTGGCCTACTTTGTTTGCATATGTCAAAAAACATGTGACCTCTTGTCACAAATGCCAAATTTTTTAGGGAAAGAGGAAACTGTTACCCTTAACTCTTAAGCCAATTTCCACTAAGATTCCATTTCAACAATGGGTTAGACTTCATTGCAGAAATACACCCCCCATCCTCAGCTCAGCATAAGTGGATTCTAACAGCTACAGTCTATTTTACCAAATGAATAGATGCCATACCTTCTAAGCAAGCCACAGACATTGTCATAATCAGCTTCCTAGAGAGTAATATGCTTTCAAGATTTGGATGTCCCCAGAAGCTCATTACTGATAATGCAACAACCTTTAAGTCCAAAAGAAAAATAGATTTCTGTAATAAATACCATATCACCCTTGGCTATTCCACAACCTATTACCCTCAAGGTAATGGACTAGTAGAGTCATCCAACAAAATCCTGGTTAATATTATCAAAAAGTTAATGGAGGATAACAAAAAGACATGGAACAAGAAGTTAGTTAATGCCTTATGGGTAGATAGACTGACGACTAAAAAGTCCATTGGAACATCATCCTATCAGCTATTTTAAGGGATGGATGTAGTTTTCCCATCATCCTTGGGAGTGCTAGTCATGAAAATCCTTCAGGAACTATAGGTGGAACCGAATAACATTCAAAGAAGAATAAACCAAACTATACACCTACAATAGACTAGAGAAGAGGTGTATGTAAAATCATAGATAATCCAGGAAAAAATCAAGAAATTCTTTGACAAAAAGACTAAAGCAAATGATTTTCACATAGGAGACAAAGTCCTCAAGTGGGATTCAAGGAGGGAAGATAAAGGAAAGCATGGAAAATTTGATTTTCTATGGCAGGGGCCTTATGTCATTTTTGGCTACAGAGGCAACAATGCCTTTTTCTTGAGAAACATAGATGGTTCAAATCTACCAGGAGGACTTGTTAATGGTAGGATGTTGAAGCACTACCTTTTCACTGACTTACAGTAGTTCATTTTATTTTCCATCATTGTACATAACATTGCAAGAGTGTAGATTGGATTGGATGGTAATCCTTTGAAGTTGAAGCCTGAAGAGAAGGCCCTAAGATTTAAAAAATTTACTGTCATAAGTATTAACAATGAAGATTCACACAAGGACACTTTGCAAGGTAACATCAACAACAATTAAAAGGCTACTGATCTTTAGAGTTCTTGAAATTTCACTAGGAAATGCCACCCCCAAGTGGAGCAACTGTTAGAGTCCTATAGTGATAGGATTCATAATTTTGAATTGGCTAAGTTTGAGCCTTGTAATATCGTAAATACCTTTGCTTTCTACAAATGTTTTCCATATTAAAAATTTTAAACATCTAAAGAGAGTATGTCCTAAAAGAAACATCAATGAACAAAAAGAATAATAAAAGATCAAAAAATGAAAAAATATGAACCCCAAAAACAAAAATAGATCATGAAAGTGTGCAAGTCTAAATGCCACTACTATTTTACTGATTTATTGTTTTAAATAATGGTTGTGTGTAGTTTGTCATACATGCAATAACCCATGGTAGTCAAATTGTTTAATCTTGGCTATTTCATGCTTACAATTTTATGTTTATACTTAGAGAATAGAATCTGGCCAAACAGTTTAATCTTGGCAGATCATTAGATAGGTAGAGAAAATAAAAATAGCTTATCAGTTTAATATGAGCCCTTCGATAATATAAGGTTAGAATTAGATAGTTTAATTTTCAAAAGAAAAATGAATGATAAGGGTTTTCTAGCCTAAATGAACCCAAATAACATGAAGAAAAAATGGTAGGGTAAGTAATGGGTAAGTAGAAGAAAGGTTGCTGAAGTATAAATTTGATTGGATAAAAGCACATTTATCATACTTGATTATATGTTTCAATGTGCATGAGCAATTAAGAAGGCAAAACATAATGGTTTTCAAGTTCATTTAATTAATTCCCCTTCATTCTTTTTACCCCTTTACTTACTAATTTCCCCATCCACAAGTAAGTTCTAGTACTTAAATCCTTCATGTCATAAAGGCTCAAAGCATTTCTCTGATTTTTGGTGGGACCGAACCCTCAACTTAATGACTTATGGACATCAAGTGTTATAATTCATTTCATACAATTCATTTCCCTTCATTACCCTAAATAAAATCCATTTTCCTAAGGATAAACTTCAATTTGCCTAGGGAAAGTAAAAACTCCCATGTTAAATTCTATTTCACTCAAAAAAAACCCACAAAAGTGCTTTATCCTAAGTATAAGTGTATATAAATAAATTGCACAAATGTTACATTTATGCTTAAGGGTAGTTTCACTCCGCACATTCATTTCATAGTAATGGTTAACTTAATTATATAATTCCCGATATACCTTTTCCCATATAATAAATAAATCCCCTATATAAATATCCCAACCCTTAGTTTTAATATAAACTATACAATTTATCCCATATCCCAAAAAAACAGATAAATCCTATCATTAAACCCTGCCCGATGATTTAAACTTGTGATTAGCCTATAATTAATCCCAAACTACTAAGGGTTAAAATCCTGTCCCCCCCTGAAACCCATGCTCTTATCACTCGCGCACCTCCCTAGCTCGACTACCATCTGATCATCATCGCCCTGATCCGACGGTCCACAGCCATATCGACTTCAACTAACGAACGACCTTTACCTGCCCGATAAGGTGGTTTTCCTCGAGCCCCCAATTGCTACATTTCAAGCGATGGCATAGATCAGGTGACCCCTCCTAAATACCATTCCCTCCACAAAAGCGGTGTGATGGCTTGGGAAACCACCTCCCTGCCAAACCCGAAAAACTGCCTACTATTCATGTGTAAAATTACCCGCCAAAAAGTTACCGTTGCTCGATAAAAGACCAAGAAACCCCCATTTCACCTTTTTTCACTCATTTTATGTGCAAGCCTCTACAAACCAGTGTGACTCCTGCAAACATTGAATTCACCAATTGAACTCCAAATTCACTCCTGAAGAAGCTGCAGAGACCCCTATCAACCTCTCAATCTGTACCAGAGCCATTCAAACTTCTGCAGTTGTCGTGAACCTCGAATTTGAAGCTAATTCACCCAATTCTAGGTATTTGAAGATGAATTTACTAGACAACCATTTCAATTTGAAAATGTTCAGTTTGTAAAGAGTTTTAATTAAGTAAAATTAATTGAAATTACTTTAAATTTAGAAGTCTATGCCCAAACCCTTCTGAAAGCTTCCAGTTTCCGTCAAAACCTCTGAATAAAACTGTGAAAGCCAAATTCAAATCCACAAGAACTGAATTATGGCTGCCCATGTTGCCATGGATGTCAGACCTATCGCAACTCCCCATTTGGACCTAGACCACCTCCCCCTAGAAGACATGGATTTTCAAATCAGAGATACAAGTGCATATGAGGTCCTGCTCAAAATTCATAAAGATAGATATCTGAACCATTCTGATGACATTGGCCTTTGGGACTCCAATTTTCCCAAATACCAGTTTCCCCAAGTACTTGTCTTTACTTAAATTGTGCATATGTGCCATGCCTGTTACCGTCCTAGCCAGAGAGCTATAATGTCCCTTGACCAAAAATTTTTGTTCACAATTACAGCTGAATCAATTAATGAGATGTTGCAAATCCAACCAAGTCCTAACCTAACCCCACTCTCCATTGCAGATTTGTTAGACCTATACACCAACTTGACCCCCTCTAGACTAGCCCAAATATTTCAAACTTTCATTGTTGAAGACAAGCACAATCCTAAAGATGCCCCTCCATATGTTTTTGCCATTTTCTCTAAAAGGGGCAAGAATATTATCACTATGATATCATGTGTTTTGGGTTGTACCACTAATGAATTTTTTGATGATCTCATCCTGGCCTTCATGTCCAATTTCACCCTAGGAAATCCTCCTGCTACTTTGTACAATTATGCCCAGTTCATAGCTGAAAGGATGCATGAACAGTTTACTAGAATGCACAATGAGGGAGTATTCAAATACTCATCTATACTATACCATATGTTTTTGTATTATCAATCAGAAAATTTTCCCTTCACCCTCCAGAAGATTGATACTAGAGGCCATCCTAGGTCTATCATTGATCCAGGTGGCTCTAGAGACGCACAGGACAAAAGAGGGCTTATGAACGCTCAAAAATCAAAATGCTCAGAATGATTTCGACCGAGGACTAGAGCGTAGATTTTGTCGTCCTAATCTCGGAGGTGTGAACGGTTCATCAATCTGATCTCATATGAGGGAGAACAAGCTAATCAAAGTTTTGGTCAAAGTTTCATTGTGGGCTAGGTTTAAGTGTCCTACAATTTGACCGACCCTGAGGCATGAAACCTTGCTCCTGAAATCGGTCGAAATTGTGGCCTCGTTAATTTGCCCAATGTCCCTTATTTTCTAAAAATTTTGAAAATTAATCCCCTTTTAAATAAAAATGAAAATAAATATATATATGCGGGCGGCAGGCCACACCCCACCCCCCACCCCCCCCCCCCACCCCAAAGCATATTAAAAAAAAATTGAATTAATAAAAGGTCGACGGGCCATGAACCCCACCGACCAACCCTCCACATAACAAAATTTTAAATTTTATTTGGCTCAACAGCCATTACCTTGTTGAGCCCTCCAAACAACACCATTACATATATATGTATTTACATGGGGTAGGTGGGCCACCTTCAGTGGACCTGACCAACACCCAAAAAGTTTACCATGTTCCATGTATACGTGCGAGGCCGGTGGGGTTCTAACCCACCCTACCACGTGGGCTAGCCCCCACCAGGCGACCACATATGATGTACCAACAGTACAACCACCATGAACCACCCAAAAATACGTTCCAAAACTTTAATGTTCCCAACAAATTTTGCGCCATTTAAAAAAAAAGTTAACCAAAACAGTGTTATTTTGGAGTGGGCGGGGTTTGAACCTAGCCCACCTCCACACAATCTGCCAACCATACCAATGACCCACAAGGGTCCTCATTGATACCTCCGCCCAAAAAATTTATATAAACCCAGTTTTCTTCAATGCGCCCAGGTAGATGGAGGAACCAGGAGTAGGCACAGATTTTGAGATAAAGGAGGCAGAATCTTGGCACACAGTTCGAGGCAACATTTTGCATGAGGGATGAATTTTCACTTTGTCATATTTTGACAATTTTTATATGGTTTCATCACTTCTCGATGTCACGAATGCAATGATGTTTTCCATTTCTCCATTAGAGTTCTACATTTGTCGACTATTTTTCAGTATGCAAGTGGAACCATGACGGCTGTAGAAATAGGGAGCAAAACCATGATCCATGAAATTTTCTCGAGGAGGTAATTTTTCTCCATGTTAGAATATAGTCAAGTTTACAGTTGTTTTTCATGGTATTCCGTAGGGATCACAATGGCGAGGTCAAATTCACCTTTGGAGTTGCAGATTTCTAGTCCACCCATGGAGCAGAATCTTTGAGGAATCTAGGGGGAATCTAAAAGATTCCTTGAGCCCCAGATTCTCAATTTCTCAGAATTCAAAAATTAGACAGTCGATTTTTCACTATTCGATACCACAAATCTGATGGTGCATTCAGATTTCTCATTTTCTCATTATATTCTTCAGCCACTTTTCTAACTAGAATGCAGGTGTCAACATTCATGTGCGAGCAACCATTTCCATGCAATTGATGCCATGAGATTGATGGCACAAACAACTTCAGCAGTTTCACATCCGCTTCTTTAGATGGCCCTTGGTTGTGAGGTATATGTAGTATGTTCATGTACTTCTTTTGCTATGCATTGTGCTGCAGAGATCCATGTTGATGGTTGATGTGGGATCTTGTTTCTTACTCATTTTCATGATTCCTTCTTGATGTGATGCGGAATCATATGTATGATGTACTTTTTGTCATGATTCGTCATGTTGTGTTTTGAGATCCCTTGTTGTATGTTGATGGGATACTCATATGGTCATCATGTATGTTTGCACTGATATCCCTTTTATGCCATGTTGGCGGGATGCTCATCATGCATGAGTTTGTGTCATATTGATAGGAGTCTTTTGATTGAGAGTTCTTATAACGGAACATCTCTTGGATCCACTCTTGCATGAGGGCATTTTCCTTGTATGATAGCGACATCACCTCTATTTACATCATCACTATTGACAACACTTAATGCAGTGACCTACACCATCTTGACACTGAGGCCCGGAGACTTAGTCTCTCCTAGACGAACTACGTTATCAATGGCTTATGTTTTTATGTTGCTGATGATTGACATGTTCCTCTTCTTTACAGCATGCACATGTATTCATTTATGTTCTTTTAAAAAATGAAATTTAACACATCACGAAAGTAAAAGGTCTTGGAAGGGTCCTTTGTCACACCCGAACCTGATCAAGTGGTTTCGAAGTGGTCTTTGTGTTGATTTGAATTGCAAGCGTGAACAATGGAACGTGCAGCAACAGAGGATGAAAAAGCTATGTAAGAGACGATGCCCAAAATTTCCAAAAGTGTGGAAATCATGTATGAAACTCTATAGAAAGAAACAGAGGAAAAGGAGCGATTGCAGCTTCAGTTGCAAGCCACGGAAGAGGCCCTAGAAGCATTGAAGCACAACAACCAAAGTCTTCATGCATAGAACGTTGAATTGAAGATGCTTTTACATGAAGAGGAGGTAAAACATAGTTTGCTATGATAGTTGCAAGCTAAGGATGAGGCCATGCAAAAAATGCAACGTGACCCATGTGAGGTAAAAAGTAGTTCTCCAAATTCATGTATATTTCTTGATGATGATTTCAGTGTTTTTGAAAATCACACCACAGGAATAGGCTCCAAACTGTTGAATAAAATGGGGTATGAAGGAAAAGGCTTGGGCATCAATGGCCAAGGCATTGTCAACCCCATCAAAGTAGAGGAATTACTATGTTGAACAGGACTTGGGTATGTCAAAAATGAATATGGGGAATGCACCACGACAATTAGCGAACCACCAACAACGGATGATGAGTAGCCCTCATCAGTTCTTTCCAAGTCGACAGAGGAGGTAAAAGATGTTGATTTCCTTTCAGTTTCTTCTTCACATAGTATGCTTTCTGTTGAACATTTGGAGATCCCAATTACAGGGACAAACATGAGGCTCCTTACAAGGACAAGGCATGAGGAGGAAGAAAAACTTGGCATTAATAACCAAGGCATAACTCAACCATTGGAGGTTGTGCAGAGACCTCAATTTGTAGGCTTGAGATACACTGAAGGAGAATGCTCGAAGGTGTCAGATTTTCTCGAGAAATCATCGAAATCGTCGAGAAAAGAGAATGATGGGAACATATTCCCATCATGCCATGGCAATTTCCATTGCAGAGAAAGAGCCAAGGCAAGCTCTCATCACCATACTTACACCAGAGAAAGCAAGGAAAGGTATAACCACTCTCGACATTCGAATGTTCATTTCAATTGTGATCATGTTGTTAATGATGAACATAAAACATGGCATTGAAAGATATGTACCTTTTGTGGATTACATAACCATACATTTTCTAAGTGTTGGAAAAGAATGGCAGCACACAAAAGGATGAGTAATGAAATACCCTCTCAACAATAGGTAAAGTAACATGTTAGACAGATATCAAGAAAGAAGATGTATTGCAGTCATTGCAACATAAGTGGCCATCAAAGAGCCACTTGTTGGAGGCTCCATCCAGAGCAGCGCCTTAAAGACAAAGTGACAGTACATGAACCAGGTGAAGCAGTTGTTCGACCATCGAATGTGCCACAAGGAGGCGACCCATTCACCTTGATAAGTGAAAAATGGTTTGTAGATATGTTAGATTTTCATGGTCATTCTTTTGTAGATCATTTGTTACATTTTAAAATGTAAAAGTGATGATGTGTTTTCCATCACTTCTTCAGCAACAATGATGTCTGGTATTATTTTGAGTTGAATTTTAAACTCTGAAAGTGATGTCGTGTTTCCATCACTTGTCAAAGAAAATAGTGTTCGGCCTTATCTTTATAAATCATGTGTTGCAGTGATGATGTGTTTTCTATCACTTGTTGAAGCAACAATGATATGTTGGCCTTGTTTTCGTAGCTAGAGTGTCGCGTCCATCTTGATGTAAAATTGACCACTAAGTATGTGTTAAAAACTCGTGGCAAGTGTGGGACGCTTGGGTCATTAGTTGGTCATGAAAGTCAAGCATGTAATTTGAAAAACAATGTACTACTGGTTGTAGAGGTTGCAGGTGTTGGCTCATCACTTAAGGCTCTGAAGAACAAAAGTGAAGGAGATAGAAGTGAGGCCTTTCAGGATGCTTGTGATGTAGACAAGGTACAGAGAAGTTGAAAATTATTTTTCATGCTTTTGGAGGACCAAAAGCTCCTCAATGGGGAGGATTGATCTAGGTGGCTCCAGAGACGTAGGATAAAGAGGGCTTATAAACACTTGAAAATCAAAATTCTCAGAATGATTTTGACCCAGGACCAGAGCGTAAATCTCATTGTCCTGATCGTGGAGGTGTGAACGACTCATCAATCCGAGCTCGTATGCAAGAGAATGAGCCAATAAAATTTTTGGTCAAAGTTATGCTATGGGCCAGGTTTAAGTGTCCTACAATTTGACCAACCCTGAGGCATGAAACCTAACTCTTGAAATCAGTCAAAATTGTGGCCTCATTAATTTTCCCAATGTCCCTTATTTTCTAAAATTTTGAAAATTACTCCCCTTTTAAATAATATGTGTGTGTGTGTGTGTGTGTGTGTGCGTGTGTGTGAGGTGGTGGACCACCACCCCCGCCACCCGAAACCATATTAATTTTTTTCTTTGAATTAATAAAACGCCGATGGGCCATGAACCCCGCCGGCCAACCCTGCACATAACAAAATTTTAAATTTTATTTGGCTCGACAACAATTACCCCGCCGAGCCCTCCAACCAACACCGTTACATATATATTTATTTACATGGGGTGGGTGGGCCACCTCTGGTGGACCCGATCCACACCCCCAAACTTTACCATGTTCCATGTATACGTGCGAGGCCGGTGGGGTTTGAACCCGCCCGGCCATGTGGGCTGCCCCACACCGGGCGACCTCATATGATGTACCAATGGTACAACCACCATGAACCACCCAAAATCACGTTCCAAAACTTTAATGCGCCCTACAAATTTTTCTCCATTTAAAAAAATAGTTAACCAAAACAGTGTTATTTTGGAGTGGGCGGGGTTTGAACCCGACCCACCACCACCACCCCCAACCATACCAACGACCCATAGGGGTCCTCATTGATACCTCCGCCAAAAAAATTTATATAAACCTATTTTTCTTTAGTGCACCCAGGCAGATGGAGGAACCAGGAGTGGGAACAGATTTTGAGACAGAGGAGGCAGAATCTTAGCACGCAGTTTAAGGCAGCATTTTGCAGGAGGGATGAATTTTCACTTTGTCATATTTTGACAAATTTTATATGGTTTCAACACTTCTTGACGCCATGAACGCAATGGCATTGTCTATTTCTCCATCAGAGTTCTACATATTTTGGCCATTTTTCAATATGCAGGTGGAACCATCACTACTGTAGAAATAGGGAGCAGAACCATGATCCATGAAATTTTCTCGAGGATGTAATTTTTCTCCATGTCAGAATATATTCAAGTTTAAAGTCATTTTTCAAGGTTTTCCATAGGGATCACAATGGCGAGGTCAAATTCACCTTTGGAGTTGCAGATTTCCAGTCCACCCATGGAGTAGAATCTTTAAGGAATCTAGGGGGAATCTAAAAGATTCCTTGAGCCCCAGATTCTCAATTTCTCAAATCTAAAAAATTGGACAGTCGATTTTTCACTATTCGACTCCAAAAATTTGATGGTGTGTTCATATTTCTCATTTTCTCATTATATTCTTTAGCTGATTTTCTAAGTGGAATGCAGGTGTCAGCATTCATGTGTGAGAAACCATTTCCATGCGATTGATGCCGTGAGATTGATGGCATGAACAACTTCAGCAGTTTGACATCTGCTTCTTTAAATGGCCCTTGTTTGTGAGTTATATGCAGTGTGTTCATGTACTTCTTTTGCTATGCATTGTGCTGCAGAGATCCTTGTTGATGCTTGATGTGGGATCTTGTTTCTTACTCGTTTTCATGATTCCTACTTGATGTGATGTGGAATCATATGTATGATGTACTTGTTTTCATGATTCGTCATGTTGTGTTTTGAAATCCCTTGTTGTATGTTGATGGGATACTCATATTGTCGTCATGTATGTTTGCACTGAGATCCCTTTTATGCCATGTTGGTGGGATTCTCATCATGCATGAGTTTGTATCATACTGGTAGGAGTATTTTGATTGAGAGTTCCTGTAATGGATCATCCCTTGCAGCCACTCCTGCGTGAGGGAATTTTCCTTGTATGATAGAGACATCACCTCTATGTACATCATCGCTATTGACAACACTTAATGCAGCGGCCTACACCATCTTGACAGTGGGGCCCGAAGACGTAGTCCCTCCTAGATGAACTCCGTTATCAATGGCTTATGTTTTTATGTTGCTGATGATTGACATGTTCCTCTTCTTTATAACATGCACATGTATTCATTTATTTTCTTTTCAAAAATTCAATTTAACACATCAAGAAAGTAAAAGGTCTTGGAAGGGTCCTTCGTCACACCCAGACCTGGATCAATCATATTTTGGACACCATTATTCCACAAGTATTCATCACCATACACTTATATAGACCTCATTGACTCTTTTGTCCATCCAGTCATGACCATGCTGAGAGGAAGTCCACCACCCAGAATAAGCCAAGATATCAAAAGAGTCCTCCATTTGTCCAATCAAAGTAAAGTGGGAGATTGGTACCTTTACCAAAGCCATACTGAAATAAGAATCTATCGGTGCCACCTTGCCCCATACAAACTCCCCAAATACCTCCCCATTAGGCTATTTGCTCTAGAGTATTAATGGCAGATAATGAACTCTGATGAAGTCAATTTTGTCTCAGCCAAGAAAATAACCCAGCGCAAAGTCAAAAATCATTTAGGCCCTTTCATTTGCAATTCTAGAGAAGCAGGGCAGAAAGCAGATCTAATTCTACAACAAATGAAGTTCCAAAATAGTTTCATGTGGAGATATGACCCTCAAGGGTTTATGAGTAAACTTAAACAAAAGGTCAAATTGGGGCCTTACATTCATCACCCCATACTAGAGATAGAAAGATATACCAATCAATTTGACTGGTTGGAGAACACTCTCATAAACAGGGATAGTACAAAGGTAGATGTTGAAAATACCTTGTGTGATTTAGAAATACAGCTTGATGAAAGCTCATTCATGTAGGTAGCCCAACAAGAAGCAACCATGAGTACCCCTACAATTTTGCAGACTCCTCAGAATGAGGAAAAGAACCCCAAGAGGAATAGGGAGAGAGCCTCCACTTTAGGCATGGACACATCCAATGTGCGGTATGAAGCTAGCTAGAGCAAAAGGCCAGGGCTCAATCCTATTTCAGAACTGGAAGACATAGAAGGCTCAACAGAAGTAACTAATACTGAGTTGGACATGAGTAGGGGCATCGCTCCATCTAGAGAAACATAAGAGACATCTACCTCACACACTCAAATGTTAGAAAGGTAGCTTAGTGTAGAAGTCTCCTCATTCAGTAGGCTTGTTGATAAAGATAAAGACATTAAGGACAGGTTTAAAGAAATCAAAATGAGAAACTAAAGGCACAGTCTTATGCACAGTATCTCAAGCTTATACCTACAAACCAAACTAGGTTGATGTCAGCTTTTGACATCAAAGAGGTAAAGATGCAAGTCCTTCGTAAAACCAAGGACATCGGCAGGTTACAAAAATATTGATTTTGAGGTATTGGCAAGGGATATTCATCCCATTGACCAAATTGAATTTCACAAACATGCTAGAGAAATGATTTACTCCACCCTTACAGGTAAAGCCATAGCTTCCCATCAATTACAGAATTCATTAAACAATATCTCAGCCCAATATCAGTTAGAGAAGGCCTCCTCATAGGCCAAGGATACCAGAATCGAGTCTTTGGAAGACTTAGTGATTGAATTGGAACATGATCCCAAAGACATCAAAGCCACTAAGCAACTGTTCTATAAAAATAATGCTGACATAGCAGCACTTAAAAAGTAATTGAAAATACCTCAACTACATCATCCCCAGACATAGGAAGTCTTAGAAAACCAAACCAGACATGAAGAATTGATGGACTTAGTCCTAAAATTAAATGATCAGCTAAGGGAAATAAAGAAGGAATTGGACAGTTTAATCCAATTGAAGCAAAGTGATCTTGGCACTACATCAGTGAATGTCATCCCAATAGTGTCAACAATTGTTCCTTCTACATTGGAAACCTCATTGGCTCCCAGAGCTCCTATGCCCACAACACAACAGGTTTCAATAGAGTCTACATTAGTAGCAGGTACATCAAGTAAAAAAGTAGTAAAGTTAGTCAAATATATGGAAGATATGTCCATACAGGCAACAGAGATGAACAAGCTGAAAGAAAAGGTGACAAACTTGGAAACTGATTACAATCTTTCCAAAATCATGCACAAAGAAGAAGTGAAAAAACCTGCCAGGATGATTGAAAGATTAAAGGCCATGGAGAAGGACCTAACATTGAAAGAACCCTTTGGGTAGGCTAAGGAACTATTATGGGCCAATATCATTGACTCTATCAACGATATTTGACCATCTATTAAGGTGATTTTTGAACAAATAGATTTAATAAAGGTGGCTACAGAGGCCATCCAAAGAGTAAAAGAAGAATTAGGAGAAATGCCTTAAGATGCTACTAGAATTATCCAGTTCCTAAACAGTAAAAATAAGCATGAGCTTCAGGAATTGGAAATAAAGGATAGAACATAGAAAATTTTGGAGGTGAGAAAGGTCCTTTCCAAGAGAAAATGTTAAACTTGGAGGACAAGTGTCAAAATATGTAGGTAGCCGTTGACATATTTATGGCTAAGTTTCAAATTTTGAGAGAGAAAGGGTTACCCAATCCCTTAGTAATAATGACAAGCTCATGACACAGCAGGATTACAACAGGAATATCAGAGAGCTAGAAAAATAACAGGTTAGTACATCATCAATCAAGGCATTGCCAACAGGCAAAGCACTTTATCACACGTTTGAAAACTTGGTTTACCTCTAGCATGAGGTAAAACACTTGTTTATCAATAAGCCTACTTTTTCCAATTATACTGAGGCAGATGAAATATATAGAAGGATGTTAAAGATCCTATTACCTGATGCTGAAACATGGGAGAAATTGATTGATTTACTGTGAGAAATATGCAGTAAAATGGTTAATGTACAATAAAAGTAAAACAACCAGGTAAAAATATGAAGACAGATCAACAGATTTAAAGTGTATCAGTTTCAAAGTGTATCAGATGAAAGCCACAAGTAAATGAAGCTTCCAGTGTGAAAGATCAAACAAAAAAGCAACATAAAGGGCTAAAAACAAACCATAAAATCCAGCAGTTCCAAAATAAAAGGGACAACATGAAGTAGTTCAATAGCTGTCTCTATCTTCTTCCAAGAAGATATTTTTATTTCCTAAATTAAATCTCAAATTAGTTTGAGATATTTTGTAATAATTTTTTGTATAAATACTTCACAATTTGAAGTATGTAGGGTGGACTCTCTTAGACATTTCTATAGACTTTTTGATCAAGAAGAACTAGAAGGTTATTGTATCAGTTAATGAGCCAGCAAGCTAGATTGATTAATAAAGATCAGATTGTTACAAGGATTCATGTGTTGAGTGAATATCAGACAAGTATTTCCATGTGTCTTTGTCAATTTCTCAAATTTATTCACAATCTTATATGTATTTCAATCTAAATGGTATAACTGGAAATATATTTCAGAACATGTTTAGATCACACTCTGTTTTAACAGTTAAGCATTTAAATGTTTTATTCTGTAATTTAAATTAAAGAATTATTAATTGCTCTTTAGGTTAATATGATTTCATAAATAATCCAGATTAAAGGATTCTTAACTGCCCTTTGATTTCGATTACCCCTGCCTTCGTCATTCATTATCCAGGTCTGAGAATCCTTAACTGCTCTCTCACCCTGAGTGAAACCCTTTCACCCCTCTATCTCAAATATCTGAAATACATTCTGCTATCTTGCCCTTGGAACATGCCCTTTAGTGACTTTATCCAACCTTGCTTCCTTATCAGTTGACTCCATATCCCAATGGTCTGAAAGACATCAATTTATCCATCTGTTTAAGATATCCCACCACCCAATTTCAAACAAATAAAAACCCCTTGAACTGTCATAGCTAGCCTAACACATTTTAGCTAAAAAAAAGTTAAATCTCAAAGAGAGTGCCCTCTCTGAGCATCATGAAGGCAAGGTCCTAATCTCCAAAAGTGGATAGTGGTTATCTTTGGTTTTTCCTTTTTCTTACTTCAAAGGAATTACTAGAGTGATAACATGTAGTACCTTATGCCTTGTTCTATGATCTGCGAAGTGTCCTCCATAGGGCTCATCATGGCAAGCCTTTAGGATGTCATAAATTTCATCCTCACGAATGGATTTGCATATACACATATTAGACCCTATATGAAAAAGGTATTTGTCAATCCAAGAAAATTAGGTGTCGCGCTGGACAATCTGTTTCCTTTCCCTTACTGTCAAGTGCATGGGAAACTTTCATACTACCAGATAGGTCGCTACATCTTCATACCATGGCATTTTGACTGCTATGGCAAACAAATGTTCATCTGAAAATTGGTCGTCCACTGCCAATGGATCATTTATCTTTGGAACTCGAGACAGAAAATCAGTGACTGGGTTTTCCTTACCTAGACTATCTTTGGTGGTGATGTCAAACTCCTGTAAAAGTAACAATCAACGAGTCACTCGGCCATTTGTAATAAGTTTTTTAGCCAAGTACCTAATGGTGGAATTATCAGTATATAGAAAAACTTGATAGCCAATTATATAATGTCTAAATTGTTTTATGGCATAAATCAAAACTAAGAATTCCTTTTATGTTATTGTATAATTAAGTTTAGCAGCTGTTATAGACATTTTTGTGCCTTACAACTTTGAGGATGAAAAGTCCATAATCCAAGGGATCCAAAGTCCCTAAAAGTGTTGTTCCTGCCCCTAAAGGAACAAGGTCAACCAATGACAGCTTCTCCCAGAAGCTCTCCACCAAAAACTACTCAGAACTAGTCAAATCAGGATCAATTCAGATGCTCCACTAGCTGCCTGCATTGCAAAGCACCCAAATACACTGGCTAGGTGCGTTGCAACACACTTGAATGCACTACCCAGGTGCGTTGAGTGGGAAATGACAAGTGGCAGAGTCATTCAACGAGGTGGAGAGACAATGGAAGCTTCCAGAATCTTCTCCAATGACACTTGCCTCACTGAGTTCGACCAAGGATGAGTAAGAGGCTCTCAGCCTCCAAGTGGAAGCAATAACTGACAGAGAGAAGCCACAAGTCAAAACATAAGCTGACTCATCCTCTCTGCTTACATCTATATATGGATCCCTCATCCCAGAGATCTAGAGGCTGGAATTTTGTACTTTGTAGAGAATTGTTGTTGGTTTGAGATTGAGATTAGTACATTGGGTGATTTATGCTTTGTTGGAGGTGAGGAAGGGATTCCTTTGCTGGGAGGTAGATGCTGGATCGGAACTCACTTGGTTGTATCTCCTCCTGGATCTTCTTATTGCATTAATAAAACTATTTGAATTTCTTCTACATGCTTGTATATCAGTGATGTTTTGTTATATTTGCATGTTTAGCTTAATCTGATCCTAAGCTTTTTATGAATGTAAATCTATATCTTCATGTAGTTTCTCTCTTCTGTGATCTTGCAGGAACTTGGTGAAGCTGGGCCGATAAGGGAGCAGGGAGCTGGGAGCTATTGAAGAGAGGAGCGATTGGATCAACAAACTAGCGCAAGACACAGGTTAGTTTATCCTTCCTCTTCGTTTACATTTCATAGAGAAGAATACTCAAGTAGTTTTCCTTGTTTGTTGCTAAGGCACTGTCACACCTTAGAGTGGGATAGGGGCGTTCTGAATAGATAATTTTCCCAACAACAAAATGGCGACTCCGCTGGGGATCGTATCTAGTTAGTTTATTTGTGTTTTTATTGTTGTTCTTCTCATAAACTTAGGAGTGGCGAATCGAACTGCATTTGCCATTTACAAATGAAAAGTAGAGATCTGCTACTCTAGTCCATTCACTGGGCCTGTTTATGATCTGAACAACTGATCCAAAAATTCTCTAATTTCCCTTTGTGATAGCTCTTAGTCCTCCTTTAAATCATCCCTCTAATTGTACCTTACTGATAGATTTTATCCGACCAAAAACCATAGATTAAATTGCAAACCATGACCCAGAACCCAGAGAAAATTCTCGTTTCTGCTTCAGCGCAGGCTCTATGAAGAGGTTCTGCATTTCAACGCAGGTCCCGAGAGGGCTATCTGCGCTGCAATTCAGTTTCTCTGTGCAACAGGTGCGCTGATCAACCTTTGCCCTATGCAGCTGTGGTTCTTTGCTTCATTTTGTTCAGTTTTATCTCTGATTTTTGCAGCCTGTTATCAGTGTGTGTACCTATCTGAAAACCCCTTTTCTTTGCCTTAATTCCGCCTCAGTTGTATAAAAGAAACTGTATTTGTTTTTGTGTATTTGTTACATCATTTGCAGTTTCCCATTACAAAAGTAAACTAGTCATACTGTCGCCCTTAGATCTAGACCTGTCGTAAGTGTCGTTTTGATCTTAAGAGTAAGTGTGTTTGCTGTTGACAGTTGATTGCACCTTTACTTTTGTCTTTTGGTTTGAATTTGTGAATTTCTAGTGTCGAAACAAGTGTTTACTTCAAAATCATAAAGTGTCGTAATCGTCTTTTTGATTTCGAAAAGAAGCTTGTTTGTGTTTTTCACTTGAAATCGAATTCAAGTTTGTACAACAACTTTCTTTTTAGGCATCAATATTAAGAAAGTGAAAACAAATACATGCACAAGTGCATTTGCATTTTGACAGTTTGTATGGTTTGATTTAGGAAAAGTGCATTTACAGTGTGCTCTATGCTCTTTGAGAAAAGATTGTGTCTTTCGTTTCCCCTTGTAGCTAGGATTTTCATTGTTGGAAAGAGATAAAAGCTTGCTTATCATCTTTAGACTGCATTTAGGAATTGTATCTACATCTCGTGGTGATCCAAAAAGGCAAACTTCTAAGAAATATCAACCTAAAATAAATTTAATGAACTTAACAACGCATTGGAACTTAACGCACAACATAGAGGTCTAGGCTAGAGACGTGTTCCGACGTCGTAAAGCTTGGTAACTGTTGTCCTCACTGTTGGTTGGGTGATTCCTCCACTGTGAGACGATAAGTGCCAGTACGGATTGTGCTCCCACGTACTGTCAAGTATATATTGGGAGACCCCTATAGGCATAAAACCTTTATCCATAGGAAGCCGTGTCGGCCGCCCTACTGATCGCAATGCACTGAACACATCATTCGGGAAGATTGACTGCCCATACCCTAAAAAGTATTCTGCAGTTTTGCGATTGGTTTGGCACACCCTCTACCTAGATCTCCAGAGCAGTCCCTTTCATTCCTTTTCAGACTCCTTAACAGAAAAGGTCCATCTGAGCACTTGTCACTTCAGGCTCATTAAAAATCGAGGGAGACAAGAGTCATCTTTTGCTTTTTCTCGACTCTTTAAAATTGAAAAATCAAGTTGTGTCCAAGCATCATTAAAATTTATTTTAAACAGAATATTCATACCCTTTTTCCCGCATTGATCTTTAGGTTGAGAAAATGGAGCCTACCAACCAAGGAATTCCCCTTGGTGGAAATCCTAGTCCCTTCTCCTCTTGGGGAGATGTTGGTGCGCCCCATATGGCCACATTGTCGCTTCCAGGATTGACAATTGGTTTGCCAGTCTGGCTCTTCTCAACCAATGTCGTTCAGAACACCACTATTCCTGAACAGTCAAATCAGCAATTAAACCAGTCCAGAGTTACCCACCAACCTTCCACTTCCTCTAATTCTTCCTCTCCTCCTCCCTCTTCCCTTGATGGGGCTGGCAAAGCCAAAAGTCAAGCTCCTAAGGGGAAGAAGGAAAAGAAGAAGAAAGAGAAGAAGAAGAAGGAGCCAAAAGCGACTGGGGGCAAACGAGTGTCGTCTAACGAAAATCCACACACTGCACTGACTAGGCCTAAATCGCCATGTGTCATTTGCAAGGGAGACCACTTTCACAGAGATTGTCCCTGCATCCCTCGGATACTAAGGGACTGGTCTCCCCGTTTGCACAATCTGGTGGCGTCAACCTCTGATAGCCATGTTGAAAGCACACTGTCAACTAGAGAAAGTGAAGTCCCAGGACAAAAAGGGAGAGCTAGATCTCCTTGTGAATTGTGCGAAGGCAATCACGCCATCCACCGTTGTCCCTTCTTAGACGAAGCTAAAAGAGTTTTGGATGATCGTCTGGTTTCACCGTTACGACTTCCTCCTAGATATAAAAAACTCTTGCCGAGTCCTTCATTAGTTGAAAATCTAGCTGGCCCGCTCAAGTGGTCAGCTGAAGCGCCGGTCATTGAAGATGAACCAGCTGAATCCATACCCGACGAAAGTCAAAAGGTCGAGGCGGCAGTTGACCCGGTCTTGCCTTCAGAGGTTTTATCTTCGAATGATATAGTCACTGAGGAGAATAAGGATGAAACCATCCAAATTCTCTTCATCAACACAGACTCCGACGAAGACGGGGGAAACCTACCCATTCCTTTATCGCAGGAAGGAAGTTCTTCAGAGCCATACCCAACCGTCTACTCGGTCCCACCTCCAAGCAACCTAGTTGTCTCCTTCGACTGGAATCAACTAGGCAGACCCCGTTTACCAGCAAGCATACCATTCAGAATTATCGTCCAAATAAATAGAATGGTCATGGCTAGTACCATCATAGGTGAGGGGGCTTCTATGAGTATCCTTTCCTCTATTGCTTGGAAAGCGCTTGGTTCACCATCGCTTTTTCCTGAGATGACAAATCTGACAGGCTTTGATAAAGGAACCAGTCGACCTTTAGGGATCCTCCCCAATGTGCCCATAACATTGAAAGGGAAGACCGTTCAAATGAACGTGATGGTCGTTCAAGGACCCTTGGATTATAATCTACTCCTTGGATGAGACTATATTTATTGCATGGGAGCCATCATCTCCTCACACTTTAGAGTAATGTGTTTTCTGCATGAAGGAAGAGTGGTCAAGCTCATGGACCAGCTTTCATTTCCCGGATCACGCATCGCAAATAGTCATATACCATCCCTAAATGGTCTCTTCATGCAAGAAATGTCTCAACCCACGGTCCGTCCTCCCGATGAGTGCGAGTAATTCAGAGGGATATGACTGGAACCCAGGGGGCATGCGTCCTGGTCTGCTTCGGCATGAAAACTTCGGGTATAGAGTGGGTTTCCATGGGAGAATATGACTAGTCTGTACCCCGTCCGTGATTGGAAGAGGGGTTATTCTAGAATAAGATTCTCTTGTCAAAGTTATGTGAGTTGGCGGGTGTCGTCACTCAACTTTTTTTATCTCGGTAGACGTTGCCAGGGAAGTGTTTTGTTTACACCGTAAATAGAACAATCTTTGGGTAACCTGTAAGAGGTAGTACCCTTCCTGATAAAACGAATGTTTTGTCAGCTCGAATAAGGGGTGACCCTTCCTGATAAAACGAATGTTTTGTCAGCTCGAATAGAGGGAGACCTC
Source organism: Pinus tabuliformis (assembly GCA_031772625.1). Lineage (NCBI taxonomy): Eukaryota > Viridiplantae > Streptophyta > Pinopsida > Pinales > Pinaceae > Pinus > Pinus tabuliformis. Next base: position 777,147,835 of record CM062820.1, on the reverse strand, counting down.
GAAACTCTATTTTATACCTGGGGGCATGCAAACCTTTTGGAGTGCAAGCAAGGGACGGCTATTTATTTTTTAAATTTTTAGGTCCTCCCTTTAAACCTGTAGGCTAACCCTTTAAACTCGTAGGATTATTCGTTTCATAACTTTCATAAAGAAAGGATGTGGGGAAAAATCTAAATGTTACCGTTTTATATGAGACATTCTTATCATATGACTGGATTATCGAGCAGTTTTAGCACATAGTTCATGCTCGTTAAAAAATAAACATAAGATCGAGCAAGTGTTTCAACCCGCGTTTAAGCTCGTTAAAAAATGAACTATCCTCCGGTAAATAACCACCGTGAATGTAACATTATCAGCCATTAAAACCTTGGTCGTGTTTGCACCGTCACCTCCACTTTTCCATTGGCCGATCATTCACCTCCATTTGATTGTTTACCCATTTGAGGAACAGCTGCGAAGAGTGATTTCACTAGCCATCCTTGTGACACTGCCGTGCTTGGAAAATTCCAACCCTTACCTGGAATCATCGGATACCCGTTTTATCACTCATTCCTCAAAAGATGAGTCTTCTTTAAGCTCTTTTCATCTGACTCGTAAAATATGAAAATATTGCCAAGTTTTAGCCTTCCAGCTCGTTAAAGCGACAGGAAGTGCTATCCCTCCTCTAAATTTTAAACTTTTTGGACCTGAGGGATTATTGCACAAAACGATCGAGCGCTTGTTTTGTTTGGCTCGTTAAAACTATCGAAAATTCATCCCTTTTGTATTGTTTTATACTTTTCAGACTTAAGGGATTAGATGACGAAAAAGGAATTCCGGAGTTAACTTTACGTACCTTTTCAGACTCTCTAAAAATGAAAAGGACCAAGTTATCTTTGTCATTAGACTCATTAAAAAGATTAATAGCGACAAACTTGTCTTTAGATGAGAACGAGTTTCACTATCGCTAGGCTCGTTAAAACATAGCGATGGGTTTGCCCAAAGGGAAAATTATAGAACAAGCATATGTTATTCTCCTCAAGCTTGACAAAAATAAAGAGGTACTGGTCAGCAATGACTGGGGAAAAATTGGGAGGAAACTCAAAGAACCTTTATTGGTAGCAAGTCGCTCTTGAACATGACACTTCCACTCCGTGCCTGAGTCGGGTTGGGTTGTTTCATTCACCGGTCACATCACCATGGTCTCGCCATACCATCCACCTTTGGGGTAAATGCTACCAATCCATCATATAAGTGTCACCGATATGTTCAAGAGAAGTCATCCGGAGAAGTCACCCGTGTCCCATCCACTGCCATACATTATACTTCATTCTTTCATGACCGCCACCCTGAACCATATATCATCAGATTGTTTTCACCTCCATCAAAATCATTTGCTCCGTTCCGTGTCATTGATGTGGGATTCATTAAGGCCCTCCTTTGACGGATCGCTTCTTGTCGACATCAACTCATTATCCAAGAAGTTGATCTAGGAACACCCCCTTCAGTACTTTGAAGCTTGCATGCCTCAATGGCAAGTTTCTCACTTCCGGCGACAGGTATACATCAATGACCTTCGACCGAAAGATTTTGCGTGGTGTTCGACGCCAAGTCCTTTATTCACACCACGTGAATTGTACTGTAGTACCTTGAGGGTCATTATCATTATCGGTGATTCCTCTCGCGCTTGTTAACAGTTTACATCATTGACTGGTAATCAAGCGATGTCTTTCCATGTTCGACTTCAAAACATTTCTCACATGGATCGACTTGTACTTAGAGTGAAGATCGGATGAGATTGAAGACCCCGGATCTAGTTTCATCCATCCGGGCTGTGATATATATTCAGGAAAAATAAAGACATTGACATGTACAACATTGCAGAACAAATAATCATCCTACCAAAAGGATGATGATTTCATCAGAATCATCAGTCTACCATCAGACGATTGTCTGTCCTATGTACATAAAAATGAATTTATAAAGCTAAGCATGGGAATGCCCACCTCAGCTAGATCATGAAAACAGTATGAAAAATAATGTATTGTATTGTATCTTATTACAGGTCTCCTCCCAGCATTGAAAGAACTTTGGATCCTCCTAATAAATCATTTCACCCGATAAACGGCCTCATACTTTAGGGGGCAACTGTTATAGACATTTTTGTGCCTTACAGCTTTGAGCATGAAAAGTCCATAATCCAAGGGATCCAAAGTCCCTAAAAGTGTTGTTCCTGCCCCTAAAGGAACAAATGTCAACCAATGACAGCTTCTCCCAGAAGGTCTCCACCAAAAACTACTCAGAACTAGTCAAATCAGGATTAATTCAGATGCTCCACTAGCTGCCTGCGTTGCAAAGCACCCAAATACACTGGCTAGGTGCGTTGCAACGCACTTGATTGAACTACCCAGGTGCGTTGAGCGGGAAATGACAAGTGGCAGAGTCATTCAACGAGGTGGAGAGACAATGGAAGCTTCCAGTATCTTCTCCAATGACACTTGCCTCACTGAGTTCGACCAAGGATGAGTAAGAGGCTCTCAGCCTCCAAGTGGAAGCAAGAACTGACAGAGAGAAGCCACAAGTCAAAACATAAGCTGACTCATCCTCTCTGCTTACATCTATATATGGATCCCTCATCCCAGAGATCCAGAGGCTGGAATTTTGTACTTTGCAGAGAATTGTTGTTGGTTTGAGATTGAGATTAGTACATTGGGTGATTTATGCTTTGTTGGAGGTGAGGAATGGATTCCTTTGCTGGGAGGTAGATGTTGGATCGGAACTCACTTGGTTGTATCTCCTCCTGGATCTTCTTATTGCATTAATAAAACTATTTGAATTTCTTCTACATGCTTGTATATCAGTGATGTTTTGTTATATTTGCATGTTTAGCTTAATCTGATCCTAAGCTTTTTATGAATGTAAATCTATATCTTCGTGTAGTTTCTCTCTTCTATGATCTTGCAGGAACTTGGTGAAGCTGGGCCGGTAAGGGAGCAGGGAGCTGGGAACTATTGTAGAAAGGAGCGATTGGATCAACAAACTAGCGCAAGACACAGGTTAGTTTATCCTTCCTCTTCGTTTACATTTCATAGAGAATAATACTCAAGTAGTTTTCCTTGTTTGTTGCTAAGGCACTGTCACACCTTAGAGTGGGATAGGGGCGTTCTGAATAGATACTTTTCCCAACAACAGCAACAGTAAGAGTTTTGTTGATATAATATATAGCATAAGGTTTTATGTCCTCCTCTTGGCCGAGGACAACACCAATTGCTGCATCTGATGCATTTGTGCAAATGTGAAAGGGAATCTCCCAGTTAAGTCCACGTAATATTGGTGCCGTTGAAACTAAATTCTTTAAATCTGTAAAAGCTATGTCATATTTGTCATACCATTTAAAGTCAACATTTCCTGTTAAATCATATAAAGCCGCAACTATTTGTGAATTTTTTTTAATAAACCTGCAATAATAGCCTGCATATCCAAGGAAGCTACATACCTCTGTCTGAGTACAGGACGTAGGTAGTAAGAGAATTACTTGTATCTTTGTTGGATCTACCTGTATCCTTGTTGCATAAATGTAATGTCCCAGGATTACACCTTCTGTCATCATCATGTGACACTTGACATTACTTTAACATAGCCTGGCAGCGATGCATCATTCCAAAACCTTCTCTAATGTTTGTACTGCTTGATCAAAGTCGTCCCCATATGGGATGAATTCATCCATGTAAACTTCAAGTCCTTCATTTATCAGATCAGAAAAAATGTTGAGTATAGCTCTTTGAAACGTAGTTGGGGTATTGCATAAGCCAAACGGTAACACTCTATAAGCGAATGTACCCCATGGATAGGTGAAGGTTTTTTTGTATTGGTCTTTAGGGGTGATTTGAATATGATTGTAACCGTTGAAGCTGTCTAAAAAGGAAAAGAACTGCTTCCCTGCCAGAGTATCAAGGACTTGATCAATAAATGGAAGAGGGGCGTGATCTTTCAGTGTTTCCTTTTTCAATTCCTAATAATCCACACAGATACACCACTTCCCATTTTTCTTGGGGACAACTACCGATGGAGAGACCCATTTTTTATCCAAAATGGGATAAATGAAATTCACATCCAACAACTTCTGTAGCTCTTCTTTAACAATGTCCTTGAGATGCGGATTCAATCTCCGCTGAGTCTGCCCAATAGGATGAGCATCCTTTTTGGTGTAGATATGTTGTGTACATAACTCTACGTCTATGCCCTTCATGTCATGATAGTCCTAGGCAAAATCCCCTTTATATTTTTGTTGGCTTGTTGGGGCCTGACCCAGGTTCGGAGTTAATTAGCCAAACAAATCCCTTTACTACTGGCCCTTTAGGCAATAGTCCGTGGAGTGTTGACTGAGGTCTCACCTTAAGTAGTATGGGAGGGTGCTAGAACTAGATTTCCGAACCCTTGATATGTCTAAGAGGTTCGACTAGTCCTTTGCTTATTCCTGTGTGCAGGCTGCTTCACGCACCTTCCATTCCTCGTGACCTAATACCCTACCTTCACATAGCCCTAACTAGGGGTTGTGCCATGCTCTGTACTATTTCCTGACATATTATTTATCTTCCAGTATTAATTAAGCACCTTCGCCTACTTAAATGTCTTAAGTTATACTAAATGATACGAAACATTCATATAGGTTCGCGCAGTAAATAAACAATATACTTGCAAATTATATCCAATCATGCATTAAACTAGGAAAAGATACACAAAATTATAGAAAAACTTCTCTTTATTGATTCTTTAACTATTATAGACCCGACTCACCCCGCGCACTCAGTTGTGGACTAATAGGCCTCTGCGCACTCAATTGCAGAGCCTTCTCCTACTCTACGACCAACAGACACACTTTACACTTCAACTCAATCACTTAGACGTCTTATGCTTCTATTATATCCATTAGTGTTATTGGGAAAACTAGTGTCTATGCAGAGTTGCTAGTCCCACTAAGGCTGGTAGCTACCTTAGAAACAAACAAACTAAAAACTACTTTCGTTTTCCTTTATGAGAAATAGATAAGAGGGGAGTAACGAGACCAACCTTTGTCTTGTGCTTGGTTCCTTGCTCGATTCCTCTCCCTTCTGATAGGTCTTTGCCATTCGCTTCCTCGTCTACCCAGCTTCAAAGAGCACCTGTAGAATCAAAGCAGCATAACACTATCAAAGAACATAGATCTATTATCATAAACAATATAGGACCAGATATATATTGACCACACTAATGCATATAACATCAATCATACAAGAATGTGTAGGAAAACTTGAATAGCTTTATTTATAATCAAGAAAGAGCAAAGAGGATTACAACCAATTTTTCTAACCTAGCATCATCCTCTCAGCAAGAAATCCCTTCTTCACCTCATGAAAAGCTTATATCACCCAACACTATGATATTGCACCAAGAAACCAACAACACTTCCTTACAAGATACAAAATTCCCGCCTTTGGATCTCTGGGATGAGGGATCCATATATAGATGTTTGCAAGGGAGATGATTCAGCTTTTGAGATTTGATTAGTGTCCTCTCTCTGATAGTTCTTGATTCCACTTGGAGATTGATTATCTCTTACTCATCCCTGGGCGAATGCAGAGAAGCAAGTGTCATAGGAGAAGTTTCTGGAAGATTCCATGATCCTCCACCTTGCAGATTAACCCTACCATTTGTCCACTCTCACCCATCACACCCCATAGAAGGGCTTTTCAACATGCATCGCACCTACTGTGTGTAGGCAGGTGGGATGCAATGCACTTTGACCATGGAGCAGGTGAAATGGTCCAGTTTTGACCAATTCTGAGTAGTTTTTCATGGAGAACTTCTGGGAGATGCTATAATCAGTTGACCTTGTTCTTTTAGGGGTTGGAACAACATCTTTAGGGACTTAGGAACCCTTGTTTTATGGACATTTATGATTGGGGTTAAAGTTCCCAAAAATATATATAACAGTTGCCCCCTAAACCATGAGGTTATTAATCTTTTGATGTTGGGTGAAATGCTTTATCATGAGGATCCGAAGTTTTTTCAAGCTGGAAGGCGACCTGTAATAAGATAAAATACAATACATTATCTTCCTAATATTTTCATGATCTAGCTGAGGCAGGCATTCCCATGCTCAGCTTTATAAATTAATTTTCATGTACATGAGACAGACAATCGTCTGAGTGTAGATTGATGATTCTGGTAGAGCCATCATCCCTTAGATTGGATGATTATCTGTGCAGTAATGATGTACATTTGATGTCTTTATTTTCCTGAAAATATATCGCAGCCCGGATGGATGAAACTAGATCCGGGGTCTTCAATCTCGTTCGATCTTCACTCAAAGTACAAGTCGATCCATGTGAGAGATGTTCTGGAGTCGAACATGGAAAGACATCACCTAATTACCAGCTAATGATGTAAGCCGTTAACAGGTGCGAGAGGAATCACTGATAATGATGCTGATCCTCAAGGTACTAGAGTACAATTCACGTGGTGTGAATAAGGGACTTGGCGTCAAACACCACGCAAAATCTTTCGGTCGAAGGCCATTGATGTAAACCTATCGCCGGAAGTGAGAAACTTGCCATTGAGGCATGCAAGCTTCAAAGTACTGAAAGGGTTGTTCCTAAATCGACTTCTTGGATAATGAGCTGATGTCGACAAGAAGCGATCCATCATGGGAGGGCCTTAGTGAATCCCACATCAATGACATGGAATGGAGCAAATGATTTTAATGGAGGTGAAAACGATCTGGTGATATAAGGTTCAGGGTGGCGGTCATGAAAGAATGGAGCGTAAATGTACTGCAATGGGTGAGACACAGGTGAATTCTCTGAGCCACTTGTCTTAAACATATCGGCGTCACTAACATGATGGATTGGTAGCATTAACCCCAAATATGGATGGTGTGACGGAACCATGGTGATGTGACCAATGAATGGAACAACCCAACCCGACTCGGATGTGGAGTGAAAGTGTCATGTTCAAGAGCCACTTGCTACCAACAAAGTTTCTTCAAGTTTTCTTCCCAATTTTTCCCCAGTCATTTCTGACCAGTACCTCTTTATTTTTGTCAAGCTTGAGGAGGATAACATATGCTTTTTCTATAATTTTCCCTTTGGGCAAACCCATCGCTATGTTTTAATGAGCCTAGCGATAGTGAAACTCGTTCTTGTCTGTTATGGACAAGTTTGTCGTTATTCGGTTTTAGTGAGTTTAACGAAAAAGATAACTCGGTCATTTTCAATTTTAGAGAGCCTGAAAAGGGACGTAAAGAAAACTCCAAAAATCCTTTTTCATCATCTAATCCCTTAAGTCCAAAAAAGTATAAAATAATACAAAAGGGATGAATTTTCGGTAATTTTAACGAGACGAACAAAACAAGCGCTCGATCTTTTTGTGTAATAATCCCTCAGGTCAAAAAAGATTAAAATCTAAAGGAGGGATAACACTTTCAGTCACTTTAACGAGCTAGAGAGGCCAATGGCTCGGCAATCTTTTCATATTTTATGAGTCAGTTGAAAAGAGCTTAAAGGAGACTCGTTTTTTGAGGACCAAGTGATAGATTTGGGTAGCAGCTGATTCCAGGTAAGGTTTGGAATTTTCCAATCATGGCAGTGTAACAAGGATGGCTAACGGGATCACTCTTCGCAGCTGTTCCTTAAAAGGGGTAAACAATCAAGTGGAGGTGAATGATCGGCCAATACAGAGTGGAGGTGATGATGAGAACACGACCAAGGCTTCAAAGGATGATGATAATACATTCACGATGGTTATTTACCGGAAAATGGTTCATTTTTTAATGAGCTTAAACGCTGGGGAACACTTGCTCATTGCTTATGTTTATTTTTTAACGAGCTTGAATTCCATGTTAAAACTGCTCGATCCATTCGTATAATAAGGATGTCTCATCTAAGATGCCATTTTTATGGAGCTTGCACCTTACAAAGCTTTGCTCTGGATCCTTTCTTTATGCAAGTTAGGAAACAACCAATCCTACGAGTTTAAAGGGTTAGAGGACCTATAAATTTAAAAAAATAAATGGTCACTCTTTGCTTGCATGCCAAAAGGTTTTCATGCCCCTAGGTATAGCGAAAAATTTCCAGGTTACCAGAGATTGTTCTATCCGTATCATAGACAAAACACTTCCTCGGCGATGTCTACCAAAATAGACAAAGGTAAGTGGCGCAGATGCCTCCACTCACATAGCTTTGACGAGGGAATCTTTTTCCAGCCTAATCCCATTTTCCTAAACGGACGGGTGTATCATACTAGTCATATATCCTCCGCGGAAACCTACTCTATACCCAAGGTTTTTTGGCCGAAGCAGACTAGGGTGCATAGCCCCTAGGTTTCAGTCATGTCCTCCGAATCACTCGCGCTCATCAGGAGGACGGACATGGGATTGATGAGACATTCCTTGCGTGAAAAGACCATTCAGGGTTGGTATATGACTACTTGCTATGTGTGAGCCGGGGAACGAAAGCTGGTCTACGAGCTTTACCACTCTTCCTTCATGCGGAAAACACATTACTCTAAAGAGTGAGGAGACAATGGCTCCCATGCAATAAATATAGTCTCGTACAAGGAGTAGATTATAATCCAGGGGTCCTTGGACTACCATTACATTCATGTGAACAGTTTTCCTTCTCAACGTTATCGGCACATTGGGAAGGATCCCTAACGGTCGACTGGTTCCTTTGTCAAAGCCTGTTAGATTTCTCATCTTAGGCAAAAGCGATGGCGAACCAAGCTCTTTCCAAGCAGTTGAGGAAAGGATACTCGCAGAAGCCCCTTCATCTATGTTGGTACCGGACATGACCATTCTATATATTTGAGCAATGATTCGAAATGGTACACTAGCTGGTAAACAGGGTCTGCCTAGTAGATTCCAGTCAAAGGAAACAACCAGGTTGCTTGGAGGTGGGACCGAATATACGGATGGATACGACTCTAACGAACTTCCTTCCTGCGGTAAACGAACGGGTAGACTGCCCCCATGTTCATCAGAGTCTGTGCTTACGAAGAGAATTTGAACGGTGCCATTCTTGTTCTCTTCGGTGACTGTATCATCTAAAGATTGATCCTGTGAAGGCACGACCGGGTCAACTGCCGCCTTGACCATTTGACTTTCGTCTGGTGTGGATTCAGATGGTTTATCTTCAATGATAGACGCTTCGGCTGACCACAAGGGTGTGTCAGCCAGATTTTCAATTAGTGACGGACTCGACAAGAGTTTCTTATATCCAGGAGGAAGTTGTAACGGTGAAACGGGCGGTCGTCCAAAACTCTTTTAGCTTCGTCTAAGAAGGGACAATGGTGGATGGAGTGATCACGTTCTCACAATTTACAAGGAAATTTATATTTTCCTTTTTGTCCAGGGGCTTCACTTTCACTAGTTGATGGTGTACTTCCAACATGATCATCAGAGGTTGATGACACCGGATTGTTCAAACGAGGAGACCAGTCCCTTAAGATCTGAGGAATGCAAGGACAATCTCGATGATAGTGGTCTCCTTTGCAAATGACACATGGCAATTTAGGCCTGGATGGTGCAGTGTGTGGATTTTCACTAGACGATGTCTGGTCACCCCTTTTTGCCTTTAGCTCCTTCTTCTTCTTCTCTTTCTTCTTCTTCTCCTTCTTCTTCTTGGTTACTTGATTTTGGGCTTTACCAGCTTCATCAAGTGAAGAGGAAGGAGGAGAGGAAGAATTGGACGAAGTAGAGGGTTGGGGGTTGAGTCTGGTATCGTTTAGTTTCTGACTTGATTGTTCAGGAATCACGGTGTTCTGAATGATAGAAGTTGAGAAGAGCCATATGGGCAAGCCGATTGTCAATCCTAGAAGAGACAATGTGGCCATATGGGGTGCACCAACATCTCCCCAAGAGGAGAAGGGACTAGGATTTCCTCCAAGGGAAACTCTTGGTTGGTGGACTCCATTTTTCTCAACCTAAGACCAACGTAGGAAAGGTGATGTTTATTCCGATTAAAATAAATTTTAGACGCTTTGACACAACTTGTTTTTTCAATTTTTAAGAGTCGAGAAAAAAAAGTGACAAGTGCTGAGATGGACCTTTTCCTTTAAGGAGTCTGAAAAGGAACGGAAGGGACTGCTCTGGAAATCTAGACAGAGGGATTACCAAACCAATCGCAAAACTACAAAAAAAAAATTGCGGTACGACAATCAATCTTCCTGAATGCTGTGTTCAGTGCATTGCAATCGATGGGGCGGCAGACATGACTTCCTATGGATAAAGGATATAGCCTATTGTGGTCTCCCAAAATATACTCGGCGGTACGTGGGAGCACAAGTCCGTACTGGCACTTGTCATCTCAAAGTGGAGGAATCACCCAACCAACAGTGAAAAAACAGTTACCAGGCTTTACGACGCCGGAATACGTCTCTAGCCTAGACTTCTAGATGTTGTGTGTTAGGTTCCAAAGCATTTTTAGATTCATTAAATTTATTTTAAATTTGATCTTGCTTAAGAAATTTTCCTTTCAAGTTCACCGCGTGATGTAGATGTACAATTCCTAAAATGCAATCTAAGATGATAAACAATCGTTTAATCTTCTTTTTGCAATGAAAATCCTAGCTACTAAGGAAAGAGAGATGGCATTCTTTCAACAAAGAGTAGAGAGCACACACTATATGCACTGTCCTAAATCAAACCAAAAAACAGTCTAAATGCAAATGCACATGCATGTATTTGTTTTCAACCTTCTTAATGTGTGAATGATAAAAAGAAAGCTAATTGAAAATCTGAATTATTTTTCAAAGCGACATTACTAACAAGTTTCTTTTCAAGACAAAATGAGGACAATGACGACACTTTGTTATTTGGAATTGAAAACTTGCTTTCGACACTTGAAAAAATACTAATTCAAATCAAATACAAGAGTAACAGTGTAATTGACTATCAAGAACAATCAGATTCTCTTCTATGACTGAAAACGACACTTGCGACACTTTCAAATCAAGAAATGACAGTTCAATTACGCTACTTCTTTGTAAAAGAGAACTAAAAATGACTCAAAAATACATAAAAACATCTACAGTTCTTTGCACAATGGAGGTGGAATAACAACAAGGAAGGGGGTTTCAACAGAGGTGTACTGACTACAGGCAGCAAAACTCCTGAATAGAGCTGAAAAGTATGAACATAGAAGCTAAAATCTAAAATCAGAAGAGGTCTGATCAGCGCACCTGTAGCACAAGGAAACTGAAATGCAACGCACCTACTACACTTGGGAAGTGCGATGCATTCAGGTTTTAAATAAGACACAGTGCGATGGACCAGGGACGAGACTTTAGCTGGGTTCTAGGTCACATTTTGCAGCTCAATTCAGGGATTTTGGCTGAGTAAGTGGTAATCAGTAAATCAATCATAGGGATAGATCTAAGGAGGTTACTAGAGCCACCACAAAGGCAATTAGAGAGCTTGTAAATCAATTGTTTAATTCATAAACAAAACCCGAAGATAGACTGAAGCAACATTGATCTAGTTTGCACTTGCATAGCAAATGCAGTTCGAAGGCTAGCTGGCTTAACTTTAGGCTCCGTCTGTAAGTTTATAAAGTAAACAAATGTAGAAAAAAAAACAATCTATTCGCTCCCCAATGGAGTCGCCATTTTGTTATCGGGAAAACTAGTGTCTATGAAGAGCTGCTAGTCCCACTAAGGCTGGTAGCTACCTTAGAACAAACAAACTAAAAACTACTTTTGTTTTCCTTTATGAGAAATATATAAGAGGGGAATAAGGAGACCAACCTCTGTCTTGTGCTTGGTTCCTTGCTCGATTCCTCTCCCTTATGATAGGTCTTTGCCACTCGCTTCCTCGTCTACCTAGCTTCAAAGAGCACCTGTAGAACCAAAGCAGCATAACACTATCCAAGAACATAGATCTATTATCATAAACAATATAGGACCAAATATATATTGACCACAGAAATGCATATAACATCAATCATACAAGAATGTGTAGGAAAACTTGAATAGCTTTATTGATAATCAAGAAAGAGCAAAGAGGATTACAACTAATTGTTCTGACCCAACATCATCCTCTCAGCAAGAAATTCCTTCTTCACCTCATGAAAAGCTTAGATCACCCAACACTATGATATTGCACCAAGAAACCAACAACACTTCCTTACAATATACAAAATTCCAGCCTTCGTATCTCTGGGATGAGGGATCCATATATAGATGTTTGCAAGAGAGATGATTCATCTTTTGAGATTTTATTAGGGTCCTCTCTCTGATAGTTCTTGATTCCACTTGGAGATTGATGATCTCTTACTCATCCCTGGGAGAATGCAGAGAAGCAAGTGTCACAGGAGAAGTTTCCGGAAGATTCCTTGATCCTTCACCTTGTGGATTGACCCTGCCATTTGTCCACTCTCGCCCATCGCACCCCATAGAAGGGCTTTTCAACATGCATCGCACCTACTGTGTGTAGGCAGGTGGGATGCAATGCACTTTGACCATGGAGCAGGTGAAATGGTCCAGTTTTGACTAGTTCTGAATAGTTTTTCATGGAGAACTTTTGGGAGATGCTGTAATCAGTTGACCTTGTTATTTTAGGGGTTGGAACAACATCTTTAGGGACTTAGGAGCCCTTGGTTTATGGACATTTATGATTGGAGTTGCAGTGCCCAAAAATGTCTATAACAATTAGATCTCTTCTATACTTAGAGCCTCGCTCTATTTATACAATCCCATGGTCCGTGAACCATGGGTAGGTCTATCTAGCTGACATTACATTACAAAAGCTAAGGTGGACAACCTTGTGACTCTATTATACTTTCGCGCCCTGCACCTGCAATTTGCAAAGCTTTTACAACAACATTCGGTCAAAACTTGGGCTTGAAGACCCAAAATATGCCTTGAGGGGATTCCATGCCCAACAGCCCATGAACACAAACAACGTGACTCGCCCTCGAGGCACTCTGTTTGTACGAAGATCTTTACACGGAGTCCCTCCAAACTGTTCTCGAACTGCAGCAATGTCAGCAGCACACTGAGCTGCTGCTTGTTGGATCTGATGCATACATTGTTCCGAGACCTCTATGTGAGAACTACTTCTCTACATCTGTGCCAGTATCCCCTGCATTTTTTTATAGTCCCGCGCCTTTGTCTGGATCCTTGGAGCACGAAGACTTTGCTTTTTCCAGTTAATCAGATAGTCGGGCCACCCGTGTAAGGCTTCAAGTGGCTGCCATTCACTTTGCCTGGAAAGGCTCTCCATTTAGTTTGACTAGCTATACTGCACCTCCATCTGTGACCTCCTTAACAATGTATGGTCCCAGCCAATGCATTCTGAACTTTCCTGGGAATTTATCAAACTTACTCTTTTTTTCCTGGTGATTCATGGTTACCCTTGGTCATTGGGTAGCCACTACGTCCACAATAATTTTGGGCAGATCAAACCTGTAGGGGGATCACATCCCCTTGGCCTATGTACTGACCTGACCCCAAGGCTTTCAGGTAGAATTGACCCTGTGACCTCCCGTATGGCGAGGCACTGCTTTGATCGGTTGAGCTAACCCTTGGGGCTATCAAACTTAATGTTATACATCAACACTAAATCATTTACCTTGAAGTTGTGCAACTTAATATGGAGGTCGCGCCAGGCCTTCTCACGCTACTTTTTCACATGTTGATGAAAGCCAGTTAGGAACCGTTCCTCCTCGAGTTATTCCAACTACGCAAGTCTTTCTTCCAGGGCTTCGTGGTCTGTCATCATTGTGAGCACGTTTATGCATAGACTAGGGACAATATACTCCATTGGCATGATAGCTTCCATGCCATAAACTAACCAGAAAGGTGTCTGTCCCGTCAATTTCTTGCATGTTTTCCTATAAGCTTATAGTACTGCAGGTACGCGCAGGTACCAATAGCTCCCCTGCACATTGCAAACTTTGGTTAGCGCAGTCTCCAGTATTTTGTTGGATGCTTCTAATGTCCCATTTGCTTGTGGGTGATACGATGTGCTTTTTTGACGATACACCTAGAACTCTTCTGTTAGCGCACTAATGGTTTCGTTCAGGAAATGTGTACCACGATCACTCATTAAGATTTTCAGACAACCAAATCGAGTCAACACGTGTTCAAACAAAAACTTCGTAGCCATAGTGGACATGTAGTCTTTGACCAGCTATGCTTATGCCCAGCGAGTCAGGTACTCTGTCGTGGTGATAATGTATCACACACCCGTTTTTCCATGAGGTTTGATAGGTCCTACAAAGTCGATTATCCACTTTTAAAAGGGCTACACCGTTATTTGTGGATTCAAAGGCATCTTGTTCCTATACAATGGTTTACCTATCCTTTGACATATATCACAGGCCTTACAGTGTGCTTTGGAATCCTAATGAAGGGTTGTCCACCACAATCCTACGCGGAGAATCTTTTACGCAGCCGCTCATCTTGCATAGTGTCCTCCTGCAGTGCCCACATGTTCTTCTATGAGGATCTAACTTCGTTCAAATTCAGGTACGTATCTTCACAGTATCTCATCATTTCCCCATTTGTATAGGTGCCCCGCGATGACAAAAAAATCAGTCACGTGCACCACCAGTTCCTTCTTCTTTTGGACGGATTATTCCTTTCGCATAGTCCCCCTTGTCAGAAAGTGGATTATATCTTCAAAGTTCTCGTTCGTGATGTGCACAAAAAAGAGCTGTGCGTCAGGTAATCCTTCCTCCAAACTAGTAGGTTCCTATCACGTCTCAATATGCAACAAGTGATCTGGTCCCGCATTCAGGCATCCAGGCTTAACCATGACCTTAAAGTTGTATTCTTGGAACAATAAGAGCCACCTGCATATGTTCCCCCCCAACACAGGCTTATTGACCAAGTATTTTAGCGTGGAATGGTCTGTATACATCTTGAAATGTCCTCCTAGCAAATAGAACTAGTATTTTTCGAGCACATACACCATAGCCAACCCCTCACATTTGGTTGTGGAATAATTATTTTCCACTTTGCACAACCTGCGACTTGCGAATGTGATAGGGTGATCCAAGCCCTCTCCACCCTCTTATGTTAGCACCGCTCCCAGTGCTATACATGACGTGTCAACATGGACATGAAACTCCACATCCCATTTTGGGAAGACCAGGATTAGGGCGGAGGCCAATTTTTGTTTTAGTATATCCAGGCTCTTCATGTAGTCATATTTCGAACAAAACGTAACATCCTTTTTCAACAGTTTCTCCACTAGCACGTTGATATGGGCATAGATTTTGATGAACTTCCTGTAGTACCCTATATGTCCCAAGGTAGCGTGCAACTGTTTAACACTTTGCGGTGCTTCCAAATTCAGAATTACTGTAATCTTCACGGTGTCTACCATTAGTCCCTTTTTGCAGACCACATGTCCCAACAGGTTCTCAAAGGGAATGAGGAACGTACACTTTTTGAGGTTCAGCGCAATTTGGTGTCATCGGCAAGTATCCAACATCAAACGTAAGCTCGCTACATGGTGCTTAAGCAATCCAAATACAATCCAATCATCCAGATAGACCTCCAGGAATTTGTGGATATATTCTTTGAATGCTGCAACACCTATGCACGAAAAGATGGCCAGCGCGTTCTTTAACCCAAACGGCATAATGGTGTATTGAAATCAGCCCCACTCAATCACGAAGGTGGTCTTACTCCTATCTTTCGGCATGATTTTGATTTGGTGGTACCCTAAGAACCCATCAATAAAAGAATATGCTTCTTGTCTGCCGACATTTTCCAATTCTTCATCTGTGAACGGAGTCGGGAATGGGTCGTGCACACAGACGTCATTCAATTTCCTGAGGTCCACGCATATTCTTATCTCACCTTTCTGCTTCTTCTCCTGTACTACCATAGGGATTACCCAGTCGAATTCTTCCACTGGCTCAATAATTCTAGTTGCGAGCATTTTGTCTAATTCTAAGTGGACCTTTTCCTTGTACTTCGAATTCAAGCGGTAAGGCCTCTGTTTAACCAGATTCACGTCGAGTTTTAGGGTGATCTTCATCATCCCTAAATTTCCAACGATCCCCTTTAAGTCTGTGATCTTGGTCAGGAATAAGTCTTGGTACTCACGGAGTAACTTAGCAACCTTATCCACCGTGGCATCATCCTAGTAGTCACTGAGCGTTGCATACTTCGATTCGGTCTTCGTACCAATGTTCACCTACTTCATTTTTACTGGCACGGTAATGTCAAGGTCTTAAATCAATGTTTCTTGAACCTCGCGATAGCCTTCAGTTTATGGAACGTTAACTTTTTGTGGATCTTCGTTGTCTTCTTCAATGTTTAAGTTGTAACACTCCAGCGTGCAGCTCAACTGGATCGCCCATTCACGCTGAAGCACTTCCATTGGCTCCTGGGGTATTTTAAAGATAGTTAATTTTACTGCTTGTAGCGCATCATCAACATTATCCCACCAATGATCCTCAAACATGAAGGTTAATAGGAATCCTTTGCATAAGATATCCCATTCGTTTGTGCCATGGCGGAGCTCCATTTCTATATACCAATTCATGGGTATAATATCCAGGGTATGACAAAACAGGTGTACCCACTCAGGTTGTGGCTCTTCCCATAAACCTTTGTCCATTTCACGAGGTGTGCACATGTATCATCCCGTCCGTCATACTTGTCTTTTAACCACATCTGAGGCTTCCCAAACTGCATGCGCATCATCCTTCTACATTCGCGCCAATCCTCAAAACTTCTTTGGTGCGTCCCCCACCATCTTTTAGGTGTAGCTCACGATACCCATGTTAGAGCATCAAAATGCTACTGTTCCGGTACTTCTCTTTCAAATTTGTTCAGAAATTCATCCACCTTTCTCAACCCGTCATTCGTAAGCAGATCTCTTACCTCTATGGCCATGCAGTGCACGACCTTGTCATCAGGTTACAGTTGAGCGTGGTTACCTCATGTAACCAATTCTGCCATCATTCTATCTCCTTGTTAGAAGTTTATGTGTAGGAGCTTTCATGCTCCCAAGAGATTCAGCCATCCATGGTTGGATTTACACAATCTTGCTCTTGCGCGGTTATCTTGTAGATGCAGTCCAGATTGTAATCGCTGTCATAGTCGTGCACTAGCTCTGTGTAGCACAATCCTTCTGCAGGGTCTAAAGGTACCACTACGCGTAGAGACTTTTTCTCAAAGATCATCTTGTGCTTCTTTAGATTTATCAATCCATTCATGTCAGTGGCCTAATCTATTCCTAATAGCGCGGGGTAGGAATTTTTGTCATCAATAGTCTCTATCACTTCGAAATATGCTAGCGCGCTCACTCCTTCAATGTTTACTGTGATTCCCTACAACCTACCCATAGGTAGGATCTTTTGCTGGTTTTCCATCTGTAATTGGATAGGAGACCATTGCAGCGCAGGCCTTCCCATGCACTCCCATGTCTACTTTGGCAGGATGTTCACGTTCGATCCTAGATCCAGAATCACTTGGTCCTTCTCATATTCCTTGATCTACATGATTAATCTCATCTCCCTTCCTCTTTGCGTCGTGTTCTTCCTTGGCTTCTGGACTACGTGCAGTTCTCCTAGCGCGGTCCCAACGCATCTAGTTATGAGTTCTTGGAGCCCCTTTACAGCCTTGATGTCACGCAGCAGCTTCACGCATGTCTCATAGAACATAGTGAGCATCGATGGATCCATTTCTAGCTCCAGTCTGTCTTTACTTCCTAAAGTGGAGGCATCTTCGAAGCTCCTCTTAGCTTCCATGGAGGTCTCCTTAGCACGCTCCAAATCAAATTCCGGTTCCTTCATTGGAGCCTTGCGAACCCAGGTACTTTTCTCAGGCTGCTTGCCTTTTTCATCCCCTATCACAATACCACTCTGGAGCATGATATTTACATTAGGGTCTTCCTCGCGCAGCTCAAACCTCATCATTTGCAGGTTTTGAGTCAGGGGAGGTTGGAGTGCTCCTTTATCATGCAACCTCGCTATCAGTGTGGGACAATCCTCCATCTCATGATCAAACAATGTACAATACAAGAATGATGGCCGTGTTGGATTCATATAATCATGGGCATAATTTCCTGGCCCTCCTCAATTGTAACATATCAACTATCTGCGACCTCTTCCTGGTCCCACTCCACCTCGACCTCGTTTGCACCCCTGAAATCTAGTGCGCGCTATTCCTGTGTTTTCATCGATGGTCCATGTTTCGTCCTGAACTTTGTAGGTAGGAGTCTGATCCATCATCAATTCATAACTTCTACAGGTGCGCTCATCATGTCCTACTAACCTGCAGAAATTACAGAATAACTATTGTGAATTCTGTGTATACTTATGTAATAGATGGCAGTTATCTGTAGCATACTTTCCTCTTATCTGACAAATCGCACACCATAGTGTAGGCGCTACGCTTGGTCCTTCTTGTGCCTATGGTCTTAGTGGCATTGGCCCTCCTCTTGCAAGGTGATTCACGAACACCGGGCAGTGGTCCTTGTCATGCCCTTGGCCCTTGCATTTTATGCACCGTACCTTGTCGTGCACCTCTGGGTGAGCCATCCTATCTTGTTTCAAGCTCTGCATCTCAAGGCACAAGTTTTTCAACTGCATGTGAATTTTCTAAACTCCCACGTTAGGATCTTGTATCAGAGTCTCATGCAATCTCATCGCGACCTCCAAAGCCTCAACCTAAGTGGTTAACCTTTGTTGTGACAATGCGTTTCGTAGATGCGGTGTTAACGATGCCACAAACCATTCACAGTGTTTTCCATTTGTTAATGTCATGTTAGCTTCATGAATTGTGCACTTCAATCTTTGATCCAACTCCCAAGAGGTCTCACCTGGTAGCATTGTGATTTCCTTAAACCCAATGATTGACTGTGCCTCTGAATTTTTCCTTTTAAATTCTTTGTCTAGTGTAACTTGGATATCTGTGATCCCCGCATTCAGACTGTCATTGGAATGCTTAATGTACCAGGTTAGCACACAATCTTGCACAAGACTTACGAATGTTGCCTTCTTTATGTTGCCATCCATGACACCCTGTGCTTCCCATACAACTTTTATCATGAACCAAAATTGGTCTGGATCTTCATTCCCTACTCCCTTGAACACTAGTAGCTTTATCGCATTGGCCATACTACTTCGTAGTGGTGGCGGAGGTGGTATGGGAAAAATCGGGGGTGAAGATGGTGAAACTGATGGTGGTGTGGGTGGGGGTGGTATGCGCTAAATTCTCTGCCTTATCAGATTGATAACACTTCTTGGTGAAACCTTCATGATCTCTTCTTCACCCCTTCACGGAGGTGAAATCAAGGGGCTAGTGCTACCTTCGTTTCTGTATATTTTCCCACTCTGCGTAGCCCTAAACATCAATTTATTCACATAACCCATTTTTCGCACAGTAGAATTTTAATCCAAGTGTTCAAATATTTAACATACTTGCCTAGCGATCCCTTGAGGAAACATCATTCTACCTCTCTATAGCTGACTGAAGTATCTACTGTGAATTCAGTGATGAATCCTCCTATGATTCGATCGAGCCAGTGATCGACAGTGCACGCAATCTTATCTTCCGATGCTTCTAGTATGTGCACCAATTCTGGAGTCCACACAATAGGTTTGTCGAGTTTACACCTTCCTTCACTATCTGCTAGCTTTGCAATCCACTCGTAAAACTCAGTAGGGAAGGATGCAAAGAAAATTTCATGGATCTCCGTATACAAGTAGCAATATTAACCACTCTTCCTTTGATAGTCACAGATTCCTGTTTTTCTGTGCCGCGAACTCGTGAATCTTTCTTTCCAACCACTCTTCAATTCCTTTCCTTGTCGGATTCCAGTGATACGACATCAGACGTCTCTATGCAGATCCTAGTCCTGGCAATGGAACCATTTTTTGGCTTGTTGGGGCCTGACCCAAGTTCAGAGTTAATTAGCTAAACAAATCCTTGTACTGCTGGCCCTTTCAGTAATAGTCCAAGGAGCGTGGACTGAGGTCTCACCCGAAGTAGTATGGGAGGGTGCTAAAATTAGGTTTCCACACCCTTGAGATGTCTGAGAGGTTCAACTGGTCCTTTGCTTGCTCCTGCGCACAAGTTTCTTTGCACACCTTCCGTTCCTCGCTGCCTTATACCCTGCCTTCATGCAGCTCTAACCAGGGGCTATGCCGTGTGATGAGACCCAAATTTGGTAACATTTTGGGCTCATTTGGCCCAATTATCCTTGTTCAATCCTTCATTTTTCATAACTTATGCATTATTTTTTAGTATGTTTATGTCATTTGTACGAATAAGGGTAGTCACTCTTCCTGGGTGGCTAACATGTGCTCATTTCAGGATTTTTTGACACATGTTGGAGAAAAACCGAGTAGACATGGGCTAGGAGACAACCAATCTTGGGTTGAGGATTCATAGGGGGGTTGTCTATGGCATTAAATAGCCTCCCTTGGGATATTCACCCCCAACTCCGAGCTCCAAACGCCGCCAAAACCGGATCTAGAAGGCAGCCAAACAGATTTTTTGGAAGGAGTTGTTCACTCACAGTTTGGGCAGCCAAGTCCCATGGATTTAGGAGTCCAGCTCGGGCCTCCTGTTGTATAAATGTTAAGGCCTCAGCCTTCGTGAGGGACTTTTGGGAAAACTCTTGCATATTTTGCACTACAGTGCTACTAGCTCTATTTTGTTCTCTTGTAGCCATTGTTGGCATAACTCTTGACTTATGATTATTTTTTGATAATGAGAAGCAGTCAGATTTGATATCAGCTCTGAGTTTTCTATAGGAGCCATAGCTCTCGGGGTTGGGCCCAACCTGAGAGCCTAGGGCCTCCTTCTTTGTATTGTTATCTTTTCTTATGCATTGTGATTTTCCTTTTATGCATTTGAAACGTGGTTTTGTTGAACAAGATTTAGTTGTGTTGGTTAAATAGGTCACTGTTGAGGAATAGGATTGCTTCAGATGTGTAGAATCGATTGATAGGATAATAATTGATAAAGCTCCAGGAAAAGGGGTTGTCTACACTCTCAGTTTCACCTCTCCCTTATTGGATCAGGGGCTAGAATTGCAGAAACATTGTTGCCCAACAAAAACACTAGTTTGCTTGACCATGCAATCTTTTGGTGTAATGTCTTCACTTGTAGAAGTTAGTCATGCGTTCAGACCTTTTGAGATGTTTCTTTGCTTAAGTACTGTACATGGTTCTCTTTAGAAATAAAGTTGTTGTTCATTTGTTTCGTTGACAGTTAGGATAAATTAGCTAAGATTTTGATTGTGTGCAGGACTTAGTTGATTCGGTTAAGTGTACACCGTGCAGGGCATCTCCATCACTCTCTCATCCACCTAAGCTTCATCCAGGCTAGCTGCTCCATCTCCTAGTTAGGTTCCTCGTCTCCCAACTATTCTTCTGCCCACGTAACCCTACCTTCTTGCTCTTCCATTGTCTTAGCCTTCTTTAAGTCAAGTCAGCTTTCCACACCCTCTCATCACTTCATCCATCAGTCACTGGGTCATTTCAGACCCCTACCCTACCTCCCTATCCATTCATGCATCTTCTCTCACTCACCCATCCTCCAAAATCCAATTTTAGAACATCCTGTAGATATTTTTGAACATCCTGTAGAAATCCCTGAAACATCCTGTAGAAATCCCTGAAACATCATGTAGAACCCCTGCAAACTTCCTGTAGAAGCTCACAAATGAGGTTGCTAGATAGCTAAACTTTGTGAAACTCTCCGGAAGGGTGTTAGGGACTCCTTAGACCCTCCCTGAACCTCCCCAACTTTTTCCAATCATTTCTCTTCCTAAATCCACCCCTGCACAGTAAAAAGCCAGTTAAAACACATGCATGATAGTTCTGATAACTTATTTGAAAATACAAAAAGATGTTTCCTTCAGATAGAGGTAGCCTAAATATGTGAATTTTACCTTCATAGAAGTAATGGCATCTCTTTTAATAGTTTGCATTCTCTCCTCTGCATCAGTAGGACTAGCTGGTAGAATTAGGGTTTGCTAGGGTTTATGTTACTTTTTGGCTTTCAGTTTCTTTCTGCAACCAGATCAGCTTCCGTTGAGTTAGCTCCCATCCATCAGTTAAAAAGCTTCTTCTAAGAGCTCATAGAAGTTGGCTTGAGCCCCTAGCGGGCTTGTGCCAGTTGACCAAGTGACAGCTGTGGCAAGAGCTAGTACTTGTGAATACAACACCGTCGCTTCCAAGTTTGTTACGACCTACCGGGTTGATAAAAGTAAAGAAGGGAGTCCCAGGAGTTGCAGCATTATTGCTGCAATACTGGAGCCCACCATCTTTTTGGTGTTGTTGCCGGGGAAGTGTCAGAGTATTGGTGATTGTTGCTTTTCTTCTATTTTCCTACACTCGCCTTCTGCTAAATCGTTCATTTCATTTCCATTCTGCAATTTCATTTCTGCAAAAGTAGAATAGATATTTCCTGCTTTCATAGATTAGCATTTCAATTCTGCAAGCATAGATTAGCAATTTCAATTCTGCAAGCGTAGATTAGCATTTCAATTCTGCAAGCGTAGATTAGCATTTCAATTTTGAAAGTGTAGGGTATCATTTCATTCCTGCAATTTCATTTGAGCAACTTAGCTTAGTCCTTTCCTGCTTTCATTTCAATTCCGCGTTTTCATTTCAGCAAGATAGCTAGTTGCAGTTCAATCTATTTTTAGTTTTGCAGGTGCCAGAAACAAAGCAAAAAGCAATCAAAAGCCTTTCCATTTCATGCCTCGTAGGAACAGAGATAAAACCGGAAAATTCTTACCCAACACCCCCCACCACTTCACTGAGTCACCCTTCTCTCTTCTTTGGTGACAGTGATCCAGAAGAACCTATAGGCGAGCCTGCTGAGATATACGAAGATCCTATAATAGAAGAAGAGTTAGAGAACACTCCACCTGAAGCCATGGCTGAGAATAGAAGAGAAGATGAGAGAATAGAAGGTGCATTTCCCATCCGAGAGACCAATGGAGACATGAAAATGAAAAACATAAGCCCCTCCGCTTTGCCTCACTTCCATGGCTTGACTACTGAAGACCCTGATACCTTCCTGTTTGAGTTTGTTGTCCTTTGTCGAACCTATGACTATACAGAAGATGAGAAAAAATTGAAACTCTTTCCCTCTACCCTCAAGGATGCAGCATTACGCTGGTTCATGGGCTTACCTGGAAATTGTATCACCACTTGGGCTCAGATGCATCAAGCCTTCAATACCAAATACCGGGACTACTGTAGTTCCAAGGAAGCTAAGGGAGAAATCTTTCAGATGACCATAGGAAAGGATGAGTCTTTAGAAGATTATGAGGAAAGGTTCCAACTTAGCTATAAATGGGACAGGTGCACACTTGACCCTGAATCTCTCAAGTTGGTCCTACTCCGAGGAGTCCTTGAAGACCTTCTAGATACCCTTCACATGCTAGCTGGAGGACATATTTACCAACTACCCTATGAGGATATAAAGACTGTGTTTAGAAACCACTCTAGGGCAGCCCGGAAAAGAGGTAGGGGAAACCCCCTTTCAGCTAGTACTACTTTCTCCAAACATGAGTTTGTTAATCAGCTGGAGGACCTCAAAAGTGAGGTGAGAAAGACCATTGCCATGCAACTTGATACATTTTGAATCCAGCAAAAGAAAGAGGAAGCTGAGAGGGCTTTGGTCATCTTCTGTCCTAGGTGTACAAGGAAGCACCCTAAGAACGAGTGTCCATTACACTGGGTAGAGGTATGTTTCGTTTGTGAGGAGGACCACCCCACAAACCAATGCCCAACCTTACTTGGATTTAAGGCCATGTACCAAGGAACTGAGGCACCCACTGAACCTCTCTGCTTCCTCAACTAAAGGAGGCCGCATGGACCTAGACCTTACCAGTAGGGGATGCAAGGGACATCCCAAGATTATTATAGCCCCAACCAATCTACTCCTATGCCTTCTTGGGGTCCCCCTACTCATCCTTCCTGGTTTGTGCCTCCTCCATGGTCTTACCCACCTCAATACCATACTCAGCCCACTACTCATTCTTTTCACTCACATGTCCAGCCGCAGCCTCAGTGGAATGGACCTCAACCGGGGTGGAAGCCCCAGTACAACACTCCTCCCGCCATTTTGCCTCCACCACCATCTCAACCACAACCATTACCTCATGCTCCTCCAAGACAACCCCAAATGCCTGCTCAACCGAACCCGAATCCTAGCAACTGATAGGCCCAGGAGGTATATACCGGGGAAACAACATGCCCTACCTATGCCGTGGAGATCCAAGAGATCAACCTGCGATCCGGGAAGACTCTTCCGGATCGCCAACCTCCTCCCCCAGAGGACAAGGAAGATAAACAGGAAAGTGAACCCAAGGCCACTCCACCCTTTCCTGAGAGACTAACAGTAACCACACAACCTGACCCAGAGGAGAATGAGCTTCTCGGAGAACTCAAACAGTTGTGTGTGAGAATACCACTTCTCCAAGCCATCAAAGATGTACCGACATACAACAAATTGGTTAAGGAAAAGTGTTTCAGATACCCAGGCAGGCAAAAAAGAGATGCCTCAACCATCAATGTCATAGGACAACTGTCTGATCTTATGTTGGAGCAAGTAATCTATCCAAATTTTTGGATCCTGGGAGTCCTGTAGTTGATGTCCACATAAATGGCACCATCATACCCCACACTTTGATTGATTTAGGGGCTGCCATTAATGTGATGACCAGGGATACCATGCTCAAACTCAACCTTCAGGGTTCCTTAAGGAAGACCTCGGCGGTCCTGTAGTTGGCAGATCGCTCCACCGTGACTCCCGAAGGGATTGTGGAGGATGTCTTGGTCTTTGTTGACTCTTGGGAGTATCCTGCGGACTTCATGGTTCTTCAACCAAAGGCAAAGCTTACTGGATACCCCCTTATTTTGGGAAGACCTTGGTTGGCCACTGCGGATGCTTACATAAGCTGATGAGCAGGAAACATGACCATCAAAAATGGTCCTATGTCCAAGCAGCTAGTCCTATACCCTCTTTCCCAACCTCTATTAGAGCATGACTTACCACTTTGGTTGGAAGAAGGAGAAGAGGATGAGGTGTACTCTGCACCCTTGTGCACCTTAGAAACCACCAAGGGAGGTCCTCAAACCGAGGATGATTTGATTGATACCTTGATTCAGAATCCGCCTCCCAGTGCATTGGCCTTAGAGAAATTGGTGGAGGATACTCAAGCCAGCACCTAAGTGGGCCTTTGTGTGACCGATCCAATCTCTCCCAGAGTAAAAAATGTGGATTTTGGCCCCGAGAGAATGTTAAAGATCGGCTCCTCACTATCTCTTTCCCAGGAAAAGGAGCTGTATAGTCTGCTGGCCAGTCATCTAGATGCTTTTGCTTGGAGCTATAAAGAGATGAAAGGAGTCCATCCTTCGGTCTGTACCCATCACATCTGCATCAAAGAAGATTGTAAACCGGTCAGGAAACCTCAGAGGAGAATGAATCCAGCCCTTAAGGACATTGTCAAAGAAGAATTGCAAAAACTGTTAGATGCAGGATTCATCTACCCCATCTCGGATAGCGAGTGGGTGTCCCCTATGGTGTTGGTACCTAAGAAAAATAGAAAGTGGAGAATCTGTGTGGACTACCGAGAACTGAACAAAGCCACCAAGAAAGACCACTTTCCTCTGCCTTTCATAGATCAAGTATTGGATGGACTGGCGGGGAAGAAGTTTTTCTCTTTCCTAGATGGGTTCAGTGGGTATAACCAGATCCAAATCAGCCCAGAAGACCAAGATAAGACCACTTCACTTGTCCTTGGGGTACCTTTGCTTACCGAGTCCTTCCCTTTGGGCTATGCAACACTCTTGCCACTTTCCAAAGAGTAGTATTGAGCATCTTCTCTGAGTTGGTCCATGATTCGATGGAAATCTATATGGATGACTTCACTCCTTATGGGTCCAACTTTCAGGAAGCATTTTCCAATCTGGGAAAATTTCTAACCAAGTGCATTGAAATGAACCTGTCCCTTAGTCCTGAAAAATGTGAATTCCTGATGACAGAAGGAACCATGCTAGGACATACCATTTCTCACCAAGGATTGCAGGTGGATCCTAATAAAATTGCTCTCATCAAAAATGTTCCACCTCCTCATAAGGTAAGAGATGTTCGGAGTTTCTTAGGCTTAGCAGGATATTATAGAAGATTTATTAAAGACTTCAGTAAGCTAGCCTCACCACTGTTTGGCCTCTTAGCAAAAGATGTCGAGTTCAAATGGATGGACGACTGTCAAAAGGCTCTGAATGAATTAAAGGATAAGTTGGTGTCCACCCCAATATTGAGAGGTCCAAACTGGGCCCTACCTTTCCACATCCACACTGATGCCTCGAACAAAGCCATAGGGGCAGCCTTATGACAGGTTGAACAAAAACTCCCATATGCCATATACTTTGTCAGCAATAACTTATCCAAGGCAGAAATGAATTATACTGTAACTGAGAAAGAGTTCTTGGGCGTGGTCCATTCCCTGAACAAGTTCCAACACTACATCACTGGCTATCAAACATTTGTACATACTGATCATACTGCAATTAGATATTTAATGAATAAACCAGATGTGAATGCTCCTATTATTAGATGGTTACTTCTGTTGCAGCAGTTTGATTTGACTATCGTTGACAAACCAGGTAAAGAAAATGTTGTTGCTGACTTCTTGTCTAGACTGGATTTACCTGCAGGTTAAGATGGAACAGTGGACGACCAGATGCCAGATGAACATCTATTTGCTATCTCAGTACTCTCTCCATGGTTTGCTGATATAGCAAACTCTCTGGTCTCAGCACAGTTCCCTCCGCATCTATCTTCAAAAGAGAAAAGCAGAATTGTGAGGAAGAGTGCGTCATTCACTTGGATCGGGGGCAACTTGTTTAAACTTGGCCCCGATCAGATCTTAAGGCATTGTGTAAGGGAGGAGGAAGTCTTTGACATCCTCCTAACCTGTCATGATGGGCCTTGTGGAGGAAATTTTGCAGCCAAGAGGACTGCCTTCAAAATCCTATAGGCAAGTTACTATTGGCCCACACTTCATCAAGATGTCAAGAGATATATCAGCTAATGTGACCGATGCCAAATGATGGGGAAGCCGACCCCAAGGAATGAAATGCCTCTCCAACCTCAAGTGACTCTTGAACCATTTGAGAAGTGGGGTATGGATTTTGTGGGTCCTATCAATCCTCCCAGGCAAAGGTCTTACATCATTGTGTGCACAGACTATCTGACAAAGTGGGCAGAAACCAAGGCAATCAAAGCAGCAACAGAAGAAAAGGTGGCTGAGTTTTTAAGAGAAAACATCTTCTACAAATTTGGCTACCCAAGAGAGTTAGTCATCGATCAAGGGAGCCAGTTCACCTCCAACTTAATTGAAGACTTGCTTGCTCGTCACAAGATCAAGCATAGGACTTCCACCCCCTATCATCCTCAAGCAAATGGGCAAGTGGAAGTCACCAATAGAGCATTAGAAGGGATTTTGACTAATGTGGTGAGCAGCAGCAGAAAGGATTAGGAAGATCACCTGGTTGAGGCCACTTGGGCTTACAACACCACTTGGAAGACCACAACCGGCTTCACACCTTATGAACTGGTCTATGGGAAGAGAGCTTTGTTGTCAATTAAGTTCGAGTACAACACATTGAGGATGGCAGCTCAGCTGGACCTAGATCTCAGCCATGCCCAACAAGAAAGGTTATTGCAGTTGAATGGGCTAGATGAACACTGAATGCAGGCCCTTCTCCACTCATAAGTGGTTCAACTTTAGAGGAAGATATGGCATGACCGGCACCTCAATGACAAGCAATTCCAACCAGGAGATTGGGCGCTGCTGTATGATTCCAGACATAAGGATTTCAAGGGGAAGATGAGGACAAGATGGCTAGGACCATATGCAGTGGAGAAGTGTAATGACAATGGGTCTGTTCTTATTTGGACCATTGATGAGGAAGCCATCCCCATGCTCATCAATGGGCATCGACTAAAGATCTACAGGAAACCTCTTTCGAGGCAAGAGTTCATCAAAACTGTGGAAAAATCAGTGCTGGTCATAGAGAAGGGTTCTGCCTCTGTTTTGGGCATACCCTAAGCATCATAAAAAAAAAATTTAAAAAAAAATAATAATAATAATAAAAAACATCCTTGGGTGAAAACCTTTCTGAGGCTCCCAAGGCAGATGGTAGGGGTGAAAACCTCATTGAGGCGCCCCTGCTATCTCTCTGGAAAAGAATTGGGAAAAAAAGACCCTTGGATGAAAACCTCTCTGAGGCACCCAAGGCAGATAGTAGGGGTGAAAACCTCACTGAGGCGTCCCTGTTGTCTCCTAAAAATAAAAATAAAAATAAAAATAAAAAGAGGAAGAAAAAAAACAAAGGAAAAAAGAAAAAAGAAAAAGAAAAAGAAAAAGAAGGAGGCAGAAATAGAAAAACAGGCTCAATCTTTGGAGATTAATGCAGGTTGCAGGTATTCCATGCAAAAAGGAGGCCTCTCAACTCAAGGACAAGGGTCCCTACCATGCTACAAGGCGACCTCACTAGCACTCCCTCCATAAATGCTCATCTCTTCCAAGGTTTGGGCACAATCTGGTCATAGTTTAGCCTTCTACAGGAAGCTACAAGACTTTATACAGGAAGTTCTATATTTCTACAGGAAACATCCTGTAGAATCTTTGGACGGGCCAGGACCGACTTTGTAGAAGAATTTGAAGCTCGAAGTTCAATAAGGAGGCATGCAACCAATTTTTTTCTCCATCCCCCACTGCTGTTGCCTCCTTTCACCACCATTGCTGCCATATGATTGAAATACCTGCACACTCATACCAGAACGTTGGACTCTCAGAAGAAATAATTTTAAGTGGAAAATAAAGCATGCATAGGCCCAATGCGATATCTGTCAAGGCAATCTGAGGACCCTGCACCTGTGAACGTGACTCCACTATTTCGGCATGCACCCTAGGAGGCGAAACAGCTACAGGATGTCCTACAAGAATCCTGTAGCAGTTGATCCGGCTAGAGCATATGCCATGAAGGAACCTGCAACTCATGAAGCCAGCGCATGCACCATCCACAGCCAGGAAACCGGTCTCGCAACCAACAACAGTCAATAAAAAGGAGCTCCCGTGCCTGTGCACGAAGCAGCAGCAAGTGGATCCATCACCCCTCGTCCTAAAGCATGAGAAAAATCACGTCCACGGCCGCACAGGTAAGTGCCTCACCCTGTTTCATCAAATTACATAAGCGATGCTCTAAAATGTGTGTAACTATGGAAATGAATGGATTGAACAAGTCGGGTAGCCATTCAACTGGCCACCACAACCAGCCCGATGGCCTCGTCGGATCCGAAAATATTTGGTTGTGTCGACAAGATAGGAAATGGACACGTGGGAAGCGTCTAGTCGGAGAGAAGCGTCGATCTAACAGGAGTGGCGGAGGTAGATATACAAGGAAGGATTCGGCGGTCAGGCATACATGTAGCGGAATGATAGCAGGTGATGTCGGCCAACGGGCCGACGGGGACAGCTCACCCTTGCGCCACGAATTCCGTAGAAATTCAAATCCGCTGGCTAGATCACGTGGCGCACTGCACTCATTTATTCTCAACCGTTTTGCAGCCGAGTACGCATCCTAAATTCTCTGAAGGTTGTTACTTCAAGTTCTCGGCCTGTTCCAACGTCCTGTTGCTGCACAGAAGGCCCAGAACCACTGAAGCGCTCCCAAGAATCCGTGCACGACTTTTACAGGAAGCTGCGCTACAGGAAGCTCAACATTACGGAGGAATTTGGACTGTTCACGTCGAAGGTGGAAATTCTTGAATGAGGTAAGCCTGAACATAGTTCTCCCATGCAATTGGTTCAAAAGGTGGTGAAGTCGACGTGTTGAAGGGGTAGGAAACCGTGAATTACAATTTGTGCATGAATTTACAAGCATTCTCTTATCGTTGCATGAGAATTGTCGTCGTAGTGTGTATGTGGGATTTTCTCCAGCTTTTGATTTATAATTGAGCCACTGTTTTGGCTCACTATTAGAAAGTTGTGAATTTTATAAACTGTGTGCATAACAGAGACATAGCTCTGCGCTTTGTCTAAGGAAATCCCAAAGATCCACTTCTGTATACGAGCAGGCAAGCTCAGGCCAACACAACAAGTTTTTACCATGCCGGGAGGGTTCATTAGAAAAGAGCCTACAGACTCAAAGAAGTTACGGGAAACCCTTGAGGTGGTGGACCTGTTTTCTCGTGCACGATGGATGTCATTCTATGACAAGCTTCAAGGTCACGATGACGAGGTTGCAGAAGAATTCCTGCGATCCTTGAAGCCAAAGTCAAAGACATTGGCCATTGTCAAATTCAGAGAATTGACCCTCAGACTCACCCCACAGTTCATTAGCAGAGTAACTAATCTACCGATGGGGGTACCTTGGGATAAGGAGGAGAGAAAACTAGGTCAGAAAGCTAATAAGGAGTTCTTTTTGCCAGAGGAACAATTCTCAGAAGACAAGAATGGAGTTCGAAGAACCAGCCTACAACCGTTCTGGAGTGAGGTCAGCCTCCAATTATGAAGTATATCACGTGCGAGGGGCGATTTAGCATCGTGTATGGATACCATTTCCGGTTGCTCACAGAACTTAGGCACCAAATGGACCTACCCTCAGAGAAAAAGTTGAGCCTTCCTTACTTCCTCTTGCAGTCCATGACTGAGTGTGCCACCAAATTGAGAGAGGGAACGCCAGACCAGATAGCCCATCATGGGCTCATTAAGCTCCTCGTGGAAGATGCACTCCACACGTAGACCATCCCTCTCTCCTGGGAAACCTTTCGAAATTTGACTAAGGATGATGACATCTGAATTTTGGCTGAGGAGCTCACCTCCTCCAGCAGCGAGGAGAAGGAACACAATCAAGCAGAGAAGAAAGGTAAAGGCCAAGAAACCCTGGCCAAAACACCAAAGAAAGAACAGAAGGGAAAACAAGATAAAAACCAAGCTGCCAAAACAGAGGGTGACAAAACCACACTAACACCCAGGGAGAAAAGGCTACAGAGCAGGGTGGAAAGGACTGAAAAAGTCCACGTCAGTGAGGTCACCTCTAAGGCAGCCTCAGCAAAGTTAAAAGAAAAAGCACCCTCAGCCAAGTAGGCTAAAACGGTGCCGTCTGTTTCTACAGGAAGGTTAAAAACGGCTTCTACAGGAAGCCAAAAATCAGCCACTACAAGGCTTTCTACAAGAAGTCCTGAGAAAGGAAAACAGAAGGAGAAAATGGTCGAAATTCTTGCTAGGGAGGCAGTAGCTGTGCTGGCCACCCTAAGTACCTCTCCCAAGCCAAAGGAAAAACGAAAGAGGGATACTCCTATATTTCAAAGTGAGGAGAAGTGTAAGAATTAAAACCGACAGGCCCCAACCTCCATCCAAAGACCCAATTACCATTGAAGACACCCCTACCTCATCAAAGGAGAAGTCCCCCTCCAAAGTATCAGTCACTCATGAGTGGGGGAGCCTAACGACAACTACTTGGAGGGAGAGAATGGAAAGGTTAGCTTCAAAAACCCCTCTACAGGATGCTGAAGCCGTTCTACAGGAAACATTAGCCAGGCTCATGCAGACCGAAAGAATGGAGGGGGAGGCAGCCACATCACCACAAAGGGAAGAAGAGGTAGAGCACATTATAGAACCTAGCCCCCAGCCCAGCTTGAGCTCTTATTATAACTTTTTGGAGGCTGGGAAAATTATTCCACAGAAATTCACAGTGCCGCTTTACTTTGCACTGGAGGAAGAAAGAGTGAGGACCCACACATGGATGAGGATAGGCAAATCTAAAGGAGTAGCAGATATAGGCCCCTTGGAGGAACAACTCAAGGAGGCAAGAAGAGAATTGGCTATGGCAAAACACGTGGGAAACTGCCCGCGAGTATTTCTACAGGAAGAGAATGAGAAGCTCAAACTGCAGCTATAGAGACAGAGGAAAGAAAGGGGCACAACATCAGAGGACACTACAGCAGAACCTCAAGGCAAAGAAGGAATGCAAGCTGGTCTTGAGGAACTAAACCAGCAACTACAGGAAAGGGAATTGCAAGCAAACATAGAGATACAAGCTCTCAAACAATAGGTGCAAGAAAAAGATGCACAATTGGCTTGCATGGCCAGTTGGGCTATGGATGCTCTGCAATGTAGGCAACTGGCCAAATCTTATGGCCTATACCTACGGGACCAGTGGATGCAATTCCAAATTAATACATTGGCATAGAGGGGTATCTCCCAAATCCAAAACCCCCAGCAGTTCACAGATTTATGCAACAGCAGCTCAACAGAGGACAAGGCCAAGCTATCAGAGTTCTACCTCCATAATTTGCCCTTCCAAACGTAACTTCATGGGACCTTAACACAGTCGTGGGAGATATGCAGTTGATGGCATTTACCTCATGGTTAAACCACAAAGAAAAGAGAGCGACAGAGGTCAAAGACGTTATGAACCGAGAGTTACATGAACCACTGTTAATTAGAGCAGAGCCAGGGGACCCCACTGCATTGATATCAGCCCACCAACACCTAGCAACCAACTCTCAGGCTTTATTAAAATACATGGATTAGCAGGCTCAGGCTATAGCACATTTCGAGGATATGGAGCGATTATTAGGGGAAAATTGTGTTCATGCTTGCACCTGAAGGTGGAACAAATTGTCCCACAGCCTCAAAATCAGGGAGTATCACACTCCAACTAGAATGAGGGACACAATAGTATGGGTGCCTCTCTACAAGAAGTCCATGCAGAACCTCCAAGCCAGCTAGATCGGCCTCAAGCTAAGCCCACCTTTACTTTTGGTATTGGTAGAAGGAAGCACATAGAAAGAAGAGCATAAGCAGTGGGAAGAGGTGGAGAAGAAGGCCGGATTCCATGATAGTGAGGAGGATACTACTTCAGAAGCCTGGGATGTGAGAGTGGCGATTAAAGCAATGAAAGACGAGGAGCTGGACTAGTTGCTCAGGGATGAGCAATCATTTTAGCAGGGGGGTGATGATGAGCCCCAAATTTGGTAACATTTTGGGCTCATTTGGCCTAATTATCCTTGTTCAGTCCTTCATTTTTCATAACTTATGCATTATTTTTTAGTATGTTTATGTCATTTGTACGAATAAGGGTTGTCACTCTTCCTAGGTGGCTAACATGTGCTCATTTCAGGATTTTTTGACACATATTGGAGCAAAACCGAGCAGACATGGGCTAGGAGAAAGCCAAGCTTGGGTTGAGGATTCGTAGGGGGGTTGTCTATGGCATTAAATAGCCTCCCTCAGGATCTTCACCCTCAACTTCGAGCTCCAAAGGCCACCAAAACCGGATCTAGAAGGCAACCAAACAGATTTTTTGGAAGGAGCTGTTCACTCACAGTTTGGGCAGCCAAGTCCCATGGATTTAGGAGTCCAGCTAGGGCCTCGTGGTGTATAAATGTTAAGGCCTCAGCCTTCTGAGGGACTTTTGGGAAAACTTTTGCATATTTTGCACTACAGTGCTGCTAGCTCTATTTTGTTCTCTTGTAGCCATTGTTGGCATAACTCTTGACTTATGATTATTTTTTGATAATGAGAAGCAGTCAGATTTGATATCAGCTCTGAGTTTTCTATAGGAGCCATAGCTCTCGGGGTTGGGCCCAACCTGAGAGCCTAGGGCCTCCTTCTTTGTATCGTTATCTTTTCTTTATGCATTGTGATTTTCCTTTTATGCATTTGAAACGTGGTTTTGTTGAACAAGATTTAGTTGTGTTAGTTAAATAGGTCACTGTTGAGGAATAAGATTGCTTCAGATGTGTAGAATAGATTGATAGGATAATAATTGATAAAGCTCCAGGAAAAGGGGTTGTCTACACTCTCAGTTTCACCTCTCCCTTATTGGATCAGGGGCTGGAATTGCATAAACAGTGCTGCCCAACAAAAACACTAGTTTGCTTGACCATGCAATCTTTGGTGTAATGTCTTCATTTGTAGAAGTTAGTCATGCGTTCAGACCTTTTGAGATGTTTCTTTGCTTAAGTGCTGTACATGGTTCTCTTTATAAATAAAGTTGTTGTTCATTTGTTTCGTTGACAGTTAGGATAGATTAGCTAAGATTTTGATTGTGTGCAGGACTTGGTTGATTCGGTTAAGTGTACACCGTGCAGGGCATCTCCATCACTCTCTCATCCACCTAAGCTTCGTCCAGGCCAGCTGCTCCATCTCCTAGTTAGGTTCCTCGTCTCACAACTATTCTTCTGCCCACGTAACCCTACCTTCTTGCTCTTCCATTGTCTTAGCCTTCTTTAAGTGAAGTCAGCTTTCCACACCCTCTCATCACTTCATCCATCATTCACTGGATCATTTCAGACCCCTACCCTACCTCCCTATCCATTCATGCATCTTCTCTCACTCACCCATCCTCCAAAATCCAATTTTAGAACATCCTGTAGAAATCCTTGAAACATCCTATAGAACCCCTGCAGACTTCCTGTAGAAGCTCACAAATGAGGTTGATAGATAGCCAAACTTTGTGAAACTCTCCAGAAGGGTGTTAGGGACTCCTTACACCCTCCCTGAAACTCCCCAACTTTTTCCAATCATTTATCTTCCTCAGTCCACCCCTGCACAGTAAAAAGCCAGTTAAAACACATGCATGATAATTCTGATAACTTTTTTGAAAATACAAAAAGATGTTTCCTTCAGATAGAGTGTTATAGACATTTTTGTGCCTTACATCATTGAGCATGAAATGTCCATAATCTAAGGGATCCAAAGTCCCTAAACATGTTGTTCCTACCCCTAGAGGAACAAGGCTAACAAACCACAGCAATTAACAGAAGTTCTCCACCAGAAACTGCTCAAAAACTAGTCAATTCAGGATCAATTCAGTGGCTCCACTAGCTGTCTGCGCTGAATGTCAAAGCCAACACTGGCTACCTGTGCTGAATGTCAAAGCCAACACTGGCTACCTGCGCTGAGTGAGAGTTGACATGTGGCAAGTTCATTCCACGAGGTGTCAAAACCCAGGAAGCTTCCAAAATCTTCCTCAATGACACTTGCCTCAGGGAATTCGACTGGTGATGAGTAAGAGGTTCCAAATCTCCAAGTGGAAGCAAGAACGTCCAAGTGGAATCAAGAACTGACAGAGGGAGAGGACACTAGTCAGATCTCAAGCTGACTCATCCTCTCTCCAAACATCTATATATGGATCTCTCCTCCATGAGATCTAGAGGCTGGATTTTTGTTATTGCAAAGAATTGCTGTTGGTTTGAGATTGGAATCATTGGGTGCTTAATGCTTTGAAGGGGGTGAAGATAGGAATTCCATTTGCTGGGAAGGAGATGCTGGATTGGAGCCCTCTGGGTTGTATCTCTTCCTGAACCTTGTTATTCATCAATAAATCTATCTTGGTTTTTCCTATATTCTGATGTATCTTTGATGTATGATTGCATTAGTATGTTTAGTTTATTTCTAATCCTAAACTAGTTATGAATATGAATCCATGTCTTGTGTAGTGTTCTCTTCTTGTGATCTTGCAGAAACCTCTTGAAGCTGGGCGAGCGAGAAGGCAAGTAGCTGGGAACTCTCCAAGAGAAGAGAAGCCGGATCGAGGGACAAACAGAAGACACCGGTTAGTCCATATATCTCTCTTCATTCGTAATTCATAAAGGAAGAATACTAGAATAGTTGTCTCTGTTTGTTGCTAAGGCACTGTCACACCTTAGGTGGATAGGATCGTCCTGCATAGGCATTTTTCCCCACAACAAATTGGCGACTCCGCTGGGGAAATCTGTTTAGTCATTTTATTTGTGTTTCTATCATTGTTTGTTTCATAGACTCGACAGCAACAATCGAACTGCATCTGCTATTCCCAGATGCAAAGTAGACAGTTGCTGCTTTGATCCAATCACTGGACTTGTCTATGATCTGAACAATGGACTCACAAATGATTTGATGATCCTTTGTGATAGATCTTAGTACTCCTTCAAAGCATCCCTTTGATTGCACCTTCCTTGTTGCTTTGATTTGGCCTGAAACAGTAGATTAAATAGCAATCTATGACCC
The DNA here is from genome assembly GCA_031772625.1 of Pinus tabuliformis. Lineage (NCBI taxonomy): Eukaryota > Viridiplantae > Streptophyta > Pinopsida > Pinales > Pinaceae > Pinus > Pinus tabuliformis. Next base: position 777,111,819 of record CM062820.1, on the reverse strand, counting down.
AGAACCCAGTGAGAAACGAGAGTTTCTCCTTCAGCGCAGACCCTGTGAAGGGATTCTGCATTTCAACGCAGGTCCCGTGAAGGCTACCTGCGCTGAATGTCAAAACCCCTGTGTTGAGGTTGCGTTGAACCAGTTTGGCCTTGTGCAACTGGGGTTCTCTGCTCTGTTTTGCCTTGTTTTGATCTCTGATTTTTGCAGCCTGTAACCAGCATAGGTACCAGTCTGATAACTCCTTTTCTCTACTTAAATTCCACCTCCTTTTGTACAAAAGGACTGTGAGTGTTTTTATGTGTTTGTGGCATCATTTGCAGTTTTCCTTTGCATGAGTGAAATAATCATCCTGTAGCCCTAGATTCAGATCTGTTGATTGTGATCTTAGGAGAGAGTTCATTGGCTATTTGCAGTTGATTATACATTTACTTTTGCTTTTGGTTTGAGTTTGTCTCTTTTAAGTGTCGAAACAAGTATTCATTTCGGAAATCGTTAAGTGTTGTAATCTCTTCTACCCTCTCTGATTTCGGAAAAGTAAACTTGTTTGTATTTGTCATTTAAAAGAAAATTCAAAGTTGTACAAAAAGCTTTCTGTGTAGGCATCAATACTAAGAAGGGACAATGGTGGATGGCGTGATCACGTTCTCACAATTTACAAGGAAATTTATATTTTCCTTTTTGTCCAGGGGCTTCACTTTCACTAGTTGATGGTGTACTTCCAACATGATCATCAGAGGTTGATGACACCGGATTGTTCAAACGAGGAGACCAGTCCCTTAAGATCCGAGGAATGCAAGGACAATCTCGATGATAGTGGTCTCCTTTGCAAATGACACATGGCAATTTAGGCCTGGATGGTGCAGTGTGTGGATTTTCACTAGACGATGTTTGGTCACCCCTTTTTGCCTTTAGCTCCTTCTTCTTCTTCTCTTTCTTCTTCTTCTCCTTCTTCTTCTTGGTTACTTGATTTTGGGCTTTACCAGCTTCATCAAGCGAAGAGGAAGGAGGAGAGGAAGAATTGGACGAAGTAGAGGGTTGGGGGGTGAGTCTGGTATCGTTTAGTTTCTGACTTGATTGTTCAGGAATCACGTGTTCTGAATGATAGAAGTTGAGAAGAGCCATACGGGCAAGCCGATTGTCAATCCTGGAAGAGACAATGTGGCCATATGGGGTGCACCAACATCTCCCCAAGAGGAGAAGGGACTAGGATTTCCTCCAAGGGGAACTCTTGGTTGGTGGACTCCATTTTTCTCAACCTAAGACCAACGTAGGAAAGGTGATGTTTATTCCGATTAAAATAAATTTTAGACGCTTTGACACAACTTGTTTTTTCAATTTTTAAGAGTCGAGAAAAAAAAGTGACAAGTGCTGAGATGGACCTTTTCCTTTAAGGAGTCTGAAAAGGAACGGAAGGGACTGCTCTGGAAATCTAGACAGAGGGATTACCAAACCAATCGCAAAACTACAAAATACTTTTTGCGGTACGACAATCAATCTTCCTGAATGCTATGTTCAGTGCATTGCAATCGATGGGGCGGCAGACACGACTTCCTATGGATAAAGGATATAGCCTATTGTGGTCTCCCAAAATATACTCGACGGTACGTGGGAGCACAAGTCCGTACTGGCACTTGTCATCTCAAAGTGGAGGAATCACCCAACCAACAGTGAAAAAACAGTTACCAGGCTTTACGACGCCAGAATACGTCTCTAGCCTAGACTTCTAGATGTTGTGTGTTAGGTTCCAAAGCATTTTTAGATTCATTAAATTTATTTTAAATTTGATCTTGCTTAAGAATTTTTCCTTTCAAGTTCACCGCGTGATGTAGATGTACAATTCCTAAAATGCAATCTAAGATGATAAACAATCGTTTAATCTTCTTTTTGCAATGAAAATCCTAGCTACTAAGGAAAGAGAGATGGCATTCTTTCAACAAAGAGTAGAGAGCACACACTATATGCACTGTCCTAAATCAAACCAACAAACAGTCTAAATGCAAATGCACATGCATGTATTTGTTTTCAACCTTCTTAATGTGTGAATGATAAAAAGAAAGCTAAGTGAAAATCTGAATTATTTTTCAAAGCGACATTACTAACAAGTTTCTTTTCAAGACAAAATGAGGACAATGACGACACTTTGTTATTTGGAATTGAAAACTTGCTTTCGACACTTGAAAAAATACTAATTCAAATCAAATACAAGAGTAACAGTGTAATTGACTATCAAGAACAATCAGATTCTCTTCTATGACTGAAAACGACACTTGCGACACTTTCAAATCAAGAAATGACAGTTCAATTACGCTACTTCTTTGTAAAAGAGAACTAAAAATGACTCAAAAATACATAAAAACATCTACAGTTCTTTGCACAATTGAGGTGGAATAACAACAAGGAAGGGGGTTTCAATAGAGGTGTACTGACTACAGGCAGCAAAACTCCTGAATAGAGCTGAAAAGTATGAACATAGAAGCTAAAATCTAAAATCAGAAGAGGTTTGATCAGCGCACCTGTAGCACAAGGAAACTGAAATGCAACGCACCTACTACACTTGGGAAGTGCGATGCATTCAGGTTTCAAATAAGACACAGTGCGATGGACCAGGGACGAGACTTTAGCTGGGTTCTAGGTCACATTTTGCAGCTCAATTCAGGGATTTTGGCTGAGTAAGTGGTAATCAGTAAATCAATCATAGGGATAGATCTAAGGAGGTTACTAGAGCCACCACAAAGGCAATTAGAGAGCTTGTAAATCAATTGTTTAATTCATAAACAAAACCCGGAGATAGACTGAAGCAACATTGATCTAGTTTGCACTTGCATAGAAAATGCAGTTCGAAGGCTAGCTGGCTTAACTTTAGGCTCCGTCTGTAAGTTTATAAAGTAAACAAATGTAGATAAAAAAACAATCTATTCGCTCCCCAATGGAGTCGCCATTTTGTTATCGGGAAAACTAGTGTCTATGAAGAGCTGCGAGTCCCACTAAGGCTGGTAGCTACCTTAGAACAAACAAACTAAAAACTACTTTTGTTTTCCTTTATGAGAAATATATAAGAGGGGAATAAGGAGACCAACCTCTGTCTTGTGCTTGGTTCCTTGCTCGATTCCTCTCCCTTATGATAGGTCTTTGCCACTCGCTTCCTCGTCTACCTAGCTTCAAAGAGCACCTGTAGAATCAAAGCAGCATAGCACTATCCAAGAACATAGATCTATTATCATAAACAATATAGGACCAAATATATATTGACCACAGAAATACATATAACATCAATCATACAAGAATGTGTAGGAAAACTTGAATAGCTTTATTGATAATCAAGAAAGAGCAAAGAGGATTACAACTAATTGTTCTGACCCAACATCATCCTCTCAGTAAGAAATCCCTTCTTCACCTCATGAAAAGCTTAGATCACCCAACACTATGATATTGCACCAAGAAACCAACATCACTTCCTTACAAGATACAAAATTCCAGCCTTCGTATCTCTGGGATGAGGGATCCATATATAGATGTTTGCAAGAGAGATGATTCATCTTTTGAGATTTTATTAGGGTCCTCTCTCTGATAGTTCTTGATTCCACTTGGAGATTGATGATCTCTTACTCATCCCTGGGAGAATGCAGAGAAGCAAGTGTCACAGGAGAAGTTTCTGGAAGATTCCTTGATCCTTCACCTTGTGGATTGACCCTGCCATTTGTCCACTCTCGCCCATCGCACCCCATAGAAGGGCTTTTCAACATGCATCGCACCTACTGTGTGTAGGCAGGTGGGATGCAATGCACTTTGACCATGGAGCAGGTGAAATGGTCCAGTTTTGACTAGTTCTGAATAGTTTTTCATGGAGAACTTTTGGGAGATGCTGTAATCAGTTGACCTTGTTATTTTAGGGGTTGGAACAACATCTTTAGGGACTTAGGAGCCCTTGGTTTATGGACATTTATGATTGGAGTTGCAGTGCCCAAAAATGTCTATAACAATTAGATCTCTTCTATACTTAGAGCCTCGCTCTATTTATACAATCCCATGGTCCGTGAACCATGGGTAGGTCTATCTAGCTGACATTACATTACAAAAGCTAAGGTGGACAACCTTGTGACTCTATTATACTTTCGCGCCCTGCACCTGCAATTTGCAAAGCTTTTACAACAACATTCGGTCAAAACTTGGGCTTGAAGACCCAAAATATGCCTTGAGGGGATTCCATGCCCAACAGCCCTTGAACACAAACATCGTGACTCGCCCTCGAGGCACTCTGTTTGTACGAAGATCTTTACACGGAGTCCCTCCAAACTGTTCTCGAACTGCAGCAATGTCAGCAGCACACTGAGCTGCTGCTTGTTGGATCTGATGCATACATTTTTCCGAGACCTCTATGTGAGAACTACTTCTCTACATCTGTGCCAGTATCCCATGCATTTTTTTATAGTCCCGCACCTTTGTCTGGATCCTTGGAGCACGGAGACTGTGTTTTTTCCGGTTAATCAGATAGTCGGGCCACCCGTGTAAGGCTTCAAGTGGCTGCCATTCACTTTGCCTGGAAAGGCTCTCCATTTAGTTTGACTAGCTATACTGCACCTCCATCTGTGACCTCCTTAACAATGTATGGTCCCAGCCAATGCATTCTGAACTTTCCTGGGAATTTATCAAACTTACTCTTTTTTTCTTGGTGGTTCACGGTTACCCTTGGTCATTGGGTAGCCGCTACGTCCACAATAATTTTGGGCAGATCAAACCTGTAGGGGGATCACATCCCCTTGGCCTATGTACTGACCTGACCCCAAGGCTTTCAGGTAGAATTGACCCTGTGACCTCCCGTATGGCGAGGCACTGCTTTGATCGGTTGAGCTAACCCTTGGGGCTATCAAACTTAATGTTATACATCAACACTAAATCATTTACCTTGAAGTTGTGCAACTTAATATGGAGGTCGTGCCAGGCCTTCTCACGCTACTTTTTCACATGTTGATGAAAGCCAGTTAGGAACCGTTCCTCCTCGAGTTATTCCAACTACACAAGTCTTTCTTCCAGGGCTTCGTGGTCTGTCATCGTTGTGAGCATGTTTATGCACAGACTAGGGACAATATACTCCATTGGCATGATAGCTTCCATGCCATAAACTAACCAGAAAGGTGTCTGTCCCGTCAATTTCTTGCATGTTTTCCTATAAGCTTATAGTACTGCAGGTACGCGCAGGTACCAATAGCTCCCCTGCACATTGCAAACTTTGGTTAGCGCAGTCTCCAGTATTTTGTTGGATGCTTCTAATGTCCCATTTGCTTGTGGGTGATACGATGTGCTTTTTTGACGATACACCTAGAACTCTTCTGTTAGCGCACTAATGGTTTCGTTCAGGAAATGTGTACCACGATCACTCATTAAGATTTTCAGACAACCAAATCGAGTCAACACGTGTTCAAACAAAAACTTCGTAGCCATAGTGGACATGCAGTCTTTGACCAGCTATGCTTATGCCCAGCGAGTCAGGTACTCTGTCGTGGTGATAATATATCACACACCCATTTTTCCATGAGGTTTGATAGGTCCTACAAAGTCAATTGCCCACTTTTAAAAGGGCTACACCGTTATTTGTGGATTCAAAGGCATCTTGTTCCTCTACAATGGTTTACCTATCCTTTGACATATATCACAGACCTTACAGTGTGCTTTGGAATCCTAATGAAGGGTTGTCCACCACAATCCTACGTGGAGAATCTTTTACGCAGCCGCTCATCCTGCATAGTGTCCTCCTGCAGTGCCCACATGTTCTTCTATGAGGATCTAACTTCGTTCAAATTCAGGTATGTATCTTCACAGTATCTCATCATTTCCCCATTTGTATAGGTGCCCCGCGATGACAAAAAAATCAGTCACGTGCACCACCAGTTCCTTCTTCTTTTGGACGGATTATTCCTTTCGCATAGTCCCCCTTGTCAGAAAGTGGATTATATCTTCAAAGTTCTCGTTCGTGATGTGCACAACAAAGAGCTGTGCGTCAGGTAATCCTTCCTCCAAACTAGTAGGTTCCTATCACGTCTCAATATGCAACAAGTGATCTGGTCTCGCATTCAGGCATCCAGGCTTAACCATGACCTTAAAGTTGTATTCTTGGAACAATAAGAGCCACCTGCATATGTTCCCCCCCAACACAGGCTTATTGACCAAGTATTTTAGCGTGGAATGGTCTGTATACATCTTGAAATGTCCTCCTAGCAAATAGCACTAGTATTTTTCGAGCACATACACCATAGCCAACCCCTCGCATTTGGTTGTGGAATAATTATTTTCCACTTTGCACAACCTGCGACTTGCGAATGTGATAGGGTGATCCAAGCCCTCTCCACCCTCTTATGTTAGCACCGCTCCCAGTGCTATACATGACGTGTCAACATGGACATGAAACTCCACATCCCATTTTGGGAAGACCAGGATTAGGGCGGAGGCCAATTTTTCTTTTAGTATATCCAGGCTCTTCATGTAGTCATATTTCGAACAAAACGTGACATCCTTTTTCAACAGTTTCTCCACTGGCACGTTGATATGGGCATAGATTTTGATGAACTTCCTGTAGTACCCTGTATGTCCCAAGGTAGCGTGCAACTGTTTAACACTTTGCGGTGCTTCCAAATTCAGAATTACTGTAATCTTCACGGTGTCTACCATTAGTCCCTTTTTGCAGACCACATGTCCCAACAGGTTCTCAAAGGGAATGAGGAACGTACACTTTTTGAGGTTCAGCGCAATTTGGTGTCATCGGCAAGTATCCAACATCAAACGTAAGCTCGCTACATGGTGCTTAAGCAATCCAAATACAATCCAATCATCCAGATAGACCTCCAGGAATTTATGGATATATTCTTTGAATGCTGCAACACCTATGCACGAAAAGATGGCCAGCGCGTTCTTTAACCCAAACGGCATAATGGTGTATTGAAATCAGCCCCACTCAATCACGAAGGTGGTCTTACTCCTGTCTTTCGGCATGATTTTGATTTGGTGGTACCCTAAGAACCCATCAATAAAAGAATATGCTTCTTGTCTGCCGACATTTTCCAATTCTTCATCTGTGAACGGAGTCGGGAATGGGTCGTGCACATAGACGTCATTCAATTTCCTGAGGTCCACGCATATTCTTATCTCACCTTTCTGCTTCTTCTCCTGTACTACCATAGGGATTACCCAGTCGAATTCTTCCACTGGCTCAATAATTCTAGTTGCGAGCATTTTGTCTAATTCTAAGTGGACCTTTTCCTTGTACTTCGGATTCAAGCGGTAAGGCCTCTGTTTAACCAGATTCACGTCGAGTTTTAGGGTGATCTTCATCATCCCTAAATTTCCAACTATCCCCTTTAAGTCTGTGATCTTGGTCAGGAATAAGTCTTGGTACTCACGGAGTAACTCAGCAACCTTATCCACCATGGCATCATCCTAGTAGTCACCGAGCGTTGCATACTTTGATTCGGTCTTCGTACCAATGTTCACCTACTTCATTTTTACTGGCACGGTAATGTCAAGGTCTTAAATCAATGTTTCTTGAACCTCGTGATAGCCTTCAGTTTATGGAACGTTAACTTTTTGTGGATCTTCGTTGTCTTCTTCAATGTTTAAGTTGTAACACTCCAGTGTGCAGCTCAACTGGATCGCCCATTCACGCTGAAGCACTTCCATTGGCTCCTGGGGTATTTTAAAGATAGTTAATTTTACTGCTTGTAGCGCATCATCAACATTATCCCACCAATGATCCTCAAACATGAAGGTTAATAGGAATCCTTTGCATAAGATATCCCATTCGTTTGTGCCATGGTGGAGCTCCATTTCTATATACCAATTCATGGGTATAATATCCAGGGTATGACAAAACAGGTGTACCCACTCAGGTTGTGGCTCTTCCCCATAAACCTTTGTCCATTTCACGAGGTGTGCACATGTATCATCCCGTCCATCATACTTGTCTTTTAACCACATCTGAGGCTTCCCAAACTGCATGCGCATCATCCTTCTACATTCGCGCCAATCCTCAAAACTTCTTTGGTGCGTCCCCCACCATCTTTTAGGTGTAGCTCACGATACCCATGTTAGAGCATCAAAATTCTACTGTTCTGGTACTTCTCTTTCAAATTTGTTCAGAAATTCATCCACCTTTCTCAACCCGTCATTCGTAAGCAGATCTCTTACCTCTATGGCCATGAAGTGCACGACCTTGTCATCAGGTTACATTTGAGCGTGGTTACCTCGTGTAACCAATTCTGCCATCGTTCTATCTCCTTGTTAGAAGTTTATGTGTAGGAGCTTTCATGCTCCCAAGAGATTCAGCCATCCATGGTTGGATTTACACAATCTTGCTCTTGCGCGGTTATCTTGTAGATGCAGTCCAGATTGTCATCGCTGTCATAGTCGTGCACTAGCTCTGTGTAGCACAATCCTTCTGCAGGGTCTAAAGGTACCACTACACGTAGAGACTTTTTCTCAAAGATCATCTTGTGCTTCTTTAGATTTATCAATCCATTCATGTCAGTGGCCTAATCTATTCCTAATAGCGCGGGGTAGGAATTTTTGTCATCAACAGTCTCTATCACTTCGAAATATGCTAGCGCGCTCACTCCTTCAATGTTTACTGTGATTCCCTACAACCTACCCATAGGTAGGATCTTTTGCTGGTTTGCCATCTGTAATTGGATAGGAGACCATTGCAGCGCAGGCCTTCCCATGCACTCCCATGTCTACTTTGGCAGGATGTTCACGTTCGATCCTAGATCCAGAATCACTTGGTCCTTCTCATATTCCTTGATCTACATGATTAATCTCATCTCCCTTCCTCTTTGCGTCGTGTGCTTCCTTGGCTTCTGGACTACGTGCAGTTCTCCTAGCGCGGTCCCAACGCATCTAGTTATGAGTTCTTGCAGCCCCTTTACAGCCTTGATGTCACGCAGCAGCTTCACGCATGTCTCATAGAACATAGTGAGCATCGATGGATCCCTTTCCAGCTCCAGTCTGTCTTTACTTCCTAAAGTGGAGGCATCTTCGAAGCTCCTCTTAGCTTCCATGGAGGTCTCCTTAGCACGCTCCAAATCAAATTCCGGTTCCTTCATTGGATACTTGCGAACCCAGGTACCTTTCTCAGGCTGCTTGCCTTTTTCATCCCCTATCGCAATACCACTCTGGAGCATGATATTTACATTAGGGTCTTCCTCGCGCAGCTCAAACCTCATCATTTGCAGGTTTTGAGTCAGGGGAGGTTGGAGTGCTCCTTTATCATGCAACCTCGCTATCAGTGTGGGACAATCCTCCATCTCATGATCAAACAATGTACAATACAAGCATGATGGCCGCGTTGGATTCATATAATCATGGGCATAATTTCTTGGCCCTCCTCAATTGTAACATATCAACTATCTGCGACCTCTTCCTGGTCCCACTCCACCTCGACCTCGTTTGCACCCCTGAAATCTAGGGCGCGCTATTCCTGTGTTTTCATCGATGGTCCATGTTTCGTCCTGAACTTTGTAGGTAGGAGTCTGATCCATCATCAATTCATAACTTCTACAAGTGCGCTCATCATGTCCTACTAACCTGCAGAAATTACAGAATAACTATTGTGAATTCTGCGTATACTTATGTAATAGATGGCAGTTATCTGTAGCATACTTTCCTCTTATCTGACAAATCGCACACCATAGTGCAGGCGCTACGCTTGGTCCTTCTTGTGCCTATGGTCTTAGTGGCATTGGCCCTCCTCTTGCAAGGTGATTCACGAACACCGGGCAGTGGTCCTTGTCATGCCCTTGGCCCTTGCATTTTTTGCACCATACCTTGTCGTGCACCTCTGGGTGAGCCATCCTATCTTGTTTCAAGCTCTGCATCTCAAGGCACAAGTTTTTCAACTGCATGTGAATTTTCTAAACTCCCAGGTTAGGATCTTGTATCAGAGTCTCATGCAATCTCATCGCGACCTCCAAAGCCTCAACCTAAGTGGTTAACCTTTGTTGTGACAATGCGTTTCGTAGATGCGGTGTTAACGATGCCACAAACCATTCACAGTGTTTTCCATTTGTTAATGTCATGTTAGCTTCATGAATTGTGCACTTCAATCTTTGATCCAACTCCCAAGAGGTCTCACCTGGTAGCATTGCGATTTCCTTAAACCCAATGATTGACTGTGCCTCTGAATTTTTCCTATTAAATTCTTTGTCTAGTGTAACTTGGATATCTGTGATCCCCGCATTCAGACTGTCATTGGAATGCTTAATGTACCAGGTTAGCACACAATCTTGCACAAGACTTACCAATGTTGCCTTCTTTATGTTGTCATCCATGACACCCTGTGCTTCCCATACAACTTTTCAAAATTGGTCTGGATCTTCATTCCCTACTCCCTTGAACACTAGTAGCTTTATCGCATTGGCCATACTACTTCGTAGTGGTGGCGGAGGTGGTATGGGAAAAATCGGGGGTGAAGATGGTGAAACTGATGGTGGTGTGGGTGGGGGTGGTATGCGCTAAATTCTCTGCCTTATCAGATTGATCACACTTCTTGGTGAAACCTTCATGATCTCTTCTTCACCCCTTCACGAAGGTGAAATCAAGGGGCTAGTGCTACCTTCGTTTCTGTATATTTTCCCACTCTGCGTAGCCCTAAACATCAATTTATTCACATAACCCATTTTTCGCACAGTAGAATTTTAATCCAAGTGTTCAAATATTTAACATACTTGCCTAGCGATCCCTTGAGGAAACATCATTCTACCTCTCTATAGCTGACTGAAGTATCTACTGTGAATTCAGTGATGAATCCTCCTATGATTCGATCGAGCCAGTGATCGACAGTGCACGCAATCTTATCTTCCGATGCTTCTAGTATGTGCACCAATTCTGGAGTCCACACAATAGGTTTGTCGAGTTTACACCTTCCTTCACTATCTGCTAGCTTTGCAATCCACTCGTAAAACTCAGTAGGGAAGGATGCAAAGAAAATTTCGTGGATCTCCGTATACAAGTAGCAATATTAACCACTCTTCCTTTGATAGTCACAGATTCCTATTTTCCTGTGCCGCGAACTCATGGATCTTTCTTTCCAACCACTCTTCAATTCCTTTCCTTGTCGGATTCCAGTGATACGACATCAGACTTCTCTATGCAGATCCTAGTCCTGGCAATGGAACCATTTTTTGGCTTGTTGGGGCCTGACCCAAGTTCAGAGTTAATTAGCTAAACAAATCCTTGTACTGCTGGCCCTTTCAGCAATAGTCCAAGGAGTGCGGACTGAGGTCTCACCCGAAGTAGTATGGGAGGGTGCTAAAATCAGGTTTCCACACCCTTGAGATGTCTGAGAGGTTCAACTGGTCCTTTTCTTGCTCCTGCGCACAAGTTTCTTTGCACACCTTCCGTTCCTCGCTGCCTTATACCCTGCCTTCATGCAGCTCTAACCAGGGGCTACGCCGTGTGATGAGACCCAAATTTGGTAACATTTTGGGCTCATTTGGCCCAATTATCCTTGTTCAATCCTTCATTTTTCATAACTTATGCATTATTTTTTATTATGTTTATGTCATTTGTACGAATAAGGGTAGTCACTCTTCCTAGGTGGCTAACATGTGCTCATTTCAGGATTTTTTGACACATGTTGGAGCAAAACCGAGTAGACATGGGCTAGGAGACAGCCAATCTTGGGTTGAGGATTCATAGGGGGGTTGTCTATGGCATTAAATAGCCTCCCTTGGGATATTCACCCCCAACTCCGAGCTCCAAACGCCGCCAAAACCGGATCTAGAAGGCAGCCAAACTGATTTTTTGGAAGGAGTTGTTCACTCACAGTTTGGGCAGCCAAGTCCCATGGATTTAGGAGTCTAGCTCGGGCCTCCTGTTGTATAAATGTTAAGGCCTCAGCGTTCGTGAGGGACTTTTGCGAAAACTCTTGCATATTTTGCACTACAGTGCTACTAGCTCTATTTTGTTCTCTTGTAGCCATTGTTGGCATAACTCTTGACTTATGATTATTTTTTGATAAAGAGAAGCAGTCAGATTTGATATCAGCTCTGAGTTTTCTATAGGAGCCATAGCTCTCGGGGTTGGGCCCAACCTGAGAGCCTAGGGCCTCCTTCTTTGTATTGTTATCTTTTCTTATGCATTGTGATTTTCCTTTTATGCATTTGAAACGTGGTTTTGTTGAACAAGATTTAGTTGTGTTGGTTAAATAGGTCATTGTTGAGGAATAGGATTGCTTCAGATGTGTAGAATCGATTGATAGGATAATAATTGATAAAGCTCCAGGAAAAGGGGTTGTCTACACTCTCAGTTTCACCTCTCCCTTATTGGATCAGGGGCTAGAATTGCAGAAACATTGTTGCCCAACAAAAACACTAGTTTGCTTGACCATGCAATCTTTTGGTGTAATGTCTTCACTTGTAGAAGTTAGTCATGCGTTCAGACCTTTTGAGATGTTTCTTTGCTTAAGTACTGTACATGGTTCTCTTTAGAAATAAAGTTGTTGTTCATTTGTTTCGTTGACAGTTAGGATAAATTAGCTAAGATTTTGATTGTGTGCAGGACTTAGTTGATTTGGTTAAGTGTACACCGTGCAGGGCATCTCCATCACTCTCTCATCCACCTAAGCTTCATCCAGGCTAGCTGCTCCATCTCCTAGTTAGGTTCCTCGTCTCCCAACTATTCTTCTGCCCACGTAACCCTACCTTCTTGCTCTTCCATTGTCTTAGCCTTCTTTAAGTCAAGTCAGCTTTCCACACCCTCTCATCACTTCATCCATCAGTCACTGGGTCATTTCAGACCCCTACCCTACCTCCCTATCCATTCATGCATCTTCTCTCACTCACCCATCCTCCAAAATCCAATTTTAGAACATCCTGTAGAAATTTCTGAACATCCTGTAGAAATCCCTGAAACATCCTGCAGAAATCCCTGAAACATCATGTAGAACCCCTGCAAACTTCCTGTAGAAGCTCACAAATGAGGTTGCTAGATAGCCAAACTTTGTGAAACTCTCCAGAAGGGTGTTAGGGACTCCTTAGACCCTCCCTGAACCTCCCCAACTTTTTCCAATCATTTCTCTTCCTAAATCCACCCCTGCACAGTAAAAAGCCAGTTAAAACACATGCATGATAGTTCTGATAACTTATTTGAAAATACAAAAAGATGTTTCCTTCAGATAGAGGTAGCCTAAAAATGTGAATTTTACCTTCATAGAAGTAATGGCATCTCTTTTAATAGTTTTCATTCTCTCCTCTGCATCAGTAGGACTAGCTGGTAGAATTAGGGTTTGCTAGGGTTTATGTTACTTTTTGGCTTTCAGTTTCCTTCTGCAACCAGATCAGCTTCCGTTGAGTTAGCTCCCATCCATCAGTTAAAAAGATTCTTCTAAGAGCTCATAGAAGTTGGCTTGAGCCCCTAGCGGGCTTGTGCCAGTTGACCAAGTGACAGCTGTGGCAAGAGCTAGTACTTGTGAATACAACACCGTCGCTTCCAAGTTTGTTACGAACTACCGGGTTGATAAAAGTAAAGAAGGGTGTCCCAGGAGTTGCAGCATTATTGCTGCAATACTAGAGCCCACCATCTTTTTGGTGTCGTTGCCGGGGAAGTGTCAGAGTATTGGTGATTGTTGCTTTTCTTCTATTTTCCTACACTCGCCTTCTGCTAAATAGTTCATTTCATTTCCATTCTGCAATTTCATTTCTGCAAAAGTAGAATAGATATTTCCTGCTTTCATAGATTAGCATTTCAATTCTGCAAGCATAGATTAGCAATTTCAATTCTGCAAGCGTAGATTAGCATTTCAATTCTGCAAGCGTAGATTAGCATTTCAATTTTGAAAGTGTAGGGTATCATTTCATTCCTGCAATTTCATTTGAGCAACTTAGCTTAGTCCTTTCCTGCTTTCATTTCAATTCCGCGTTTTCATTTCAGCAAGATAGCTAGTTTCAGTTCAATCTATTTTTAGTTTTGCAGGTGCCAAAAACAAAGCAAAAAGCAATCAAAAGCCTTTCCATTTCATGCCTCGTAGGAACAGAGATAAAACCGGAAAATTCTTACCCAACACCCCCCACCACTTCACTGAGTCACCCTTCTCTCTTCTTTGGTGACAGTGATCCAGAAGAACCTATAGGCGAGCCTGCTGAGATATACGAAGATCCTATAATAGAAGAAGAGTTAGAGAACACTCCACCTGAAGCCATGGCTGAGAATAGAAGAGAAGATGAGAGAATAGAAGGTGCATTTCCCATCCGAGAGACCAATGGAGACATGAAAATGAAAAACATAAGCCCCTCCGCTTTGCCTCACTTCCATGGCTTGACTACTAAAGACCCTGATACCTTCCTGTTTGAGTTTGTTGTCCTTTGTCGAACCTATGACTATACAGAAGATGAGAAAAAACTGAAACTCTTTCCCTCTACCCTCAAGGATGCAGCATTCTGCTGGTTCATGGGCTTACCTGGAAATTGTATCACCACTTGGGCTCAGATGCAGCAAGCCTTCAATACCAAATACCGGGACTACTGTAGTTCCAAGGAAGCTAAGGGAGAAATCTTTCAGATGACCATAGGAAAGGATGAGTCTTTAGAAGATTATGAGGAAAGGTTCCAACTTAGCTATAAATGGGCCAGGTGCACACTTGACCCTGAATCTCTCAAGTTGGTCCTACTCCGAGGAGTCCTTGAAGACCTTCTAGATACCCTTCACATGCTAGCTGGAGGACATATTTACCAACTACCCTATGAGGATATAAAGACTGTGTTTAGAAACCAATCTAGGGCAGCCCGGAAAAGAGGTAGGGGAAACCCCCTTTCAGCTAGTACTACTTTCTCCAAACATGAGTTTGTTAATCAGCTGGAGGACCTCAAAAGTGAGGTGAGAAAGACCATTGCCATACAACTTGATACATTTTGAATCCAGCAAAAGAAAGAGGAAGCTGAGAGGGCTTTGGTCATCTTCTGTCCTAGGTGTACAAGGAAGCACCCTAAGAACGAGTGTCCATTACACTGGGTAGAGGTATGTTTCGTTTGTGAGGAGGACCACCCCACAAACCAATGCCCAACCTTACTTGGACTTAAGGCCATGTACCAAGGAACTGAGGCACCCACTGAACCTCTCTACTTCCTCAACTAAAGGAGGCCGCATGGACCTAGACCTTACCAGTAGGGGATGCAAGGGACATCCCAAGATTATTATAGCCCCAACCAATCTACTCCTATGCCTTCTTGGGGTCCCCCTACTCATCCTTCCTAGTTTGTGCCTCCTCCATGGTCTTACCCACCTCAATACCATACTCAACCCACTACTCATTCTTTTCACTCACATGTCCAACCGCAGCCTCAGTGGAATGGACCTCAACCGGGGTGGAAGCCCCAGTACAACACTCCTCCCGCCATTTTGCCTCCACCACCATCTCAACCACAACCATTACCTCATGCTCCTCCAAGACAACCCCAAATGCCTGCTCAACCGAACCCGAATCCTAGCAACTGATAGGCCCAGGAGGTATATACCGGGGAAACAACATGCCCTACCTATGCCGTGGAGATCCAGGAGATCAACCTGCGATCCGGGAAGACTCTTCCGGATCGCCAACCTCCTCCCCCAGAGGACAAGGAAGATAAACAGGAAAGTGAACCCAAGGCCACTCCACCCTTTCC